>OY728148.1:1562085193-1564585193 GCA_963277665.1 Viscum album | reverse complement strand
TCATTTTTATCTGAGATTGTTTATACTTTGGTATTTACTGGGGTGTATTTTATCATCCAAATCCATGTTTCTTCAATATGTAATATTATTTCCATCCACCTACAATTGTTTAAATACAATTTAAACCTTCTATGAGATTTTATTAAAAGGTATGAATGGAATATTTTGTTGTTTTTCGTACGAGGTACTTTTTGACTTTCCGACAAAAGTATGAGAAGAATGTTTCTTTTAACTTATACGGCATGAATGGATTTTTAAAACATTATTTAAAAGAATATTCCCTTACAAGTTTTGAATTTTATTTTTAATCAACTTCTTTTCGTTTATAATTGAATGACATGTTATGAAAGGAAAAGTGTTTTTGAAGTAGAAAGGATATTTTCCTCAAGAATAGAGTTCAAGTGTTTTACCAAAATTATTTTCCATCTAAGATAATATAGGGTTCTGTTTATATCCCTATTATTACATTGATTTGATTATGTTGTGATGGAATTATTTTTATGAATTCCTTTATCTTATATGAATCGTTTTATTATGTCATGTTGTTTAAGAATCCCATTTTTATTACATGGGTTATGCAATGATGTATGATTTATGATTTTGTGGAACACATAAGAATGGTATAATTATGAGATGGGTGGGACCTATATCTCCCTCCAATGAATTGGGTAAAGATTTTATATCTCATGAGATAGACATGGCTGGAACTGTAGGTTATACCAGTTCAGTGAAACAGGACTAAAACGAGGAGTGAACTCGGTTCAGAAAGGGACTTTGTCCACTAAGATAGTATTGGCAATGAGTCTTGACTAATAAGAACTGATTCTATATGATTATGTGTGTATTCACAATGTTTCATGTTTTAAGTTATGATTATTGGGATTACATTTCACTACTATGATTTATCCCATGTTATGAAATTATGATCTCTTTTGCAAGTTAATATTTCCAAAAGATATGTTCTTATGAATATGACGTGATTGATATTTCTTTTGTTTACCCTTACTGAGCATTTGAGCTCACCCTTTTATGTTTTCTTTTCCCCAGGACATAAAGAAAGGATTTAGGTTTAAAAAAAAGAATATCTTTATGGGAGATGTTGAAGATATTTCACCATTATTAGAAGATTATATTCCGAGTTTCCAAAGACACTAAACTATTACGGTCCTTGTGTTTGTGTTTTTGATATGTACTAAGTATTCCGCAAAAGTAATGTAATGTCTATGTAAGTCATGCTTAGGGTCTCTACAGTTTAGTTATTAAAATTTTAATTTAATGCTTTTATATCTTCTTAAAAAAAATAAAAATAAATTTCCTCATCTAATACAATTTGACCAAAGAGGACCATATTTTATTCCTAAGGATTTTTTGGTCAGATTACACTTATCCAATAGAAATAGTGCATGTGTTAGGGTAATTATAATATCATTTTTATCCTTAATCACCCTATTTACTTTTAACTTTGGTAAATAAAATCAAAAGTTACTATTCACCAAAAATTGTTTTTATCATATTGAATCAAATATTACTTACTGATTTCAATCGTGTCTCTCATATTTTTGAAATTCAACTCACAAAAGCGGTAAAATTATGTTTTATGCAAATTTGAAAGTGCTCCTTTGAGGTGGGTAAAAGACGGTAAAAAGTTTAATAAAAAATTAATATATTTAAAATTATTATTAAATGACTCTAATGAACTACATTGAACTTATATAGGTATTTTGTATCCATTTTGACCTAAAAAAGTTTTCAATAAAATAAATAATTATTTAAATTAAAAGTCAGTTTTAACTAATAACGTAGTGTTCGTAACGACCCAATGTTTCATTAATTGAAATCTGTCATGATCTAAATAAATGTCTCATTATTTAAAATGTTTATATAAAATGTCAAAATCTTTGGTTTTATGTTAAGAATTGTGACTGTTGCTTTTATAGCCATTGAATAGTGATCACATTATTAGTATAAATATATGGCTTTAATAAATCCAATATTCTCAGACAAAAGAAGCGATAGCCTCATCTAGTAGAATTGCTCCATATGAAGCCCATTTTTCAGATCGTGGAAAAGTGGTGGTGTCCTTGTGTTTCACTCTTGACCAAGCCCAAGTTGATTTTCATCATGTCAAGCTCAAACGGGACCGTCTACGGGAAAAGTGGAAGTTGAAAGAGATTACCACTCGAGCGATGTTATCCGGGCCACCCCAAGAGTCTGTCACCATCACACACCTTACCCTTAGGTCTTATGCGGCTGTTTTAATGGGTTATTGAACAAATCTCCAGTACCATGTTCATATAAATTATTTTTTATACAATAATGAATTTATTTTCCTATCATTATTGATATATTGTAAATAGTTTTTAAAGTACAAGTAGTGTTTTTAGTTATTATTTAATTAAGAAATATATTTTATTAAATTAAGGGATTTTTGAATGAAATAATAATTTAATAAAATATTTTTATTATTATTAACTTAATTATATTATATATAAATGATCATATAATTTTATGAATGTAATTATATTTTTTATTAAGGTTTGAGTGCCATTTCTATCAAAACCCGTGAATTTTCGATAAACGTCAGTCTTATATAAAAGTGAAAATTAACATATTTATAAAATTATTTAAATAAAAGAAATGATATTTATGAAATTTGAATGTCAAAATTATCCAACGGTAAATTTTTCATCATTTTCGGAGACAGTCAAATTTTTGGGTAAAAATTAAATACCGTTTAAATATATAATCTGTTTTATGAAATCATAATGACCCAATAGTGATGTTATAAAATACTATAAGCTTTATGTTCGGCCAATATAGTTTTTACCATTAAAATAATGTGATTTTGGGTTTGTTTGACTTACTTTTCAAAACATTAATGGACCCCTCAAGACTTATTAAACATCTTGTCTTTTTAAATTATTTGACATTGGAGTGTGACTCACCTTCACATAAGCAACCCCATTATTTTAAGAAGTTCTGACTTTAGCCTTATAAAATATTTTTTCCCCTTCCCTTTTCCAAAAACCATGGGAAAAACCATGATCTGATTTGTGGTTTGGATTAGTTTGATGTAAGGGGTCCCAAACCTAAATAATAAAGAATTCACTCACCTTTCTTATATAACCCCACCCAAGATCCCACTTACTCCCTACTCAAAGCATTTGGATTTCGTCCAAACACTACCGTAATCTCTCTAGAATCCTCCCAAGGTGCCTCAAGCTCCCAAGAAGCCTCTCAAAATTCTCTCTCAAGCCTTGGAAGCACACTTCCAAGTAAGGGTTTTTTCTTCCTTTCATGTTTTTTGTCCAATTTTCTTAATATTGTTATGCCCTATTAATTTCAATTATAAATTCTGGGGTATGGTTTTGAACATCCCCCATACTACCCTATTATTTTTTGAATTATGGGAGACCCCTTTCTCTCTCATTAAATGCCTCCCATGTACACCCATTACTATGATGAAATTCCGAAAGGAACTTCTCTCTCTTCATTTACATTCAAACAATACTTTTGTATCATGAATCTAAATTCCATTACAATTGTTTGGACCTATATCTATTTGACCCCTTACTTTCAATTTCATGTAAATATGATGAGACACCCCTTTATCTCTCATCATCTATTTTTATGAATTATTATGTCACGCCGTTATGCTGCCGAAATTCCATTGATTTTCTAAGCCAATGCTTTTGTGTAGTGAATACCATTCCCATTTCTCCATCATGGGTATTCACCTTTATGAAAATTTACTTATTGATTATATTTTTTGATGTATGAATTCCACATTCCTTTATCATGGAATAAATTATTATGTTTAATGAATCCATGTTTTATGATCCATGTCACACACTTATGCATGAATTGAAATGTTTAAGACGGGTGCACCCTAATAGCGCTCCAATGCATTGGGTAAAGTATAGTATCATGATACGTCATGTGCAATGAGTGTTTAATCATGATAATTCAAGTGAAACGAGGGTTTACTTGTGCTTCATGTGAAATGAGAATTTACTCATGCTCCATGTGCAATGAGCCGTGGCTCATTCTAATTCCATGTTAATAGTTGTTGCTACATTTCCATGTTAGGATTATCATGCTTTATCATGACTTTATGTTCATGTTTCACTTATGCTCTATTGATATGCCTATTTTCTAACATGTATTTTACTCCTCATGTATTCCATGTTTATTCCCTTATTGGGCTTTATAACTCACCTCTTTTCTTAAGCATGTCCTCAGGTTATCACATGCAATGCTAAGTACGAGAGAATGTAGTGGTTATGTAAATGAAGTTTTCAATAATGATGTTGTATTTCATGTTTTAAGTTTTTTTGTAATGATCCTAAGACCCAAATACACTATATCTCTTGATCTTCCATTTTGTATCAAGTGAATTGTTTATGTAATAAATCATGTTTATGTTTTTAATAAAATCAGTGTTTTCATAGTTGGAATTAGAGGACAGGTTTAGTTATTTTTGGGATTAGGATTATAAATTCCCAGTAAATCCTCAGAGACAAGACTAAGTATAATAAACACATCCTTAAGTTTTTGGTAAGTACTGGGTGAGTGGTTTATCAAGAAAATACATCCCTGTCTGGATATGAGCAGGTAGTGGCGGCTCTGGCACAAATGTATCCTAGGGGTAAAACCCAAAAACACCGCTTTGAGCTAGACACGAACGTGAACTACTGCATGACAACAGGCCTTGATGCACTCTTAGTTATGACACTCCCACGGGATATGTTTTGATAAATTCATAAGTGTATTATGAATCCTTATTAAGGGGATTAAAAAATGCCCTTAAGAATATATGTAAGAAAGTAGATCATGAATATCCTAGATTGAAGCCTATAGACTCAGGAAATAAAAGTTTATTTATAAGTTATGAACTTTTGTATTTGGATTACCCTTTATTTGTTACCCCCTAACATTCCTTTTATTCCAGCCAATGGCAGGTAATAGGAGGATTCGGGCTAACAACTGATGTGAAGATCAGTGTGACGAGTGTACTAATGAGATGCCCAATCCAATGGGAACGGGAATTGTGAACTTTGTCATGCTTCTCTATATGATTACCCAAGCTCTAAATAGAAACACGGGTCAAGAGGAATGTCTAAACCCCCCTAAGAAGGAACAAGTCTCTATCGAGAGCTTCATGAGAAAAAGGCCTCCTACTTTTAGTGGAACATCTGATCCCACAATCGGTGAACAATGGATCAAATCTATCGAAAAGATCTTCTCCATCCATCAATGTTCTCAACAAGAGAAGGTTCTCATGGAAGCTTATCGTATGGAGGGTGAAGCTGATCAATGGTAGAAGTTGATCAAAAATACAAAGCCTGAGGAGGATATTGAGGCGTAGGAATGGAAGGATTTCTGAAAGATATTTTTCGATAAATAATTTCTGTGCACCCTTTGCTTAAGATGGAAAGGGACTTCCTTTACCTCAAGCAAAAAGATGAAGAATCTATTAGAGCATACAAGAAAAAATTCACTAGGCTTTCACGATAAACATCTGGCTTTGTCGTTACCCCTGAATGCAAGTTTGACCACTTCTTTGGTGGGATGAAGCCTTGCCTACGGAAAGCATTAGTGATCCTCGACTTCGACAGCTATGAGGAAATTGTATGATGTTCCTTCAAGGTCGAAATGGAGATCGTAGAACCACAGGGGTATCATGGGGACAAGAAGCGTAAGGTGGACTTAAATGCTGGTAGTCCGATGGATAAATCCAACAGTGCTAAGAAGATCCAGCACCCCACTTGCCAAAAGTGCAGAAAGAAGCTCCCTTGAAATTGCCTCAATGGGACGAGGAAATGCTTTAGGTGTGGATGATAAGGGCACCTAGCTGTTATATGTCGGCAAGAAAGACCCACGGCTGCGACAGAGGAGAGGAACGCTCCGTTCAAACATCAATGTACTGTTCATTGCTACAACTGCAAATAAAAAGGGCATTTTTCAAATCAGTTCCCTAATCCAAGGGTTTCTGGAGGCAACCAACAACCTCCAAGGTAGAAAGGAAGAGATTTTTCCATCACATCTGCAGAAGTGAACCCTGATAATGAAGTGGTGACAGGTACACTAGTTATTCATTCAAGAATAGTGATCATAATTTTTGATTCAGTTTCAACGCATTCTTTTATATCTCGAAAGTTTAGTAGAACAATCCCAGCACCACCACAAATCATGGAAGTGAATATGTCAGTGAGTACGACAAATGGGGAAATCATTTCATCCCATGAATATAACTTCTCCCCTGTCATAATCTGTGGATTGAATTTCTCGGCGAACCTCATCATACTCCCTCTAGTTTAAATTGATGGAATTCTTGGCATGGATTGGCTTTCCTTATATAGAGCCAACATACATTGTCGGGAGAGGGAAATGACACTCCATATGGAGAATCGACCCCCGATTCTTTACAAGTGTAAGGAGGAAAATGAATATCCTTTAACTCCATCATCTCAAGCATGGATATTACTTCCCCATGAGAACGCGTATTTGGATTAGATGATTGAGTCCAAGGAAGAAACCATCCTTGAAGAAATTCCTAATGTTAGGGAATTTTCTGAAGTGTTTCTCGAGGAACTGTATGGTCTTCCTCCAAAAAGAGACATTGAATTCTAAATTGAACTTATACCAGTTGTGCTACCAATATCCAAGACTCCATATAGAATTTCTATCCTGGAGCATGAAGAGATAAAGATACAACTTCAAGAGAATTTGGATAAAGGGTTTATATGCCCAAGTGCTTCACCATGGGGTGCCCCATTCCTCTCCGTCAAGAAGAAGGATGGGTCAATTCGGCTTTGCATCGATTATCGTGGGCTTAAAAAATCATTATAAAAAACATGTATCCTATTCCATGGATCGATCACTTGTTCGATCAGCTACGTGAAGCAGAACACTTCTCTAAGTTAGATTTCTAGTCTGTATATTATCAAGTAAAGGCAAAGAAGGAAGATGTCCCAAAGACTACTTTTCGTACAAGATACGAGAACTATGAATTCATAGTAATTCCTTTTGGACTCACTAATTATCCAACAATATTCATGGATTTGATGAATAGATTCTTTATAGATTAACTTGAAATTTTTTGGTAGTCTTTGTAGATGATATTCTAATATACTCCAAAACCAAGGAGGATCACGAGGAGAATTTAAGAACCATACTAGAGACTTTGCGCAAGGATAAGCTCTATGAAAAGTACAACATGTGTGTGTTCTGGTTGAAGGAGGTGTCATTATTTGGCCATATCATCACATGCAATGGGATATCTGTGGATCCCTCCAAAACAGATGCAATTGAGGGATGAAAGAGGCCAACATCGGTAACGGATATTCGTAGCTTCTTGGGGTTAGCGGGATATTATCAACGATTTGTGAGAAATTTCTCATGATTGTCCAACCCTCTTATAAAAGAAACTCGAAAGGGAGTAAAGTTTTCTTGGAGTGGTGAATGCGAAAAAGATTCAAGGAGTTGGAAAAGAGGCTTATTACTGCTCCCGTGTTCACTTTACCCACAAGTGGGGAACCTTTTGTGATATTCAGTGATGCTTCGAAGAAGGGCTTAGGCAGTGTGCTGATGCAGAATGATAAAGTGATATCCTATGCCTCAAGATAGTTGAAAATCCATGAGAAAAAATATCCAACGCATGATTTGGAGTTGGAGGAGGTGTTATTTTCCTTGAAAATATGGCGGTATTATATCTATGGGGAGAAATGTGAGATATATACTGACCACAAGAGTCTTAAATATATATTCACAAAGAAATAACTTAATATGCGCCAGAGAAGATGGATAGAGATCATCAAGGATTATGACTGTTCAATACATTACCACCCTAGGAAAGCGAACAATTTGGAAGATGCCCTAAATAGAAAGGACCCAACGATTCTATCAATGATGAGAACTGAGATGGATCCAATCTTCTGAGACTTGATTAATATGGACACGAGAATCATAAAGAAGGGAAAATCATCAATCCTTTCACAAATGATTGATCAACCATCTCTTTAGGAAAGGTTAAAGGATTCTCAAAAGGTTGATGTGAGAATTAAGGAAAAAGTGGAAGCTATCGAAAAAGGGGAATCCTCGGATTTTTATTTTAACGAATAAGGAATTGTGCGATTTGGGAAAAGACTATGTGTTCCGTCAAGTCCGGAGCTGAAGAAGGAACTTTTTGATGATGCACATAGTTAAAATTTCTCTATTCACCTAAGGAGCGCAAAGATGTATCGAGATCTATGAGAAAATTTTTTGTGGGATAATATGAAGAAGGAGATCACTGTATATACATCGAAGTTCCTGGTGTGCCAGCAAGTGAAGGAACAGAGGAAAAAGTATAAGGGGTTGATGAAACCATTGCCCATACTAGAATGGAAATGGGAGAACATCACCATGAACATTGTCACAGGACTTCTGAGGTCATACAAATGCAAAAATGCAATCGTGGTTGTGGTGGATCGTCTTACAAAGACATCACACTTCATTTTTATTCAGGAAGATTTCTCATTAGATCAACTAGAACAGATATATATCAATGAAGTGGTAAGGCTGCATGGAGTACCACTATCTATTATTTCTGACAGTGATCCAAGATTCACCTCTATGATTTGGAAGAGTATTCAACATGCTCTGGATACTGAAATGAACATCAGTATGGCCAATCATGCTCAAACTGATGGCCAATCTTAGCGGACTATCCAAACACTGGAGGATATGTTGAGAGCGCGCTCAATGAACTTTAAAAGAGGATGAGATCGACATCTTCATCTGGTTGAGTTATCTTATAATAATAGTTTCCAGTTGAGCATCCTTATGGCACCATATGAAGCTCTTTATGGGAAAAGGTGCAGAACACCGGTGTGTTGGGATGAGGTCGGTGAACGTAAGCTGATTGGTTCAGAAATGGTCGAGGAAGTAGTGGAGAAGGTGAAAACCATTCAGCAATATATCATGGCAGCCTAGAGTCGACAGAATAGTTATGAAAATAATCGTCAACGAGACCTTGAGTTTAAAGTTGGAGACATGGTTTTTCTATGCATATTTCCATGGAAGAAGGTCATGAGGTTTGGAAAGAAAGGTAAGTTAAGTCCAATGTACATCATCCCCTTCGAGATTCTTGATTGTGTCAGGGTTGTGGCCTATCGACTAGAACCTCCACCTACCATGGCCAAAGTACATGATGTTTTTCATGTATCCCTCATAAGAAAGTACATACCAGACCCTTCACATGTTCTCTCTTCAAAGGTGGTACAGTTGGAGGATGATATTTCGTATGAGGAGCAACTAGTGAAGATCTTAGATCATAGAGAAAACGTTTTACAAAACAAGACAATGCCCCTCTTCAAGGTGTTGCGGTGAAACCAAAAGTTTGAAGAACCGACTTGGGTATCAGAGGAAATGATGAAACTGAGTTACCCACATCTGTGTTAGTTTGGGAAAAGAAAATTTTGAGGGTTAAATTTCTTAAACGGGGAATATTGTAAGGACCCAAAGTTTTATTAATGGAAATCCATCTTGATCTAATAAAATGTCTCTTTATGTAAAATGATTGAATAATATTTCAACTTCTTTGATTTTATGTTAAGATTGTGACTGCTACTTTTATAGCCATTGAACAGTGATAACATTATTAGTATAAATATAGGGATTTAACAAATCCAATTTTCACAGACAAAAGAAGCGATAGACTCGTCCAGTAGAATTGCTCTATATGAATCCCATTTGATGGAGCTCAGAAAAGAGGTGGCATCCTTGGGTTTCGCTATTGACCAAGCCCAAGCTGAGCTTCATCATCTCAAGGTCAAACGAGTCTATTTACGGGAAAAGTGGATGTTGATAGAGATTACCACTTGAGCGATGTTATCCGAGCCACCCTAAGAGTCTGTCACCATCGTACACCTTACCCTTAGGTCTCATGCAGCTATTTTAAGGGGTTATATAATAAATCGCTAGTACTATGTTCATGTACATTTTTTTATATAATAATGAATATACTTTCTTGTCATTATTGATACATTGTAAATAGTTTTTAATGTACAAGTAGTGTTTTTAGTCATTATTTAATTACGAAATATATTTTATTAAATTAAGGGATTTTTGAATTAAATAATATTTTAATAAAATATTATTATTATTATTAAACTAATTTTATTATATATAAATTATCATATAATTTTATGAATGCAATTATAATTTTTATTAAGGTTTGAAAGCCATTTCGGTCAAAACCTGTGAATTTTCGATAAATGATGGTTTTTATTTTAAAAGTAAAAAGTTAACATATTTAGAAAATTATTTAAAAAAATAAATTATTTTTCTATAATGATGATGTCGAAATTATGCAACGGTGAATTTTCCATAATTTTCTGAGATAGTCAAATTTTTGGGTAAAAATTAAATACCGTTTAAATATATAATGTGTTTTATGACATCATAATGACCCAATAGTGATGTAATAAAATACTATAAGCTATATATTCGGCTAATATATGTTTTACCATTAAAATATTGTGATTTTTGGTTTGTTTTACTTACTTTTTAAAGCATTAATGGACCCCTCAAGACTTATTAAACATCATGTCATTTTTAAATTATTTTTCATAGGAGTGTGACTCATCTCCACATAAGCAACCCCATTATTTTATATAGTTCGGACTTTGGCCTTATAAAATATTTTTTTCCCCTTTCCTTTTACAAAAACCATGGGCAAAAACCATGAGCTGATTTGTGGTTTTGATTAGTTTAATGTAAGGCATCCCAAACCTAAATAATAAAGAATTCACTCACCTTTCCTATATAAACCCACCCAATCTCCTACTTCCTCCTCAGTCAAAGCCTTAAGAGTTCGTCCAACCTCTTCCCTACTCTCTCTAGAATCCTCCCAAGGTTCCCTAAGCTCCCCAGAAGCCTCTCTCAAGCCTTTCCGAGTAAGAGTTTTTTCTTCCTTTCATTTTTTTGTCCAATATTCTTAATATTGATATGACATTTTAATTTCAATTATAAATGTTGTGGTTTGGTTTATCACCTCCCCCATACTGCCCTATTATTTTTTGAATTATGGGAGACCCCTTTATCTCTCTTTAAATGCCTCCGAAGTACACCCGTTACTAAGCCCAAATTCCGAAAAGAACTTCTCTCTCTTCATTTACATTCATGCAATACTTTTGTATCATGAATATAAATTCCATTACAATTGTTTGTACATGTATCTATATGATCCCCTTACTACCCATTTCATGTAAATATGATGATACACCATTTTCTCTCTCATCAACCATTTTTATGAATTTTTATGTCACACCGTTATGCTGCCGAAATTACATCAATTTTCTAAGCCAATTCCTTTGTGTAGTGAATACCATGCCTGTTTCTCCATCAAGGGTATTCACCTTTATGCACATTTACTTATTGATTATAAAGTTTTATGTATGAATCCAACATAAATTTATCATTGAATAAATGATTATGTTTAATGAATCCATGTTTTATGATCCATGTGGCACACTTAAGCATGAAATGAAATGTTTAAGAAGGGTGTGCCCTTATAGCGCTCCAATGCATTTGGTAAAGTATAGTATCATGATACATCATGTTTAATGAGTGTTGATTCATGATAAGTCAAGTGCAATGAGGGTTTAATCGTGCTTCATGTTCAATGATTATTTACTCATGCTCCATGTGCAATGGGCCTTGGCTCATGCTAATTCCATGTTAAGTGTTGTTTCCAAATTTCCAAGTTATGATTATCATGCTTTATCATGACTTTATATTCATGTTTCTCTTGTGATTTATACGTATTATTATTGTCTAAAATATATTTTAATCCTCATGTATTCCATGTTTATTACCTTACTAGGATTTATAACTCACCCCTTTTCTTATGCATGTCCTCAGGTTATCCCATGCAATGCTATGTATGAGGGAATATAGTGGTCATGTAAAGGATGTTTTGAATAAAGATGTTGTATTTCAGGTTTTAAGTTGTTATGTAATGTTCCTAAGCCTGAAAGAAACTGGAACTCTCGATATTCCATATTATATCAAGTGAATAGTTTATGTAACAAATAATGTTTAATTTTGTAACAAAAGCAGGGTTGTTATAATGTTTTTCATTATTCATCAAAAATAGAACGTTTTCAGAAAAATAGCAAAAAGTCACCCTAAGATAATATTGATACATCAAATTGAAAAATTCAGTATATTTTACCAAATTAAAATCATTTAAGTTGCATTTATTAATATAAAATTAATTCCCATTTCCAAAACCGAAAAGCGAGTTTTTAAAAAGTAAAAACTATTAAAAGATAAACATGTTTTAATGTCAAATTTAAATTTGAAATTTCTTGTAGTGACCTAAATTGTATAAAATTATAAAAATATAATCTAATTATACTTTAAAAAAATTCAAATGATAAATTTAACACTATAAATTATTTCGATTAAAAAAGTGGTTTTCCTTTAAAACATGGTATTTTTCACTATTCATCAAAATATGAAAGTTATTAGAAAAGTACGAAAAATTTATCCAAACTAAATTTTTACTTCCATATTCTAAATAAGAATTTAATTTCATTAAATTGAAAATATAGATGTGTTAAATATTGTCTTTAAAAAAGTTTCTCCAATAAAAGGCGGTAAATTTTCATTTTTTTAAAAATATATCTTTTATCTAAAAAAAATTTATTTGTTCTTATATATTGACTAAGAAACACAAAATATGAATGTTTAAATTATATATAGTATATAAGATTAAAAATTCATTTAATACTATTCATAACTGCTTTTTGAACAGCTAGTTTGGTATATTGTAGTGTGCTCGAACTCGGTGTTGCGTGTACCACAAGCTATTGAATTACTTTAATGAGATAATGTAAAATAAAATCATGGTCTGTTAAATTATCCTCTCCATCAATAAATTTCTTCCTCGCAATTTGAAATTATTTTTTAAAAATAAATGGTTAAAAATAGAAAAAAACCTTTGTGGAAAATCCACATCGGAAATTGGGTTAAATAATTCTAGTCTTAATAATAGGGAAAGGGAAAGGAAAAAGTCTCCACAAACTTTGGGTATTGAATAGGAGAACATTGGTGGAAATTATATACACATAATTATAGGGAAAAATTAAATATTTATATAGAGTTATTGAGGTCATAAATCACAAACAAGTGTAAAATTGAGGGCCTCAAAGCCATCAATCTAAGATGATTTAGAATATAATCGGTTCAACAAAACCTAATGTATTAAGGCAACACGTTTTTGGTTTTAATATCCCTTACCTAATTTTTAAGAATTAATTTTTTCATTGAATAATAATATATATTTATATTTACTTGACAAGTATAGTTCCATCCTTTAACTAATTTCTACCAGAAACTCAACTTTCACTCCAAAAGATAATAAAACTCATAAATTTTATATTTATCCTATTCGTATAAGATTCCAAACATATAACATGAACAAATATAATTTATAATAACCATGGAATTCAGGTAGGCTTATTGTAGGTCCTAAAGCCTTGTTGCACATTGGTTGTGGGTTTGATTCCTGTAGATTTTTTCAATGCGACGAGTTATCGCCCGACCTGCTTGTTGTCCTATTTATGACAATCCAAAAATAATCTCAAGAAATGATTTAACCTTATCAATAGAATCCAATGCCAATTTTAATCAATTCCAACCTATAGACTTATCCAAAAATTCTTATTTTCAAACTCCCAGTCCAAAATTTTAAGGAAGGTAAACATAATGAAACTCTTTTTTTCCATGTAATAACATGTGAATACCTTCAACATGTATTATTTTAAAACACTATAACACCATGAATTACCATAAAACCTTATTGATTACATTAATTATCCCTTATTTCTTATAGAATACTGGATATACTCCTTCTATCCAAAAATGTTTTAAACTCCAACAATGATGGAATATACAAATCTTTATTCAGATTCAAGGTAGTCAAGAATATCTAATATAATTTATTCAAATCAATCATATTTTATTCCAAAATCACTACCTTAGTATCAAAACCATATTTTTGTTTATATTTCTCTAAACCATATATTTTTCAATAAAATTAACCTATTATTGTGTCACATTTCATGGTTCTACACAATCTCAAGTCCTTAATGAAATAGTATTATTGTAAAATCCTTATATAATTTATAATTTTTATAACATGTACATCATTAATAAAATACTCAAATGACCCAATACATTATTATCAATATATGAACTATAATCATTCCTCTTCATCTTCGGTCATATCATAACGTGATTATTATCTAATAGCAGCATTCAAGGTATACTCTGATGATTTAGACATTGATTCATGTAGTGTCCCAACTCCGTACAGATGAAGAATTATACATTTGAAACATTTTTCCTACCCATGAAATGACATACTTGGTGTCTTCATTCTCCACACTTATAACAAACCCCCATTACCTTCAAGAATTTTCCAAGGTGATTCATTCCACAGTTATCACATATGGGAAAATAATTCATTCTTCTCCACCCTTTATCCATATTTCTCTCTTCTATCCTTTTCTTATATTATTTCCCTTCAAATCAGGAAGACTCGGAGAATTATTTACTTATCTAATTAACACATGATACAATTTCTTCATATGATGATAAAACATGGGACACTCTTTCCATTTTAATTTTTAGCTTAATACCATGAAAGATATAATCCTTCTTAATATTTGGATCATGTGTATTTCTAGAAATTTCATTCCTTATAATAGGATCCATTTATAAATAATGGTATAGACTAGGTTAGTGTATGAATTCCAATGCATAATTCCAAACATGTAAAATACGAAATGTAATTTGAAAAGATTATGCATATAATATATAATTATAAATTATTTTCATGGAGGAAGTACTTACTCCTAAATACTTAAAAATATCTTGTAATGAAAATATTAATTATACTAATCACACCCCCAAGGGTGTCATAACCAAGAGTGTGGAAATGCCCATTGTCGTGTACCAGGATGCCTCAAGTCCAGGCTGAAACTCCTTGTAAGAGTTTTCACTCCTAAATACTTCTATTCTAGAGCCACCTCTACCTTCTTGTATCTAGATAGTGATTTATTTCATAGAAAATACACAAAATATCTACATTACTAAAATTCTAGAAAGTTCATGTATACTAATCCTCAAATTCTATCTTAGGGTAATGTTCTCTAACCAGATTTTATCTAAATATAATTCCAATGTTGTTTCTAAAATTCTTTTGATACCAACTATAACGCCCCGAGCCCAGTTACCCAGAGTCACTGCATTATTTTAATAAATTATCATTATACAAGGAATACATGTCCCTAAAGACCAACTAGTTTAGAAGTCTTGGAAATAGATTACAAACATCAACTTCACATAACAATTTCAGACATAAAATACATCATAGATAGTTCTTTGAGAATTCCATCATTCCCTTATATCTTAACCCTGGTTATCAATCATAATACACTTCTTAGAAATCCTGGGTATATAAAACATAAAAAAGTTGTGAGCTCAGATGCTCGATAAGGTTAAGAAATTTAGCAAAAGATAACATAATAAATATTAATGGTGAATAATTGAAAAGAATTGTCATTTCAAAACATTCATTTCCATATATATAAATACTTATAATCATTTTTGAAAACATGGACATTAATTAAAAGGATTTAGAAAGAAAAATATTTAAAACATTTAAAATGATGATATAATAAAATATACCCTCCAATAAAACCATAAAATATTCCTTATGAATAAATTTTAATGAAATATGGGTATCGAAGAAAAATATGTCTTAGTAAATACTTAAACATAAATAATCTCGGATAATAATGAGATTGAGGAAATAACCCCTACTTTGCACTTTACATTGATCAAGGGTAAATTTAACCTCTTGTATAATGACAATATAATGTTATTAAATTATACAAGAACCATATTATTATTTATTATAGCATACATTATTTATTTTTGAATTTATAATACCCATTTAATAATGACTTCCATGTTAAATTGTCATTTTGGGTTACAATCTCTTTCTTTGTCATATGTGTTTTAACTGTTTATTGTTGATCATATCATTTAGATAATTATTTAAATACTTATTGAATATAATACTTGATTTATATATCATAAATATTTAGAATATATGTATTTAGAATATATGTATAAATGAAATGGAAGGCACCGTTTATAGAGACGGTAGGGTGTACAAACGCAGAAACGTTGTTTCAGTTTTCATATCGTATTGAACGGAAGTAAGTGAATATGATATATGTAAGTACACACACACACACACACACATATATATCTAGTAGAATTAATATGTCATATATTACGTACTTATTTATAATTTATATTTTTATAATCACTGTTGAATGGTGAACATGGGAATGAATCTCATCACGTTGTGGAGATGGTAATTCGTAAGTACGCACGAGCGAAAATATCATTATATGGATGGTGAAATAATATGTAATTGGATGGTATATCATATATTCAGAATAAATTACATGTTATATTTAGTAATTACATTAGTTATACTCGTTATTATACCCATTCAAATAATGAATTTTTCGAATAACAAACTACACCACGGCGTGGAGACGGTAAGTCGTACATACACACTTATGGTGACTTTGACAATTATAGGATGAATATAATAATGAATATAGTTGTACCATATTTATATTAACATCACAGTATGTAGGAGGAACTAGATTTATTATTTTGGTATGGAAACAACAAATAAAGAGGAAGTGGAAGAAGAAAATAACATGGAAGAGAGTGGTGAAATTATTACCTCTTCTTTCGGTGTTTCCTTTTGAGTTGATCAAAAGGGCTCCTTAGGTTGGATTTATAAAAAAATATATCACTGAAGGTTCATGTGGGGGATGTTGGGTGGATATATGGTCTAGTTTTGGCCGAGGAAAATGGATTTGGAGGTGTGATTATGAGAGAAGGGGAAGTGCCATTTTATAGGAGGGGTGAGGGTCAGTTTATGAAAAGATTAAAATATTAATTTATTATACAATAATTTTCAGACTACAATAGCACCAACTAAATTTATTTCAATACTTAGGTGGTTATGTTCTCATTCTTCTCAACCAAAAGTTTTTATACAAATTTAGGATGCCATCATGACCTTATCTTATAGATTTAACTCTTAGTTAAATAGATTATCTTTTAACATGTCTTCTAGTATTCATACACTATATTGTTAATAAACATAATATACACATTCCAGAATATCACAAGTGGTTTATTAATGAAATATATAATATTATCTAAGCACCTTTGATGAACCATATATTTTTGGAAATATTATATCAACCAATAATATAGTATTTGTTTTAAAAATTAATTTATTTCAATTTTGACACAATTTGGTATTCTGTTTTTGTGAAAGTCATAACAACCTTATCGCTTCGAAAATAATTTATCAAATCAAACATAACATGTAATATTATCCTAGAAAATTAGTTTAATTAATCAGAAGTCTAAATTTAAATTTATTTGGATATTTATAATGTCATTTATTTTAATATTACATTAATAATGTAATTACTGCATCATCATTGTGTCATAAATAAATTTAATTATATAATGTATAAGAATTATAAATAAAAAACCATTATTTTGTAAATATTTTTATATTTCTAATGAATATTTATAATCAAATTTATATTGTGTGTAACCCTATATTAAAAATGTTGTAATTATTAAACTTTGAATTTAACACTTTTAACTCTTCTTTAAATAAAATAATAATAAATGTCCTAATCTAATAGAAGTGGACCAAAGAGGATAATATTTTAACTATAAGGTTTTTTTAGTAGAATTAAACATATACAATTGAATTAGGACATGTGTTAGGGTCATTATAATATCATTTTATCCTTAATTACCTTATATACTTTTAACTGTGGTAAATAGAAGTCAAAAGTTACTATTCAACAAAAATTATATTAATATTATTGAACAAAATTTTACATTCTAATTTCAACTGTGTCTCTTGGATTTTTTAAATTTAACTCATAGATGTGGTAAAATTATGTTTTATCCAAATTTGCAAATGCTCCTAGGAGGTGGGTAAAAGACAACAAAAAGTTCGATATGATTTTTATATATCTAAACATGTTATAAAATGACTCCAATGAATTACATTGAAATTATATAGGTATTATGTATCTATTTTTACCTAAAATAAATTTAAATAAAATAATAATTATTTAAATAAAATGTCGGTTTTAACAAAAAACACAATGTTTTTCACTATTCATAAAAACATTAACATTTTTTGAAAAATACCAAAAATTCACCCAATGCTAATTTTGATATGATGAATTCAAAAATAAATTATATTTTAACAAATTGAAAACATAGATGTTTCATGTATTAATTTAAAATTAATTTCTGTTGTCAAAACCAAAAAGTGGGGTTTTAAAAAGCAAAAACTATCAAAAGATTAACAGGTGTTTATATCAAATTTATATGTGAAATTACATATAATTACCTACATTGTATAAAATGATAAATACATAAAATAATTATACATTAAAAGAATTCAAATTAAAAATTTATCACTATAAATTATATCGATTAAAATGGTTGTTTTCAATTAAAACAATGTATTTTTCACCGTTTTTCAAAATATGAAAGTAATCCAAAAAGTGCCAAAAATTTATCCAAACTAAATTTTTATGTCAATATTTTAAAGAAAAATTAAATTTCTTTATATTAATTATATAAAAGTGTCAAATATTTTTTTTAAAAAATTTTCTCCCTTAAACGACTGTAAAATTTCATTTTTTAAAATACTTCTTTTAACTAAATAAAGAATTTTTTCATATATTATGTCCAAGAAACAAATAATATGGATGTTAAAATTATATAGAGTATATAAGATTTCAAATTAAGTTAATACTATTTATAACCACGTTTTGAACTCCAATTTTTGTATGTTATGGTGCGCTCAAACTCGGTGTTGCGTGTAGCACAAGCTATTGAATTATTTTAATGAGATAACAGACTATGAAATCTTGGGGTGTTACATCTAATGTATTGGTGAATATTAAACTATTTATTTTTATTAACTTTTTTCACATTATTTTTCTTTAGAATAAAACGTCTTATTGATTCTTGTGGATTTTTCTATTCTCGAGACAATTCAATTCAATTTAGATATTTATCCTGAAAAAAATTATGTTTTCTCCAACATTAACAAAAGATAATTTCTTCCCACTTATAGAAATATAGTTAATCATGATTATTTAATTTCCATCATAGTTATATTAATATCTTAACTGGATTTATGATAATTAACTAAGATATAATTAACATTCTCCATTATGTATGTTTGTAGTTAAAGATAAAATTGAAAAATTATTCTCATCAAACACATGATGTTATGATAAAATTTATTCCTATAATATTATAAATTTTATGAAATGCATTATCCAAAAAGGTTGGAATATGGTTTGATATTACTGGACTATTTTTAACAAGTCTTGAAATGCATCATGAAAGATATATAATAAATAAGACTCATCATTGATTGACCTTAAACTCCCATAAAGACATATACATATATATAAGGAAATATGAGTTCATGAATAACAACTCTCTATATTTAAATGATCAATGCATACATGGTTAATATATTACTCAATAGTCAGACTTAGGGGATCTCATATATTTCACATACTATATTTATTACATAAAATAATCATTTTTTCAATTATTGTAAAATAATATCATGATTTTTATGAAGTAATCATTAGATTCTTGGAAGAATAGTTTTTGAGGTGTCACTGACATATGTTAAGGAGAATTTTGGTTTTAAATTATTCTCTAAGGTTGTAACTGCAATAAAAAATTTTAAGTACGTAAATTAGTGGATTATTCATCTTCTAAATTGTTTAAACACCCTTTTGGATATATCAGTGAATGCAACATTTAGATTTACATGTAAATAAATTATCATCCCACATATATCAATGAGTCTTATATATTATATTTATAAATAATTTATGATATTGGTTGCATTTGTATAATATAAATCTAAAAATATGAGTTATGTATTAAATTCCAAGACAATACTCATTTCAAAAATTTCATATTGCATTCCAATATCAAGAATTAGACACTTAGATAAATGTTTATCTACATTAAAGATAAAAAATATTTTTACTTGAATATGTAAACGTAACAATATGAATTTTTTCCCCTCTTTATTGGCTTAGGAAATACACTTTATTATCTACTTACATAACTCATATAACTTTTTGTAATGTTTCTAAACATATATGTTTCATGTTATTTGAAATATAATGTCAGTTATGTATGATAATTATTATGTAATAAGTAAAATTAGAATATATTATTAAATGATGAATATTATTGAATTATAATACCTGGATATATTCATATTTTTTAATTAGTTTTACTTTCTGATCGATTGATCTTTCTTTATACATGATAAGTAGATATCATCATGTTCATCACTATGAGTTAGATTCATTTGGGCATAAAATGATGTTGTTAATAATATATGGAATTTGAATTATTCATGTGTTTTCCTCCTTTTAATTTTATGGATTCATTATAAATAGTGTGGAACATTATTACTATCAATCCGTATATACTTGGAAAAGAATAATCAAGATGTTCCTATGTGGTTTCTCCATACAATTCATTGTGAAATTCTCAATGAATATTGAAAATATTGGTGGAATTGATGATAAAATGATATTAACTAATAATGTTTTATCAATACAGAGGCTTAACAACCTCTAATGATTATTGTTATTTAACATCTTGAATGCAATATCACAAGATAGGCAATCATCTTCGTGTTTACTGTATTGTACTATTATGACAATCTTTTTTTTGTTATCCTTTATTTCTAATTTTTTTCGTTCTAATAGTTGATTCATCATAGAGTATGCATTAATGTTATGATATAAAATCTATAGATAGCTTGAAATAGATTACATAATGATGAAATGGGAATTATATGAAATCATATGTTTCTATTACTGTCATCCCAATCAACCTAACTCAATCGCTGATGGGGATAATCTTGAATTTGGGATAGAAGGAGAAAATATAAATATTTGTATTGTAGTAATTTTTATAAATAACTGTATGACTCATGGATAATTTTTCTAGTGAGGTAATGGAATTTTTACAAGAATTATTACATTATTACCTTGGTATTTCATTCTATTTCTTTCATAAATAAAATAATATTTTATGAATATTTAATGATTACCATTTATAGGATAAAAAATTAATTTTATTATCCTCACAATTTTATCAAATCCCAATATCCATCATAATTTTTTTGGGAATATTACATATCATATATATTCAATTGTAAATTATTCATATTTCCCTTTTACATACCCAAAAAAGTTCCAAAAATTTAACATTATGAAATTTATATATGTGTGTTTTCCATCAGCATCAACTTATAGTTCCTTGATCACCTTAGTGAACTTCATAATACTGAAATATTTGACCCATAGTTCATAAATTCAATCATCTATGGTAAAAAATCTATTAATGAGTAAGTACTATTACTATAAAATTTTTTATGCCAACTAAAATATTTCATTAGAGTACCCTGATAAATGAAAGTCTCTTGAAATAAACCAAATCATCACTTTAATGAATGGTTACATTCTAAATCAATAAATGGAAGAAACTATTGGCCTACATTTTTTCTTAAGTGATTTTATCGTCATGCAAAAATAATTTTTAGTTTATCATTTATATAAATATGAATATTGTATTTATTTTAAAAACTAAATTTACCATGTTAATTAAAATAGAATAAAAATAATATCTACTAGTAGAAATAATGGCTTCAACATCAAATATCTGTAATTGGGATTTTATAAACCAATGAAAAATGTATATGTGGGAATGTTTTGGTATGAACTACTAAATTAATTGACGAAATAAAAAGTATATTTACTTCTTGTGTAAATTAATTTAAAAATTGACATAAAAAACAGCATGGAAATTGATTTATGGTGCCTTTTTTATGTAAAAATTGATTCTATAAATAAAAAATGGAATTGGTTTTTAGAAAAAACTAACTCAATAAATAAATAAAATGGGTATCTATTTTATGAAAAACTGATGTGGATTTTTGTAATAAACATAGGATCATGAAACCCTCATTTTTTAGAACATTGAACCCCTCTTTCAACTCTTGATGAGCCTGGTGGGGATCCTATGATCCAAACATTGATTGATGTTTATTTAATTCAATATATATCATCATTTCTCGATCTGTGTTCCTGATTCGTCATCCTATTTCATTATTTCATCATCTATAAAATTATTTCTATTCAGAAACTAATTTTCATCTGACCATCATCTGTGGTTTTATTTTATTTATTTGTTCCTGTATATTGTTCATTGCTATAATTATTTTTTAGATATTGCTGTGTTTGTTATTCCTACAAATTCAGGGGAGAAAGCTGAAATTAGGAATCCATCTATCTTTCTGAAATATAAAATTTTAAAAAATTATAAAAAAAATTAAGTTAAATTATAGATCATTTTGTTATATTGCTGACTTATTTTTTCAATTATTTGTATACATTTGGTTCTTAGTTATAAATGTTTTTATTAAGGTATGCATATTTTGATAAATTTTTTATTTGATGAAATTATCAAATGGCCATGATGATATATATTATGTAACGAACAATGATATACTATTTCCCCATTCATTGATATAATGAACATCAACTATAATGAAGGCATATTTTTAACCTGTTAAATTAATAAAATATTAAATACCTTTTGACACATGTCACACGGAAGTAATGTAAAAACTTTATAATGTGAACTATAAAATCTTAGATGATTGAAAATAATTAAATTAAAATTTAAATAAACAACCAATATATAACATGATAATAAAAAATATAGCTTTTGTAATATCATAAGATATATAATTGATATTACAATTGGATTTTTTTCAAATAAAATTTGTTAACATTGTGAGCAATTCACATTAATAAAACAAAATGTACACCTTTTAATAATTGAAAAAATATTTTCATATATGAACTAATATATTATCATTAATTACTTATCATATTCTTTTGAAATAATATTAAAAAAAATAAATTTCAAAATAGTCATATTCTTTTGAAATAACATATTAGCATTAAATAACTTTTGTATTCTTTTGATGTTTCTTATTTGATTACTAGTCATTTTTATTGATTGTTTCTATGTTTAAAATTTATTTGTTTATATACATACTTAATAATTTTTATATGTTTTAATATATTCAATCATAACATTTCTATATCTGGTATTCAATGGATCATAATTGAATATATTTATGAAAAAAACTACTAAATTTGGGAAATGAGTTGATGAATTCTTGAAATTTTCTAAAAAAAATAAAAAAAATAATAGATTTGATTTTATGTCCATGTGTGAAGTGTTTAAATATGATAAATTCAAACTCCATGTAAATCAAGGATTAACTCATTTGTTATGGGTTTATCCTTATTTATACATTATATATATGGCCTAGTGAATTATATACAAATTAAACATCTAAAATTGATGAAAATATTCATAATTAGGAAGAGGTTCATATTGATAACATAATTCATGATATAGGTGTTCAAACCATTAAAAAAAATGTTGCAATATTTTAATGAGATTTTATGAAATCATTATTCCTAGTCTGTAATAAATATACAGTGATATCAATAATTTTATGATTATTTTACTTGAATGAAATATATGGGAGGAGTGATATATGTTTCTACAATATACCTTGTCTTTTAAAAGAGCTACATCCAAAACGAAATTGGCTTCTAGATTCCAATTATGATGCAAAAAAAAATATTATTCCCAATTGGATTAGGGTGTAATAAGATACATGATTTCCAAACTGATTTTCTATTATATAGGAAATAATTTGAATATTTAACATGTTTTCCATCATTTGCAACATTATTCTATAAGATGGATGAAAAATTAAACTTAGATTCATTTTCAGGTATTAACATATTACCTCATGAAAAATAAATCAATTTTTTTCATTCAAGTGATATAATAAAATAATTCCTTCAAAAAAATATAATCATTCAACTATGATTCATTCTTAGGTCACATAATCATCTATTCTGAGAAATTAATTTAGTTACATCCAATAAATTCTCATTTAAAGATTCTATATCCAAATACAATTGATAAAAAAGGTTAAAATGGTATTCTGATGAGATCATCTCTAATGGAAACATATTTTACCCTTCTGATTCCCCATAGTAGAAGATATTTTAAAAATAATTTAGTGATTTTAGAAGTTACTTTAGAAATATTAGAATAAGATTATGTATTGATGGAATTAATCCATATTTTATCATATGTATCATACATAGTTCATGGCATGCTTTTTTTTATTTTAAAAATTTTACCTATATATATGTATGAAGAAAAAAATTATTATGATGAGCATGATTATTTTTAGAAAAAAATAACAAGGGAACGATATTGATTTATATCTTTATCCATTGATTGATTATTTTAAAGTGCTATTGGACATATGTGTTAATGTTTTCTATGCATACAATAAAGAGTATTTTCTTTTTTGTGCTTTGATAATGTTCACTATTAATGAAATTCCATCATATGGAAACTTATCTAGATATAGTGTTAAGGAACATTAATCATTTCTAATTTGAAGATATGGTACTTCATATTGTCATTTGGTAAATGGAAGATATTCATTTTACATTAGACCCCAAATATTTTTATGAATTGATCATCATTATCATATATTGAAAAAATAAGTTAAAAATTTATAGTAATACATTCTTCCACCAAGACCATTATTAGTTGAAGAATATTATGATTGGGTGAAAAATATTTATTTCAAATCTATAAATACAGGATGTTTTGGTCTAAAAAAATATTAATGAAATAGTATATCTTTTTGGAACTACCCTACTGGAGATTTTTAGAGATAAAACATAGAAATGATGTTATTCTTGATGAGAAAAATCTTATACAATATTTTTATTGGATGATTTTTAGACATAAAAGAAAATACAAAATATGGATTATATGCTACACTGGACTTGATATCAAAGGGAATCGATTGGATTTAAATATCACTATAAAAGGAAACAAAACATATTAACCTCCATGTTATCACACATTAATAAATATAGAGAAGATGAATGTTTCTTAATGTCTTCTTGGTATTAAATTATCAAATGGTTATTCTTCTAATGTGAAGGAATTTCTATCATTGAATGTTTATAAATTAATAGGTATGAAATATCATGATTGTATTGAATTGATGCAACAACTTCCACTAATCTCACTGTATGGTTTACTTCCTATAACCTTTAGAAATAATATCATCGGGTTATATAATATTTTCAAATCCATTTTTAGAAATTCATTGATCCAAATTTTTTAGATGTGTTGGAGAATATAGTTGGAATTACTCTTTTTTAACTAAATATGTATTTCCCACCTATCATGTTTGATATAATGGTTCATATAGTGATTCCGTTGGTGCATGAGATAAGAAAATATGGGCCTATATATTTAAAATGGATGTATCCTTTTGAATGATATATGAAAATATTGAAGGAATATGTTAAATATTCGTATAGAAATAGGCCTCTATTGTTCAGAAATATGTATCCAAAGAAGATATTAAGTTCGATAAAAATTATTTGTATGAAGTGGTGCATATTGGTCTCCTAATATCTTGACATATGATCGTTTTTAGTTAAGGTTGTGGGATTCATGGCTTAAAGGTAAAGTTCATCCCATGTGATGATGTGTTACAAGTAAATTCATAAAATTTAACAACACAAATGAGGTTCAATTACATGTATTATCACATATTATCGAATAAGAGTTATGATGTCCAAAAAGAAATAAAAATTGTATGCTTACTGAACATAAAAAGAAAATTGATTCATGGTTTTAAAGAGAAAGGCATCATATATAATTCTGCATCAGAAACAATGAAAAGGTTGTCAAGCAGACCATCTCTTAAGGTGATCACATGATCAGATTTTGATATTAATGGGTACACATTTTACACAAAAAATCTGTATAACAAGACTACATTTGAAAATAGTGGTGTAATGGTCATCACTAAAGTGCATCATTTTAAGAGTGAAAAAGTTAACAAATCAATTTCAACATCTGTAACAACATTTGGAGTTATTGAAAACATATGGGAAATTGATTATATAACATTTTTAGTCACTGTATTTAAGTGTAATTGGGTTTCAAGTAATATTGTGGTGAAACAAGATTAATGTGGGTTTAAAATTATTGATTTGAAAATATTTATTTCCAATGAGGAACCATTTAACATTGCCACGAATGAAAAGAAAATATTTTTTCATTGACCCGTCGAATGACCAGTGGTCAACTATTTATAATGGGAATAGAATCCATTTGTGTGGTGAGGATAATGATGATGTCATTGATTTATATTTGGTTCCTTCATCTATAACATGATTTTTTATAACAATGACAATAACATAGACATAATGCATGTTATACGAAATGGTCATGCAGATGGGATTTAAGAAAACTCAAAATTACCCTCATAATCAATCTAGAATTATTTAAATAATATTTCTATTTAGAATTTAAATTAATAAAATATTTAATATTTAATTACTATTGGATATTAAATTATATATATTTTATTATTTATCCAATTTTTGGAGTTAAATTTTGATATTCCATGGATATGGTTAAACATTTTTCATTGAAATACATGACATACATTATTATAAATTTTGTTTAATTAACATATATGAGAACACATTTTCAAACATTGATATTTATATTTTCAAATTATTATATCCTTATAGAATTAATATATATAATTAATACTTCACCTTGCATATTTTTTTGTTACGAATCATAATAAGATTTTTTTTAAAACCTCCACATGCATGCTACATTTTAACTTACATATTTCAATTTTCCTTTTTTCAATTTTTTTTCTTCTCTAATAATATTTAGGTACATAATAATTTCATTTTATTTTCCTATGAAATTGATATATACATATAACGAGATAGAATAACATCTACCATGGTACTTTTCCTTTCTCATATTAGTAAATATTCTATAATACAATTGTTTAATGGAAGGAAACATTTAATTTACAAGAAATAATTAAAGGACTACTGATGAGACTTTATAAGAGGAGTCTTCTTCATTTAGTATTCATAAATTGAATTCCTAAGTTTGTAAATGTGGAATTATATGTTAATGAAAACTATCTCTTTCGCATGGAGAAAAGAGATTAAATATTGGTTTTAATGATAATAGTAATGAAACTGGCACACATGAAACACAATTTATCAGATTTATCATTATACAAAGATGTTCTGGAATTATCATGTTATATTATATTTGGATGTCTGAAGACATGGTGGTGATATATTAGCGTTGGGTTGTCATAAATGTAAAATATATCAATTGATTTATTTTATCACATTTTACAAATATGAAATTTTTTTGAAAAATATTTATGTTATGAAATTATGGATGAAATTCAATTTAAAAAAAATTATTAAAGAAAATATATCTTACTTTAGTTGTGGTTCAATGGAGGGATTTGAAAAAAAAATTGATAGAAAAAACTATGTGTTTGGAAGGAGACAAAATGAAATGACATGCCTCAAGTATTTGTTTTTAGATGCAGTTTCATGGATGAAGTTTGTATCCACCCAACATAATAAATCATTTTAGGTATTATAATTATATTATATTATATTGTAATATTTCTAATATATGTCCCTAATTACTTAATAGTTTACTTCTTATATAACAGACCTCGAGTAAATCCCACTAGGACATCAAGTTGTAGAATTTAAACCCTCATACATTATCATGTTGAGGATACAATTTATTTGAGAGAAAAATGATTGAGGAATTGTTGGAAGCACTAAGAGATCACTCCACTAGTGGTTATGATGAGTTCCAATTCTATCCTCCATCTCCACCCACCCGACATTAGAAATGCAAAAGAGATAGAAGAAGAAAAAAATGAAAAGTTTCTTATAATGAAATATATTTATGTAGCTTAAATAACTGTATGTAAATAATAATAAATTATAATGATTTTTTTGTAATTTATAAATTTATAACAATTATATAAAATTTTATTTTTTCATTTTAGAATGAACTTTAGGAAAAAACAGCATATGAAATTTTATACCTGAAGGTAGGATAGACATCTTAGCCAGTTCATTAAGAAATCCAGAACACCCTAGCCATATATGAGGATATGAAGAGGGTGTTAGTATTTTTAATGTTTAGGGTCATCAAAACAAATAAAATCAAGAGACCCACAAATAGAATACTTAAAATATTAGTTAAATTACAAGAAAACTATCCATGGATGACTAAATTCAGGTATCTATGCAACATTATATATTAGAAAAATTGATGAGATAGTCGTAGTATGCCTAGATAGACTAGTCTCCCAATCTTACCTACTCAGATACTCCAATACCTCACTCAGACCAAATCTTATACTGTGATTTGTTTGTCAGATATCTTGATGTACATACTGTAATGTTTGGAGTCGGGAATTTTCTGGGGAATTTTTTACATCACCATCCAATGAATATGTGTCAGGTTAGAGTGTCATTAAATGATATTATTGATACAACTTATATAATACCATTCCATATCGTAGACGTCACCAGAGTTGGGGATTGTATTTGTCATTTTTTACTTTTTCCATATGGCCTTCTGAGACATATTTCAAATGAGGTATTCATTTTAAAAAATAATAATTTCATCTAATTGTCAATTACATATAATTTTATTCTAAAATATAACTTATATATGTGTATATAAAATTCAAAGAAATAGAAAAATAAAATCAAATGGTTCGGGAACAAAAAACTGTAGACACTTCATATATTTATGATTGTATAGAATGATTATCACATATTTATTCTTCCATTGATAATATGTATGATTTTTATATGTCATCTTACATATTTTTCAGATACTATCAATTGAAAATATTAAAAAAGATATCATAGATCTAATTAATTTTTAAGATCTCAGAATTCTTGTGTTGCAATTTTTTTCCAAATATGTAAATTGTCAATTCATATTTTATTTCTTAAAATAAAGATGGTATAAATTTACATACAATATTAATTTTTTAATTAGGTATCTACACATGTGTCTTGTTTCAGATTACACCATCGATGTTTGTCGCTTTATAGATCCGGAATTCATTTCAACGGCTATGCAATTTGTGTCTATTGAAAATAGAGTGACATATATTTTTGAGAGGTTATTAATAACGAATAACGAGTGTTAATTTTTTCCATTTCACAATGGGTAATAACATAAACATAAATATGCACTAATTCTCAATACAATGTCATTATATGTGATATTTTTTCTATTGTATGAGGAATTGGATGTTTTCTGTATTCTAACCATGTGAAAATACATTATATTGGTTTTTATATTTATTAGGTAGTGACAGTAGAATATTTACCACCATATTAGACATGTAAGTTTATTTGTTCTTAATAATCTCATTATATTTAATTCTCAATTTCATTACTATTATTATTAGTTTATATATATGAAAATTCATTTCATAGAAAATATTTAACAATGATCACTTGTTAATAGCAAATCCAAATACAATAAATTATTTGAAAGTAAAGTTAATTATTTTTTATATTACATTTAACTTTAATTTTTTGAAATATATATATATATATATATATATATATTATTATCGTGTAAATTTTTTATTATATACCATTTTATATTCAACAAGTACATGAAAAAAGTTTTTACTATGTTCTAGGATTAATGTATGAGATAATCACAAATGGGGTAATGACTAATATTGATCAGGTTATCAATATTAATTATATTATATTTTTTTCATTGTATTCTGTTTTTTAATCTTTTATCATTAAACATTTGTGTAGACATTAAATTATGTCGATTCTTACATGAAAGATGAACTTAACTATATTATATGATTTTTTGTGAACAATTTTTTACATGTGATTATGATCTAAGGTATATATATTCTTATGTTTCTAATTAGTAATAATTTTTTTATTAATAATTTTTCAAAAACGAATTATTTTATTATAATAGTTTTTTAACATAATTATATCAAATTAATTCTTCTATAATAACCAACAATGATCATCTTATAAATTTTAGTTATTTTTTATTTTACATTATAATAAAAATGAATAGATATTTTTTTGAGTAACTTTTTAAATGTATGTTTGTATTTATAGATTATATGACAATGATAAATGTTGTTTTACTAATGTATAATGTTTTTAAATTACAAGGATTTGGAATCTTATGGGGTGTAATATTTAAAATTTTTAAAAAAAAATAATTTTTGTATCGGTTTTTCTAATAATCGATGTAGAGTAATTTAAAAAAAATAAAATGGTTTTCGGTGTTGATTTTCATTAAAATCGAATGGCATATGTTTTAGATTTTAACATCGTTTTTAACCAAATTTTATTTTATGGTAAGTAATTGTTAATTTATTTTCATTATGAAATTATGTCTAATCATCAAATAAAAATCTCATCATATAAATTAATTAATGTTCATTAAATTGAAAAAATAATGTATATGGGTGACATGATCATTGTCATTTAATTAATGGTTGATTTAACAAGTTGAAGTTAATCCAATCCTTACCCCTCTGGGAATAAATACTTCAATTGATACTAATATCATGTTATAACATTAATTTTTTTGACCAATATATCTCCTTGGTTTGTTTCACCTCAGCATTTTCTTGATCCATATCCTCTCACATGGAGCTCTTTCCTTTACATATTCTTAATAATTCATATATGAGGAGAACTTGGGTTTTTAGGTCAAATAAAATTAATCATGGACTTATATACCCACACATAATAAGTAAAGAGGGAAGATATATGGATTATACGATTTACTTTAATAATTAATTTTAAATTAAAACCATTAAATAAATAATAAATTTATATATAAACCTAACACATATATAAGTTGATCATGAAAATGATAATCCAAAAAGTGTAATTACTACTTTTTTATAGTCATCTCAATTATTCTAATATATAAATAAATTTCAAAATTTTATAAATTTATAATCATCGATGTTAATTTATTATTATTTCTGTAACTAATAATCAAAAACATCTTCATGATTATCATACTATATCATTTAAAATGAAATAATGAAATTAATTCTAATTTAAAATTGATTTATTCATGGTGTTTAATTAATCAGAACACCATATTTTTCTCTATTCTGATTGAATCAATTGTGAAATTTAATATATATATATATATATATAAACACATACTTGAAATTTAGTTGAGAATTTATAAGTCCCCTACCTTAAACATTACATAATCTTGAATGATGTTAATAATTCACATTGAACATCTTTTCAGGTTTGTAGTTTTAGAGAATTATGCCATAACTATTAAATTACATCTCAAAAATTACAGTGTAAAAACTTCTACTTAGTAACTATTTTTTTAAAAAATAAAAATTCTTAAAATAAAACAATAATTTTTTTCATGATATAAATCTTCTTGAGTTCTTCTTTTCTCATACCCTACCTTATAACCTATGAAAAACATTTCAAAAACATTGGATGAGAATAAAAATATCATTAAAGGGTATAAAATAAAGAATGAAAATATTATTTCATTAATACATACAAAAAAATAATCTCTTTAACATACCTCATGAAATCACAAGATTTATGAATAACACATAGATATCAAAAATCATAAAGTTATCTTTTGTTATCCATATAAAACATACATTGTAACTTTCATAGTTACATAGGGAGTTAAATTTGGAATACCCATCACAATAAATTCCCTAACTCTCTTAGTAGAAACAATAATGTTTACCTATGTCACATTACTGAATGCATTGGAGATCTATCTCAGGCTCACCTTCCTTAGGATTATCATGGAACCACCCATATACGTGAAAAATTCCTAATAATCATTAAATATTCATAACACATAATACAAGAATAATGGAAAGATAACATTTTCATAGTGAAATAACAATATATCATTTCATGATATAGACCTAATAATTGATTTATGAAATCATTTTAAAAACCATTTAATATATTTAATAAAGAGATTTTTTAATCAAAGTGTCCCATACCACATTAATTCTTTGGAAATAAATTTTTATTTCAAAACAATCACATTAATATTAATAAATCCTTTAACACATTTTTAAAAACATTGACATTAATGAGAAATATTTATAAGAATAAATCATTAAAACATTCAAAATGATATTTTAGTTAAAGAGTTCCTTACCAAATGAGACACAGATGAATTCAAATATTAGAGGAATAATATTAATCAAAGCTTACAATATCATGTGAATAATGATATTTAATATATAATATGTCAATGGGAAGTATATAACCCATATAAAAGTGAATTGGTATATAACAACAAATAATTCTCAATGTAATGTTAATTGAGAAAATGTCACTTGTAAAGATCATATCCATAGATTAAGGACAAATCAATGACATAATTATGCATGAAAAATAAAAATTTACCCAATATAAGTGAACATTATGTGTAAAAAATCATAGGTCATTCACATGTATTCATATAAAGACATAATCATGATGTATAAGATTAACCCAAATAATTGAAATTGGGTTAAGAAGTTCTCTAATCGAAATTTGAGAGCCTAACGACGATGCCTTAAAATTCAGAAAATGATTTGATGAGATAAAAAAGGGTCTATCATTACATAGAAATAATATTTAAAAACATAATGACATAGAATAAGATATCCCAACATAGGAAAATGGAAATTAAAAGACATGACATAAAAGAAGTCTTTTTCTAAAAGAGTGCAGTGAATGGTTCCCTTACAGATCTCGTAACTAACAAAACATACACCCCATGAAAGAAGGATAATAAAATGAAGATATAAATGCCCATAAATTAATTTATATTAAATAAATAATACAATCATGTAATGTACATGCGCCACACAAAAGGATATAGTGGTAAATATAGAATGAATCTCAATAGAATAAAAAGTGATTAGAAAACCCATTACATCATTGTAATCAATTGAGTTGTAAGAAAAAAAGCTAATAATCCCCAAATTAATCACAAAATACCTTGAATATAAATATAATCATTATAATATATATCAAATAGTAGTACACAATTCCCCACATGCAATAAATAAGTGGTGAAAAATTGGAAATCTCACGAAATTAAATGTGGGATAAGAAGCCCCTTACCTCGTGTCCGACTTGACTCGTATGTTCTATTTTATTCTCGAATAATAAACTGAAGTTAATTTCTACTTTATTAAGAAAATTTTTTATGTTTATTATTCCTTTTAAATAAATTATTACCTTTCTATAACAATTAGTTAATTATTTTAGTTTATATCAGACATTTTGTCGATGTTCGGAACATTAGTCAAAAAATGAAGATGTTATAATTACAAATTGTACATGTGGGAAAAATTCCATTATCTCAAGAATTATATTCATTATTTAGATATAATATATATGATATATATGTTAAGGGTATATGTATTTATAATATTCCATACCATTTGGAGTTAAGAAATGAAACACACAGTTCATGAAGACGGTAAGCCATACGTACTTATAAACAATAATTTCATTTCTATTTTATATTTAAAGGTATGAAAACATAATAAAACATAGTTATATTATAAATCTAGTATAATATATATGATATTTAATTTATTTAACTTTATCCTTTATACATTCCATGTATGGAATGAATGAGACATATCATTTTGAGGGGCGGTAGTCTGCACTTCCTCAAAATGAAATTATCGTATTTATCCATTATGGATACCATAAAGGTTTGTTATAAATGAAAAATACAAATTTATATAGACAATATAGGTCAAATGTAATTAAATTCCATCTTAATTTCCACCATAAGATGTGGTAGGAGAATATTGAACAATCAATGTTTCGTGAGGCAGTAGTTCGCCGTCCACATAAACAGTATGTTCATTACCCATTAGATGGAAGTGTGTGTAAGTGTAGTTAAAATCCTTCTCATACCACAAACCTAGTATATTGAGGAAACTGGTTTTGTTATGAGACAATGGAATAAAAAGAGTTTACAGGTGTTGGATAAGTAAAATAAAAGAAAATAACTTAAGAGAAGACATTACCTTTAAATCAGGTTAATCCCTTTGGTTGGACCAAAAGGATTTCTTGAAGTGTCTTCTGCCTACGGTAGGAAAACTAGGTGTAAGAGAGGGATATTTATATATTATTTGGGCTGAGGTTGGATGATCCAATTGGCTTGAGAAGTGTGAGAAATGGGTTAGAGTTGATGGATTTTTATAAGTGGGAGGAGGGTCTCTTTAGGAAAGTTTGAAAATATTATTTTATTATATAATGATTTTCTATTTCTAAAGGTCTAAAAATTATTAAAGTTGAAGAAAATATTACTTCTATTCGAAATAAAATCATATAATAAAAATTGGATGGGTTTTTTATATTTTTTTAATCATTAAAATCTTATTTATTTAAATCATTCATAAAGAGGTAAACACTACTTCATTATTGTGTCACAAATAATTTTATTGATTCCATGCCTAAAATTATAAAAAAATACCCTTATCTAGGGAAAAAATTTATCTTTAAAAACAATATATACAATCAAAGTGATAACTTATATAACCCCATGTAATAATTTATTTACTAAAAGAAATATGTTTATGTCATTTTTTTCATTACTTTAAATTGATTAATATAAAGTATCATTATCACTGTTATGTTGCTCCATGGGGTCCCAAAATCGACCCATGGATTCCCATAGTCGGAAATGTATTAATAAATATGATTATAACACATGTTAAGGTAATTTTATTTTATTATAATATTATTTTTATCTTGAATTACCTGATTTACCTTTAACCACATTAAATAAAATGTCAAATGTTTCTATTCAGAAAAAATTATTTTCATGTTATTGAACCAAATTTTATTTAATAATAAAAAACATGTATGTTAGATTTTTGAAATTAAATTCAAAGAAGCGGTAAAAATTCATTTAAGTGAAAAAGTAAGTTTTTATCAACTATTGTGTGTTTTCACTATTCATCAAAAATTAATGTTTTTCAAAAAAATTCCAAAAATTCAGCTTATGTTATACTTGATATTCCAAATTCAAAAATGATATTTATTTTACCAAATTCAAAACATAGAAGTGAATTAATTAATTTAAAATTAATTCCCATTGTAAAAACAAAAAGCGTGTTTTTAAGAAGTAATATCTATCAAAAGATTGACACTTGTTTATGTCTAATTTCAAAATGAAATTACATCCAATGTCCAAAATTAGATTAAATGGTAAAAATATACTCTTATTACACTTTAAAAAAAATTTAAAAATATAATCTAACCATATTAATAAATTAGATTAAAAGACATGTTTGAATTAAAATACAGTATTCTTCACTATTCATTAAAAATGCATTTTATCAGAAAATACCAAAAATTTACTTAAATTAAATTTTGATGTCCTGAATCTAAAGAATAATTTTATTTGGTAAAATAGAACATATAAAAATGACCAAAACTATATTTAAAAAGGTTTCTCTATCAGAGGGTGGTAAATCGACCTTTTAAAGAATATTATATTTTTTATGCTTAAAATTAGATTCATTCACTTCTTAAGCCTCTAAATGTTATTGGATAAATTTTAAAAAATTTATGAAACATGTTAAATCATAATATGATAAGTTTGGTTCATTCTCACCAATATAATAGCGAGACGTTAACTATCATTTAAAATAATATTATATTATTGTTTTTTAGTATGACCCAATGTTGTGTGAAACCTAAGATTTCAGAGAAACTAATTGTTGTGTATCAGATACGCCATAGAACGTAGAATCCCCTTTAAAGTAAAATTAAGATCTAATTAAAAAAAATTAATAAATATGAAAATTTATTATTCTTTATTTACATGGGATGTTACATTCTTCCCCATTTTTAGATATTGTGTCCTTTCAATTTTAAAATTGGGCTTGGAAACCTCATTAAAATTACCACATTAAGAAATTAGTCAATAAAACTACCACATTAAAAAAAATGAAGAGAATTACAAAGGTCAACCAAGATAACCCATACTAGGATTCCATGAAAACATGGATATGAATGAGAAATTAAGAGTTAATTTCTCATAGAGAGAGATAAAAAACATGATTCATAGAAAGTAAACCATCAGAAAAACACAAACATGTGATAGGTTAAAGGGTCTTTGGTTTCCTAGTAGGAAAAGTAAACAGAGAACATTTTTTTTGTTTTAAGTTTTTTTTTCATGTTGTTTGAGAATTTTTTTATGATATTGAATACAGACATAAGGAAATATACTTAATTTTCAAAGAGTGTTTCATCCATTAATACGTTTCTACCAAAAACTAATCTTTTCTCTTAATGATGAGTATCAATATTAATAGTTCATATTTGAAGTGCTAGAATCAACATTTACAGAATCACGTAATACAAAAAAGATTAACTATACAATTTCCCTATCTTTTGACACTATCCAAAACAAAAATAGTCTGAAAAAGATCAGATAATCCCAAAAAAATACAATCCTAAAAAAATGTTATTCCTTATCTCAAAAATTCAACAAAAAAATACCCAAAGATCAACAAAGATCATTCAATAAACAACTGTCCATAAAATTATTCAATGTAAACCAAACTATGATTGAAACCTAAAACTCCAAAGGATTCAATCACATAGTCTTCCACATTAAATATTATCATTTATCTCCAAATAAAATTGACTACTCAAAATATCTCATACTGATGTTTAATTAACCTAATCTCATATTTTCCATGATAGGTTAATCATTTCTATAAATAACCCGAATAGCCATAAAATATATATTCTTCCAAAATAAAATTTCATATATTATTCCTCAAATTAAATCCCATAGTATCTTATTTTACTTAGGCATATAGTGTTTCCTCAAAAGTGAGAACGTCTTCCAAATAACCATTGTCTCTTAATCCCCAAATCACTTTCTTATACTAATTATATCCATTTGATAAAACAAAAGATCCCAAAATAAACTAATTCTTGCTCTATAAAATCATTTAACTAATGGAATAACTCATACTAAGCAGGTACTTCACGCAGGTCAATGGTAGGCTAAGAACCCTTATCACCCTTCAGTTGTGGTTTCGATTTCCATTGGATTGCCGGGTGTGACAGGTTGTCACCCATCTTACAGTTTTTCCTTTTTATAAAACTTATAAATAACCCTAACATATTTTATCCTTAAAGGTTATCTTATACATATCATTTTTATCCCAACTCATTAATATCTCAACATCTTCATGAATACTTATATGTATTTTAATTTTTTTTATTTCACCTCTATATCATAAAATGAAACTATTCCAAAAATAAAGAACATCATACCTTGATCATGGTGTCCACGTGGTTTCATTGCCATCTTGTACATGTAGGTAGAAGGTCCATTCATTGAAAAAATTATTTAGATACCCTTAAAAATAATTTTTATGATTAATCCAAATACAACTTGTACCACATGGGACATATGGGTGTTTTCATAAAAATAGTTTTGGAAAATAATCATGTATAACATATAATTTCAAAAATCTGATAAAACATGCTTTTTATAAAACACTCAGACTATGTTTGAGTTGAAACATTCAATCAACGGTCCATTTAAAATATGATAAGTATGTGTTGAGAGACTATAATTGAAACGAAAATATAAATAGGTTGTGTAAGGGTCTCCTTCTTCAGCACCTTTATCAAAATCATAATATGCTTTAAAATATTATGATAAGGTAAAATATTTGAATGTAACTTGATAATATTTAACATTCTATAAAATAAAATAATATTGTGAAAAATGGATTTTATTAAATGCAAACCATGATCCACGATGATATTAAGCTATAGTGGAGATGTTTGATATCTAAAACATCTTCCTCCATTTGAGTTGTATGCTAGAAAAATTTTTACATTCATTTTAACATGACATTGTAATAATTGTTGAAAGTATGTCATCATAAAGAGATATGAATGTTGTTTGAGATCCTCATCCTTCCATTTGTAACTAAAATTCGTTGATCTGAAAAAGTTATAAAATAAGGATTTAAATTAGAGTGTAGAAATATAGACCAACCATGTGTCTAATAAAAACACATAATCCCTAATGTTGTCTAAACTGGCCTTTGATACCAACTATAAGGCCCCATGCTTAAACATTACATAATGTTGAGTGAAGTTAATAATTCACATTGAGAATATTTTCTGGATTAGAGTTTTAGATAATTAGGCCATATCTATTACATTACATCTAAAAAATCACAAGGTCGTCAATTATACACAGAATCCATTTTTTTCATAAAATAAAAAATCTTAAATGAAAACAATAATTCTTTTCTTAATAAAAATATTCTTTAGTTCATCCTTTCTCTTACAATGCCATATACCATATGATACAACATTTTAATAACATGGGATGAGCATAAAAAACTCAGTAAGGATTCTAAAATAAAGAAATAAAACATTAGTTCATCAATACATACAAAACATAATATCTTTAACATATCTCATGAAATAATAAGATTTATGAATAACTCATAGAAATCATAAATTCCAATGAGCATGTACCCAAGTGGTAAAGGCTCATGCTTGGCATCCATAAGACCCAGGATCAAATCTGGGTAGGGACTAATTTCAGGGGTACTGTAGTAGCACAGTAGCAGGTCACTGTAGCAGCCGTGGAATTGTAGCAGTGGTAGCACTGTAGCGGTGGAGGCATTGTTGTCGGAACTGTAGTGGCAGCGGTACTGTAGCATCCCGGGTACTATAGAAGTACTATTCACCGAAGGGCTCTTTATACCAAAAAATGGGATTTTAGGCCTTGTATTCAGACCACTTGGTCTTGGGCCTTTGGGCAATGTAATGGGTCCCCCTCTACCCAGTTTGAAAGAGGTCTTTACTTTAAATAATAAATGAGGGTTCGACCTCAAACTTTAAAAACAAAATCACTGAAATCAAAAATCATGAAGGTAACTTGTGGCATTCATATCAAACTTATATTGTAGAATTCAAAGCTATATTGGTAATTAAATTTGGTATACCCATCATAGTATATTCACTAATTATCATAGGAAAAACATTAATGTTTACCGCTGTCACATTACCTGTTGCATTGGGGATCTATCTCAGGCTCACGCGCCCTAGGTTTATCCCGAAACCACCTGTATATATGAAAAATTCCAAATAGGTATTCTATATTCATAACACATAAAACAAGAATAATATAAAGAAAATATTTCCACATTGAAATCACAATATATCATTTCATGATAATGACATAATCAATGATTTATCTAACTATTTTCAAAACCCTTTAAAAAATTTAATAAAGAGATTTTGGAATCAAAGTGTTACATACCACTTTGATGCTTTTGAAAAAAAATCAAAACATTCCCATTCATATAAATAAATCCTTAAAAACATTCTTAATACATGGACATTAATTAGAAATATTTAGAAGAATAAGTCATTAAAACATTTAAAAAGATATTTTAGTTAAAGAGTTCCAAACCAAATGAGAGATGCTTCAATACAAATGTTTGAGGAATAAAATTAATCCAAGATTATAATATCCTGAAAATAAGGATATTCATGATATAATATGTCAAATGGAAGTATATAAACCATATAAAATTGAATTGGTGTATAAAAATGAATAAGTCCCAATGGAATGTAAATTGAGATAAATTCCCTTACAATGATCACATCCATAGATTAAAGAAAAATCTATGACATAATTATGTGTGAAAAATAATAACACATGAAATATAAGTTAAAATTATGTGTAAAACAATCATAGGACTTTAAAACATATTCATATCCTGACATAATCAAGAAGTAGACATTTAACCCGAAGAATTGAAATTGGGTTAAGAAGTTATCTTATAGAAATTCTACATCCTAACGACATCGCTTTAAAATTCAGAAAATAAGTTGATGAGATATATAAGAGACTATCATCACATAGATATAAAACTTTACCACAATAAGGATATAGAAGAACATATCCCAACATAAGAAAATGGAAATTAAATGTCAGGATATAAAAGAAGTCTTTATCTAAAAGAGTGCGGTGAAAGGTTCCCTTACCAATTTCGTAACTAACGAAACATACACCCCGTGAATGAAATATCATGCAATAAAGATTTAAATACCCATTAATTAAAGTATATTACAGAAAAAATAAAATCATGGGAAGTACATGCACTACAAAAAAGGAGATAGTGGCAAATATAGCATGAATCTCACAGGAATAAAAAGTGAGAAGAAAACCCCTTACCTGATTGAAATCAATTGAGTCGTAACACCAAAAGGTAATAACCACCAAATGAATGGCAGAATACCATGAATATAAATAGAATCATGATAATATATATCAAATAAATGTATAAAATACAACACTTTCAATAAATAAGTGGTGAACAATGGTAATCTCATGAAATTAAAAATGAGATTATAAACATCTTACCTCATGTTTGATTTGACTCCTATGTTACATGTTCTTATTGAATAGTAATAATAAGTTAATTTAAACATCCTTATAAAAAATTTTCATGTTTATTATTCATTTTATATAACTTATTTCCTGGATATAACAACTAGATAATTATTTGAGTTCATATCAGATATTTTTTCGTTGTACGTAACTTTAGTTAAAAATGAACTTGTTAAAATATAAAATTGCCCATGTGGTAAAATTTATATTATCTACATAAATATATTTAATATTTATATATCATATATATCATATATATCCTGTGTATATGTATTTATAATATTCCATACCATTTGGAGTTAAGAAATTAAACACACAGTTCATGGATACGGTAAGTCGTACGTACACATGAACACTACTTTCATTTCTATTTTATATTTAAAGGAATCAAAACCTAATAATAAATAGGTATATTATAATTCATATACAATATCTATGTTAGGTAATTTAATTAACTCCATCTTTTATACGTTCCATGTATGACATGCATGATTTATACAACTTTGAGGGAGAGTAGTCTGCACTTCCTCTAAAGAAATTATCATATTTACATATTATGGTGACCATAAAGGTATGATATAAATGAAAATACATAATTATAGAGACAATATAAATATAATATACATCACAGTTAAATACAGTACCATCTTAATGGCCACCATAAGAGGTGGTAGAACTAGATTGAACAATCATCATTTCGTGAGGCAATAGTTCACCGTCCACGGAAACTATATGTTCATTACCCATTAGATGGAGGTATGTGTAAGTGTATTTAGAATACGTCCCATATAAGTAACTTAATATATTGAGGATACATGTTTTCTTATAAATGAAAAGAATAAATAGAGTTTACGGGGGTTAGTGAAGTAAAATAAAAGAAAAGAACATAAGAGAGGATGTTACCTTAATATCAGGTAACTCCCTTTGGTTTGAACCAAAAGGATTTTTGAAGTTCATTCCACATAAGGTAAGTCTTATAGGTATAAGAGAGGGATATTTAAAGATTATTTGGGTAGAGGTTGGATGATCCAAGGACTTGAGAAGTGTGTATAATGGGTTAGAGGTGAGAGCTTTTTATTTGTGGGAGGATGGGCTCTTTAAGAAATATAGAAAATATTATTTTATTATATAATGATTTTTTGTTTCTAAAAGTCTAAAAATTATTAAAGTAAAAAATAAGATGACTATTTTTAGAAATAAATTCATTCAATAATAATTGGACAGGATTTGGAAATTGTTTTAATATTTAATATCTTATTTATTAAAATCATTCATTTATGAGGTAAACATTGTATCATTATTGTGTCAGAAATAATTTATTTATTTGATGTATAAAAATTATAAAACAAATACGAATATGTAGGAAAACATGTTATCTTTAAAAAAAATATTTACTGTTTAATAAATAACTTATATAACCCCATGTAAAAATTGATTTACTAAAAGATATATGTTTATGTCATTTTTGTCATTACATAAAAATGATTAATATAAAGTGTCACTATCAATATTAAGTGGCTTCATGGGGTCCCCATATAGGCCTATGGATTCCCATGGCCAGAAATGTATCAACCAAAAGGATTAGAAAACATGTTAGAGTAATTTAATATTATTATAATATTATTTTTACCTTGAATTACCAAATTAACCTTTAACCGCAGTGAATAAAAGTCGAAAGTAACTATTCACCAAAAATTATTTTCATCTTATTGAACAAAATATTACTTACTAATAACATCCATGTATGTCATATTTTCGAAATTAGATTAAAAAATGTGGAAAACTTTCATTTAAATAAAAAATTTGGTTTTTTAACTAATACTCAGTGTTTTCACTATTCATCCAAAATAAATGTTTTTCAGAAAAATACTAAAAATTAATCCAATGAAAAATTTTATATTCCAAATTAAAATATTATTTCTTTTTTACTAATTTAAATACATAGAAGTTTCATTAATTAATTTAATAATAATTCCCATTGTCAAAATAAAGAGCGTGTTTTTTACAAAATAATAACTAGCAAAAGATTGACACTTGTTTATGTCCAATTTTAAAGAGAAATTACTTACAATGACCAAAATTGGATTAAATGGTAATAATATAATATTCTTACACATTAAATCAAATTAAAAATATAATTTAACCATATAAATAAATTATATTAAAAGGAAATTTTGAATTAAAATACAATATTTTTCACTAATCAATCAAAAAATGAATTTTAACATAAAAAACAAAAAAATTAACCAAAGTAAATTTTTATGTCCCAATTCTAAAAAAGAATTTTATTTTGTCAAATATAAAATATAAGAGTAACCAAAAATAGTTTTAAAGAGGGTTCCCCCTCAATAGGAAGTAAATTTACATTTTAAATAATATTACAGTATTTATGTTTAAAATTAGATTCATTCACATTTTAAGCCTCTAAATTTTATTGGATAAATGTAAATACATTTAAGAAACATGTTTAATAATAATATGGTTAGTTCTGATCATTCTTTCCAATAAAACAACTAAGAGTTATATATCATTTAAATTAATATAATATTATTGTTTTTCAGTATGACCTAATGTTGTGTGAAATGTAAGATTTCAATGAAACTCATTGTGGCCTATCGAGTACGACATCGAACATAGTATTACCTTTAATGTAAAATTAGAATTTAATTCACAAATATTAATAAATATGAAAGTGTATTATTCATTATTTACTTGGGATGTTAGATATATACTTTTATGTGACAATATATGTCTAATTAAATCCAATTTTAATGATTAATATTTACATTATTTGTTACTTCACCAGACAAAACATGTCACTCAAATTTTTTATAGCCCTTATCAAGTAATTATTATTTATATGGAATATATTATTACATGTTGAATCATTATATTACATGAAATTTTAATTCAAGGTTCATGTAATTTTGCACGAGGAAAATGTATGCCTATACAATATTCAATAATATAATAAGTGTGTGTCGATGGTGATTGTTTGGAATTAAACTACATATAATTTTTTTTAAAGTTCCCTCAACAACATGGAGATTGAAATTTTATTGTAAGGATAACAACCTAATTTTAGAGAATAAATGTTTACAAGAATATCTATTATAATTAGAGATCATGTTAGGAGGGAGATAATCCAACCATGTCAGATTTGAACCAATTCGTTTTTTCTAGAGACCATCTACCACATTTTCACCTCTAGGAAGAAATGTGTGATAATTTATTTTAGTGTGGAATGAATATTAATACACTCCATCCAATGATCTATGATACTCAATGAGAGATGAAAACACAATTTATTATAGAATGACTAATATTAGTGGAGTCACATTCAATCCATAAATAGTTCCAACCTTTTTATTTTTTAAAAGATTCTACATTAATAACTCCATGGATTTCATCTTCAAGTGATAAATCCAATCTAGAAGATCTATAAAAATATACAAGAACACTCCCACTATGATGATGGTAAATTTCATTACATTCTGAAGGGACTAGACACAATATCGAGGCCCTATAAAAATTGATTTTGATAAAATTATTCTATAAAAGCCTCTAGAAAACATCAAGAGTACCAAATGGGGGATTTAAATTACCATCAATTCCTAATATTTATAAAAAATTCATATCATTAATTATGATGTCAAAATAATCATAAAAAAGCACATTAGATCCCCTCACATAGGCAATTAAATTATCAATGGTTGATTGAATGTTAAAGGAGGTGTTACAATGAATCAATGAATTACAGGAATGACAAATACAGTACAACCCAAACTCTATTTCCACATAAATAATATTATAATTTTATGGAGATGATGATTTAGAACCACACAGAAGAAGTGAAATAGGTGATAGCGCAAATGGCATTTTGAGTTTAAATATGTCAAAGAATAACTTCCAAAATTCCAAAGCAGTACCATAATAGAGAAAGAGTTTATTAAAATCCTAGATGTTCTAGAGACATAGACGACACTTTGAGAAAAGGGAGATATAAAATATTTTTAGTAAATAATCTATTGGAATACGATTATGTAAAAATCTCTAGATCATGGTATTTCAAGATGGCCTAATATAATATGTATTGAATTTTTTCACCGAGTTAAAAATCATAATTGGAATCTACCTAAACAAATTGGTAGTACAATCAACCATTAAAGACAATATTCATAGTTGTTTTCTAAATAAGAACGTCCTTCCTTGGATTAAAAGTTTTTCCCTTGGTGATTTTAATGATATCATCATGAATGTGCACAACATGAGAATTTAATAAATATTTAATAGATGTATAATATTTTGATGATGATTATAATGGATGAAATTCAATTATCAAGGTATTTCTTATCCAATTATCTATATAGAACATTAGTGTTGATTTTCCACTGACAATCCATCCAACAAAAGTAATAAGATTGGAATATGTGTTTTTAATTGAGGCCCAAAAATATGAATCCATGTTGGCATTGTTTTCTTATATTAATATATTTATAAATTTTTATGTGAGTAATTCCAAATATATCATGTTTCTACTAAAAAAATTCCAAGGGAAATAAACCCTAAGAGTTTTATTAAAGTGTTTGATTCCCTTGATACCGAGATCACTATTGGTGTGGGAAATTAAAAATTTCCACCAAATAACATTGACCAATAAAAATTCAAGAATTATTACAATCCAAAAAGTCATATAATTTAGGAATTTACATTTTTTTGTATCCCCATGGTCCATTTATATATCACAAATGAGTGAACCATTATAGAAACCATGGTGGATTAGGAAAGATATAGACAACCTTCCAAATAGAGTTCCTCATTCTTCTATGTTGAGAGTTGGTTTTTTAATTGATTTGTGACATTAACTAATTTTTTAATTCATAAATAGATATGGGTTAAAGGGTTATGACCAAAAACCAGTGAGTAGACCATCCCATGATGATAGTGTGGCACACATTTCTGAGAAAGGAAATGGATTTGATAATCACTGTTCATAACACGCTCAGAGTTAGATTCTTATGGGGCTTGTGCCTATGCCATTTCCGATAGAGTGTGAGGGAAAAACCCAATAGGAACCAGCACTTTAACACACTATGGGGTTCTATAATACTATAATTAATTAATTTTTCACAATTTTTGTTGACTCATATGTCATGATTATCTCGGAATATATAATATATATGTTCTACCATGTTCCATAGTGTGTGTATTATGTTACACTCTATATGTTTCATTACAAAAACTATTTAATAAGCACCTTGGTAAATTGTATTTATCTCACTCATATAATCAAATATTATAGGATATGTAAAAATTGAAAAACATTATGTACTTCACATGATATCGTACCCCTATATGGTGGTAAATACACATCAATTTTTTTTGTTTTTATTTATTGATAATCACTCTTTTCATTTGGTTGATTAGGAATTCATTTACATGTTTCAATGTTATAGAGGTATAATCCCCTTACAATTAAGTATCCAATGGGGATAGTGGAATAATTCCTAAACATCAACAACTCCTCTAAGAAAACATTCATCCATCCCTTCTAACTCATAATATTTATTTCACTATAATTTCATACATTGAATTCTCAGGTGTTGTTGTAGTCATTAACTAATAAAAATCAACAAATCGTGTGTGTGTGTGTGTGTTGTGTGTCAATGACACACAATATACATATTCTATATGGTGTCAAACTAAATCAACTTTCATAGAATATAAGATATTTGGGAATTTTCTACCCATATATAGCCACATTCCAACTAGTAAGTAATATATGAAATATTATGATGTTTTAAACCGACCCCCAAAAAAATGGTTGTTTTTTTCATAGGTCACCCTTTAGTTGTTTCCCCAGGTACAAAGTGTGTACTTTTCAATAAAACGCTATGGAATTATATCATGTATCAAGATTCCTCAGTAACAGTAGATGAAATCATTGACAGTTTTTTTTTCTATCCATGGATTCCAATTAGTCAAATGAATATGAATGAACATATTATCATAAAATTTGGATAAAAAAAAAATAAAAAAGTGAAAATTTAATCTTTCTCAAAATTATTGGATTTCAAAAAACTAGATAATTAATAATAAGACATTATGATGTGATATTTCCGATGCCACATAAACATTTTGGGGTAAAAATTTAATTGGCAGGCCCATGTCCAACAATATTTTTTCATCAAATTATTTTTATAATAACATTAATACCTGAAACGAAACCTTATATTATTCATATATAGGATTATTGGAAATTTAATTTATAATTAATAACGGTTAATAATGATATTTTCTCAATAATTCATTATTTTTTGATAAAAATTTATATAACCACTCATGTATAATTAATATATTTAATATTCCATAAAATAATTCCTTTCGAGGTATCTACATGTGATCCATTAATCTAAATACATCATGGTTAGTCTTCAGGGTTCTAGCTCAGAAGAACCAAGCCGCTTTTTTATTCATTTTTTATCACAACAATAATTATCATTATATTGAAATAATACATTATCTTGTACTAATTGAATTGAATGAGAGTAGGAGGGTTTCCTATCATTCATTAGGAAATTATTGAGATTTTCCCTCAGTTGAAAAAGGATTTATTTTACACAATAATTTGTATATCCATAGATAAATGACATATGATGGAACATATAATACGAGTTAAATAGATAATATTTGTGTTGAGGACCATTATTAAATATTCTCTCTCGCATATTCCTCAAGTAAATTAACAATATTATTATTATTATTATATTCTATGATATTCACTAACTCAATGATATTTAAATAAAATTTCATCAATAAATTTATTAATATTTATTTAAAAGATATTAAGAAAAATATATCATTTACTTTTGGCCCTTAACTTTGATAATGAATTCACTTCATCATTTATTTTAACTTGATTTATATATATTTATTTGAATATATCAATATCATAATATTAATAAATTATATAATAAATATATTTTATAATCAAAATTTTTTTGATTAAATATTTTTAATCATATTCTCATAAATAAATAAATATTTATTCATTACCTTTACAATAATAATCCAAGGATAAATAAATATTCTAAATTCTCTATATCGTATATAATATTTATGTAAAATTCAAACCGTATATATTCTAACTAATGTAACTGGTGATAGAATATATACAATAAATATTACCTGAATAATTATAATTTCTTAAGCTGAGTATAATATTTATTCAAAATATTAAAATATAATTGAATTTAATTGAAAATTCGGATACTTTTATTATGTAGACCTTTTGTCTACTTTATTAGTAGAATTTGGTAAAATTATCAAAAGTACATGATTGGCCTCAAGTAATACATCTTTGAACCCACTGAGAAAGATGATAATGTTCCATTTAAGACAAAATTATATTAAATCTAACTATGTAATATGGTATTTTTATCTCAATGTGTTATCCACCAAGTTACATACATGTTTCATAGGCCAATATGCTTGATTATTTTTTTTACTACCGGATGTGAACTCATCAATAATCTTACATGGATAGGTATATAATCGGAATGTTTTTTTAAATAAAATAGATTGATATTTCACATTATATTAACACATAAAGGATAAATCCTTTATAAAATAACATAATTAATTTTATATCACTTATGAGGCAACAAAAATGTCTAACATATCTGTGTGAATATTTCATAATGATTTTCTTCAATACATAAAACTAAAACATTCAATATATAAATTAAAAAAATATTTGATCTTTGTCCATATAATGAATTATAGATATATGAATACCCAATAAAACATACAACACATGGAATTATTATTAAGGGATATTTCCTCATAACATATTCTCATTGAGATAACTAAGCATGAAACATTGTAATTAAGAGTTGCAACAACTCATAAAATTCTATCACCTCATAATATAACATCATCTACAACATATGAATTAAATTTTAACTAAATATGAACAAAACATATTAATAATACATTCCCATCACATCATATTTTTTATTATAATAGGGAAATATAATAATATATTGATGTGAAAATACTCTTAGAACAATATCACATTACTATTTTGTAGAAATAAACTGATCATGTGGTAATATATTGATTAATATTCAACTAATCCAATATTCTAAAAATTCAACATAAAATTTAGTTGGTTCTAGGTAACATACTCTAACTACATAAACGTGTCAGGATGTATAAAATAAGCGATCTTTTCATTAAACATGTTCCCCCAAATACCTATATTGTTTTCATACAACCCCTTTTTTCATGAGCAAAAAATTCCTTTTTGGTGTCATCTCATCGATGAAAAATATCAAAAACCTTTGTGTTACCCAATCCTCTACCACGACCTCTTGATATACATTAGAGGATTAATATTAATTGTACCCCCGTACGTTCAGTGTATGAGCTCTTCCATTTTAACGAAATGATAGTTTCAAAGGGCATGATTTCAATGGGATAAATTATAATTACATTGTATTACATGTTAACTAGGAAGATGAGATTTTATCCTATCACATAATGTATGTTTTTTCCTCTTTTATTATGCACTTATATAATCAAGATGTATTTGTGAAAAATTCCTATAAACATACTATTTAAAATATCCACAAAAGGGATGCATCATTACAATCCATCAAAAACAAAATCTATATATAACATATTTTTTCATATATATTCTTCTATTTAAGAATATAGCTGTTTAAAGATGAAAAAATTGAGAACTCTTGAACTTATCACCTAATAGGGATGCAAAAATTGTTTTGGCTCTAGGGTAAGGAAAAAGAGAGGAGATTCTATAATACCGTATAAATAGAATTAGATCCCACATAGATTTATGAAACTTAATGATAGACCTCATACCATATAATTTTTTGTGAAAATTATGTCTATATATTATCTACATATTTTAAATATTAATAATAATTGTTTTTCTACTAAAAATGATGACTATTTCCAATATATTAATTTTTAATGATTTATGGAAGGATATATTTATAATGAATTTAAATAAAATGAATTTAATATTATCAATAATCACATCATGAAATAAACATTCCATTTTTTGAGATGTTTGTGGCATGATATTATGGTATAAAGTACTGGATAGAGAAAAACATTAACGAAATAATGTTTGGAAGAAGTGATTTACAGTGTGAAATTTTTATGTAAACAATGAATAAATAGATTTTTACACAAACAAAAAAACTATGAATTAAATCCATGAAAAAGGAACCCATGAGTAGAGCATGAAAAATCATGATGGGATAATGAGTATAACACCATTAAAACTAGTGGTGAAAAATTCATCATTTTGATATATCTATATTAATAGTAAGGTCATGACATTATCTCACCAAAAATCCTAATGACTGATCTTGACACATTTAATAGATGAAATTACTGCATTTAAGAGACACAAAACTCTAATGAAGAATATAAATACATGGATAGGGGTCAATGTGAATGAATTGGAAAATAGAACCTAGACAAGATTTGAATGTGTTACTCTATATAAGAGTCTCTCTCTATGATAATACAGTAATCCATTTTGATCTCATTTAATCTATCATACCCTCACTCTGTCACATGCCTATAATGAGGTGGTAATTATATCCTTATTCCTAGTTATGTAAATGAAGGATGAATGATCATGTGAATTACCTTAATTTACATTATTTCATGTTTATCTTGTTTTATTCATGTTTTATTCAAATAATATCACAATTGTTTTGTCATCTTTGTAGACAAATAGAGTAATAAAATGCAATTTAACACATTAATTTAGTATCCTAAGTTCCTCCTTGTCATTGTATAATTTGGTATGATCATGATTAAAGGTGGTATCACTAAAATTGTTTAATTAACATCCCTAAGTAGTTAAATATATAAAAATTATATTTTTCTAATTAATAATGGGGTACTAATACTAGAAATAATATTTATATCGAATCATATAGAAATGATGAAAAATAAATATAACATCTATGTCACTGAAAAATGATACCAATTTTTATGAACCTGGAAGATTCTCTAATATTTAATTATAACCAATAACATTATTTTCTATCCTTTAAATTAAACATCAATTTAATACATAAAAATACTAAAAATAAACATTCACTCTCTCATTGGTTTGACATTAAGAACACAATTTTCTACATTTTATATGTTAATTACTTGAGTAAAATTTAAATTATTAAATTTGATTCTCCCAATAAAAAATCATCAACTCCATACTTGTGACCAAATATTCTAGTTTCATTTCCATAGACATTGACGAATATATAATTAGGAATCTTAAATAATTTTTGATTTCATTTATTCTTGGTACTCATGATACAATTATGAATTAAATAATTTATTCACAACCCGGTCTTGGGAGAACAAATAAAATAAATAATCAATTAAACCCCTAACATGAATTTAGATTATGAAAGAAAAAAAGAAGAAAAAATCATCATAATAGTTGAATCAAAATCTATCATAGATTTTAATGAATTAGATCTAGCTCTACAAAACCTTGTGGAATTTGGGAGACCCTCCCAAATGACGAAAACCAACCATCCTGGTACCACATATCATAGTGAACAATTTTGAAATGAAACTAGTAATCATCTACATGATCACTAACAATATCAAATTATATAGACTATAAAATGATGATACAAAGTGAAACTTATTTAAATTTAATGAAATCTACAATACATTTCAATTTCAAAATGTTTTTATTCATGAGGTTAGACATTTATTTTATGATTTTCATGAATATAATAATAATTGGAATGGTTTCATTTGTTATAAAATCATTCCTTTACTACATGGTATGAGTTGAAAATAATATTTTTCCTCCCTTTATTTACTCCCTGAAAATCCATGTAAATTCATCTTAAAGACATTGATTTCAATCAATTTGAAGATAAATTGATCTATAGAAAATATGAGAGAATCAAATTTTTAATTGTAATATGATTATGTCAAAGAATTTAGTTATGGAGGTTAATTAAAATAATTTATAAATTTATTTCGTTAAGTAATAACAAAATAGTGGATAAAACAATAGGAGGATAAATTTTGAAGAAATTACCTAAAAATAGTTATACATTACACAATGATATGACATGAAAAATATTCCAGTAGAAAGAATTGCAATTCACATGGTCCACAGTAATGAACGGATGATGTCCTATATAGGATTCCTAAAACAATTAGGCACTATAAAGGGCCTAAAATGACCCCAAGTTATTAACACCAAGGAAACTAATTATTCAGATTAGAATTAATATAATAAATCTAATTATTGGATCCTATAATAATAATGATGTGATGGTAAAATACAAATGGTATCTAGAAATAAAGTGAATCAAGGACCATAACTCTAGATCCATGTCCATACACTAGTGGATAATTTTTCTACATTAATTAAAATTGTGGGAGTTTCTATTGATGAATGGAAAGGATGTTATAAATACAATGAGTTTAAATTAAAGAGATATAAGATAATAAAAGATACAAAAATATTTAATAGTATTACCTGGAATTTCAATTTGTTTAAATTTTTAAGAAACATCAATATAGACTTTGATTATTACTACTGGGAGACATGGAAGTCAAAAAATTTGGGGATTTGAAGGTTTCCACCATGATAAGTGGAAATTGTTTTATAATATTGAGCCAAGTAGTATACATTTAGATGAGTTGGAAAAATAATGAATTTAAAAGATATTTATGTAGAATAAAGAAGCAAAGAACCCCAAATATTTAGTCTGGGACTACCATATCCAAAATAGATATAACAATGAATAATTGATTCAGGACAAATGAACTTGATAGAAAATTTTAAAATGAATATTAATATACCATTCTATGAATCCCTCATTAATATATTAGTTTTTACAAATTCATTAATGAAATGGTTACCAATAAAAGTAAGCTAAGGGAATCATGTTCCATTCCACCCATAAGGGAGTACTCTATGGTGTTATTTATAGACATTCCTAAACAAATAAATTACCAAGGTAGAATTTCAATTCATATTAATATCATGTCCAATATAATTTAAAAGTATTGTGTTACCTATGAGAAAGTGTTAATATCATTTCATATAATACGTTCAAGATATTGTGTATATAAAATTTGAATAACATAATATATTTACTCTAGTTGGAAGATTTGATGATGAATTATTCCCTAAGAATAATTGATCATAATAATGTAAAATTGTATAAATTATTCATCTTGGTGGACTTCATGATAAGAAACATAGAAGAAGAGAGGACTCCACTCATCATGTGGAGACTATTCCTAGGTACTATTATATCATTGACATGCATGAAATGTTGAGAATAATCCTTGAACATTGGATGAAATAAATTGGGCCTTAACATTCATAAGGAAACAAATAATTATGATGTGAAAGATGATTACATAGTGGGCGAAAACCTACTTAAAGATAAATATGATGTTTTAGTTGATGAAAATATAAAATTAACATTTATTATTCAAGGGAAAATGAAATTTTGCGATATTGAATATAATATATCAAAGCTTCAATATAAAATTTTTGATACTTGATGAGAATTTTATTACATATTTTTTAAATAAATAAAATAGGTATGAATGGTATATTATCATAAAATTGGGTATTTAGGATTAAAGAATCATTATTGGATTGTCTTGATGAAAATTGAGTATGTTATTCCCATATGCATATCAAAGAAATATTTATAAGATATAAATGTTCTTACTTATGGATAGAGGTAACAAGTATGAATATTTTTGGTTATTTACAAGTTACAATCCTTCCTCCACTCTTTTACTTGAGATATAAGAGATCAGATTCACCAAAAGATTATAAAGATATATTTTTCTAGGATGAATCCAAATTGATTTGTATTTTTTATTTTATATTTTTTGGCATAATGCATTCATTAAAAAATATTTATAAAAGTAATTGAAAAAGGTGATAAAATTTGTATATGTAATTTTGTATTTATGTATTCATATGGAATATGAATGTAATTGAAATAAAACCAAATAGTGTTTATATTGGTATAAAAAAATTAAAGGGGAGTATGAGTTTTAGTTTTAATTTTTTTAAACAATATTACATTTCTATGTAGAAACATTTAATTAAAAATGCATTACAAGCACATGGATTTTATTAAATGTAATGATCAACTACACATGAATTTTTAAGGATAATCATCATTCTAATTTTTTTTAATTTCTATTAAAAAATAATTTAAAAGTGAATAAAGGGAAAATTAATAAGTAGAGATAAACAATATAATTTGATTTGAAAAATCATAATTTGAGAAATTTGTTATTTTTTGTAATGTTTTTTGTTAATATTTAAAATTATTTGAATTTATATAATTGGAAATTATTAATTGTTTTAGAGTTTATTTCTAAGAGTGGTTATCTGACAATTATTTTTCTCATTCCCAAAACATCTCTAATCATTTTATTTTGTTTTATTTTCTTTGAGTATATCTTTTAAGATATTCATACATGTTTTCTTCAATATATCTCTTTGTATTTCTCAATGTTATGATTATGAATATTATCTAATAATATTATTTTGTCAATCATTTTTGTTCTATTATACATTTACTAACCTTTACATTATTAATTATTTATTATATAAAAGTTATGGATAGCCTTATTAGAAAATTTCCACATTACAAATCTATCTAATCCTTTCATATTATACACTCTATATTTTACATGGTTGTTAAAAAATATGATTGTGGATGTGATGATGTTATGGTGTATGGGATATCCGTATTGATGAAACTAATTTTCTGAGAATTTTCATGGTATTAGAATTGTTCTTGAAATTTTATTCAATTTACTCAATTGAACACACTTCATTATGAATAAAAGGTAAATAAAATGGTTTGCGTATTTAAGGGTTAAAAGTCACAACTGGTTGGACAATGACTTTTATCATTTGTGGTTTTGTGGTGGCTTTGATACTTTTCAAAAGTAAAATATTGAATATATTAATATATATGAATTGGGTCTCTCATTAATTTTTCCAAATTGATTCATGGGCCTACATTGAGTTTAGGGAAATTGGATATATCATTTTTAATGGGATAATTTCTCTTTGAGATGTAATAGATTGTGATAAAAATTAATTTAGATAGTAATACCTATTTGAGTTATACTGTATTTCTACCTCATTTCATCTCCAATCCAAAAAACTCAGAATCATTTTATTTTAATGGTATATCCAAAAATGTTTTCTTTATTTTTCTCTGTGAGGTGGATAATGTAGATGCATTGGAAGGATATGGTAACAATAATGATTATAGGTATGAGGAAAAATATATTTATATTTTAAACTTAATTGGAGAATGATAAAAAATTAACGTTATTTAATTTACAAGTTTCATAAACATTGATAAATAATTGAGAAATTTTAATAGATCAAATGAATATCATAGTTAATTAGGAAGCTAAAACCTAAAATAAATTATTAAATTGTATATTGGTTGAATTAATAGTAGATGGAATTTTTAAAAGTTGGGGGTTTATATTTAATTCAACATTTAATGAATTTTTTTTACTAGAATTAATATTTAAATTGTGGAATGATAACCTCCGTTTTTAGTTTTTGGGATTATATAATTAAGAACTAGCATGATTTTAACTATAATGGTATTTGAGAACTATATAACGTGCATATATTTTTTTATTATAATACATAATGGTTTTTTTAAGATTTTTTTATATTTACCAAATATAAAATATTTTATCACTTTTTTTATGTTATATGAATATGTAATTAATAGGGAAAAAAGAAACATGATCAACCTTCACATCGTCTATTTTGTTTTCATGTTAGAGGATGTATGTGGTATGAATTCAGGGCATGAAGAGGTGGATAACAGATAAAATGGAATAAATGGATACTAGAATAATGTAGTAATAGTGTGAAATTTTCATTCATGATATCAATGTCTAGATGTTCCAAATAAGTAAAAATCCTTAAAAACACATGATATAATAACATCAAACACTATAACATGAGAAAGGGTGTCACTCCATGATAAATAGTGATAAACAATTCTCCCTTCAAATATTTTTCTAATAATTTTTTTTGAATTAATCTAATGAGTAATCCCCATTATTGTTATGGACACATTCAATGGAATAATTTTAGTCATTCGAGCCACATGGGGATCCACTTATTTCAATGCAAGGGGATTATATAAAGGCATTGTAAAATAGATTATAACTGTGATTATGAATAATTATGATTTTGTAATTTCTTCCTCATGAATGATCTATCATTCCATTCATATTTTATTTCATCTATCATCCCATCTAATCCTATTATTTCCAACATTAGGGGTAATTTTCAATTTTTAATGGGTGATGAAAATGAAGGGGATGTTCCTATGAATTCCCAATATTTATTATTGTCCATTTTTTTAATGTTTAGTTCATGTTTCAATCGTTAAATATTTCTATTTTCATTAAATGACCACTGATAATGAAAATAACATTATTCACATAACAAACCAACAAATCATATATAGTTTTATAGACTATTGTAAAATTTATGATGATCATGTCTAAAAATTGAATCGAGATAGATGATTTGTCAAAAAACCACAGTAATTAAACATTTGATAAGGGTAATTTGGACATTATGAATGGGAAACCAAGACCAAGTATATTATTTATATCAACTATTATAGTAAACATAAGAAATCATTTTAACGGCTAAATTGCCTAGAACATGAATGAAGAATTTTATAAACCTATCATATTCATTCATAATGAATTAAAACCAATATCATTCTAATTCCTCATTTTAAATAAACCATAATAAATTATATTTAAACCCAATGAAATATACCTTCATTATCCCATGGTTTAAACCTTGAACTAACAATTTACATCATTTAATTATTCAACAATGCCATTTTTTGGTTAATAAAAATTTGTAAATTTTTTAGTCCAATAGAAAAATAAAGATGCCCTATTGGAAACAAGAAAGGTACTATTGTGACATTGAAATTAATGTATTTGTGACCAATGATCTACATTTTATGGTCATGTATCGAGGAAAACTGGTGTTTTGCACTATAAGGTCTTATGAATATAACACATTCTTGGTAGTTTACCAATAAGCTAAATAGACTATATTTTATATAGATTATGTTAATTTTACTATGATTACATCTTAACATGTGAAAAACAATTCATGGTGTTGTAAATTCACATGAATAACTCTTTTAGGTTTATCATGTGTTTTGGTATGTAAATAAGATAAGGATTTATTTAGTGTTATACTATATAGAATGTTCATATAAGTACAACCTCCATTTATATATTGGTAAAATAAGATAAGAAATTTTAGTTTCATTGAAGATGGTTTTCTACTAAGGATGGGTTGGTATTTATATTGTTTTAGTGCCTCAAGTGCATCCCCCCCATTTATAGATGTATAATTGTTAAATGAAACAGATCTAACTGCCAAAATTTTATGGAAATGGGTTTGGGGTATACTTAATGAGCATCTTGAGATACAATTGTTTTACTCAATGGAAAAATGTTAAGGACCCTAATTATTAACTAAATAAAATTGTGTTAACACCCTATAGATCATATTGGGTTTGGAGAAAATCTTGGGAGAGATCTTCCAAGGTATGTTCAATCCCTATTATCCATGAAATAAATGATTTTATATAATAACTATATAAATATTTACCATTTTATAAATTCCCAATGGATATATAGGATTATAAAAAAGAGATAACATAGTAGATAGCTACTCTAAGATAATGAGCATAAACAATTTCTTTATATTAATTAATTCAACCTAATTAAAGAACATAAGTTAGTGAGGATCTTGTGTTGGATTCATTATAGTCAGTTATCATTTACTAGGAATACAGTGCCTTGGTAAATGGTATGGGATTATTTCTATATATGTATTAATCCACGGGGAAGTGGAAACCTACTAGAGATAAAAATGATATAGGGAACCAGTAGAGTGACATTGTGATGTGACATCATAGTAGAGGGCCATGGTGATTTGGAATCTAAGTATAAAGACTATATAAATATGGAACCCTAGTATATATCTCAAGTATTTATTGGGATATTGGATTTTTAGTATGGATATACAATATGGAATTGGAAAATTCCACCCTACTATGGCTATCTAGGATGGATTTGGTGAATAGTTTCATAGTATGTAAGGGAAAATAGAGATATGGTATCGATTTTAGTAGGGGATTGTTCAAAATATTCCTAGTATGTCAAATTGATATAGATTTCATAATTTGAGCCCTTGAATAACTCACAATGATTGATTTGTAGAATATTTCCCAAACATGGCTATCCGATATGGATTGGATGAATGGAATGCTATAATTGAAATTCATGAGTTCCTGTTTGATTAAAACCATATTACCAATCAATATGATGGAGTGGGTGAATGTCACCATTGTATGGATCTCTAGGATGGGGTCATTCAGTCTAGTTCATAAGGATAATGGTGAAATTGGTCCCTCATGTTGGTTTTGCGTTATAATCCATGGATGAAATAAATTTCCCTAATTCCAATTATCATCTATATAATTTTTTACATTGGGATTCTATTAGAGAAGAATAGGTGAGGCAAGGTCATGAGCAGGAGTGATATTAGTCATCAAGATCTATACTTATCTCTCTTCCATCATAAACTCCTAATTTTGATAGATTATTTCCATTTAAAGGAAAATGATAGTTGATTTTAGATCCAAGAGTGTATTTACCTCTTGTTCCATGCTATCGTGAGTGCCTGTGGAACCCTAAGAATGTATATATATATATATATTGAATATGAATTATTTTATAGGTTTCTTTACACACAAAAAAATAGTCCAAATGAACTGTGAAATAGTATACCATTTTACCATTAAATAATGACTAAGAATAAAAATGTTTCAAAAAATATGTTATAACTATTTTTTATTAATCAAATTTATAGATCAATTTATAAGAAATAATTTCTCCATTTTCAATATTCATTTTATGCTTCAAAAATACAGTTTCATTAAAAATGATTTGTAATGTATTTTTCCTATAGATATTATAACTAATTTATAGAATTTGAATAATTTTTGTTTAAAAAAATATAATTTTAGAAATCAGCATACGAAAATTATCTTAAGGGAATATTTTGGGATTTTTTTTGAAATATATTACTTTTGCAGAAAAAAGTATAAATATTCCAATTTTATGGAAAAATGTCTTTTCCATTGAAGTATATAATATGTAACATTTTGTTTTTAATTGATATCAATATTATATTATTTACATTAAATGATATATAATTGAATAAATTTCATTGGAGTCTACATTTTGATTTATTTTGGAATAAAAATGTTATTATACATGATGATGCATTTTTATGGAAAATGATTTTTGGATGCATTCTATTGGATAATGATAAAAAAACATTTCTTCATTGAATATAAACTGATATTGAAAAAATATTATCAAAATTTACTATCATAATTTTTATAAAATTTTAAATTATTCTACATTTATTTTTATATCATGATGTGTTTTTAAAACTATGACGATTAAGGTTAAGATGGTTTCTAATGGTTAAACTACGTGATAAGGGTGTGATTTAAATATAAACTTTTGTAATTCCAATTTAATTTCCATATTTTCACCCTATATAATTTACTATAATAATATTAGTATTATTGGATCCCACTATCTTGAATTATAAATTATTATATTATAATCTTTTTCTATATTTTGTGTGTTCCCTCCCCACACAACTATAGGAACACCCCTTATCTTATATTTTTCACAAATAAATATCCTATTATAGAAATCCTAACCTTCCAAAATCTTCTTCTAAATTCATTGAAAGGTCAATTATTTCCTGTTATTATTTTAATAACTTCTATTGAGAGATTTATTTTAAATCCAATGGGGGCATCTCAATAAACAGGAATAGTTTTAACTAATCTCTTTTGAATTTATTTCTTCTTTCACAGTCTCTATTATGTTATTCTAATATATTATGATTAATATTGTATCATATATGTAGTTCATTTTTATTATCATGATAGAAAAACCTTTTCGAATATTTTTCATCAAATAGTAAGTGAATAAATCACTTTTGAATATGTCTGGACTACCATCTCCATGTAATGATAATAATTGTATGATCATGGTTTATATATTCCATATAGTCCTTTAATTTTCATAATAATTCATTTTTTGGACCTTATATGTATTCCTGATGAGGTCATGGGATTCTAAGGGGTATTCTATGTTTACTCAGAGCCTAGAGGCCCAAATTTTTTGAAATATATGTTTGGCCAAAAAGGTATAAGAAACCATACAGTTCTAGATGAATAGATACTTTTATTCATGCAAGGGTGGATAATGGAGAATAAGAGGCCACATTGTTTGAGGAAACAGTTCATCCTAAGGTACATACCCATGCATAAAGACTGAATTTTTTTACATATCCACCATGCATAGTTGGTACATGTTTTCTCAAACTATGTGGCCTAACCATGTGGTGATCCTCCATAAGAAGTTGGAGGTGATTGGTTGGAAAACAATTTTTCCAACTGTTTGGCTGAACTGTGCGACCCAGTTGAAAATGGGTTAAATATCAAATCTTCCCTTAATACCTTATAGCCTCAATTAATTTTCCCTTTACCTTTATCAGATATAATTGGGATCCACCCTCCCATAACAAACTCCCAGGCTCATTCAACATAGGTTCCTAAATATAGTATTCACCTATAGTAAAATAGAAGCACCATTCATCTCTTTGGATTTGTCCATTTGAGATCCTCTATCATTATTATTATTTTATTTTTGTTCTTTATCTCAATGATGATATTTTTATGTTGGTCCATATACCCTATTTTTGGTATGTGGGTCTATTATTCTATTTTCTTCCCATCCAGGAATAATTGTGGGTCAACAATAAATGTGGAGATTATTATAGGATCAAGGTAGGTGGTCAATAACTAATCCCTCATGTCTTTTTGTTTAAAAAATTGTCATCATTTTTTCATGATGATTTCGTCAAACATTTCCTTTTAAATTATCACTCCATTCTTATAATCACCATTCATGTATTCTAGATCCTAGATCATATATTTTTCATTATGTTGTTGGAGGCTCGAAACTCAACACCTTACACCCCATGTAGATTATTCTATTTATTGTGAGTTAAATGGTTTGTTATGACTGTATGTACCACCATTCAGTTGTGAAAACACAAAACCATTATATTGTATGTCTTATTATATAATCAATGGAATATTAATTGGTAAATTAATTTCTTTTGTATAGATGTCACTTGAACCATAAAATGTAAATGTTCTAATTAATTAATGAACTGGTAGAATGTTAAATGTCATGTATGTATATATATATATTACATCGTCTAATTATTTATAATTTGAATTATATATGTTTTCATGTCATTAGCTGGCCTTATGAATCTTATAAAAGGTAAAGGAATGAATTTAATAATTTAATATTAAATGGAAGTAATAGATGGTTTCATGTACAATTTATCCATTCCACTCAATATGTAAGGTATTGGAATAAACCAAATGTCTTATTAAAAAATTATATAATTACATGAAATAATCTAAATGATGAGTTAAGTATTAGGTTTACATTTAATATGGACTTTTTTTATTTATATGAGTGGTAAGGATTTAGATTTTCCTTTTGATTTCGAAGGGAAACCATTTAGAACATAGAAGATGTCATTCTATTTGAAGGAAACAGTTTCTTGGTGAGATACCCACCATGTAACATGGTACATATCTATCAAGCATTCATATAATAACAATGTACAATCCCTTCACTATATTACATATATTAGGATTTCTAAGACGCAATCCATGGATCTGGCTAGATGACTTCATCCTTGTATCACCATGGATACACCCCATTAGGATCAGTTATGTTTTTATTATTTTAATTTGGATGGGATCCTTATAATCAGTTATAACTATTTAATTTGGAATTCCAATGGTAATTCCACATGGATTACCTTCAAACCCATTATAAAAAACTATATGGTATTAGTTAGGTGGCTCTAAATCAAGTTCAATGATGCCTAAGTTATTACCTTGGAGCCCCTTTTGTTAGTATCATTATATAAGGATTCCATATTACTCCTTGGATCCAAAATTATTATTTTTTATCATGATATGTTTTTAGATATTTTTTACCCCACGTGAATTATATCAATTAACTAATCTTAAATGAAGTAATTATATGATTACATGATTAAAAACTAGATGTTTCTAGGTATTGGGATATATAAATTACTTTACAATCATTTCATTAATATATTCCTACACATGGTTCTAGTTTATATTCACTAATAGAATTTTATAGACGTCATTGGTGGTGGTCTATTGAGATTTATCATACACCCCATATGGGAACCCATTAGTAAGCTAGTAGATTATATGTATATAGTTTTTGAGAAAGGGATGCTTAACATATTGGATACATTACATTCCTACATTCTTTGAATGATAACTTTTTTTTTGTAGATGTCTAGTCCATTGCTCTCGGTTCTTGGATTTTTTGGATTATTTTGGATTATTTTGTATATCATGTGATGAAAACCTTACATATACCTATTTTATAGTTTGGTAGAGACATGACATAAATTATAATTAGCATTTTTATATGATTTAATTTCTATCTTTTGATTATTATTTGTTTCTTTAGTTTTTATGTTATCTTTCTCTATGGTAGGTTACTAGTCTTATTATTATTGTTTCTGTGTACAATATGATGTTTATATATATATATATATATATATATATTTATCTAATTCATTATTTTTATATATTTGATATTCCCCACTCTGGATATGAGGTAATAGTCTCCCAATAGACACAACCTATGAACTCTTTACTAGTCAAAAATATCTGGTGTACGATGAGGGGAGCATGAGGCCATGTATCCAACCATCTCAGGGGGGGGGGGATTTAGTGACTTCTAGTTTGGGACATCAAATGAATCATTTTAAATCACCACATAAAATGAATATTTATAATATTTAATTTAATAAATTTATATGACATTTATTTTCTAATAATTATTCTTATGAGATAACATTTGCAAAATCGTTTTCCCTTATATTCATGAAAAAATTAAAATATGGTCATTAATTAGGTGTTGATTATTGTCTTCTTGAGTGGTGTAATTAATTTTCATATAACTTCCATTTATAAATTATAATTTTGAATATATACAATATATATTATATTTATATCATTATTTAAAAACAAATGACATATCCATAGTAAATGTATTACATCTGTAACTTATGAAAAGAAACATTCATGAAGAATGGATCATTTTACACCCAAAAATGATGTTTTAAGTAATGAATTAACAATATATATGTGTAAAAGATTTATAAGTGAGTAAAATATTGTATTACTATTATTATTTTCATTATGATATAAAATTAAAGAAAAAACAATTATAAATTTGGTTTGAGTTATTACGAAGCAAGTAGAATTTGGCCAACACGTTTTATATTATAGTCTCATCTTTACCCGAATTCATTATTACAAAATTTATGATGATGAATATATATTATATATCTCTCAAAAATTAAATGAAAAATCACATGAATTTTATTATGATATGGTTATTTCTATAAATTAAATTGATTCATTTCAATATCCTCTGTTTAAGTTCATAGGATACGAAAATAATATTTTTAAGAAAAATTATCTTCATTTCTCTCTTCAGTCATGGATATTTTACTACTTCCAGTATATTTTCTTTAATTTATTTTAAATATTATTTTTTGTATTTTACATTTATTTTTTGAAGTCATTTCAATCCATCATTGAATTTTTATAATCATTTTTAAAAAAATTGTTTTCATTTTATGAATGATGTACTTTTCAAAAGATGTTAGAACTAAATAATTACATTAATAATTACATCATGAATGGAATTTACCTCTATGAATACCACTTTGTCCTCTTAATATTCATTTATAATTTTTGATAGTTCTTATATAATAAAACCTTTCCATTAATAATTTTTATTTTATTGATTTAAAATTACTAATTTCAAAATGAAAAGGGAATTTTCCTCATGATAACATTCCAATGATATTTTAAATTTATTTCCATCTATAACAATTTCCATTAATATTACATATGATACAGTGGGAATTCAATCCAATGATACAATATTTATTATATCTCTGGATGGATTGTTATGATTATGATGAAGTACTGATGGGGTTAGTTTCATTTTCCATGGGCAATGTTAAAATTAAATGTTATGTTTCTTCATATTGTTTTGAAAAAATATTGAATAAAATATAAGAAAGTGATGGGTGGGTTTATTTTATCCCCATAATTTATTGAGAATAAGTTTAGGATTTATGAACATAAAGGGTATGTGGTCAGTTATTCCTTTCCCAAAAAGAGGGACACGAGAGGATATCCCTATCCCAAACCTGAACCAGATGCATGTGTGGTAATCCCAAGCCTGAAATATGATAATTTATTTGTGGTTATACTTGATATTAATTTTTTATTTTAGGATGATTCACTCTTTTACGAGATGGTCTTATACCAATATCATCCACTAAAGGATTATGATTTTTTTCTTCATTATAATTCATGTCGAATAAACGTCATATCTTTATGTACAAACTCTTGGATATGAATAATGATTTATTCAGTATGATCTTCACCTTTTACGACCATATTCTCATAATCATATGCTCATTTTATTCTAAAATTCTTATTTATGTCTCAATTGTTTTCCTTTAATTAGAATATGAGATCACCCATCATTACATTTCCATTTTCCCAATACATGAAGATTTTTATTATGTATGATATTTTGAACTTTTTTTAAATAACAGAATATGAGATGATATAGATATTTTATATACCAGTTATTTATATAACCATGTTCTAAAGGACACTAAATAATTATATTTATTTCATGGATTATAATGATATGTACTTAATATTTAACTAATATGTTTTAATTTATATATATGAAATTATTGGGTTACATATGTTTTTATCAAATCAAGAATTAGTTATTTTTTAAACTATTAGGAGGAAACATTGGTATGAGATCTTAGGATAAGCCCATATAAATGATAAGACACTATGTTATGGTAAATAGTTATATGTTTTTTTCCAAGAAAATAAATCCATATCTGGGAATGTGGATGTGTTCATGGAAGAAATTATCTTACAAGTAACATCTCTTAATGTGGTGGATTGGGTATCAACTATATAATGTCTATTTTATATTAAGTGGACCAAATATTACACACTTGGATAGACACTATGAATGTATATAAATGGGTTAATACACATTTTCTTAATGAAATGTTATAAATGATCTTAATAAATAATGAACATGGATGATGTAAGTTAAAACTAAAGTCCCATGGATTGAAAATCATCCTTCATAATTTATATATAATATAAATCATTTTTCGGATTTTATAGTTTTTCACTATGGTATTCTTTTCCCACAAAATTCATGATGGTTTTGGTAAATGGATGGAACCTAAATTAATCATGTCAATGCCAAATTTGATATAGTATTCATTTTTTTCCCTCCAAATCATCCAAATTTATTAGGAGTTGGAATTTAAAATATAAATGATTTAATTATACACCTTTCTCAATAAATGAATAATGCTGAGATTCCAAAGGAAGAAATGTGGGAACAATATTGTATTACATCATTATTGAGGTAACATTCACCTTCTTTAGGTGAGTCTGTTGATCCAATAGTTTCTACGATATTGATCAGTTCAATGGAAAATATATTTTACAGTCTCTAATGTTCGAAACCTAAAAAAGTCATTTTTTCTATTTTTCATTTCAGAGGTGAATTAGATCAGTTATGGACTCTTAAAAAAAACAAGAAAAAATAGGTTGAAATTGACTCTACGTAGTGGGATGGGTGTTTAATTTCATTGATCATCCCTTTCTTTCCTAGTATTCTTATAAATAAATTTGAGTATGAATTACCTGAGCTAATGTAAATGGATTATAAATCCATTAGTATATATGAAAATAATTTTACATGATTTTTTGAGGTAATATTTTAGTATTATTATCCTACGTAAAATTAATATTTATTGATTCATCAGTGGATTAGAAATAATAATATAGAAGGTGTTATCCATTAGCTAATTTTTTATCTATGAAGAAATCAGAATATTCTCTACTAAGAACGAAATAGAGATTGAAATCACCCATAAATATCATGGTTTTGTTAAGAATTTTATGATTGAGTTCAATGAATATTAAAATCATAATGTCTATAAAGGGAAAAAGAAGAGTCTTCCATTATGTTAGACATGTGGGATGAAACACAGAGGAAATTGTTATAAGGGAACCTGTAAATGCATTATGTGAAGAAATTAAGGTCATCAACAAAATAAAATTACAATTTCGTGGGATAAAGCTAGCTATTAATGTAAATTGAAAAAAACATCTCACAAGGCACCACCAAATGTCCAATATTAAAAATTATCAGTTTATAAAAATTATCATCACTAATTATCAAATTTTAGGGTTAATGATGATGATCATCCTTATTAACTTCTTAATCATAATGATAAAGGGAAATATCACTAGATCAATATTACTAATGTGGGGTATGATAACAATGTGGTAAAACATATAAATATCATCCAATCTATAAAATCTATTATCATATTTAAATATTGATCAACCGACTCTATTATATATTAATTTTTTATGGGTTTCACATTAGCAATATAGTTATTCAATATTGAATTTGGAGTGAGAAATACTAATGGAATGCTGATCCCATCACAATTATAAGATTCTTTTCTGATTTATGTTTGTGGTAATGTGCTTCTAATAAACCTATTTGTTCTTCCTCTAGTTGAATTTGATGTTATTTTTTACATGGATTTAGTTTTATTATTAAGATATCATATAAATTTTTGAGTAAGGGAAGTAATATTTAATATTATGAATTAAACAATGATCATATATTAGAGTGAGTAAAAATAATACCATCTAATAGAAACACCAACCATTGTATGTGCCATGATTCTAAATAAATGGTGTTTTATCAAAAGGACTCGGTCTTAAATATTACATATTCTAGTTTCTTCATATAGAATTCTCATATTACATTCCCAAATGTATTTTTTATGTAGAGTTTTATAATGTTATGAGATAACTTATACATATCAACACATAAACATACAAAGTGGGTACTATTAAAATAGTACTCAAATCTACAAAAACATTATTTTTTTAAAACAAAACAACAACATGATTTATTTGAAAAATCTTCGTAATTTTTAAATTTACATCTTTCTTTGTATTAAAAAATCATAAAACCTGTGGAAGTCTTTCAAAAACAAGGGATGATCCCAAAATCAGTGGAAGGGATATAAAAATGTGAGGAACTGTTAGTCCAAGTATACTTATAATCATATGAAATTATTTTCACACACACATACTTATTACCCATAAAGTTCCATACACTTACTATGTAAAACATGATATTTACATAAACATAGAAAAAATAGAACATAATGTTATCTTGTTGAATTAAAAATTTAATTTTTCAAAACTCAAGGATATAATATGAATTTTAACCATCACATATACCTTAAAATGTAACCCTCGCGACTACCTTATTGTGTGACCCTAACATTTACACTTGGACTAATGATATTGTTGACCTCAAACATACACATACCAAAGGATTTGGAAGAAGATATAGGTCTCCCCATTCATCAATAAAAATTGATACAAACAATAAAAAATCATTATACAAGAATAATTACTTAAAAAATTCATTATTAATTTTGTAAAATAGAATATTAAAAGATAAATTTTAAGAAAAAGTATCATAAAAATATCATATAATGGAAGTGAAAATTAATATAATGGGATTATTATGTGTATATAATGTCAATCCACATAATACATCAGAATATAAATGAATTTTTTTACAAATATATATTCAGTATCACTGTATTAATAAAGTATAAGGTTAACCCGAAGAATGAAATTTTGGTTTTGAATTCCCTCATCACTAGTTCATAAATCATAAAACATGTTTAAATCATCTGTAAAATGGTTAAAAGAGTCCTATTAATGTTTTATAGAAATGTATTAGTTTTTAAAATATGTTATAGGATCATTTTATAACAGAATTCGACCCATTTATTAATAATAGATTGTTATTTCAATTGTTTCGAGTGTGTGCTTTAAATGATTTCCATGGTTGGTTTGTAAATAATTTTCTAGTATAATGGAATAAAAACATCCAAATTATAATTTTTTTTGTTAATATGATTTTTTTAATATCTAGTCTTTCCAAAAATCTTTTTGGTTTTATGGTATGAGGATGAATCATTAGATAAATCATTAGTTATATTTGTTTAGATACTTTTGGTAGTTCTTCGATTATAATGAACTTGTTTCACTATATACATTTAATATTATGTGTATAAGTTATTAAAAAACATAATAGAGGTAATATAATAATATATAAAATTTTAAACAATTAAAATGGTTTTACAGTTATATTTTAAGGAATTTATGGAAATTAAATATACATTATCCACAATGTCAGTAAATTGACACATCACAGAAAGTGATTTTATTTTTAGAGTTAGTGGAAGAGAAGAGGAAGACTGATAATTATTTTTTCTATAAAAATGATTGAAATATATAATATATTTAATAATGTATCTTTCATGCCTCTTGGAGAAGGGTAAGATAATTGTATATAATGAAATAAAATAATCGATATGAAAACACTAGAAAATGAAAGAGGGTCTTTATATCTTGATCACTTATCCTTGGGATACTCCTTACAGCCCATGGTTTTGGCCTTTTGGAGACATAAAAAGGTCTTGGACTTTTGGAAGAGACTTGGGAAGGGTATTTGGATGAATGTATAAAATTCTCAAAGCTTTAGAGGCATGAGAGGAATATGGGGTGAGGGTAGTATTTATAGTGGTGGATAGGAAGGGTTTTCCATTATTTTATTCATTAGATTAATATTTTTCCTCAAGAATATGAATATCCTGGATTCATGTGACCCAATATAGTAATTATATAATGTGAGTTCAAACCAAGGATGATTATATTAGCCATGATTCTTGGAATAGTTTATTTAATTGATAATCTATATACACATTATATTACAATATTTTACTATTCATCAAAATTCAAGAATTTTAGAAAAATCATAACAATTCACCCTAACCATTTTTCGACATGTAGAATTCCAAAAAGAAATCCATTTTTTGAAAATTATTTTCTATTTTTTTGAAAATTAATTTTTTAAAAAATCATATTTAATTCCAAAAGTTACGATTTTAAAACTCTAACTAATTTTATATCTCTTTAAAAAACAAACCAATATATCTTTATGTTATAAACATATGAAAATAAAATAATAATATAATTAATTATTGGTAAAGCTATTATTACTTTTCACATTACTATTCATAATGGTATTTTACAATTCACAAAAAAATAATTTTAGTTCTATATGACTCCAAATAACATATTGATCGCAATAATAGATATCTATTTTTTGAAATTCAAATCCTAGAAGAAATTAAATTATGATTAATGGATAGGTTATAACTGTCCCCTTAAAACAATGTGTTATTCCACATAGTCTAGTGTTTCATGTTTTTCTATTTATTTTTAAATCCTTGGGGAGTTAAATTCTACTCACCTTATGAAAATTTCAGTTTTTGGAAATTTATTTACTTATTAATCAAGTGAGGGTAACTTTCCCTTATAGAATTTTCAGAATCCAATGTTAATTATTCTACCATGTGGTTTCTCTACAAAACTTTTACCCACTGGATTAACTTATTTTGTAATACTTTTTTACTTTGATCAAGAATCTGAATAGGTTTTTCTTTATAAGATGTGTTCTCTTCTAGTTGAACATAATTGGTGTTCAAAACATGAGATAAATTTGGGAAATACATTCTCAATATTGGAACATGTAAAACATTATGTAGATAAGATAAACTCATTGGTAAAGCTACTTAGTAGGAAGCTAGTCCAAAATTCTATAGGATTTCATTTGGCCAGGAACCGTGGAGTTTTCTTTCCATCCATATAAGAATGAAAACCACTTTTACATGGTGAGATTATATGAAAATCAGGATCACCTAACATTAAAGAAAAGCATTTCATCTTGTTATCTACACAAATTTTTTATCTTCTCTAAGATGTACTCATGTGTCATTGGATCATATTCTCTTTCAAAACAACTTCCTCTTCTAATTCCGTTCCCTGAAATCATCCCAAAAAGTTTTATTTTGACCCAACTTCTCATATAATGCCTCAAAATGTTGTATCAGTGTACTTGAATGAGAAATATTATTATAAAATAATTTAACAGAAGAAATATATTGATCTCAAATTCCTAGGAAATCTATTTAAAAATATCGAATCGTTTAATTAAAATTATGAATATTCCATTCTATTTACCCATCTAATTGAGGATGAAAAGATATAATATAATTTAATAATGTGCCCATTATCTTCTGAAGTCCTTTCCAAAAGTTAAAAGTGAACATGGGATCACATTAAGATACAATGGAAAGAGAAAATATTTGTAACATAAAAATGTCTTTGATGTATATCCATGATAGATGATCCTAATACATTGTATCTTGAATAGGAAGGAAATAAAAATATTTAGTTAGTCAATCAATAACAAGCAAGACTACATTATTACCGTGAGAATTATTTGGTAGTTCTAAAACAATGTCTGTGGTTATACTTTCCCATTTCCACTCTGGCACTGGTATAAAATGATTCATCCCACTCAGTAACTAATACTCTTCATTAAACATTCGACATGTCAAACTATTCATGGTAATATATGCAAGATCTATATTCATTACATCCCACTATTAATACTCTTAAAGGTCTTTGTATATAATTTTACTACCATGATGAACTAAAAATGGAGAACTATGATCATCGCACAAAAATATTTTTTTCAACTGAGATTTTCAAGGCACACACAATATTTTGTCCAATCTGAAAAATCATTCATTATCAATGTAAAATTCTAGAAACATACCCATTTTAGCCAATTATACATTTTTCTATAGCTCCCATACTTCCATCTGCACTTACTTTATTCTGTTTGAAAAATATGGCTTTACTTAAACCTGAAACAAAAAAGTTAAATTTATTCACCAATAACGTCCAAAACAAAAATCATCAAATAATTAATCTATGTGTCTTATTCAATCTCTACCATAGTTAATGATGCGTAACTTTTAAAATCAAGGCCTCTTGAACTTTGTTTTCTTTTCATTGTTGGTAATTGATCTTAAAATCATATTTATTTATCAATTCATGAAATTTTATCTTACTCACGTTTAATTCCTTTGGAGTGAATATATACTTCATAATTTTATGGGAAATTTATATTTCACATTTGGAACTGCATAAATGATGTCACCAAATTTTTGAAGCGAAAACCATAAGTGCTAATTCTAAATGATTTATGGGATAATTTAACATAGTTGGTTTTATTTGTCTTGAAGCATAATCAATTAACTGATCATAATGCATCAGAACACATCCATGTACCTTTAAAAAAGCATCACTAAAGATAAAAAACTCACCAGTTTTGGAAGGTAGATTTATAACTAGATCATTCTATAATCTCATTTTCAATTCCTAGAAACAATATTCTCATTACCTTTTCTAGATTAATTTAACTCATTTACGAGTAAACATAGTAACAGATTATATAATAATGAATTTTTTTGAACAATACTCCGGTAATATCCTACCATACCAAGAAAACTAAAAATCTCAGATATATTTGTGGGTAAAGGAAATTATTCAAAAAAATTAGTTTTAGTGGGATCAAATGTTATTACATATTTGGAAATTATATAACCAAGGAAATAAAATTTTTGCAACGAAAATTCCCACTTTATGAATTTTCATTACAATTTATTTTTATTTATGGTTTTCAAAACAACCCTTAAAATTTTTTCATGATCTTATTTACTTTTAGGTTCTAAAAAAATATGATCAATAAAAATAACCACAATCTTATCCATGAAAACATGAAATACTCTATTCATAAGATCTATGAATAATGTAGGTGCATTATTTATGCCAAACATCAAAAACAATATTCATAATGACCATATATAGTTAAAAAAGATGTTATTTGAATGTTATCCTCATTCTTCTTCAGTTTATGGTAGCTGGATCTTAATACAATTTTGGAAAAGTACTTATCTCTCTAAAGATGATTGAAAAAGTCATCGATGTTTGGAAAATGATACTTATTCGTAACAGTAATTTTATTCAATGCTCTATAATCAATGAAATATCTAATTGAAGCATCATTTTTTAACAAAAAAATACTATCTCACCATGGTGATGTGCTAGGATGAATGACGCCTTTATAAAGAAACTCATACAATTGATTTTTCCAATTCATGAAGATTCATTTGAGCTATTATAAATAGTGTATTTGAAATTGGTTTAGTATAAGGTTATAATTCAATTTTGAATTCAACTTTTTTATTAGGTATAACACTACGTTACTCATAAATAAAAACATCTAGATATTCTCCTACCACTGGAAAATCATTAATTTGAACAATTACCTTTTTTTCAACTATATGATCATGATAACATTCATTTCAATATTTCAACAATTTCTTAGCTTCATGATATGTTATCAATTGTATCTGTTTGTTCTTGTATAAAAACTGAAATTATTTTTGAAAAACATATGCTTTAGCTATATAATCAATCATTGCATGATAAAAAAACCAGTCCATTCTCATAATGACTTCATACTCTACTACGGGAATAACATCATGTTTCAAAGTTAATATCTTTCCATAAATATAAATATGAAGATTTTTAAAATTCATTTTTGATGTAACATTTCCCCTGGATGTTTTAATAATAATTTCAAGTCTCATAGGTTGAGGAGATATTTCCAATTTACCTGAATATTTCTTAGTAATAAAGGAATGTGTAGACCCCATATCAATCAAGACTTAAGAAAAATACAAATGAATAAAAAAAAGTAACACAAACCACTTCATTCGATGTCCCAACATATATTAACATAGTCTCAAAGGATCTCACTACACCTTTCTGCTTATAATATGGTTGATTTTCTTCCCTTGGATCTTTATTTGGGAAGGAATTTTTATAATGACCCATTTCACCACATTTTAACAACATTATAGTTATCTTAACATAATTAATCATAAGACCATTTTAATTAAAATATTTGGTCATATGTCCAAACATACCACACTAAAAACACTTCCCCGTTTTGGTTAGGCAATCCCCAAGGTTCATTTTACAACACATTTCAAAAACTAGAAACTAAGCTTTCTTACTATTAGAGTTTTTTGTTTTAATTTTACCCATATCTTTTCATTATGACCTATTCTTATTTTTGTGTTCAATGTATATTCGATCATCAAAAAAATCCATGTCTACCCTCTTGGAACATCAGACAAGTTTCTGGTATCTTTTGATCTCAAGAGAATATGTTTCCCCTTGATATCACGACTTTAATCCTAAGTAAAGATGGTTGATTTTGATATCAAGTTCCTGAATAATATTTAGAGAATAATTTTCCAGTCGAGTGGGTATTTCTTCATACACGACCACTAAACCTTCCTCTATTTTCCTTAATTCCTAGAATTTCTTCTCCATCATATGTTGAACCACCTTTGGAAAATATATTTTTGGGAAATAATTTTTAAATTTGTCCTACTATAAGGCTCCAATATCATCACTATCCATGATATTATTAAACATTGAATAGCCCTAAACAAAATAAGCTTATAAAAGATAAATTGAAACACTAACCTATTTATTATCAAAATATCCCAAAACATCGAATATATTTTCAAGGGCTTGATCCATCCTTCATCTGTTACTAGGTCAGAATATCCACAAAATGTTGAAGGGAGTTTGCTCATAAAATGTTACATTATCATCATGTTCCATTGAGTATGATCTGTTTTTTCCAATTCATGTATGCCACCAACATTTATTACCTATTTCAACTGATCAATTCATGTCACAAACTACTCAGTTTCAATTCCTACCATTCTCGATTGTGGATTCGGAAAAATATTTTCCCCTCAGTTCCTTCCAATGTTTTCTTCCCTATATGTACAATGGAATATAATTATGAACAGACATATAATAAATTTAGAAACATCTAAATCATTCAATGATATACCATTTCAATATAATCATAAGTTAAAGGTCATTTATGGTATTCTGTTAAAATTATTCTAACTCCTCAAGTTATCTGAATCTTGCTCTGATACCAACTATAAGGACTTATCCTTAAACATTATAAATTATATTTAATTCAACTAGAATACTATTTCTATATTCTCAAATATTATTTTTGATTGTATTTTTTTAAAGATATAACATAACTCATACATTTCATCCCACAAGAAAACAATGTGGGTAACATTAAAACTGTACTAAATTCTTTGAAAACATAAAAACTTTAAAACAAAACAACAAAATTATTTCATTGAAAAATATTCATAACATTTAGATGAATTACTTCATTCACTTATAAATCCATAAAACCAATGGAAAAAATTTAAAAACATGGTATTGAAAAAAAATTTAGTCAGTGATATAAAAATAAAGAGAGGAACTATTTGTCCATGTTTACAAATAAACATGTAGAATTATTTTCAAAAAGACATAATTATTACAAATAAAGTAACATATACATACATTATGAAACACTAGATTTCTATAAACACAGAAAACATAAATAGATCATAATGTTATATTGGGGCATTACATAATTAATTTTCTAACTATCACAGCTACCATGTGATTTGTGACCCTCATAGTAACCATGCAACGTTACCCTTATAGCTAACTTATGGTGTATGCATATTAGTTACACATGGAGTAACCATATGGATAGACTCCAAATTACACATAAAAAATTAATTGGAGGGATATATAGTTCACACACATCTTCAGAAAAAATTCTCAAGAACAATAACATAATCATTAAACAAAAATACTTTCATAAATACATTAATTCTGAAATTTATAAAATACAACTATTAAAGAAGATTTTAAAAGGAATTTAACTTAAAAATATCATATAATTTAATTGATAATTAATAGTTTGAATGTATTATGTGTATATTCTATAAATACACATAATAAATTATAATATAAAATAAATTAATTTCAACAATAATCTCAGTCACACTTAATAAATGATTAAGTATGTTATCCTAATGAATGGAAATTTGGTTAAGAATTTTCCTACCTAAGGTTTTTAAAACATAAAACATTTATAAACATCATATATAATAACTAAAATAGTGTTCCCCACCATTGGTGGTGGGGTGGTAAGGGTTTGGGGGGTAAGGGGCAGGTCGCGGTGTCAAGTCCTCGGGCATCCAATTTAATGTAATTATCTTCCTTGTGTTGTGTGACGCTTTCACGGTTGTAACCAATTTCTAATAATTAAAATATTCTTATTAATATTTTTAATGAAACATATTATTTTTTATAATACCTTTTATTACTCATTGATACCATCACTCGGCGTACTTATTAATAAGATTTTGTTAATTCCATTTTTTCATGTGCGTGCTTTACCAAATTTCCAGGGTTGGTTCATAAGAAATTTTCTTTTCAAATGGAAGATAAATTCCAGCAAAATAATTTTATAGTGTTAACATGTTTCCAAATTATTGAATGATTCAATAAATCGTTTCAGTTATATAGTATAAGTATGAATCATTAGATAAAACATTAGTGTTATTTTTTTGATCATTTTGGCAGTTATTCGATAATCATGAACTTATTTCATCATATACCATTAATATTTTGTGTATAAGTTAACATCAAAACATAAATGCGATCATATCATATACATTACACACGTTTTTAACCAGTAAATGTGTTTCAAACTATATTTGAAGGATGTTATGGTAGTTGAGGACACATCGTCTATAATATCGGTAAATCGTTACATCACAAACAATGTTCTTATTTTAAAAATAAAAGGAAGATAAGAGGAAGAATGATGAATTTTTTTCAATAAACATGATAATAAAATAGAATATATATAATACTAGAAATTTCTTTCCTATTGGATTAGTGGAGGAGAAGAGATTATAAGAAAATAAAAGACTAAAAAAGAACAACCAAAAAAATAAAGAGGATATTTACCTCTTAATATCCTCTTTAAGGTCCTCCTTAAGCCCCTTAGTTTTGTCCTTTTGGTGAGACCCAATGATCATGGATGTGGGGAGGACACTTGGGAAGGGGATTGGATAAATTTTAGGAAATTATTGAATCTCGAGAGGTGTGATAGGAAGAAGGGTTGAGGGTGGTATTTGTTATTGAGGAGAGGAAGGGTCCTCCGTTATTTTAATAATTAGTTTAATATTTTTTCTCAAGAATAAGAATTGTATTGATTCATGTGAGATAAAATAGCAATTTGAGAATTTGAATTCAAAACAAGTGTCCTTATATCAACTATCATTATAGGAATAGTGTATTAATCTGATAATGTTCATATATAGTATATTACTATATTTTACTATTCATCAAAAATTCAGTAAATTTAGAAGCATCCCAATAATTCACTGTTACAATTTTTGGACATGTTGAATTAAAAAATGAATAACTTTTTTTAATTTATTTTCTAAAACTGAGTAAATAATTTTTAAAATATAATCATATTTTATTTGAATAATAACAATTTTGAAAATATAACTGATTTTATAACACCATAAAAAACTAATAAATATCTCATTATCTTATAACCATAATAAAAAGAAATTATAATATTATTTACTATTCATTAGTTTCATATTACTATTCACAAGGTTATGTTACTCTTCTCTAAAATAATAAAGTTGGTTCTATCAGACTCTAAATAACATGTTGATCACAACCGTATATGTCTATTTTTCAAAATTCAAATCACAGAAGAAACAAAATTATGCTTAAAATATAGTTTATAAATATCTCATTAAAACAATGTTTTGATCCATAGAGTCATAGTGTTTCATGTATTTTAATTTATTTTTAAATCTTTGGGGTGTTATATTTGTCTCAAATGTTTAGGGAGAATTTCAATGGCAATAATATTTCTATTATATGGGAGTTTTGTAAGTTATTTTTTGAATAATATCGTTCTTGTCCTCAGAATGATGATGTTGGGGTTTTAATTGAAATAATATATGGTGATACACTTATTTCATAGACTACTTCTTGAATGGACGTAATTTGGTTCAAAAAAAAGAAGTAACTCCTGAAGAATTTTTATAATTGATTCATTCAATTAATTCTGTCACTATTCGGGAACCAATTAATTTATTAATATAATATATGGATTCAAGTGACTAAACATTTATTAAAAAGATCTTAACAAAATAAAAATTAAGAATAAGATTCATATGCCTTGTATTAATAATTTATCTTCCCAATTATGAGGATACAAATACATCTAAAATATAGTTCTTCATCCTGGATACTAAAAATTCTAGGTCAAATGTGAAATCATACCTAGGAATGTTATATGTATGAGTTATAAACACTATGCATTTTTTGTTTTTCTTGATGGTCGTACTATTTCCCCAATTTTCTATATACAAAAAAATGAATAGAGACTTTATAAATTTGATTGATAATTGTTTGGTAGCCTTAGTAGAAAATGATTTATATATTCTAAGATAGAGGAAGCGAATGAAGATAACTTATGGATTTTAATGGAGACTATAAATAATAAGAATATATTGGAAATATTTACCAAGTGTGAATTTTTTATTTTAATGGTTTAATTTTTAGACATATAATTCAATTATAGGGTATGTAATTGGATCCATCTAAGAAAAAAGTAATTGACCATTGTTCTAGAAATAAACACATTGACTTGGACCCAAAGTTTTATTTGATTTAATAGACATATTCGATGATTTTTTAATAATTTATCATTATTGTCAAATATAATCACTATATTATACAATAATAGATTCAATTACTTTAGGGATAATGAATGTGAAAGAAACTTCATGGATCTAAATAATATGTTGGTCGGATCATCGATAATCACAACACCTTGAATTGTATAAGGTTTGTGATATTTAGTGATGCATTAAAGAAGATGATGGGAAGTGATATTTTTTATAACAGGATGAGAATTTCTTATTCCTCCCATCAATTGAAGGGTCTATATAAAAATGACACGTGTCTTAGTTTTCAATTAACAATTTTAATCTGTTCATTAAATATATTTTTTAATTATATTAATATATCAATCTATAAAATATATAATAATAAGAAAATTTTACAGTATATATTTAACAAAAAATTATTTAAAATTATCTAGGGAATATATATTGATTTTATTAATCATTAAGAAGAATCAATTTATTTCCACCCTGATAAAAAAAAAGAGGTATTTAATGTTTTGAGCCCAAAGAATGAATCTATCTTATATATAATGAGATTAAAAAAGGTTTTAAATATTTTTTCAATGGATAGACCTTGAGATCCTAAAATTAGGGGAGATACTATGACTTTCTCAACTGAGACTCCAACAATCTACCCTTGTGAAAATTAATAAGGCATTATTATTGAAGATATAGAGATAAAAAATAAAGGGATAAATTTCTATTAGTTAAACCTTTATTAAGATTGAATGATAATGTTTTAGAGGAAATTTTGTTTCAAGTTAATACCATACATGATTAAGGATATATTGGATGATGAATATAATTAACAATTGTCTAATCATCTTTGATATATGGAGATGTATAGAGATAAAGAAGAGTATTTATGGTGGAACAACATCATGAGAGATATTTCATAGTATGTATCTCCCTTTATGAAATATTAGAATGTTAAAGCTAACAAAGAATATGTTTAAGGGATGATACATCCCTTAGCCATAAAATATATGAAATTTGAAAAAATCACCACTAATTTGATCATCAAAATGCCCAAAAAAATTATAGGTTATATTTCTATTTTGGTTGCAGTTGATTTCCAAAGAAAATTAATCCCACTTAAATTGTATTAGAAAATAATTCTTTTTCGTTAAACATTCCTAGATATACATTAATTATGTGTTAATTTCACATGGAGTTCAAAATTCTATTGTATCTATTTATTATTTTATGTTTACCATGAACTTATGGGCAATTCATCTATAATATTTGGATATAGAGTAATGTTTTAGTAATTCCTATCATCATCAAATTGATTATTAGTCTTAGAGACACATTCAAGACATAGAAGATATGTTCTCGTCTAGATATCTATATTTCATTGGTGCTTCAGATAAACACCTTCCATTAGTCTTTTTTCATACAATTAAAGCTTTCACTGTTAAATTTAGATTATTACTTATGAATCTATATATGGAACCAAGTGTAGAACCTCAACATAATGATCTGAATTTATAGAATGAAATATATTGGTAGAAGATCTATTTGATTAAATGGAATACATAGTTATAGATAATCCTATCACATCACAGTAACCCATAGTTCATGGAAATGTTATTTTATAATCATCAGTGAGTTCTGGAATTGGTAGTTTTTTGAAGGCATTACTTTAAAAACTTCCATAAATAAAATTATGACATTCAAAAATAAAGAACGTATGTGCCCAATGTATATTGGTTTCTCCAGTAATCTGGATCGAGTGGGAACATTTATTTACATCTTGGATCATCCACCGAACCGCTATCTTGTTAACAGTTTCTTCCACATATCCTTCATGATGAAGTAAAAAAGGTAACCATATTCATGTACTATAGTCAAAGTATGTTCCACTTGAGAGGAATGTTTACTTTGAAATAAATCCATAATAAATCTTATGTCATAGTGATAAAGTGATATGGAATAATACAACTCACCAAGTTAATGTTATCTAAAAGATTTATAATTAAAAAAAATAAATGTGATCCTGATGATATTATAAAATAAAGATATTATCATATAATTTTATCAATGTGATGAAGTAATCATAATAAATGTATATAAATTGGGATAGAATGTAACACCATGAGATTTATATATTTATATATATATATATATTCCATTGAGAAAAACAATAAGTGTTCAACGACTTGTTTTATAAAAAACCCTCAGTCAAAATGAATTGTGATTTAGTATACCATTATAAATGAGACCATAAATTAGTCATATGATTTGGTATAAACATAATACACAATTATTTTATAAAATTTCTATATTATTAATATGAATTTCTCAATTACTATTATGTACTAAATTTTTTGTAATGTCATTTTATGGTTCAAAAAATTTATACTAGAAAATGGTATATGATAAATATTGTGTGAATATATTATAAGAAATTTATAAAAAATTATTAAATTGTATTTTATATAATAGATATTAATTTTTAAATAATCAGTTGAAGATTTTCTATGGTGAAAAGTTTGGTTTCATTGGAATAGAATCATTGTAATTTGAATAGAAAAAAATAAACATGATATAGAAAATTTTCTTCACCACTCATAGATTTATAATGTCACATTTTTTTAATTTATTTCAAAATACCATTATTTAAATTTCTATTAAACAAAATCCAATAAATGTATTTGAAATAATCATTATTCTTAATTTTTGAGAAGTCATTTTTATACTTAAAAATTCATTTTTATTGAGAACTATTTTTCTTTGTAGATTATAAGATTCATTTAAAAATAATTTCTACCACTTAAAAAAAATTATTTCATTAAATTTGATTCAAAATTTAGAATCAAAATAACCAAATATTAAAATTAGGTTACTTTTATTACTTACCATAAAAGATTGTAAAAATTCCAATTATTTGTTTACCACAATTATGATTAAAATAGATTTATCATTGTTTAATATTGAGACAAGGATGATATTTCTTAATAACCTTGTATAAATAATGTTATATGACCTTATTTGGACCCTATATCATTTTCTATTTTGATATGGGTAATTTGGGAGATATTTTTTTTGAATAATATATTATTATATTTTTATATCTTAAAATATTTCAAATATACCCACTCCACATCATTTAACAGTGAACCCCCTGTCCTCACATGTTATAAAATAAGATCATATAACCATGGAAAATACCTATCCAAAAAATTTTATAACATACCTCCACAAATAGTTTAAAACATGGTATTCTAATAAATACATCCATTCAAAGATTATGGTTTGAGCCAAATGAGGTTTCTTAGTGAAAATGTATTGTTTTTAACATAGCTCTTTCAATTTTATTTCTTATTACACATTTTCTAAAACTATTATCTCTATAATATCATTATTAATTCTATATATTAAATATAAATATATTTTATTATGTATAATTAACATACCTTTTCCACTTCTAACCCCTAAAATGGGAAATAAAAGTATTGCTTGTGAAGACGTGGGAACTACTAAGTCCACGTAGTGATATGATTTACTTTAAATCACCTCCTCACATTGATATTTATAATATTGTATTTAATAAATATATATATTAAATTTAAACATTGATAATTATTCTATAGTGATAAAATATTAATTACCTTTCAAAAACATTTTTCATAGAAATTGAAAACAATATTCATTGGTACATATGAATTACCATCTTAAAAATCAATTTATAATATCTACCATTCGTGGATGATTCTAAATATATATATAATTAAAATATAAGATATTAATATACTGAATAATAAAATTTTTATGGTGTAACCATGATAAAAGTACAAAGACCAAAACACTTAAATATAAACATTAATAAAATGAAATTGTTAACAACAAGAATTGAAGATTTTAATAAAGGATTATTAATTTATGGGTGTTGGAATATTATAAGATAACCATATATGATAATATAAGTATGTATACTATTTTATTATATAATAGTATTAAACATAATTTTATTATAAAAATGGTTAGAGTTCACTCAAATAAAGGTTAGTATGAAGAAAACATTTTATGTTACAATTGCATTTCTAATGGTATTATTTATGCATAAATTTATGATGATGAAATAGAAAGCTATAAATATATAAAATATCATTTAATTAATTAGAAAATTAATATTTAATTATATTATGTGTTTTTTTATTTTACTCACCATAAATACTAATGATATGGAAAGAATGTTTTTAAAAAAGATAACATTATTTATCTCATCATATTGGAATCCTTTTCCTCCATATTCATATTATCATCAAAATGTTTTAAAAAAATTTATCAATATTTTCTTATGATTTTATGAATACATTTTTACCTATTTTTTAATTCTTATATAAATCGTAATAATTATTCATCTTATCATCTTATGAATGATGCATTTTATCAAATGTGTGTCCCCAGTCATTGTTTAAATGAAGACATCATGAATCAAATCTATTGATATCATGTCCTCAGAGTGCTTTGAATATTCCATAACGTGGTTCTATATTAAATTTAATATTAAAAAATCCTTATTATTTTAGAAAATTTTATATTTTAAATAGGTTATTTCAAAATTATAAGGGTGTTTTCCTCATAAAAATAATCCAGTTATCATCTAAAAGTACTTTCATCTATTATAGATTCCAATGATGCTATATATTAATCACTAGGGATATAATATATTGATACTTCTTTTATTATCCGTCTATATGGTTGATTATTATGATGGAAAATACTCATTATTCATATTTACTTTTATATGGGATATGCTTTAATGAAATGATAAATGTATTCATGATATTGTGAAAAGCATTTGAATTGATTATGATTATCTGATGGGTGGGTATGTTATGCCACCAAATTAATTGGTTAAGGATTTATATTTTATGACATAATATATGACAATATAGGTTTTTTCCACAACCAAAAAGAGGTTATTCTAGGGGTTATTCCATGAGACAGAAGGTAGTGAAGCTAAGGTTGTCTCATTCTTGATGCAGGTACATGGGTGGTTATACCATTTCAAACATTTGATGAATAATTTGGTTGATAGAATTTATATTATTTTTATATTATTTTTATTACTATAAAACACTTTTATAACATGGTATTATGTTTATGTAAAGCTCTCATTGATCATTTTATTTTATTCCTTTCTTGTTCATGTCTTATGAACTGTGAATCATTATGACAAGAATCAGGGTTATTATCTATAAATTGATAGGTATGATTTAAATATTCTAGAATAATTTAAACATTCTTTAATAATAATTTTATTATTAAATTATCATTGATATATCCCTTTGATTAACTATATGGAGTATATGGGCTCACCAATTATTATGTTTCATTTTCCCAATGATATGACGAATTGTTTTAAGTATGATATGTCTCTGAAGGGTATTAATTTTGAAGAAATTAATTAAAAATGAATTTGATCTTTTTGTGATGGTTTGATAATATATTAAAACATTAAAAATATACAAAATTATTATTATTCAAGATTGTATTGTAATTACATTTATTGAATACTACCCTAATAAGATGTGACATAAAAGTATGAAAGTCATGGGTTGCCTTAGTTACTTACCTAGAAATCATGGGAGGGAATATTATGAATGGTATTTTAATGTATGGAATGAAGTGAATCTAATTTAAGTAAGCTATTAAGGGACTTTGTGGATTTATTTTATAACATGGGTGGAAAATTACAAGGGACTATAGTTCCATTAAATTCTTTTCTAATTGAATTTATTCTGAAAATAATTTAATTAAATATTGTTATATTTTGTTCCTCTATTTTATCATGTGGTTAATTGAAAATGGAATATTCAAATATAAAAGAAATATCTCAATTGATTTCCTCCCAAACTGATAGGATATTAACGAGATGAATAATCATGTATTCCCATTATAATGATGATCCCAACTATTAATAGAATAATTGAGATTCTCCCATCCAAATATAATCATTCTAGGTACATATTACTAGAAATCATAGATTTTAAAAAACTAGTGGGATTTTCTCATTAATGATACATGGAAAAATTGTTCTTGTATTATGTTATTATTCTAAATCAAATCATACCACCAAAACTAAAACAACCCTTAACGTGTACACAAAAATATTATGAAAAAAATATAATCTATATAGTTTTGTCAATGATACTAATAAACATGACTCGATATTATCTTTAAAAGTCATAAAACATTAAAAAAATAGTTGGATAACTTACATTCCTACATAGAAATGAGGTTTACTTTTTAGTGAATTGTAAAAAATCCATAATATAAAAATACCCATTTCATTAATTGAGTATTTTTCCACAATACCATTAATTTTTTATATTAGGTCTTCTTTAATATTCATAATCATCTATGAAACTTATAAAAAACATTTTGTAATAATAAATGACCACAAAATATCAATAGGCGACATAAAATTGAATAAAATAAACACATTAGTTCATTTGAAAACCATGAAATCATAAAAGAGAGTTTTCCTATATGAAAATAATAATTAATCTGAAATAATATATTTCATACACATGGAATAATATTTACTCACAAAATTTTTTCATAAAAAACATTATATGTAAGTATGAATTCAATATCATGAACATGATGGGTTTTAAAAAAAAAATTAAAACCCACTAATAAAATTTCCTAAAAACATATTTTTATGGTTAACAATAATAATTATTCATTTGAAAAATATATAAACTTTTGAAATCAACTGATTTCTATGAAAACCCAATATAAATTACAGGAAATATATATAGGTTCCTTTGAACTTCATATTCATATAACCCTTATAAAAACTATGACATGCTGAATAGACTATACAACCAACATCCAATAAAATTATCCATAGATAATATTCATTGCCCAATGAATTGGAGAGCTATATATGGAACCCACATCATCTAAAATAATTTCTAATGACTATAAAATTCAAAAATCACATTAAAAACATTTCTATAATCAAAATAAAAAATAAATATTCATTTTAACTATTAAGAATTGAATTTTATTATATGCATATATCTCTTTCCACTAAAACCAAATCATCAAAACTAAAATAGATAGATAATAGGGATGGATGGTTTTTCATTAAATAAGACATATATTTTTATAAATAAATAAAATAGTCAAAAAAATATTTTTATGGTAGGAATAATCATCAATGTTATATAAGTAAAAATACATCATTCATTTTTTTTTGAAAAAAATTCAGAATAGTAGGTATAAAATAAGTAATAAGATTAAATTTGAAAAAAATTGAAAGAAAGAAAAATATTAAAACAAAATTCATTTTATTATTAATTTATGTCCAAAAAAATACATATATAAAAAATATTAAAAATCTGGACATTGAGGAAAATGATTTTTAACTAAATTTATAAAACATATAAAAATGGTTTTTTAATCCAAAGTGTCCCTTACATCGAGTTAAAATCATCACATATTTTATATATCTTCAGGATTAACAAATTTATACTAATTATTAAAATTATTATTAACATTTTATAGGTTTAATACATTATCAATAAACCATTTTTAATGAACATTTTAATTACACAATAAGTTATGTCCACATTCAGTTTTTTGAGGATCCTCTAATAATAATTTCAATAAAATTTTTGTATGTTTACCAATGTCAAAGAGATAAATATTAAATAATCACTTGAACAATTACCATTAAATAATTTTCATATTTATATATTAATTATTCATTTTAGGCAAAAATGTCTTGTGGTTATGAACATTGAAAGTGTGTTTCAACATTATGCCAATTGTAGGTATGTATTCATGAGTAATGATTCCATTTTCCGTGAACATGAGTAGAAAAGGTAATTATCATTAAAAATTTAAAGAAAATTTGATTATATAAAAAATATAATATGTTATATATAAATATATTAATATATAGTGTCCATGTGATATGGTTATTACATAAGAATGCATCGCTCAACGGAGGTGGCAATCCTTACATATGTATAAATGAATTTATCATTTTTAAATTGATGTAAATGTAAGAAAATATATGATATGCTATATTTATTGAATAATACTTATTTAATGAATATTATATTTATATATTAAATCTATAATTATAACCATACATAGAGTGTGTGATAAGAAATAAAGTACATCTGTTTGTGTTAGAGTAGTTCACCATAAACATGAATGATGGTTTCATTTCACATTTTATGGAAAAATGAGATGGAATATGGTTATGAAAATAACTTAATAATGTATCAGTATAGTAGATACATTTATTATTTTGTATCATAAAATTAATAAGATTATTTAATATTTTATAAAAATGAATAACACTAAAACATTCTGATAAACGATATACAAGTTCTACAAAAACCTCTTTTTTTCACAGTATTCCCACCATCGTATGTATTGTTCCAAAAAATGACCTATAATTCATTGGTGGGGATTATAGGAAGTTTTTTTCCATATAATGTCTGAGATATAGTCAATAATTGTTTTTAACAAATGAAAAGCAGATGTGTATTTTTAAAATTGAGTAGTGGGGCACTCTTGTAATTTTTCCAAACATTATAATTGTATAATGATTCATTAATTTAAAAGTGTCCCAAATAGGACTAATTTAGAACAAAATATGAGATATGATTTACCTAAACTTGTTAAATAGGATTTTGAAAAAATATAGATCATTTTAACTCTAAACTAATTAGTTCAACCCTATGTTGAACCTATTTATCCATAACAAAAGTAACACATTTTTTACCATTAATTATTATAAATATTATTATACGTATAAAATTTGTTCATAAATGTTCCATGTATGATATTTTAGACCATTGAAATTCCACATTTCTCCTATTATTATTTTTATGAATTTAAAATCATTTAATAAAATATTATATATCATAAAATCTCATTAGAGTCATATTTTGGACTATTTATATATTTTGACATGAAAACCCAAAGAATGGAATGTAGATAGAATATAAAGAACTTATCATAATTTATAAATTATTATTATCCATAAAATTACTTTTACAGAATATGTCATCAAAAAATATTAGTTTTTATTTTTTAAAATAGTTTTCATTATTTTCCTACTGATTATACAAGTATAGTGTCAACATTGAATAATGTTTTATGGAAATTACATATTCACTAAAAACATTAAAAAATATGATTATAAAAAATATTTCAATATTCTCAAAATATCCTTTTCTAATCCATCATTGGTTACTTTTACCCATCTGTGTACATAGTTGGGAATTTTAAAAAGAAAGAGAGTGTCATTTTTAATTATTCTTTACATAAATGATTATATAGGAAACTATCAAAGAAAAAAGATCCATATGAATATAAATTCTAAAAATATAACATATAGGATTTATTTCACTAATAAAATGGGGTATGGAAAATTTTAAATCATTTTCAAATTATATTAACCATTATAATCTTGTTTAACCATTACTATGGTCATATCTATCTACCTTTGTTACTATTCATTATTAATAAAAATTAATTTTACTTTATGACTTAATTGATATTTTTTATTAAAGATATGGAATCCATTTTATATAATTCAATTCATATATTTTTATATTTTAATATAAAATTTTAACTATATAATTCAATGAGTAACAATTTTCAGAAAATGCCTTCATAATTATAATATTTTTTTCTAAAATGAGGAATAAAATTGATATCAATGACAAAAATTTGATATTAAATTATATAATATATCATGGTTTACATTGAAAACATTTTAAAGAAAAATAGAACATTGTGAATTCTTGAAATATAAAAGTTACTTATTAAAAAAATTCTTATTTTCACCATTAATCTAAAAATAAGACATTTCCTAAAATTTTCTAAAATTCCATCCAAGATATATATTAAACTATAATTTTAGAAATTAATATTATTTTCTAAAATAATTTTTTAGAAAGTGAAGGTATTTAATTATAATAATTCTCATAAAAATAAATAAAACCATGATGAGGAAAAAATTATTTTTTATGCGTAATATGAAATTACTGAAAATTTAATTATTATGTCTTGGGAATTAATAAATAATTTTTCATTGATCATGTGTATCTTACCGATTGTTTTTAAATTGTTTGTTTTATTATTTTTTTAGGAATCTGGTAGTTCGAGTAGAGGCCCAACATAAAATTTTTGAGTTCTTATTTAAGAATTCATTCTTTGGTCGTGACATCATTCAGAGCATAGTGGTCGAAGCCACACTACCTTGCCCGAGTCACTACGTGACCTCTCCCGGTTCACCGTATGACCTAGCTGATGTTCAATGACGGTAAATAAAATGAAATTAATAGTAAAATATAATTAAAATAAATATTAGAAGTGAAAAAAAATTGGGGAATTTTTTTATGATAAATGTTTTTTAGAATATTATTATTATTAAAATTGATATAATTAATAATATTAATTTAATGATATTGTTGTCAATATTGTAATCATTATTATTATTTTCAATGTTAAATTAAGTTAATATATTTTTATTTTATTTTATTTGGATTCAAAATGTTTTTCCAAGGTGCAGGCTAAGTCCCAGTTGAATTTAGTGTTTTTTTATAAATGATACATTTTTTCATGGTGTGACGACATGCGACGCATAGATGAAGAATAATTTTGAAGCCATGCGGCTTCACCAGCACCACCATGTGAATTTCCTACTATTCAATTAGAAAAATAAAATGAATTAATAATAATAATGAAATAAAATTAAATGTGAAGATGAGTACTAATATAAAAAATGAGAAAGATTTGTTAATAATTTAATAATCCTTTTTTAATGATAATAATACTATTATTATTAATATAAATATTAACATTTTATTATTATTATTATTAAATGTTATCATTCATTATTATATTATGATGTTTTTTATTTGGTTATTATTGTTAATGTTTTTAATTTGAGAATATTACTATTTTTAGGGATAAAACTATTATTATGATCATATTTCATAGTTTGGTTTTTTACATTTATTAATATCTTATTCTTTTATAGATTTTCTTGTGCGTGGAAGCCCTCTCCCCATACACCCTTGGTGTCACCCTACAGGTCCCCCCCACCCTCCTTGGTTCTTGTCGCGCCCCACCTTGGCCACTCCACTGTCCCGTGATGGCCCTCCTTTATTTGTTTGATGAAACCAAACCCCCGAGATCTATCCTACCCTTCTCCTATATCTCCCTAGCACCATGTGCCCCAATCGGACCCTCACTTACCACAACCGGAGAACCCCCTCGGGCAACCTTCAGACCAGCCTCTATTGGCCTATCCCGACCAGCCGTCGCCCGACTGCAAACCCCCATGGCCATTGGACTCTTTTTCTTTTCCAGAAAAGCCCTAGTCCATTGACCTATACACCCTTATGTTGAGTTTCCTTCTTTTTTACATCTCTAGTTTTGGTTGTTCAGTGGTTTATGATATTTAAGGTTCAATTTTGATTCATTTTGGTTTGAGTTCTTGTTTTAGGGTTCTATTTGACCTCTGTGTGGTGCGTTCGTGGTGTGATTGGAGTTTCACACCAATTTGTGGGAAATTCAGCATCAAAGGGTGGTGGATCAATGTTTAAAAATTATTTAATGAATCAATTTTCTTGCATGATTAATTTATAATGTTTTTGGATTAATTAATTTCTGTGCGGATTTGGTCTTCTTGAAGGTTTTCAAATTTTTAGTTTTGTTTGGTAGCATGTTCATTTGGTGTGGGTGCATTCTTGGGTTAAAAACTTGTATTTAGTCAATATTTAGTGTTAAATAATATTTGACGTTAGTTTTCCATTTTTTGAGAGTGGTGTTAATCATGTTTCTGACATGGTGTTGCATGTACTTGGTCATAAGTGAAGGTGTTGTGTTGGTTGAGTAGGTTGTTGATGTGAAAACCTTTTTCGAATTGGCTACTAGTGTTTTATAAATAATATGTTTGTTTTGTGAAATTGTGAAAAGTGTGTGGTTTATGTTCTGTTGTAGCATTCTCATTCATTTTGTCCAAAAAGAGGGTTTGATTGGACTCTTGGTGTTTAAAGTCATGTGACATATTCTAAAATTTCTTAATAAAATATATACTTTCTTTTTTAATATGAAAAATGGTATTTTAACCATGATGTTGGGTTATTAATTGATGTGAGTGGTGTACTTTTTGTTTTTATGTGGCATTTGGTGTGTTAGATCATAAAGGAGGGATGAGTTGGTTCTATGTGTTAAGACGTGTTATGTCTCTTTTTAAATAATTAGTTTACAAAGAATTTAATTTTTTTAATAATTAATTATTAATGAAGATGAATTTTTTCTAATTGAGTTGGGAAAAGTCTTTCAGTGTGTGTAATATTTCAAATAGATTTTTGGCTATATTCAAGTGTGGAATTGGGTTTATGTAACACCATTTTTGTTTTATTCATTTGATTTTGACGTGAAATGTGAAATTGGAACATCTAGAGCACAGTAAGGGAAGCCTGGGTACTGGGTGGGTGGACTAGATCTAGCATGCTAGTGATATGGAAGTTGCTCTTTCCCTGTTTCTCTTAGCTAGTTTGAAACTTACAACACTAACAAAACTTGGGATGATGATTGTAGACTACTATGTTATGGATGTGTTTCTCTAATAGTGTCTCATGCATGAGAACATATTTTTTTGTAATTCCGGTACTATTTTTCACCGACATGCGATGTTCTATGGTCCCATTGTTTTTATAGGTATCTATAGTGCCTCTCCCACTTTTGGTGCTCTTGGAATACTATACACTCACCATCGGAATATGGTGTTTTTTTTGGGTTTTAATAAAGTTTTGGGTTTTCTTAAAGGCAAGGGTGTTTTTTATTAACATTGTTTTCTTCAAAAGAGTTTTCTCTATATAAATATTTTGGTTAATGTTTTTCAAGTTATGGTTTCTTTTTTTTATTTAGCTTGAAAATGTATTTGTCCCTTAATGTTTAAACATGTAACATTTTAATTGGGTGAATTTCTATAGGTATCATGGCTCACACCCAACATAAACCTTTGGATTTATGTCAACCTTGTTCTTTGTGTATTACAGGTTGAGGCATTATGTTCAGCGATGCTAGTTCAGGTTGATGATGGTATCCTCATTTAGGCTGGTGTTTTTAGCTTGTGGATGTCTTACCTCTCTTATTTCATGGAGGGATGAGTTATAGTTAGAGTTTCTTTTGGTGTCATTACATTTTGGGTGTTGGTTCATGTTGTAAAACATTAAATTTGATCTTAGTTATGGTAGAGTTTGGTTGTCGGTTTATAGTTTTAGTTTATTTTTCATGTCAGTTGTTTTGTATTTACTATTTCGGGTGAATCGTTCCAATGTGTTTTTTTGATACCTGTGAACTTGGGCCAGCCCGTGGAGATCCAAAATTCCCTTCATTCCATATCGCGGACCTTTTTGGTCGCCAGGTTGGATGGAGACATGTCTTGGTTCGTGAAAGGATGGTATCAGAGGAAGGATTTCTCTCATTGGTTGTGTTCTTTTGGGACAAAGTCCTGGTAGATTAGAGTTAATTTTTTCAGAACTCAACATCATGACTATGAGTAAGGTGGCTAGTCATCACACCTCATGGTAGGACTCTAGTTACCCAAGTAAATTGTGGTTTGTCTAAATATTTGGTCTATGTGGTTAATCTTGTTTTGGGGAAATGAAAGGGGAGTAGGGTCAGTTATCCCAGTGAGCTTGTAGGGTCTGGAAAGCCTTGTGGATCCAGGGATACTGTCCTAGAATTCGCTCTGTGGTGATGGTGTGATTGTTGTATGGATTCCAATCACATGTCGAAGTCAACCACTGGCATTAGTTACCTCTTTCGTCACTCGTCGTCCCTTTGTTTTGGGATGGTGGAAATTGGGTTTTATAAAAAAAATGATTTTGTCTTGGAATTATTTTTCTAAATTATGCACTGTATAAAGAAAATGATTTTTTAGGTTAGAAAAGTGTGGGTTGAATGTTTTGGTTTTGAAATAAATGGAAATGTCTGATTTTGATCCTTGGTGTTCTCCTGGGAAACCACATGTATGGGTATATATGGAAGGTGAAACATTTAATGGAACGAGTGGGTGAGTGCCTTAATAGAAATGATGTGGGTGCTGATGTAGAATGGGAAAAAGCATGTGTTAGGCCCCCAGAACACCATTATTGTTTTTGCAACCAATCAACTTCATTTTTTTTGAATATTTGATCAAAAGAAATTTTGGTGTTTAAATAACCGGTGATGGTTTGGTGTGTCATTGTATTTTGGAAACGTTGGATGTTATGGAAATTGGTTAGTGGCTTCTTTTGAAAAGTGCTTTGAGAGTCCCTTTGCACTGGTCCCCCCTGCATGTTTGTTGTTCACTTGTGATATGTGTTGGCCATTGGAATAGTTTGATTGGGTCCATATTTCTATATCATGACTAGTGCACACCCCCCAAAAGCATTAACATGCGATTGAGGTGCGACCACAAAAAATTCCCCATTGGTCCTCCCTCCAGTTGATTAAAGTGAGGAATCTCCCTTTTTAGTCATAGTGGTCATTCTATCCCTCATCATTTTCGGTTAAGGACATCATCTCACAGTGGGATGATATACGCTATGAGAGTTGATAGGAGTTTCAGTCTCTTTAAGTTGACTAAGTTGTCAGGTATGAGGTTTGACATCGTTGCCTCTGATGTTTACCCCTGGTAATGGTGAATGAAATCTACTGGGGAAGTGTGAAGGTGGTATAAAATTATCGATTCCGACCAATTTCATGAATGATTTGTAGTGTAATCATCTCCATCAAGGGTCATGTTTGGTGATGCCTCACATCGTGAGTCCTCTTTGAATATCAAGGGTAGATTTTGTAGAATCCTTCTGAAATCCAAGTCTTCATAGGGGTGTGTCCTCCTCTTAGGGAGTTCTAGTTTTTCTATTCAAAGGGGTGTATTATTCATGAATCGTTCCTTTTGATGTTTCTTGGTGAAGGTGAAGAGGTGATGCATGTGTATCATAAAAACTCTAGTCTTAGTATATGTGTCATGGGGGTATTTGGATATTGGGGTATTTTGTGTTTGTTAGTGTTGTCTCGATTACGGTGTGGAAGCGTGTGGCACTAAAAAGAGGATTCTCTATTAGAGAGTCTTTAATACATGACAATGTGGGAGGAGATTCTTCAAACATCACGACTCCTACCATAGGGCCCGGAGTGAAGATGGCGCGTAGTCATGAACCCCTAGAGTGTATGGGACCAAAAATTTATTTCTATCATTAGTGTTGAGATTCAAAGAAGTTTGAATCATTTCCTATAGTTGTTCTATCCTGGAAGACATGTCTCGGTGCATGAGTATTCCCATGGCTATGAGGAGGCATGGTCATCTCATTACCTTTAAGTTCTGGGTGTTGTGTCTCGCCGTATGTAATCGCTATTTGCAGTCCTCATGGGGATTGTTTGGGCGAATTAGTCTCAAAGTTGAATGGTGTTAATCGAAGGATGTTGAAATGTTGGGTTCTCTTCGGATGTGGTTTTGACACATGATTGTTGGGCCCCACCCTCCCACCCTTTGGGGGGTGTTGGGTCAGTGATGGGAAGCCTCTAAGTTCTTGTGTTTTTGTTGGTGCCAATGGTTTTGAGACCCATTAAGGGTCTCACTGAAACTCCCTAGAAAGAAACAGATATTACCTTATTTGTATGGTGGGGAGTCTGCCTGGGACTCCCCATGTCCATTTCCCAATCTTGTCTTGGGCATTAGTAGGTTTCTAATGGTGGGGAGCCCCTTCCTGTGTTCCCCATGTTGGAATTTTGGTCTTGTACCTAGAGGTGAGTTGGTAGTAGGTGATAAGAGTGTTCTTGGGATTTGGTGTGATCTTGTATTTTCCTTTCAAAAAATTAGTGGGGTTTTCGTTTTATGGAACTTGAGGTGTTTTAGTTTGGGAGTTTAGTTTTTGTGACCATGGGAGTTGATTTCCTTGATCCATTAAATGGAGGTTTTATATCTTTTTGGGGTAGGTTACAAATCATTAAAATTCTTTTACAGGTTTTTGTAGGTAGTATTTTAAGTCAATTTTTAGAGCACGGTGCGTCTGCCTCTTTTCACTCATTTTTCGTAGAGATTATTTTTGAAACATAAGGGGGAGTCACCTTCTGATTTGGGGGTTTAGCCTGGGTTGGGGAATTCTGGGGATGAAAAGCTAAATAGTGGTGGGAATTGTCACCCCCACCATTTTTAATTTTTTTAAATTTTTACAGGAATCTGGTAGTTCGGTTCCTGGCCCGGCATAATTTTTTTTAGTTTTTTTAATGAACGCATGATTTTTCATTGACATAATTCAGAACACCATGTTTGAATTCTCATAGCCCCGCCAAAGTCACCACGTGACCCCGCCTGGTTCACCGTATTTCCCACATGATGTTCAAGGAAAAAAACCAAAATGAAATGAATAGTAAAATGGAAATAAAATAAAAATGAGGAGTTTAATAAAATGTAAAGGGACTTTTTTTAATGACAATAGTTTTTTTGAGAATATTATTATTATTACTACTATTATTATAATTATTATTATTATTGATGTCATTAATAATATTAATTTTATTAGATTGTTGTTAATATTGTAATAATTATAATTATTATTAATGTAAAATTATGTTAAAATATTTATATTTTATTTTATTCGGATTTAAACTGTTCCATCGAGGTGCGAGCTACATCCCATTTGAATTTTGTGTTTTTGTCGATAAACATTTTTTAGGGGTGTGATGACATGTGACACACTAGAGAAGCATAAATTGTGAAGCCGTGCGGCTTCGCCAGTGCCACTATTTGAACCGCCTATTTTTTTATTAACCAAGTAAAATGAATCATTAATAATAATAGAATAATATTCAATGTGTGGGTGAATAAAAATAAAATAGCATGAGAAATATTTTTTAATAATTTAATAGAATAGGTTTTTAATGATAATAATAAAATAATAATAATAATAACAATATTATTATTATTAAATTATTAAATTTTTATTCTTATAATTTTTAATTATTATCATTCATTATTACATTATTATGATATTTTTTATTTTATTATTGATAATTTTTTTAATTTGAGATTATTATTATTATAATGAAAATAACTACTATTATGATTATTTTTCTTTGTTTGTTTTTTTACATTAACTATTATATTATTCTTTTTTAGGGTTTCTTGTTCGTGGAAGCCCTCACCCCTACCCCTTGGAATCACGATGTTGGTCCTCCCTCTCCTCTATTTTTCTCGTGCCCACCTTGGCCACTCCACCACTAAGTGTCGGCCCTCCTTACTCAGTCTGGAGAACCCCAGCACCCCTTCCTCTATCTGACCCTTCTCCCCAGTCTCCCTCACACCTTATCCCCTCCTCGGACCCACACAGATCTACATAGACCCCTAGCAGTGACCCCCCTCGTCCATCCTTTGGACCTACTATTGTTTCTCTCTCCCGGGCACATGTCGCACGATATTAAACACCCACAGATGCTAGCCTATTTTTCCTTTCCGATGAAGCCCCGGTCCAGCGACCGTTACCCCCTCATGTTGAGTTTCCTTCTTTTTCCCTCCTGATTTTTTGTTGTTCAGCAGGTTGGGTATTTTTAGGGTTCGATTTTGATTGATTTTGGATCAAATTCTTGTTTTAGGGTTCAATTTGACCTTTGTGTGGTGCATTCAAGGTGTGATTGGATTTTTTCACTAAATTGTCGAAAATTCAGGGTAAAAGGTAGGTGGTTTAGAATTAAAATGTTATTTAATGGATTAACTTTCTTTATTATTTAATTTATAATGTTCTATGATTAATTCATTTGGGTTTGGATTTGGTTTTCTTGAAGTTTTTCACATGTTAGTTTTGTTTGGTAGCATGTTCATGGGGTGTGGGTGCGTTCTTTGAGTGGAAAAATATATTTAGTCACTTGTTAGTTTTTAATAATATGTGTAGTTGGTTTTCAATTTTTGAGAGTGGTGTTTTTCAGGTTTTCGACATGGTGATTCATGTGATTCTTCATAAGTGAAGGTGTTGGGTGGTTTTAGTAGCTTGTTGTTGTGAAAAATTATGTTGAGTTGTCTACTAGTATTTTATAAAGTCTATGTTTGTTTTGTGAAAATATAAAAAGTGTACAATATATTTTTTAGTGTAGCTTTCATATGAATTTTTTCAAAAAGAGGGTTTGAGTAGACTTTTTGTGTTTTATTTCATGTGTAATATTCTGAAATTTCCTAATAAAATCTCTAGTGTCTTGTTTAATTGGGAAAATGGTATTTTAACCATTCATTGGGGTTATTAATTGACATGAGTAGTTTATTTTGTGTTCTTGATGTGGTGTTCGATGTGTTTGGTATTAAAGGATGGCTGAGTTGGTTTTGTGTGTCAATCCAAGTTATGTTTCTTTTTAAAGAATTTGTTTACAATGAATTTCATATGTTTTAATACGTAATTATTAGTAATGCAGTAATTTTTTTAATTGAGTTGGGTAAAGTGTTTTGGTGTGTGTACTATATCAAATGCATTTTCATGTGTGTGTAAGTGTGGGGTTGGGTTTAGGTAACACCATGTTTGTTTTATTCATCAGATTTCAACTTGAAATGTGAAATTGGAACATCTTGGTCACAAAAGGGGAAGAATGGGTACTGGGTGGGTATAAAAGATCTAGTGTTCTAGTGATACAGAAGTGGATCTGGCCTAATTTAACTTAGTTATTTTAAATATTACAACACTAACTAAAATTTTTATAATGATTGGAGGATACTAGGTTATAGATCTGTTTCCCTACTAGTGGATCATGGAAGAGAACATATTTTGTTGTGATTCCTCTACTATTGTTCACTAAGACGCGATGTTCTAGGGTCCCATTCTTTTTGCAGGTACCCATAGGGTCTCTTCCACTTTTTTTTCTCCTGGAATATGATACACTCACCATCAACATACTATACAGCTTTTGGGTTTTCATGAAGGTTTGGGTTTTCTTGAATGCAAGGGTTTTTTATTAAAATAGTTTTCTTGGAATGTGTTTTATTTATATAAAATTTTTCATTAATGATGTTCATGCATTGGTGTCCATTCATTTATTAAGCCTACAAGTGTATTTTTTATTTTATGTTTATAAGTGGAAACTTTTTATTGTATGAAATCATACTGGGTTGTTGGATCACACCCTACATACACCTTTGGTTGTATGTAGACCTTCTTCTTTGTGAATTCTAGGTTGAGGCATCATGCTCAGTGATGGTGGTTCGGGTTGGTGATGGTCTCTGTAAGCAGGTTGGTGTTTTTAGCTTTTTAATGTCACACCTCTCTTGTTTCTTGAAGTTTTGAGTTAGAGTTTTAGTTCAATTGGTGCCATTATTTTATCGATGTTGGTACAAGTTGCAAACCCTTTAATTTGATCTTTGTTTAAGGTCCAGTTTGGTAGTCCGTTTTCAGTTTGAGTTTATTTTTCTTGTCAATTTTTTTCTGCTTACTATTTTAGGTAAATCATTCCCATGTGTTAGTTTTTATTCCCAAGAACTTGTTCCAGTTAGTGAGGAATGGGAACGACCTTCGAGTTATGTCACAGATCGTGTCGGGTGCCGGGTCTGATGGAGACCCGAACTGGTTTGTGACAATGTGTTCTATATATAGGTTTTTAATAATGTTTGTATTCATTTTTACAATCTAATTAAACATATATTTAATGATGGAAATATTTAAATATTAATATATATATGTTTATTTTTTTTGGTGATTCATGTCTTGAATTATATTGAACATATTGTTCATTGTTTAAAATATTTGGGTGTTAAATTATCTCCCATGTTAATAAACTGTGTGCTCTCAAATTTATCTTAATCACAGTAATCAAGGTTTTGACATTTAAAAAAACCATTTCATACACATATCATAGATAATGTTAATAAAAAGATCTTTTCTATAGATATAAATGGAAATAATAAGGTTATTTAGAATAAAACTAAACCATTTTCCCAAAATCTAAGAACATTTGTCAGAAGTGAGTTAATAGAAATAGAGGAAAAAATTTATCTAAATAATGGTAGAGAGTGACTAGGAACATACATCATAATAATTCAAATTAACCCTTGAATGTTATTGACAAAAAAACCATATAAATATGGAGATAGAACATTATAAATTCATTGCAAAAATGTAATTTGATAAATTTCTTATTTTATTATTTTTATCCTAGTGTTGTGGAATTCCTTTATTATGAAACCTAATAAAATAAGAAAATATTCTTTTTTGAATTTTATAATTTCAATTTTTAATAAATTTCTACCAAAATAATCTTTGTTTCTCAAAATAATGAGTATTCAATATTTATTTTTCATGAATTGGGTAGTAATAATAAAATCTAACAAATCAAATGATCCAAAACAGGATAATGAGTTATTCTTCTTATCTTTATACCTTTACCAAAACCAAAAATGTTTGTAAATTGTATTATAACAAAAAAATGAATAAAATTTCATATATCAATATTAAAAAATCACAATAATAACATTTGATGTTAATCTTAAATAATTTTACAAAAAAACATTATAATTCATCAAAATATTCCCCACTATTTTGAAAACAAAAAAAATTAGAAAATTTGATTATATTTTCATCCAATAAAAGATTAATATTTATCTCTTAATAAAATATGTCACTCCTATTGTAATATATAAAAAAATACTCCCTAGTCATATATTAGAAAGATTATAATAGTTTCCCTTTAAATAAATTAAAAATTGATAACACTAAAATAAAATTATATATATTTATAAAAGAGAATTCACCACTTATTCCCCAGGTGAAAAACCCTTAATGCCAAAATGTATTTCCATTTACTTTAAAAATATAATATATCCAAAATAGTTAATTTTTTTACAAATAAAATTAATAAAATAGTAACCTAATATTTTTTATCTCAGGGTTATCTATATAATAAATTATATCCCCCAACGTGTAACGACAGTTTTATAAAACTTAAGAATAATAACTTCAACATGAAAAATAATTTTAAGTTGAATGGCTATAAATTTAATTAAACATATTTCAATAAAATATATAAAAAATATCACAAAAAAATTCAATAAAACATATAAAAATACCATGGTTAGTACTTCCGTAAATATTTCCCATAATACAATTAATCATCTTAAAATCCCATCAAATAAATCCCCAATTATCAGAAATATGAACATCATCTTTTGATAAACCATATACATATTAACTCATTATAGTATATATAATTCTTATTATATCCTAATAAGAAAACACTATAATCAAAAAATTTATCTTAACCCTTCACTAAAATCAACTATAAAAACATTAAACCCATACATTAAGAACTAGGGATAAAAAAACAATTTTTATGAAATAGAAACCAATAAACATGAAACCATTTTATCGTTCCAAAACATACCACATAAAATAGAAATATTCGATAAAAAAAATTCATATGATGGTTTTGAGTTTAGACATTTAGAAATAATTTAAAACTCTTATATAAAAATTTACAAGTACTTCAGAGATCATTTTTTCATTATACCAAGATTTTTCATCATTACAAATTCATATTTATCCATATACATCCATTATCATTCTAAAAACATTTTAATAATTATGATGTAAAATAAAATCATATAAAGTTACTTAAACAAACAATAAAAGATACATGTTAGTCCATTTTAATACAATAAGATCCTTAAAAGTGTTTTCATTAAACATAATAAACATTGACCGTGAATTTTTTTTACATACACATGAAATTAGTTTTACAGCCCTAGGATTAAAAAAAATTATTTTTATGAAAAGATGAATTTACAATCCTAGTCATGTGGGTTTCTTAAAAAACTAGAGAACCCGTAAAAGAGTTTTCTTAAAAATAATACATTTTCACTTAAAAGGCGTAATATTTCCATTAACAAAATATTATACCATATGAAATACATTTACATCCATGAAAACTCTTTATAATTCATATAAAATTCATGTTTCTGATTTTATAAATAATATTCACATATCCCGTACAAGAACACTTATAAGGATAATTAAATTTACTGTCAATTTTAAACAAAATTCTACATAAAAAAGAATCAGTAACCAATGAATTAGAGTGCTATATCAGGATCACCAATAATCAGTAACAATTTAAAAGTAATATAATATTAATAAAACACATATAATAATGTGTTTCCCTCATAAAACTCTAAAAATATACTTTTGATCCCATAAGAAAAAATTTAGATATTGTTATATGTCAGTCCTTTAAAGCCCAATTTTCAAAACAAAAAATACAAAGAAAAAGGGAGGTAAGATTTTTATTCAAAAAATAGAAATAATAATTGAAAATTAATAATAATTTAATTTTTATTTGGTTGGAAAAATTCATTGATTTCATATATTTTAAAATACAACATTTTTTCATAATTTTGTAAAAAAGTCAAAACAAGTGAAATAAAATATTTAAAAAGATTCATTTTGAAATTAATTGAAATAAAGTAAATAACATATATAAAATACTCTTTAAATTTATTTTATGTCTATAAAAATACATCAGTAAAATAAAATAAGGAAAATATAAATTGGATAAAAATAATTTGAAAATTTATCATTATGACATTTAAAATGTGGTTTTTATGGTAAAGTGTCTCTTTCCATGAGTCTGGATTTTAATGTTCATTATTTATATTGCATAATTATAATATAAATTTTTTTATTTAAAATTTAGACAAAATTTTTGAGGATTATTTTTTATCATTAAACCATATATTTAAATGACATTTTTAATTACTTATTAGTTTTTGTCCATGTTGTTTATTTTGAGGATGTTTGGCTCATAATTTCAAAATGGCCACTTATAGTAATAGTTTTCATGGAGATAATTGTTCTCATATCTCAATATTAATATTAATGAAATAATTAACATTTTTATAAATTAATTATTTGAGTTCATATCAGACATTTTTTCGATGTTCGGATCATGAGTCAAAAGTGAACTTGTAATAATTACAAATTGTCTATGTCGTCAAAAGTAAAATATCTCCAAATAATATTCATGATTTGGATATAATATATATTATATATATACAGTATATAGGTATTTATAATATTGCATAACATTTGGATATAAGAAATGAAATGCACCGTTCATGGATACTGTAAGACGTACGTACGCATGAATGTTACTTTCATTGTTTTATCTTATTTAAAGGAATTAAAACTATAAGATACATAGGTATATTCTAATTAAATTATAATATATATGTTATATATGTTAAATAATTTCAGTAAATCCATACTTTATATGTTCCATGTATAACATGAATGAGTCGTATCACTTAGAGGGGGTAGTAGTGCACACTTCCTCAATTGAAATTATCGTATTCATACAACATTACAAGAATAAATTTTTGTTATAAATGATAATTAAAGAATCAGAGAGATAATATAAATTTCATTTATATCATATATAATTACAATTCAATCATAATTTCTACTATAAGAGGTGGTCAGAGAAGATTGAACAATCATCGTTTTGTGAGGCAGTAGTTCGCCGTCCACCCAAAAAGTATGTTCTATACCCATTAGATGGATGTGTGTGTAAGTGTAGTTTGAATAATAACCATATAAAAAACAATGTATATTTATGATATTGGTGTTTTTATGTAATAATAATAATAATAATAACATTGGGAGTGGAGAAAAAAATAATAGAATGGAACAAATAGAAGATGTCACCTCAAATCAGGTAACTATTTTTTATTTGAACCAAAGGGCTCTCTTGAATTTACTTTTTACTAGGGGAATAATTCTAAGGGGAAGTGATTTATGTTGGGAGATTATTTGGGTAGAATATAGATGATCCAAGGGGTATTTATATGTGTGGGTAAGGGTTAGGGGTGGTGACCTTTTATAATATGAAGGAAGGGAACTTAAGGAATATCATGAATTATTATATTATTATAAATTTTATTTCGAGTATAAATGACTCCACATTTATATAGTTCTAATATAGGATTAATATAAGTCTAAATAAAATAATTCAATAAGAATTATAAATGTTTGGGATATTTATTAATCCTTATATTTTTTTATTTAACCATTTTTTACTATTACCATTTTACCAAGCATTTAACATTTTGAAAATCCAAATAGTTACCAAAACATCAAAAATATCTAATTAAATAGTCAATAATAAAATTTTATAATTATGATAACTATTTGAAAAATATTATATATTTTTTGAATTTTATAACATTTAATAAAATATTTTATATTTTAAAAAATGAATTCTATCAATTTTGATACTATTTATATCATGATGCTTTTAAAATTCCATAACAAGTTGATTGATTCAAAAAAAACATCATTAATACATATATAACATGTAACTATCATCTATAATATTATTTTATGACATAAAATTAATCAAATTACTTTTAATTTAACAATTATAATATCTTTTATTTGAATTCTTTATTAATGAAGCAATCACTGCATCATCATTGTGTCATCATTGAATTTATAAATTTAATCACTAACAATTATAAATAAAATAGCAAGATTTAATAAATCTTTAAATTTTTCATAATTACAATTTAAAGTTGAATATATAACATTTATAACCGAATATAAAAATCATATTACTAAAAGATGCATGTTTAGGTTATATTATCCTTAACATTAAATTAAATGTAATTACATGTCATTTTCACACAAAAGTGGCATCATGGAGTCCTGAAATCAACCCAAGGATACCCATAAACAGATATATATTATGAAATAGGATTATGAAAAATGTTAAGGTAATTTAATATTTTTATAATATTATTTTGTACCATTATTTAGAAGATTTACACTTTAACCATGGTAACAAATAATATTTACTAATGTTACTATTCAAAATGTCTAATAATAAAAATTTAACTATTTACACACTTGGGACCTCCTGATTCCAAAATGTAATCTTTTTTACAAAATTTTAAAACTATATTTTTCACAATTTAATTTAAAGTTAATTCCCGTTGTCAATACCAAAAATTGTGCTCTTACAAAATAATAACTATCAAAAGATTGACATCTGCTTATGTCTAATTAAAAGGGGAAATTGTAACCGATTACCAAAATTTGATTAAATGGTAAAAAAATAATCATTATACACATTAAAACCAATTAAAAGGACAATATAATAATATAAATAAATTAGATTAAAGGATTGTTTTGACATAAAATGTTGTATTTTTTACTATTCATTAAAAATGAACTTTATCAGAAAAATACCATAAATATACCCAAAGTTATGTTTTCTTTTCTCTATTCTAAAGGAGAAATTTATTTTTTAAAATTGATTATATAATAGTGAAAAAATTATATTTAAAAATGGTTCTCCATAAAAATTTGATAAATCGAAAATTTAAAGAATATTAGAATATTTTATGTTTAAAATCAGATTCATTCTTATTTGAAGCTTCTAGTTTTTTTGGATAAATATAAAGACACTTAACAAAAATTTGGAATCATAATGTAGTTATTTATTTTCATTACCACCGTTACAATGGTTGTGTGTTACCAACCATTTAAAATAATAGTATTATTAGTTTATTTTTCAGTATAACTCAAAAAAGTTTGGAACATAAGTATTCAAAGAAACATGTTGTTCTTTAAAGAGTACCCAATAGAATAATGTGCCCCTTTTAACATAAAATTAATATTTTATTCATTAATATTAATAGATATTAAAAATTATTATTCTATAAATACCCGGGTCATTACATTCTTTCCCCTTTTGGAAAATGCGACCCTGCAATTTTAAAATTTTGCATGGAAATTTCAGTAAAAATCCCACATCAGAAAAAGAGTAAATAAAAAAATCACTTTAAAATAAATAAATATAAGTACAAAGGTCATCTGATAAAACACATAAAATTATTCCATGTAATAAAACATGTATATAGAAGAAAAGATATGGTTTATGTTCTGATTAATGATGATAGAAAACATGATTAGGAGAAAGTTGACCACTAGAAAATCACAAACATGTGATTAGTCAAAAAAACTTGAGTTTTTATTAGGAAAAGTAAACCGATAATGTTTTTGTTTTATGTTCCTTTTAATAATTTTGAGGAATTTATGGACAAGCTTGACTAAGAATATAAGGAAACATACTTACTTGTCATGTAGTCTTTCATCCTTTACTATATTTATACCACAATCTCATCTTATCTCTAAAGGATTACTATTCATGATGACAATGTCCTATAAAAATTTCTAGAATCAACATCGTTAGAATCACAAAATCTAAAAAATATGATCTACATATTAACTTATCTTTAGAAATTATCAAAATCCAAAATGGTTTATACATGTAAAGATAATCCTCGTAAAAGATAGTCTTTTATAAAAAATACTACTCTAAATATCCAAAATTACATAAATAGTACCAAAATCTCAAAAAATAAAATTCAATGCAAAATTGTCCTTAAAACAAATAAAAATATTCAAAAATATGTTTGAAACCAAAAATTTAAAAGTATTGAATCACAAAATCTTCCACCAAAATCATAACATTTATCTCCAAATAACAATGACTACTCTTAAAGTCTCAAACTAAAAATTAATTAACCTAATCACATATTATCTATGATAGGTTAATAATTTCCCAAAATAACCCAAATTCTTATAAGTCCAAAATAAAACCTAGATCATTACAAATTAAAATTTCAATCATTAATCCACGAAGGAAATCAAATAGCATCCTATTTTCCATAGGGATATAGTTTTCCCAAAAGAGAAAACGTCTTAAAAAATATTATTTATCACTTAATCACCAAATCATTTTCATATACTAAGTATATCATTTTGATAAATCATAAGTTCACAAAATCAACATATTCTTGATCCATAAAAACATTTAACCAAAAATAATTAGTGATATTAATCAGGTACTTTGTATAGTCCGATCATAAGTGATAAATCCTAGTCACACATGGGTTGTGAGTTTGATTCCTGCAACAATGCCTAACATGACAAGTTGTCACATAGTCTACACGTTTTTTCTTTATATAAAACTAAAAAATAACCCTAACATGATTTAACCTCAATGTTTTTCTAAAACCTCTCATTTTTGTCTCAATTCATAATGACATCAACAACATAATTCATGAATTCTTATATATATTAATTTTTTTACCTCAATATGTTAAAATAACGCTATTCATAAAGAAAAACATCTTACCTTGAACACGATGTCCACTGGGTTTCATTTTATTCATCATCACATAGATAGATGGTCTATGAACTAGAACAATTATTTCAAGATCATTCAAAATAATCAACTTCCTTTATCAAAATTCACCTTATACAACTTGAGTAATATGGGTGTTCACAGAAAAATAGTTTTTTTTACAATAATAATGTATCAAATATAATTTAAAAACATCTGATAAAACATGTTTTTTTTAAAATAGTTAGACCGAGTTTGAGTTGAAGGAGTCAATAAATGGTCCTTTAATAATACCATATGTATCAACTGAAATAATATAATTTAAAATAAAATATAAATAGTTTGTGCAAGGGTCTTTTTCTTCAGCACTTTTTTCAAATTCATTATTTGCTTCAAAATCTTATGATAGGGTAAAATATTTCAAAATGCCTTGATAATATTTAAAATTATTGAAATTATATAAATATTGATAAAATAGGATTTGATTAAATACAACCTATGATCCATGGTGGTATTGAGGTATAACAGAGGTGTTTGATATCTCAAACAATTTCCTGTAAGTTATTTATATTTTAGGAAATGTTTCTGAATCGTTTGGACATGACTTTGCAATAATTATAGAAATAAATTCATCAGCAAGATATAGGAATGTTGTTTTATATCATCCTCCTTCCATTTTTAACATACTTTCATTGATCAGAAAATGTCATAAAAATAAGGATTTAACATAAAGTGTAGACATTGAGACTAACCAAGTGCCAAACAAAAACTCATAATCCTTAAAGTTGTCTAAACCATCCTCTCATACCAGCTATAAGTCCACAGCCATAAACATTACATAATATCAAATTATGTTAATAATTAACATTAAAGATCTTTTTAGGATTATAGAATTAGATATTTGGTCATAAAATATACATAACAACTTTAGTATTACATGTAGACACTTCTACTCAGTATCCATTTATTTATAAAATAAAAACTCTTAAATGAAAAGAAACATATTTAGTTCCATGTTTTAAACAACATAAATTTTCCTTGATCCCAACCTTAACCCAATTCAACTTTATGTCTTGTGAAAAATATTTAAAAAACATCGGATGAGGATAATAAACTCAGTAAGGTATTCACAATGAATGAAAATTGTTATTTTTCCAAAACTACATGTAAACCATGAATACTTTATCATAAATAATACATTTCACCTTTATGAATTAGTAAATATACTTCACTGAATAAAAGGTCATTTCTTACATTTTTTATCAAAATATTACCATAAAACCCATAGAAATAACATATAACGTATAAAAGGTAAACTAGATACCTAAGTACACTTAAATAGAATAACCATATGGTCATCATTCACAAATCATTCTTACAAAAAGAATAGCCATACAGATTACTTCCATACATAATTCATTGGAGGTTATAGATTAACTAACATTCCATGGTTTATCGCAGAACCACCTATCTATTGTTTTATCATGTAACCACCCATCAAATTTCCATGCACAATTATATAATCATAAAACATAAAAGATTGAAAATATCAACATTTCAATCATAAAAATTTTGATATGAAAAAAAATGAAATAATTTCAAGATATTGAAATAGTAAATACACTTTAAAAACCATTTTCAACAACATAATATATAAAAAAGGTTATATGTTATTAATTTTTCATTTAAAAACATCACGACTTGTTAAGTAAGACGAATATCAAATAATGCTCATGGCGGTGGAAGGGTTGTTTTCACCTTGTGCATTAAATAGAAAAATTCCATTTTTATTTAGTAAAACACTATGTTGAAAAAAATAAACATTTAATGAAATTAAAATTCAAAGGCATTTATACACTGTATAAAATCAATATGTGTATAAATCAAAATATGCCTCAATGAAAGGAGGTTGAGACAAAGTCCCTTACCATGTATCCGACATGAGTTGTTCATTATTTAATTTCATTAATAACAATGTTAAGTTTATTTATATAGGATTCAAAACATTTTTAAAGTTTATTGGTCCTTTTTATATCACATATTACCTTTTTATAACAATTAGTTAATTATTTTTGTTCATATCAGACATTTTGTCGATGTTCGAAACTTGAGTAAAAAATAAACTTGTTATAATTACAAATTGTCTATGTGGTAAAAAGTACATTATATATAGAATGATAATCATGATTTAGATATCATATAAAGGATATATTTCCCTTACATATGTATTTAAAATAACCCATAACATTTGGATAAAAGAAATTAAATGCACCGTTCGTGGAGATGATAAGTCGTACGTACGCATCAATGTTACTTTCAATATTTTTTTTATATTTAATGGAATGAAAAATAAATTATAAATACATATATTATAAATAAAGTATAATATATATGTTTTATATGTTCCATAATTTCATTAATTCCATTCATTTTATGTTCTATGTGTAGCATTAACACGTCACATCACTTTGAGGTGCAGTAGTCCGCACATCCTCAAATAGAATTAGCATATTTATACAACATGAAAAGAATAAATTTGTTATACAAATGGGAATTAAATAATCATACCGATAAAATAAATATCATATATAACATATATAATTAAATTTCTATCATGATGTACACAATAAGAGGTGGTAGGATAAGATTGAAAAACCATCGTTTCGTGAGGTAGTAGTTCACCGTCCAGAGAAACAGAATATTCTATACCCATTAGACGAATGCGTGTATAAATGTATTTATAATTATTCTCATAAAAAACCTAGTATATTTATGATACTAGTGTTTTTATATAACCAATAAATAATAAGATCATTTGGAGTGGTGATGGAAACAATAATGGAATGGACCTTGAGAGAAGATGTTACCTTAAATCAGGTAACTTCTTTTGATTTGAGCTAAAGGGATCTCTTGAATTTTTTTATGCATAGGTAATGTCTTCTAGTAGGAATGGAGGAATTTTGGGAGCTTAGTAGGATAGAGGATGGATGAGCCCATGGGTATTCAGATGTGTGAGTAAGGGTTAGAGGTGGTGTCCTTTTATAATAAAGAGACGGGGTACTTTAGGAATATGCTGAATTATTATTTTATTATAAATTATATATTGAGTATAAATGAGTCCAAATTCTGATAGAGAGAAGATAATATGAATATAAGTTGAAATAAAATCATAAAATAATAATTAGATCTATTTTGGATATTTTTTAGTCCTTATCATTTTTATTTAACCCTATTTTACTCTTACCACTTTATCAAGCATTTAACACTTTGATAATCAAATTAGTTACCAAAATTTGAAACATATCCAATTAAAGAGTCAATAATTAAATTTTATACTTATTATAATTATTTTTCAAATATTTATTTTAAATTTTATAATAAAAAATAAAATATTTTATATTTTAAAATATGAATTATTTTAATTTGGACACTATTCATATCATGAATTTTTTTAAAATCCATACAAAATTGATTGATTCAATAAACATCATTAATAAAAATATAACATGTTACTATAATCATGAAAATTCATGTATGGAATCAAAATAACCGAATTAAATTTATTTTAACATTTATAATATCTTATATTCGAATCATTTATTAATGAAGCAATCACCACATCATCATTGTTCCGTAATTAAATTTTTTTATCTATAAATATTATAACTAAAATATCATGATTTAGGAAATATTTATAGATTTATAATGACTAATTATAGTCTAAAATATAATTTATATAACCCCATATTTAAATTTGTTTTACTAAAAGATACATGTTTAGGTTAAATTTTTCTTAACATTAAATTTAACATAATTAAATGTAATTTTCACACACAAGTGGCTCCATGGTGTCCTAAAAATAACCCATGGTTTTCCATAGTCATATATATATATATAATATAATAGAATTAGAAAATGTTTCATGGTAATTTTATATTATTATAATATAATTTATTACCCTTATTTACTTGATTTACCGATTAACCATGGTAAAACAATAATTACTAAAGTTACAATTCATAATGTCTTAAAATAAAAGTTCAATATTTTCAGAATTTGGACATCCTGATTCTAAATGTGGAATCAAATTTTCCAAATTGAAAATAAATATGTTTCAGAAATTAATTGAAAAATAATTCATGTTGTCCAAACCAGGAAGTGTATTTTTAAGAAATAATTTCTATCAACTGATTGACATGTGTTTATGTCGAATTAAAAAGTGAAAACACATCTAATGACCAAAATTATAATAAATCGTAAAAATAATAATCTAATAACACTTTAAAACCAATAAAAAGGACAACATAATCATATAAATAAATTATATGAAAATACAGTTTTGACTTAAAATGCTTATTTTTCACTATTTCATAAAAAATGAACTTTATCAGAAAAATACAAACAAAATTACCCAAATTAAATTTTTTACTTTCCAATTATAAATAAGAAATTAATATTTACAAATGGAATATATAAATGTTTCAAATACATGATTTAAAAATGTTTTTCCATCAAAAGGGTGTAAATCAACGTTTTAATGAATATTATTGTATTTTATGATTAAAATCTGATTCTTTATAATTTTATGCCTCTAAAATTTACTGGATAAATGTAAAGAAATTTAATAAACATGTATAATCATAATTTAGTTAATTATTTATATTCCTATCATTATAATGGATATTTGTTAACAACCATTTAAAATAATAATATGATTATATTATTATTTGAATAACTCAAATTTTCGTGCGACAATAGATTTCAAAGAAACATGTTGTTGTGTATTGAGGACGCTATTGAACAAAGTGTCCCATTTAAAATAAAATTTATATCTTATTCATAAATATTAATAGATATGATAAATTCTTATTCTATAAATACATGGGTCCTTATAGATAGAGTTCACAAAGTATATGGGGAAGGTACGAGAGTATTTTTCTTTTCATAATTGGGGGGGGGGGGGGGCACTCTTGTAATTTTTAAAACCATGAAATTATTTTATATTATCATTCATGGTATAGTGGTCCCAAATTATCTTAATTTAAAAAATAAATATTATATCAGATCAAAATAAACTTATACAACTGTATTGAGATAATATTTTTGGTCATTTAATCCCATGTCTCATTAATTTAACCACATGATACACATGGTGTTTTAAGGTGTCACTTTTTTAGAAGAAATATCTCTTAATCATCCTTTATAACTAAAATATCTCTATAAAATCCTATGAAGGGGATCCTTATCATCACTAATTTTTGACTATTAGTTTATGAAACACCACACCTTCTAATATATCAACACAAGAACATCAATCATGTTCTAAACTAACAATTATATACAACAAATGTGACCACAAAGGAACCAAGGTGGAGAGTCATGTTCCCTATTTATGGTGGGGGGGGATAAAGAACCCATTATGGGATACCACCCCCTAACAATAATAAATATATATTTAATATACAAAACTTTTTAATATTATCATGAATATTTTATATTCGAGGCTATGTGTCACTATGGAATTCTATGGCACAAAGAGATATGGTGTAGTGATATTAAATATATTATATCACACAAGCCATATTTTCAGGAATAATGTAATAAATATCAAATGGAGTCTTGTGTTGTTAATGTTATGTGAATATTAGATTCTCAATGATGGTTTTACCCAAGGTGTAACATTATATGACTTGGCATCAAGTGTTTTGTCAATGTATAGTCTTGGGAAGATGATAATTAAATTAATTAAATTATAATTTATTCAACATATACTTTCCATATCATAATCATATACTATTTAAATCAATTTTTGAAAAATAATACTAGGGTTAGTAACAAAAACATAGTATTTATAGAGATATCATAGAGGATATCTTTGGCGAGTGACGACTAAATCATAATCAACAACCATTGCTGATGAGTTCTTCATCACCAATGAATTTTATATATCATGACAAAAAATTGAAATAGAACTTTTATTTTCCATAAGTTGATCAAAAATCTTGGTAGGATGTTTCTCTATGTATTTTAGCCCCATTTGGTTACCAAATTTAGAATGTGAGTCAATCCTTATAGCAATATTGATTTGTAGATTGATGTGTTATCTTAAATTATTTCTTAATATTCCTTGAATTATTAAATGAAAAATTTTGAAAATGAGTTTCTTAAATTAGTAATCACTCATCATTGATAAATCAATGAACCAAATAAAATAAAAAATATATTTGGGTTATTCCACATGTTTATGTTTTTTGGGATTTCATTAAATATCCGTTGTGTGCCCATTGTAAGTATTCCTTTGATCAGCAACTCAAAAAATTCCTTATTAGTAATTATTGTAGAAAAGTTTTTTTTTACAGTGGATCATTACCATAGGTTGTAAATCAAGATCGATGAATAATATTATAATGAAAAGAAGTAGAAGGTTAGGTTCATATTTGGAGATCCATGATTCATGATCTTAATCATTTAGATTATAGGATAAGACTGAAAAGATTCCTAATCTGATTTGATTGTTTGGATATAGTCAACGACATAAAAAATATATTTTCGATCCTAGATCATAATTTATCATAATTTCCAAGGGAAGTGTATATTAAGGCAGTGGTATTAGTGAGGAACATAAAATAGTTAATATTTCCCATGTAAATCCCAACTACACGACTTGTACTATAGAGACCCAGTCTTAACTGTCACAACGCATCCGCCAGGGCCCGTGTCGTGACTACCCCAAACCTACCTTCCATAGCCCAGGGGCTGGTGAATTACACCGAAAAGGAATATCCCTAATATGGGAAGGCTATTTTTTTTACCGTATAGACATGCAGTTCAATAACACAACAAGAAGCAACTACACAGACTAGAATGAAACTAGATATAACCACAAAGTAAACTGCTGTAGTAAAAATGGTTCTGAATGTAAAGGGGCCGGAATACAACCCCATCTAAAAAAGTAAAAGTATAACTGAAAAGAACAAATACAACTGAAAAGTACAAAATAGATCTTTGATCGTCCATCGAGGATCCTACATCGGGGTAGGTACAACTCATGACCAGTAGTCCCTACGCCACATCAAATCAAAGGGTCCAGCTCCAAAAACTATCCAGCCCAAGCCCCATGCACCATCCAGTCCTATCTCCCTCATCCTTGCTCAATGTAGTAGGTCATATGCACAAGATACAAAAAGGTACGGGTGAAGCTCGTGCTTGGGAGAGTATAACGATACTCAGTACGGACCGAGAGACCGTCATAGGTCTCCTAGAGTTCCATAAAGGAAAAAACATAAAGCACGAAGCAATAGACATGAACTCTACTTAGGTATATCCTAATACATATACCTAAGTTATCATGACAAACTCATATCAAACAAGGTGGAAGAATACCACTATGGTAACACCACAAAGGTAGAAGTACCACCCAGGTAACACCACGAAGGTAGAAGTACCACAAAGGTAACACCACAAATTTAGAAGTACCACACAGTAACACCATGAAGATAAAACCACGAAGGAAGCCCCATGAAGTTAGAAGTAAAAGACAAGTAACACCACAATGATAAAAGTAACACACATATAACACCACGAAAATAGAAGTACCACACAGTTAACACCATGAAGATAACAGAATGAAGGTAACACCAAGAAGGTTGATAATTACAACAAATTTAACACCACAATGATAGATGTACCGCACTGGTAACACAACAAAAATAGAATTACCACACGAGTAACACCATGAAGTTAAAAGTACCACATAGTAAAACCTCAAACCAAAGACTAAAGTAAATACAGATCACAAAGAGTCTCAGCTCGAACCATGTTTTTAGTGAAGTATAGAAGTATAGAAGATTAGTCGAGAATCTAGATCATCATATTCAATCAAGAGTCACTGATTCTGACCATATAGTATTTTAACTTCAAAGGATCGATAGGTACTAACCCCTGCATTGATCCACACAGGATTTGACATGCCCAGAGTCAATAGGTAACTAACCCACACAGGATCTGACCCACACATGATGATTATGCGCTGAGCCACATAGGATCGCTGAGCGCTGACCCATATAGGATTGGTATGCGCTAACCCATGATCAATGTGGGTTGACAAAAACTAGATCTGACCCACATAGGATTGATATTCATTGACACCCACATGATCGTTGAGCGCTGAGGTCCACATGATCTGTCTCCAACCTCCCCCTCACTGCCAGCCACCAGATTCCTCGCACCTGGTGCGCCCGAGTTCTGTAGAATCATCCCTTGACATTTCGTTCATAACTAATTCATCAATAAGATCCATGAAGGAGTAACCCAAGGACTGCCATTTCATAAGGGTTCCCACATGATAGACCGTGTGTCAATCAGATGCCTGGTCTATGAGTTATAAGCATTTTTGCTCCGGGGGACCAGTTGGATTTGGATTCGATCCAACTCAGTCATAATCCAATTATCTCCAAAACTAAATATGAGTAAACCCAATAGACCACCTCGATCTAAGGATCCCAACTAAACAGATGGTTTGTCAAACGGATATCGGGTTCTCAAGATATGGCCCTTTATGTAATTTTGGGCCCGGTATGGCCCGGGTCCGGTCTGACCCGATCGGACTGACCCGGCCCAACCCGGTATGGGCAGGGCCACACCAAACTCAACCCACTGGGGCGAGGTCTGGCTATACCCAAATCAGGGAGGCCCTCAAGCGTGGCCCGTCCAGAAAAGGGTGGCCTGCAAAGGGGAATCCCGACAATGAGGGGCGGCGGCCCGCTGGGGTGGTGGCCCGGTCAAGGGCAGCAGCCCGGTCGTGGGAGGAGGCTATGTCGAGAGGGGTGACCCCGCCAAGGGTCGCGCCTCAGTTGAGGGTGGCAGACCGGTCGATGGCGGGGCCCTTTTCGGTCCAACGTGGGAGGTGTAACCACCCCCCCCTCCAGTCTCTCATATTCCCAAACAGATCAGAGGTCGTTCAGTTGGCGAAGCGGCAGAACCGCGAGGGAGCATCTTGGTTGCAAGAGAACCCGCCCGAGGCATGTTCAGCCTCTACTGTGACTTCTGTTCACCGGCGACATGATGTTCGCGGTGCCTCCCTTCCTGTGGCCGGCCATCGTGCCGGCCACCACCTCAGTTCATCGCGGATGACGAGCTGTTACCCTCCTCTTACAGAACGCGTCATCGTGCTCATGGTCTTCCAAGGAGGCGCATGGAAATAAAGATAGTGGTGTGTTTCGGCCTAGTTCGTTAGGCCTACACACTCTACATTAGCACGTAATATGTATAATTTTAAGGAAGTCCATTAAACAATTTAATTGAATAGAATCTCTTCCCCGAAAAGACACCCTGCATCAACCTCCTGCAAAGTAGAATGAATTGCGGGTCAACTTGTTAATCAGTTGACCCGTGTTCTTCATGTAATTTCAAGAATGGGGAAGAGGGAAAAAATGATCAAAAAAAATAACCCCTACCTTTAACGTCGGAGAATCGTCCATGCTTGCTGATGGACCGTGTTCTTAGTTCCCAGGACCGACTCCCAAAGATGCCCCTCGCACATCACCCATTGGTGGTTCTGTGTCATCCATCACCTCTCACTGGGTCAGCATCAGCTTCTAAGGGTATGGCATCACGACATTCCTTTAAAAATTTTCTACTTGGTGAAGCTCTCTAATACCCATTCCCTAGCTCCATATTTATTGGAGAGGGGGAGGGTAAGTAATGACGTAAGGTGTTAATGGGGATCATTAATTAGGAAGCTTCCTAATTTTCCCCAACATTACTGTTACTCATATTGGAGGGTCAAGGCTTGACACATCACCAGTCCAATCTTACAGCTTTTCCATTGGAGGAATTTAATAAAAAAATAAATAAATTTATTTTATTTATTCTCTAAATAAGTTCTTAAAACTAACATTTTCACCAGACCTACTATGATCGAAGTGATGTAACATTTAACCGAATCTCGACACTTAATATTCAATAGAGCCCTTGGATTTTTAATCCGATCAACAGTTAAAAAGATATAAAATGCCACTAATGTGTATTCTGAACATACCAAAAAAACATCATATAATTAATAACAGTCACCCTCGATCTATGTCGGTTGAGGTTAGGCTCTGTCTAAGTGATACACGCCCCAAAGAACCCCATGGTACTCTCATATTTTTAATCCGATTTACTGGTTAGATGTTATGAATTTTTAATATAAAATAATTGTCACTTAATTATTTTCATTATGACCAAAAACTAACATTCACTAGTGACCCGCACCTTCCAGTGTTAGTAACTTCCTAAAGAAAAAATACCCTATCAAGTCTAGAGGTGGTCTTAGATTTTTAATCCGAGTTACATTTTGTGATTTATAAGCATTTGAAAAATAAAATATCTAAATTTAATTATTTTATTTATGGTTATTCCATTTTGGGGTTTTCTCATCGAAGGCCTGCGCTGACTAAACATAAGTCACGCCTAGAGTAAAACCAAAATTCTAAATGCAACAACACCCTTAGATTTTTGATCTGAGAAACCAATTAAGAGTTATTAGACATTTTCAGGAAAACTGTTTACCCGCACAAACTAAAGCTTAATAAAACTTGGACGGATCATTTTGGGCACTTCGGGCCTCATAATCACACACCGTTAGATTTTGCAGTCTCAAAATAATTCCATATAATAAAAATAATTATACGGAATCTCTGCGACATTAAATTCTACCCACCTTAGGAATTTACATCCTCAAAAGACACAACATAGACTAAGGAAACAAATTGAGGTACTGAGAACTGATCGGAGTCTCCCGCTCCCATGTTCTCTCCTGGAGGTTCCCATGCTTCCAACGAATACACACCAAAGGTATTGACCACCCATGAATGACATGTTTCTGTCAATCCTAAATCTCTACTAGAACCTTCAAAAATGTTTCCCCATCTTCTAATTCTAGTTCTCCATGGTCGATTAATTGAGAATGGTCATGCACATATCTCCTCAGCTGAGATACATGGAAGACGTCATTCTCCCACTCTAACCGTGGTGGTAGTTCCAATAAGTATGCCACCTCGCCAATATTTTAATGTATCTGAAATGGTCCAATAAAAATCAGTGATAAAATTCCACCTTGGAAAAATCTCTGTATTCCTCATTGAGGAGAGACTCTCAAGAATACGTGGTCCCCCTCCTGGAACTTGAAGGGACTCCATATCCTATTGGAATAAGACTTCTGCCAACTCTGTGAAGTTTTCACTTACTTAAAAGTGGGACATTGTGATAAAAATTCTTCCACTTATTTATTCATCCCTAGATACCAATACTGAATCCAGAGCTCTGGGTACAGCTTCGCCACAGTAGGATGTAACACCAAAGGGGATATATGGAACTGCCTCAACACCTACTCCCGTAGCACCACCGGTGCCATTGAACATCCTCTTAAGAGGACGGTGTGCTTCCCACCTTATGAAAATCCATCATGTGCCTGCCCTGAGGATATTTGAGTACATCAAGCCTTGCAGTCAATTCCCACAAACATCGCGTAACTAACTTGATGAAGGAGTGGGGGAGTGACAGTCCAAGACTGAAGGTAAGAGTCTTCATCTCAATTCACGAAGGATATCTACAGAGTGACTAGCTACTCTAATGCCTCACTCAGTAGATGTACGCCATACCTCCTGCTTAGTGGGTGTACTCGCACATTCCCCTTCCCAAGAGTATTGACTATCTGAAAGTAATAGTCCTCGAGGAACTCCAGCCACACCTATTGGGAACTGAAAACTCAAAACTACTAATCCCAAGAGGGTAAGGCTGGTCGAATCACGAGTGATCGGCTGCACCCTCCTATGCTGGAGTTTATCCAGTGTTTCCTAGGATTACTTTTTCACCGACTAAGGAAAACCCCATCACAACAATGTTGATAAACTACAACCATTTTACTAATAAAATGAATCTGAGTATGATCTTTGGATGTCCATCCATTCCCAAACTAATGTCGTAAGGCCATTATGCTGTCACTAAGAGGTTTCAACCAAAACTCACGCCTCAAGGGTCATATCACACAGTTGGCATAAGTGTGATTATCGAGTCTCCTCTTAAAGGTATCTCCAGATGTGAGGGTCCTGTCAATAGCAAATCTTGAAACTCTAGTTCTTTAACATGATATATGGTAAAAAAAATTATTAGTTTTTATGTCTATTAATATAAAATCCTGTAGTAGACATAGACTGTACCTCTAACCATTCTAGGATGCCTTGGATCACACTCCATGACCACATGTACCTACTGCATTCCTCTGTCCTCTAGCTCCCTGGGCCTTTTGAGCACCACTTTGAGGTGGTGGTTGTAACATGTTGAAATATACACCACCTCATTCTGCTCTCGTAGCTCCACTCCCACATCTGCATCCTTTCAGATTTGTCTGTCCCTATCACATCCTCTTCTTGAAAATTTTAACATGCATAAGTCTCTAATTCTAGAAAAAGTTTCCTTCTTTCACAATACTTACATTCACTGGCTGTAACTTCTCAGCCAAAGAACATTAAACTACAAAGGTTCTCTCTAGCACCCTAACATTGGTAGGAATGCATAAAGGAATAGTGATGGCTCGAACATCTAGAAAGACACTGAACTCAAATGTATGAGCCTCAAATCAATAGTCATATCATATTCATCGTGTACTAGTAATGGTCGGTACATGTCGACAAATACTCAACTACCCACATGTCGTCCTGTCGAAGCTATAGAAGCTCTAGAGAAATCTCAGCCACCTCCTCATGCTACTCCTCAGACTCCTGTGAGTCAAGCTCACCTCAGAATCTAAGGGGTATCCGATGTTGAAACTCGTGAAAGGAAGAAATCCTAAATGTGTCCTCTACCGGTACTGGTGGTTGTAAATGCTGCCCAACGAGTAGTGATATAGCTAGAACACTACAAAAAGGTACCATCTCGGGCAACAATCCATGTAATGAAGCCTCATTATCATACACACCATCCTCATGGTCATGTACTAGAAATTTCTAGAAGATAATATCACTATTTGCACTTCTGTTGTCTCAAATAGGTGGAAAACACTAGCCACAACCTCCAGCCAGTCCTCAGCTTCCTGGGAATCTTTCTCGACTTGAAACCTCATATGACACTACCATTGGAACTCATGCAATGAACTCAGTCGGCGTGCATCCTCTACTAGTGGAGTTGGTGGTAACATCTTCCCAACGGGTAGTGGTCTTGTTGGTACACCACCCGAAGGTGATGATTCAGTAAGAGGGCCCTTCACCGAGGCCTCATCGCTTGGTGGGCAGTCATCACATACTCTCTCCGGAAACCTGGGTGGTTGTATAAGTGGGGGCATCCAGATAAGGAAAATGTGAGCCACAATCATTATGTTATACCGGGTAAGATGAGTCCAAATAATTCAAAATAAAAACATTTCAAAAAACACACGCAATATGTGTTTTCGTGTGCTGAGTTGGAAATCAGAATTCAGGGTGCAGGTGTGTTGATAGGTCGGCCGCCACACCAACTGTGGATTTACCGAAATAAAAAGAACACTCAAAACACATAACATTATTGATCCATAGAGAAAATATCAGAGTCCTAGTACTATGGAAGAACTGAACTCCTCTGATAACACTTATTCATGACCCGTCACCCATGGCCCATGCTGTGACTACCGCAAGCCCGCCTTCTATAGGCTAGGGGAAGGAGACTAGCACCAGAAAGGTGTATCCCTAATATGGGAAGAAATTTCATTTTTACCATCTAGACACACAGTTCAAGAAGACAACATGAAGCAAGTACACATACTAGAATGCAACTAGATATACCCACAATGTAAACTGTTGTATTTAAAAGAGTGTTGAAAGCAAAGGGGTTGGAATACAAGACCAACAGAAAAAGTAAAAGTACAGCTGAAAAGTAAAAATACAACTGAAAGGTACAAAATAGCTCCTGGATCATCCATTGAGGAACCTACCTGAGGGTAGCACAAATCACAATCAGTAGTCCCTGCGTTAGGTCACACAAAAGTTCCATCCCCAGGTACTGTCAAGTGCTAACTTCAAGCACCATCCACTCCTATCGACCTTATCCTTCATCAAATTTGTACGTCGTCTGCACAAGACACAATAAGGTGTGGGAAAATCCTGTGCAGGGGTGAGTATAATGATACTCAGTAGGGACCCTGAGACCCCCATAGGTCTCCTAGAGTTCCACAAATTAAAAAACACAAAGCACGAAGCAATAGACATTAACTATAGTTTAGTATATGCTCATACATATACCTATATTATCAAGATAATATTATCTCACACAAGTGGTAACACTACCACAATGGGAACACACAGAAGGTAGAACTACCCCACATGTAACACCACGAAGGTAGAAGTACCACACAGGTAACACCGTGAAGGTAGAAGAACCTCCCAGGTAACACCATGAAGATAACACCATGAAGGTAGACGTACCACACATGTATCACATGAAAGATAGAAATACCACATAGTTAACAATAAGAAAATAGAAGTATGACATGGGTAACACCGTGATGATAACACCATGAAGGTAACCACATGAAGGTAGAAGTACAACAAAGGTAATAGAATAATGACATAAGTACCACAGAGGTAACACAACTAAAATAAGAGTACCACACGATTATCAAAACAAAGGTAAAAGTACCACATAGAATAATCTAAAAGAAAATAACAAAGTAATGATAGCTCACAACGAGACTCAGCTCAAACCGGGTTTTCAGTGAAGTATATAAGTACAGATGATTAGTCATGAAGCTAGATCATCTTATTATGTCAGGATGCACTGCTTCTAACCATACAGAGTTTGACCCACACAGGATCAATAGGTGCTAACCCCTGCAATGATCCACCTAGGATCTGACCCACCCATAATCAATATGTAACTAACCCCTACTGACCCTGATATGATTTGACGCACACAAGATCTGTTTGCATTGAACCCAAAGGATCACTAAGGGCTGACCCACAGAGGATCAGTATGCGATGAACCACACAAGACAGCTGAGCGCTGACACACAGAAGATCTGTATGCATCGACCCACATAGGATCGCTGAGTGCTGACCCACATAGGATCTGACCAACACAATATCGATATGTGATGACCCACACCGGATCGCTGAGCGCTGAACTCCGTATGATCTGTCTCCAACCTCTGCCCCACTACTAGAAACTGGATTCCTCACACCCAGTGTGCTCGAGATTTGTAGAGTCTTCCCTAGATATATCAACCACACCTAGAGATTAACTGATCTCCAAAAAAGAGTAACCCAAAAGACTTCTATGTTGTATGGGCTCTATCATGATAGATAGTATGTGAATCAGACGCCCGGTCTGTGAGTTATAATTGTTTTAGCTCTGGGGGCCCAGTTAGATTCGGTTTCGATTCAACCTAGACATACTCCAAATGTCTCCAAAACTCAAAAGGAGTAAACCAAAAGGTTCATATAAATCCAAGGATCCCAATGCCACAAACGTTACATGAAACGATTATCTGATTCTCATGATATGGACCATTATGTGATTCGAGGCCTGGTGGGGCCCGGGTCCGGTCCGACCTGGTCGGACTGACCTGGCCCGACCCGGTCTGGGATGGGTCATGGTAGCCTCAGCCCACCAGGCTCAGGCCTAGCCTGACCCACAAGGGGTGCATCTTGTAAGGGTTTCCTGGAAAAAAAATTGAAGCCCGCAAAGGGGCGGCGCGACCCACTAGGACGACTGCATGCTAGGTAGGTAGCCCTGTCCAGGGGAGGTGGCACGGTCTGAGGGTGGCTGCCTACTCTGAGGGTAGAGGCCGAGCTGTTGGCGGTGGCCCAGTTGAGGGTGGTGGCCCACCTGAGGGCGGAGGCCCATCTGAGAGATGGGGCCCGTCTGAGGGCGGGGTCCCAGTCGAGTGTGGGGGACTGGCTGAGGGCGGGGGCCCAACCAAGGATGGATTCCATGTTGAGGGTGACGACCTGACCAAGTGCGGTTTCCTGGTCGAGGGTGGCGGCCTGATCGAGGTTGGAAACCCGGTTGAGGCTGGCTGCTCGATTTGGTCCAACGCTGGCGGTGTAACCCCCTGTCTCTCAAAATCCCGAACGGTCTAGAGACTATTCGGTTGGCAACGTGGCGACGCTGCGAGGGCACCATTCGTGTGCTGGGGAAACTTCCCAAGGTGGGTTCGGCCTCCACCATGACATCGACTGTGGCTTCCATTCACTGGCGGCGCGACTGACGAGCGGTGACCCTCCTCTTGCTGTGCGCGTTGATGTGCTCGTGGTCTTCCACAATTGTGCAATGAAATAATGATAGAGGAGGGTTCAGGCTTGGTTCATTAGGCCCGTGCCCTTAGTGTTAGCTTATAATATGTATAATGGTAAGGGTGATCAATAGACAATTGATTTGAAGACAACATTTACCCAACAAAGAAACCTCACATCACCCTCCAACAAAGATGAATGAATCGTGGGTCAAACCATTAGTCAGTTGACTATCATTCTTCATGTAATTTAATGAATGGGGAAGAGGGAACCAGAAATGCTCCAAATAAAATGACCTCTACCTTGAACATCAGATAAATTTAGCTCTTGCTGGTGGACCATGTTATTAGTTCCCATGACCGACTCCCAAATCCTCCACTCGCACATCTCCCATTGGCGGTTCAGTGTCGTCCGTCACCTCTTGTTGGGTCAGTATCATCTTCTAAGGGTCTGGCATCATGGCATTCCTTCAAAAAATCATTGCTTGGTGACACTCTCAGATACCCCTTCCCATGCTCCATATTTATAGTAGAGGGTGAGGGTAAGTAGTGACGCGGAGAGTTAGTGGGGATCATTAAGTAGGAAGCATCCTAATTACCCCAAACATTGTTGTTACTCATATTGGAGGGTCCAACCATTTATTGGAGTGACACATCTCCAGTCCCACCTTACTGAATTTCCATTGGAGGAATACAATAAAAATAAAAAATAAAGTTATTTTATTTATTCTTTTAAAATGTTCCAAAAACTAACTTTATATCTGGACCTGCTGTAGTCAAAGTGAAGCTCCCTTAAGCGATTCTCGACACTAAAAATTCAATGGTGACCTCTGATTTTTAATCCGAGAAATGGTTCGAAATTTAAAAAATGCCGCACATGCATTTTCTGAATGTACCCAAAATTGTTTTTTGGAATATTAATAACAGTAACCCTCGTCCCGTGCCAGTTAAGGTCATGCTCTGCCTATGTGAAACATTCCCCAATGAACACAATGGTACTCTCTAATTTTTAATCCGAGTTACTTTTTAGTAGTTTTGAATATTTAAAATAAAATAATTGTGACATTTTTATTTTTTTATGGCAAAAAACTACCTTCCATTTGTGGCATGCATCGGCCAAGGCTAGTATCTGTATAAAGAAAAACTAGCCTCACAAGTTCAGTGATGATCTAGGATTTTTTATCCGAGTTACCGATTGTGAGTTATTAGCATTTGAAAAAGAAAATAACTTTATTTAATTATTTAATTTACAGTTATTCCATTTTTATGTTTTCTCACTAGAGGCCTGCGCAGAACAAAATTTAGTCACGCCTAGGGTTAACCCACTATCCTGAATGCAACAGTGACCATAGATTTCTGATCCGAGCAATAGTTTAAGAGTTATTCTAATTTTTCAGGAAAATAGCATACGCGTGCTAACTAACGCTTACCAAAACATCGATGGATCATTCTGTACACTTCAGGCCTCAGAATTACGTTCCATCAGATTTCGTGGTCTTTGAATAATTCCATAAAAAAAATATATACGGAATATCCGGGACATTACATTAACATACATGGAAGTTACATCATTTGTATGAATATTTAATACATTAGGAAACTACATGTATGCGGACCATAATAGATCAATGTATATTTAAACAAGGAAAACAAATATTCAATCATGAGGAATGATCATCGACATCTCCCATAAATATCTAAACTATTAGTACTTATACTTAAAAATGTTTCTTCCCCAAATAAGGAAAATAAACAAAATAAAGGGGTGAGTTCAGATTCTCAATATGGGTAAATAATGAAAATCCATAAACATAATTATAAAAATGGTATGGAACATGATCATAATATTTTAATATCATACCCTTTATATTAGATATCATTACAACGACTAACAGTTCATAAGATGTGGATCATAATAGAATTAAGAGAATATCTCATGAAAGCATAACATAATAATAAAACATTGTATTTGGGTCAGGACAATTTAATTATAATGGAATGAAGATGTATATTTATAAGCGAGCTCACTCATTAAGTTAAGGAAACTAAACCAGTCCCCCGCATAAAATTATGCACATGAAACTAAGTCCATAAAAATATTGTAAACATGTAATCTGGTTCATGGAAAACCTTATGGACATGAAACTAGGTCCATGCATACCATTGTGAACATGTAATCAGGTTCCCAAATAACATTTTGAAAATGTAATCATGTAAACTTATGAACATGAAACCAAGTCCATTCACAACATTGTGAACATGTAATACGATTCACTCATAACATTGTGATCATGTAATCCTAGTCACGCATAAACTTTTGGACATGTAACCTGGTCAATGAATAAAATTTTAAACATATAATTAGTTTAATTTAAAACATTGTGACTATGAAATTAGGTTCATGAATAATATATATATTCATGAGTAATCCATTGTTACTAAATACATTAAAGGTAGATAGAAATCCAACCCATTAAATAAAAAAATCATACATATGATTTGTAAAAGATTATAATAAATAATAATAACATCAAACATGAATTTAGATAAGAATAATCAACATATAAACATATCATATCCTATGGAAAACATGTAGATCTCATAATCACCACTCGTGAAAATAAGTTGTTTTCAGAGAAAAATAACCTATGAAAGAGAAAAGGGTTTCATTTTCCCATGAAAAAATTAACCATTCCTACAAAGGATATGAATGGAATAATATAAACATTTTCTTTGAAATACATGAATAACTCCAATATATAACATCGTAGATGGTAAATAATTTGAAAATATCTTTTCAAAACACCTCTTGGGGAACATATCTTTTCTTCATTGAAATTTTTATTTTTATAACATAAAACCTTTTGAAACCGATTTAATTGAAATTAATAATGAAAAAAATAAATAAGACATTGAAAAAAATTAAACATTTTTCTTTGAAAACATATAATAAATTCTTTAAAATGTTCAAACATTTCATAAACATAAAAATTATTGAAAACATTTTTCTCAAAAAATAACTTTGAAATATATATTAGGAATCATTGAAAAAAAAATTTAAAATAATTTTCCATTGAATATTATCATTAATGATTATTTGAAGATATTTTTTTCAAACATATTTGGAAATATGGTTCTTTTAATGAAACTGGTTTCTGATCAAATAGAGAGACTATTAAATTTTTTTAAAAACATTTCATTAAGTATCATAAGTAAAAAATAGTGTTAATAGTCTTAATAGAAGAATATATCATGAATATAAATAATACAATGAAACACATAAGTTTTTTTGAATTCCGGATCATAAGAATTCTTCAAAGGAATCATATGCATAAAAAATATTTAAAACCGATGAGATTGTTTTTATAAAATATTATCACATGATAACATGGAATCACACACTCCATGTAAGAAAAGGAAATTATATGACTCATAAATTATAATGAAAATAATTGTATTTATTATAAAATAGGTTAAATATATGTATATACACTTTTAAAAATAATATAGGTTCATAATAAAATAGGAGTCTCAAAGAAGGAAAATTGAGACAAAACTATTTTACCGATTTGGTGAATTTTGAAATTGAAACCCAGGAAAAATATAATAAACTGAGTATTTAAATACCCATTAATATATTTATAAGAATAATAAAATCCATTCATGGGATGTATACACACCACATATAAGGAGTGGGTGGTGAATAAATCTTGTATATCATAGAAATAAAAAGTGAGATGAAAATACATTACCATAATCTTCTTTTTGTAGTGGGGTATTTAAACTCTTGTATAGTATTTTAAAATATTTTAATTACTTATAGAAGAACCATAATCAAGATTAAAATATTATATGTCAACTTATTATTATTTATTATTACCTGTTTTTTTACAATCTTTCATTAATTTTACTTTTTTTTGTGTTAATTTCCATGTTTTCCCATGTACGTATTGACATGTTATTTTCATTTCCTATTTATTATTGCATAATTTCATCATATAGATAATTTAATACAATAATTAATTATATTATATGTGCATTACAATTGAATTTATGAAAATATATAGTGTTTTGAGATAACATATGAAATAAACCGTTCATGGAGATGATAGGTCTTATGTAGGCATGGACACTACATCCATTCATTATTGCATTTAAAAAAAATAAAAGTGTATGATATATGTATTTTAAAACTCTAGTATAATGTATATTTTAACTATGGTATATAGTTTTATTAATACCATCATTTTTACATTACATGTATGTCCTGAACAAGTCACATCTTTTTGAAGGGGTGGTAGTCCGCACTTCCTCAAACAAAATTACCATATTTACTCAACAAGAAAAGAATTAACATATGTTATAAATAAAAATTATTGAAGTATAATTAAATTATAATTGACATATATCTCATATATAATCATATTTTTTTCATAATGTCCACCATGAGATGTCGTAAAAGAGAAATGTTCAATTATCAAATCATGAGGCAGTAGTTCACCATACACAAAAACAGTATGTTTGTTACCCATTTGACATAGTTGGGTGTAATTTTATGTTTAGATAATAACATATAAACATATTATTATATTTAGGACACTTTTCTATATATTCTTTTTATAATAAGAGTATAGTTAGTAGAGAAGCAATTGAATGAAATGAGATTATTAGGAAATATTACCTTAAAATCGGGTAACACCTTTTTAGTTTATAACTATGGGATTCCTTGGAAATATTTTCTACAAAACATTATCCATAAAGTTATCAGGGATGAGTTTTTGGAATATATTGGGTATATAATTTCTAAAACTATATGGTTTCATAGGTTTGAGGATGTGGGAGAAGTGGTAGCGTTTTATATTGGTGGAGGAGTGGCACTCTTGTAAATTTATGGAAGAGGAATTTGACACATGTGTTTCTGATGTAAATTGGATCCTATTATGGTCTAAAGTATGGGGATGTTATTATAGGGTCCAAATATGGTCATAAAATTGATTTTTGATTTGTTTCTAGGTCATTTATGCCCTTACGATTAATACTTAGTCCTCAGATAAGTATACTTTAACCTTAATCGAGGTAATTAATTTTAATTACATTCAATAATATTGTTGGTAATGAAATAAGTTGAAATTTTAAGATATTATAAATTATGAGGATTATAAATATGGAATCTTTTTTTCAAAATTTAAAACACAAAAGTGGAGTAAATTAATTTAAATTTGATCATGTAGTCAGGTCAATAATGTAGGGTTTTAATGTAAAAACATTCGAAAGATTGATATATTCTTATATCTAATTTCAATGTAAAATTGGTTAAAATTACTTAAATTTAATTAAGTAATAAAAATATCATCTAATTAAATTTGAACATAATTTATAATGTAATTTATCCTTATTTATAAATTATATGAACAAGTAGTTTTGAATAAACAATCACAATTTTTCACTATTAATTAATCAATGAAACTTCATTAAAGAATAAAAAAATTAACTTAATAAAATTATTATGTAAATATTTAACAGATTTTGTTTATTTTGAAATAAAAAATAAATAAAAGTATAAAAAATGGATTTAAAATGTGTTCACCACGAAAAGATGGTAAAAATTTCATAATAAAAATTTATGTTTTTAAACAAAAAAAATCATTATATCTTATGTCTATAAAATATAGTGGATGAATATCAAAAATATTTGATAGAATATAATAAATATATATTACATTAATTTAACTAACTAATTTTAATTTATTTATTTAATTAAGGTAAAACATCTTATAATAACAATATTTTCCATTATATTCAATTATTTTTAATATTAATTTATATTTTATAGTTAAAATATGAAATAGTCATATATTTTTGTAAGTAATATATTTTTAAAAATTAGTAAATTCTATTAATAACCACTAATTTGAAAGAAATTTTATTATTATTATAATAAATGATTACATTTTCATAATATATTATTTTCAGTAAAACTCAGAATTTTGTGTTAAGCAAGCCGTTAATGAAAGCCCATATTGAATTTAATATACAATACCCATGGTATTCCATGTAGAGCATGTTACTTTTATGATTACTTTAGTTCCTAAAAACATGATATTACATATAATCCAAGATAATCATCAGGATTAAACATTAACAAAATATTTTTAGTGTTGTTTGAAATAAATAATATCAAAAAGATTAAATTAATTTGAAAAAAATAATTTCCAAAATACAGGGGTGTTATATTATATTTCCCTTAAAAATAAATTCTCCATTGATTTTTTAAGTTATCAATATATTTATTGTATTGATATCCTTTAATAGAAACCCACATCTTGAAAATGTTCGCTACAACTACCTTTAATAAAGAAAGTTAGATCCATAATGTTTATCCACAGTAACCACTACAAAACAAATAACCGTTTAGAAGGGGTTATTTTTTATATTATAAAAGATTATAAATCCCTCTAAAAACATACCATTAGTTATACCTAATCACCGCTAATGTGCCTTCTATATTGTGTTTGAGGTTGATTTTGGGAAGCACTAGTTTGTCGGTTCTAAATTAGTAGGGGTCAGATTAGAGGGGGTTTTTACACCTTCTAATTTCTATGAAAAAATGTCATATTAGAGGGTGTTTTAACCCCCTGTGTTCTGAAATTCATTATAGAGGTGGTTTTAAATCGCCTATAAGGGATTCATATGCATCATATTAGGGGATAATTTGGAAACTACCTCTAATTAGGTGTAATTGTAGTGGGGGGTTTAACCCCTATATTAACTCAATTATTAGAGGAATTTTCAAAAACAACCAATAATAAGTTTTTTAGAAAATATTGGGAATATTTTAAATTCCTCTCCCCCCACTCTCACCCCCTCTAGTCCACCTGTCATGTGAGTCCAATTCCTCTTATTTACCATATCCTTACATAGGACTCTATATCATATAACTTGACCATACCAACACCTCTCCCTCCCATAACATTGTAAAAATCACCCTATAATTACGCCACTATCGCCGACCAATTCCCCTAGAAATTACCCACAAATCCCTTGCCTCGATGTAACATTTTGGCCCTGGACTGCTTCAAACTCAAGAACTGCACCTTAATACATCCACACCTCCACCACTATGCCATCTTCATTTCATTTAAATGGGTAAACTTTTTATATTGTTTCTTATATATTAAATTTTATTTAGGTAAATAATATTTGATTAATTATTTTAATACATATAAATTTATAACCTATATATTTATGTATATTAATATATTAATTTTTATATTTTTTATATATGTATTTAAATATTTTTATTACTATAAATTTACATTATATTCAATTTATATATTTATATAAACTATATATGTTTTTCTATTTATTTACTTAAACTTGAGTAAATATATTTTATAATACTATTTATGTTATCTGTATACTCACACACACACACACACACATATATATATATATACATTAATATACATTATTTATATACTTAAAATACATATTTATATATTATATATATGTTTATTTACATAATATATATATATAACTATTTATTTAATGTATTTATATAATTTTATTAAATATTTATTTCTATAATGTATTTCAATACATATATTTATTATTATTTTAATTAATATATCTTTATTTATATAAATTGTATAATATTATATACAATTAATATTATATGAAATACATATATATAAAATAAATGTTATAAAAATATTTCATATTAAAAACAATTCTTAAAAATATTTATATAATGTTTTATAAAATTTAAATTTATATTATATATAATTATTATGTATATTATACATTATTAATATGTATATTATATAAAATTAATATTTTTATTATATATAATTAATATGTTTATGAAATAAAATTTATAAAAATATTTATATAATTCATTTCAATACATGTATTTATTATTATTCACCGTAATATATATGTGTTTAAGTAAATGTAATTCTATAATATTATGAACATTATTATATATATATTTCTATAAATCATATATTATATAGTATTACTTATATATAATATAAAATCATAAACATTTTATTTTAAGACATATTAATTATTACAATAAGATTCATTATAAAAACTACAAAAAAAGAACTTTTATACGATATATTTAGTAAATAAATTATATTTATATAATATTTATGTGGTTCTATGTTATATATAATTGATATAAAAAGAATAAAAGTTTATAAAAAACAAGCATATATTAATTTAAATATTAGTATACAATTATATTTGTGTATACATGCAAATACAATTAAATACAATTACATAAATATTTTATATAATACATATGTACATATAATGTGTTTAAATACATTTTCATGTAGTGGTTTAATTATATATATATTATGGTTTTTATTAAATAGTGGGGGTTCACATCCTACCTCTAATTTGAAGACATAAGACATTATAGGGGGTTTTAACCCCGCCCCCCTAAATTTTAAGATATTATAGGGGTTTTGAACCACCTTGAATTTATGATATTAGAGGGTGTTTTGAACCCCCACTAATTTAATACATTAAGGGGGGTTGTGCGTCGCATCTTATCTCATTGATTAATCGTGGTTAGGAACCCTATATATTATCTTAAATTAGAGTGGTTTCAAAACACCCTCCAAAATCCAACCCGATATTTCAAAAATAATGTTAAAATATTTTTTGTGGGTTCATTACCCCCTATAAATTTGATTATTAGTGAGAAGAACACATAATCCCATATAATATATAGATTAAATGAATTTATAGGGGGTTCATATCCCCTCTAAATTTGATGATTATATGGGGTTGTGCATAAACCCCTATAATTATATAGAAAACGAATTTAGAGGTGGTTGTGTGAATCGCTCTATAAAAACAGGCTCTAATATGCTATTTTTTTGTATTCAACACATTATAGGTTTCCATATAGGAGATCAATGGTGGAATGTGAAAACACGGTCATGAAAGATAAATAAAACCATCATGAGTGTGATATGGATAAGGTTCGGATATTGTTAACAGTCACAAAGCCACAAATTTGTGATGACCTAAAGGATGATATGTTCCATTGAAAACAAAGGTAAAAGGATAAAATTTTCTGTTTTCGGGTCCTTTTTCTAAAAGCAGAAAAAATTTATAAATATTTTATACATTCTTGATTTCATTCTACTTTGTATGTAAAATCTAACCATTTTTTAATATCTTCACCAATTTACCTCATTATTTAAAAAGGAAGGTACATTTTTTCTTCATAAAGTACTAAAATATCATGTGATGCATGATAAGTCATACCATAACTCTTAAGTTACTATCAACACAAAATTGTTAGTTATGGCATTCCAATATATATGAATCCTCATGTAGTGAGATAATACTTTAATATCACAAACATCATCTGATGTTTAACATAAACATCTTATAAATTATTAACCATATAACCCTTAAAATGATGAAAATAAAAAACATTAGTATAAATGAAATTAAATTAGTTTATTAATTATATCCATATATCACAAAGTATCTCCTAGTCTACACATTTCAAACATCTTAATATCTTCATCGTATATTATTCGAAAACACGGTGATGAACTGAATTACAATAAATCCCTATTGAAAACATGAATTCTTACATATTCCAAAGGTTACTGTATATATTTATTAAATCCATGATAAGATAGACTACTTTTTAGATATATTCTTTATCAGTTCTAATGTAATTTGTGCTATCAAATTTACTATATCCAAATTAATCATCTCTTTATCCATGTGAAACAAATTTTTCTCAATATCATGATCACATTAAGAGTTAACTACCATTAACTAAAATATAACTTTTTGAAGTCTTCATCACTATTAAACATATATTTTCAATTTTTAATGGAAACATTTACTAAAAATAATTATATATTTCATGATTTATATAACATAATCGTTGAATTCCAAAACATAAGTATTGGATTCCTCCAACATGATTCTAAAACCATTACGCATGCTTCATAAAATTATTTCTTAATAAATATTTCATATTTATATGAATAATGTATTATGGTTCCTTAACCTCAATCTAATCATGCTTGTTATGATAAATGTAAAAATACATGAAGAACATAACATACTTTTCACATGTCGTTTCTGATGTCTTTATTTTCAATAGTATAAAAAATAGTCATACCACCTTCCCTATTCTGTTTATGGGATTTTTAATAGGGAAAAATATTTTCATGATGACCATAATTTTACATCTGAAACATTAATCATTAAAAATATTTCTTCTTGTTCTGTCTATTGACTAAAACTAGAAAGCACGGGGTGAGAAACACATATCATAGAAGAAAAATTCATAACAATGAAAAATTACTTACAGGATGTCTAAATTATGTCACCTTCCTTAATCTATAACACCAAAAAAATTTCCTAGGTTATTCATTATCATGTACAATTTAAAACCTTAATAATGGTTCATGAGGAGTTTGTGAATTTCCAAATCATTCCACCTAGTAGATTCAAACCAAGTCGGCAGCAAGGCCGGTTTTCATGTACCATATTACCCTAAGCTAGGCCTAGAACATAGTTTTAGAGTTGTTACACAATGGTATGTTTATCCAAGAACCACATCCTCTTTTTTTATCTAGATTGGGATATAATTATAAGAAATCACTTGATCTATCCTTTACCAAAACTACATGACATTTTACTATACTTTTCCTTACCCTTATACTTATCCTTAGATACACCTCTATATATATTATTATAAATAAACCTAGGGATATCACTAAGGTTTTTTAATCCTAGTTTCAGGATGACTAAACCATAGATTTTATACAAACTATATTGACTCAACATTTATATATATGGATATTACATCATTTTAGATGTATATTCAGTACATTAGAAAATTACATGCCGAAGGACCATAAGAGTTTATTAAATTTGGATCCCTTGAAACAATATATTATATCCCGGTGAAGGATATTTAACATATCCTATAATGATCTCTACTATTAATAACTCTACATAACACCACTAGTCATAACCTTTGTAAATGAAACCTAAGAAATGGGTGAGATTATATGATCAGTAAGGGTAAATAAAGGAAACGTGAAACCATAACTTGAAAAAAGGATATAGAACTTTATCATAACATTTTTAGATCATACCTAAAAAATATGATATATTAAAAAAGATTGGAATTTTATAAGAAATAGGTTATGAGGGAATTAAGACAAAAAGTCATGAAATAATAACATAGGAATAAGACATGTAAATTTTGAAATGAACATTGGTTTATAACATTGTGAACTTTTATAAGTAGAAATATGTTCACACATTAAGTTAAGGACATGAAATCAGGCCTCTCCGTCAACTTATAGACTTGCAACTAGGTCTATTACAATCATTTTGAACATGTAATCAGTTTTACAAATTGCATTATTTGTTTGAAACTGGGTCCATGCATAACATTTATAACACTTAATCACGTTTATGTATAACACTGTTATCATGTAATCTGGTTCACACATAAGCTTATGGGCATGCAACCATTTATATTCAAAACATGTTCAATAACTAATAAGGTCCGCACATAATATTGTGAACATGTTATTAGGTTCACACATAAACATATGGACATGTAACATGGTCTATAAATAAAATTTAAAATATGTAATCTGGTTAACACATAACATTGTCAACATGAAATTTGGTTCACGAAAAACTTATATACTCTTGAGTCATCCACCGTTACCCAATACATTGGAGAGAGATATAGATCCAACCGAAGACATAAAAAACACATATATACGATTTCAATAATTTATAAAAAAATAATAAAAACATAAAATAATAAATGAGATAGGAATGATGGAAATTTAATTATATCATTTCCTATGAAAAAGATATATGTCTCACAATCACCACATGTGAAAAGAAGTGGGATTAAAAATCATATAACTTGTAAAAGAGAATCCAATTTTGTGAACATCATGCCATAAATACATTAAAAATTAATAGAAAAAATTTAATTTCATCATTTCATAAGTTCCCCACAATGCATTATTATTACCAATGGATGTCATGTTATATACGAAATAATTTTTAAAGATATTTTAAAAACAATTCTTGATGAAAATATCCTTTATTCTTGGAAAAAAAAATTTATAACATAAAAACATTTTAACACAAATTACCTGAAAATATAATTTAAAACATATAAAAAATTCTTTTAATTCATTTTTAAAACTTCTTCTTTTAAAATATATAAATTTTTCATGAAAAAATTATAAAACATTTCTTATATATAAAACAATCTTCAATCCCTTTTTCATTGAAAATAATTTTGATATATTTTAAAGGATTATTTAAGAAAAATTAAATAATTTTTTACATTAAAAAGATCATCAAGGATTTGTTGAAGATTTTTTAAAAAAAATAGTTGATAGAATTTCTGGAATCATTCTTTTGGAATAAAACAATTTTCTGAAATAAGAGATAGATATCGTCATATTTTTTATAAATTTTTTTCATAATTATATTAAGAACCAAAGAGTCAATTTTTTTAATAATAAATGGATATAACTTGAATAAAAAGATGATAAGGAAACTCATGAGTGTTATTAAGAGATTTATTATATGATTTTATCAAAGGAATCATAATCGTAAACAATCATGAAAAGCGGAGAGCTTGTTTCGATAAAATCTTATCATGTGGTAACATGGGATCACACACTCCATGTAAAGAAAATTAAATTAAATAAATATTAATGTATCTTGGAAATATATATGTATTCATGATATAAAATTTAATATGGATATTTTTACACCTAAAAAAAATTTTAACTGCATAACTAAAAAAGACTCTCAAAGAAGAAAAATTGAGACAAAACAATTTTACAGGTTTGGTAACTATTGAAACCCAAACCCCATGTAATAAATAAAATAAAATTGGTATATAAATAGAAATTAATTTTATAATATGTATCCTATAATTCAAACATGGTTATTATACACACCACTAAAAAGGAGTTGGTGGTGAATAAGGCATTTATCTCACAGAAATATAATGTGAGATAAAATTCCCTTACCTTAATCATATTTTTGTTGTGTGGTATTTTTCATCTTATATATGGGGTTAAAAATCTTTTAATAAATTATAAAATAACCATAATAATGTTTATAATATTATATATAATCTTTTTATAAAGTCTTATACCTTATATTTTAACAATCATTCATTATTTTTACTATTTTAGGTGTTAAATGCCTAGTTTTCTCAAGCATGTTTGAACTTGTTATTTGATTATCTTATTAGATAGATCCTGATTTATTGATCTCCATAATGTATAAAAAAACATTATTTTCTTATATATATTCACTATGTATTTATTTTTAATAATCTAAAATGTTTTTATATAAGAAATTGAATGCAGCGTTCATTGAGACGGTAGGTTGTACGTAGGCATGAATGCTACATTTATATCATAGTTCCATTAACATCTGTAAAATTAAATGATATATATAAATTGTAATTCCATTATCATATATATTTTATCTATTTTACATATTTATATTAATAAAATTCTTTTTTACATTCCTTGTATTGCATGAATGAGTCACATCGCTTTGAGGTGGTGGTGTTCCACACTTACTCAATCAAAATTACTACATTTACACAAGATGGAAAGAATAAATGTATGTTATAAAAAAACTTACATTATAATAATGAAATTATAAATTTCATATATATAATATATATGCATATTTTCCATCATAATGGACACCATGAGAGGTGGTAATGGAAAAATGAACCATTATCGTCTCATGAGGCAGTAAATCACCGTACACCGAAATAATATATTTGTTTCCCATTAGATGGAGGTGTATGTGTGTATAGGTATAAAAAAAATAAAAATATCCAAGTATATTTATTATATATGGTTTCTATGTATTCCTAGAATAATAAAAGTATCGGGAGTGTTGAATCAAATGGAAGAAAATATATCCTTGTAAAATGTTACCATAAAATTGGGTAACTCCATTTGTTTTACACCAAAGGGCTTCCATGGAAGATATTTTCCCCAAATTTAAGATCCAAGGTATATGTTATAGATTTTGGGATTCTATTTGGGTAGATAATGGATGAACCTATGTGGTTTTAGATGATTTAGGAAGTGGGAGAAGTGGTGGCCTTATATAGTGGGGGAGGAGTGGTACTGTTGTAAATTTTAAGAAATGGTATTACTACCACGTTATTCCCATTAAAAGTGGATAAAATAATTTTAAAAAGATTATACAAGATTTTATAGTGTCTATATATGGATATAAAAGTCATTTTTGACAAATTTATAGGTCATATAGGGCCTTATGATTAATTTATAGTCCTTAGTTAAATGTAATTTTACCATAATCGATGTATTTAATTTTAATTACTTTCACAATTTTTTTGTGAAAAACTATTTTGAACTTATTAAAAAATTTAGAATATTATTATTCCATATATATAATCTATTTTTCAATATTAAATTCAATTAATGATTATAAATTAATTTAAATTCAATCCCGCAGTTGGGTCGACAATGCGTGTTTTTATGGTAAAAACATTCCTTTTTTTCTATGTGTTTATATTCCATTTTAATGTTTAATTGGTTATAATTTCCTAAATTAGATTATTTGATTAGAATATATCAAAGTTAACAATGAAACCAAATTAAAATGTATGTTATCCTTAAAAATAATTCCCATGAAAAAGTAGTTTTGAATCAAAGTTGTGTATTTTTTAATATTCATTAAAAAATAAAAAATCACAAAAATTACGAATAATATCAACTAAACAAATTATTTTGTCACTAAATTAAATTTTAAGTTAATTTTGACATATTAAATGTATAAAATTTATAACCTTTGGATTTATAATGGGTTCACTGTTAGAAGGCATTAAAAATACCTTAATAAAAATATATATTTTTAAGCATAAAATTAGGTTTGTTATCATATTATGTATATAAAATATATTGGATGAAAATAAAAAATATTTAACTCAATATATAACATATATATTGAATTAAAATCACCAACTAATGGTACTTTCTTTAATTTATTAGGGTAAAACAACTCAAAATATTAATATTTTCCTTTATATTCTCTCGATTTTCAAATTCATTTCTAATTAATTGGTATCCTATGAACTGATGTTATATTTTTTAAAATAATATATTTTCATAAATTATTTAATAATATTTATGACTTTTAATTTAATATAATGTTCATATCTTATTATATTAAATGATTACATTTTAATTAAATATTATTTTTTAGAAAAACACGGTATTGTATGTTATGAAATCCATAAAGGAAAGCACTTATTGTGTGTAATGTACATCAACCTCCACGTTCTCTATTTAAAATGTTAAAATTTATGTTTTTTAGTGAAATATAACTTTGTGTTTTATATAACTCAATCCAATCATATCCAATTAATATAAAAGAATTATCTTTACTATTGTGTAAAATACTAAATATAAACAGATTTAATTCATTCAGAAAGTAATAATTCTCAAAATCCAAGGCTAGTTACATGTAATACGAAAACAAACACTCCATGTAGTCCCCAATATATGGTTTATATGGTTTTCATAGGGATATAAATATAATATTCCATGTGGTGGGTTCACATGATATGTAACCGTTAAACAACTAGCATGATGTTTACATGGATCACACAACTAAAAATCAAGGTAGTGATACGTGTCATGTGAATCAAGTCACAATCCATGTAACCCTTAGAGAATTTATTGTCTAGTGTAGGGATTGAAAGTCTAGTATACAATGTGGTCCCACACCATTTATTGTGGGTAACACATTGGATTCTATAGAAGGTACAATGGAATGGGGTGACAGCACACACTGAGTGCCATTCTAGAACCTATACAAAATTTCATGTGAACTACAGTTCATGTGATTAAAAAAGTACATAGAAACATTTATTTTCTCATAAAAAATAGAGTATATGATAACACCCTGAGTACACAGGCAAGTTCCATACTACATGTATTTGAGTATATGGACCACCAACTTCTTGCCCGCCATCTATACATCCTATATTCCTAGGGACACATTTTATTTTGGATAAATGAATGTAATTTTATCTAATGACATGGAATTTTTAAAGATTCATGATATATGTTTTGTTCTTAATAAAAGGGAATAATGGATACCTTTTCCTTCCCTTTTCAACTTTAGGGTGATCCTAGGACATTCCCTTGAATTATTTCATTATGGACTTATTTCACTAGGCTATATTCCCTTAGTAAATTTTGATGAGTGACCATTGAGGAATTATGTATGTGGAATAGGATATAATCCACTTTGTATTATTAGTCTATTATATAATTTTATGGTGCTCTCTATCTGGCCTTGTGTGGGATACTCTGCCATATCAAATTTCCTTGAAGGAGTTTTTCGAATCATAATGGCCATCATACAAGGGAATATCATCACATAATTAGTGAGATATTAATGAAAGGGTCCCATATACCCCATGTAACTGGGAATGATCCCTTCTCTTTGTATCAACATCAATTTAATTCTAGTAAGGTGTATTATAATTGAGTGTGTATCTTAGTTGATCCCTCCTAGTCTCCCTGGTGATTCTTTATTTTTATACCTGATGAGTCTGATTAATCAGTTTGGTTCCATAATTTTTGTAATACCTGATTAGTGAGTCCTCTCAGACAAGTACCATCAAGGATTCCAATTCTCATAGAGATTGTCTTACTATACATGTTTCATCTTTTATAATATAGTAGAATACTATATTTGAAGTGAGGTTATGAACTCACATTGGGACATAGTGTATATCATGATATATATCTAGGTTATAGTGTTTATATATTGTTATATATCATATCATGATAGAAACACCATCAAGTTGTTGAGTTTTCTAGTCTCTTGATTATTTTTGTTTGGTTATTTAATATTTCCCTAATATGCATTTTTATACTCACCCAGGTGTTGGCTCTATCCACACATTTCATTTCTTACATGGATAAAAAGAGATTTAAATGGATTCAAATGTGGAATAGGAGATGAAAGAGCATAGTTGATCTAGAAATATCCTGGTTTGTACTAGGTGTTGCCTAAAATGACTTTTGTTTAATTAGGGATCATCCCCCTTTTAATGGTTGAAGGGGGACCCTTACATGAACTGTAGACTTAAGGGAGAAGGCCCGACATGACCCTAATACAAGACCCGAAGGCCCAGAGGTATACAATGCCCATTATATGACTCGCAGGCCCAACCCACTAGAACTGACCCTCCCCAGCTTCTGTACCATTGATCACCTAGCTTCCCACCTTGCATTACTAATCGGCTAGCATTTCCCCATATAAAGTTTCTTGGTGTCTTGTCCCAATGACTGTTTCCATACCCTCTCATTCTTCCAATCCAGTTAGCTATGCTTCTAGTGACTGCTACTATTTTTATCTTCTCCTCTTCTAGGGCCTATTCTATGTGAACTAGGCTAATCCATGGTCTCGGTGGCCCAAAGGACCTGAGGCTCAAAGACCATTTATGACCTGAAATCCATGAGACCCATAGACCCAAACCGGTGGCCCAAAAACCAAATTGGGTGTATAGTTCCGACTGCTACAGTGCCTACTACAATACCATTTATAGTGCATGCTACAATTAATATTACAGTACCTCAGAAATTCACCTCCACCTGCTTTTGAACCATGGTCTATCGAATTCCAAGAAAGAGCCCTTTCCACTTGGGTACGGGCTTGTTGGCAGGATTGTAACTAGTGTTGATATTGTGTAGTTCTCCCCATGTTTTCATCAGGTTTGATTCCTTCCAAATTTGGTGGTCTTTAATATTTACCTCTTACATTCTATATAATTTCTGTTGTACAATATTGCGGGATGCATTTTAGGCTTGTAATGTTAGTTTTTTTACCATTACACATTATATTATTATATGAAGATGTGTGTGTGTATACATGTACATTAGTCAAAGGCCTCTCATTTGTGTGATATTTGTACTCAATGATAGTCACCTAACTTTTTCCTAATGGAAGTTGATGAGGGTTATAATAGTTTTTTTATCGATTTCCAGGTAATCCCTAGTGGGATCGGTTCTGATATAGTAGTATCATAGTGGTTCATCTTAAGAAAACATTTTAGATATTTTCATCTTGTTAGGTTTTATATATTAACTATTGTTACAATATTAAAGTATCATAAGCTCATATGTATTCATAGGGAATACAATTTTGTTTTAGAATAAAATTATCCAATAACCATGACTATAAAAATGGGTTCATTGAATCGACACATATAGACAATGATGTGGGGGAAAATTGAAACATGAATCATATATGAATGAGTTTTTATTCCACAAACATTATAATTCATCTCCCTTGATATTCTCATTTTCCATAGTGTCTCCCAAATATCATTGTATGGTTTGATGACAACATGTTCCTAGGATTCTATATTCAGACCAGGATTATTATCCACATCATAAGGAGGCTTTTTTGTGTGGATCTATACAGTAGGTGATTATGAAATGTTCATAAAGGTTGATTTATCCACCCAACCAACAACATGTTGACCCACCTTTAGTGGTAATCATGGAGTCTCCTAGTTAGATTTATTAGTGGTTGGTTCTATAGAACCTCCTGATGATACATCTATGGTGAGTTTTTTTTTTCAGGTTTAGAGATAGAGATCACTCAAGATTCATAGTGATCCAAAACCCCTTATCATGTGATATAGAAATTTATTGATACTATTTTTCAAATTTACTTCTTAAATATGACCCCTATTGATGGTATTATTCATGATGAAAATTCCCTAAGACGATGAGGGGATCAGTAGATCCATTTGGTGGTGATGTTTTAATTAAAATTGGATATTCAAGGAAGATGTTAACTTCACCCACTATGACGCCTTTTTGTGATGTGATTATAATTGTTAAGGCAATTTAGTTCTTCCCAAAGTGTATATCATCTAGGTGTCATGGAGTTTCTCCATTGAATTTAAATTTTTGAGTTCATTATGATGTGATGTGTTATTAGAGGGTGACCATATTGTCGATAATATATTTAAATGAAAATTGATAGCTTCATGTGGTTTGAAAATGTGATTGGTATCATAAAGTGCGGTTGAAGGAATGACTTGTGCATTCACTATTCTAGTTATAGTTTTAGCATATATTTTTAAACCATGTGTAACCTAACATAAAACATTTTTGAGACCTAGAGATGTGATTAGATCCTTTTAAAATAAAATTATCACCTACCGTGCATGCTTAAATTACTATTACATGTTATGGTTTCTTGGATTCAATGTCTATGGAATGGAATCTTACTTTTTTGGTGATATGAAATTTCAATAAGATATATATAATATTTTATGTATGAGGAGATGGATGATTTATTACCATTTAGATATAATTTTCATTGATGTATCATTTGTTTTGATATTTCAGTTTCCTATGATATTGGATAGGTTTGAGGGAGTCTTCCATAAGGATTTTCCAAGCTTACCTCTCAATTAGAAATTTATTTAATGCTTGTACCTACACCCAATGATGGATTGATATCTACAATATAATATCATATGAAATCATGTATCTATGAGAGATAATGTTTCAGTTGGAGAAATTCTTATTATAGGGATTTGTTAGACTCAGTGTGTTTTCTTATGCAGCCTCATGTCATTCATCTTATGTGGTAGATTACTGCTTCAGGTTATGTGTGGATTTACATCACCTTGACAATGGGACTGCCTAGGAGGAGTATCCACCCAAGAGAATTGATGACTAATTCAACCAATGTTTAATGAAAATGTTAATCTTAGAATTTTATATTAGGATTGTCAATCACTAGCTCCATGTTCAAGATAATGATATACATATAGTGGATTTCTACATTTTTAATAGTTTTTTAAGTAAATGGTGGTACCTTTCAGCATATCGGTTACACTTATGGTTTTGTGATTATTATATCCCAGGTCCTTCAAACCATTCTTTGATAATTTTTTATTAGTATTATTTGATGAAGTCCTAGTGCACTGAAAATTAGTGGTGAAACAAGTGTGATACAAGAGGTTTATTCTAGACATGATTCGAGTGTACTAGATTTTAGGGAATCTTGTGTATATAATCTATAATAAGGTGGAATTATTACCATATATAACATCCCAAACATGGGAGTTCTAGTTGAAATAGAACTGGATGAATCATTATTATCTTGAGATACACCCAAGGGCGTATCTGTGGTAGTATATGCTCAATGTGACATTTTCCAACCACTATTATTGAGTGAGGTGATGCAATAGTTGACCTTATTTCAGTTAACCATAAAGTATGAGGATGGTTTAGTTTACCTCTAATATATGATATTGAACCCCCACCCCCACTTCTTTATAAATCTAGATTGGAATAATATGAGAAAATCAATTGCAAGATATTTCAGGAATTGATATCCATCAGACATGTTCCCTATAGATTCTTATGAGTATAAAGAGAATATCAGCTTTTTTGAATGAAATAAGATGACACCAATTATGTCGCTAAAGGAGGTTTTGAGTAGGTTTCGTCATTATAGTAGTACACCAAAGAGATGTTTGGTTGTACCGTTATCCTTTGGCATAAATATTAGAGACCATTGAAATTGTAGTGTGTTTATATGTTTAAATCTAGATGTTTCTCCTCCATATAGGTATATTTCATGGTCCCTATATGGATTTAAAGATGGTATGGTATCTTGATACTTTTTATTATTGGGTAATCCACAAATAGTGAGACATCAGAGTGCTATTTGAGAGTCATAAAATGAAACCATGCTAGCCAACATCCTATCCAAATGAGAGGAGATCTTTTCAGAGATTTTATGATTACTATTAATATAAGAGGTAGAAAAACATCATGGAATCCTTCAAAAATCCTTTCATTAAATTTTGATAAATTCAATTAATGATGTACTTAATTGAAGAAGTATACCATTGGGACATAGTGATATTAAATCAAAGTGTTTCTACCCCAAGAATATATATAGGTAAAGAAGAAATTTTTTTCCCAGTAGATATGAATCATGTTTTAATTTTAGTTATGGTCCATAATTATAAGGATCTACTATCAATGGCGTAGTTTTCATATCAAACTAGTTAGTAGTGCACCATCGGGAGAAAATTTTGAGAAAATTTATGGGAGACAATATAGTTCACCACTATACTAGATAGAGCTAGTGTTAAATTGTTAATGTGGGCCAACCATTTGTTTTATAAATGTTTTAGATCAGATTAGTCTATCTAGGAGAGGATCTGAACTATCCACAAACGTTATGAGTCCTTTATGGGAAAACTATTATGTCATTTAGAGTCTGAAAAGGACAAACTCTGTTTTGGTAGATCTCACTAAGCTGAGGAAAATCGGAATTTGGTTGTGGTGGTAGAATATAACAAAGATTCTTAGGCCCTTTTTTGGGTTATTCTGTTGGGTTACCAATGTGGAATACCAATTGACCATATAACCACAATTATAAATGGTTCATGGTCATTTATACATGTTAGGGGTGATAAGTCATGTGCATATCATTTTTGCATGATGTAAAACATGACATGATGGAATTCGAGGCAGGAATTCCGTTTTTACTAGTTCAAGGAATAAGGTTTAATTTGATAACTGATAAGAAAAGTCCCTTCTTCAGAAATTGTATCCCTTCAGTGCATGTTTTGTTAAAATCATGTAATCCTTTTGTAGAGCTTGTGGGAGTGGGAAAACTAGTTATGATATTTGTATCTCCAATTGTAAATTTTTTTTCTCTTTTTTGGGAAAAAATCATTGAAGGCGGGGATAATATAATATCTTTTTTGATTTCACATAAGACATTTGAATATTTTATGAAATATTATTTGAATCGTGGTGATGATTCATCATTGAATTCCATAAATTATAAAGCATTGGGGTGGTGATATTAAAAATATTAATTACATTATATCACATTCATGATGTTTTTCATAAATAATATAATATGTCTTAAATTAATACATGTATTACAAATTTGAGAAAGCCAATAAGTCATGAATGTGGGTTTTAACCGAGGTACTATATAACCAATACTGGTGTGGGGTGTTTTGTTAACATACGTTCATTGGTAGATGATAATAAAACAATTTTATTTGTGAATTTATTAGTTATTTAATCTCCATAATTAGTCATCCACTATTTAATCATAGATATATGAAAATACATCAGTTATCTGTATAAACTAAGGGATTTATATAGAGATATTATAGGAGAACTTTGATGAGTGATTACTTTATCATGGATCAATAATCAGTACTGATGAGTTCTTCATCACTAAAAATGTTTTTTGGATATTACTAATGAATATTTTATAGAACCATTATTCATTTACAATCAATCAAAACACAAGGTAGGATGTTCATCAGTTGGATTTATAAACATTTCATTGTTCGATGTCAAACACGAGTCAATCCTTTTAAGAAGACTGATTATATATTTTCATGTATTTATTTATCATCCTAGAATTAGGAATTTAATATTATTGATGATTCCTTGTTTCAATTCCTCTTCATTAATTAACTTCACAACAATTTATTGACTATAATACAAACAATGCATGAGTTATATTTCTAATGATTATGTTGTATTGTTTTATTCATCATTTTATAGGCATCCAATGTTTTTATTACTTTGAATAGTGGTTCAATAAATGGCAGGTGAATGATCATTTTGAAATAATTATTTTGTCTAGTGGATCGTTTACGTGGGTTCCAAACTAAGATTTATGGAATGCTAGGGGAGATTTATGATAATAAATGATCATGTTCATATTTTGAGATCCATGATTCATGGTTTTTCAACTTCAAATGATGTTTTATATGGGAGGAAATTATGGATTGAAATTTATGGCCAAAATAAGGTCACCAAAGAGAAAAAGTATATATTGGTCCTAGATCCATGTTAATTCATGGGGTATTAGAGGAATTAATGTTGGAAGTGGAATATGTTAGATGTATACAATAAAATTATTATTATTTTTCATATCCTGACTACAAAACGTGTACTCCAGAAGAATATAAGATATGTAGACCCCCCACACCACAACTCCTAACATGTGCTGTAGTTGGGGTTTCAATAGGGATATTAATATCACATGTCGTGTGGTTGGTCCATACCACGTGTGATACGTAACCAGTTTTCCCAATGTGTACTGTGTGTACATACCCTGATGTCTCTTAGATATACATGTCACTTTTGTGAAGTCACTCACCATGTAACCCTTTGAGAATGAAATGTTGTTTAGAGGGAGCATATGTCTAGAAGAAAAAAAATTCCCCCGCAATACATGTATAGTCAGATACATGGTATGCAATTCAGAAGGTGCATAATCATGGAGGATGGAACATGTCGAGTGCTGGCTCAACCCCAAAATATCGCATGACATGGAGTACCCAATATTTATTAATGAAATTTCATAGATATATCCAAGTACACAAACATAACCTAATTACACTAGCACACTTGTAGTACATATGAATGGTCCATAATAAATATTATTTAGCCAACAACATTCCATGGGTTGGCTTGACTACTACACATAGTTTTCCCCTAATGAAACATCATTTATTTTCGATATGTTCATTCCATGTGAGCATGAGACATCAAAAGTACTATTATAAGGGATACACTCCATGTAACCCTATGATAAATTCCATGTAAATCTAAAATTTCGTGTTGATAACCATGTTCCTCTTGATTCTGCTCAGGGATGAGCTTGTGTGAGTTCCCTTGAATAGTTTCATCATTGTTTTTTTTATATGGTACAATAACATGGTATATTCCAATAAGGGTAAAGTGTGGAATCATGTTTAGAATATAATATGTGATCACCACTATGATATTATCTTTAGATAGATCTTTATTTATCCCTTTGTGAGTCTAAATGATGGACCCAATTTCATATATTCATCCCAATATAGGGTTTCAAGAACCAAGATGACAAAAATGAATGGTTGTATAATCAATTACATATAAGTTTATTCCAAATAAGATACAAAGAAACTCATAGACCTGGGCTTGATACCATGACTATATATTTTTATATGTTGTCTTCTAGTGAGTTATAGTTCAATCTAGTGTATATATTGGATGATACCTCTCATGTTTCATTGTAACAATTATTGAAGAATTCTAACAATTGTGATATGTCGAATGAGTGTCGTTAGTTTAGAAACACCAAATGAGTTAGGCTACTCAGATGATTTCAATCAGGAATGGAAAGTATCATTGTGTGAATTCTCCCAAAAAATAATTATCATTAAACATATATTGTAATCTTATACTACAAATTTGTTCATGAAATTAACATTAATACCGGTTTTATCATGATCATATCAGGGTTATTTTGTCATATATTTTAATGTATCATATCATGATTGACATAAATTCATTTTGATGAGATGAATACTCTCTTGAAAATTTATTATTAGAGATTTCATGGGGTCTTTATTGGTGTTGTTATACTCACCCATACATGGGTTCATACCCCACATGTCATGCCTTATGATGACAACATGACCCTTTCACCGAGTCATAGGTGGACAAAGAAAATTGGTTCATATATGAGATAGAATAAATCTGGTTCATACCAGGTGTTCCTTTTGGGTTTCTACTCTCATGATGTCAGTATGATGGGTTTATTCTAGTTTTGGTGGGATTATATTTCACTCTATTTCATTTTTGTAAATTTTAATGTACTTTTATGTGTGAAATATTTTATATATTAATTTAAACGATTAATTTTTACCTTTATGCATTATACTTGTATATATAGATGGATTAGTATGTAAAATTATTTTACCATAAAAAAACCGATGTTTTTCATATGCCTACTTTTTGAAAGTCGCTAGCCTCATTCCTTCCAGAGGTGGGATTGGGTTGATACACTCAACTTATTGCTGACTAGCCTGGATTTTGTAAGTTAGTATGTGGAACCAAATAATTAGTTAGATGAGTGGATACTGACAATGTAGATAGATGATCTCCCAATTAAATCATATAGGCAGGATACTGACTTTATATTCTAAAAAATTGAGGATATTTCACCTTGAGTAGTACACTAAGAACTAGGGATATCAATATTGTATTTGGATTTTGGGGGCCCCATATCCTAATACAAAATCACTACTATCGGAATTTTACAACCCCAATAATTTACTTAACACAATGGTTGAAACAAGAAATATTCCTTACAAAGATAAATACATGAACTAAATTCCACACATTATAAATGGCCTCAGATGAACAAGGAGACCATGCCACTGTGATCTATATTGTAGATTATAGAGGATGTTATGTTTATATTCATAAAATTTCATCATATTGAATAGAGGGTAGGTAAAAAGGAAAACATAGATACCCTTAGGGGTTCCATGTGCCTCACATAGAGGGTTTGTGATCATCTAGTTAATCAGTCTTTCCACCATGCATGGGTTAGTGATCAAGTACATTGAACTCAAGTGTGCCTCTTATCTTGCATCGCTCATCTAGGTTATTCATTCAAAGATAAATTTGATAGTTTCTCACCCAACTTGTTAGTATTTCTAGTTCATGTTGGGCCACACTCACAAATGATATTTATGGGGATTTCATGGCCGCCTGTCGACACTACCACCAACCATGTGGCTAGAATTCCATAGCCCTATCCTACTTGGATTGTTCGAATGTTGGAGGAGGTGGAATCCCAGCTACCACTATATCCCACTTTAAAAATCTTGTCATATCTACAATGTTCATGGTTATAACAACTGAGATTCAATTATAGAAATATTTTATTTTAGGAGATACAATACCACAATTCACATAACATTTTTCAATAATGTGATTGAAACCAAAATTCATATTTTTCTATAAGTTGAATTTTTTTAAATGAATCTATAATTTTGATTCACTATATAGATAAATGTTTATCAGAGATTTATAATATTTCCCAAATTGATTTTATATTTTGGTTAATTGTAACGAAATAATTATTTTAAGAAAATTATCACATTTTTTCAATATTAAGATTTATGAATAAAAAGATTTTTTTGGAAAAAAATTTATAAAAATATATATTTTCGGAAGATATATAATTTATATATATAATATAATTTTTAAATAAAAATATATTATGATCATTTTGTAATCCTAAGTAATGTTTTTACTATATATGAATTTTTTAATGTTCTTCAACCTTAATCAATTATATAAAATAATCCTTTCCATTTTTGTTTGTTTCTTAAGAAAAATATGACTCGTGTTATTTGAAAAAATCCAATTAATTCTCTTTTAATTGATATTATATTAATTTTTCAATAACATAATTTTTATCTTAAAATTTTCATTTTTCTTAAAATGGTTTTCATTTATTTTTTTTGGAATTTAATTAAAATATATTTCATCTAGTTATACATATTGATTCACACATATTAGAGTCTATACGGTGAATTAGAATGATTAATATCAACCAATAATGTTATATTAGTTTCAGTTCATAATAGAAAATAAAAACAGTAAAAATTGATTATCATGGTTAGTGTTAAAATGAGATTACCTGGGGGTTAAACTGAGAGATAATTTTAATAATTTCACATAAACATGGATAAAAATTATTTTATTGTTTTATTTGGACCATACCATTTTCTTAATTAATTCTACCTAAATGTTATTGATATATTTTCTGTTATTTCAGGTGTGTCATTTATCTCACTTATAAAAGGTCACCACTTATCCTATATTATTCATGACTCTAGAGAAACATAAATTGACCAATAAAAGACTAATATCCCTTCAAAACCATCATTCTAATGATCTAGAGTCTCTTGTGTATTTAAAGGACCACCCAAAAATGATTAGTGTTTAAGATGACAGTTGTTTTGTAAGGAATATCTATTAATCATAACTGAGTGTTACCTTTTAGTTCCACATAAAAAACTATGATATATTATATAACCATTGTCATATAATAAAATAAATATCTTCCATACAACAAAATTTCATTATAGTTCTACCAAGACCCTTTTTCATCTCCTTTAAATCATATTGAAAAAAATTATGCACATGTGTATGTATGAACAACCATCTCTATGTAGCGAGGTAATTAATTTTTCATCACCACTTTACATGGATAGTAATGATGATATAAATAATTTCTATATAATATATTTTAATCATTATTAATATTATAAAGATGGTGTAACCATGATCATGATTGTAGAACTGAAACCACCAAACTAAAACCTACACCAAAAAGAAAGAGGTATCACATAGAAATTATGATTTCATTATTAAATTATTAATAAAAAGGTGTTGAATTTTTATTATTGGATCATAGATGATGTTACAATAGTATTTTTTTGGTATAAAATTATAATATATTTGAATTTTTTATAGATAAGGTTAAAATCACATATGATGAACGTCTGACTTAGAGTAAGGGTTCATTTGATGATGTCACCATTATTGAGGATTGATTATGATTAGGTTTCCAATGGGGGTATTAATTTATATTAATAACTTTATACCAATACCATTTCTTCAAATATGTAAAATTTTATAAATTATATGTTTTTATATCATTTCTATAAGAATCAACTTTTAGGAAACTAAAATTTTCATTTAAACTGATTGTGAATATTTTTATTTCATTCATAGATGGTCCTTAATTTTTTTAATGTTTTAATAATATACATAAAATAACAAAATTAAAATATATCCATTTTTTATTTTTATTTTTTAAATGTAAAAGTAATATTATTGTTGTTTCTTAATGAGGCACCCTTTTTTATGTTGCTACTAGAATAATTATTTTAACACCTACTAAAAATATGATTATCTTGTTTTCATGTTTATTATTTACCATGTAACATTAAATAACTTTTATTATGTTATTTTTATTGAATAAATTATTTCAAATATTTTATAAACTTTTATATATTAATATATGTGTTTTAAATATGAAAAGGATGTTTTGCTAGAGAAATCATCAAGTGGAAATTTAATTTATTTCCATCTATGAAAACATATTTTGATGAATCATATTTTATTACTAGGGATATACACTAATTATACCATCTTTCAAAATAATCTATATAGATTATGATAATGATTTCTTATTTATTTAATGGGGGAAATATTAACTTTTCATATCATAGATTTTTCAGAAGACTAATAATGTTGATTATGAATTGAGTTAATATATTTTTGTTTCATATGATAAATGCATTAGATATTGTAAAAAATGGTTGGAGATATTGTAAAACCAAAATTCATATGTGGGTCCCATGAGAAAAACTAGTTTTAGTATATCTAGAACAAATTTAGTATTTACATATCATGTATTATAACATTGCTTTAATACTAAGATTATGATTTATGATATTATGAATTTTATCATTATAAAACATATTCTTATTATTCATTTAATTATTTCTGTTGTTATCTCATCCATTGATATGTAACCCTTTTATGATATTAGAGATATTTCATTTTGATTATTATTTATTTTTTACTTATTATTTATGTTTTATTTATCATATGATAGATTCTAATGTAATAATTACATTACTGAACATATGTGCTCATTCTTGTTTATGTTTTTATCTATAATGGATATCAATAAGTGATCTATGGTTTATTTTTTAGATTTAATTATTGATATAATGATGTTATAAAATAATTTTTATGTTATACTTCATGTATCTATATGTATTCTTAAATCATGTATGTATCCAGTCACCCAAAACTACAATAATTATTAATCCAATATAATAATTTACCTTTTATTTTGACCAAATATAGTGAAATAATCATCAACACTAGGTAACTAGAGAAACAATATTATAATTGATAGCAAATGAAGTTCAATATAAACAATGGGAACTATTTTTAAGAAAACCTAGAATTGAAAAGTAAACTCAATGATAGACACAAAGGATATGTTTACATGTGGGGTAATATCATTATATTTTCACAAAGTAGATATTTGGTGGTTTTTTGAAAATGCATACCTATAATTCAACTATAAAGTGTATGTGGTTTTGAAACATTTCCTTCTTATGTTAGAAATATTGAAGGTGTTTTATTGGTTTTTAACTCAATATTCATTACTGTATTATGTGTGGGCTTAAGTATGAACACCTAGATAGACAATCCCATGTGATATGATTCATTAACTCATATACTATTTAAAAACAATTTTGAGTGATTTGATAATATTTTTACCTTTATTAGATATTCACTAATATACTAATTTTAAGATTATAATATTAACCATTCATAAATTTTCAATTTATGTTCAATGTTACAACAAATTTATAATTATATAATATTATTTAAAATTCGTGTTTTTATTGTTTTATTTAGTGAATACTTTTATTTATAAAAGGTTCATAGTGGAATTAATGTAAATTTTATCAATACAAATATAACTATAAGAATTTCCTTCATGGATTGGAAAAAGACATATAGAAAGATATGGGACTGGAGATGAACAAATTTTAATTATAATATGGTGGTTGGCATGAATTATGATCAATAACCTCTATAGTATAAAGAAGCCTGGTTAACCCCAACATGGTTCAACATGTTTCGAACGTTATATATAATAACAACCTAGATCATTTAATGGGAATTTCAATCCTTTATTTGATGAGACATTGATCAAGTACCTAGGGATGCTATTTATAACTTGGGTAGTTTGAAAATATATCCAGTTATCAAGGAAGTTTATCATCTTAATGAAGATGATAAGATGTTTTTTTCATTGATCTAGAACACCATAGAGTAATAGTAAACAAATAATATGTTAGGAAATATGTTTAAGATTTTAATCATTGAAACATAATTTACTAGAGATAAATGAGATAATATACAGAGAAAATTCATCAAACTAAGGAAAAATGAAGGAAGGTATTTTGTAGAATTTTTAGCTAACATTACTTGGATATAAATTAATATTAATGATTAGGTATATAATCTCGGGAACGAGGTTGATTTTTTATTAATGGGATAATGGATACCAAGAAAGGACATCGATATCTTATATATTTTTTTATAAGAGGATATAGTATCATGTTCCGTCAAGATAGATACATTATTCTATAAGTCTTATTTTGATGATGTTAAATCAGATAAAAACATGTTGATCATCACCACAGAAAAGGAAATAAGAAAATAGGAAAAAAGGTAAGGTTGTAATTTTCAACATGTAATACATGGGGAATGAAACATTATGGAATATAAATTAGGGGAATTTAAGTTTCCTTAATGTGTGGTGATATATGTCATCATGAGCATGATTAAAAGGGGCCTAAATAAGATTTGAATGTAAAATTATTCTACTAAAAGTATATAAAGAACTATTTCAATTAAAAACCAAGTCATAAATAGAATTCTCCTATCAAATGGCTAGAATTATATTACCATTGCTGCTATAGTAGATGTTCCTCAAGACATAGGGGTGCTTATTTAGATCATATCACTAGATTTAATGAATTTATTATTTGATTCTGGATATTCCTTTTCTTTTATACCATTGATGATTTAAAGTAAAATTATATATTTCCCAAGAAACTTAATAATATATATTTCAGCCCAGACACTTAGTGGACATATTACAAAAACAAGGATATGTCGGTAGGTCTCTATCATGACACATTGAAATACTATATTTGGAAACACAATTATTTTATATATATGGTAATTTCGTATAATCATTTTTATTGGCCTTTAAATTATAATTTGAAAATATATTTTTAAGGGAAGTAGATTACGATTTGTGATTGAGATATTGAATTTATAAGGATAATTTTTTTCTCATTTAATAAATATTATTCTAAGGGTTTTTTCCACCTGAAAAATAAAAAACCAACAACATATAGAAAATTTAAATGTAGTTGTAGAATTATAGTGTATATAAAATTGTAATAGAATTATGAAATATGTAGGTAAATATAAATTTACATAAAATAAATTAAACAATATAAAATTCAACTTAAACATAAAAATCAATTAGTAAAACCTAGAATCTAATTGAATATATTTTTATTATTAAAACCTATTTTATAAAATTTATATTTTTCCAATTTTTATATATTTATGATTAGCCCTAGTTTTAGATTAACAGTTAATAATCCAAAAAATGGTTACCGATAAGAAAAATATTTTTCATGATATTTTATCGATATATATTAAAGCTAAATCTATATATTTTATGTTGTTAACATCAAAAATTAAAAATAATTTTTTATTTATCATTATCTTATTATATTTAGATTAATTTTATGAATTTTCAATAAAAAATATCATTGGAAGATAGTCCTAAATTACCTCTTTTTTTATAATCATTGTATTATTGATCAATATGTATATAATTATGAATTATAAATTTATTAAAAAATTATAACACAAAATATTCATTTTATAAGTGAATATCTAATTATAATATTTTGTTTTTAATTTATAACCCCATATTTCACATTTCAGAATTTTAGATATATTTTTCAAATGAAATGGTTTTTTATACAATATATATTAACTATATGAAAAATATTTTTCATTTATTTAAAGAATTAAGTCAAAAAATGTATTTAAAATCTGGAATCATTAGGTCTAGATTGAATTATAAAGACCATTTTATTTTTTGGTCATAAAGGATGAATTACATAAGACAATACTAGTTATCACTATGAAAATCAATATGGTAAAAGTGAGAAACAATATATGTAGTGGAAAAAGTGGTTTAAGAAAATCATTTTAATCTTTTCTTGTGTTTACTGAATTTCCCACTCATTCAATCTATTATTTATCAATTTATTTTCACATCACTTGAGAGTCACATATCGTTAGGGAATAGTTTCAGATATTTACAACAAAAGACACCACTTATGACAAATAAAAGGAGAACTCTACTCTTCTTTTCAAATCAAACCAAGAACTCATAAATTCATCTAATGCTCTTATACAAACCCCTTAAAACATTAAATATGTTATTGGGTTCTCAAAAATATCATCCTCCAATGGTATAATCCCCTTCACATAGGAGAGAATAAAAAAAAGATGGGTATAGGTTGTTATCCTCCCTTTAGTAATTATATTTATTTAATTGGTTTAATTATTCAAAAAAATATCATATAAATATCATAAAATGAAAAAAAATTGTATAATTATTCTATAATTTTGTTATGATAATTATTTTATGTGAATTAACGACCCATTACATTTCCATTATGAAAAAAATGTGAATCATGTGTTCTAATAACTACAGACTCCAAGAATAAACATCATTTGTTTCCCATATGTATCATATCAATTCTGGATTTAGTTTATAGTTTTTTAATATATATGATATATTGTAATAATATATATAATTAATATGGCTCTTTTTAAGAAATATAAATAGTTATAATTGTTATAAGGTAATCTGTCGAAATTCACAAATCACGTGACACTAGATACAAAACATTTTCATTTTCAAAAAAGAGATAAAAAATACCATTTCATGATATAATAACATTATAAGTATTTATTAAAATAATAAATTAAATAAAATTGTTTTCAAATGAGGATTTTGGGTGAATATGAATTTCAATTCAACTTTTATAAAACTAATTTCAAAATAGTTTTGATTATTAACACCTTCAGTCGAAATGGGATTACCATAATTAAATAAATGAATATAATTTCCATTAATGATGAGTATATATGGATTTTTATTCGAATAATTTTCTAAAATATAATAAAATTATGTTTATATTTACAAATTATTTTTTAATATCAGTTCTATGGAAACCAATCATTTAGTTTAGGGACCTGGTAATTAAAAGTTCTTTTTTGGTGTTATACCACTTCTAATATTACATAATTTTGATGAAATAAAATTTCAAGTGACGGTATAATTTTATTTATAAGAAAAATTATTTTTCAACCTATTCGATTTTCATAAAAAAATTCTAATCATTTTATTAAAATAAAGGATACTTTTGGAAAGAGACATGTTAACATTACTGTCACAATACTGAATAATTTTTTTCAAAAATATTCTTTCATTGTTTTTTAATTATCATCAATTGATCTATATCCAAGGGAGTTATGTTTCATGTTTCACACTATATATTATTTACATATGTGATTATCCTTGGGTGATGAATTTTCCAGTATCGAGTGATTTAATTTGTTATTTTATACATATTTCTCATGAAACCAATTTTATTTCTATATTATTTTATGATAATATAATGATTTAACTATCATGTTTTATGAAGGCCATATTATTTTTATTGTTTATTTTTCAAAGTTGAATTATTATTTTACAATGTTCTATTAATATATTTTTATTTTAATGTGTAATTTATTAAAATTAAATGAAATTCATTTGGATATTTTATAAAACTCATTTTCCTTGAATTGGTTCTTGATGAGGCTAAATGTAAATGATTTTTATACTTCATACATTTTTTAGGATAAGTGAAGGGTTTCTCAATTTTAAAAAAGGGCATCTGGTTTCATTACAAATAATAGATGGATGGTTCTAGTATAAACCAAGGATTTTTGGTTACATGATAATACTAGGATGGGTTGGTCAATTATAGCACTGAATTCATTGGTTATAAGTTTACATCACATGGGATTGGTATTCATGATAATATTTTAGTTTCATATAACTATTACCCGAGATAGTGTGGCCCATGAAACTAATTTTTCCAAATGGTAATTTATTTAACATAGTTAATGGATATTATTCATTATGATCTTATAGATCAATATCAAATGTTTATGTTAAATTATTTTATTATATATTATATCACTTAGTTTTCCATAATTTTTTAATATTTTAATGTTTTTATAAATAATAAATTAAATCTAACAATAGTTTAGTTTCTATATCTCATGTTGTAATTATATTTCTCTTAATCTAATGACTTTACATATTATTATGAAATCATCATTGGAGAAATAATTATTTACCCGTTATAAAGAATATGAAGTCACCCATTTCTTATTTTTTTCATTCCATTATTTATAAGTATGAGTCTCACTAATTAGATATCTTGAAGATGATCTAATTTGGTGCCTTTAAGATGAAGTTGTCTCCACTGTTATATAATTAGGTTATTATGTCGACAATCTCCAATTAAATAGAACCTTTAAATCATTATATATTATTGGTTATGAAATTTTTTATTTATATCATGAAAAATATATAAAATAAAGTCATGTTTAGATTAGTTCACTAAATAATCCCTTGTATTTATTGGGGTAATATATCATCTAAAACATGGATAAATTCACCTCTAACCGTTATCCATAATAAAATTAATGTATAATAAGAGCATACACATCCTATGAATGGTAAATTAATCCAAAAACATATTATGTATGCAATATGATGGAATAAAATGATTTTTTTGCTAAATAATAACCCGATAAACCACTTGAGTTTGATGTTGGGTATTCCTGTAATCTCATCCCTAATTCAAAACCTATATATAAGACTTTATATTGTATTTTCATATAGTTAGTAGTGGAACTAAAGAAATAGATTCCAGAGTAATGTGCTAATAGATTTATAATCCCTTATTTCTAACCCTAGAGAGCATGTGATTGCTTTGTTAAAAAGAAATATGGGTCTATGAAGTTTTGAATTAATATTGGAAAACCAATGTAAAAAATATAAATATAGAATATTTTATACCCTATAATGAATACTTTTTTAATCACCTTCAATGATATTACATCTTTTGAATGATTGGTCTTAATTATATGTATCATCAACTTCAATAATATATATAATTCATTTCAAAGAAAAAATTTCATAATATATATATATATATATTAAAAATATATTTTAATCCCATAAGGATTAACTAATGAGAATATTTTCATAGATATAATGAAGATATTATTCAAGGGCTCTCTTTATAATTTTATTATGTTATTTGTTAATGATATATTTATATTGTCCAAAATATATTATGGTCATATATATTCATTTATAATCACTCATAAGTCACTTGGGAAAAAGAATTTAAATAGAAAATTATGAAAATATGAATTATGGGTTTAGGAATTTTATTTTCTTGGAAATATTTTCTCAAATAATTGAAATTAGTTAAATATTTAAAGACAAATTTTGGTGTGGAATTTTCAATTCCAAAGAATATAACTTAGGTATGATCTTACATCATTTGAGAAGGGTACTATCAAATATTTGTTTTATATTTTACTCGATTATGAGACCCATTTTCCATGTATAATTGTTAAGTGTATAAATAAATATGGATTGAGGAGTGTAAAGAATGTTTTTATGAATAAAATATTAGATAGGTGAATGCATCCATATTGGCATTAAAATTTATAATTGGATGAATTTTGATATGTATCTATATATTAAATAAATTACTTAGATGGGTCCTTGTTTAGAATGATAGAGTTTTTACCAATGCAAAAAATTAGTTAAAATTTAATGAATCCAACACATGATCCTGAGTTATAATAAATAATATTTTTTAATGGTATAGAGGAATTAATTCTTGATTAATATGTTAAATATATAAAAATCACAAGATTATTAAATACATCTTCCCATAGTATGATCTAATATTTGGACAACGGTGATGGTATGAAATACTCAATGATTATGATTTATCAATTATCTACCATAATAAGAAGAAAAATAAAGTGGATAAAGTAACACCATGGGTTTTGATGATTTTTTAATGAATTAAATTTATTTGATGTATTTTTTTAAAAATGACCCCTAGTTAATATTTTTATTCAAACAATATTGGCTAAGATTTAATTATAAACAGCACGTATTTTCTATGAAACATTATTTTATTATTGTAATTTTTATAATAGGAAATTAATAACCTATGTTTTTGAATGGTCAGCATGAATATTAACGAGTTAATTATTAATGTATGGTATACCCAGTTAAAACCCTTTTGAAATTAAAAATTTTCATTTTTTTGAAATCAATTTCAATGCGCACAATTTTTTTATACTAATAAAATAACAAAATAAATAAATTTTTAATTTTATTAAATAAATAGATATATAAAATTTTAAATCTAATTATTAACATGTATACTACGTTGTTTTTAGACATGATATACAAATAAAACCATTTTTATTCTTAAAATTGTTTTTCTAAAAATCATTTTTTCATCCCTTTGATGGTGCACTTATTCGAAATCACTTTTTGACACTTTTATAAAAAATATTTGAAAGAATAAAAATCTTATTTGAAATCATAATATCAAAATTTACATTCATTTAATTTTGTTTTATTTTTATGATAAGTATAAATTTTAATGATTAGGGAAAACTAATGAATTTTAATTAAAAATAAGATTTTCATTAAAATAATTAATGCAGTTAAATTTTAAATTTTATTTATTTTAAAGAATATATAGATTATTTTTTATAATTTAATCTAATTTAAGAAATTTTAATCAATTTAACATTTAATTTTCAAATAAAATCAATCCCATTTTTGGAATGTTTTCTCTTAAAAAACCTCTTATCTTATTCCCTCAATAAGATATTTTAAATTAATTTCAGAACACTATGTTTTGGTAATTTAAAAAGAAGGATTTAATATTTATAATCCTAAGTTACAAATTGGAAAAATATAACCCATTAAATTTTCTACAATATGGATATTAACTTTTTAATTTTTATTACTATAGTTAAAGATAAATAATGTAATTAAGGGTAAAAATAATATTATAAATAATGTAAAACTACCCAAGAACAAGAACAACTATTATTGGATGAGTTTAATTCGACCCCTAACACATAATGTTCCAAATGGAATAATTTAATGGACACATTTCCATAAAAATTACTTAAACTATTATTAAAATGAAAGAGAGACATAATTTCACACCATTAATTTTACAATGTATAATATTTTCTGTAAGGGGATAAATTAAAGATATGCAAGACTATATATATTATTTTAAAATTTAAATCTTTTTCACATATCATGTAAATTTATTTTATTTTTTAGTGAAAAAATAATTATATTAAATAATTACACAATGACGATGCAGTAATTCTACAATTAATGAAAAACTCAATTAAGTGATATGAAAAAATATGTAAAAAATTAGTTTTAATTATATAAGGTTATCCAGGATGTTTCTGAGATAATATGTGATATTGTGGGTGTATTGGAGTAATTGTTTTGAAGTTATCCGACATTATTTATTTTCATAAAGTCATTATAATGAATACTGTCAATTTGACACGAATATAATATTATTAATATATAATTATTAATGTAGATAAAAATAAAAAATTATAAAAAATGTGGTAATTTATTGTCTAAAATATCCTAATTGACCATTTATGGTTCACTTTACACCTTATATGTAAAAATATCTACTTTTTTATGTTGGAAAATGTTCATACCCTAGATAAAATTAAAATTGGATAACTAAGGGTTAATAAAAAAGATAAGATTTAAAATAAAAAACTTTTCCTAAATATACTGGATGATGGTATCACTACATTATACCACATTATATTCTAATACATTTCTGTTTAGAGTTATTTAGATATCGATTTCATTTATTATAATTTAATATTTTGAGAAATCACAAAATTGCACATCACCTTTATTATAAAAGGACACCTCCTCCCTAATCTCATTTCACTTCTTTTAGTCTTATATATAGACAAAAGTCCCCAAATTCTATTCACTACCTAACTACCCACATTATAGATGTTTGTTCTTCCAAAATTACCAACCTTAGAGTCTTTTAGAGAAGATTTAATGGAGTTATTTTCAAGAAGAGGAAATCACTCTTACATATCACTCTCTTTTTTTACTCTTCTATACCTCCTCTAAATAATTAATATATCTCATAAAATAAAAATTTTAGAATCCCTAATATTCTTAAATGTTGTTATGATTACTTACTCACCATTATACACCCCATTTCCCATCAAACAAGAAGTGAAAGAATCACTAGGGTGTACCGACAACTTACAATCTCCACATAGACATTCAATTATTTTTAAGCACCAAATTATATGATTTGGAATTATGATGGGTTTAATTAATATATATGATATTTATGATATAATTTTACTTCAGAAATTATTGTATAATATTATCCTTATTACCACCTAATCTTTTAGGAAATGATAATTTTACTCGGGTGTATATATAGCTTACCACCTCTATAATGTGATGTGTTTTTTTTCATATATATTTCATATTGGTGGTTATAATGAGAAATTTAATGACTATATATGATATATATACCATCATTATTATTATGTAAATAATGTTAGTATGATCAATGTTTATGGACCATGTCTGTCAACCCAAAACAAGCCCGGAAAACCAAGAGGAAATCATGTAGAACAATTATTTTAAGTATTAATAAATGGATGAAAATATGTTATAAAAAACAATACAGGGAGTGATTGAAATATTTTTGTCGAAATTTTTTATTATATTTCCAAACTTACTATATAGTAGGTTTAAACAGGAACTAGTAATGGTGATACTAGTGTAAAGGATTTTTGTCTCACTTTTATGTGGGACACATTCCTTATACGATACTCATTTATTTTGTGTTGTGTATATACTTTACATTAATTTAATTTATGATGATTATTCTGAAAATTTACCATTATTTTCATATCCCTTTTATAATATATTTTCCATGGAATTTACGATTAATAATATTTCAAATCGGTAAGTCAATTTTGTCTTAATTCCCATTCTATAAGACACATGTTATTTTATACACATATATTCGATTACAAGGATTATATAGTAACATTTGAATATTGGGATCATGAATCTCTTTCTTTTCATAATATTATATGTTTTGAGTAATTTTACTATCTCTTCTATCAGAATTTTACGTACCTTCCAAATATCTTTTTTAATAAATTTTGTATCAGAATTTTACATCATATTTTACGAATTTTCAATTAAGAGGATTTTAATTTTTTAAAACTATTTTTAAATATTCCTTTATAAATTTTCAAGGATATTTTAAGGAAAATATATTTCTACATATTATTTAACATAAAAATTGTCTGATTTCAAAAATAAAAATGATATTTTCCTATATCACTCTTCAATTAATTGGTTATTAAATTATATATCTTGATAAATATAAGGGAAACATGTAAAGACATGGAAATTTGATATAATATTTTTATTACATGGGATTATTAATAGTCTACAAAAATTGATAGTGCTTGATTCCGAGACCCGATGTTCCCAGGATAGATTTTTTATTTTCCTAAGTTATGTTCAGTAAATGTGTGGAAGAGGTTTTCTATCTTTTGAACAGGTGGTCTGATTAAAAATTTAAGGGCACCATTAAATCTACAGCACCGTGATTCACTCAACGGAGTCTTTAAATACAATATATTTGTTCGGGTGAAAAAGTTAGTTCATTGTACTTTTTAAAGAATAATAAAATAACCGTTAATTGTTAATTTAGTTATTTCAACCATATTGAGTGGTGGTGGCTAGACTGTTGAGTTGTCAGGACATTTATGGGATTGACTCTGCTATTTTTTTAACCGAACCATTTGAAATTAAGAGGTTCATTCATTAATGTACCTCATTAATCTCTTGTTGAATTAATTTTCTTTTTCTCCAATATTTAAACGAGGCTCGGGCTTGGTTTTTTGGAATGACTACATCGAGGGAGGATCCTCTGAAAAGGTACAATGGAATGTTCCAATGGTGGATAAAGAAATCATGGGTGGAAATGATCTAGGATATATGAATTTTTCTGACTCCATATAATTATGACTCTTCTCACTCCACAACTATGATGTCGCCTCCATTTATGGGGTTGGGGTTGTTATTAAATTCATGAAACTCTCATTTCTTTTCTTCATTTTTAATTTGACGGTGTTTTTTGCAGTTGATTAGAATAGGGCTTAATCAATATCTATGTGATTTTTTTATTTGGTATGTTCTTGTCATGATGCTAACGTAGAGAGCCCAGGACAAATGAACATGTACCATACCCTATACCGCTAGATTTATCATTGTGTTCTTCACGGGGGAATTTTTAATTTAACGACAACGTGAATCAGAGAGTCACGCTGCGACGAGGACATCCCAGAAGGATAGTATGTGATTATAAGAGTGGAAACATAGCTCCATAATATCGTCAAATCCCCGCAGATGAAGAGTCGGTGAAAAACCGGTGTAGTGCCACCGGCAGACATAGGTGGAGCTGGTTGCTAGTGGGCTACAGAAAGAGGCAGTGCTGCTTGACATCACGGAAAAACAGGCAGGCGGTCATCCCTTGGCCTACTCCCTTTTTGTGGAAGTAGGTGGGTCATCACATGTCGCAGGGAGGTGGCCACTACTTCGAAGCCGTGGTAGAGGAAAGGGTACCTATGCCCCATGGGTGTCATTGGAAAAAGGGGTGGTGCCACATGGTGCTACCAATTAAGACAGTTGAATGGATTTTCTGTTAGAGAATTTTGTCCGCCACTTGATTGGTGGAATGTGCCAGCTGGTGGGCCGGACCGGCCCGTGGATGAGTGTGCCAATCCCACATCCCAACCAACATGGGAATGCCTAGCTAGATTAGGCCGGGCCAGGGAGAACCCCAGTCGGACATGGACCGGGTCGAGCTGACCCGAACCATTTCGGGTCTGCCCACATCGGAGCGGTTCCGGTCGGTTCGACTGGGTCGGATCAGACCTGGACCCTCATCGACCCAGATACGCACAAAATGACGTATCTTACAAACTAGACAACCATTTTATGAACCATCTATGGTGCTCGAATCCTTGGAACAAGACAGTCCTTTTGAGATACTACACCTCAGTTTTGGAAAATGTTAGAGTACGACCGGGTTGGATCGTACTTGAATCCAACTAGGCCCTCACCACTAAAATACCTATAACTCTTAGAATAGGTTCCCAATTTCCTTCTATCATATTGAGTTGGAACCCTTATTCCATGAAAGATTGTTGGGTTATTTTTTCATGGTACTTAGTTCAGTTTAATTATGACCAATGGATTTATGAGAAGATCCTCCTAGAATCAAGTGTACTACGTACGGGAATCCAGTGTCAAGATGAGATGTGCAGATTAAATAAAGATCTTCCGTGGATCAACACATATGGATCCAATATTGATCAGCACCTAGAGATACAATGTGGATCAACACCTAGAGATCATGTGTGGATCATCACCTACAGATCCTGTGTGGGTTAGAGCCTGTGCAGGTTAATGTTCAACGATCATGTGTGGGTCTGCCCAAACTGATCCTATGTGGGTCAGATCTTGTGTGGGTCAGCGCTCAGCAATCCTATGGGGGTCAGCGCATACTGATCTGGTGTGGGTCAGATCCTGTGTGGACTAGTGGGGGTTAGTACCTATCGATCATTTGTGGGTCCGATCCTGTGTGGATGAGCGGGGGTTAGTACATATCGATTCTAGGAAGGTCGGATCCTGTGTGGATCAGCTGGGGTTAGAACCTTTTGATCCTGTGTAGGTCAGAAGTAATTTGTCTAAATAGAAAAAGATAATCTAGCCTTACTAATAATCATCTGTACTTATGTACATAAGATATACCTGGTTTGAGCTGATTATTTTTCTTTGTGCTTTGTGATTGAGATCATCCTTTGTCGGTTTCCTTTTTGGAATTCAGAGATACCTTCAAGGGCCTTGGGGTCCTTACTTGGTATTGTTATACTCACACACACATGGTTTTCACCTACACCTTATTGTGTCTTGTGCATATGATGGGTAGGCTTGACTGAGTCTCAGGGTGCTAGGACATTACAGTGGGAAATAGTGACAGTTGACATGGAGAGATGTGGTGACGATCTGTACCTACCCTCGTGGTAGGTTCCTTGGAGGAAGATCCTAGGTGTTATATATATTCTTATGTTCTATTTTATCTTCAATTTGGGATTGTATTTAGACTATTTTAATTTCAGTACAATCTTTTACTTCAGCTGTTTTACATCGTAGGTTCATCTTATTGTGTTCTTGGACTATGTGTTTGTACAAGATTAAATACAATGCCTTCTCGTTATAGGAATACACATTTCCAGTTCTATTCACCTACCCCGGCCCTATGAATGGTTGTATTGGGGTAGTCATGTAACTGGCCTCGGGGGATGAGCTATGATTAAGTGGTATCATAGGAGTCGGTTCTACCGAAGAACGTGGAATCTAGTCTTTCCAATGGATAAATAGTGTTAAATGTTTCGAGTGTGGTTATTAGTTTTAATTGTACAGTTCGGGCACGGTGGCTGACATATCCATTCACCAAGACCCTAAATTATTTATTTATGACTTAGTGCATGAAAGCACATATTTTGTGTGTTTTGAAAATGGTTTTACTTTTTATATCATTGATTCGGATTAGTAAGTATAACTTATCAACCATGGTACACCTATATATTTTTGGATGTCTCTGTGTAAATAGCTAGCCAAAATTATAGAGAGAGTACACAATGATGGAACACTGATTTACAAGGCTTCAGTTTAGGGCACTCTAACTAGGTTTTCTCCTTTGTGTGGTGTACCGGTAGCACCGCCACTCCGAGGGCAACAGTTTCCACTAGCCCCACTGGAAGATCATGCACACTGACTGAGGTCATTGCATGAGTTTTAGAAATTGAGGCATCCAAATTATCTAGGTGAGATAGATCCCCAGGCAGTTGAGGACAGGGTAAAGGTTGTGGCATGGGTTTTCCGATTAGTTGAGATGCCAACAGATTAGATGGTGATCATAGCTGCTAGAAAATTGAAGGGCACAGCAGGGACATTTATGAGTCTGATGCTCCAAACGCATGAGGAGGTGACACTTAGTTGGTTATACTTTGAGACCCTCTTCAAGGTGATGTTTTTACTATCAACATTACACTCAGTGCATATCTATGAGCTGATACAATTATAATAGGGTATCCTATCAGTGGCCTAGTACTCGACGAGCTTCACTGAACTATCACTCTACTCTGCCGACATGGTACGAGACCCTTTCTTCAGGGCCCAATCCTTTGAGAAGGGGATTTGAAGGGAGATCAGAGTTTCGATGATATCAGGAAATTTACTGACACCGGATGGAGTGATCACGTGAGCCTTATTGATGGATAGTTTTTTAACTTAAGCAGGAACCGATGGTGAGAGCCACCATCAAATGAAAGGACATTGATTCATCTATAGCAGGCAGTAGGAAGATTACGTAGAGATCCAAGCAGGCCAGAACATCTGGGGGATGAACCCAATATGTAGGGTTAGAGGTGAGGATATCAAATGGTGGATCAAGCTAGCAGAGTAGCAGAATGTGCTTTACGTGCAGTAGGCAGAACCACATGCCCCATGACTACCCACCCATTGTGCTGATGATCAATAAAAAGTTATGGAAACCCCAAAGTAGCGGACGAAGTTCGAGCGAGCAATTCTGTAGTGTGGAATACGTGTCAGAGGAGTAGGTTGTACAATAGGAGGTGAACAACGGTTGAACATTCTACAATCACCACACCTAGGTGGTCCACCCCGACAATAAGGGGTATGTGGACTGGGGCAAGCTCTGCTTCACGCAGCCATGGCCTTTGACCATGGTTCTCCCGATATGATTAGAGGAATGATCTATGTTTATTACACTCTTTTTATAGTTATTATAGACATAGGATCCAATCACTCTTTTATTTCCATGACACTCATTTAGATCTCATAAATTTTGATGGATCCATTGGCACGATACTTAGGATTATAGACTCTTATGGGAGAATATTCGATGATTACACACTGGTGCAGATAATGTGATCTCACTCTTGGATGAATGATCATTAGTTGGGATCTCATAGTAGCAACGATAAGGCCTTACGACGTCATCTTGGGTATGGAATGGCTATCCACAGTCCATGCTCAGATCAATTGGTTTAGGTAGAATGTACGGTGTGGTTATGGGACTAGGTTATCCATCCCTGGAAAGGATGGAGATTTGGAAAAATTGGATAGACTTTCATGGAGGAGGGTGCAACCGATCAATCATTAGTTTGACAACCTTATGCATAGAGCTATTGACGTGAGGACACCGAGATATCCTGTAGTGGTAGACTAGTATGCTGATGTATTTTCTGATGATGTTTTAGGACTATCATATCACAGAGAGATAGAATTCTACATTTAAATTCTCTTCATGATGACACAAATGATTACTCTAACTTCTTGGATGGATCTTGTGGAGATTTTTGAGTTGCAGGTACAGTTGGAGGAATTGCAGGGGAAGGGGTTTATAAGGACCCGTGTTTCTCCATGGGAATCCTTGATTTTGTTTGCCAAGAAATATGATGAGAGTCTGAGACTTTGTTTGGATTATATGTACCTTAACTAGGTGACCTTGAAGAACAAGTATCCACTCTTGAAGATTGTTGATCTCATTGACCAGCTAAAGGGATATCGATGGTTTTTGACGATAGTACTCAGATCATGCTATTACCATCTCAGGGTACGAGATGAGGACAAACTAAAGATGAAATTCAGATGTCGGTATGGCCATTACGTTTTCTTGGTGATTCCATTCACCATGAACAATGATATAGTAGAGTTCATGGGGCTCGTGAACAGGATCTTCCAGCATTACCTCGATCACTTCATGGTAGTCTTTATTTAATACATCTTGTTGTACTCGGTGTTAGAGGAGGACCACGCCACACACCTGTAGATTGTTTTGGAAAACTCTAAGAAAACCAGCCTTATGGAAAGCTCATGAAGTGCTAGTTTTGGATATGTGAAGTCCACTTGTAGTGACACATTATCTCGGAGGGTGGAGTTCTAGTAGATTTGGTGAATATAGAGGAATTTCAATCTTGGGAGCTACCTAGGTGTGTGACCGAGGTGCATAGTTTCATGGGATTGGATGAGTACCATCATAGATTCCCACATAACTTTTCCAGAGTTGTGGCACACTTGTTAGCATTGAAAATTTAGGGATAGAACTTTGTGTGGACGGAGAGATGCCAACAATGTTTTTAGAAGCTGAGGCAGAGGCTGATGAGTGCTCCTATCTTGAGGCTACTAGAAGAGGGATTGGGTATGTAGTCCAATATGACCCATTAGTGACAAGACTATGTTTTTTCCTGATGTATGAGCGAGAAAAGATCACCTAGGTATCATGATAGTTGAGATAGCACAAGCATGACAATGCTACCCATGTCCTAGATATAGTAGCAGTTGCCTTTGCACTAATTATTTGGTGTCACTACTTCATGGGTGAATGATTTACTATTTACTCTGATCTCAAGAGTCACATGTATATCTTCTCACAGAAGTAATTGATGTAGAGACAACGAAGATGGATATATTTCCTCCATTTCTATGACTTTGAGATAGTTTACACTCCTGGGAAGGGAAAGGTTTTCGTAGATTCACTTAGCAAGAGGTCTGGTCTACAGTTGCTGAGTGATCTAATAGAACGGCTAGCTGTAGAGCAGTTATCCTTTGTGGATAGAGAAGAGTATCTTATATCCAATCCATGCCAGTTACTCCCCCACTCCATAAGCGAGATAGGGTGGCTGAGCTATTGGACATTGACTATGAGGCCTTACATGCTCAGATATCCTCAGTACAGGATCCAGATGGTTTGTTTTACGGTGTGTAGCACATCGTTCTCTACATAGGATGCACAATGGTACCAGTAAAATTATGAGATGAGGTCTTTAAGGAGCTCCACACATCCCCTTTAGCAGTACATCCTGGATTGGGGAAGATGTACTAGGACCAGCAGCATCGTTACTGGTTTCCAGGGATGAAGAATGTGGTGGGAGAGTTCGTATCACGATTCCTCCCTTGTCAGCAAGTGAAGGAAAATCATCAGGTACCATGATGACTAACTAATCCAAATTAGGTACCAGAGTGTAAGTGGGATGGTATCTCAATGGACATCGTGAAAGGGATACCACATATGACCAGGGGACATGATTTCATCTGGGTGATCATTGACCGACTAATCAAATCATACCACTTCCTATCCATCCAATAGTAGGGATCAGTAGTGAGCTTGGGATGACTCTACATATATGAGATTGTATGGCTTCATTGGGTACCATTGGAGATCGTCTCATATGGTGACACATGTTTTACATACCGCTTATAAAATTTGTTTCATCAGATGTTCAAGACTCATCTATGGTTGAGAATCACCTTTCACCCTCAGATGGATTGTTAGATGGAGAAGACCATACATACACTCGAGGAAATGCTTCATGCTTTTGTCCTTGTTTTTTTTCCACAGTTGGGAGGATCACCTCACACTGGTGGAGTTCACATACAACAGATGTTATCAATCCACCATTAGCAAGGAACCATTCGAGGCCATGTACGGGCAGCCTTCCAGATCACCACTATGCCAGAGAGACCCATGAGATTCAACACTTATGGGTCTAGAGTTGTTAAATTCTACAACAGAGAAGGGGAAGATCCTCCAAGAGAGGATGAAGAATAAATAGGTAATGAATAAGTCATATGTTGATAGGAGACTGTGGCCCTTGGAGTTCGATAAAGGAGACCATGTCACCCAACTGGTCTCACCCTGATGGGGATTGTGAAGTTTTGGGCAGGGAGACAAGCTATCCTTGAGGTTCATGGGGCCTTTCCAGCTCCTCAACAAAGTAGGATAGTTGGCATATCATCTAGCTTCCCCCACAGAGATGCACTAGGTGCATAATGTTTTCCATGTGTCACAACTGAGGATGTACGTGCATGATCCCTCACACGTAAGCTACTAGAGAAAGATGGACATCAATGATGGGAAGACGTTTGTGGAGTTCCCGGTGGAGATAGAGGATCTACATGAGCCTGTCCTTCATGGGTGGTAAATTCCTCTAAGTCAAGTTAGTTGGAAGCATGGTAATCTCCAAGAGAGATTATGGTAGTGAGAGGATCAAATACGTCCTTAGTACACCCATTTTAGTCTAGTTTTTTTGTAGATTTTGGGGACAAATATCTGTAAGGTGGGATGAATGTTAAGACCCAAAAATTCCATATAATTTTGATGGAATTATTTGGGATTATTATGTGGCGTCAAAAATTTACGGCACAAGATTATGGGGCCTGGTGTGCCTGGAATAGATTTTTTAATTTTTTAACATGTGTTCATTAAATGCATGTGTATCATTTTCTATCTTTTGAACCAGTGCTCGGATTGAAAATCCAAGGGATCCGTTGAATCCATAGTGTTGGGATTCTCATAAAGGAGTCTTAACATCAACCAAAGTAGTTCAGGTCATAATGTTTGTTTTCCAGACATTTTAAAAAATAATTAAATAAGCTTAAATTGTTATTTTATATTTTCTACCATGTTGAGAAGTGGTGGTTGGAGAGCTGAATTATCAGGACATTTAATGGCTTGACTCTTATGTTTTTATAATTTCACCATCAGGAATTAAGAGGATAATTAATTAATTAATCTCATTAATCTATATTTGTGTTAATAAACTTTTCACCTGTATTTAAATGAGGCTCATGATTGGGTATTTGAAACTGCTTCATCAAGAGAGAAACCTATGGCAATTTACTGCGACAAATTCCACTGGTAGATGACAGAGGCTTGGGAGGCAACAATCTGGGATCGACGAACGTCGGCGTCTCCATCCAACCAGGACTCTTCTCCCTCCACGAAAGTGATTTCATATCCATTTAATAGGTAGGGGTTGTTATTAAATTCAAGAATATCCAATTTCTTTTCATAGTTCATGAATTAGAGGGTTCTTGATGCAAGAGATTTTAAGGTGGTTTAATCAAAATCGATGGGATGTTTTTATTTGATACCCGCTTATTATGATGTTAAAGTGGAAGGTGCGGGCCAAATGAATAAAAAATAGACCCTATAATGATGGATTTATTATTGAATTATTCACGGGAGACTTTTAGATTTTATAGAAACACAAATCACAGGGTCACATAGCAACCGAGGCATCCTAGAAGGCCCGTAGGTATATACGAGAGTGGAAACAGAGCTCTGGCACGTCGTCAGAGCCCTATGGAAGATGTTCCAACATGGAACCGGTGCGGTGACACCAGTGACTGGCACTAGTGGGGGTAGGCGGAAGCGACTTGCATTAGAAGAGGAAGGTCGTGGCTGGTGCTCACCAGATGCAGAAGGAGGTGGCGCCGCTCGTCACCACGGCATACCAGATAGGTGGCCGACCCATGGCCGACAGCTTTTTGGTGGAAGATGGCACATCGTCGCGCACCGCAAGGAGGTTGTCATGGCTTTGAAGCCGTGATGGAGGAGAGGGGACCCATTCCCTATAGGTTCCATTGAAAAAAGTGCTGGTGACATGTGGCGCTACCAATTAAAACACCTGAACCGATTTTTCTTTTCGTGAATTTGGTATGCCACCCGGCTGGCGGACCGCTCCATCTAGCAGGCCTGTCGCCCGGCGGGTCGCGCCCTACCGAGGAGGGCCGGGCTAGTCCATACTCTAATGGGCCAAGCTGGATTCCCATCCCACATAGGTCATTTTGGGTTGAACCTGGATTGGACCTGGACCGGGTCAGGTCGACCTAGTGCAGAGCGGGTAGGGTCGGACCGGATCCGGACCCTCTTCAGTCCATATATGCACAAAAGTCCATATCATACAAACTAGATAATTGTTTGATGAACCAAATATGGTGCTATAATCCATGTAACAAAAGCGTCCTTTTGAGATTCTACACCTATTTTTTTTATAATGTTGGAGTATGGCCTAGTTGAATCGTACCTGAATTAAACCTGGCCCTTGGCAGTAAAATGTATATAACTCTCAGACTGACTGTCTGATTGATGTGATATATGTTTATTTAGAACCCTTATTAAATGACAAATAATATGATTTTTTATTTTTGTGGATCAGTTATAGTTTAAATACAAACGATTCCATGAGAATTGGATCCTCCCAAAATCAAGCGTACTATGTACGGGAATCCAGTGGTGGGATGAGACGTGAAGAATGAATAGAGATCTAGTGTGGATCAACACCTAGTGATCTTGTGTGGATTGGAAACTAGTGATCATGTGTGGATATTCACCTTGAGATCTTATGTGGATTAACACCTACTGATGTAGTGTGGGTCAGTGCTCAATGGTCCTGTGTGGGTCAGCACATACCGATCCTCTGTGGGTCAGATACTGTGTGGGTTAGCACTCAATAAACCTACTTGGGTTAGATAATATTGATTCTCTTTGATTCATATACAATGTGTTTCAGTGGGGTTTTAGTACCTATAGATCTTGGGCTGTTCAGAAACTATGTGGGTCAGCGGGGGTTAGTACCAATCGATCCTAGGTGGTTTTGATCTTGTGTGGGTTTGTGGGGGTTAATAATTATCAATCCTGGGTGGGTCAGAAGTAGTGCCTCTTAATAGAATAAGATGATCTAGCCTTAATAATAAGAATCTATACTTCTGTACTTATAATATATGTGATTGGTGATGAGCCTTTTTCATTGTGATATTTGATCGAGATCATGCTTTTTTTCCTTTTTGGAATTCTAAGAGACCTTTAGGGGTCTCGAGGTCCCTACTAGGTATTGTTATACACACCCCTACCTGGGATTCTCCCACACCTTGTTGTGTCTTGTGTAGACGATGGGTAGCCTTGATATATTCTCGGGGATCTAGGAACTGATGGTGGACAACGATGATAGTTGACGTGGAGAGATGTGGAGATGATATGTACCTACCATTTAGGAAAGATCCATGGTGTACAATATCAAGGGCTATTTCTAGTTTTTTGTATTATTGTATCTTTTAGTTGGGCTTGTTTTCTGGAATCTTTACTTTATATACACAAATTTACTTCAATTATTTAACTTCGTGGGTGCATCTTGTGGTGATCTTGGAATGTGTTTTTGTACTTGTTTAAAGTAAATTACGTCCCATTTTAGGGATATGCCTTTCCAATGATAGTCGCTAACCCATGTTCTATGGATGTTGGGCTTGGGTTAGTCACAACATGGGCCCCAGGAGAGGGGTCGTAACAAAAAAAGTTAGTGTGCGTGATCTTTGATGGGAAATAAGTCGATGTGGTTGATCCAGTAAGAGAAACAAGTGATAATGCATGATCCGAGTGTCTCGGTAGTTAAACATGACATTTTATTTTTTTCCCATGGTTGTGATGATGAAACCAACATTTTTAACTTGAACATATGGTTCAATATATATTTATGATTTTGTTTCAATCTTATTTTTTAACTTAATTTTTATTCCATAAATCGTGTTTATGATCCTTAAAATTATGTGTATGAACATTGTATTGTATGATCAGGATCATATACCCAAATTTCTTATCTTTTCCTATCATAAGATAATAAATTGATATCATCCATGTTTACCCTTGTGGACCACTTGATATCACCCTTTTCTTATTATTCCTTTCCATGAGACATGAATAAAGGTGGTAAGTTTGTTATTCTTAAATAGATATCTGTATGAAGAAATAAATGGGAGATGATATAGAAATTTTATGAAACATTTGTTTATGTTTTTTATTTTACTAATACACTAGCCCTATTTTTCCTCAAGAGTGTATTTCTATAATGAGATGAATTTTCATATAACAATATGAAATATATATGTGTGAAAATCATGGATTGTTATATTTGGTAACAGATAAAGGGTTTAGTCAATAATTGGAAACTAGAATGAGAAAACATTAGTAATAACCATAAGGGTAACTCTATAAATATGATAAATTTATATAGTTTTGGAAACAATTATGAATAACCAATTTTAATATGCAATTCTCCATAGATTTTTTTATATTTTAAAAAATTTCTAAATTAATTTTCACGATTCCTCACTGTGGTTGTTATTTCTCTCAATATGATTTTGTATTTTAGTAAATGATTGGTACTTGAAAGAATAATGATAATGTTGAATGTGATAGAAAATGAAATGATTGGACACCTGAGCAACCAATTTTTTTGGGATTCGAAATGTTGAAATGTCCTTATATTCTAATAAAACATAATATAACTATAAATTATACCAATTTTATGAAGGATCAATTATGGGAGCAATGTATTGTTGAATATTTTAGGATTTAACATCCAACTTCTTTAGTAGATCACTTCACCCACTAGATTCTGAGAGATGGATCAACACCATTGAGAAAATATTTTCTATTATTCAATTATAGTTACATGAAAATGTTATTCAATTTTTTTATTTTCTAGCTGGTGAAGCATATAAATGATGGATTCTTATTAAGAATAAAAGACAAGATGATGAAATTGAATCCATGGAATCAGGTTAGATCAGGAACATATTCTTTTAATAATTAATTTCTCATGTCTTCTATATAAAGATAGAAAATCAGTTCCTTAAGATAAAACAAAAGGATGATGAATCTGTTACTACCTATGAGCCTAGTTTTACAAGAATTGTGTGGTTCACTTAGGGTATTATTATCCATATTGAATGCTATGTTGAATAATTCATCAGTGGAATAAAACCAAATATTTGAAGGGGAATATCTATTATATACATTGGTTGATATAAATAAATTTATCTCTATGATCTTAAGGGGGGAAATTTAAATTGGATATACCCAACATTCCCAAAGATTTGATAAGAAAACAATGATCTAGTCTCCTAAAAATATTCATAAATACCATGGTGGATGGAAATTCCCTCCATCTAAGTTCTAGAAATGTGGGAAGAAACATTAAGGGAAGTGATTAAATTGAAATAGGGGTGATTTAAAAGTGGTAGGGTAGGTCATAAATCCCATGAAATTCAAATGGAAACAAACATGACAATTAATGAAATCATGGAAAAGATTGTGCCAATTGATGAACCACCCATGGTCTGATTATATAAATGAAAGGATTGTGGAAATTATGCCAATAATTTCATTAATTTTAAGGTTTTTTAAGATCAATTAAAAAACCTCTAAAGTCTAAATACAATGGGAAATTTCATGTTATCACAACTATTGAAGTGGGTTATGAGAATGAAGTGGTGAATGTTACACTGATCATACACTCTAAAGTAGTTAATGTCTTTTTTGATTTTGGATCATCCCACTCATTAGTATAATAATAATTTTCTTTGGGAATCATAATATCATCTTAATAATTTTATTTTCAGTTAGATGTAATGACTCTCAATGGTGCGATAGTCACATCTAATGGTTATAGTTCTTCCCAAATTGATGTTTGTTAGAAATTACTTCTTACGAATATTATTATTCTCCATGGAGTTTAATTAGACATTATAAATAGAATGGATTATATTTTTCTACATGGAATCTAGTAAAATTTATGAGTAAGGGAAGTCAAAATCCATATTTTAAATGAACTTATAATCATTTATCAATTCCAGGATGAAGATGTACATCCAATGGAAATTTTTTCCATCTTGTTGGTCATTATTCCTACACAATAAAGTTATATATCTCAAAATGTTAGGGAGAAACTAGACATTATGTATGAAACTATTTTACTAGAGTTTTATTGATGTATTTCATGAAGTTATTTTCATTAACCCACTGAATCATAATATTGGTCTTTCAATATAACTCACACATGGTGTTATACCTATTTTGTATAATCCTTATAGAATTTCCTCAATGGAGTTTCAGGAATTAAATAAGAAACTCCCTGAGAATTTTTAAAAGAGATTCATATAGATAAATTAACCTATTATATATAATATTAAATTATTTCAATCCAAATTATACATTAGAGCACACGCCAAGGATCGTAAAGTCTATTGTCAAGAAATACTAAGTACATAAAATGTAAAACATGGGGCTAAAAACACTTCTTTATTTAATCTAAATAATGTTATTCTAACTTCCCTTGAGCCCTTAAATCTACATAGTTTTCCCTATGTATCACATGAAAAAAGGGATGAGCTAAAATCCTATTATAGGAATAATAATAAGAATAAGGCTTTAGAAAAATGGTTATAGTTAATTACATAATGTTATAAAACGGCCTATAGAATCATAACATATAAACATGGGAGCATATAAATATGAATAAATAGTAATGTAGAAGTAACGTAAAGCATATCATTATCACGTGTTATGGTGCATTGAACTTTGTGGAGCACAAGTCTTGGTAAACCAACAAGACTATTTCACAAGGTATCATGAGTCAAGGATAACCGTCAAGACCATTGCACATATTGTCTCATGAGACTAAACATTACCCAATGCATTGGAGAAATATATGGGTTCACTCATATTAAGATTTACATAAATATGATTTCCATATAAATAATCAAACATAATTAGTCAAACATAAACATTATGGAACAAATCAAGAGAATGGGTATCACATTGATGTCATAAAGTATAATGAATAATAATATTATAAAAGTTTCTAAAAGAGAAAAGAATCTTAAAATAAATGTACATTAATAAGGTAAAATAGTCATATATCAAGGTATGTGATGTCAAACATAAGTGAGAACATGTAAGATGAATATTTAAGAAATTATTAGCATTAAAACATTTTAGTGCGGTTTTAAGGAGATACTAAAGAGCATTTAAAATCAATAGGGAATAATATTTCATATAAAACCATAAGTGAGAAAATATATTTTTCATAATAAAATGATATATTTAATAGAAAAATTTTGGATTATAAAAATGGAAGATTTCACTAGAAATTGGGTAAAATCTTTGGATGTTCCCTTAAAATGAGTTTTCTTGCTGGGGTGTATCAAGGAGGGAATCACTTAAAATCATGTATATTACTAAAAGAGAATGAGATATGGATATTGAAATAAAATTTTGGATCATATAAATAATATTTATAATTTTATCAACAGAAATAAAAGACTAATTCATTTAGGTGAAAAGAAACATAGAGAAACCTGAAAAAATAAAGGCAGTTCGGGTGGAATCTGTTACAAAATATAGACATGGTATCAGGTGTACTTATGAGGTATTAATGAGATATAAAAGGGTTTCTCATATTTTATTCATCATTAAGAAAGTATTTTTATGGCTAAAAATCATACCCCATTAATATTAATTACACATAAAATGGCATAACATATAGGACATTCTTGAATAAGAATAAGATGGAGATGATCTCGAACCTTAAGTCACAAGGTATTCTTTTCATGAACATAATGAACTGAATAATAAAATTAGGTTCATTAATTAATAATTAAATAACCTATTGTACATTTAAAATATGTATTATAACCTTTTTATGTTCATTCATGACCTTCTTGAATGGTTACAAGGATGTATTTTAATGTTCAGGATAGTTTGCTTCCTTGGTTTTAAAGATCAGTTCACTTATATTCTTGTTCAGATACATGAGTATGATAAAATTGAATTTATATAATTGAATTTATATCACATTAGTGAATATAAATAAGAGTAACTATTTATGAAATCAAATTTATTTATATTCAATGACGTTAAATCAATATATAAAAACATTACTGATAAACGTTCAGATTAACTTGGTGATTTTTCTCACAATTATCTTTTTTGTATAATTATTATTTTTCAATAATTTATAAGGATTAACGAATATTAAATAAGATTAAATACATAAATTTTTATCTAATTCAACCATTAAAATTGATTCATGACCATTCTTGAATATGGTAATAAAAATTGAAAACTGGTCGTCCTTGAATGTGATAAATCAACACATCTCACCTTGTATTTTAATATAAATAATAAAAGGAGGGGGAGTGATAGATTATGAAAAACTATCCCATTAGAATAATATAATTACATTAATTGTTTTTAATGGTTTTATTATACCATTTTGTATATGGGTGGTGAGGAAAGAAATATGAAAATAAAAGAACATGAATGAAAATAATAGAATCTGAAAGAGGAATTTAATTTTTGAGTTTATCTCTATTGAGATCCTATTAAGGGGAGAGAATTTGTTATTTTGATGCGCATAAGTGCTTTTAGAAGTGGGGGTGTATTTTTTGGAGATAATTGGGAAGAATTTAGGAAAGGAAAAAGGATTTATATTATTGAAATGAAAAGCGGAGTGTGGATGGTTTTTATAGTGGAAGGGAGGAGGGTTTTTATAATATTTAATCATTTGTTTGTTAATTTATCTCAAGACCAAAAATAGTTATGGTTTGATTACCAAAAATAGTAATAAGTTCACGTGAGTTATATATTTGGGTTCTTATATCACATATAATGTTAGGAATAGTCGGTTTAAATTATAATGTATTTATACAGTAAATTAATGTATTTTACAATTCACAAAAAATTCATGTATTTCAGAAAAATCCAAAAAATTCTCCCTAAACATTTTTTAACATGTTTAATACCAAAATAAACTCAATTTTTAAAATATAAATTTATAAATATAATTAATTTAATTTTTAAATTATATTTAAACTTACTTGAAAACACATATTTTAAAACAGTAACTGATTTCATAATGCTTTATAAATTATATAATGTCTTGTAAAAGTATATTAATACCCGATGAAATAAAATTGATAAATTATGAACACATTTTAGAGAAATAAATTTTCTTTTAAATTAATTAAATAATTTTATTTAATTGTTTATAACATAAAAAAATACCAATACTTTTACTTTGATCATTTTATCATTTTTAAGAAGCATATTTTTTTATACATTCTAGGGAGAGGTTACTGTTATTTTGGTTAATTTACTATTCCTAAGGGACATATTACTATTTATAAGGGTTACATTTCTATTCGTAAGGGTTAGTTACTATTCATAAAAAATTAGTTTTGTCTTATCAGACTCCAAAAATCATACTGATCATAATCGTGTATGTCAAATTTTTTAAATTCAAATAAAAACGTGTCAAAATTATATTTAAAGGTTGCAAAGAACATAATAGTTTATTGTGTTGTAATTTCATGTAATTATATGAAATAATTATAAGATGACAATTTTTAATGATAAAACATTAGGTCATTACATTATTCCCCCTTAGAAAATATCACCCTCGAAACATTGTTTTACATTCAAAGCAATAAACAAGTGTGGGTACTTTTCCTTAGCTTCCTCCTCCATTTCCCATGTTTCCTCTTCATACATATGGTTCCACTATAGTAATTTGAACCAGTGAGTAGTCTTGTTATATATAACCTTATCTCTATGACTCTAGATCTTCATTGGCTGGTCATCGTAATAAAGATCATTCCCCAACTATTCCACCTCTTAAGAGATTATATGTGATGGGTCATGTATATACTACGTTCAGTGGGATACATGAAATACACTACGTAATTTAGACATAATAGGTCTAAGTGCTAGTAGATAGGCCACATCTATAACTCGGTCAAGGATCTTGAAATGACCAATGTACTTAGGACTTAGCTTTCCTTTCTTCCCAAACCTCATGGCCTTCTTCAATGGAGATAAGAGTAGAAATAACATGTGTCAAGATTTTAATTCGAGGTCTCATCAATGACTGTATGCATAAATATTTTGTCGACTATGGTCTGACGTGATGTATAGTTCAATAGTTTCACCTTCTCAACCATTTCTTTGACTATTTTAGGTCCTACCAGCTTATTCCCACTGGCTTTATCCCAACACACAAGTGTTCATCTCACATTTTCATAATGGGCATTCTATGGCGTCATTCGAATCCTGGGGTTGAAACTATTCTTATTATAGAATTCAACCAGTGGAAGATATTGGTCCCATTTTTTGAAGATCATAAACCTTGTACTCAACATATATTTGAGTATCTGAATAGTCTAATCAGATTGTCCTTCTGTTTGATTATGATTGGTCATACTAATGTTTAGTTCAGTTCATAGATCATGTTAAGACATTTAAAAAACATTGTGGTGAATCTCATATCTCTATTAGATACAATAGATTGTGGTATCCAAAGAAACTTTACCACCATTATGATATATATTTGAGCAAGTTGATCAAATGTTAAGTCCTCTTGAATCTCAATAAAGTTAGATGCCATTGTAAGATGACTCAAAATGACATATATAGCTTTGTTTCCTCTGGATGTCATTGGATGTCCTATGAAAAATTCCAAGGTGTTGTTCTCCAACTTCCATGTTGTTATGGGTAGTGGTTTCATCATCCCCTTATACTTATGTATTTCAGCCATCACCTGTGGACATACCAAGAAATTTGATGTATATTCAGCAATCTCTTTCATCATATTGTCCCACCAAATGTTCTCTGGGAGATCACGATGCATCTTTGAGTTCCCTGGGTGAATAGAAAAGGTCGAGCTATGTGTACCATTTAGAATATCCTTATTTATCATTGGATGGGAGTTTACACGTAATCGGGACCCAAATGATAAAACTCCTTCCTCATCAATCATAAATTAAAGGTATTTCCCAATTCTAATGACTTCCACCCTTTTATAAATTTCAACATCTTTTCTATGAGTATCTAATATTTTATCCCTGAGGGATGGTTGAACAATAATTTTATAAAGGATTTATTATTTTCCTCCCTTAATGATCCCCATGTCCATCCTCTTCTAATCTAAGAAGATCAGATCTTTTTTAATTCCCATCATTGATAATGATGATGGATCCTCTCTAATTAGAGCATCTACTACCTTATTTTCCTTTTCAAGATGCTATTAGATTGAGAAGTCAAAATAATTTATGAAGACTATCTATATTCTCTATCACATATTAAGTTATTTTTGTGTGAATATATATTTTAGAATATTTAAATCGGCATATATCTCACACTTCTCTCCGTATAGACATTGCTTCCAGATTATTAATGCAAATATCGTAGCTGCCAACTTCAGATCATCCATGGGATAGTTTTTCTCATGGTTTTTTATATTCCTTGAGGAGTAGGCAATCAATTTATGATTTTTCATCATCACGCAGTCTAATCCCTTATTTTAAGAATCATTGTACACCACAATGAGTTCTCCATTGGTTGGGAGTGTAAGTATTGTTGTAGTTATAATACTATTTTCGAACTCCCTAAAGTAGTCTTCACATTATTGAGTCCATAAAAAAATTACTCCAATCTATGTTAACGTGGTCAATGGGTTTAAAAATCATGAAATGTTCATAAACAATCATCCGTAATACCCAGCTAGAACCAAAATGTTGCGGATCTCTGTTATTGATGTTGGTGTGTGCCATAATTCAATTGCCTTTGTCTGGGAAGGGTCCCATATTATCCCTTTATTGGTGATAACAAAGCACAAGAATTATACTTCCTCCATCTAGAACTCACATTTAAGATAATTTTCATATAGGTTCTCCCATCACAATGTCAATAACATTTTATTAAAATTCTCCTCATGTTCCTCCATGCTCTTGGAGTATATCAAAATATCGTCGGTAAATACTACCACAAATGTTTTGTGGTAATCTCTAAATAATCTATTCCATAAATTCATGAATATTTATGGTGCATTAGTGAGTCCAAAGGGAATCACTATGATCTCATAGTTTCCATATCTTGTTCAAAATGTAGTATTGGGAATATCATTCTCCCTCTCCTTTAATTGGTGGTATCCCGACCGAAGGTCCACCTTAGAGACATAACGGGCCCAACATAGCTGATCGAACAAGTCATATATCTATGGAAGGGGATACGCATTCTTTATCATGATTTTATTGACCTCATGATTATCAATGTTGCAATGTAGTGATCCATCATTCTTCATGACAAAGAGTACCAGCACACCCCATGTTGAAGCACTTGGGCATATTAAACCCTTCTCTAGATTCTTCTGTAACTACTTCTTTCACTCTTCCAGCTCTAAAATGGCCATTTTATAAGGTGTCTTTGATATATGATGATATCCAGGAATGAGGTCAATTTATTACTCAACCTCTCAATTAGGAGGAAGTATAGGAAACTTTTCAGGGAATATATCATTGTAAAACATCATGATGGGCATGTCTTCAAGAATGATTTTATCTTTTGTATCAATCATTTGATATAGACATTCATTATCATAAGGAATATATATCCACACTCCAGAAACTAGTTCTAATGGATATTCATCTTCCTCTATACAATTGTAGGGAATTTGATGAGGCTTCGGGATGGAAAGAGTGATCTCCCTTTCCTGAAAATTGATGTTATATTTGTGTAATATAGACAATCCATGTCCATGATATCATAAAACATTTCAAAAGGATGTATGATGATATTTTCTAGGAGGGTCACTATAGAAAATTTAATTAGGGAAGAGTTATAAACCATAGATATAATAATTTCCCCATTCTCTGTTCTCAGAGATAACTCATACTCCAAATTTTGAGGTGGCGTTTGAATAGTTAAAGCAAAATGAATGATATGAAGGAATTCATAGAACCAAATCAAATAGTTTATTTTATATTCTTGAATGAATAACTACTGTAACAGTCACCACTTGTTATCCAACACCACCTTAGTAGTAGTGATAGAATAATCCTATACATTTGGCCTTGGAGGTTGTTTTTTTGTTTCCTTTGACAACCATCATCATATGGAATGTTTTCAAGTAATTCCCATTCTCATTGAAGTTATAATGCTGCAATAAAGGATGTGTGTTGATCTAAACCTTCCTTTATTCTACCAAATTAGTAGGACAATTAAAATCTGGTTGAATTTTTTTATGAAAAATGACCCCACATTACACATTTGAAGCAACTCCATGTTCCCTTTAGACTGTACCCATGATTCTTATTCTGAAAAATTTTTATAGGTGGGATGATCAATATTATTTCCATCAAGAATTTTTTTTGTAGACCCTACAACACTAGATTCCATTTTCCTCTTTTTTCCTTGGGCCCATTATACCACTAAGATTATCCGATATCCATTTCAAATTTATAGTCAGAACAAGAAAATATCCTCATAGCATTCAATTTATCGATTCACTAATTATTTTCATAGAATAATCTTTAGTCTCCTAAAGAAGTTACCCCCTTCCTTTAGGTGTTCATGAAAATGTTGAAGGCATGACTTATAAGGCATGTGAATTTTGCTTCATACTCCCTAATTGACTCATTCTCCTTATGCTTGAGCTTGATGAAATTTATTTCTATCTTGGGATAGAGGTTTCGATGAAAATATTTATTGAAAAACATTCTCTTGAATTCCTCCAAATTCATGGAATCAATTTTCTCACAGGGCTTCTTATTCTTGATTATTTTCCACCACTGATTAGATTCCCCATCAAAATGATAAACCACTGGTATGAACTTATATTCTTCTATGTATTAGAGGATAGATAATATATTTTCAATGGATGTAATCCACAATTCCATGAGGAGTGGATCAGATGATCCACTAAACATGGGAGGCCTTTTTTCATGAAGGATTCAATGAAAACGTGTTCTTTCCTTGGAGGAGGGGGGTGTTCCACATGATTAATGTTGATATTCATAACTTGAGCCTCTTGAGAAAGAATTGTTATGATGTTTTGAGAACCTATTCCCATCATATCACTAATATCATTAGGGAGATATTCATATTTTATATCACATTGACTGTTGTCACTTGTTCTTATATTCCCCTCCATTAACTAAGAAAAATAATATACAATTATAGGTCTTGAATACATAACTATTGAGCATAAAAATTAAACAATGAACATAAGAGGATAAACATGTAAAGAAGAAGAATATCCTAAATTGTAATTCTATATTTTTAAATCATGTTTATCCTTGATCTATTTTTTAAATTATATTCTTTTGGGATTTTTTCCCATTTATACGGGTTTTTACTAGTATTATGAGTTTACTAAAAATATCCTCTAGACATGTCAAGACATGAGTGCATCAAGGCTCATTGGAATGCAACAGTTCTCGATCAAGTATATCTAAAAGAGGTTTTTTCCAGTTTTACACCTTTATTAGTATGTTCCAGATCCATCTCTACCTATTTGTATTCAGACAGAGATGTATTTTTTTAGATAAAACCCTTACTCTATAGATTCAAAAATTAGGGATATTTTCTTATACATAGTCTCATCCATAAGGTTCTAACTAATGATATCTATTCATAATCTGCATAAATAAATAGACCTTTTGTAACACCATCTATTGTGACCCTATAATATTATATATTACATTACATGATTTTAAGCATAATTATACACTAGAGTACAAGCCATGTAATTTAAACTATAGGTTCTTGAAAGACTAGGTACAAAAAACATAAAATATGGGGCTAAAAACACCTATTTATTTACTCTCTATAAAAATCATAGAACTTTCCATGGGCCGTTATATATGCATAGGATACACTAGGGTTTAGATGAAAAAAGGGTTGACATAAAATCTCAGTAAGGGAATAAACATAAAAATAGGGGTTTAGCATAAGGTTTAGAGATCATGAAATAATGATATAAAATTTCATATAGAATCATAACTTATAAACGTGAGATCATATGAAAATTAATTCATAGTTTCGTGGAAGCAATATAAATAATAGCTTAATATGAATCAAGGCTCATTTCACATAGAGGAGCACAAGTAATGGTTATCCACCAAGACCGTTGAACATGGTAGCACGAGTCAAGGATAACAACCAAGACTATTGCACATAATATCTCATTAGACTAAAAATTACCCATTTTGATGGAGAACTATATTGAAGCTCCCATATTAACATATTCAGGAATATTTATTTCACATAAATAATCATATGTATTCAATCATACAAAAACTTAAGGGATCCCATCGAGAGAAATCAGTATTTCATTCATGTCATATAGCTTAATGAATGGGCTTATCATAGAATTTTCCCTGATGGAAAGGAATTAAAACATACAAGGAAATTAATATGGTAAAATATTCATGTATCATGGTAAGTGATTTCAAACAGAAGTGGAAACATGTAAGAAGAATATTTTCTAAATTATTAACATTAAAACAGTTCAGTGCTTTTTAAGGAAAATACTAAAAGGAATTTAAAATTGAAAAGGAAATAATATTTTATATAAACTAATGAGTGAAACAGGAAGTTTTTCATTAAAAAATGATGATTTTAAATAAATAAATGGTTTATTAACCAATTTTAATGTGCAATATAAATTGGGTTAGAATGTTGGAAGTTCCCTTAAAACGAGTTTTATTATTTGGAAGTATTGAGAAGGGAATCACTTAAAAGAATGTATATGCCTAAAAAACAATGAGGGATGGATGTTGAAAGATGAGTTTCAAGAAGATACACAGTATTTATTATATTTACATAAAATGAAAGGGAAACTTAATTTGTGTAAAATGAATGATAGGGAAACCAAAAGGAATAAAGGCTGTTTGGGTGGAATCCCTTACAGAATATCGGCATGGTAACAAGTGTACTTAGGAGGTCACAATGAGAGAGAAATGGGATTATAATATTTTATACATCATGAAAAATATATGGGGAATGAGATAAATCATACCCCATCATTTCTAATTACACATAAAATGGAATAACATAGAATACATTCTTGAATAAGAGTGAGATAGAGAGTATCCCTTACCTTATGTTTGGTGGTGTTCTTTTCTGAAATATTATGACATGAATAATAAAATTACGTTAATTAATTAGTAACTAAAGAACCTATTGAAAATTTAAAAGTTTATTATAACATTTTTATGTTCATTCATGACCTTTTTGATTGGTTATGATGTTCAATTTAATAGTTTTTTTCTGTTCACTTTTTGGTTTAAATGCTTGGTTCACTTATATTCATGTTCGGATAAATGTTTATGATGAAATTGGATTTCCAAAATTTATATTATATTAATATAGTGAATATACATAATATTAATTTAATATAGTATCCATTTAGTTTTTTTGCAGTGATGTTGAATCATTATATAAAACATTAATGATAAACTCTCGGATTAACATGGCGATTTTTCTCACAATCAACTTGTTTGTATTAATATTTTATATTAATAATTTATAAGAAATATAAAACATTAAATAAAATAAAATAAATATATTATGATCTGGTCAAACCATTAAAATGGTTTCATGACCAATATATAATTTTAGTAATGAATATTGAAAACCCGTTGTCCTTGAAAGTGATTAATCAACACATCTCAGACGATATCTTCATTTATAGAATTAAAGGAGGGGGAGGGAGAGATTGTGATAAAAAAATCCCATTATAATAATATTATTACAGTAAATTTATGTTATTTTAGTGAACATACCACTTGGTTTAATGTAGGTGAGGAAATAAACAAGAAAATAAATGAACATGAAGGAAAATAAAATAATCAAAAAGAGGAATTTACCTCTTGGGTTTATCTCCATTGAGTGCCACTTAAAGGGGATCTGAATTGGTATTTTGAGAGAATAAAGGATTTTTGGAATTGGGGACGATATTGGGGATTGATTTTGGAATAATTTAGTCAATTTACAAGGCTTTAGAGGAGTGAAGAGAAGAGCGGAGTTGCGGTGGCATTTATAGTGGAGGGTAAGAGGGTTTTTATAATATTTATTACCATAGATTATTAATTTATCTTAAGACCAAAAATAATTATTATTCAATGAAAATAATAGTAATATGTGAATTTTATTTCTATATTTGGGTTCTTACATCACTTATGATGTCATGAATAGTGTATTTAAATTATAATTTATTAATGTAGTAAATTAATGTATTTTACTATTTGCCAAAAATTCATATATTTTAGAAAAATCCCAAAATTTCACTCTAATAGTATTTCAAAATGTAGAATACAAAAATGAACTCAATTTTTCAAAAATAAATTTCTAAATTAGATTAATTAAATTTTTAATTAAAATCATAATTTATTTGAAAAATAAGGATTTTAAAACTATAACTGATTTCAGAATGCTTTAAAAAGTTATATATAGTCTAATAAAATTATCTTATAACCATAAGATATAAAATTGATAAATTATCAATACCTTTAATGGAAATATTTTTTTTTAAATTAAGAAATTTAATTTAATTAAATATTTATGATTTACAAAAATACCAATACTTTTTCTGTGTTCGTATTATAACTTATAAGATGCCTGTTTTTTATACATTCAACTGTGATGTTACATTTATTTTGGCCGATTTACTATTCATAAGTGTCGTATTACTATTGGTAAGGGTAACATTACTATTGATAAGGGTCAGAAACTATTCATAAAAAATATGTTTTTTATCAGTCTCCAGAAATCTTACTGATTGCAACTGTGCATGTCAGATTTTTGAAATTCAAATCGTATAAGGGTAAAAATTAGGATTAAAGGTTAAATAGTACTTAGTAGTTCATTGTATTGTAATATCATGTGATTATATAACATAATTATAATAAGTGAATATCCATTGATAAATCATTATGTTATTACAATTCATATTCCCCATTACATCACCTTGGGGTAAAAATATTTTATTTTGTAAGATTAAAGTTGGGTCAATGAATATTTTCATTGATTATCAGGAGAATAAAATGTTACAATCAATAATAGGTATCCTTTTCAATTTACTGATGATTTAATTGAATAGCTATGTGTATCTCAATTAATTTTTAAATTTAACCATCATTAAAGTTAGTATCAATTGATAGTTAAGAATAATTACATTCCCAAGAAAAAATTAAATACAAGGTTTAGAAACTCTAGATTTATAGTGAATCATTTTAGTCTTACTAATTCCCCCACTGTGTTCATGGACTTGTGGAATAGAGTCTTTTGATACTATCTTGTTCTGTTTGGGGTGGTCTTTGTAGAATATATTCTTGTATATTCAATGATTAAATTATAAAATGGATATCACTATAGGGTTGTTTCAAGGACCCTAATAATCGATAAGCTTGAATAAAAATTTACAAAGTGTGAATTTTGGCATTATAAGTTTTCATTTTGGGGATATATAATCTCAAGTGGTGGTTTATCTATATATCCTTGAATGATAGATGTTATTATGAAATGGTGTAGAATAATAACGTTATCTAAAATCTGTAGTTTTATTGGGTTTTCTATATATTATGTCTACATATTGGATAATTTATCTCAACTGTCTAGTCCACAAACCATGTTAATTTGGAAGGGTTCCATGTTCCTCTATATAAATGAATTTGAAGAAAATTTTAAAGAAATAAAGAGTTGATTAGTCAGAGCCCCTATCAAACATTACCATTTAGTGGTTAAGTGTATGAACATTACATTTATGGATCCAAGAAGGGACGTGGATGAGTTCTTATTAAAAATTTCCAGGTTATAGATTATTTCTCCTCAAAACTAATGATTCATGAGAAATTTTTTTCAAATCTTGATTTGTAGACCATTAGAGTAATCATTACCTTAAAGATATGGATTAATTATATTTATTCATAAATTTTTTTTATATATACTGATCAAAAAATATTGAAATATATACCCACACAATGGGATTTGAATATGTAATAAATAAGATGGCTGAAAATTATTTAAGATTGTGACTGCTCAATACATTACCACAATGGGAAAGTGAACTAGGTGCCAATAGTTATGAGTGGAATGGACATTGATTTCTGATCTAATAAGAGGATAATAGAAGAGTAAATAATTCTATATTTTTAATAGATGGATATGAAAATCATAAATGAATTGAAGAAATGATATCTAGACCAAATTATTATTCCACAATCAATCCATGTGAGTATTAAAGATCCAAGGATGAAAGGTGTAGATCAAAAATAGTAGAAGAAAAACTTTTCTGACATAAACCATGATTGTGATTGAATAATAAGGTTCATGAACCATGTATTTCTTTCTCCAAAACCATATTTTATAAAGGGACTATTTGATAAGGCTCATAGTTCATCATTCTCAATTCATCATACATTTGCAACAATGTATTAATACCTCAAGTAATATTCCTAGTGGGATTGATGGAAAAGGGATATTACTGAGTATTCTTCTTTAATCTTGTTTTGATAGTAATTTAAGGATGAGAGATAGAAATATAATGGGATTTCACAACAATTAAACATTCCTAAATTGAAATGGGAAACGATCGCTATTGATTTTGTCATCGGACGTCCAAAAACATCTAAAGTACATAATTTTATATGGATTATAATTTATCACCTTAAAAAGAATGAACAATTCATTTCTATTATAAAATAATTCTATTTTAATCAACATGACATAATTTATATACTAAGGAATTGTTAAAATTATATATAGAGAAACATTCCACAATATCTGACTAAGATCCATGGTTTACCTTAATGTTTTGGTGAAGTCTTCTGTTGGATTGATATATAGACTAATATTTTAACACTACTTATCTTCCTAGAAGGAATTTTCAATTGTTTTGGAAAATTCAATCTCCTCAAGTTATATTGGGGAATATACATATGGATTTCAATGGTGGTATGTATCAACAATTTTTTTAATAATGTTTTAATAAAAATAATATTCACCAAATCCTTGAGATTGTCATTATGAATCCCTCTATGGTAAAGATGTTTAGAATGACAATGTTATGGAATGTTATTAGGGAATTTTTTTTCAGAAACTAATCTAGTTGAGGAAATGTAATTAATGTTAGATCTATTAAACAAAAAAAATTGGATATCAAAGTTGAAAAAAATGCTATAATGAAAATAATTAGAAAGATCTAGAGTTTGAAGTTGGTGATAGGGTTTTTCTATGTATATATCCTTGGAAGAGAGTAATTAGATATGGATATAATGTCATGATAATCCCTAGGTATATAATTTCTTTAAAAATTCTTGATCATTTTTATACGGTATCTTATCAATTGGTTCTTCAGTGAATCTCTATCAGGTTGTTAATGTGTTTCATGTATCTCTCATTAGAAAGTATATACATGATCCTTAAAATGTACTAAACTCAGATGTAGTACCATTGGAATAAGATATTTCTTATGAGGAACAACTGGTAGATATATTGGACCATATAGATAATGTTCTATGAAACATGACCATCCATCAGGTAAATATTTATGGTGAGACTGCAAATTTTAATAAGCGGAATGGGAACTTGAGGATTTGATGAGACCAATTTTTACTTATATATTTTAATCAGGGTAAAAAAATTTGAGAAAGAAATTAATTTTAAGGGGGTATAATGTAATATCATATTTTTTAGGATTTTTTTGAAAAATTAAATTAAATTTATTTCTTAAGTTATATAGTACAACAATTTATTTTTTTATTAAATGCAACACCGACATAGCTTGTGTTATATAAAACACTGAGTTTTGAAAAAATATAATTTTGTTATTGTAACAATTTAAATAATAAAATTATAACAAATCTATTAAAATGAATATTTTTAATAGTATTAATTAAATTTTGAATGTATGTATTGAGGAGGTAAACCCCTTTTAAAATTAAAAGGAAATGTTTTTTTAAAAAACTATTTAAATATGAAGAATTGTCTTTTATACACATAAAATAAAAAGTAAATATTGTTGGATTATATCAATTATATATATATATAATATTAAATATATTTTTTATCTTTCATATAATGTGTTTTCTAGAGCATATATAAAAATAAATCTATTGTTATGCTTAAAACTGTATTTTTTTAAAAGAAGTTGTGTCACCACTTTCCGGCGCACTTGTTTAAAATCATGTTTTAAATCTCTTTTGAACTAATTTTTTCTAAACAAACTTATTTTTTTGATATTGGGATATCAAAATTTACTTTTGTTGATTTTTTATAAGTTACATGTTTTAATAAACAATAAAAAATATAGATTTTTAATTAAAAACATCATTTTCATCAACATAATTTATAGTGTTAAATTATATTAATGATTTATTTTAAATTATAATTAGATTTTTATTTTAGCAGTTAATCAAATGTATCGTATTGTAATCAATTTCACACTAAATTTGGATACAAATTTATTTTTGTCATTTGAATGTTTTCACTTCTAAATTATGTTTTTACTTTCTGTCAGTGAGATTAATTATAAAATAATTTAGAAAACTATTTTTTTAAATTTTAAAAATTGATTCCATATTTGGAATTATTAGGTACTAATTTATTAAATTGGTTCTAATTAGTTTTGGATAAGATGTGCAGTAAATTAATTATATTTTTATTTCCACAGTTAAAGGAAATTGGGTAATTAAGAGTAAAAATAATATTATAAATATTATAAAACTACCCTATCACATGCCGAAATATTTTTGGATGAATTTAAATAATCCCTATACACATAAGGTTAGAAATCGATTAATTTAAAAGAAACATGTTTATGAATATGACTTAATAATTATTAAAATCAATGAGAATGAAAAAATGACACACTATTACTTTAAATAAGAATAATATTTTTAATAAGTTGATAAATATAATATATGGTCTACTATATATATTTTTATAAAATAATAATGATTTATATACAGAATATATATTTATACTTAATATTTAATGAAGAAATAATTATCCTAAATAATTACACAATGATGATTAATTAAATATTCAAATAATAAAAAACTCAATCAAGTGATATTAAAAAATATTTAAATAAATACAATATAAATTAAATAAAGCTATACATGAATTTAATATGGTAATATTATATATTAGTAGAGTATTAATTTTTTTTACAAATTTATCTTCTTGTATTGTTCCCCTTAAATTCAATATAATAAATAGTGTCAAAATTGAAACAAATGATATTTTCAAAAAATAAAATTTACTAAATAAGATAAAAATCATAAAACCTATAAATAAGGGAAAAGAAAATAAATTATGGAAATGATTTTTTATTTAATAATTATTTTTTGTTATCTCTCAAAATTATTTTCCATCCAAGATAATATTATTTCTTGATCATTTTGCATTACTAGGAATACAACCCTAGGATACCATTTTTTTTCTTTCTCTAAATGTTTTATTTTTATAAAGGAATTATATTTATTATAATTATTTCTTTTCTATTAGTTAGGTAATAACAATGTTTTTATGAAACTCATTTAATTACATGGGTTCTAATTGATGAATGATTTATGATCCTATAGAAAGACTATGTATTGTTTTCATTATTTGATTGGTGGGACCTTTATATACCTATAGTGCATTCTGTACTGAATTATATCTCAAATATATTTAAGGGAAAATTTTTGATGTGCTTTGATCTATGATGGGAAACATGTTGATGTGGTTGGTCCATTAAGGGAAACATTTTTAAAGCTTGTTTCTATAGTCTTGGTAGTTTGCCTAGATAATGGAATTTCTTTCTATAATTATGATGATCCAACATGCATTTATGACAATACAATATGGTTTGATAAGGATTCATGGTGACGTTTCATTCATATGGTTTATGTTAATTACTTATTATATAACTATTTTTTATGATGTATAACATTTTGGGTTTGAACTTTATTTATTATTCTCATGATCTAATAATTGTATTTCTTATCTTATGCTTTTATAAGATAATAAATTTACATCATATATTTTTACCCGTAATGAGAATTTTATCTTACACTTTTCTTATGTTTCTTTGGAATGTATATCATGAAGGGTGTTATGATTGTTATTCTAAAAGGGATCGAAGTATGCTGAAAAAAATGAAAGATGATGCAAATATTTTATGAACCAGTTTTTTATATTTCCACATTTCCAATAGCTCTATAATTTTAAAGTCTTTATGTGACTGTTATTGTAATGAGATGAATATTGATATAATATTATGAAATATATATGTATGAAAATATTGGGTGTTTATATTAGATACTTCGACTAGGAATGATCATGATGTTTTGACTAAAATAAGGATTTCAAGGATCTTATATTCATGAATTTAGTAATGCAAAATTTGGGATTCATTAAAGAATAGAAAATAAATCATCTATACTAAATGATATACAAACCATCCTTATTGAATAAAATAAAAATTTCCCACTAATATGATAAGAATATTCAAAAAAATGAAGTGATAAAAGATGGAATGATTGAAGATATAATCTATTAAGATAATATTTTTGAATTTTTGAATGATTTTTTGTGTTCTATATATTCTTATAAGGAAAATAAAATTATTAGGTGAATCTCATAGATAAAAAGTATCTATACACCATGTTAAAACCGAAATGTATCTGGATTCAAAGGAACATTTTTGGTGGGATAATATGAAATGTGAAATTTCCTGATATATATCAAGATGTATTGTTTGTTAATAAGTAATGGATTAAATATAACATACTATGTTAATAATGTATCCTATACCTATTCCTTTTTGGAAATGTGACTATATTAATATAGACTTGGTCATAAGATTCACAAAAACTCCTAGATGGTAAAATTCTTTATGAGTTATTGTTGATCATCTTACTAAGTATTAAAATAACTTTACTAGAATATAGTATATATGTCCTGATAACACCATATGACTATATATTAATGATTTTGTGAGACATCATGGTGATCCTAATTTGATTATATTAGATTCTGAAACTTGTTTTACATTGAAATTTTACAAGATTATTCAGATGGTTGAAGACACTAAGACATGATTGCACAAAAAATATCATCTTTATATTGATTCATTATTTGAAAAGTCTTTTAAAACATTAGAAGACAATTTTAGGTCATAAAAAATTGACATTAAGGGTATATGGTATTATTATTTACCTATGATTGAATTTGAATATAGGAATACCTTTCAGTCAAGAATTCAGGTGCCACAAAATTAGGAATTTTATGGAATGAGGTTACATATAATGACTTTTTGGGGTTAACATTTTGAAAGGATATATTTTTTCGTAAATATTATTAAAGAGATAATTGTGAAGGTAAATTCTATTAATAATCATATTAATGAATTTCAATTTCAAAAAATTTGTTTTTTTAACTAAAAATAAGATTTAGAATATCATGTTGGAGATCATGTTTTCTTGATAGTTTAATTATGGAAAAGAGCTATATGGATTGAAAATAAAGGAAACCTATGTCCTTGATACATTATACATTTTGAGGATTCTAAATATTATGATTTTTATCTTACCATTTGGAAATTCATCTTATCATATTTAGTGCTCTTGATGTGTTCCATATCTCTTTATTGAGGATGTATATTAAAGACCCTATCCATAACTCACCTCTATGTAAATATAATTGGAATTATATTTATATCAATATGAAGACAATTTCTATATTCCAGACAATATATGAAATTTGATGGGGAAAAATATGTCTGGATGGGTAAATCTACATTGGAAAAATCATAAGATATAAGAAAAAATGTCAGGAAATTAAGAATATATGATGAAGAACTACACATATCTATTCCTGGGGTGAAATTATTGATCCTCCATTGACAAAATGTTCGTAAGGAGGGAATAATATTACACATGATCTTATATTATATTATTCATATCTTTCCAGACAAAACAATAACATAATTCACATAGATTTATTAAATAATCTGATTAAAACATATAATCACTATTTTTTAATTAAATGAATTTGTTTACATAAATATCATTTTTCGAGTTATTCATGTTATAATTCACTTAGAAGAATTTTTTAATTTTTTTTTTGAAAATATATGATTTTCAGTTAAAAATGAAATAATAATTGTTTTACAAAAATGCATTTAAAAACTAAAAACATATGTCCATTAGGAGACATTATAATTATATAAGAATAAAATGAAAAATTTTTAATCTATTTTTATTAGAAAAAATATAGTAATTTTTAAGGGTGTAATGTATAACCAAGCTTCAATTAAAGAGATCTTTTTTCTTGAGAAATAATTTATCAATTCAAATAGATTTATTCAAGAATGTGATTAAATAATAAATTCATAATTTTCTATAAATTTAAATTTTTGAATTAAATTGTATTCTGTAATATATCAAGTAAAATTTATATTAGATTTTTCTTTTAATTTATTTGAATTTTTTTAGAGACTAGTTAAAAAAATATAGATTTTAGAAGAACTAAAACCATTATGATATTATATTTGAATAAGAATGGAGTTATAGTTAATAAAACACATTTTCTAGAAATTTTCTTAAGAATTAATATATTTAATATAATAATATAATGTTTAAATTTTAATGTTATTTTTATCATTTAGGAAATTAATGAGAAATTTGTGTTCAAATAAAAAATATTTTGATTTATTTTAACTTAACTGAATATATAAAAGGTCCATTATTTATTTTTTAACATAAATAAAACTAGGTCTCATTTTTAATAGTAATATTATTAATTTCATTTTAATTAACATTATAATTTATTTTTTTGGAAAAAAAATCTGTTTAACAAAATCATTTTTCTAGAAAAAGGTTATATTAGCTTTTTGTACTTTTATATTACAATTAATTTAGACCACTTATAAAACATGAATGTTTTAAAAAGAAATAATTTTTTTTAATCATAATAAATATAATTATTTAATATTTTTAAATTAGTTTTTCAACCAAATGAAAAATGTTTTGAAAACAATGTGGCCACTATTAGTGGTAAAATAGATTTTTTGGTGCATTAATATTATTGATAAGTGTTTGAATGACACTTAATCCCACCGAAACTGAATTTTATTGGTTTTATTAAAATATAACCTTAAAAATTTGTCTTTAAATATTTTGATAGTCCTCAAAAAATTTATTAATATATATTAGTATACTTTTTATATTTAATTCCATGTCTATGATTTCCATCACTTATAAAAGTGCTCCACTTATATTATCTTATTGATACCTATTGAAAATCATTTCTCCATGAATCACTAGATAAATAACATCCAAAGTACCCCATAGTAACTCAAGGATCTATAATCATCCATTAATCAACCTATAATCATTAATGTGTAATCCAAAGGTTGTTTCCAAAGATGAGATATATCTCTTAACTGAATGTTTTATATTTTCTTCCTCTTCAACCACGTTCTATTATTTTATAACCAAGATCATATAGAAAGATTATTATATTAAAAAAAATTAAATTATATTATTCTAGTGGAATATATATTCTTTATACTTTTCACATCCAATAGAAAACAACAACATCTCTCATACATATCTATGGCCTTCCATCGCTACATAGTGGTGTAATTCATTTTTCATCACCACATTTCATGGAAGGTTTTAAAGATATAAATAAATAATGTATTTGATATTTATATCATTATTATAATTATTTATATACTATATGAATGAGTAAAATTTTGTGAATAAATCTACCTAACCAATACATATATTAAAAATAAAATATTTAATAATAAAAAAAATTTATTTTAATAAAACTAATTAATAAATGTTTATAAAAATGTTACAAGTGAGACATATATATTGTTATAGTTATGTATATGTATTTATTGAATAGTTATAATATATTTATATTTATTACCAAGAGTATAAAATCAAAATCAGGAAAATCACAGAAGATTTAAGAGTTAATTTCATCATCATATCCTTATTTAGGATTATTTTTTATTATGTTTCAATTAGAGGATTTATATAATATTTTTATCACAAATCACATATTTTTTATTATCCTCTATTTATTTTTTAGAATAAATTTTTTTAATCAATTTCCCTATATCTATGTACTCAAATGTACAAAAAAATTTCTTAGAGAATATTGGCATTTTTTATTCAATTCTGTAGATAATATTTTTTCCATTCATATATTTAATTTAATAAATTTCAATAATTCTTTCACTATTAATTTTTTTCCATTCAATTCATTTTTACGCTTGATTGAATGTCTATTAATGCTTTTAAAGGGTATATTCTATTCATTTTCAAAATGAGGAGCCATTTCTAAATATATTAATAAATATTTTTTAAAAAACATACCACATGAAAAAATATTCCCAAAATAACGACAACTACATTAATTAAATCTTAATTTATAATTTTTTGTATCTATTTATAATTATTAATTTTTTCCAAATATTCTATAAATTTAATGATTTTGATATAATGATTTTAAAATTTTAAATGGTATTTTTCTCAAGAAATATTCAGTAATTTTTAAATTATTTTCATAAATTTTAAAATCCTTGTATGAATCTTAATAATTTATAGGGTTTTAATGCAACGAAACCTTATGATATATATATTTCGATGAATTACGATATATTGTTTTATTAATTTATAGGTGAAATATTAAAATGTCATATGTTATGTTATAGATATGAATGTTTATGTTGATTATGTATTGAATTGTAATTAACATTCATCATACGTTGAATTTATTGGGTATAATAAGTGATTTGTGGTCCCATTATATCCCCTTGTTGTATTTTTGGGTCTCACGAGATAAACTATTTTTAGAATATGTTTTATTCCTTTATAATTTATGTATAATGTAATAAAATAAGGACTGAATGTTAATATTATGATTTCTTAAATTATACATTATATCATTATAAAACAACTTATTGTTATACAAGTGCTTATTTATCTTCTAATATAATATTTGGATATATTTCCATTTTATGACATTATTTACATAATATATTTTATTATTTTTTATCCATGTCATGTTATTCATGTTATACTTATCCCATTATATCTAATATTGCATTATTTCTCTTGATTTAAATTGATCTCAACAATTATTATGTCTCTTATTTAATAGGATTATAATATGAGGTATATGAATGATTTCAGGGACATAGAATAAGAAATAATAAAATTTAGAATACAATTATTATGATTTATTCCATGATTTTAGATATAATGTTCGCATTATGTATGTATCTAGTCTCCAAAAAATGGCTACATATTTTATCCTTGTGGATGTGATACCTTTTATATTGTTCTATTGTAGTAAAATTACTGATGGATCTGATTTTCAAGAGTTTGGTTGTTACACTGGTCCTTACCTCATTCGTTTCACTCTTTATTCTTATCACAATCACTTGGGTGATGGACACTATCTAGCTCATGTTGTTAATCACATTCCATTGTTTTCATCTAGTCTTCTACCTCCTCTTATATTTCCTAAAAAAGTTTTTAGTGGTTCATTATGACCAACAAACCCGACACACTATATTTTAATCAATTCTTACAGAGCACACCATTAGTTACATGCTATAATTTTTTGAGAAAATGAGGCTGATATTATCTAATCCTTAGCATCATAAAATAATATTGTAATGTATTATGTATGATGAGAATGATTATAGAGATATATAAAAAATTATAGAGGAAAATTTGGTCCCTTTGTAATTATGGTTCTTCCATCAATGAGACACATTCACCAAGAACAATTTTAGGGTTACATCCATCCAACCTAAAAGCATAGTACTCAAGGATTAGTAACATAATAATAAGGATTTTTAAAGAATAAAATAAATTTTTATTCCATCTATTCGATCATAATGAATAAAGAAATTCATATTATGAATTAAAATGTAAAATCCATTAAGAGACAAGAAATGAGATATTTGATAGTACTTTCTCAATAGGGAATCATTAATTTCATAAATTCCTTATTATAAACGTGATTCCATTATTCATCATCATTAAATTCTCTCTTATCCTAAAAACTGATATCATTTTCACCCAATTTCTAGTTACTCCATGCTCTCTTAATCCATAGGGTTCATATCAATGACAAATAGATAACTCTGGAAAAGAAACATAACAATAACAAAATAAAGGGATCCTAATTTTTAAATTTAAAGATATATAATTTAAATAATAGAATTAAGTTAAATAATTCCACTAATAAACTATTACATACCAGAGCCTGAGCCATGAAACTATGATGTGATGCCTAATTATAGAAATCATTTGTTAAAATCTATCCTCTCATATGCATCATAGGATTTCAATTTTTTATTGGGGGTTATATTTTGGTAGAAAATGATAATTCTGAATAACTCAAGAATTTTTTTTAATGAAAATAAATTATAATTAATATATTATTATCTTACTCGCATAATGCTTGTATTTATATGATAGAAAATCTAGGTGAAAACAGATCTCTTCAAAATCATCAAAATATTCAGATGTTTTTTTAGTTCATTATTGGCGTAATTTTTTTTATTAAACGCCTATAATGATCCTAGGACTCAAACATAAAACTATACTGAGCATCAGCAAGAAATTTTTTGGGTCCTTAATTCCTACCAAACAGAACTAATGTTACCATTGAAATGGATATTATAGGAGTTGTTAAATATGGATGTTTCATAAACAAATCTACAAAAAACATGTCCCACCTTCCAAAAAAATTCCCCATATTTAATTTTCAATTATCTAAGTAAGCAATGTACACCCAATCATGAGATGGGAAGAACATCATTCATCGCTAATGTCTTAAACTCTAGATCATCTAAAATAAATACATTAACAAAAAATCCTATACATCATGAATTTTTTTCCAATCCTTTGTACCCAACAATTTCTCTCATCAAAACATCATTCCATCACATAGTATGAAATCAAAAAACAAACCATTGAAATTTATATCATAATAGTTTGTTTCATATGTGACCCTTAGTGGGGGAACTCAACTCTCAAAAATGAAATTGTTTTCTAGCAGCCTATCATAAGATAACTACCCATCCACACCACAATTCAACATTAACTTCTTTCTAAATTTTTAATAGGGACCCAAGGGGTGTTTCATTGTGATTTGATCCCTCAATCCAACCTTGATTTATCCATCTTCTACGAACTTCATATAATAGGAACTAGTTTTCCAAGATCATTTAATTGGGGTTAGAAATATCATATTTACTTGTATAAATATCTTAATGGATCCTTGATCTATATCATCATATATATAATGTTTGAATTCCCTATCGTAGATACCATGGTTGTGTTTCAATTTATCTTTTCTAAAGCTACTAATGATTATATTAAAAAATAACACCAACCTCTAAAAAACTCTTAAACACCATACAATCTCCCATTGGGTGGACTAATACACTATAATACAAAGAGAAGAGTTATCCTTGTTATGATTACCCCACTATGATAGCTCTAATCCCTATGAAAACACCCACCAAGAAAGAGACATTAAAAACAAAAACCACTCAAAAAATACTCCCCCACCACCTCATAGAATGGGTTTTGAGTATATTTATTTTCCTATAAGTATTCAATCTATATACCAAATTAATTTCCATGATATTTTAGGTATATATCCACTCAATTTTTCCATCTCCTTATGTAATACAAATACTATGTGAGGATCACTATCCACTTAAAAATGCTTGTGATGTTGTTCCACATCAAATAAAAATCATTATGTATATCATATGAGAACAAAAATACATGTAGGATACTTATTTATAAATCAATATTATGGGAATCTCTCACAAAAAGTAATATTATAAGGCCTACACCATTGATCAATGGTAATATATATATATATACCTCGATATCTCACCAAGAAAGAGACATTTCACTAATACTAGCTATTAATGATGCTCTTCTATCATTTGGACATCGATTCCTCTACTGAAAAGAATCAATAACCATGTTGTTACTACACTGTAATGATTTACTCAAAATATAAGGAAATAACTTCATGAATACCAATAAATACCAAAAATCCTTATCCCACTCTAAGTAAATTTTCTACATATGTGTCACACTCATGGGAGAAAATGGGAAAATTCCTAAAACACCTAACATTACCCATCTATAATCCGATAAATAAGATAATTTTTTCTTAATACACTTTACATGTTGTAATGGAACAGATAGTTCAAAACAATAGTACTAGAATAAAATATTCAGAATATAATCACATGGCTATGAAGGTCTATGAATGGGGGAAAACTATGAGTTTTCTGTACAGAATTCATTAATTCATCTATATTCCTAGAAAGTTATTTATCATCCATGAAAATAACACGTTAATTCAGAAAATGCTTCTAGTGGGTATTAAAAATCATCATTAACTTTATTAAGTCCACTCACCAAGTGTGGAGGCTCACTCACAACTAATGATAGAACATGCCTCATTTATATAATCTCATATACCTCATGATAATAGATATAGTAAAATGTCAATAAAAACTTATGATCCATTGTATATCTATCTTCTATGAATGAAATTCTAGAAATAATTCCTTCCCCACTATAGATAAATCACTTCCTAATGAGGTGACTCAAATATACTTTCCACTAAAGAATATTCTCTGGTTGATAAGAAAATTCTTAAGGAATATACTATAATCCACATGTCCTAAAATATTATGTCATAAAAATATCTCATGCTCAGACTATCCGACACGAGGGACGCTAAATAGAGAACATGGATCATACTATAATCTATATCCATTGATGACTAATCATAATCATATATCATAGGTTTCTTCCATAAAACTGACTGTCTACACTGATCACCTGACAAGAACTAAAAAATTTTGTTATTAATATAAGTGAATAGATGCATCATACATATCATGGTTCCCTCACACAACTGCATGTTTTACAAAATAGTTCTCAAGTATAAAACTATATATAATATAGGGATGTAGCCAATCCTAATGTCATCTCCTAGGTGGAGATCCATCGATGACACCACTATCATCATATTCTTTAAAAACATAGACCAAACCTAATAACACAAGTGTACCTGTACCAAAAATTTCCAATATAAAAGTCCTTAATCATGAAAATCAAACACTTTTAGAATTTCATAAAAACACAACCAACGCTAAAAAAATATTCCAATGGAATATCCACTTGAATATATAAAAATAAAAAATTACACTGTAAAAAATGACTAGGGAACACCTCCTAAGGTCTATTGGCCTTTCCCTATACCAAAAAATGGTCTCAATTTCATATGTGTTGTCAAAAATCCTATATTATAACTCAACCTAAAAGAGGTTCCATGACTCCATCCATTATAGAGGATTCCAGTCATATGTTTCTAAAAACATTATCCATTATCATCTCACTATGTTGTGTAGGGATATGAGTAGAAGAATAAACATCTAATCAATGGTAGTATATAATAAATGGAAATGTGTGTATCAATGACTATACTAGCCTTTATTTCATGAGGATAAGGCCCACTTGGAAATCCTATAAGATATATATAATCATAAATCATGAAATGTGTCTCTTATATAAGTTGTTTCACATATTTTATTAGGTACTAAAGTATTCTATATAATAAATATCTTCACTATGAATAAATTAGAGATAAACTACCTTAGATTAATAAGAATGGATACATCTCATCTAAATATCCAAAAAAACTAAATATCTCAATATTTTAGGTGAGATTTTTAACTCTATGCATGGGATCATTATGATCCTTCCTCAAAAAATGGGAAATCTATCAATGGGTGGAACCATTCCAATGAAATCATGAACCCATAATGATTATAAAATATATCAATTAGGTGAAATGGGAATAACTCAAATGATAATAATTAACCACTTTATGGTGTATGTATCATTATTGTTCCCCATAATGATGTCTGAAGAGCATCAAGTCAGCTAGAGGGTTATTAGAATCACACAGAAATGTTTGTTCATCCACCACACAAATTTTTTATCATTATTCGAATAATATTACTCAATACCCTTTTATCATCATTTTCTTATCCTTGAAACCTAATCCTCATTTGACTACTATCTCCCGAAACAAGACCTATCACATACCCACTTTGATTACACTCTGACATTTCCCGACCCATTAAGGCCCTAAAAATAAGGTAGTAAGCCATGTTTGGCACCCCAATAACTCTTCTTATAGGTCAGGTTCTGATAAATATTGTAACACCCCAAGCTTCTACGGTACGCTTCTCTTTGAACAATGTGATAGCGGGTGTTGTACGCAACACCGAGTTCTAACACACCATAACCAATCAAACTAGCCGTTATGAATACTAATACCTACTTTTTGAAATTTTATATTTTTTATTTTTTTATAAATGGACTTCATTTTTGGATTCGGAATATCGAATTTAGCCTAAGGTGAAATTTTGGTACTTTTCGGATAACTTTAATATTTTGATGAATAGTGAAAATTACTAAATATTAATTAAAAACAACTATTTTAATCAAAATAATTAATAGTGATAAATTATGAATTTGAGTGGTTTTAAAGTATATTTAGAATATATTTTTACCATTTAATACAATGTTAGTCATTTGACATAATTTTACGATTAAACTGGACATAAACAAGTGTAAATCTTTTGATAGTTATTATCTCTTAAAAACACGCTTTTGTTTTTAACAACGGGAATTAATTTGAAATTAATTTATGCCAATTATGTGTTTTGAATTTTGAAAAATTGATTCCATATTTGTAATCAGGATTTTCATACTGTGTAACGAGGTAACTTTTATTTTTAGACATTTTGAATAATTACTTCGGTAAATATTTTATTTACCATGGTTAAGGGTAAATCTGGTAAATAAGGGATAAAAAATAATATTATAATAATATTAAGTTACACTAAAACGTGTTCTAGCCTTATAGGTTGATAAATGTTCGACCATAGGCATCTTTGGGCCGATTTTGGGTCCCCATGGAGCCACTTGTATGTGATAGGGACACTTAATTTTAATTAAGTTAAAATTAGTACAAAAATGACATAAGCATATATCTTTTAGAAAAATTTTTTTTACAAAGGGTTATATATGTTGGATTTTCGACTATAAATTTTAATTAGAAATATAAAACTATTTCCTACATAATGATATTTTATTTATACTTTTTAGACTTTATATGAGTTAATTTATTTATGACACAATTATGATGCAGTAATTACCATAATAGTGAGAAATTAAAATAATTGATATTATAAATACCCAAATAAATAAAATTTGAGACTTTTAATGAATTAAAATAATTTTATAGGATAATATGACATATTAGGATTTATTTAATTAACTTTGTTTGAAGATATAATTCTGTTATGAGTTTCAAATGAATCAACTATTGAATAGTGTCAAAATTGACATAAAAGAGTTTGTAAAACAAATATTATATTATTAATTGATATTAAATTCCTAAAAATATAAGGTTCGGACAAGAGACTTATATCATGATAGTTATATCATTAATGGACCCCTTGGGGGTATCTTGTATGTATATAGTAAGTTTATTAACTATATAATATAAAAATACAAAGTGACATGGTAAATGTCAAACTAATTAACTAAGAGTTAAAACTAAAAGATAAGGTTAATATATTAACCCATACCCATCTAAATTCTATTGGTTGAATGGATTTAGACCTATCCCCACCATAACCTCTTAATAATCAACTTTTGAGCCATTATAAACCGAATTGGAATTTATTATAAATTAATATTTCTAGCTTTTCCAAAGGTGACCCTCACTCCTCTTATAAAAGGGCACCCCTCCTTCTCATTTATTCACACCTTATAAGCCTTTTTGTTCGAAAAAACTCTGCCCAAATACTCTCCCATCTTCCCTCACTACAACCTAGAGGCCTTATTTTGATCATAAATCCAACCTAAGAAGCCCTTTTGATCAAATCAAAAGGAAGAACCCGAAGAAGAGGTATTGTTTTCACCACCCTTTTTCAAATTCATTTCTTCTTCCACTTCTTCTTTATTTGTTATTACCATTCTAAAATAATAAATTCTGTATCTTATATATATTGTGAGGTTATTATAAATATGGTACAACCATATTCAGTATCCTATCCACCCTTTGAATAACATGTCACCATACGTGCGTACGTACGGCTTACCGTCTCCACGTCATGGTGTAATTGTTATTCAATATATTATTATTTGGATGGGTATAATAATGATGTGTAACTCAAGTAAATAATAAATATAACATGATAATGATTCTTTGTATATGATATACTATCCAATTATATATTATTTTAATATCAAAAGAATGATATTGTCGCTCGTGCGTACGTATGGACTACCGTCTCCACGAACGCGATGAGATTCATTCTCCATCGTATCCATTCAGGAAAAATTATCATTTGATGATTGGTAATAGTATTTAATGACTTGATATAATTCTGGATATGAAAATGATACAACCTATCCATAACAAACACGGCTTATGTAACAAAACATATAAAAATAAACGAGTAAGTTAACACCTAAAACGATGATAATTCTAAGATATTATTAACAAAGCAATGTTAAAAGATCATATATGATATCATATTAATGTATATCATTCTTGAATAATTTGATAACAATTATTTCACCATTATACAGGAGGTTAACCTACCCTCAACCATGTAAAAGTACAAGGTAAGGGTTTATTTGACAATCTCTTCATTATCCGAGGTTGTTTATACGCAATTATCTACTGGGATCTCTTTATCAACAACATCCATGTTTCTTAGAAGTCTATTTCAAAACATTTTTACAATTTACAAAGAATATGGGTTAAATTCATTTATACCCTTATGTGTTTTTAAAGGAATATTTCCGTCTTTTTCCAAACAAGGTACTTTTTACCTTTTGACAAATTTAAGGTAAGAATATTTTTTTAACTTATACGGCGGGTGCGGCTATTTACCGCCGTTATTAAATCGTCAAAGCTTCCCTTACAAGATTATAAGAATATTTACAATGTAAATGTTTTATTTTATAATTATGTAGGTTTTAAATTATTTCAAAATGAATATTTTAAGAATTTTTTAAAAGTACTCTTTATCAAGATCATAATTTTAAATGTTTTAAAGATTTATATTTCTAAATATTTTTAATTAGTGTCCATGTTTTCAAAATGATTTTAAGGATTTATTTATATGGACATGAAGGTTTTGAAATGATATTTATTTTCAAAATTTTCAAAGTGGTATGGGACACTTTGATTCAAAAATCTCTTTTAAATTACCTCCGTTATAAATGTGTGACTTTTCAATGATTTCGAGAAAAGAGATATTTCTCTCAAATAGTTTTTATTTCATCTATGTCAACATCCTTTGATGGATTTTATGATTATTTGAAGTTGATTAATTATGATACAAAAATTCTATATTATATTGAAGGTTTTGTGATATGTTTGACTGTGGATGTGCTATTTTTATACCATTCATGGTTTATGGTGAAAATATTGGCATTTTGTATGCTAGTTTTAATACAAATGTTTATTTTATGTTTAAACCTTTTCATATTGGAATGCATTAGACTTAATATGTGACGGGTGGATCCCGCTATAGCTCTTCGATGCATTGGTAGTTCTCATGAGACAAACTAGTGTCTTGGCACAAGGCCTTGACAAAATCTTATTTGTTGTGTTGGCACGAGGCCTTGGATACGTGGTTATGATAGTCTGGAATTATGAATTCCATCATTATGAAAGTGGTTATTGATATTTCCTGTGATTATTTGATTAGTAGAATATACATGTGAATAAGTATATGGAATTATTTCATTTTATTTTTTCCATACTATGTTGAAGTTCAAGTTTAAAAGGGTTTTTTTAGTTATACACTTCTTTAAATGTTTATTCTTATTTATGAAAGTTTCCGCTATATTGTTATCCTTACTAGGCATTTGAGCTCACCCCTTTTCTATGTTTTATTTTTCCCAGGATGTGAAGAAGTAAATTATGAATGACCTGCAGGGATATTATGAGGGGATAATAGTGTTGACTATGGAGACAACATGTTGTTGTAGTAGTTTTTTACTTTATGATGTAATGTAAAACACTATTAATATATCTAGTGTTTCCAAGGCTACTAAACCAATCGGTCTTTCGAGATTTGACCATTCTTGTGATCATTCCAATGTTATGTAATAATGCATCGACTCTAGGTAACTGGGGTCGGGGCGTTACAGTTGGATTTAGAGGAAGTTTATTACAAACCTTGGAAGCCAGATTTTGATAAACTTTGATTAGAGCATGTAGACCTAAGATTAACTTTTAGGATTAGTATAGAAGAACATCCTAAAATTTTGGTATTGTAGAGATTTTGTGAGTTTTCCGAGCAATACATCCCTGTCTGGATACGAGCTGGTAGAGGTGGATCTGGCACAGATGTACCTAGGGGTAAAACCCGAAAACACCGCTTTGAGCTAGACTCAAACGAGAACTGGTGCATGACAATGGGCCTTGCTGCACTCTTGGTTACGACACTCCCGGGGGATATGCATAGGATTACTCTCATTTTCATTACAAATCATTATGAAGGGTTTATGAGTATATACTTCCTCAATGAAAACTTTCTTATGATAATGGATTATATCCATAAATAGTTCAATTTATGTTAAGTGTTTTATATGTATGGGATTATGTATTTTGATTCATAGACTAATCTAGTGTATGCCATGGTTTTGAAATGGTGCCCAGTACAAGGAATGAGAACTCCAGCAATGAACATGATCCAAAGAGAAAGAAGGATGATATCTTTCATGTTCTTAAGCCAGAATTTATAAGAAAAATAGTCTCCCATGTATTATCATCATATGAATAAATAATATCATGTGTTGATAAGATATGTAAAGAGTTTACTGAGTCCTATGGCTTTGAAGGGAAGCAAGAGAAGAAATGGATGGAAGAGAGAATGATGGATAAAGGCGAGAGGGAAAATAAAAATTTTCTTATATGTGATAATTGTGGGAAGAAACACCCTGAAACTTGCCTAAATGGAATGGGAGTTTGTTATAAGTGTTGAGGAAAAGGGCACAAAGTACGTGACTTCAAGGATAATAAAATGGTTTCAAATGTAGAATACTTCATTTGCAAGGAGTTTGGACACTACGCGAACCTATGTCCCAGTCATCAGACTATGCCGCAAATGATGCTATTGGATAATAATCAAGTTATGATACTACCACATATGAAGAGGAATAATTAGAGTTCTTATGTTGATTATGTCATTTGAGTGTTGTATCAACAATGTACTTGTTATAATAATTATGGAGTATATAAGGATTGTTTAGCAGTACTATTTGATTAAGGACTTGAAATTGTGTGCAACAAAGAAAAGTGACTCAATAGTAGGATAAAATTTTGGAAAATATATGGTTTATAGAATGATAAACCAAAATATAGTTCTGATACCGAGGTAATGATTTTGGAAAAATACATGATTGATTTGGATAAATTATATTGGATATTCTTGACTATCTTGAAACTGATTAATGATTTGTATATTCCATAATTATTGTGGTTTAAAACATTTTTGGATTGAAGGAGTATATCTATTATTCTTTAAGGAATAAGGGATCATGAATGTAATCAATAAGGTTTTATGGTAATTCCGGATGTTGCAGTGTTTTAAAAGAATTCATGATGAAGGTGTTCACATATTATTATGCGGAAAAAATAATCTTTATTGTGTTTACCTTCCATATAAATTTTGGAATTAATTATTTTTGATAGTTCTAGTTTGGATTATTTTGGATTGCCATAAAAGGACATCCCGGAGGTCGGGCGGAAACCTGTCGCGTCCGGCAAGCCCGCGAGACTTGAACCCACAACCGAAGGGCGTCAAGTGTGTATCACCTACCACTGAACCACGTGATGTCCTGGATTGTATAATGTCATTTTTAATGGTTTTCCTATATGAATTATAAATTCATTTTTTAACCCTATACGAATAGGATAAATAGAATATTATTTTTATGTTCTATTATCTTTTAGAGTGAAAGATGAGTCTGTGGTAGAAATTAGTTAAAGGATGGAACTATACTTGTCAAGAATATATTTTCTTCTTCTCTTATTATATGAAGAAATTAATTGTTATTCTTTATTTAAGGAATCCTAAAACCTAAAATGTGTTATCCTAATACCCCATGTTTTGTTGAACCGATGGTATTTCAAATTATCATAGATTGATGAATTTAAGGACCTCAATTTTAAACTTGTTTGTGATTGATGACCTCAATCACTACCTATAAATATTTACGTTTACCTCCAATTATATGTCTCTAATTTCCACCAATTTTCTCCTAATCCAGATCATAATTTGGTGGTGACCCTTTCATTTCTCTTTTCCTCATATTAAGAGAAAATTTTAGTAACCCAATTTCCGATGTGGGTTTTCCCACAAAGATATTTTTTATTTTCAACCTTTTATTTTCGAAGAACAATTTCAAATTGTGAGGACACAATTTATTGAAGGAGGGGAGAATTTAACACCCCAAGTTTCTACGGTACACTTCTCTTTGAATAATGTGATAGTGTGTGTTGTACGCAACACTGAGTTCTAACACACCATAACCAATCAAACTAGCCATTATGAATAGTAATACCTACTTTTTGAAATTATATATATTTCATATTTCAAAATGGACTTCATTTTTGGATTCGGAATATCAAATTTAGCCTAAGGTGAAATTTTGGTACTTTTCGGATAACTTTAATATTTTGATGAATAGTGAAAATTACTGAATTTGAATTAAAAACAACTTTTTTAATCGAAATACTTAATAGTGATAAATTATGAATTTGAGAGGGTTTAAAGTATATTTAGAATATATTTTTACCATTTAATATAATGTTATTAATTGGACATAATTTTACAATTAAACCGGACATAAACAAGCGTCAATCTTTTGATAGTTATTATCTCTTAAAAACACGCTTTTTGTTTTAACAACGGGAATTAATTTTAAATTAATTTCTGCCACTTCTGTGTTTTGAATTTGGAAAAAGGGATTCTATATTAGGAATCATGATGTTCAAATTGTGTAAATAGGTAACTTTTATTTTTAGACATTTTGAATAATTATTTCGGTAAATATTTTATTTAGCATGGTTAAAGGTAAATCCAGTAAATAAGGGTTAACAAATAATATTATAATAATACTAAATTACCCTAAAACGTGTCCTAAAATTATTGGTTGATACATGTTCTTCCATAGGAATCTTTGGGTCGATTTTGGGTCCCCATGGAGCCACTTGTAGGTGATAGGGACACTTAATTTTAATTAAGTTAAAATAAGTACATAAATGACATAAGCATTTATCTTTTAGATAAATTTTTTTTACATAGGGTAATATATGTTGTATTTTAGACTATAAATATTCATTAGAAATCTAAAAAAATTTCCTACATAATAATATTTTATTTATAATTTTTAGACTTTAAATAATTTAATTTATTTATGACGAAATTTTGATGCAGTAATTACCATAATAGAGACAAATTAAAATAATTGATATTATAAATACCCAAATAATTATAATTTGAGACTTTTAATGAATTAAATAAATTTTATAGGATAATATCACATATTAGTATTGATCTAATTAACTTTTTATGAAGTAATCATTTTGTTATGAGTTTCACAATAATCAACTATTGAATAGTGTCAAAATTGACATAAAAGAGTTTTTAAACAAATATTATATTATTAATTGATATTAAATTAATAAAAATCTAAGGTTCGGCGAAGAGACTTATATAATTATAGTTATATCATTAATGGACCACTTGGGGGTCTCATTGATGTATATAGTATGTTTATTAACTATATAATATAAAAATACAAAGTGACATGGTAAATGTCAAACTAATTAACTAGGAGTTAAAACTAAAAGATAAGGTTAATATAGTAACCCAAACCTGTCTAAATTATATTGGTTGAATGGTTTTCGACCTATCCCCACCTTAACCTTTAAATAATCAACTTTTGAGCCATTAGAAACCGAATATAAATTTATTATAAATTAATATTACTAGCTTTTCCAAAGGTGCCCCTCACCCCTCCTATAAAAGGGCACTATTCCTTCTCATTTCTTCACACCTTAAAAGCCTTTTGGATCAGCCAAAATCTGCCCAAATACTCTCCCAACATCCCTCACTACAACCTAGAGGCCTTATTTTGAACATAAATCTATCCTACAGAGCCCTTTTGATCAAATCAAAAGGAAGAACCTGAAGAAGAGGTAATGTTTTCACCACCCTTTTTCAAATTCATTTCTTCTTCCACTTATTATTTCTTTGTTATTAACATTTTAAAATAATAACTCTAGTATCTTATATATACTGTGAGGTTATTATAAATATGGTACAACCATATTCAGTACTCTATACACCCTTTGAATAACATGTCACCATACGTGCGTACGTACGGCTTACCGTCTCCACGTTGTGGTGTAATTGTTATTCAATATATTATTATTTGGATGGGTATAATAATGATGTGTAACTCATGTAAATAAAAAATATAACATGATAATGATTATTTATATATGATATACTATCCAATTATATATTTTTTTATTATCAAAAGAATGATATTGTCACTCGTGCGTACGTACGGACTACCGTCTCCACGAACGCGATGAGATTAATTCTCCATCATATCCATTCAAGTAAAATTATCATTTTATTATTATTAATAGTATTTAATGACTTGATATAATTCTGGATATGAATAAGATACAACCTATACATAACAAAAACGGCTTATGTGACAAAACATATAAAAGTAAACGAGTAAGTTAACACCGGAAACGACGATAATTCTAAGATATTATTTACAAAGCAATGTCAAAAGATCATATATGATATCATATTAATGTATATGATTCTTGAATAATTTTTAAACAATTATTTAACGATTATACAGGAGGTTAACCTACCCTCAACCAAGGAAAAGTATAAGGTAAGTGTTTATTTCACAATCTCTTCATTATACGAGGTTGTTTATACGCAATTATCTTCTGGGATCTCTTTATCATCCACATCCATGTTTCTTCGAAGTGTATTTCAAATTTTGTTTTCAATTTACAAAGAATATGGGTTAAAGTCATTTATACCCTTATGTGTTTTTAAAGGAATCTTTCCGTTGTTTTTCAAACAAGGTACTTTTTACCTTTCGACAAATTTAAGGTAAAAATGTTTTTTTAACTTATACGGCGGGTGCGGCTATTTACCACCATTATAAAATCGTCAAATCTTCCCTTAGAAGATTATTAGAATATTTTCAAAGTAAATGTTTTATTTTATAATTATGTGACTTTTAAATGATTTAAAAATGAATATTTTAATAATTTTTGAAAGGCACTCTTTATCAAGATCATAATTTTAAATGTTTTAAAGATTTATCTTTCTAAATATTTTTTATTAATGTCCATGTTTTCAAAATGATATTAGGGATTTATTTATATGGACATGAAGGTTTTGAGTTGATATTTCTTTTCAAAAGTTTCAAAGTGTTATGGGAAACTTAGATTCAAAAATCTCTTTTAAATTACCTCCTTTATAAATGTGTGACTTTTCAATGATTTCGAGAAAAGAGATATTTCTCTCAAATAGTTTTGATTTCATCTATGACAATATCCTTGATGGATTTTAATCTTATTTGAAGTTGATTTATTATGATACAAAACTTCTATATTATATTGATGTTTTTGTGTTATGTTTGACTGTGGATGTGCTATTTTTATACCATTCATGGTTTATGGTGAAAATATTGACATTTTGTATGCTAGTTTTAATACGAATTTTTATGTTATGTTTAAACCTTTTCATATGGGAATGCATTGGACTTAATATGTGACGGGTGGAGCCCGCTATAGCTCCCCGATGCATCGGTAGGTCTCATGAGATAAACTAGTGTCTTCGCACAAGGCCTTGACAAAATCTTATTTGTATTCTTGGCACGAGGCCTTGGCTATATGGTTATGATAGTCTGGAATTATGCATTCCATCATTATGAAAGTGGTTATTGATATTTCATGTGATTATTCAGTTAGTAGAATATCCATGTGAATAAGTAAATGGCATTATTTCATTTTATTTTTTCCATACTATGTTGAAGTTCAAGTTTAAAAGGGTTTTGTTTTATTTATACACTTCCTTAAATGTTTATTCTTATTTATGAAAGTTTCAGCTATATTGTTATCCTTACTGGGCATTTGAGCTCACCCCTTTTCTATGTTTTATTTTTCCCAGGATGTGAAGAAGTAAATTATGAATGACCTGCAGGGATATTATGAGGGGATAATAGTGTGGACTATGGAGACAATATGTTGTTGTAGTAGTTTTTCAGTTTATGATGTAATGTAAAACATTATGAATATATCTAGTGTTTCCAAGGCTACTAAACCAATCGATCTTTTGAGATTTTATCATTCTTGTGATCATTCCAATGTTATGTAATAATGCATCGACTCTAGGTAACTGGGGTCAGGGTGTTACAAATATCACTAAGTAGGCATGTATCATAATATGGGAGGCCTTAGCCTATATCATACTATAATATAGAAATATATCTAATGCATAAAATGACCAATCCAATATATAAAAGAAACTATATAATATACAACACATGTGTGTGAAGACAAGATACAAGTATAAAGAAACATAGGAATATACCAATGGATTATTACAACTAACAGGGATCTGAAACTAACATAATAAAACTAATAAGAATATGAAGCATTATTTCATTATACATGGGTTGATATTCATCTACAATGATCACTACTTCCATAAAAAACCACCATTTACCACCATGCATCACCAAGAATCATCGATTTCCACGATTCCCATATTTGAATTTTGTCTCATTTATAAGTACAAAAAATATGTGTTAACAAGACTTTTATTAGAGTGAGTATAAAAATACCTAGTATGGAACCCCAAAACATCATTTTAAAAATAAGAGAAAATTCGTCTCAAATTCAATCATAAGGATGTGAACTTGAAAAAGAAAAAAGGATCTACATTGTCTCTTCAACTAAAAGCCACATGAAAGTAGGTAGGTTCCCAATAATATCATCTACAATAACAAATATTAAAACCATATTATAAAACTATTAATCAAAGATAAAAAAATATTCTATAAGGATTAATGTGGACACAAACAAATATTTTGAAACTTAAAGAAAACCAATGGGGTGTCTAGGAGTGAAAATTATTAAAGAAATATTCATTTATCAACATTTGAAAGAAGAATAGTATTGTAAGAATCAATAAAATTATGAATCCTCATCATTTTATCATGCTTTCTAGTTAAAGGAACATCACATCCTCATATTCTATGATATATTAAAACAAATGAAAATCTTAAATACCAATTCGAAATAACCCATGTAATATCATAGGAACTATGGTTGATTATCAAATTCCCCAGTTTGATGGGGAGAATAAGGGCTCCATTAGATGATCTTAGTCTTTGATTAAGATATTCAGATAGTGGTACAGTAACACCCAAAAAATTCTAAAATAAAAACATTTTATTTGATAGAGTGTATTACATGAAATACAAAAAATAAAATAATATAACCTCTCAACACATTATGGTATATTTAATATTTCAAATAAATTTAATATATTATATTTATTTTAATGAACACAATATTGAGTTATCTTGTATCACATGCAACAATGACTTTCTTTGCTAGCTCGCATTTCACAAAAGACCAAGTTCTGTGTAGAACCAATATATTAATAAAATATTATTATTTAACATAAAAAAATACAACATATGATTTTAATTATATGTTAATAATAGTATTATCTAAATTAGTGAAATATATTTTTTTTAATTAATTAGTTTAAAATTAAATTGTAATGATTATCGAAATAAATCTAAAATGTAGGGAATGTTTTTATAATGAACTATTTTTATGCATCCAAATGAGTTTTCTCTAAATAAATTAAATTTATTACTAATATTGAATTATATTAATTAAAAATAATATATATATATAATATAATTTTACATTAATCCAATATATTTTATATTCTTAAGATAATAATGATCCCAATATTATGCACAAAACATATATTTTTATAAAGGCACTTTTTCCTCCATTTAATGGAGAACCTATTTTAAATAAAATATTTATATCATTTATAAATTTTAAATGTAAATAAAAAATTATTTCTTTAAATATTATCATAAAAAGTATATAACAGTTAATTTTTGGTATTTTTCATGGAATATACAATTTTGGATTTATTGTGAAAAATACTAAATGTTAATTCAAAAATGATTTTTTCATCTCATTTGTTTATATGGTTAAATTATAATCATGATTAGTTTTAAAGTTCAATTATTAATTTATTAATTAAATTAAACAAAATTAAATAATTGGAATCAATTTCACAATGAAGTTGGATATAAATCATATCAAACTGTTAAGCATTTTTACATTTAAACATTGCATTTTCATCCAATCTAGGGATTACATTTAAATTAATTTCTTACACTAATGTGATTGGAATTTGAAAAAATATATTACTATTTTGTAATCTGAATAATTTATAATTTATTATAAGATCAACTTAGTTTTTTACCAAATATATTAGGGAATTTCAATAATATTAATTATAGTGATTAAGAGAAAAATTAGCTTAACAAAGTATTAAACCATAAACCTAAGGCCCACACTGACCTACAAGATTTTAGAAAACACATTTATTTTTATTATATAGACCATTTCATACCTTTTGAATAATATTTATCATAATTTTATCCATATTACAAGAGTACAACATGGGTGTAATTCCATATTCCAAAATTAACCAGAATAACATTCCGCCTCCACTACAAAAAAGGCACTCACCCCCACCCATAAATTATTCTAACATCTCAATTCCGTTGTATAAAAAACGTTCCTATATAAGCTCCCAATATACCTAAAAATATATTATAATCCAATAAATTTGGCATAAATGTTTCCGAGGAACCCCTTTGGTGAAAACCAAAAAGAGTTACGGGAAAAAGAAGTAACATTTTTCAATGTGCATCAATGTTTTATTTTTTTCTATACACATTAATTTATCATTATTCCATTAATATATAATAACATCAGTATCCTAAATATACATATATTATTTTTTGATAATGGTTCAACCTAAACCTATACAGACTTCAATCAAATCGGTAAAAAATTATAGTTCATGTACGACGAACTACAAGCTCACAAAATGATGTTGTTCGTTTTTCCATTACCATATATCATGGTAAGTAATTTTGATAGAAACAAACTTTTTATAACATATATATTAAAAATATGTTGTATTAAAAATTATATAATAAGTATATAAAACATTACTTCAGGATTTCCATTTTTTAAGTATGAAAACATCATTTGTAGAAGTGAAGTCTACTCTCACCTCAAAGCGATGTGACTCATTCACATTATAAATAGAATTTATAAAGGATTTAATTTATAAAAATATGTGACATATATGACATAAATATGATAATTTTTTTATTATATTAATAAATATCATTTACATTTCATTTTTTAATTAGAAAAATGAAACCGAAGTAACATTGATGTGTACGTACTGGCAAACATCTTTATGAACGGTGAATTTTATTTCCATTCTACAAATATTATGGATCACAATAAATAAATATATAATAAATATATAATATAATAACATCATGGTTTAAATTATACAGATGATAAATCATCATCTAAATAATAATAACGAAAATAACAAGCCCAAACAAACTAAAAAAACTAAGCATTTGACACTCAAAATAGTGAAAATAATGAAAGATTGATAACAAATGGGTAATAAGATATTATAAATAATATAATATATGATATTATAAATATTATAATGGTTTTATAATAATTTAGTGACATGTTTAAAACTTTTATACCTGATGTAAAATACATTCAACCAAAATGAAACACAACGTAAGGGATTCTTGTCTTGTAATTATTTTCATGAGGCATACACCATTTTCACAACTTAATTAATTTGTGTGGTGTATCTAATTCCAATATTGAATTTTTTATCATGAATATATTCATATTCAAGGTATTTATACTTTCATTTTACGTTTATTCATTCATGGGGATTATAAATCCAAAGTTACCAAGTAGTAAGTGACTTCATCTCAATTTCCATTCATGGAGGAATACATTATTGGTTTGCACCTAATTTGTTATATATGATTCACATAATACCACTTTTAAATGTGATATAATTATTAATAAATAATTCATGATATTTTGATTTTTAATTTAATTTATTTAATCTAAGGGGATTTCTTCTTAATGATACCCAGGTGATAAATAAATTTGATAACTCAACTAATTTTTATTAGGTTATATTACTTCCTTGTTGTTATCAATATTCTATGATTATGTGAAGAATGGATTTCATTTTCTATTGATTTATTTTCACTTTATATCTATCTATTTATGGTAGATAAATGAAATTAATTAAATGATCAAATCACAATTCAATTATATAATAATTTAATGGGGTTGTCTCAAATAAATATTCTAATCAAGAATACTAAATCTTGAAATTCCATAAATTTATTTTTTATAAACAATGTTCAACAAAACATCCCATTTTAATCTCCTCTCATTATTCATGACCTCTATTTCTCTCTTTAGTTGGAAGACCTGTTTTACTCTAAAACCCATGTTTTCTAAAAAGGTATCAAAAATGTTTTATCCATTAAAAATAATTTATTAATGAAATTTTAACATTTTAAAAATTCTTTCAAAAAAATATTTACGTTTCTTTATAAAAAAAGTAATATTCTAACTTTTTATCATGATAATGGAAAGTTATTGTTATATATCATATTGAATGTATGAATTTACTATCCATCCTTTCATTGGATATTCCTTTACATGTTTTAAATGTTAATTTATAAACAAAATACTTCTAAAAATGATTTTCAAATAATATATTGTTGCAAAAAAATACAAATGAGAAGGATACATTCCTAAAAAAAATTCAATGTATAATTTCATACTATTTCAATTCCTCAATGACAACAACCCTTTATTTTTATGCCACAATGGATATGATGTAATGATATAGTACATATTATTTCATTATATGGTTTATGTGTTCTTTAAAATGGGATATTACTAACATTGACTACATTATTTTTGTTGTCAGTCAACATAAATATTCAATTTCCTAGGATCGTTGAACAATCAGTTTACTCTAGTAATCTATATCATTTATCATGTACATGTTCATTTACTATATATTATAAAATTTTTACATGTATTTTTTACATTTAATGTTATTTTATTTACAGGGAAAATATTTATAAATCCACATCCTTTGCACAATATAGATATTTTATGAGACACTTTGTTTATTAATTTATATCTATCATTCTGTTTCCAGTGAATTATTTGGACATGAGAAACATGTGTTAGGGGCCATTTAATGAAATCCATATGTGCTAAGGACCAGTTAATAATATCCACATAATGAATAAATAGCCTCATTAGATGAAATAAATGTTTGGAAAACCCATCATGTTTTTTTGCAAGTAGAATAAATTTGTATATACCAAAATATTAATACTTCTTTTCTATTAGTATTGACAGTAGTATTATAAAATTTCTCAGTGGTAATGATATTTATTACAATGGTTTTTCATGAAACACTACTCAATTAATTTTTTATTCTCCTAAGAGTGTACCATTTTGGCACAAACTAGGGTCGATCGCAAGGAGGTCGCTTGCAACACACAGTCTTTCTATTGTCACTATTATTATTTAACTAATATAAAACTCACTTATATAATATATATGGGGGATTTGAAATTATGCATGAAATATAAATATTATATATACTAATGCAATTCAAACACAAAATGATGTTATAATAAAGAAATTAGGAAATTGTTCTTAGAAGTTTATGGTGGTTGAAATCATTGTTTAAAAGAATTATCAGTATTCAATTCAATGTAGTGATCAAGACCTGTCACACTACAACTTCTCATTTGAAATTTCATTATGCTATACTAGGACCCAAACATACATGGTAATTATCTTCCTTAAGACAACTAGGATGCCTCTTTTTTGACCATCATAATCAATGACATTCTCCACCATATGCATGACAATAATAATGAAGGGAAGGAAAGTGATAATCAAGAAGAAGAATTAAGACGATAGTGAAAATGAGGTGATCGCTCAAATAATAAATTTAACCATTGAAAAAATTCATATAATTGAATAAAGAGATTAGAAATTAATTAATAAGAAAATGCAATCGATTTACAATTCCCTTCGTGAAGAAGAGCTGATTTTAGTTCTCCATTTTTAATTGAGTTGGGAAGGGAACAATGATAGGATAACACATAAAATAAATAAAATGGAAAAAGGGAGATATGAAGAAGAAGAACAAACTAATGTATATTAAAAATATAAAGAACAATTAAAATAATAAAACTCAGTCTTTGCACCCTTGAATGGCTATATCATAAAATGGGAGAATGGTCTCATATTTATAGGGAGAAGGGGTGACGAATTCACACACAAAACATTTAATCCAAAAGTTTTAATGTGGATGTGCCCTTAAATGACCGAATCTACAATAGGTGTCTTATTAAATGTTGTTCTATAATGTCTCATATGTTTTCTCCCGAAATTTCAGCTTCATTGGATGCGCCTTGAAAGAGTTGTGAATTTATTATTGGTGGTTTCCTTTTTTGGAGGCAGGTTTCACGAAGGTTCCTTCAGATATATTTCATTCCATGTCCCACATAATGGATTCAAACGCCCTGAAGCTAATCTTGTAAATGTGCCTTGGTTTTCTATTCCATATCCAATTACAATCACTTCATTTTGAGATTTATGGGCCAAATTGTGTGTCTGTTATGAAGGTGGGGTTCACATAGTCCTTCAGAATAAATCTTCAAATTAATTGAAATTTTAAGGCATCTAAATGATTGATTCAGCACCTGGTTCAGAAGAAAAAAATGAAGAAAATAAAATATGGTTTCAAAAAAATTGAATCAAAAAATTTGGAAATATATGCTTCTAGAAATGACCAAAATACCCCTATGACAAAAATCTGTTAAAAATCCATAATTAGGTCATTTTTACATTTAGGCTCAAAATAACACAAAAACCTAAATATGTAAAAATTTCCGATTAAAAAACACTATGATGGATTTATAAACATTAAATTATAGTATAAAATATGTTAAAATATAAGCTGCATCAATCCCCTACACTTAAGCATTATTCTCCCGAGCAATTATCTTATATTCAAATCTAAATTCATACAATAATAAAAAATTAGAAAACATCCATGATCCTATCAAAAACAGAATTTCATCATGTCTCTTCTATGAAAAACAATTTCCTTTCATTTTCATTCCAAAAATTTAAATTTTTTCATCCTTATAAATCCATCCATGGCTCAATCAAAACCAACCTCACATTGAATTTTATGTCACTCTTCACTCAAGAGAAATTAATTCAAGAGTTATGATCGTACTTGAATGTTTCATGTATCACCATAGGCTTGTGACTATTCTCATTTCTCCACGGTGTAAAACATAAAAATGAATTCAATGATGAGGGCTTTCATAAAAGGTTCAAATGAATATGTGGCTTTTTGTTGGTAGGTAAATTATTTAAATGTTTAAGGCTAGAAAGAGAAGGTTTTACTATTAGGTACAATGAATGAATAATCAAGAAAAAACATAGAAATTTCCTCACTCAATCCTCCTTAAGTAAGTGAATGAAAACACCACTACCATTTTTTAAAGCATGGAACCAGATCCCATGAATTATTACAATGAATGATATCATCCATGTTATCAAATTTTGTTTCCTTTTTTTAAAGATCCAGAAAGGCACAACTTTATTTTCTTTTTTGTAATACTCCAGAAAGGAACAAATTATATTTTCCTTTTTTTTAAAGCTAAATAATGGAACAAATTTATTTTCCTTTTTAAGGAGAATAGAATGAAAAAAATGAAGAATAATGAAATTAGGACTTATACACAATTATTTCATTGCCTAAAATGTTGACGCACACATCACAAAACCCATCAATGAAACACATTATAATAAACGCACACAAAAGGTCGTTCCCCCACACTCAAACTTGAAATATCCATGCAATAATACCAATATAATGGGTAGGTAAGGATAAATTCTCTTGTAATGATGACTAACCCTATAAGGCAATTCATGGAATCTAAGGAATTATGAAGGATATATGTAAGGATAGGTATTAGGATAATATGTGGCTAGCCAAAGTAGTTTCTAAATATCATTAAAAACAATGAATGAAATCTAATACTTCAAAAAGGAAAATTCACAAATTCTAGTTCTCACACAAAATCCAAGTCTCCTTAAAAAAAGTGTAGGTACTAGAAATAATATGTCAATGTGGTTTAAAATACCTCACAGAATGGGAAAAATATTTTGAGTTAGTGTTTCATGTACATGGATTTTAAAAATCTGTTAAACTAATAAAAAAGATTGAAAATACAATTTAAGGAATAAAATTTCACATAAAAAATAATTTAAAATCATTTTTTTCAAAAATCATTTCAATTTTATAAAAATAAATTAATATGTGAAATGTGATCAAAATTATTAGTAAATCTCAATGTTCATAAAATATGAAAACAAAATAAGAATGAAAGGAAACAACTAAGCATGTTGAAACTCCACCCACACTTAAATTTCACTAACCTTCATTTCAGCTTGACAAAATTTAAATAAGGGTAGAAAAAATAAAGATATGGAATAACACAACCTACCTTTATTTTTTAGCAGAACTGTTGAGTTATTTTCCTAGCTACTACCAATTCTTCCTACAAAGAAATAAATGAAAAAATTCATTAGAATAATAAAAAATATAAAAAAACAAAAGGGGAGGGATAATTCTTGGTTTGACCCCCAATTAGGTTATTCATTTTTACTGCCCCTGGTCAGGTAGTTACAGTGGGTTAAGCCCAATCTGAAGGTGGATGGGTTTTCTTTCTTAGAAACTAGCACAAATTATTTCTCCCGACATCCATTAGTGGATGCCTGAAGTGAGAACCCCCAATGAAAATCAGAATGGAACATACCCTGGAAGAGATTAAAAATAGATTTTGAGATTAATATGGGGATGGAAAATGATGTAGGGGAGCTCCCTATTTTGGTCACATGGATGTGTAGTGTCCACTGATGGTAGAGATAGTAGACTGGGATGTGACCAATCTTCTAGTTTAGGATTTTAAATTGATTTTTCATGTATTTCATCTATTTGTCCATAATTCTCAAATGCACCAATGAACAACTCGAGCGGATCCTCCATTCTATCCTCGTTAAGAGCACCTTCTTCTACTTCTTCATTCAGATCTTGCAGTAGTAGTGCTGAATCTAAAAATTCAGAATAAGGGACATTAGATTGAAATTCAGAATTAATGAAATTTGAATGAAATGAATGCTCAGAATTTAAAACTCACTCAGAAATTTCAGCTTCAAACTATTTTACTTCAAGAAAGGCATCTGGGAACTCATTTATTGGAGAATGAATTGAATCATCAATAATTTCTTCAACCTCTAAAATTTATTCTTGAAATATAGGTGGGACATGATTTTCATTCTCCTAATCTTTTCTTTTTTATTGTTCCATCTATAATACTTTTACTTCTTAATCTTGGGTGGCCAGCGATGATATCAACTTGCTTGCTTTTTCCATCATTATGCAATTCTTTTGAATTATCAAGGCATTTTCTTTCAATTTTTTTTGAATTTCAAGCATTTAAATATTCAATATATCTTCCCTGTTTGGCTCACCATAAAATTTATCCACATGCCATTAAATATATCAATTTCAATAAAAATCCATATTGGCTAATGAAAGCAATGATATGTAACAAAGCTCTTTTTATTATTTTTTTAAAAAATAGTATGTGTAAGCACATTCCCTCCCCAGCAACGGTGCCAAATTAATGACAACGGTTTGTCGTAAACTTCTATTTAATTAATGTTTTATTCTCATATGAGTGTACCATAGTGTCACAACCTAGGGTAGATCATAAGGAGGCCACTTGCAACCCACAATCATTCTATTATCACTATTTTTATTTAAGTAATATAAAATTAAATTATATAATATATATGGGGGATTTTAAATTATTGATGAAATATAAATATTATATATAATAATTCAACGAAACTACATAATGATTTTATAAGAAATAAAATAGGAAATTGTTCTTGAGATTTTATGGTGGTTGAAATCAGTGTTTAAAAGAATTCTCAATATTCAATTCAATGTAGTGATCAAGACCTATCACACTACAGCTTCTCATTTGAAATGACATTACGCCATACTGAGATCTCAGTATACAGGGTAACTCTATTCTCTAATACAACTGGGATACCTCTTTCTTAACCATCATAATCAATGACATGCTCCATCGTATACACGAAAAAAAATGAAGGGAAGGAAAATGATAAACAAGAAGAAGAATTCAGACGATAGTGAAAATGAGGTGGCCGCTCAAATTATCAATTTAACCATTGAATAAATTCATATAATTGAATAAATAGATTATAAATAAAGGAATAAGAAAACAAAATCGATCCACAATTCCCTCCCTCCAAGAAGAGACGATTTTAGTTCTCCATTTTTAATGGTGTTGAGAAGGGAACAATGGGGGGAGAACACATAAAATAAATAAAATGGAAGACTGGAGATATGAAGAAGAAGGATAAACTAATGTATATTAAAAATATAAAGAAAACATTACACTAATAAAACATAGAATCATCACCCTATAATGGATATATCATAAACTGGGAGAAGGGACACATATTTATTGGGAGAAGGGGTGACGAATTCACACACAAAACATTTAATCTGAAAGATTCTACATGGATGTGCCCATAAATGGCCATATATGTAATATTTGTCCTCTTACATGTTGTTCCATAATGTATCCTCCGATTTCTCCCCAAATTTCCTCTTTATTGGATGCGCCAAGAAGGAGTTATGAATTTATTATTGGTGGGTTCTTTTTTTAGAGGCAGGTTCAAAGAAGGTTCCTTCAGATATATGTCATTCAATGTTTTTTATAATGGATTCCAAACTCCATAAAGTAAATATTTTAAACGAGACATGGGTTCATCTTCCATATCTAATTGAAATCACCTCATTTAGAGGTGTGTGGATAGAATTGTGTGTCTGTTACAAAGGTGGGGTCCCCATAGTCCTCAGGAATAAATCTTCAAATGAATTGACATTTTTAGGCATCTAGATGATCTATTAACCCCCTAGTTCAGGAGACAAATATGTATAAAATTAAATAAGGGTTCAAATAAAATTTTAATCACATAATTGGGATGTATATTTTTTGATAAATGACCAAAATAACTCTATGAAAAAATTATTTTAAAAAACCATAATTAGGTCATTTCTATATTTAGGCTCAAAATAAAACAATAACCTTAATATTCAACAATTTCCTTTTAAATAACACTATGGTGGGTTTATAAAAATTAAATTAAAGTATAAAATATCAGAAAATATTTTCTTCAATAGATATCATATTCTGAGGAACCATGTCCTACGATAATAAATAATTTCCTTCGTTTAGTGTTCAGTTATTATTATCCCACATATTTTTCTTTAACATTATCTATGTATGTATTTCATTCTAATTTAATTTAAAAAATGTAAATTTTTTCAATTATATGTCTTTACATATTGATTATGACATTTCTAGTTATTTAAATGGAATGTGTTTTCACTTATTTACCTTTCTATAAGTTATATGCACTTCATTATCAATTTATTAATTTTATGTAATGTATCTTATATTATAACCTTTTCATATTGAGTATTCTCAATGAATCATTTTTATCTTCTCTTTTACTTACCCTTATTGAGAATTTTAGATCCTCCTTATTTTGTTTCTATTTCCCATGATTCCCCTATGTTTAATAAGAATGATATGCAAGGATATTTTTGGTGGAATAATGTTATTATCTATTTATAACCATACAAATAATTATTTAATCAGTTCATTCGTTTTTAAAACAATAATAATGTATGTATCTAGTTTACCAAGACATCTAAATAGTTCATTCCATTCGGACATGACTTTCATGTATCTTATACCAATTTAATGGTAGTTGGCACTGAATTTGGGACACTAGTTTTGGGTTGATATATTTTGTATCAAAACAAGTTTAGTAGAAAGTCAAGAAACATTATTTAGGAAAGAAAGTATAGGGAATTATTACCAAAATATGTAATTTGAGGATATGTATAGAAGAACATCTTAAAAGATTGGTAAGGTGGATATTATGTGGATATTCCAAGAAATACATCCCCTCAATATACTACCAGTGGACGTTGTTCTGGAAGAGATGTACATAGGGATAAAAACTCTAAATGGTGTGTCATCCATGAATCTAGTATTACATGGTACTTGACAATAGGCCTTATAATGATCCTAGTTTTACATTTCTAGTGTATATTCTTACAATAATTCACATTCTCTTTAAAAACATTATAAACAATTGGAATAGATAATGGCACTTAATAAATTATGTTAAACCTATGGTTTTTGGGATAGAAACTAAGGATTCATGATTTAGATAACATATAAATGTTTTTACATTTTTCTAACTATCACTAGTATTACTCACACGATTTTATATTTTTGTCAATGTCTGCAACCCGGATGAGGGTAGTTAGCCTTGAACAAAAAGGGTAGTGTTTTGAAAATGATAAATAAAATGTGGTTTTGATTGGAGTGGTAGATATCATGTCAATGCATAATCTGTTTTCCTAAAATATGACTAAAAAATATATCATAACCAAATCATGAATTGACCAAATAATAGGATAATAACAGGTTTTAATATCTCAAGTTGTGGAGACCATAGAGAAAAGAATTTCATATTTCTATTATGTCTAAATATTTGAAGGAAACACACAAGAAATTTTCCCAATTAAATTTTAAATTCTTTATATGTGGGAAAGAGGGAAGTACATAAAATAATTTCTATGTAAAAAATGAAGATTATAATAGAATGAAATTAATCTCATCCTAAGGATAACGTTATACTTCGCCGGCTTAAATGTGTTGAACTTAGACAATAGCCGAGTTAATTCCCTCTCCTATAGGATAAAATACAGTTCATGTAAGGAACTGTGTGTAAATAAAGAGATTATGTATTTACATATTGTGGGTTTATTTAAAAAAAATTAAAATAGGCTATTTCATTATTATATTTCAATGATATTCTTTTCATGGTGTGAGAAATGAATTAGAATTTTATCGATGTAAAAAACGATGAAATTATTCCAATGAAATTAAAATGTACCATGTAAAAAAATTTCTTTATGTTCTTTTTTACCAAAATATTTCCTCAACATGAGGAAAAGTATCTTAATACAATAATTTTATCATAATTCATTATTTTTTGTTGAGATAATGTTGTGTCAATAGTCATATATATATGTTTTTATATCCATTGAAATTCCATTGATCAATTACTTTTTTTTGATCGTGGACATCAATCACTCACTATAAATATTTTTCCTTTTCATACATGTAGGTATCTTCCCTTTACACTATTGTTCTCCTACTTTGAATCATAGTTAAATGTTAGCCCATGTGATATTGTACTTCCCATTCTCTTTTTTCTACAAGATGTTTTTTAAACCCATCACATATTGTGGGATTTAATCAGAAGAAGTATAAAATAATTTATTACCATGAAAGAGTGTAAAATTTGTGGAATAAATTTATTTACGTTAGGGTGAATCTAACACCCAAAATTTTCTAATATAGTAACATTTAATTTTCTTGAATGTATAACAAACAAAACCAAATGTATAAAAGAATAAAACTTGTCAAGACATGCATGAATTTTTAAAATTTTAATTATATTTAATATTTTCTATAAATTTAAATACAAGAAGTACGGAATTATATTACATCGCCCACAATATATACATTCTTTGATAGCTTTTGTATCACATACAACCATGTTTTACCGAGATACAACATATTCTTAAAATATTAATATTTAATATAATAAGATATAACCGATCAATTAAATTGGTGGTTGGGAATATGGTTAGTTATTTTACAGAAATATATTTCTGATTCATTGGTTTACAAGAACATATAAATAAATATCAAAACTAATTTTAAATATAGGAAATATGTTTATAAATAACTTTTTTTATGCATCCACAGTCATTTATATTAATAAATTATACTAATTAATATCTGTGAATTATATTACTAATATATATATATATATATATATATTATATTTCTAATGAAATATTTTTACAATCATGCAATATTTTTTTATTTATAAGATAATAATGAACACAATTTTACATAGAAAAACGTATATTTTTACAAAGGAAAAATTACCCCCATTTAATGTTGATCCAATTTTGAATCTAGTTTATAGCACTTTTTTAAATTTAATATTGGAAAATAAAGATAATTATTGAAATATAATCATAAAAACTAGAGTATTTTGATTTTTTTTGTATTTTTCTATGAATTTTAATTTTTTAAGACCATAGAAAAATACCGAATTATAATTCCAAACTGCTTTTTTTATCTAACTTATTTAAAAGGATAAATTAATTTTTTTGTTTTTAAGTCTAATTATATCAAATATATATAATTAATCCAATTTATGTCGTTTAGATCAATTTAACATTAATTTTTGGATAATAAACATAGTAATATTTTAAATATTTGTACATAAAAACCATGCATTGTCGTCCCATAAGCAAAATTAATTTTAAATTAATTTCTGCCACTTTTTTTATTCGAATTTAGAAAAATGGATTAAATATTTGGAATCCACATAATATTTATTTTATAATAAATATAATATAGATTTTGACCAAAAATATTTTTTAATGTAATGAAAATTATTTACAGCGATTAAGAAAAAAATTAGCTTAATAATTGGGAAAACATTAATCTTAATGTCCAAAATTACATAGAAACTTATCCAAAATCCATTTTCTATTATTATTCAGAAAATATACTACAATTTATAACATTTTTACCATTATTAGATCCAATTTACATGGGAAAACATGGTTTTAATTACCTTTTAAAAATGTACAAGAGTGCCACTCCTCCACCACTACAAATATACACTCAATCATCCGCTTATCCAAACCTCTAAATACATTTTTATATAACAAAAAATAACAAAAAAATCTCCATGTATATCATCACACATCAAAGAATCCAATCATTGGGAAAATATTAAACCATGCAATCCCTTTGGTTCAATGAAAGAACTGTTTCCCAAAGAAGAGGTAACATTATTCAATGTGAATTTATGTTTTATTTATTTCTACACCCCTTAATTTATTGTTATTTATTTATTATATAATATAATTAGAATATGTGACATAATTTTATGTTTTAATATTAATTGTTTTACCTAAACCAACCAAACTTCCATTAAATGGGTAATGATTTTACCATTCGTGTATTGCGAACTACCACCTCATGAAATGACGTTGTTCATTTTTCCATTAAAACCACTTATTATTGTGAATTATGATGATCAAAATTTCCATAAATGATATATATTATATTTATTTTGGTTTAATACTTATGTAATTTGTATATAACTAATAACTTTATGATTTCCATTTTGGGTAAATATTATTACATTGTTTGTGGTTGTGTGCACTACTGTCTCCTCTAAGAGATGTGACTCATTAATATATGTCATGAAATGTATTAAAGAATTTTTTAATTAAAATATGATACATATATGATATATATTCTATAATTTAATTATAATATAAATATATATCATTTTTTTCCTTTTTTAAATATTATAATGAAATGGAAGTGGCGTTTATGCCTACATACGACCTACAGTCTCCAAGAATAGTGAATTTCATTTCCTACTTCCAAATATTATAGATTTTTTAAATACATGTGTACTATATATATATGATGATTACCTAATGGTGTACATTATATATATTATTAAATCAAGATCAACGTATGGAGAAAAAATGACTCCAGACATACTGGAAAAACTAAGATATTAACAATAGAAATAGTGAAAATAATGAAATATTGTTAACAAATGGGTAGCAAGATATTATAATAACAGGATATGTGATATTATAACTATGATTATATTTATGGTATATGTTTTTCAAATATTTAAATCCTATTATACATGAGGTTAATGGTGTTTGATCAAAAATAAATGCAAGGTAATTGATTCTTGTCTCACTTTTTTTCTAGTATGCCTACACCATTTGGAAAATTAATCCTTTTTTTGTGGTGTATATACTACAAAAAGTTTATTTTATATCATCAATACACCCAATTTCATATTATTTAGAGTCACATTATAATTGTTTTGTTTTTCTGTGATTATATTTAAAAAGTTACTAAGTAGTAAGGGACATTGTCTCAATTTCAATTAAACGAGGAATGATTTATTATTGTGCACCTAATTTCTTATATGATGTAAATAATTACACTATAACATGTGATGTAATGATTCATTAATTCATGGTGATTTTTTATTTTTAATTGGAATTATTTCAACCAATGGGATTTATGATTAATGTTTCCCAATTGATGGAGAAATTTGATAACTGAACTCCATCTCATTGGGTTATATTACTTCCACATTGTCATTAATATTATATGATTCTGTTTATAATTAATTTCTCCATATAATGATATATTTCCATTTATAATATGTGAGTTTACATTAGATAAACATAATCAATTCATTAATAAATTTTTATATCAATGTTATGGACACTTGAAGGGTTTATTTCACAATCTAATTATAATCATGATTTCTTATTCATATAATTCCATGAAAAGAAATTATATGGATTTTTTTAATAAACCCTTTAATTTTATTCTAATATGGTCATTAAAGACCATTTTCTTTGTAATATAAGCAATTTTAACACCATTTTACATCAATTTTTTTGATAGTGTTTTAAAAAAACACAACGTCATTTATCTCCTTACTCAGGGGACCATTTTTCTTATAAAAACCATGTTTTCTAAAATGTGTTTAAAAAATATTTTATCCATTAAATTTTTTTAATGAAATTATATCCATTTTTATTAATGTTTTTCAAAGGATTGTTCTTATGCCTTTCCAATAAAGCACTTTTTATCATTTTTTTCTTTATAAAAAAATGTTCTTTTTAACCTAAAAAATGTATAGATTTAACTACCATCATATCATTGGAGCATCTTTTTCATATTTATAAGGTTAAAATTGAATGGCATTTTTTAAAATTTATTTTTATAAAAAAATTATTTACAAATTTTTATTCAATATTAAAATGATATTTTCCTTTATAATATTATTAGAAGATATTTTTATAGTATTAATATCTATCAATGAAAAAATTCCATTATTTTTACTCCACTTTATATATATTTTACTAATTCCATACTTATTATTCATATGGATGGTTTATGATTTCTATTACCAATGATTGTATTAACATTCATTTCCTTGATTCTATTGTTAAATCCATTGAGATATTCAATTTCATGTGATCAATGAACATTGAAATTCCACCTATTATCTAGATCATTTATCATGAATATTTTCATTTCCAAAACTGTATACAATTTTTACATATAGTTTTTACATTTAATGTTATTTATTTTTTGGGGGGAAATATTAATCTATCTGTATCTTTTTTTCAATATCTATATTTGATAAGGCAATTTTTTCGTATTTATTTAAAATTATTATTCGATATGTGAGGAATTCTTTTTAAATGAAAGACATGGGTTAGGGACCATTTAATTAAAGACATTTGGGTTTGGGAATGATTACAGAAATTCCCACAATGCATCAGTAGTCTCATGATATGAAATAAGTTAGCTAAAAATCCTTTGATATTATTTTCATGTAGAATAAATAGGATTCTTCCCATAGGATTAATCATTATTGTAAAAGGTATTTATAGTAGTTTGATAAACCATATCAACTGTAATTGTATAATGTTCCTAGGAAACATGTTGTACTATAAATAAGCATTTACTTCATTCAGTATTTTGTAATTATTATCTATAATATTTTTCATTATCTTTATTTATAGATTCATTCCATTCTCATTTCATAGAAAAAATAGAATGTGTTTCAGTTATTTTCCATTCCATGTTTAATATTCCTTATCTAGTTATTTACATAGAATTTTTTAGTTATTTACCCTTAAACATTTATTATACACCTCTTTGTATGTTTATTGATTACAAGTCATTTTTTATCAGTTATTACACTTCTTTAATAACTATTCTCATTGATTTATTTTTTCTAACATTGTAGTAAACCTTACTAAAGATTTTAACTCACCCTTATTTTTTTTCATTCCCTATTATTCCATGAATATTACTATGAATAATATGCATGTATTTTCTAGATTGAATGAATTTGTTATCAAATTATAATAAAAAAATATATTTTAATTTTTATATTCATTTGTAAAAAAGGTATCATATATAGTTTTCTAAGAATACTAAACTATTTAGTCTATTGGGAAATCATTTATGTGTATACCATGTTGATGTAATTTTATTTGGAACCACCTCTAGGACACTTGGGATGGGTTACAACATGTACCAACTCTACAGATAGAGGATCTATCACCTCATGTATATGTGTGGGATACCAACCATCTATTATCATCAATTAAATAATATCACAATTAGTGAATCACAATACTAATTGGGGGATTATGAACCTCTCTTTGGATTTTAGTGAATTGATAACCTAACAAAGATACAATTCCATTCAGTATTTTCAACACCATGAACACTTTGATAGGAACATATAAACCCAATCATTTACCCACAAAATTTAAATCATTAATGATTCTATCTCACACCAAAAATAGTTTTTAGTGGTTCAAAATAATATTCCACTATGACTTATCTAATAAAATACTGAATATGAGCTATTTATTTTCCTCAAATGGAATAATAGTAAACATATTGTAATGAAAATCCCCACATTAGAAGAGGAAGAACATGGAATCCTCTAGCCATGGCATGGGGTACATGTGTGGGGTTGTGGAAGGGAATTTCCAACTGACCTTGTAGAACCCCATAAAATTTGTGGTATGTGGGATCAATGTTCCCTCATATTACCCATTTCCCACATTACCCATCTAGGTTGGGTCAAAAACAGAGAGGGGATGGTCTCCTACTAGAATTCAATGTTAGGTCAGTGTGAAATAGTTTACGTGTGTGCATCGTTAGTAAAGAAAGCTATCCTACATTGCCTTACCAAATCAGTAGTCAATACAGACTTTCCCACCTCAAAACAGGTAGGTTGGACACTACCTGATCTCTCTAAGATTAGATTTTCAAGTGATATAAAGTCATCAAATCAACTTCTTGATCTTAACCTCTGATTTGTAATGTTACAGTTAAGTATACGACCATAACATCATATGATTAACCCTTTTTATAGGTTTTTTTCTAGGTGACCACTAACATCATGGACATACCTATGTATTCCATCCATAGCCTATGTCCTATCATCATCTTCCTAACAATAAAATGACATATTAAATCTTCTAAATATCTCACTATCCCTACCCCAAAAAACCCTCTCCATTGTTGTCACCTCCCTCCAAAAAATAAATTCAATGTCTAATGGAATGCTGACTATAATACTTATCAAGATAAGTTAAGAGACTAAGGTAATATATGGGGGTAGAAAATTAAGGTAGATATATAGAAAAATATATTAAATAATTGGATCTATAATTATTTATTGGCCATCCATTGAAATTAGTTGTTCACTATGAATAATGTTAGGGATAAATTCATCCACCCTTAAAGATAAACACATATTATGATGTTTGTGGGATCAAAAATGATGATTTATAAGAAAATAAATTAATAAAACTTTTGATGTGATTATATTGTGGTGAATGTTTTATGATAATTAATTAATTCAAACATAAAATCAAGGAAAGTTATAACTCTAGAAATCACAAATTCTTACCTCAATGGTGAATCATTAGTATGTTATTATATTTTCATATCCATGAATTAATTTTTTTCGAATCATGTAATATAGACCCCTCCATCGATTTGAAGTTACCTCGACCCATGTATTTGTCTCTCCACAATCTATTTATCTCTAGGGTTCATGTAATGGAAGAATATCTAACCATAGTGAATAAATTTAATAGTTAATAAATATGGAAATAAAAAGTATTCTTTATAAATAGAGATAATTTAATAAACACAATAAATGAAACTAATTTCATTATTTTATTTATATTTGTGACTTATTTGACCTAAAAACAATGAATTGAACATAAATTATAAAAATCCTAGAGTAAAAAATCATATCCTAGTCACAAACATTACCTCGTATTTATCCTCTAAAACTCTATTTTTTTAGAAAACTATAATTATAATTAATGTTCATGTATGGGATAAATATACTATATTTTAATTAATATATTATAATTAAGAAACCTATAAACATATAATCCCATATTATCTTTGTCTTTTGGTATTAACCCCCCATTATAATAAATTTATCCATAAAAAAAAAGTAAGGTAATTTGTTTGGATAAGTTTTCCATTTTACCACCATGGGGGTCTCGATACTCATACTAAAAATTGATTTAATGCCTAGTTAGTATAAATATAGGTATTTATTTTCATTATGAATTTCATAATATAATTATATATAGTTAATTAATGAATTAAAATAATTTTCATCAAGTAGAAAAAAAATCAATAATATTATATCCCTAATTCAACTTCCATAAATAAAACAATTGTGATTTTCATCATCCGAGAATAATTTAATCACTTACTTGACTAATGTTTCATTATTTATTTTCTTTTATTTTGTGTTAACATATATAACACTACACATTCTCATAATGATTTTTCATTACATATTTTTAAAATTAAGGGCCTTTATGAAATTGTTTCCTTATATAACTATATGAATTTGAAAATTATTTTAATGATGGTAATTCATTATTCCACTAATCAACCATGCTATTGAGGATCCATTATATTGAAAAACATCATTTGGTTTGCAATATATATATAAAACTATTCATATTATTGATAATGTATCAATACATTATAAACTTCCACTATTCCCTTCAGCCTCATGCTCATCCATTATTTATATACTTCATCATCCAACTAAGAGATCAGCAATTCCATGTGTAATTCCATAGAAGTACCATTCAATTGGGAGGATAAATTTTTATTTTTCAACAAATTTTAATCATGAATAATATTCAAAATTTTCTAAATTTTATGGAACATTGAAGTTATATATTACCATATCAAAAACATTTTACATATTCCCTATCCTTTATTGATGGCTCATAAATTCAAAACACAAAACATGTGGCTCTTAAATCTTTTTCAATAATATTTCTATAAAACAAAATAATTAATTCTAACTCATGCACAAGAAATTTGGTTCATTATATTCCCCTTTAATCCTCACATCTTAAAAAACATACTCAATGTCTATCAAACTAAATTGATGACTATACATAGAACCATATACCATATTAATATCTAATCATATCATATCCCTATAAATCATATCATATATTTCCTTTGATCATACACTTAATTAACTACATTTGGAATATAATATACCAACATTTCTAAATTAACTATTTAGTAGAACAATTTATGCTTTATATCGGAAAAAACTAATTTGTATCAAGATTTATGGACCAATGTACATGTGTTAAAAAAAATCATAAACACCAAAAAATAAAAAATCCATGGTTTACAAACAATATAATCATAAGGAGAATGAAACATACAAAAAATCACAACTAACTCAAACCACCTTAGGTTATATATAAATAAATATTGTTATTTCTAATAAAGATGGGACTATACCCGATGTATATATCTCAAAAATACCATTCTCAATTATTGAATTTTCATTAGTATCATTTTAAAAATGTTTGACTAGTTAGAAAACAATAAATAAAATTTAAGAAGAAATTTATTATTGTACTATTGATTAATTAATTTAATAGAATCCAATTTGTGTTTTCAAAATAGTAATGAAATTATTTTAATGTAATCATTTCTATTGATGTATATATTGACCAATAAGTTGTCAAAAAATCAAAAACAATTTAATTTTTATTATTTAAATTATACATATCACATTTTTATAATATTTCAAATTAATATTTTACAAAAAAATCATTTTTTGTGAATGGAAAATTTATCTACTACTAACTAACAAAAATTACCCTATCATACGACCATACATTAAAAACATGATGAGAGGGTACACATCTCCTTCCACCACATGACTTGAGTAAAACAATTAAACATAACTCAAAGAAACACAATAATAATAATCATAGAACCATAATTCTCAAAATCAATAATTGTAATTCCATTCCATTATAGCAAGTCCATTAAATGTATGTGAGTTATAAATTTGAAATAGTAATGATTATTATTATTTATAACCAGAAAATATATTTATATAATTACATAAATAAAAAAATGCAAATAAATAATTAAAATTTTGTTTACTAACATCCCCATCTCAAATCGCACCCACTCAACCTGATCTAAATAATTACATCACTAAAGGCCACACTCTATGAACATTGGTGATTTTTTACTAGAATTGATAATTTTGTGATATTATGAGATATTTCAATATTTTTAATATCATATAATGTATTAATTTATTTGTAATAAATATCATAATATAGGAAATCAATGATTTTCCATAATAGAATTACAGAAAAACTCATATAATGATAAACAAATATTGACTATTCCATAACAATATCATCTGAAAATTTAAAATTATCAAACATTTGAAATGGAATAACATTATTTTTTGATAAAATGTTAGAAATATATAAAATAATAAAAATATTAAGAATAAACTACTATTCCAAGCATATATATCACCATAATATTTTCTTTAATCCTCGACTAATGAATTTATAATTATCCACATTTATTAAGGATTTTACATTTACATGAATTATAGATATAGAATATAAATTTCCAATGATGTGTACATATAGTGTGTGAGTATTATAATCATAATTCTACCACTGACAATTTCATAATAATATTTCACTATATATATCACCACAGAAGGACTTTATTAGATGTAAAAGTACAATATACAAATAAAACAAGATATCTAAAATAATTTATTCCATAAAAACTACGAAAATGGATTAAAACATATAACTTGGGTGTGTGTTACACATTATCATGAAAAGAATTGATGGAAACCAACCACACATATATTAATTATTTATAGAAATATTGAATGTATGAGTGAAAAAATTAATCATGTCTCATAACCACATACATTTATAATGGGGAGAAATTAATCATACACATAAGGAAAATTCAAAGAGGTTAAAGGGTAATAAATAATAATATTCCATATATTTGTCTTTATAGGCATAAAATACATAATACCAAAATATTTTAATATATATTTATATTTAACTAATTTTAATTGTTTTTATATTTTTCACTACATGCAACACCGAGTTTAAATGAATAGTTGTATGATATTAAATTATTATTATTCAATATAAAAGTTATCACCTACAAATTAGATTATTAGGTATGAATAATAATAAATAATTTACAAAAAATCATTTTTCACATTTATAATATAACTCTGTAGGTTTTCAATGGGTAATAAATGGAAATAAAATTCTCTAAATGTAAAAAAGAGATCTTTTATGAAAACAAGGAATCTATGCATGAAATGTGTTTTTTATCATAATTATTTATATTTATAAATTTTTATGACTTATTTCAATGATGTTCATATTTTATATATTCAGAAACAAATATTCACAATATTAAGTTTAGTAATAGTTGAATAAGAATAATTTGTGTTTTATGCTCAAAATTGACTTTTCTAAAAAACATGTTCTATAATTCATGATTAATTTAATATCAATGTATGGAACATATTGGAATTGAATTTGAAAAAAGGGACTCCATAATTTTAATTATAATTTTTAAAATTTTCAATGATTAAACTATCATTTTTGTTCAAATTGAATAGTAAAAAATCATAAAAAGTAGTTACCACTGTTAGGGTAAAAAGGGATTAACATCGGTTAAAATAAGACATACGGATAAAAATGTTACATAGTCCCATTGAAAAATAATTGTTTGAATAAATTTTGGACTTATATTATCTTACCAATGAGTTAGTGACCATTTTTTCAAAATCAAGAGAATGTGATTTTATATGATTGGAAATTTTTATGTAATTATATTGTGTCCCTCCCCTCACTTATAAAATGGAACATATTATCCCTTATTAACAAAATATAAACCATATATCTTAGAAAAAACCTTCCCCCTAAACTTGTTTTTATATTTTAATTAATTATTTAGATACTTTTATTACCTAATATTATCCTAATAATAAATTATGTGTACGTTGAAAGAAGTTTCTCAAAGAAGAGGTAATCATCTTACCTGACTATTTCAATGTTTATTTATTCATAAAGTTAATCTAGATATGTTTTATTCATTGTATATTAAGGGATAAAACATCTTAAATATAATTATATTTCATTAGAATTATTGAACAGTAATTTTATATCTCCATCCAACACAATGAAAAATGATAATGTCCCTTATGCGTAGGTGTCAACTACAACCACCTTAAAGAGTTGTGATTTTTTTTCATTTCCAATTTACATGGTTTGTAATAAGGATATATTTATGAATAAATAAATAAATATATATATATATAATGATATAAATTATATATATATGTTTCATTAATGGTTACTTATTATTTAACATTATTTTACCCCATCTAAAAAAATGATAACCTCACTTGTGTGTACTTAGGGAATTCCTTCTCCATGAAGTGATGCAATTTATTTTTCATCACAGTTTCACAATAATGGATATAAAATTATATATATTCAATTAATATTATAATTATATTAATATTATGATTATATAAGTTATTAAAAAAATATCCAAGGTTATTTTATTGTAAAAGTTGAAATGAATCATGCATGTAAAACTGATCTCTTTTAAATTGGATGTTCATTATAATGAAGAGAATGTTAATAAAAGGGTTTTTGAAAATTAATAAAGGAATTATAAAAAGTATTTTATATATTAATATATCTTTGTAATATATTTATAATAAATATTTATTATAGAGGATATTTGAACACTAATGAAGCTTGACCGGACATGAGGTAACAATTTTTGTTGTAATCTCATTTTCTTTTGGGATTGTATATTCTAAATTTATGTTTAGGGAAATTACATATATATTACCCTTTATTCCATTAATATTTTATTACCTACTTATTATTCCTTTAACATTAATTTTCTATTTCATTTATCACTTCTTTTCATTTAAAATAATATAGAAAATATTTCGGAGTATATAACTACCATATTTCATATTAAGTCAATAATGTTTTTATTCCATGTGCATTCCCTTCAAAAAAATTATGTTTTTAACTATAAATGAAATGATTTGATCATTATTGTTTCACTACCTATAATATTATTACATAGGTTGAAAATAATTTTTTTTGATAAAATCTGAATAAATCATTTTTTGATTTTTTTTTTAAAAGTAAAAAAATTTAATTTACCCTAAAACATAATTTTTGAATGTATTTTCTCATTTTACTAAAAAATATTTTCAAAGAATATTCATATAAATTTTCCACGTTTAATATAAATGAAAATATTTTTATCAAATATTATTTTATTTTTTGGTTTTTATATATACCGAAATAAAATGATATTTTTCTCGTTTTCAATGAAATTTTTAAATGATCTTTTAAATATACTATTTATATTTGATAAAAACCATTATGGATCATTTTAATTAATAAGATCTATGATCCTAAAATAGAATTCATGTTTTTTATTTATATGGGTTATGATGATGGTGATTTAAGGATGATTCTATGAAAAAGATTTCATTCCCACATGATAATTAAGTTATAAGGAAATCATTATAAAACATGTTTCTAATCCTTGGGTTATGATATCATAAATTGATAGGAAAAAATCAATTTACTTTCCATTATTTATGTTATGATTAGTTTATAGTTTTTAGGACATTATAGAATATATATGTATGGTTTTTTTCTTGTTAAAAGTGTTCTGGAAATTATATTTCCCTCTAATTTATTGGATAAAGAATGATCTTTCATGACATAATATGGAATGAAATGTAGAGTGAACCAGGTTTAGTTGGGGAATTTTCCCAAAATATTAGTATTGGGAGTGAATCATTATTATATAAATTACAGAATTGGTAGGTTACCCATTTCACTTTAATAGTATTTGCCACGATAATTGAGTAAAAATTTTATTTTCTTTGCTTATGTATATGAACAAAATCAATGTATTATACATATGATTTTATAATAAAGCTCATGATTTATTATTAAGGATTAAAACGCTTATGAGTTACTTATTTTATTATAAAAACACATTATACCATGATTCAAGATTGTTTAACATTCACTAATTTTGTACTACTTTATTATGTTTTGATTATGTTATCTTGACCTTATTATTATGATCTATTTTGATACTTTATCTTTGTATCTGATGTTTAACCTTACTAGGTATCTAATATAATCCCATATGTTTCTGTTTTCCATGGTAACAAAGAATTTTATTAACTAAATAATTAATAATAAGAGAGAAATGAGAGAATAAAATTGTCTGAGATGTCGATCATATTATATTAAATAAGAATATTTTTTATGTAGTCACCAAATAAAATAAACCATTACTGTTTTCAAGAATGTGTTACTGATAAATGTATTGATTATTAATATTGAATTATTCAATATTTATGTATGTTAGGTTCTGGTTTCTTAATTTTATATCATTGTCAGGTTGATATATTTTTTAGTATTAGGATTAGAAAATTTTAGAATGATCCCTTAAGAAATTTTTACGAATAACATAACATCATAAGTTATTCTAAAAAAAGGGTGTTATTTTCCAAGAAAAAACATCACATAATAGACCAATGTAAAGTGATTTTGGAGATGTAATGATTGAACCAATGTGTAACAAATCAAAAAAGGGTATATTGGGTATTAAGTCAAAATTTACTAACACCTAATTAGTGGGAAAAAGTCTATACACCAAGATATAAAATCCCATATAATATTTATTGGTTAATTAGCATTCTCATTATAAACCATTATTATGATTTAATATACAGTATCTATGAAAAAAATGAAAACCCCATAATACTATTAGATGTACTTATATTCTTATCGTTTGAAAAAAGGTATCATAATTATGAACATGATAATATTTATTTTCAAATTCCTACGATTTTTTCATTAGATTATTTTTTTGACACTCATGCTATTTTTTATTTATTCAAGGGATGTTACTATATTGAATCATCCTAACAATTAATGTGGTGTACAATGCGATGAGAAATTCATTGTAAAGGGAATTGAGATGAAATATACAATTACTACGAACACATAACTCGTGAAATCCATGAATCATGCAGAGATTTTAATTAATAAATTAATAGACCAAAAAAATAAAGATTATTTCTTTTTGGAAACACCCAATAATATTATTTGGGTCCTGTGATTTATAAGTGGATGATAAATGGATCAATAAAACTAAAAATATATTCTCTGTTACATCGTGTATGGAACTTGAAAATTTTATTCTCGTTGAATATCATATGGTATATAAAGAAGATAAATGGTGAACTATTACTATGGATATACTAAAACAGGATGAAGTTGTCTCCATGGCATGAAAGTATTTAAGAATATATCTTTCCATATTTTTTTTCTAAAATTCTTGTGACTAAAATAGAGGGGTATGTTCTGTAACTAAATCCAAAAATCCTAGATCCATTAATACATATGAGAATAATTTAAAAATATTTTCAAGGAGTGTTTTTTGTTTTATCATAGAACCTGAATAAATATTATTCAATTATTTAGTTTCTTATAACCAATTCACTAAGAGGAATTGTTTATAGGAGACTTTGATATATATTAAGATATTTTTCTAAATGTGGTCCGGATATGAATGGAGATAAGAAAAATTCATAGTTCTCATTTGTTTTGGGAAAAGATGTTAAATATATAATTTTGATACATTTATAATAATAAAATCTCTAGAGGAAAGAAATTTTTTTTCATGAATTAAATAATTATAGAAGGAATCATAAATATATCATTGTATAGGGTATCATAAATATTGATGTATGTAAAAGAATGACATTAATAAAAATAAATCAATGTGATGTGAAGAGGAAATTAAAAATATAGAATAGTGAGAAAGATCAAAAAATTGTGTTACCCACACAAAAATTCTATAATTTAATGAATTTTGAAAATGATTCCAATAAGTAAGTGAATAAGAGGAATAATGGTGAAAATTGGCACCAATTTAATCTTAATTTAAGATATACAGGGAATGAAAATGTTATAAAAACTACCAAAGTGTGTCTTAAAATGTAGTGGTGATAGATACATGTATCATAAAAACTATATTTATAAATGTGTTAATTGATTATAGATCAAATTTAGTATTTTATATTTGAAGAATTTTCATGAGGATCATGTCACTACCTAAATGATTAGATATTTAATAATTTTCATGAGGATCATGTCACTACCTAAATGAATATATGTTAAGTTAGTTGTAAAACCTTGTTACGGTATGTTTATTTTATCTCAAGCCTATGACTCTAGTATTATAGATGATTATGGAAATGTGCTTCCAAATAAAATTTATGATTATTATTCTAGTGTAGTTTGATTTTATATTAACAATGGGTTTGATTTATTTATAAGATCGTATATAAATTTCCATGGAATAAAAATAAATTTTTTTTCTGAAACAATATATGATCATCTTTCGGTGAATGTATAAATATTAACTTATAATGTTAACAATTTCTATTTTAGGTCACTTACTATATTTTTAGGGTGGTTATTTATCTCAGGTGGTCATGGAGAAAAAACATTTATGATATGAATATATCTTTTCAAATTATTAATGTATTTAGTGATTACATTACTAGTATTAACAAGAATCATTATGTTTAGTTATCAATATAACATATACCTAGTTCGACACCAATGTTAAATACTCCATATATACTGAACCTAGTTGAGTTTCATGAACTGGGGGAAAAACTCCATAAGAATCATGATAATGGGTTCACCTGTGCATTGAAGTCAGAAAGTGGTGAATATTTACATTTTCCAATGAATAATGATATTTTAATGCATAATTTAATTGAATATAGATATCATAACTATATAACTATCAATTAAAAGTATCCTCTACCTTGTGTTGATTAATTATTTGATCAACTAGGAAATTCTGAATAAAAATTTATTAATAAACATCATTCTTGTTATCATAAATTGAGGGTTAATAATGAGGATATTAATAATATATCCTTCCATTAGAGGTATATTAATTATTATTTTATACTGATTCTATTTAATAATATTAACTCAATTACAATCATCATAGATATAATGAATAAATTAATTAAAGAATACCTTGATCTACTTTTTATACCATTTATAGATTATATTGTTATGTAATTTAATATAAAGGACGTGCTTGAGTGTAATTTCAATATTTTGTGGATATCCTGGGAGAATAAGATGTTCATTCTGAACTCAACAAGTGTGGTTGAAAAACATTTCATTGTTGGGTCATATAATATCAATTTAGTGTGTATCAATAGATCCTTAATAGGGAATCATTATTCAAATATGGTCCAATTCAACATCATTGAATGATATCCATAAATTTAACTAGTTGGTTGAGTACAAATAACGAATTGTAAAATATTTGACCAGGCTACCTAATAAATATTCTTGTATATTTATATGGTATTTAGGTTCCTATGGATATATAAATGTGTGAAAATTTTCAATGATAAAAAAATAATGTTGTTAATCACACTTATACATACACTAACTTATAGAGGATAATTTTTAGGATTTATATCTTTGTATAAAATAAGTGATTGGTATGAATTCACACCTATAATGACAAGGTTATAGTTTGTGTCTAACCGAAATTAAAATTCATGATATAAATTACACATCTCATGATTTGGAGATAGTAGCAATAATTTATGAATTGAAAAAATGGGGGAATTATATTTATAGTGAAAAGTGTTATATATATAGAGGTCATAAAATATTTAAGTTTATATTCACACAAAAAGTATTAAATATGAACCAAATGGAATTGTTTTATTTTGTTAAATATTATTCCTCCACAATACCCTAACTCTCTAGCAATGAAAAGTAGGTTTGTGATGCTCTGAGTTGTAAGAACAATGATAGTTTGTATGGGATAATGATTTAATGAGTTTTAGTGGTTAGGTATTTTAAGAATATGGATCTTGAAATAATTATGATAGTTAAATGATCATATCATTATTTGATGAATCTTCATCCACCCATATATGTTGTGATGAAAGAGGTGAAAAAGAAAAATATAGAATTCCTTATGAATACGAAGAATGTTAAATAGTTTTACCATGATTTCTGTATAATTATAAGATTTTCAAGATATGGTATATGACCCATCAATTCCAAAAATTAAGAAGTAGATCTTTGATAAATCTTATAGTTCATTATTCTCTTTCCATCCAAGAATTATGAAGATGTATAAATATCTAAAAGAGTATTTCTAGATAGAAAATATGATAATGGATATATTATTATTTTTATCTTAGATTATTTTTTATAGAACACTAGTATAATGCCTAGGTGTTTAAATGGATATTGTTACTATTACCCGTAACATATTAGAAATTAGAAAATAATACTACGGATTTCATCATTAGAATATCCAAAAATAATAAGTGGAACAATGATATTTGGTTGGTAGTAAATCTTCTCAAAAACTCAGAACATTTTATTTCTAATATATAATATTCTTATATTTATCATCATTCTAGTATAAACATTAAGGATGTTGTAAGGTTTCATAGAATACCATATTCTGTAGTATCTGATCAAGATATGAGGTTTACCTCAATGGTTATGATACGGCTTAAACCTGTATAGAATAAGGGATTAATATTTATCACTATATATCATCCTGAGGTGAATTTCAATCTTGAAGGAATATTGGAACCCAATATGATATTTTTAGAGTCTATTAAATGGATTTCAGAGGTTTTTGAGATCAACACATTTCCTCTAGATGCGTTTTTATCAACAATAGCTTTAATTATTGTATTTAGATGTCTCATTATGGGGAAGTATAAGAAAACAATATTCCAAAATCCGATGAGTTGGGATAAATTTTTAGAAATAAATATATCCAAAGTTAAAATATTAGAGGAACTGAGAAATAATTCTAAAGATATTTAGTTTCACATTAGGTTATCTCATAATCAATGTAAAAGTTATGATAATAATCATTGGTTTGATCATTGTATCTAAGTTCATGAAAATGTATCTATATTAATATATACTTTGAAAAAAGTTATATTATTTAAAATCATGGTAATGTATAGACCCATATATACTTTCCAATTGGAATTTTTAGACTGTATTAGTATGGTTTCTTATCACATAGTGATTTCATGAAATCTTTGTCATGTTCCTGATGTTTTCAACATGTATCACCTAAGAAAAGTACATACATGATCCTTTATAAGTACTAAACTATAATTTAGTACCACAAGAATAATATATCTTTTATTAGGAGTACTGTTCGATAATATATATTAATAATTTAATATTTAATGGAACTAGATAACTCACCTAGTAAACCTTTTGCAGAGAAATGATAAATTTGATGAAGATGTGTTGGAACCAAAGGTCATTATAATGAAAAAATTATTATTATTTGTTTGTTTTAGTAATTTATTTCTATGAAAAATATTCATAAAGGATTAATAACTAAACACGTTAATATTTATTGATTTAGTTGTCTTTTAATATATATTATTTCATTGATGTAATTCATTACATGAACCACTGAGAAATAATGAACCTAATATACTACTAGTCTATTTTTATTTAATGTGGACTTTATCTCAAATATGTTATATTGGAATTAATACATAGAAATAGATAAATTATCAAAAACTATTATTTATACATTTTAAAAATTAATTCATTTATAAATAACTCGATAGAAATGAAAATAAAATTATTTCAATGTAAAAAAATAAGTTCTTCTAAAAAATTAATTTTATACACGAAATGGTTTTTCTCATATTAAATTAAATTATTCATTATTAATGGATTATTTTACTAAAAAATAGTTATAATATATTTAATAAATTTTTTGGACATTCAACTAATTGATTTTATTGGGTATTTAAAAATTATAAATCTTGTTTTATACATAAAAGTGATTTTTTTGAAATATATTCTATTATGATCTAAATATTTATTTTATAATATATTTTTCAATATTATTGATGTTTAATATGATAAAATGGAACTAATACTGTGAATAATTCTTCCCAAAAAATTTTAAGAGTCCACGTGCTTTTATAATGAGTAGTAAAGACATTAAATATTTGTTATTATGGTTTTGGTTAAAAGATTTTTTCCAGAGGTTAAACAAATAAATAAGGGAAATTCATTCACATAACATTCTCAAAATATTATTTTAATAAGATATATTAACCGTGACTTGCCCTAACACAGAATTATTTCCCATTTATTTCTAATTTTACAAGATTCTTACATTATATTATTATTATTTTTGTAATTCTATGTGGTTCCCCCCCTTCAAAAATTAAAATTTACCTCTTCTACTCCATTTTTAACATAGTTTTTATCCCACATCATGTCCAATACCTTATATTAAACCTTTATAGGTTACTTGATATACTTTTTTTACCGTAATATAATCAGATGAATTCATAATATATATGAAAAATGTTTTCACTCAAATGAAAGGTAATCGTTTTACCACACACTATCATAGTTTATTGTTTCATTTAATTCCAAAAAATATTTTTATAACTAATTTATCATAATCAATATAATTTCATAAATATAATGATATTTTATTATGTTTCTTAGAAAACTATTTTCTATCTCTTTTCCATCCATTAGAAAATTATAATGTCATCTGGGCATACAAGTGGACAACAACCTCCACAAAGAGATATGATTCATTCTTCATGTACTCTTTACATATTAGGTTATAAGAATAATTTTAATGAATATATATGATATCTATTATATAATAACGATTCAATAATGGTGAATTATTTTATACATTTCTTTCTCTCTATCCATCATAAAGTGAAAACATCACCCATGTGTACATATGGACTACGACCTCCGTCAACTAACATAATTAATTTATCATCACAACATTATGTGAATGGTTATAAGGGTGTATATTATGAAGAAATACTACAGTTATTCCATCATTAATATTATAAATATTTTGAAACCACAACCAAGGTGAATGTAACAGTATTATCAAACCAAAAAAAGCTTGTAAACTATTTTATTTTTCACCCAAATGTTCAATTTAATAAAGTAATTGTTAATAAAAAGGAAAATGAAAATTATAAATGAATAATATATAGTAATTTATTTAATACTGTGATACTATAATATATTTATAATTAATCAATATTTCTTATATAGTATATTTTGATGTGTAAAAATCATGATGAGACATGATTAAAGGGTTAATGTTACAATATGATTTCTTTTTGTTATTGTATATATAAAATTTCCATTTTGGGAAATAATGTTAATCTTATCCTTTAAACCATATATATTTTCTACTCATTGGTTTATTCCTATAATTATCATGTATTATTACTATATCCTTTATATTATATTTAATATGATTGATAAAATCTATTTAATGAAAATATAAGATTGTTTCCTCTTTTGTTTTAGTTATTTTTCGTCAATGTATATGTATTTAAAAATTATATTTCCAAATTGTTTATATATATTATTAATGTTTTAAAACATTATCCTTTTATCCCTTTTATCCTTTTAAAAATATCTTAAATGGAATATTTTAAATAAATTCTGAATAATTCCTTTTTAAATTATTATTTAATTAGGAAAATAATGTATTCCATTTTATATATACGATATGAATAGATTTTAACAGTATCCTGAATATTAATTTCTCTAAGTACTCCATTAAAATTTTCCATTTTTATTTGACAAGAATATATTTTTATCAACATTCAAGGATTTTTTATTTTTTAATAACACAAAAAGTGAAGGATGTTTCCATATATTCAACAGAATGTCCAAATTCTTATTTATCGATTATTTTAATCTATAAAAACAACATGTGAGGATTTTTATAATGAATTGGGGATATGATATTATTATTCCATCCATTTTCATTCTATGTATATTTTTATATGATCGATGATCAAGGATTATTCTATAAAATAGTTTATTTCTCATTGGTTAATTGAGTTATGATATAATATTTTTCAAACCCATTTCTTTTACATGAGTTATCCGGTGAAGAAATGATAAAATGAAACTAGTTTAATTTCCATTGGTTAATTTATGATTAATAGATGAATTTATTATGATCTTTTTGGTAAAAATATTAATGTTTCTAATTTTGTGGATATTTAGATCATAATTTTATATCCCTTAAATGTATTGGTAAAAAATGATTTCTCGTGAGATAATATGAACTGAAATGAGGAGTAAACCCAATTCAATATGGGACTATGTCCACTGTGATAGACATAGGAGTGAAGCATATTTTGGGAAATGATGGAATGGGTTGTAAACCCAATCCACTATGACAGTCTTAGAAGTGATCCATGACTATAGAAATTATTATCTTTTCAAATGTGCATTCCATTAACATTTTCCTCATGCATCTAATATGATTTTTTGGATCATGATTGACTACCGATGAATCTAAAAACCAATGACCTATGTATATTATTAATAAAAATCATTATATCATGATTAATGATTATTTTTCATTATTTGAATGTGTATTATTTTCTTATTTAATTAAAATGTTCTTATACCCTTATTCTTATATTCACCTATGATCATTGATTGATATATCCTTTGTTTACACTTACATAACATATGAGCTCAGGATTTCATAAGTTTCCATAATCTAATGAATAATGAAATTTTTAACTATGATATGTATATTATGGGTAATTTTAGTACAAAACACAAAAATGTTATGATGTATTACATTTTAAATAAATTTAATCTCATTAATAGATTATGATGCACGTTAACACATGTCTAAATGAACTATAATAAAGAATACCAATATAAACTAGCCATGAAATTACAATTCATAAATATGAATAACTAAATTTTGTAATTATTTTTCAGACATACATATAAAATGAATTCATTAGATGTTAATTAATTAGAAATAACAAAATCATTTGAATGTAAAATAAGTGCCTTTCTTGAAAAACAATTTTTCATGATATCATCTTTTATATTACTAATTTAAATTAATCTCTATTTTTTAATAGATTTAATATAATTGTTTTATATATTCAATTAAATGTTTTCAAATTCATCTAATATCTTTACTCTGCATTAGATATGAATAAATCTAATTTTATAAATTAAAAATTTACTTTTCTAAAATAAGGTATTCATTAGGATTAGTGAACTTATTTTAAATTTTTTTTACATTAGAGGTTTTATATTTGTTAAAGTAGATTATTTATTTTTAATCATGTGGTTAAAATTTTGTAAGTATTATTCTTTAATTTTTAGGCATTATTAATAGTAATCAGAGTAAGATTTATCACCATGGTAAAGGGTAAATCTGGTCAATCTATGTGAAAAATACTTTTTATGTTCACAATATTATGTCTTAATTTCATTTAGAGGACTCTAATTCCTCATTTATCTTCATAATATCCATAAATAACTTGTTAAATTACACATTTCTATTTGAATAACCTATATAATATTTAATCATAAGAAAAATACTAAATAACACTCTCTTACATTTCAATATCTCAGATGTGTTCTCATAAAGAATAAATAAAGTTTTCAATGAATGTAGACTTTTTTATATGGAATGTGTCGCACCCCAAACCGTGCGTTTATTTTATTTTATGATTTATTTGGATTTAAATTATTATTTTTTTGGTTCACGTTCAGTCTCGGATGAATGTTTTGAGTTTTGATAAAAAGTGCGCATCTTGAGTTCGACGTTGTCGGAAGCGTGGGTGGAGCGCGACACCGCGCGGCTTCGCCCATGCAACTGTGTGGCCTTTTCGGCTTAGAGGAATTAAAATAAATTAGAAAATTTCAATTTAGATTGACTTTTAATATTTTTATGGCTATTAATAATTATTTTTATTGTTTAAGACGAAATGAATATTTTTATCATTACCATTTTTATCATTTTTACGTTATTATTAAATCTTTGATCACCAACATTATAATTATTATAATTTTTATTTTTATTGAACTTATTATCTTTTTTGTCATTATTTATTTATTCAATTATTTATTTTATTCTCATATATATATGTACCCCCTTTCTAGTAGGGTTTGCGGAAACCCCATTCCCGATACTTCCTTCTCCCGCGCACCGCCACCCCTGGTTTTCTTTTCCCCTTCTCCACGCAGGAGCACCCCTAGCTTCCTCCTCTATTCACACAGCAACGCCTCGGCTTCTCCCCAGCGCGCCTCCTCCTCAGTCGTGCTTCCTCCTTCAACACACCGCCGGCGCGCAACGTCGGCCTTCATCCCAAGCCGGTCGCCCCCTCTCTCTACCACTGCTGCCCCGCGACTCCTCTCCTGTGACCCGCACACAGCATCACCTCCGGCGCACCCTCCGCCTCCTCTTCCCCAGTTCGTGCGGCGCCCCTCTCCTCCTCCAGCAGTGCTCCCTCCGGCCGTGCCTCCTCCCCTTGTACAACGACCCAACGCCTGCACCTCCTTCTTCCCTTGCTGCATCCCTCCATTCTTGCAGCGCACGGATGACACAACCATCCGGCGCAGGACCCCCTGCCTCCAATTCTCCTCCCTCCACATGAACCCCCTGGTCCATCCAGCTCGCATCCCTCCGCCTCGGGCCGACGTCGTTTCTCCCCTGCTGCACCCACTCCAGACCTGCGCCCCCCTTCTTCTTCTCTCATTCTTCCTCTTCTTCTTCTCTTCTTCTCCTTCCCTTCTTCTTCTTATTCTCTCCTTGTTCTTCTTCTTCTCTCCTTCTTCCTCTTCTTCTTCTCTTCTTCTTCTTCTTTTTCTTTCTCCTTCCTCCGCTCCGCCGCGCAGGTATGTTTTTTTTATTTTATTTTATTTTATTTAGTTTATTCTGTTATTTCATTTTATTTAATATGTTATTAACATTTTATTATAAAATTATGAATTATGTGATCATTATTATTATTAATATTAGTATTACTAATATTATTATTATTATTATTATTATTATTATCATTATTATTATTATTATTATTAATTATGATATTATTAATATTATTATTGTTATTATTATTATTTTTCTTATTATTATTGCTATCATTATTATTATTATTATTATTATTATTTCTATTATTATTACTATTTTTATCATTATTGTTATCATTATTTTATTCTTATTATTATTATTATCATTTTGTTGTTATTATTAATATTATTTTTAATATTATTGTTACTATTATTATTATTATTATTATTATTATTATTATCTTCATCACCGTACTCTTGTTGGATCATGGGTTTTAATTGATGGTGGGTTTTTATTTATTGGTTTAGGATTTTTAGGACCCGCGCAGGGCGTTTCCGAGTGAGCGACATCGCTGCGCTTTGTTTCCGAGGTTCCGTCATCGCCGCGCTTTGCTTTCAAGGTGAGCGTTTATTCCCGCCACTTGGTTTCAAACGCTCTTGTGAGTTTTGGATGTGTCTGAGTCCTTGGTTTTGATTATGCAGAGTGTCGGACTTTATCACGTGGCTTCGGACACACGTTGTGTCATCACGCCTTGGTTCCAAAGTTGTTTTGTCGTCGCGCTTTGATTTTGAGGTAGGTCCCCTTTTCACTGCTTTTAAAATATAAGTTATATTATTTCATGCTGTTTGCACACCCTAATTGTTCAAAATCAACATTTTATTAATTGTAATAAATATGAGATAATATACGATAATTAATTTTTAATATAAGATGGTTAATTTTTAAATGGTTATTTAATGTCAAAAGGAGCCGTTTATTTTATACATGACACATGAAACATCCTTTTGATGAGCGGACACCCAATAATGAAATAATGCATGTTTGTCTTTTAAACATAATTCACGGAATGTGAAATAGAGTTCTGGTTTAATGAGAAATGATTTCTTTTGAAGCATGAACAAATACTTTTGTTCGTTTGAGAAATTGCCCGGTTGGCTCTTAAAGATTATTTGAAAAAAATGGGTTGGTTTGGTTTATAAAAATATTGTTAGCCTGTGACGTAGTGTTTTGGGGTTCTTTAAACGGTTTTAAACTGGGTTTTGTCTCATAAAGAAGTTGTACCTGTCTTCGAGTAGTGTTTGTGAAATGTATTAAATGCCTGTTAGGCACTTTATGGAAAACGATAAAAATGTTTTGAAAAAAACCCTCTTAGGGCGACTCTCATACCTTGGTTGCAATTGATTGTTTGGGGGGCCGTTCTTAGAGGCTCCCGGGAACATGAGTAGTAAAAGGCATGAGGTTGTTCCACAGAGTGGCTCGGGTGATGCCTGTTGTGATTTATATATATATATGTATATGATTGGATGCTAGGTTGGCATTAGTTGGCTCACCCCTTTTTCAAACACTTGAGACATGGGAATCTGGTATATTGAGAGAATATTCTAAGAACGATTGTTGCACTGGTAGGTTATGGTACTGACCAGTGGCCCATAGTAGGTGGATATATTGGGTTTATTGCTATAGGATTTGCCCTCGACCTGCCCGTGAGTGGATGGTCAAGCGTATTGTGCATTTTGATTTCATCATGACATGTCGATAAGGATGATTTATCATGTATTGGTGTCTTCTGGTTTATTATCGATCTCCTAGGTTCGCCCATGTCTATTCACCTTTTGTAGCTTGCAGTAATGATTATGATGCTCACATGTATACCTACATTTCCCTTGCTGTGTGTTTTAATTTGTGCATTCTGGTGTATTGATTTCCTTGGAAAATGTTAAAATGCTTTTGATTAGGTTTCAAAAAAAAATTCTTTTCAAATGAAAGTGTTCAATCCCCTTTGTACAACTTTAAAAATTTAAACATCAATTTTCCCCTTTCCTGAAATGTTATTGACACTAATGAAATGAACCCGAATTTTGAAGTGGAAAAGGGCAATGGTTCGTACTTTGTTTTTAAGTAAAATTCTTAGAATAACAAACTTTTATAAATTGTAGTTCAAACTTGAAATGATGTTCCTTTTATTTTAAAGGTAGTGCATTGGGAATAGATATCGGGCTACCCTACTGAGTTTTAATACTCACGCCTATAGTTGTTTTCTGTTTTTAGTGTCTGTGCAGGCTATAGCTTGAATGCGCTCGCCTAGGGCGACGCTTGATCGTTGAGTCGGAGAGCGACCCGCGAGTTCGCACGGAGTTGTTCGGACGTCGTGTTTGGTTAGTTTGTTTCCTGTTTGTTCCCGTTTGGTCACTTTTTTTGGTTTATCTTTTCTGCGCTGCTCTGTATTATTTTCACTATCTTATTTATTTATATTGGGCGAAATCGTTCCCATAGCCTCTGTTGATGCCCTGGCGCTTGTCGCCAGCCTAGGAGGATCGGGAACGCCTCTCGGGCCATGTCGCGGATCAGCTCGGGTGACCGGTTCAGGGTCGACCTGGGTTGGTTCGTGACAAAATGGTATCAGAGGGAGGTTAGCTTTTAGCGACCTCACTTTTCAGAGAGCCCTTTGTTATTTGGGATGTCAAGGTAGATGAAGTAGGATTGTCGGGACTTGAGGGGTAGGTACGAGAAGAGCGTCGCGAACTCTTGCCCGTACCGATCCTTAGGTTTCCAGGGGAAGTCCAGTTTAATTTGTTTGTTTGGGTTTTTTATGGAAATGTTTTGCGATTGGGATACGACAAAGGGGGTTGGGCCATTATTCCTCCTAACCCGCGCGGCCTGGCAAGCCATGTGGATCTAGGGGCATGGTCCAAGAATGCTCTCTGTGTCAGTGGCGTGTTTGGCATATGGCCGCCAACCATATGGTCAAGTCAACCACTGACACTAGTCCCCTGTTTGATTTGTTTTGGGTTTCCGTTGATTTCTGAAAGTTGTTTGAATCAGAAAAGATGGTTTTGAAAAAAAATGGTTGTTTCAAATGACATGTTTGATTTGTAGATTGTTTTAAATGAAGTGGTACGAATAAATTGTTTTTGGAAAATGAAGTTGCTTTGTTTTGGCCTTGGTGTTCCGATGAGTACTCACATGCATTTTGGTATGTTGAAAATGTGGATGGATCTCTGGTATGGTGGATGGATGCCCTGGGTGGCACGGATACATGCAGGTGATTGAAGCTCTAAAGAATACCAATGGTGAAGGTTTGACCCACTATGATTGTTTTTAATTAAAGATGTTTTCAAAAAGAATTTTTTTTGATGTTATGATGACTTGTTTTCTCGGATTTTGAGCTTGTCACCTATGCAGTGTTTGATTTTGAGGTTGTTATTCATTCGTTGAGTTAGAGTTGATTGGGTTTTTTGACCTTTCCTTGTCCAGCGGTTATCCCTTTGAAGCTTCGATGGGTGATCGTAGTACGGTTGATCAACCTAAGGATTTTATGCTTGAGTTTTGGAAGTTGGATCCACCTCTATTTTATGGTCATGCAGAAACTTCCGTGGCATAGGAGTGGATGCGGAAGATTGAAAGGGACTTTAACCTCATTGAGTTTCCCGAGTCGTTGAAGGTCAAGTTTGCGACCTTTATGCTTGAAGGTTCACCGTGGATGTGGCGGAAGTTAGTGTCTCGGAACAAGCCCCATCAAGAGGTTACTTGGGAGTTCTTCAAGGCTTTGTTCATTCGTCAGTTTTTCTCTGAGGATGAAAGGGTGAGAAAGGGGATGGAGACGTGTTGTCTGCAGCAGGGTGACAGATCCGTGTTAGAATATTTCCAGCGCTTTGTGGAGCTAGTACCTTATGATTCAGAGTATGCCACAAATGACCCCGTGAAGGCTCGACGCTTCGAGGCGGGTCTCCGCCCTGATCTACAGTCGAAGGTTTCAGAGTCCAACCTGACTTCTTTTGTTGATGTGGCGAGACAAGCCTTTCATGTCGAAGCTACGATGGCAGGAGTGCTCGAAGTAGTCCCCCCTCCTTCGATCCCTATGAGCAGTGGTGAAGATTCTGGAAAGGAGATGAGTAAGCAAATGGAAGTGGATGGATCAGGTCGTGGAATCAAGAGGCCTCAGGATCTTTCATCATCCAATTCGGAGCGAGAGGTTATTGTGTGTTATCAGTGTGGCAAGCGGGGTCACAAGAAGTCATCGTGCCCAAGAACTCCGAAGCCCTGCCAGGCATGTGGACGCCTGGGTCACCTGCGACGATTTTGTCGGGGCGTTGCAAGGAAGCGTCGCAGAGGAAGTTATCAGAAGTAATGTGTTGTAGGGTCTTTGTTCAAAGTTTATAGTGTTAGTTTCCTTTCAGTGTAAGTGATCTATTATCGTGGCCTATGTATGGGTGTTGTTTTGGGTTTGAAATGTATGGGAACTTCATGGGTCTTTTGACAAACCTCAGATTTCAATTCTGGTGTGTTTTAATCTTAAAATCTTGTCCTTCAATCTGTCAGATCAAAATATGTATGTATCTCATTGGGATTATCAGAACCTGACTGTGAGGCAGGAGATGTTTCATCCATCAGAGCTCCAGCCAAAAGGTCTCAGAGTGAAGCCGGCGCGTAGTAAGGAACCCCCCGGGGGAAATATTTTTAAGGATTCTGGTTGAGGTTGCGCCTCTATCGTCGTGGTGAGGCAGTTTTAGCATTTCTGTTGTGGTTTTTATGTCGATATAAATTTCCTCTTGTCGCAAAGAGCATGATGGATTTATCCATCGCGCAATATCAGTAATTGTGCCTTTTGGATGTATTTTGCGGATCAGTGACCTCGTGTAGACCACCGATGTTAATCTGTTATGGCTTTGGTATGTGTCCATCCCTAATTAGTGGTACGTGAGTAGTTTTCCGTCCAAGTTTCTGTGATCCAATCCTTGGGCCCACCCTCCCTGCCCGAGGGGTTAAGGTTTTTAGTTTGCGCAAAGTATTCATTTAAGCTTCTATCCCTTTCGGACAGGAGTAAGTGGTTTAAATGTTTTTGATGTGCTTTTATAGCTTGAGTAAGGCCCGGTTCTGGCCTAAGTTGGATTTCTGGTTGGTCGCTAAAAGGTCAGTCCAATTATGGTGGGGAGACCGACCATGAGTCACGTTGAGTTTTCTCTTAAATAGATATCGAATTCTAGTGGAGTTCTTATGGTGGGGAGCCCGTTCGGGCAATGAGGTTTAGTTCTGTTGGTAGTCAGTATGATGTCCTTGAGATAAGAGGTTGGATCGTGTTCTGTGAAATCCTTAGGTGTTGATCGATCGACTGGTTGGTGTTGTGGCTTTCCAGGGGCGGAAAGCTTTATGGTGGGGAGAATTGTCGCACCACAAACTGTGCGTTTATTTTATTTTATGATTTCTTTGGCTTTAAATTATTTTTTCTATGGTTCACATTCAGTCTAGGATGAAAGTTTTGAGTTTTGAAAAAAAGTACGCATCTTGGGTTCGACGCCGTCGGAAGCGCGGGTGGAGCGCGACACCGCGCGGCTTCGCCCATGCAACTATGTGGCCTTTCCGACTTAGAGGAATTAAAATAAATTAGAAAATTTCAATTTAGATTGAATTTTAATATTTTTATGGCTATTAATAATTATTTTTATTGTTTAAGACGAAATGAATATTTTTATCATTTGCATTTTTATCATTTTTACGTTATAATTAAAGCTTTCATCACCAACATTATAATTATTATAATTTTTATTATTATTTACCTTATTATCTTTTTTTCATTATTTATTTATTCAGTTATTTATTTTATTCTCATATATATATGTACCCCCCTTTCTAGTAGGGTTTGCGGAAACCCCATTCCCGATACTTCCTTCTCCCGCGCGCCGCCACACCCTGGTTTTCTTTTCCCCTTCTCCACGCAGAAGCACCCCTAGCTTCCTCCTCTATTCACACAGCAACGCCTCGGCTTCTCCCCAGCACGCCTCCTCCTCAGTCGTGCCTCCTCCTTCAACACACCGCCGGCGCGCAACGTCGGCCTTCATCCCAAGCCGGTCGCCCCCTCTCTCTCTACCATTGCTGCCCCGCGACTCCTCTCCTGTGACCCGCACACAGCATCACCTCCGGCGCACCCTCCGCCTCCTCTTAACCAGTTCATGCAGTGCCCATCTCCTCCTCCAGCAGTGCTCCCTCCGGCCGTGCCTCCTCCCCTTGCGCAACGACCCAACGCCTGCACCTCCTTCTTCCCTTGCTGCATCCCCCCATTCTTGCAACACACAGACGACACAACCATCCGGCGCAAGACCCCCTGCCTGCAATTCTCCTCCCTCCGCACGAACCCCCTGGTCCAGCCGGCTCGCATCCCTCTGCCTCGGGCCGACGTCGCTGCTCCCCTGCTGCACCCACTCAAGACCCGCGCCCCCCCTTCTTCTTCTCTCCTTCTTCCTCTTCTTCTTCTTCTCTTCTTCTCCTTCCCTTCTTCTTCTTCTCTCCTTCTTCTTCTTCTTCTCTCCTTCTTCCTCTTCTTCTTCTCTTCTTATTCTTCTTTTTCTTTCTCCTTCCTCCGCTTCGCTGCGCAGGTATGTTTTTTTTATTTTATTTTTTTTATTTTATTTATTCTGCTATTTCATTTTAATTAATATGTTATTAACATTTTATTATAAAATTATGAATTATGTGATCATTATTATTATTAATGTTAGTATTACTATTATTATTATTATTATTATTATTATTATTATTATTACTACTATTATTATTATTATTATCATTATCATTATTATTATTATTATTAATTATGATATTATTAATATTATTATTGTTATTATTATTATTTTTCTTATTATTGTTGCTATCATTATTATTATTATTATTATTATTTCTATTATTATTACTATTTTTATCATTATTGTTGTTATTATTTTATTCTTATTATTATTATTATTATCATTTTGTTGTTATTATTAATATTATTTTTATTATTATTGTTACTATTATTATTATTATTATTATTATTATTATTATTATCTTCCTCACCGTACTCTTGTTGGATCATCGGTTTTAATTGATGGTGGGTTTTTATTTATTGGTTTAGGATTTTTAGGACCCGCGCAGGGCGTTTCCGAGTGAGGGACGTCGCTGCGCTTTGTTTCCGAGGTTCCGTCGTCGCCGCGCTTTGGTTTCAAGGTCAGCGTTTATTCCCGCCACTTGGTTTCGAATGCTCTGGTGAGTTTTGGATGTGTATGAGTCCTTGGTTTTGATTATGCAGAGTGTCAGACTTTATCACGTGGCTTCGGACACGTGTTGTGTCATCGCACCTTGGTTCCAAAGTTGTTTTGTCGTCACACTTTGATTTTGAGGAAGGTCCCCTTTGCACTGCATTTAAAATTTAAGTTATATTATTTCATACTGTTTGCGCACCCTAATTGTTCAAAATCAACATTTTATTAATTGTAATAAATATGAGATAATATACGATAATTAATTTTTAATATAATATGGTTAATTTTTAAATGTTTATTTAATGTCAAAAGGAGCCGTTTATTTTATACACGACTCATGAAACATCCTTTTGATGAGCGGACACCCAATAATGAAAGAATTCCCGTTTGGCTTTTAAACATAATTCACGGAATGTGAAATAGAGTTCTGGTTTAATGAGAAATGATTTCTTTTGAAGCATGAACAAATACTTTGGTTCGTTTAAGAAATTTACCGGTTGGATCTTAAAGATTATTTGAAAAAAATGGGTTGGTTTGGTTTATAAAAATAGTGTTAGCCTGTGACGTAGTGTTTTGGGGTTCTTTAAACGGTTTTAAACTGGGTTTTGTCTCATAAAGAAGTTGTACCTGTCTTCGAGTAGTGTTTGTGAAATGTATTAAATGCCCGTTTGGCACTTTATGGAAAGCGATAAAAATGTTTTGATAAAAACCCTCTTAGGGCGACTCTCGTGCCTTGGTTGCAATTGATTGTTTGGGAGGCCGCGCTTAGAGGCTCCCGGGTACTTGAGTAGTAAAAGGCATGAGGTTGTTCCACGGAGTGGCTCGGGTGATGCCTGTTGTGCTTTATATATATATATGTATATGATTGGATGCTCGGTTGGCATTAGTTGGCTCACCCCTTTTTCAAACACTTGAGACGTGGGAATCTGGCATATTGAGAGAATATTCTAAGAACGATTGCTGCACTGGTAGGTTATGGTACTGACCAGTGTCCCATAGTAGGTGGATATATTGGGTTTATTGCTATGGGATTTGCCCTCGACCTGCCCGTGAGTGGATGGTCGAGCGTATTGTGCGTTTTGATTTTATCGTGACATGTCGATAAGGATGATTTCTCATGTATTGGTGTCTTCTGGTTTATTCTCGATCTCCTAGGTTCACCCATGTCTATTCAGCTTTTGTAGCTTACAGTAATGATTATGATGCTCACATGTATACCTACATTTCCCTTGCTGTGTGTTTTACTTTGTGCATTCTGGTGTATGGATTTCCTTGGAAAATGTTAAATTGATTTTGATTAGGTTTCAAAAAAAATTTGTTTTCAAATGAATGTATTCAATCCCCTTTTTAAAACATTGAAATTTTAAACATCACTTTCCCCTTTCCTGAAATGTTATTGACACTAATGAAATGAACCCAAATTTTGAAGTGGCAAAGGGCAATGGTTCGTACTTTGTTTTTAAGTAAAATTCTTAGAAAAACATACTTTTATAAATTGTAGTTCAAAATTGAAATGATGTTCCTTTTATTTTAAAGGTAGTGCATTGGGAATAGATATCGGGCTACCCTACTGAGTTTTAATACTCGCGCCTATAGTTGTTTTCTGTTTTTAGTGTCTGTGCAGGCTATAGCTTGAATGCACTCGCCTAGGGCGACGCTTGATCGTTGAGTCGGAGAGCGACCCACGAGGTCGCACGGAGTTGTTCGGACGTCATGTTTGGTTAGTTTGTTTCCTGTTTGTTCCCGTTTGGTCACTTTTTTTGGTTTATCTTTTCTGCGCTGCTCTGTATTATTTTCACTGTCTTATTTATTTATATTTGGCGAAATCGTTCCCATAGGCTCTGTTGATGCCCTGGCGCTTGTCGCCAGCCCGAGAGGATCGGGAACGCCTCTCGGGCCATGTCGCGGATCAGCTCGGGTGACCGGTTCAGGGTCGACCCGGGTTGGTTCGTGACAGAATGAAAATATTATTTTCATGATGGTAATTTATTTGTTATTTTATAATATATATTTTATAATTATATTATATATGTATGCATCCCTGATACCGTATTTTTAACATTCATGAAAAAATAACATATTTGGTATTAAAATTATTAAAAGTAATATAATTTGAGACATTTATTAAAATGAATGTATTATTTAATAAAATATAAAATACTTTTTGTATTTTAATGTTTATATTAAAATTATATATCTTTCTTGATGTATTTGAATTAAAATTAAATAAATTGTGTAAAAATTGAAAATAATAATATTTTATGAAATTAATATTTTATTATATTTTTTGAAACCCATTAAAATCACAATATATAACATGGAGAAATAGATAGTGTCTATAACTTCCAAAAAACCATTTAGTAGAAAATGTGAAACTTATATGTTAAATTATAACCCCCTAAAAGTGAAAAAGATGATATTGTTTTCAATGTTAAAACCAGACAACACAGTGGTTAAACCAAAATATATTATTTAAAATAAAACATAAAACTATAAAACATTTATTGTATGACTAAATGGAACCCGTATGAAAATGTATATTTTATTATTAATCCATATAGAGTTATTTTTATTGATAATGACTTTGTTATAATTTATTCTTTCTAATAATACCAAGTATGTCATTTCCCTCTATTATAAATGGACAACTCATCCTTCAATTGAATGCACCACATTGTGAAATATCACTCTACCAAGCCAAAAAAATTATTCCAAAATTAATTATCTATGTTATTTACGTTCTTTCCTCCATAAATGAATAGCCTAATGTTCTATATGAAAGAATATAAAAGACGTCTCCCAAAGAATAGGTAATTATTTCACCCAACCACTTTCAGTTTGTTTCTCCTTATACCTCCTATAAATATATTTTACTTTTTTATAAATTTTTTTAACTATCCTCATTATACATTAAAGTTACTATGATTATGTAAATGAAATTATAGATATTATTTTTTATCAAATGGAATGTCAATGTATCACTTGTATGTATGTACGTCATACTGTCTCCACCTAGCAATATAAATAAATTTTTTCATCATATTTTATGGTTGAATATTAGGATGGTTTAATAATTATAAAGTATACTAATAAAATAATAGTTATTCTGATACAATAACCTAATATCTACCATCTCATCATCCAATCGATTGGAAATGGATAATGTCAAGCATATGTTTTTGTGGACTACCACCTCTATTAAGTAGTGCAACTGGTTTTTCCTCTATTAATAAGATGAATGAAAATAAGGTTTTAATTAATCAATATAATTTATATTTATGATAAGAAAATAATAGTTTAATAATTAATTATTATTTAACTTTATTTTGTTCATGCATTGAAAATTGCAAAAAATGTTCATCCATACATACATCCAACTATCTTCCTAAATGGTGCAATTTATTTTTATATCAATATATTCAATAGAACATTGTAAATACATAAATAATTAATATATATGATATTTATTTCACTATAAAAATTATTTAAAATAATGATCCACGGTAAATATTATTGTACCAAAACTGCCAAACCAAAACATACATGAAAATGAAATCATTTATAAAATGAAATAATGATTTTAAAAAATAATTGTTAACAGATGGGTATTACGAGATGATAAGTAAATCACATTTTATAATAAAATATTATTATTTATTAGTAATTGATTTATAATACATATATTTTAATTATATATTATTTTTAGGAACATATAAAAGAACTCAAACCCAGGGTAATGGTTTGTTTTATAGTCATGATATTATCAAAGATTGTTTATTTTTATGACCTAGTTTGGAGAATTATTTAATCTATCTATCTTAAAACCATTATATTTTTTAATGTTTGGTAATTTATATAAATTATATTTTTTTCTTTCATTTTCATCTATTTATGTACTCAACATACCAAAATATTGTTTTCTAAGGATAACTAACCTTTCTTTTAGACTATGTGAGGAATCGTTCTCTTCTATGAACATATTTACCATAAAATGTCTAAAAGTAAAATTTTAATATTTTTATTGATGTATTAATGAAAATATTATCCATGATTTATTTTTTAACATATTTTGTAACGTCAATTGAGTTTTTATTCTCATAAAGAGGTAGTATTTTACATTATTAGAAAATTATAAAATTAATTTTTTTTAACTTATACATCATGAATAGAATTTACTACTATTGTAAAAAATAATTTCATTGATGGTTATTCTAAAATTTTTCTACATTATTTAAAAGGAAATTTTGTTTGTTAATATTTGTGAATTTTTTTATTTTTAAATATATTATTTCGAAGGATATTTTCTGATATAAATTATTTATTGATAATATTATTGTATTTTAATCTATGTGGACAACCATTAATTTAACATAGTAATTTAATAAGGATACAATAAAAATTTACCACAACCCATATTGATACAATTTATTTCAGATAAGTTTGATTTGGGAATGTATTAACATTAAAAATAAAATTTCTTTCAATGTGGGAAGATATTTATTTTTAAGGAATGTTGATTATGATATGCTGAAAATTAATATGAGGAATGCATTAGAAATAGTATTTTATTTGGTGAGAACTAAAATTACATTGGCCCTCAATGAATCTATAGGTATCATACGAAGAACAATATTTGTTATTTAGTCAAGGACATACCCATTTATTAATATGTCATGAAATGTGGCCTTCACATCCTTTTTAGTTGCCTTAGAGCATAACCCCGATTGTATTTTTTTGATGTCCACAATTTTGAATTAAAAAATTATGAAATCATTTATTAATTCAAATCAGATTAATTCATTTTTTTATATTAATATATAATATTCAAGATGATTTGATAATTTATGTATCATTTTGTGATCATCAGTAATTCCTGCAATATTTTTCATGCCATATTTATCTTCAACTATATATATAACATTACTAATAAATTGAGATCATTCCATTCTTCGGGTTCCTTTCCCTTGGATTCTGGGTCATTTATTTTTCAAATAGATAGATATGGTAGATGTGATAAAAATGATACCACATAAAACCTATGTTTTATTTCAAATTTGCATATATATTTTTCTATTTAAATACATATATAGTTTGTGATGACTAAAAAACTATTCGGTCCTTTGGGATACAATTGTTTTTATTTTTCAGCAAGGTAATAAATTAACCACTACATCTAGGTTAATAGGGATGAGTTATATATTGAATGTATAAAGGTAATATTAGTATACACCTTTCAATTTATATTTGGGAAAAAATTATTAGGGAACATAACAATCTTAAAATCCTTCAGAATATTCTTGAATAAATAATGGTTTTGATTTTAATTATATACATATATATAAATGTTCAATTAATGTTAATTGTTTCACTTGTTTCGTAATTATACATTAGATATCATAATTTAATGATATAATATATTTTGTAATTCAATTTAAAAATGGTTTTTAGTGAAATTAATGTAAACCATGTCAATGAATATAATACATATATTGACTTCCATTAGGGGAAATATATAGATGTTTAAATTGGAGTTATGTCAGGAATTTATACAATTATAAATATTTTAGGATATTTGGCTTGGGTTATTAATAATAAATTTTATTTTATTAGTTAACATATAGATCCAAATTTTTGTTTATCAATGTTAAATTGATTCATGAATAACCAATATCCATCATTCCATGGAACTATAATTGCATTTATTTACTGAGCAATGTATAAGTTCCAAAAAGAATGTTTTTCCCTATAAAAATGATAGAAATGGGGATGATTTTCATATATTTATTTTATCTTAGGGAATTTATATATTTTATTCATTTATTAAATACACTAAATATGAGGAAAAAATATGTGCATAGAATGGAAGGATTATATGGAACATTTATTGGAAAAAAAATCCTCAGAAGCAACAAGTTGATATATACAGACAATTATTGGGTCAAATAAAAAAGGAAGAGGAATATGTTTCTTGGTATAAAGATATAATTACTAGGTTTTAAAGGAATGTTTCATAATATATACATAATCTATAGAGTAAGATTTACCCATTCATTGATTGGTTAAAAACAATTATTATAAGGGAACTAGTCCCCTAAACATTCTCATCATTTGACGTTATAATATCATGTTCTATCATGAATGGGAAACAATTATCCATGTATTATGTGTTTGATGGAAATTAAGAGAACAATAGTATAGTATATAATATAATGGTAACTATAACAATTAAAATAATAATTTTATTACATGTTATACTTGTTGAAGGAAATACATTTTTACATTCCCAAAAGTAAAAGTATTAATGAAAAGTGTGTAAAAAACTACATCATTCACATGAATGAAAGGTTAAGGGACAATACTTCAATATAAAGTACGTTATCTAAAGATATATGGAGAACTAATCTTACTAACCACTCAATTGTTATGGGAATTTACACAATAAAATGTAAAGTGAGGAAATCTAATTTTCCTCCATCATAAAAATTTAGTTTCAATTTTAGAAATATGTGATGGAAGATACATTAATAATATTCATAAATTAAAAAAAATTGTTTAATTAACATTGGATATTAAAACTATTTTATATCTTCCATGTTTACTATGAAAATAATATATTAACCTATTATTTTTAGAGGAAATAATAAATTCAAAAATACCAGTGTAAGTCTCACTAAAAGAAACATATGTTAGTGAGTCTCTATTTTTATAGTTTAAAATGATCTTTTTGATAACATTATTTTCATAGATATGGTCAATTTTGAAATAATACATCTATGTATTAGAGTTTGAAATATATTCAAACAAATTTAATCCTAATTGAAGGAAATTTTGGTTCTTTATGAAGATATTTAATTCCATATATTCAGAGGGGAAACTCGGTCTAAATAATGACTACATCCACCCCTTATGGATCTTATGAATGAGATTCTCGGGGAAGAAAAATAGACACCTCATATTTATAGAAATAATAATAATAAAATAGAGGATATAACTATTGTAAAATAATATGTTGATTTATTTTCTATGGAATTATCTCTACATCAACCAGATATATATCTTGAGTTTTCTCATGATTCAATCATTGATGAAAGACCAATATAAAACATGCCTTATATAATAGTCACAGTGAAATTAGTGTAATTGATAAAATAACTATAGGAGTTTGGTAATAAGGTATTTATATTCACAATGGTTTCACCATGGGGGGAATATATTCATTTTTATATGAATATATATATGGATTTATGATTTTGTACATCTAAAATATGTAAATAATTTATATTACTATAATTAATATAGATCCTCTTCATCACATTGATGTCTTATTTGATCAATAGTGTGAATATAAATGTTATTAATTATTATCCTTTATTCTAGTTATCATTAATTGAAATTCAAGAATGATGATATTATGAATATAACATCTCAAATGTGTAATGAACATTATAGGTTTAGAGTAATTTCATTTGGATTCACTAATTGAATCATTATTTTTATATATATAATTGTTAGAGTAATCAAGGAATATATAAATGATGTTTTTTGGTATTTATTGATTATATATTGGTGTATATTAAGAGATATCTAGACTATGATAATCAAATTTGAATCATTCTCGATACACTTAAATGAATGTTGTTTTATGGGAAATTTATAAAGTGTGAATGTTGGATTTAGAATGGTTATTTATATAGACATATTGTCTATAAGGATGCAATCTCAATTGATCATGTGAAGAGAAAATAATTTTACAAATAGCCTAAAGCAACATACAAAACTGATGAATGCAGTTTCATTGGGATTTGAATTTAATATCAATGATTTATTAAAAATATCAACATTGGATAAATTTTTAACGAAGACCAATAATAAAATATTTTTTTATATAGATAATGCATTGTGAATAATGTTTTCATGAATTGATGATAATTTTTTCGATTTTCTGTATCATGAATCAATCGTCGGGAAATTAATGATACGTGGTATATATTGATGCATCGAAGAAGGTACTTGGTTGTTTCCATACATTGATTCTGAAATTATTGAATATTCATCAAAGATGTTAAATACTCATGATGAAGATATTCTAACTCATGAACATGAGTTTTCACCATGATATTTTCATTTATCATATAGAGAAATTATTTCTATAAAAAATATTTGAAATATAAAAATATCATAAGAGTCTGAAATTTATGATTCCATAGAAGGATCAAAACAAAATAAAAAGAAAATTAATTGATCAAATCAAGGATTATAATTTCTAAATACACTACCACTCAAGGAAGGTAAATAAGGTAGAAGACAAATTGAGATGGAAATATCATGGATTCATGACCAAAAATGACAATTGATATGGATCTAATGTTCATTAATTTAATAAATATGGACCTATGAATTATTATGTAAGGTGAAACTTCAACAATTATTAATATTATTTCCAAAACCTATTTATTATGAACAATAAAATGTTCTCATACTAATGATTAGAATTTTTAAAATGTAATGAAACTTGTGAATGATGTGAAACTTGAAGTCCACAAATATGAAGGTGGTGGTATAAAATATTTGACGTGTATATGTGTTCTATCTATACCTATGATTAAAAAGTAATTATTAGACCATTCCAAAAGTCCAAACATTAATATATACCTTCATAGGACCAAAATGTACAAATATTTTAATGATTATTTTTTGTGCGAAAATGTGAAGAACGAAATTGATGATTATGTTCCAAGATATTTGGATTTTTTATAGAGGAAAGATTATAGATTAAATCATATGGGGTTAATACAACTTATATAAATTCCTATTTGGATATGGGATTAAATTTTCCTTGGATGTTTTTATTGTATTACCTAATAATCCATCATATAATGATGAAATATGGATTATTATTTATCGAAATAACAATATAAAAATTTTAATTCTATAAGATAATATTTTCATCATGTAATCCTCATATTACTCAATGTTGATAAATTTATAAGACTTATTGGTTCACAAATTTCAGTATTTTCTATTCATTGTACATGATTTAAAACAAAATTATTGAAAATTCATAGAAATAGTCATTATACTGAATATTATTTGAGCACTGCGTATAATTTACAAACTATTGCGAAGTCTGAATTGACTATTAAAGCTTTATATGAAATTTTAAGGTTGTTCTCATGTAATGTTAAATATATTTATCATCAATATTTACCTATGTTATAGTTATATTATAAAAATATATTCCATTTGTGTATTCAAATAGTGTCGTATAAAGAAATATATAGGATGATATGTTATACTCTTACATGTTTGGATGGATTTTATTAAAGGATGTTTATCGGCCTAAAAAATATTGAAAATAAAATAAAATTTTAAATTACTATTCATATTCATATTGGATAAAATCGATTTAAGAAAAGGACTTATAGAGATTACTATAGGAATGATTTATATTTCAAATTTCATGAGTGAGATATAATTTTCTTGAATTTATCCCCATGGAAGGTTGATAAAAGTATCGTCGTGTATGAGAATTTGATCTATAGGTATATAAAACATTTTTAACTCTTAAATTGAATGGGATTTATAGCTTTACATTTGAAAATACCACAAATTCATTGTAAAGTACATAATGTGTTCTATATATCATTGTCAAGGATCTACATTCCATGCCCAATGAATATTTTCACCTATAAACCAATGTAATTAGAACCTAATTTATCTTAATATGAAGATAGAATCCTTATTATGGAAAATAAAGATTATTTTTGAGGAATCATAAAACTTTGATGGTAAACATACATCGAGGAAATCAAAATATAGAGTAGGTGATGTGGGGACCTGAAGAAATTATGAAGAATAACAAAAAAAATATTCTTGATGTAAAATTATAGATATTTTAAGGAAGAATTTTTTTAGAGAAAAATTTAACACCATAAAATTTTGTAATATATTTATTTTTAAATAAATTTTATCTCCATTATAGTTTTTAGTACACGCATCCCCTAGTCTAAATAAACCATGACATGGTAATCCATTTTTACCAAAATGATGTGTTGGTGGGTATGAAAAGGAAAACATAAATTTTGAAAATAAATTCATTAGTTATCAATTGATTATAAATAATAAATAATAACATTTCAAAGTAAAATAATATTTTCCAAAAAAAATTGTTTTTATGAATATACTGTGTTTTGATTAAAAAAAATTAAATAAACCACTATTGTTGACTAATTTTAAAGAAAATTTTTATATTGTATGTTATCTAAATTATTCAAACATTAAACTAATATTTTTATTATGCATGAGATCTAAATAAAACCATTTTTAAACATTAAAATCTTATTATTCTAAAAATAAATTTGATCGCATTTTTCAAACTTAATTTAAAATAAATATATATTACTAATATGTACTAAAATGGAAATTTTTTTTCAATATTCTGATTAATTATGTACAAATATTGTATATTTTTCTCATTTATTTTTAGGAACTGTAAATATTAAGCATGGTAAAATTTATCCTTATAGAAATGGGAAAATTGGATTACTCTATTTTTAAAACTATGTATTAATGTAACTATTTTCTGCAAAATTCTAATTGGATAATTTCATTTCATCCATTATCACATTAAGATCTAAATTGAATTGATTATGGTACAATTTTATTATAAAATACCCTATATAATGTATAAATTAATGAAAAAAATATAGTTCTCTTACATTTAAATATCTTTAATGTGTTCATGTAGGGAAAAAAGAGAATACTGAATGAATATAAATTTTTTAGGATAATAATAATATTTTTTAATTTTAATTTATTTATAATTTTTTTATATTATATAATTACATAAATGGATACTCAATGATATCTCATTTATTTCAACTAATGGAAAAATAAAATAAATGATTTTAAAAGTAATAGAAGTATTATAATTTGAAAGAGTAAATATAATCCTTGAATTTTGTAGACAAATTGAACACATTAGGGATGTTTTAAAATTTTATATTCAAATTAAAATATTTTATCATTGTATTTTATGTCAAGAAAAATGACAAGTATAAAATATGATAATAATGATATTTTATGAAAATAATATTTCATTAAATTATTTTAAAATTATTAAAATACATAAATTGGACAGTTGGATATGATATAGTATAACATTTCTCGAATTTCGCATTTATGATTCAATTTCCACCTTTTATGTAAAATTATAACCCTTTAATATTTAAATATATGTTTCAGCAGTTATGTTTATGATAATTTATCTACGGTTTTTATCCAAGGGCTCATTCCCTTCATTTGGAGAGATATTGAGTAAGAAATTCCAATCATTTATTCTCACTATTAATGAATTTGTGATTTTTAACTATGCCTAATGATTTTTGCCTTTAACTTATATAGTTTCCAAAATCATTTATAAAGTTTCTTTGGAAATTAAAAACAAATCTTTGTAAAATATATGGCCATTTGATGATTTTTCATTATAACAACATAGTTATATTTACATATTTTTAATAACTCCATGTGTGTCCTTCCCATACCTTAAAAATTGTAAACACTTCTTTCACATAATTACACTACAGTAAGAAACCTATATTGGTCATTCCCAACCAATGTTTATTATCAAAATCAAATATCCATTTTTTTAAGTTCTAGTATCTTAAAAATACAAACACTATGTTCAGTCTGAAAGAAGTTAAAGGGGGTCTTTCGAATAAGTTGTAATTGTCTTACCATGCCTTTTAGATTTAATTCCTATTTTACATCCTGAAAGAATAATTTTTTTATCACAATATAATTATCTATGTCATATAAATACACTAAATTGTTATTATGATTATAAAACAACAATTATAATCACTCGGTTTCATTAAACAGAACGCTAAAGTATCACATGTTCACAAGTAAGGCTTATAGTTTCTAAATACCGATACAAATCATTAATCAACACCATATTTAATGAAAGGGAATTATGATGGGATTAATGTTTATATATAATATTTACAACATAATTATTCTTCTAAAATAATAATATCATATATAACTTCCAGCCTTCCAATCTGTTAGAAAATGATAATGTTGCTTGTGCATATGTGTGTATTACCACATTCACAAAGGGATGAAATTTATATTTAATTTATTAAATACATGGAGTGTACTATGGATAAATTTAATAAATATATTTTATATATATAATATTAATTTTTTTCCTAAAAAGTGAAATATTATTTACCTTTCTTTCATTCCTACCTTTAATATTTTAAAACATCATTTATCAGTACATTCCGCCAACCATCTCCATGAACATTGGAATTAATGATTCTATTTATATCATAAAATTATTACCCATAATACATATCTAATTAATATTTATTAAATTTCTAACATGGTTATGATTATGATGATGATTTATTCATTATAATATTTAATGGACTGAAACTACCAAAATAAACATTCAAGAAAAATGATGTTGTTATTATAAAAAATAATGAATTTAATAATGAATTATTAAAAAGGGTGTAATAAAATATTATAAAAAATAATAAATGGAATTAAATATATGAGTATGTTTCTAGAATATAAATATAATAAATCTATATTTATTATATAGGAGGTTTAAACACATATGAAGAATTTAAACCTGAGGTAAGGATTTGTTTCACAATCTCATCGTTATATGGAATTGTCTATAATTAAGTTTACATTGGGGGGACTTATTTATTATTCCATTTTTAATAATAGTACATTTTATTTTTATATGGTTATTTAAATAAATTAATATTTTCCCATTCTGTTTTTCTCGTTAAGCTCTAAAAATAGCGAAAAAATGTTTTAATATGGAAAATCATTTTTTATCTATTCTCAGTCTGAAATATTTTTCATCCATGTAAATATTTTAATTAAAATGTATTAAATTCTATTTTTTATATTCTATTTGGATTTATTAAAAAATTATACACATGTCTAACTTTATAGAAAAATTCGTCAAAATAATATTCCTTTCATATAACAAATGAAGTTTTTCATGAACTTTTTACATAAGTATGAAAGGAATATTTTTTAACTTATATGGTTTCAATGAAAAATCCTACCATCATGAATACACATTTATTTGATCTTCATTTACTTTTTAAAAAAATATTTTCCAAACTAATTGTTTCCTTTATTTTGGGGAAATTTTATGTTTCTAAACACATGATTTCAAATAATAATTTACTCATGAAATTTTTAGTGGCCTTTTGATATTATATACATCTATGTCAGCATTATTTTGTTGAATATTAATGATATTTTGAAGATATAATTCGACAATACCACATGGTATATTTTTATGTATGATTTATGCTTGGTTTAACTAGGCAAACATTTTACATTATTTATAATAGTTCTTATAATATTCATTGTTTGTTATTTGTAAGGAATGTTGATTTTGATGTGTTGATTATTATTATAGTCAATAGGTCAGAATTATTAAATGAAATTTGGATCCTAAAATTTAATTACCCATTTATGTGTTGGTATGTATCATGAGAAAAAATTGAGTTGGTATGTGTCTCACAACTTACCAATTTATGTACATGTCATAACATGAGGTTTCGATGTTATTTTAAGATTTCAAGGAAAAAGGTATCGATTTTATGTTTTAGACATATAACATTATGAATACAATCATAATGAGGTCACTTATTAATTTTATTGAATTTATTTGAATGTTTTTTATATACATGGATAAGATTCACACTAACATTATTATTTTTGTTGAATTATTTAATAATAATTTATCTCTTTTATATTGTCCTTGACTTATTTAAATTATGTTGTATGCATTTTCATACTAAATATCTAAGATTACCACATTCTTCTATTTTCTTTTCCACTTGATTTCCTTAAATGTTTCAGGATTTATATGAAGTGATATGATAGTGGGAAAAAATATTATCCCAGTGAAAATACTACATTGAATTTCATGATTAAAATATAATTTGGGATTCAAATATGTATATAGTTTACAATGGATTATGAACTGTTTAGTTATTTGGGATGAAATTTCATTTATATAGTACCAATATAATAATGTAACTACTTTCTCTCAGATACTATGATCCATTCCCTTAATATTAGAGTATTGTGTTCTGGGATATGTTGCGTATAATTTGTGAAATATGATGATTATGTAATTAGTATCAAAATTCACTTAATGTTTATGTTCCTTGGGATTTTATTGTTATTAAATTTATTGAATATTCATATTAAATTTTGTAACATTTATATTTTCCCCTGGTATACCTCATAATCATATTAGATAGTGGTTTCATTTACCTACATAACCTGTATGTGTGTGTGTATTTATAGATACAAGAACATGGAAAAAATACAATAACTTGCATAATAAACTTAATATAAAAATATAATTCAATTAATGAGTAACAATTTCACGTGATATTATTGAAATTAAATTAATCTAACATGTCTAAAATATAGATCTATATTCCCATATATGTTATACTTTAATTCATTTAGTTATACAGATAAACCACATAAACAATGCAAGAGTGAATGGTTTTCTATCACATTATGTATTTTATATCATGAACAATGAGGGAAAATTGATGATTTTATAATTAAAGAACAATTTTATAATGAAACATCACATAATGGGTTATAAGTCCCTGATAACACAATCCAATACATTATGAAAAACCCAAGTATTTTTTTTAAAGTCTCATGTTTATTATCAATTGTTAGTATAAGTCATCAGAATGTATTGAGAATGTATTTTGGTATCATTCAAATTTATTCTAAGATAATCAAAGGTGGATATATAATCTATGATTAGGTTTTTCAAAAAGGTGTTAAATAGTTTGAAGAAGTATAGAGCTATTTAGAAAAATATAGAGATTATGTTTTATATTTTGTTTAATTCATATGAATAACAAAAAAATTTTTTTACAAATATATTTCATATTTAACATATATTTAGTATTACAATATTCAAATATGAGACTTAAAATTAGAAATATTATCTACGTAAGTTTTTGTCTGTTGAACTATTACTGATAGAAAATAGAATTGGCACTAAATATAACCAGCATAATATTTTAAGAGATTCAAGAGAATGATATTTCCTATAACAAATGTCATTTATAAAAATTAGTCGGATTCTATTCTAACATACTTGGAATTACAAAATGGTTCATCCGATTATGTATTTATAAAAATATAGTAAAATAAATTTCATTTCACAAGATAATAATATTATAAGATTTATTTTCCTTGGAATTGAAACAATATAAGATTAATTTTTTTAAAACACAATATACCTCCAATTAAATCTAAAATAGACAATTTTTTAACTTAATAATACCAAACTATGTATAAATGATCCAAGATATTTATGATATTCCTGTATGTAAGCATAAACATACATCATATTAACATGAATATATATGGTCACAAATAAGATTATATCAAAACATAAATAACACAGTTATATAAGAATTAATTTCAGGATATAGGTATACTTAAAGGGAAAATACTATTACCAACGGATAATTATTCATATTTAAATATTAAATTCTTGTGAGTAAGTTGTGATTCATGGCATGATTCGTTGAGAAATAAAAAAGATTATTTTCATGTTATGATGATATTTAACAAGCATCGAGGATTTAAAATAATGAATTATGAGAAATTGATTGAATTGTTATTCTATACATTCCCAACTTATGAGAATAATTCTATGAAATAGATAATGATGAAAAATATTTATTGGTATAGTTCCACTCCACAATTTTATTTCATGGAAGTTAGACATAGCGATTATAAGAAATCATTAATTATGTCACATTGTGACGGGTGATTCCATAGAACAACCATGAAAATAAATAAAGAAGCCAAACAATGATTGATTACATCATGTCTTGATTGGTCTGTAACATATTTAAATTAAACATAGAGGTTGAACTATAATTTTTTATTTAATAAGTGTAGAAAATTTTCTCTTGGTTAACTAATAAAGATCTTGTAAATGAAAAATGTTATAATATTGATATAAAATTGATATGTTACGGTCCGATTTATGTTTTTAAAAAAGGAATCTCATACATGATAATATAATATGTTGAACATATAAAATATTTTATAAATGATAATAAATTTGTGATAAAAGAGTATAATAAAAAAATAAGAAGTATGTTCTCATTGTATTGAATATGAACTGAGAAGAAGACTAATGTGTAAATATCACTTTTGATTATATGCTAGTAGTCAAAGTTTAAAGCATTTAAGGTGAATTGAAGTAGATAATATGTGGTAAATTCTGTTGTCTTAAAATTATAAGGGTTATAAAAAATTTAAATTATGTAAATTTTTCGATAAAGATATGTATCAATTCGAGAAAAATGATTATGTATAGTGGATTGGTGAAGAGTGAATAGTGTAAATAAAAGAGATAAATAAAGAAAATTTTATATAATTTAATATTTAAAATTTCCTACATCAACTCTCCACACCCCTACTAATGGATTATGAATCCCACAAATAGAGGATAGAGTAATTTATGAGGTAAAATTATAAATGTTGTCTTTTATAAGGGGATAAATAAAAACTCATGACATTAATAAAGTGTATCCCCAAACCTAACTCATATTCCTTTTTATGAGAATAATTTATACCCATGATTTTTTTAATGGATTAACCTGAAGAAATATATTTTAAAAAGGGATCAATCAAAACCTGTGTTTGTATATTTTGTCTAGTAGAAGAACCATATATTTTTTTAAAATGGTAATGTTACATCTTTTTGTTAGAATTCAGTACAGAAAATCCTATAACAAAAAATAAAATAAATAATGAAATAAATCCCACTACATATTTAAAGACATATGTGTTGGGGTAGAAAATTTATTCTCATCGCATAAAGAAACATCAATGATCAATATCATATTTTCCATAATTTTACATCAACAAGTAGTAATGAATGATGAATCTATATTTAGTTTGAATCGAATCACTTTAAAATTGAATGTTCTCATTAATGATATATATCATCAATTCATGGAGCAATATTCTATATTTATCCTCTTATCCTTTATTATTTTATTATGATCTCACATCATACTTCTTCCTTTATAAATTATATTTTATCACAACATTTAATATTTTAAATGGTTAAAATAATTGAAATTAATAAAATGAAAATATCCAATATTATCATTATAATTTTTATTTCATATTATAGATTTTATATTCTAGAGAACTTATTTTACATTCAAAACATCCTCCATCCACAATAAGAATCTTAATATCTCACATTATCACAATATAAATCTGTTAAGGAGGTCAAAAAAATATTTCCTAAAAGTTTCCTTCTATAAAAAAACAAAATTAAAAAATAATAAAAAACAATGCATGTTGATAAATATAACCTATAATACCCTAAACACCATAAAAATCATTTTGGATATGATCATTAGATATAAAAATAATTTATAAAAATTATATAAAAACAATCTATCGAATATAAATTCATAGGTGTTTTAAGTCACTCACAATAATTTTACAAATTGGAAAAAAAAATTAACACCCTAGGTTTTGTGAACCAATTTTTCTAGAATAAATTAATTTCTATTAATTTATTAAAAAGATATAATTCAAACACTCATTACATAAGGATCTTAATTGGTCCATTATATATGCATCGTCAACATGTTTTGCACTACATTCAACACCGACATGGCATATGTTACACAAAATACTGGCTCTTTATATGGCATCATATAATAATTATTTAAATAGGAAAATATAACCTATCAATTGAACATGTGGTTATGAATCATAATAAAAAAAATATTATTTATAATATTATTTATATAAATAAAAACCTATTGATAATAAAAATTAATTTTTTTTCAAGTCCTCATATGTTAAAATATTCTATTTTCATAAATGAAAAAAAATTATGCCCTTATATGAAAAAATTAAATTTATTTTGGAAAATTTTTGGAATTTAATATGATAAAATTAACATCATTTTTTAATTCAGAATATGGAAATTATCTTATGGTAAATTTTTTATATTTTTCAAAGAATCATACTTTTTTTCAATATGGAAAAGTAGTGAACTTTAATTGAATATTTATTTTTCATCTAATATATATATATATAATTAATTTTTAAATTATTTTTTTCTAGTGTATAACTATATAAAATAAACATCAGTTAATAAAATTGGTTTATTTTAAACAATTTTCCATTGAATAGGATTAAAAAACATAACAATGTTTTGAACATTATTCTTTTAAAAACATGTAGTTTCGTCCCATACGTGAGATTAATTTCAAATCAATTTCTACCAAAAATCAATTTAGAATTAAGAAAAATATATTTCATGTATGGAATCATAATAATATCTAATTTCTAATATGTGAAAAATTGTTCTCGACCAAAAATATTTTTTTAAGTGATTAAAATTAACTAGAATGATTAAGAGAAGAATTAGCTTTACAACAGACTAAACCATAAAATTAATACAAAAAATGACCTATAACCTTGTACAAATTCCATCGTATGGCCATATTTTTTCCATATCCTCTATTTTCTATAACATTTACTTTTATTAGATCACCTTCATATGGGAAAAATGTGTGTGAAATTCCCATTTACAAAATTTACTTGAATTCCACTCCTTCACCACTATAAATAAGAACCCACACATCTCACTTTCTCACACGCCTAAATCCATTTCGCACACCAACACTCTACTATGATATATATCCAAAATACTTACCCTCTTCATTTAGTCCACATTTTGTGATGGAATCCATCCATCATATCCCTTTGGTGAAAACCAAAATGGAGTAACCCAAAGAAGAGGTAATATCCTTCCTCAATCTCATTTATTTTATTTTCATTCTCCACCACCGTAACTATACATATTCCATTATTATATAATAACACAAGTATCCTTAAAATACTAATATTTTGTTATATTTATGTTTTTTCATATAATTAACCACACTTCCATCTAATGGATAATGAATTTATCATTCATATGTGCAACGAACTATCGCCCCACAAAATGATGCCGTTCATCTTTTCATTACCATATTTAATGGTTGGTAATTTTGAAAAACATAATTTTTATATATTATATATATGTTATTATTTATGTATTTTTCCTATATTTATTTTTTAACACATACATATATAGTTTTCATCTTGTTTAAACACAATAACATCAGTTTTCTATGTGTGGACTACCAACTCCTCAAAGAAATGTGATTTAATCACACTCTACATGGAATGTATTAAAAATGGGTATAATATCTTGGATCTTTGAATGTATTTTTTTAGATATTATTATATGGAATTAATTCTACACCAGGCACTGAGATGACATGCAGTTTTGTGGAAGAGTATTCTTGGGATATATGTTTCAAATATATGAAAATATTAAATAGGATGTGCACTTAGTTATTCTGAAAAAATTGTAATAACTTCTAAATGGGATCCAAGATCATAAATTCTAGGGCAATTTTGTATTTATAAAAATATCATTACACTAGGAGAAACCTATCATAATCCGTCATAGGTCGGTTGTGAATAGTAGTTTTTGTCGTTTTTAATGAATAAAATAAATTGCAAATTTATTTTATTTCATTCTATTATATTGAAAAAAATATGGTTTATTTTAAATAAAACTAGATCCAGGGATCCAAGGATAATCTCAAAACCCTATAATTCCATGAAAGAACTACCGAGAAACCCTATAGAATTCTATTGACGGAGAAAAATAATGGAACTGTTGATTAAGGATTGACAGACATCGTTCGTGATATATCACTAAATTGATAGATACATACTGACAAATATTCATCAGTGATTGATCCAAAACAAATTTGGGATTTGTTATATGTGCCTACATTCCTCGTTGTTTGATTGAATGAGGAATAAAGACTAACCAACGAATAGGTTGTTCTCTGGTTCAATCATTTCTGCATTATGGGATTTCATTATGGGAATTATCGAGGTTGATTATTTGATTAATATATTTGATTATTTATCATTTCTATGGGAAATAGATCCTCGATGAAATGGATAGTGGTTGAGGTTAATTCCTTTGTTTTGTTACATGTGAATCTTGTCTCCCTCATTTTATTCTATGTGTTCTTCATTCTTCATGGGTTATGAATGGATGATCATTCCACCATTGATTCTTGGTGAAATGACTGGAAATTTGAGATACTATATTGGGATGACCTATAGGAGTTGTGATAGTGATGGAGACCAACAAATTGAATCAATTTGGAAGTTACCACTTTTTGGATGGTTTTCATCGGATGATTTATTAGTTGATTTCCGAGCCAACTTGAAATTCTCTGATTCGTTGTTAGGGTGTACAGAAAATCCAAAATTCTGATTTTCAAGGTGAACGGACCATAGAATTGATTCTCAAAGGATTAGATGGGGTGCTTATAGCAAGAACATGCAGTTCTAGAAATTCCATAACACACAATGTATAGTATGGGCTACATAGCGTGTGTTCATAGATGAACAACTCCGCATGTATCTAGGGGATACATAGAAATGGTGTGAAGTAGACGGGTTGTCGACATGGTGTTTACCCCACCACATGACTTGACATAAACCAATTAAACAGACTTCCCCATGTATTGGTACATGGGCAGAGCTATACGGGATGACATTTTGTACTAGAACCTGGCCAGAGTACACAGATTTCCCCTAGATGGAAGGACACGATGTGTAAATATTTCTACACACAATATAATCAATTTTTACATGATAATTACTTTTCACATAGGTCATTGTACAAAAGAAGTACCTGGGGTCATGAGACATGGTGTTTGGCCTTGTAAAATTTCATTTACACTCTTTTACATGGCTTGAGTAACTTTTCCTCCATATCTGGGATATGTTTCATTAGGGGTTTATTCCCATATCCATCCCCTAATGTTTATTTGGTATCATTTTCTACTCATCAGAGATTGATCCATTTAGAAGGAAATTTTTTATAGAGTTGTTGTAATCCTCTCTTAGTGGCCCCAAAAAAGATCCTATATTCATTCTCAATGCCCTCAATAGAGTCCTTGGTATTGATGTGACCAACTACACTAGGAATCAATCCACTAAATAGAGAGTTAATATCCATGTTGTTGTTTTTATCACTACATGGACCTAGCTATGAACCTCAACAGTGTATCATATCTCTCTTCAAATCTATGAATGTATCTCTCTCTCATGAAAACTCTCGACAAATAGTTCTGCACGAATGGACATCTTCCATGCTATCAAAATCAATAGTGTTTTCTCTTGCTTGAGTTCCTAGGAAATAATTATATTGAATCCATACTATGGGTTTGTGGTGGTTGTGACTTACCTCAATACAATACTTCTTGGTTTGAGTATATATGGATATCCTTGTTATATGATTTGTGGACATATATGGGGCAGATATGACTTTACCTTGACATTTTGTATTTCATTATGTTTTTTAGGTGTCCTACAAAGTTTTTTTATACACACCCCTACATGGTCTTTTTATGCACATGTCGTTTCTTTTGTAGAAGAGTGACCATTTGAGGGAGTCTATGGTGGACCAGGGCTAAATAATTGTGAGTTTTGGTAGTATGAGGTTTTCTTACGGCTTCGAGAAGTAGTCACATTACATATTCTTTGTACAGGGTGGACTTTTTAGATTACAAAATCTTTCTTTTGGGAGGTTTTAAATTTTTTCCATGTTTACTTTATTTGAAATTACATTCCTATCATGCTCTCTTGGTTGGAATAGTGTTATCCATGAATTTTTCTTCTTAGTTGTTTTTACATTTCAGCATTTGTGTGATCGGAGATGTGTGCCACAACATAGGTACATAGGCAATTCCTCCCATGTTTGTGAAATTCACACTCAGGGATAGTCACTAGCCCCTGGCCTATTTGAGGTAGTCTTGGGGAGCCGTGAAATGAGCCCCACTAAGATGGTTCATGAAAAAGTTTTATCAGAGCTGGTCACTTCTACATTAGCACCAAGAGTCTGTAAGATTGGTTTGAGGAAATAGTGTTAATTGTTTCAAGATCGACTTTCAAACTATAGAAACTAGTGTTGGTGTGGGTGTCTGAAGTATCCATACATGAGGACTCTAATAACCTTATTTTAAACTCGGTACTTGAGAATAATGTTTTCAAGGAAAATAATGGTGCATGTATCATATAAAAATGGGTGAAGGTTTCTATTTCATTCTTGTGTCAGCTCCCTAAGTGTACTCATTGAATGTGGTACATCTTTTACTTCTTACAACATTCCTTCGCAATGTATACTATCTAGGATTAATCAGATCGATCATGGGGATGAGCCCCATAGTGATAAAGATTCAATACAATGGATCATTCCACACATTGTTTCCTCTATGTGGTGTAGCAGCTATAACCCCACCAGTAGAGTTGCACATGGAACCAATAGATGAGGAGTGTAGGATTATCATGCTCCATGAGTTTTAAAGATAGAGACCCCTCAAGATATAAGACCAGCCATGCCCATAGGTGGATGAGGACTATCTTGAGGTGGTGACTATAGTTTTCAGTATAATCATGACACAATCGGACTAGATGGTGATCTATGTGGTGAGGCTTCTTCAGGGTTCGGTAGGGTGATGGTGGAGTTTTTCCATGAAGACTCATGAGGAGGAAACTCTTTTTAGGAAGAAGTTATAAAATCACATTAGAGAGGAGTTATCATCAGTTAAGCTATGAGATGTTTGTATACATGAGATTATTCAAATTTATAAGGGTAGCTTGACAATAGCTTACCACTCTTCGAGTTTCAACAATATTTCTTGCTACATGGTGTATATTTTCAGAGATTAGTAATTCATGGCTCAAAAAATTGATGTTGGTCTGCGTAGAGACATACTAGCAAACTTTTTACATATAATAATTGTGGATTATGCTAGAGTGATCATGTGATCTTTTGTGGTCGAAAGCTTCTTGAAAAGCATATGCATCTAATGATAGTAAACTGTACCTAGGGAGGTGCAAAGACCTCAATATCAAGGATCCTAAATCAAACCCACCAATCAAGACATGGGATATGTTTTAAGAGGTAGCAGAATATTGGATATGCAGATCATGTCTCTTAGTTTTGATCCACGCAGCCTATGTAGAGATGATTCTACACATGTATTGATAGGGTAAATATTGATTGAGATTTTCTAACCCATTTATCTGCAGATAGGGAGATGGTGGATGGACCACTGAGGAACAAGAAGCGATAAAAGAAGGCAGATCTGGTAGGCATAAAACATGATAGAGGATCAAGGAGAGAAGTGTAACGCCCGAGACTTTTATGAGAAATATTTTTTTTATGTTATATAAATCATCAAAGGAATCTATCATTACACACAACACTATCATGGGTTGATTTACACGCAATCACGGCCTTCCTCGATAGCTTGAGTCGTACGCAATACCGAGTTTCACTAAACAATGATATGCTATTAAAATATTATTAAAACTAACCGTTATGAATAGTAATAACCACTTTTTGAAATTTTTTAAAGTCTATTTTTCAAAATTGACTTCATTTTTGGATTCATAATATCGAAATTAGCCTAGGGTGAAATTTTGGTATTTTTCTGAAAACTTTCAATTTTTGATGAATAGTGAAACCACTAAGTGGTAGTTAAAAAATATGAATTTTTCATAAAACATAATTTTACCGCTTCTGTGAGTGGAATTTCGAAAATCCGAGATACACGGTTGATGTCAGTAAGTAAAATATGGTTCAATGAGATGAAAATAAATTTTTTGTGAATAGTAACTTTTTACTTTTATTTACCACGGTTAAAAGTAAATAGGGTAATTAAGGGTAAAAATGATATTATTATTACCCTAACACATGTCCTAATCCTATGGGGTAACTTTAATTCGACCAATAACCACCTTAGGTATAAAATATGACCATTTAGGCCCACTTGGATTAGATTAGGATATTTATTATTAATTTATTTAAAGAAGGGTTAAAATAGTTAAACTAAAAGTTTAATAAGTAAATAATTTTTAATATGGGGTTATAAATAAGATAAATTCGACTATAAATATTCATTATAAAGATAAAAACTTTTCATACATAATGGTATTTTATTTGTAATTTTTAGACATTAAATAAATTAATTTATTTATGACACAACGATGATGCGGTAATTATCTTATTAATGAAATATTGGCATAATTGATGTTATAAATACCCAAATAAATGTAATTTGAGATTTTTTATGAATTACAATAATTTTATAGGTTAATATGACATGTTAGTATTTATTTACCAAACTTTTTTCGAACTAATCACTCTGTTATGATTTTCACAAAAATCAATTACTAAATAGTGTCAAAATTGACATAAAATAGTTTTTAAAACACAAATTATATTATTAATTGTTATTTTATTCCTAAAAATATAAGTATCAGCCAAATGACTTAGATAAGGTTATATATATTAATAATAAACAACTTGGGGTTCGTTTTCCTTGTTGTAGTAACTTTATTAACCATATAGTGTAAGAACACAAGAAGAGATGGTAAAAGTAAAATTATTTAACTTAATGTTAAATCTAAATGATAAGGTTATCATAGGAACCCAAACCTGTCTAAATTATATTTGATGAGAGGATTTAGACCCATACCCACCTTATCTTCTAAATAAATCAATTTGGAGATATTTAAAACCGAATTTGGCTTTATAATAAAATAATATGTTTTGTTATTCCGAAGGTGCCCCTCTCCTCCCTTATAAAAGGGCTCCTCTTCCCTCTCTTCCTCACACCACTTTGAGCCTTCAAGCTCTACCTACCACTTCCAATTTCTTCTCTCCACTTCCCTAGAGACATCCTAGAGGACCTGGTCTTCTTCAAAGGTCAATTTTAGTGCCTTAATAGGAAGTCTCAAAGAAGCGCTTCAAAGAAGAGATAATGTGTGTTACCGATTCTTTCATATTTATTTCTTCTTCCACTTCTTCTTCAGTAGTTGTTTCATTATGAAGTAATAAAATCAGTATCACTCATATACTGATATGTTATTATAAGTATGAAACAACCCTATTTCACCATCTATCCATCCTACGAAAAATGAAATCATCGCGCGTGCGTACGTACGGAATACCGTCTCCACGCCGTGGTGTAATCTATTTTCCACCACCACCTTACTTGGATGGGTATAATGGTGTAAATAATGAATACATATGATTATTGTAAATTTAAATTGATTCTGAAATAATAATCATACACTCCAATACAATTCCACGATCATGGGAACGATATCATCGCTCGTGCGTACGCATGGAATACCGTCTCCACGATGTGATGCGACTCTTTCTACATGATCGTCATTGCATAATGATTATATAAATGAATTGAATGAATTAATATGATATATATTACATTAATACCATTCTGTAAATGAGTTATCTATAACCTAAAAAGAAGAATAATAATTTATTAGACAAAAAATGCATAAGAACAAAAAGTAATAAACACCCGAATAACAAGTAGCAATGAAATATTACTATTAATAAGCTAAGAATATGACCATATATGATATCATAAAAATGAGTATGATTCATGAATAATTCAATGACATTATTTAAATCGTTATACAGGAGGTTCGGACAATTGCGAAGAAAACCGGACCTAAGGTAAGGGAAATATCACAATCTCATTTTTATCTGAGATTGTTTTTACTTTGGAATTTACTAGGATTTATTTTATCATCCACATCCATGTTTCTTCAATATGTAATATTAGTTCCATCCACCTACAATTTTTTAAATCCAATTTTACCTTTCTGTGAGTTTTAGTAAAATATATGAAAGGAATCTTTTTTCGTTTTTCGTACGACGTACTTTTTGACTTTTTCGACAAAAGTACGAAGAATTTTTTTTAACTTATACGACATGAATAGATTTTTAAAAAATTATTTTTACAATATGATTCCTTTACATGTTTTCAAGTTTATTTTTAATCAACTTCTTTTAGTTTAAAATTGTATGAGCTGTTAAGAAAGGAAAAATGTTTTTGAGGTAGAAAGAATATTTTCCTCAAGAATGGAGTTCAAGTGTTTTATCAATGTTATTTTCTATCTAAGACAATAAAGGGTTCTGTTTCTATCCCTATTATTACATTGATTTTATTATGTTGTGATGGAATTATTTTTAATAATTCCATTATCTTATATGAATTGTTTTATGATGTCATGATGTTTAATATTCCCATTTTTATTACATGGGTTATGCTATGATGTATGGTTTATGATTTTGTGGCACACATAAGAATGGTATCAATATGAGATGGGTGGGACCTATATCTCCCTCCAATGCATTGGGTAAAGATTTTATATCTCATGAGATAGACATGGCTACAACGGCAGGTTAAACTGGTTTAGTAAAACAGGACTGAAACGGGGAGTGAAATCGGTTCAGAAATCGACTTTTTCCGCTAAGATAGTTTTGGCAATGAGTCATGACTAATAAGAAATTATTCTCTATGATTATGTGTATATGACACAAAGCTTCATGTTTTAAGTTTTTATTACTGTGATTATATTTCACTACTATGATTTATCCCATGTTATGAAATTATGATCTCTTTTGCAGGTTAAGATTTCCAAAAGATATGTTCTTATGAATATGATGTGATTGATATTTCTTTTGTTTTCACTTACTAAGCATTTGAGTTCACCGTTTTGTATGTTTTCTTTCCCCAGGTCAGGAAGAAGGTTATTAAGTAAGAAATTCCAAAAAGGGACTACAGATATGATGAAATAAATGGGAGACAGTGTAGACGCTTTATGAATCAGATGTTTATGTTTCATAGTTTCTAAAGACACTATACCTATACGGTCCTTTCCTGGTTTTGTTATATGTTTTAAGTAGTGTGCTTCAATTCAGATGTAATAACAATGTATGTAATGTATGGGTCGTTATAGTTGGTATCAGAGGAAAGGAATAGTCAACCTTTGGACACTAGGATGTGAAAGCCTTTGTAAGAACCCTGAGGGTATTTCTAAGAATATAACACAATCTTAGTGTTTTAGAAATGGCCATGGATAACCTAGGATAAGACATTAAGTGTGAAATTTTATTCCTGATTATGTGGTTTTCCTATTATAATTAGTGTTTCTCACACTATTCTTCTTGGTTTTAGTCAATGGCTAGAACCCGAAGGAACCGTGTTACTGCGGAATGCGATGGGCAATGCAATGATTGCCCCCCTGAGCAACCAAACGTTACAGGAGCTAGAATGCAAAATCTGGTAGCCATGCTCACACAACTTTCTCAAGCTATGAATCATCCAGTACTTCCAAACGAGCAAAGGAAGGAGCAACATTCTGGTGAATCCTTCATGAGGCAGCTTTCACCTTCTTTCAGCGGGTCTACTGATCCATTAGTTGCTGAACAATGGATTAGTACTACTGAAAAGATATTTTCAGTTATTCAATGTTCTGAACATGAAAAAGTCATCCTAGCAGTGTATCGTTTGGAAGGAGATGCTGATCAATGGTGGAATCTTATTTAGAATATGAGGCAAAGGGATGAAATTGAGTCCATGAAATGGGATGAGTTCAAGAACTTATTTTTCAATAAGTACTTCCCTTGTATTCTCCAAAAAAGGATGGAGAAAGTGTTTCGTGAACTAAAGCCAAAGGATGATGAATATGTTGGTACCTATGAAGAAAATTTTACAAGACTTTCAAGGTACGCTTCTGGTATTATTATTCATCCTTAGAGTAAGATCGATCGATTCTTTAGTGGCATAAAACCAAGTCTTCTAAGGGCGTTATCCATAAGGGACTTTAATAGCTATGAGGAAGTTGTTCGATGTGCTCTCAAAGTCGAGATGGATATTGGAGTAACCCATTAGTCATATGGTTTTGATAAGAAGAGGAAAATGGAACTCAAAGGAAAATCTAAAGGGCACACTAAAAAGAGGATAAGATTTCCCTTATGCTCAAAGTGTGGAAAGAAACATGGAGGGAGTTGTCTTAAAGGGATAAGTAAATGTTTCAAATGTGGAAAGGAAGGTCATCGGGCATTTGAATGCCGCAATGATGGGAAGAAGATGCCTAATGATGCAAAGAAAGGTAGGGATACACAGAATGAACCTATTATACTTCAATGTTTCAAGTGCAAGTAGATGGGTCATTATGCCAATCAATGCCCAAATCCAAGGGTTGGTGATGATGGTCGACGTCAACAAACTCTTAAGGCTAAAGACAATGGAATGTCACATGCAATTTCTATCAGTGATGTGGAGTACGATAACGATGTGGTGAAAGGTACACTTACCATCCACTCTAAAGTAGAAAATGTTTTATTTGAATCTGGATCCACGCACTCATTTATTTCTGAAGAATTTTCTAAGGATATCACCGTATTACCTCAACAATTAGATGTTGAGTTAGCTGTGAAAAACCCTAATGGAACAACAGTCGCATCAAAAGTTTATAATTCTTCTCCGATTGAAGTTTGTGGGAAAGTGCTTCGTGCAAATCTTATAATCCTTCCTATAGTGGAATTCATTGTGATTCTTGTCATGTATTGTATTAATTTATATGGAGATCATATCAATTTCCAAATAAGGGAAGTCACATTTCATATTCCAGATCAATCTATGATTGTCTATCGATGCAAGGATGAACATAACCTTCTGGTGGAAATTTCATCCATCTTATGGGTCTTGATTCCACTAAATGAAGGTTATTTATCTCAAATGGTTGGTGAGAAACTCAGGATTAAGAATATGGCCATTGTACGGGAGTTTGACGATGTCTTTCCAGAGGAATTGTTGGGTCTTCCACCAAATCATGAAGTTGAGTTTTCAATAGAACTCATACCGGGTGCTTTGCCTATTTCAAAGACACCTTAAAGAATGGACCCAATTGAGTTGCTGGAATTGAAGAAGCAACTCCATGAGAATCATGATAAGGGATTCATATTCCCTTGTGCGTCACCTTGGGGAGCACCTGTTCTATTTGTTAAGAAGAAAGATGGATCAATGAGACTCTGCATTGATTATCGAGAACATAACAAGATCAATATCAAGAACAAATATCCTCTCCCACACATTGATGACTTATTTGACCAACTACGCGGAGGTCAATACTTTTCCAAGATTGATCTTCGTTTAGGGTATCATCAATTAAGGTTAAAAATCGAGGATATACCAAAGACAGCTTTCCGTACAAGGTATGGACACTATGAATTTATAGTGATGCCATTTGGTCTTTCTAATGCCCATGATATCTTCATGGATCTGATGAATAGAGTCTTTACTGACTATCTTGATCAGTTTGTGGTAGTCTTTATAGACGATATTCTTGAATATTCAAATAGCAAGAAAGAACATGAAGATCACTTGAGAATTATATTTAAGACCCTGAGAAAGGATAATCTTTATGCAAAATTTACCAAGTGTGAATTTTGGCTTCAAAAAGTTATATTTGGGTCACATAATCTCAAAAAAGGGGATATCTATGGATACAGTAAAAACAGAAGTTATCGAAAGATGGTCAAGACCAACAACAATAACTGAGATCCGAAGTTTTCTTGGTTTGGATGGATATTATCGACGTTTTGTGAAAGATTTTTCACGATTACCTAATCCACTCACCAGGTTGACTCGGAAAGGAGTTAAGTTTGTTTGGACGGATGAATGTGAAGAGAATTTCAAGGAGTTGAAAAGTAGGTTATCTAGTGCACCTGTGCTCACACTGCCTTGTAGTGGAGAAAGGTTTGTGATCTACGGTGATGCATCCAAGAAGGGGATGGGGTGTGTTCTTATGCAAAATGATAAGGTGATAGCTTATGCATCACGACAGTTGAAAATCCATGAGCAAAATTACCCAACTCATGATTTGGAGTTAGGTACGGTAATATTTGCATTAAATATTTGGAGGCATTACCTTTATGGTGAAAGGTGTGATATTTGTACTGATCATAAATTTTAAAGTATATTTTCACACAAAAGGAGCTGAATATGCGCCAAAGAATATGGTTAGATCTGATTAAGAATTATGACTTCTGAATCCATTACCACCCTGGGAAAGCAATCAAGGTGGCAGATGCATTATGTCGACAAGACCATCCCAGTTTATCCATGATGAGGATCACAAAAGATCCAATATTTATGGATTTACAAAGGATGGATCTTGGAATTATAATGGAAGGGGGAAAATCGTATCTTTCTCAAATCAATGTTAAACCATCTATACATGTGAAGATTAAAGAGGCGCAGAAAGAAGATGTAGAGTTACAAAAGAAAGTGAGAAATGTTCCTGAATTCAACCTTGATTGTGATGGGATAATAATGTTCAGGAATCGAGTTTGTGTTCCTCCCATTCCAGAATTAAAGAAGGAGCTACTGGATGAGGCTCATATTTCTTCATTCTCTATTCATCCTAGAAGCACAAAGATGTATAGGGACCTAAAAGAGTACTTCTGGTGGGATGGAATGAAAAGATATGTTGCTGAATATGTCTCTTGATGCTTGGATTGTCAGCAAGTTAAAGCTGAGAGACAGAAGTCTATGGGGATGTTACAACCATTACCCATAACCGAATGGAAATGGGAAACATCACTATGGAATTTGTCACAGGACTTCCTAAAATATCCAAAGGCAATAATGCTATTTGGGTCATAGTTGATCGTCTTACAAAGTCAACACACTTCATTGATATTAGAGAGGATTTCTCTCTGGATCAGCTTTCCAGGATATATGTAAAGGAAGTGGAAAGATTGCATGGAGTACCACTTTCTATTATATCTAACCGGGATCCGAGGTTTACCTCAATGTTCTGGAGAAGTCTTCAGCATACTCTGGATACAGAGTTGAGTTTCAGCACTGCTTATCATCCTCAGATAGACGGTCAGTCTAAGAGAACAATTCAAACTCTAGAAGATATGTTGAGAGCTTGCTCTATGGATTTCAAAGGTGGTTGGGATCAACACCTACCTTTGGTGGAATTTTCTTATAATAATAGCTTTCAATCTAATATTCAGATGTCTCCTTTTGAAGCTCTCTATGGAATGAAATTTAGGACTCCAACTTGCTGGAATGATGTTAGGGAAAGAAAGCTATTAGGACCTGATCTTGTTGATGAGATGGCCGAAAATGTTAGATATATTCAACAACACATTAGAGCAGCTCAGAGTCGACAAAAAAGTTATGCAAAAAACTGAAGAAAACACCTAGAGTTTTAAGTGGGTGATAAAGTGTTCTTATGAATATCTCCTTAGAAGAGAGTAATGATATTTGGAAAGAAGTAAAAGTTGAGCCATAGATATATCGGTCCTTTTGAAATTATGGATCGTGTTGGGAAGGTTGCTTACCGATTGGCGGTTCCACTGAATATCTCCCAAGCTCATGATGTGTTCCATGTATCTCTCCTGAGAAAGTACATACCTGATCCTTCACATGTACTCAGCTCAGAAGTTGTACCACTGGAGCAAGATCATTCTTATGAAGAACAGCCAATAGAGATTCTGGATCGTAGCAAAAATGTCCTACGGAACTAGACCACTGACTTGGTGAAAGTTTTATGGAGGAACCACCAATTAAAAGAAGCTACATGGGAGCTTGAGGATATGATGAGGGAGAGGTATCCTCATCTGTTTGTTACAAAGTGACGGATTTTGAGGGAGAAATTCATTTTAAGGGGGTAGAATGTAACACCCGAGATTTTTATGAGAAATATTTTGTTTTTATGTTATATAAATCATCGAAGGAATATTTCAATACACACAACACCAGATTGGCTTGCTTTACACGCAACCGCGGCCTTCCTCGATACCTTGCGTCGTATGCAATACCAAGTTTCACTAAACAATGGTATGCTATTAAAATATTATTAAAACTAGACGTTATGAATAGTAATAACCACTTTTTGAAATTTTGTAAATTTTATTTTTCAAAATTGACTTCATTTTTGGATTCAGAATATCAAAATTAGCCTAGGGTTAAATTTTGGTATTTTTCTGAAAACATTCAATTTTTGATGAATAGTGAAACCACTAAGTGGTAGTTAAAAAAATGAATTTTTCATAAAACGTAATTTTACCGCTTCTGTGAGTGGAATTTCGAAAATCCGAGAAACACGGTTGATGTCAGTAAGTATAATGTGGTTCAATGAGATGAAAATAAATTTTTGGTGAATAGTAACATTTTGGTTTTATTTACCACAGTTAAAAGTAAATAGGGTAATTAAGGGTAAAAATGATATTATTATTACCCTAACACTTGTCCTAATTATATTGGATAAGTTTAATTCGACCAAAAACAACCTTAGGAATAAAATATGACCATTTAGACCCACTTGGATTAGATTAGGACATTTTTTATTAATTTATTTAAAGAAGGGTTAAAATAGTTAAAATCAATGTTTAATAACTAATTCATTTTTAATATGGGGTTATACATAAGATAAATTCTATTATAAATATTCATTAGAAATATAAAAGGAGTTCCTACATAATGGTATTTTAATTGTAATTTTTATACATTAAATAAATTAATTTATTTATGACATAACGATGATGCAGAAATTATATTATTAATGAAATATTGACATAATTGATGTTATAAATAACCAAATAAATGTAATTTGAGACTTTTTATGAATTCCACTGATTTTTCTAGGTTAATATGACATGTTATTATTGATTTAATTAACTTTTTTCGAACTAATAATTCTGTTATGATTTTCACAAAAATCAATTACTAAATAGTGTCAAAATTGATATAAAATAGTTTTTAAAACAAATATTATATCATTAATTTTTATTTTATTTCTAAATATCTAAATATCGGTCAAATGACTTAGATAAGTTATTATATATTAATAATAAACAACTTGGGGTTCATTTGCATTATTATAGTAAGTTTATTAACATTATAGTGTAAGAATACAAGAAGACACGATAAAAGTAAAAATATTTAACTTAATGTTAAATCTAAATGATAAGGTTAAAATAGGAACCCAAACTTGTCTAAATTCTATTTTATGAGAGGCTTTCGACCCATCCCCACCTTAACTTCTAAATAAATCAATTTGGAGCTATTTAAAGCCGAATTTGGCTTTATAATAAAATAATATTTTTCGTTATTCCAAAGGTGCCCCTCTCCTCCCTTATAAAAGAACACCTCCTCCATCTCTTCCTCACACCACATTGAGCCTTCAAGATCGACCAGCCCCTGCCAATTTATTCTCTCCACTTCCCAAGAGACATCCTAGAGGTCCTAGTCTTCTTCAAATACCAATTTTAGTGCCCTAAAAGGAAGTCTCAAAGAAGCGCTTCAAAAAAGAGGTAATATCCATTACCGATTCTTTCATCTTTATTTCATCTTCCACTAATTATTATTTATTTGTTTCATTATGAATTAATAACATCAGTATCACTCATATAATGATATTTTATTATAAGTATGAAACAACCCTATTTCACCATCTATCCATCCTACGGAAAATTAAATCACCGCGTGTGCGTACGTACGGAATACCGTATCCACGCCGTGGTGTAATCTATTTTCCACCACCACCTTACTTGGATGCGTATAATGGTTTAAATAAGAAATAGATATGATTATTGTAAATTTATATTGATTCTGAAATAGTATACATACACTCCAATATAATTCCACGATCATGGGAACAATATCATCGCTCGTACGTACGTACGGAATACCGTCTCCACGATGTGATGTGACTCGTTCTACATGATCTTCATTGCATAATAATTATATAAATGAATTGAATGAATGGATATGATATATATTACACTAATACCATTCTGTAAATGAGGTATCTATAATCTAAAAAGAATAATAATAATTTATTCGACAAAACACGCATAAGAACAAAAAGTAATAAACACCCGAATAACAAGTAGTAGTGAAATATTACTATTAATAAGCTAAGAATATGACCATATATGAAATCATAACAATTAGTATGATTCTGGAATAAGTCAATGGCATTATATAAATCATTATACAGGAGGTTCAGACACTTATGAAGCAAATCAGACCTAAGGTAAGGGAAATATCACAATCTCATTTTTATCCGAGATTGTTTTTACTTTGGAATTTACTGGGATGTATTTTATCTTCCAAATCCATGTTTCCTCAATATGTAATATTATTTACATCCACCTACAATTGTTTAAATACAATTTTACCTTTTGGTGAGTTTTAGTAAAATATATGAAAGGAATCTTTTGTCGTTTTTCGTACGAGGTACTTTTTTACTTTTCTGACAAAAGTACGAAGAATGTTTTTTTAAATTACACGGCATGAATGGATTTTTAAAACCTTATTTCCAAGAAGATTCCGTTACAAGTTTTCACGTTTATTTTTAATCAACTTCTTTTAGTTTAAAATTTTATGACATGTTATGAAAGGAAAAATGTTTTTGAGGTAGAAAGGATAGTTTCCTCAAGAATGGAGTTCAAGTGTTTTATCAAAATTATTTTCCATCTACGATAATAAAGGGTTCTGTTTCTATCCCTATTATTAAATTGGTTTGATTATGTTGTGATGTAATTATTTTTATGAATTCCTTTATCTTATATGAATTGTTTTATGAAGCCACGATGTTTAAGATTCCCATTTTTATTACATGGGTTATGCTATGATGTATGGTTTATGATTTTGTGGCACACATAAGAATGGTATCATTATGAGATGGGTGGGACCTATATCTCCCTCCAATGCATTGGGTAAAGATTTTATATCTCATGAGATGGACATGGCTAGAATGACACGTTAAACCAGTTCAGTAAAATAGGACTGAAACGAGGAGTGAACACGGTTCATAAATGGACTTTGTCCACTAAGATAGTCCTGGAAATGAGTCTTGAATAATAAAAAATGATTCTCTATGATTATGTGTGTATGCAACAAAGCTTCATGTTTTAAGTTATGATTATTGTGATTATATTTCACTACTATTATTTATCCCATGTTATGAAATTATGATCTCTTTTGCAGGTTAAGATTTCCAAAAATTGTGTTCTTATGAATATGATGTGATTGATATTTCTTTTGTTTACCCTTACTGAGCATTTGAGCTCACCCTTTTGTATATTTTCTTTCCCCAGGTCAGGAAGAAGGTTATTAAGTAATATATGCCAAAAAGAGACTATAGATATGATGAAATAAATGGGAGACAATGTAGACGCTTTATGAACCAGTTGTTTATGTTTCCCAGTTTCTAAAGACACTATACCTATACGGTCCTTTCCTGGTTTTGTTATATGTTGTAATATGTGTGATTCAATTCTGATGTAATAACAATGTATGTACAGTATGGGTCGTTTTAATAAGCATGTTGTGCCATGTTTTTGACATATTACCACCCCCATGAGGTCCATTCCAGGATTAGGGAGCTGGAGGACAGGGGAAGGTAGAGCCACATATGGTCAAGGTATATGACCCAAGGGCTCTAGGGTTGATTCAAGGTACTATTTGGGTATTTTCTACCTTAGTTATCATATATATTTACACAAGTGAAATCCATTAAATTCATTATACATACCTAGTACGAGACCTTGAGATTCAGGTAGAATCATTGACTAAACCCTTACTCTTAGAGACACTTACCGGAGGAGACTCGATGATCACACACTTATGTTGATAGTGTGACTTGACCCTTAGAGGTGACAGTTTTGGTTTGAACCTCATAGTGGTAGCTTTGATTCCTCACAATGTTATTCTAGGTATGGATTTGTTATCCTTTTTCTATTCCCATATTCACTATTTTATGTGAATGGTGAAGTCTGTACTTAGTAATGGAATGTGGTTTTCATTTACAAGAGAATGGGAAACCCATGCAATAGAGGATAGACTCATGCATAGGAGGGTGCAACCAATTATTCATGAACCAGATAGACTGACCCTCAGAGCAGAAGATGTTATGAGTATTCAATTCCCAGTAGTAGTGGTGGAGTATGATGAAGTCTTTCCAGAAGGTGTTCTATGTTTACCTTTCCACCACTAGAAAGGATTCTGTATCATCTTACACCCTGGGATTCAACACTAGTGTATGGGATGTCTCTCGCAATGATTCATAGGATGAGGGTTCCATTTAAGGACTTGTAGGTGAAGGTATTTGTGAGTCTTAGTTTTTCACCCTTGTAAGCCCCAGATTTTTTTTCCCGAAAAGGCATATGGGATTATGAGTTTTTGTGTAGACTACCGGCACTTGCATTAGGTGATTGTGAAGAAATATTATCCACTACCAAGAATATATGAACTTTTTGAATTTTATAGAGGGTAAGAATGTTTCTTGAAGACTGACCATTGATCATGCTATCACCAAATAAGAGTACAAAATGTTGATATACAAAATATGGCATTCAGATGTCGTTACAGTTACTAGGGGTACATGGTGATGTCCTTTGGTGCGTTGAACTCCCTAGAAGAGTTCATGGGAATCTAGAACCTAACTTATCATCCATAATTAGAGAAATTAATGATAGTTTTCGTTGATGATATCCTTTTGTACTCAGCATCCCATAAGGAGAATGTGAGAAACCTAATGATGGTTCTAGACATACTCTGAGAGAACAAGATTTATGGGAAACTGTAGAAGTGAATGTTTTCTATTTAGGAAGTTTACTTTTGATGGTGTGTTTTCTCAGTGGATGGAGTGGATGTGGAACCATCCAAGGTTATGGTACTGTCAGCATGGGATCCACCTCATAGAGTGATGGAGGTGTTGAGCTTTCTCAGGCAAGTAGGAAATTATCGAAGATTCATTCCTGATTTCTCAAATGTATAATCACAAAAGACATATTAGACTCAAAAAGGTAATCATTTTTTGTGTACAGAGTAGTATCAGCATAATTATCAGAAATTGAGGATGATTTTGACAAGAGATTTGATCATGATATTTCTAGATGTTGTTAGGTACACAGTGCTTAGTGATGGATCATGGACTAGACTTGGATGTGTCTTGATTGAGAGGAAAATGGTGATTGCCTATGGTTAATGCTAGCTGAGGCCACATGGGTAGAACAATGTGACACATGATCTTGAGTTTGCAATGATAGTCTTCACATTGACGATGTAGAGACAATACCTAATGGGAAATTGGATTATGTTCTACTCCGATCATTAGAGAGTCAAGTATATATTCTCTTATAAATATCTAAACTTAAGATAGAGGTGATGGATAGAGGTCATCCAAGACTCTAGATTTGAGATTATTTATACATTTGGGATGGAGAATGTGGTTGTTGATGATATTTATAAGTGATTTAGTTCTTATTTGATGAACGACGCATTGGAGTATTTTTCTCATTATAGTTATCCATTTGTACATAGATATGGAATAGTTTACCACCAGTCAATGGTTTTCACCCCTCATCTCTTTCAATAATTCCAGGAAAAATAACATAGATATTCGGACTATAAGACCCTATGGGCTCATATGTCCACCAGAAATGTACCTGATGTATATTCTCAAGATGGGGATCACATCATCCTTTTCAAAGTATTCACAGTTGTACTAGTGAAATTGTGGGAAGAAATTATTCTAGAGTTTCATTCTTCCCCATTGGAGGTAAATCCTATGCACTAGGTTCTTGTAGGATTAGATCAACCCCTTGCAGTGATAGAATGGAAGAGGCATGGGATATCAATGAAATTCTTGATGGGTTTAACACATTCATCTATGGTATATGATGTTATCTTTGTGATCATTTACTGACTCACCAATTCAACCCACTTCATAGATATATAAGAGAAGAGTTCAATAGAGTTCTTGGGACGAATCTACATGAAATAGATAGTTTAACTCCATAGAGTCCCATAAATGATGGTTTCTTATCATGATTCTCATTTTATATCCCATTTATTGAAGGGATCACATGACATCATCAGGACTCAGTTACACACGATCATGGAGTTTCACCCCCAGATAGATGACCATAGGGGGAGGACAATTATGGTCTAGGAGGACATGTTAGAGCCTTGCATGTTGGACTTCGACCATAGATGTGAGGATCACCTTCCTCTAGTGGAGTTTTCATATAAAAAAATCTACCATTACACAATTTAGTACAGAATCATTTATGTCTTTGTATGAGAAACCATATTGGTCACCCCTTTTCAAAATTGACCAAGTAGAGTTAGCAATCATGGGCCTAGATTTATTGAAAACAACTACTGATAATGTGTTTATCAGCTAGTAAAAGTTGAAGTCTTCACAGATCCATCAGAAATCAACTGCTGGCAGGTAGTAGAGGCCTTTGGAATTTGAGGGATGAGACCATATATTCTTTCATGTTTAACCTCAATGCAGACAACATAGATTTGGCCCGGGTGAAAAGTATTATATGAGGTTTATCATCCCTTTTCAGATACATCATAGAGTTGGTAGAGTGGAGTAACACATGGATATACCGCCGTAGTTGGATTGGGTACATTATGTCTTCCACATGTCACATATGTGGAGGTATATGGATGATATGTGGCACATCATTAACTAGGGTGAGTTGGACATTTATGATCCAGAAAAATTTGCTAAGTACACACTGGAGATCTAGGATTTTCAAGAGAGGATCCTACATGGGAGAGCTCTTCCCTTGGTGTGTGTCTTATGGAAGCATGGGAATATCTTGGAGAGCGAATGGGAGAAATAGGCTCTGATTAATGCATAATACCCATATATTTTTTTATATCCATTTTTTTTTGATTTTCCATGGAATAAATCCCCATGGCGGGGAGAATTTAATATCCATGGGTTTTCAATATATTATTTTTAAATATTATATGGAATTAATTAGAGACCAAATTCTGAGATGATGTGGGATTTCAATAAATAGGATTCCTAGAATAAATTTTTGAAATATATTAAAATATTAAATAGCACACATGTGATGCATTCATGAAAAAGTGGAATAATGTATAAATGGGTTCCCAAATCAAAAATATTATGGTACCATTTCATTCAGAGTAGTGGAATTACCCAAGGAGTTTTCAACATCATACGATGAGGGTCGTTTATGAAAAGAATTTTTCTAAATTTTTAATGAATAAAATAAATCAAAAACTTATTTTATATCCTTCCACTTAAAAGAAGCGGTGACATTTTAATTTAAATATACCTAGGGGTAGGTATCTAAGGTTAAGCATCTGGAATCTATAGAGAGAAACCTCGGAGAATTCACTCAGTGTGAATGATGATAGAACCTTGGATCAGAGACTGATGAGCACCAATTTTGATGAATCTCACCAACAAAATAGATGTAGTGGAAGATCATCTTCAAATATTGATCCAATCCAAAGGTAGGATTCATTATTTGTACTTCATTTCCCCATTCATAAATTCAATTATGAAGACGAACAAACCTATTAATAGGTTGATTCGTGGTTCGTTCATTCTTACAGGATGGGCTTCAATTATAGGATTTTTCAGGGTTGATTTTCTTAGGATTAATTTTGATTATTTATCGTTATTACTGTAATTTATCGATGATGTAATGAACAACGACTATTGTTCATTCATTGGGTTTCTTCCTTGTGAATCTTTTCTCCCCCATTTTATTCCACGTGTTCTTTGATCTTCATGGGTTATAAACGGATGATCATTTCTCCATCTTTGTTTTGTGAAACGATCTAAAATTTTAGATCCTAGGTCAGGATGACCTAGTGGAGGTCTGATGATGATAGTGACAGACGAAACAAATGTATTTTGGAGTAACCACTTTTTGGATGTTTTTTATCAGATCATGTCGAAGTTGTTTTCCAAATACATTAATGGCCTGAAAGACCCTGATTTAGTGTTAAGGTATTGAGGTTAGATAAAAATTTTTGTTTAAAGGTGAAGGAACCATTGAATCAAAGACTGGAGGATTGGCCAAGGCACTCGAAGGAATAACATGCAGTTCTAGAAATTCCAAAACACATGACGTGTAGTTTAGGATACATGGTTTGTTTTCATCGATGAACCAATCAACATGTGTCTTTGGAAATACCCATACATGTGGATCAATCCATGGGTTGCCTACAAGGAAACTACCTGACCCAAACACTTGGGATGGGAAAAGTACATAAACTACTATGTGCACTGGTACATGGGTAGAGCTACATAGATTGACAATGTGTACATGGACAAGGATAGAGTACACTGGTGGACCCTAGATGGAAGGGCATGGAGTGTAAACCTATTTACATGTTGTGATCTAACTTTTTACATGACATGTACTTTTGACAAGGTCCGTTGAACACAATAAGTACTCAGGGTCAAGGGACATGGCGTTTAACACTATTACACATCCATTACTCTCTCCAACATGGATTGAGTCATCTTTCCTCCATATATTGGGTAGGTTTCATTAAGGTGTTATTACTGTATCCTTCCTTTAATGGTTATTTGGTATCATTTCCTACTTATAAGAGTATGAACCCTTCAGCATCACTTCCTGGATATATCTTTTGATATTGATTTTGAGAGGCCCGAAGAAGTATCCTTTATTCATTCCTCGTTCCATAGGTAGAGTCCTTAGTATTGATGTGACCAGATTCACTATGCATAGATCCTCTACTAAGAGGGATTATCCAAATGGTGTTATAGAGATCACACAAGGCACTAGAATTGATCCTAATCATTGTATCATATATCTCTTATGATCAATCAGAATATCTCTTAATCATGATGGATACCGATCAAATTGTACATCCCAGATGGATGTCAATAGTGCTATCAGTCTCACAAGTGTATTCTCCCAGATGAGTGCTTTTGGAATCTTCAGACTAAATCCCTAGTGTGGTTATGTGGTGGCTATGACTTACCTCAAGACTATGAATCATGGTTTTTTTATATATGGATATCCTTGTAATATTTATTGTAGAAAAATACTATTTAGAGCTGATTATAAAATTCTTTTATGTATTTTTTATGGTTCGGGGGTGTCCTACATAGTATTTTAATACTCACCCCTAGACAGGATTTTCCGGCACGTTTCGTGTCTTGTGCAGATGAACATCCTTTTGATGGAGCCTAGGGATGACTAGGACCAGATAGATCTTTGTGAGTTCATATAGGCTGAGGTATTCCTATTGTTTCAAATAAAATTACAAATACGTATTTAGTATACAGTTTGGACTTTTTAGTTTATATACTCTTTCTTTTAGGTGGTCTTGAATTATGGCCCAGTTTACTATATTGTACTTTACTTTCCTATCACACTATGTTGGTTGGAATAGTTGTATGAATGAATTTATTTCATAGTGTTCTTTACATTTCAGTATATTTTTCATTGACATGTGTTTGTCAATATAGCTACATAGTTAATTCCTCGCATGTCAGTGATATTCATACTCAGTTCTAGTCACTAGCCCATTGCCATTTAGTGGTATGCTTGGGGAGTTGCGGCATGTGCCCCACAATGATGCGTTGTGAGAATTGATTTAGTGATAATATATGTTATATATATGATATAAAAATTATATTTGAATAATTTTATATATTAATATGTATATGTATATTTCATTTACATTATTTCTTATAATACGACAATTAAACAGAAATAGTGGTAATCTGTACGTATGATCTACCATCTCCATGAATAGTGTATTCCCTTTCATACATATATTTTCAATTGGTTATTATATTACCCATATAGTGAATAATATATATATCTATATATGATGGTTAAAACTATTGAAGTAATTAACTATTTAAATTAGTTTTTATGTTACCATGTGGTAAGAGTTTGTTGAATTAATCTCAGTATTTATTAGTATTGTTTATGCTTATGTGTCCATTAATGAAATGCTATGATCCATATCTCTAGAAAACTCTTTATTTGTATTTTCCAATAACTATTCAAGATATATTCCTTTACTAGAACCTTTTTTCACTCATTTATATATAAAATAATAAAAAAAATGTTTTTAATAAAAATATAACTGTATTTCTCTCTTTGGTCGTAAATTGGTTTTATTTCAGAACCCATGTTTTCAAAAAAAATTAAAAAATGGTTTCAAATTATCATTGAAGTTAATTTTCATGGAAAATGGATTTTAAATTGTTTTTATTTTTTTCAAATATTTCTTCTTATATTTTCAATGTGATTTTAGATGAAAAAAGATTTCATAAATTTCATATGTCTTAAAAGTAAATTTTCAATACAGAAAGAATATTTTCATAAATAAATTTATATTGAGGTTATTTCAAAATTATTTCTCATATAAATTACATATATTGGTGTAACTAATTCCTTTAATTGAAAATCATTTAATGATTCTATTCCAATTGTTTCTCTAAATGTTTCATGGTTTAATGGAAAGATGTTTATGAAACCCATTTCTATTTCACGGGTAATAGGATTATGAAACATGATCCTATTTTATTGGTTTTATGCTTATAAAACCATCTTAATTTCATGGTTTCTGTTTTTATTAAATGTTGTTGAACCCTGAATTTTTCAATAGGTTATGATATGATTATATAATTATGATACCCATTTAATTTTATTGGTAATGAATTGCTTATTTTTGTTTTGCGTCACACGTCCGTATGATTTCATTATGAGATGGGTTGGACCTATATCCCCCTCCTATACATTGTATAAATATTTATATCTCATGATATATAATATGATTTTATTGGGAGTGGTCCATGACTACTTTAATGTCATGGGAGTCAACCATGATTTCCCTGATGGTATTGGGATTGAATACATACTACTAATATGGCCATGGGAGTGAATCATGACTATAAAGATTGTATGGGGAGTGAACCCATACTAGTAACATGGCCTTGGAAGAGATTACTTGGAAACTACAGAAATAATTTTATATTCTTATGTGTGTTCCAAGATTCCATGTATTTTTCCTATATTATTATTTTAGCGATTATTTCTTTTATTTCATTATGATTCATGTCTTATGTAATCCTAATCATTAAGTCATGATTCTTTTTTATGATCTTTGATATGTAGGTTATGATATTCTATTTTCGTAATCCTATTCCCATAACCATAGGCTCATTATTATGTTTATATATCTCCATTGTTTACCCTTGTTGATCATCTGTGCGCGTGCCTTTTTATGTACAATTCCCACCAGGTTATGAATAAATATGTTATGTTTGATCTGTCTATGTAGGGTGATAGTGAATAGGAAATTAATTGGAGATAATATATCTCCCTTTTATAATACTGTTTACATTTCCAAGTTTCCAAAGGAACTACACTAATATGGTCATTGGTAATTTATTTTTTTGTAATCTATTAAGTATTTAGAAAAGGAAAATTAGTAATAATGAATGAAAATTTAGGGTCACTAAAGATTTCATCAGGGAAAAAGTTTTGTTATCCTTTGGAAACTAGGATAAGGAAAACACAGTGATAACCCTAAGGTAATGTCGAATGATAGGTCTATGTATAAGGAAATGTATATTAAAATGAACTATATTTTTTGTAAAGCATAGAGTGATTGGTTTCCTAGAAATTCACCCATACATGTATTCTACAAGTGGATGTGTCCCTAGAAAAGATATACCAAGGATTAATAACATTGATAAGGTGTACTGGTCCTATCTTAGTGTCTCATGGTAAAAAAAATTTGGCATTTCTACAAAGTTAGTTTGACACTCTCTAGAGATATTCTTTGAGAATTGATAAACAAATAACAAACCATCATAAAGAATTTAAATATAATTTTCCTATGAATGGCCTTGGATAACACTATGGTGTCTTAGATTAAATGGGGTGTCATAATTTAGTCGTCCTATAAATTGGAAGACGTGATTTTATGGTACCTCACGATGATAATTGTTTCTTATTATACTTGTTTTGGTTTTATTGAATGGATGGAACCTGATAAAACAACATTAATGGTGATTTCCATATACATATAAATGATTTTACTTCTGAGTAACTAAATTATATGGGAGGAATAATGAAAAACACCATTGATATATTCACATAGATTTATCATGATACAAATAATATTGGACTTACAATTGTGAAAATGATGGAACATTATTCAGTTGAGTTTATAATGAAGAAACAACCGCCATATTTCTTCGAGTATTCTGATCCACTTGTTTCTAAATAATAGGTTGGTTGCATTGAAAAGATATTTCTCATCCTTAAGTGATTGGAACATTAGAATTATTTTTTTTCATTCAGATGATGAATCAAACAAGTGGTGGATTTTAATCATGAATATGATTTAGCAATATGAAATTAAATCTATGGATTTTGATTAGTTCAAGAACATATTTTTCAAAAATTATATTAATCATATTCTTCATAAAAATATAGATAAATTGTTCCTAGAGTTGAAGAAAAGGGATCATGAATAATTTGATACCTACGAGGCTAATTTTACAAGGCTTGTGGGTATGATTCATAAATTATTATCCTACCCAAAAGTAAAGCTGATAGGTCATTTATTGGATTAAATAAAAATATCATATGGGTGGTTTCCATAAGATGATTTCATAGTTGCAAATAGATTATGCATTTTTTAATCAAGGATGAAATCTATTTTTGAGTTACATTTCAATCTCATGGTTTGGAAAATAAAAGGAATATATATTTAAAATTTAAATCTAAAAACCAAGAATAGAATAATATGATCTTTCTTTTATTCACTATATGTGGAAATGAGACCAGAGGAAATTACCTTAATGGGTTTAATAAATGTTTTATGTTAGAAAGGGAAGGACATCGATCATTTGATTACTAAAGTGAGGGAATTAACCAAGATAATGGTGTGAAAGGAGAAAAGGCTACACATGATGCACTTCAAACACATCAGTTCTACAAGTATAAGGATAATGGTAATTATTATTAATAGTGCCAAAAACAAAGGGATGGGTATGATGATCGATATCAGGATCCCTTTAATATGAGGAAAAATGCGAAATCTCATGTAATCACCATTTAGAATGTGGGGTGTGATAATGATCTGGTGAAAGGTATAATTACCCTATACTCTAGAACTATTAATGTATTACATGGTTCGAGAAATTACCATTATTTCATATCTAATGAATTTTTTATGGGTTTTAAAATACCCCCAAAAATATTAGATGTAGAATTAGCAGTGAAAACCCCTAATTGTTCAATTATTTCATCCCAAGCCTATGATTCCTCTTGCATTGAATTATGTGGGATTGTGCTTCCTGTAAATCCTATAATTCTTCATTTGGTTTAATTTTATTTCATCATAGGCATGGATTATATTTCTAAGCTTTACTCCCACATAAATTTTCAAGGAAGTTATGTTTTGTTTTATATTTATATCCAACCTATGACTGTCTATCAATATGACAATATCTATGAACTTCTTAGGGAGATTACATCATGTCTATGGGTCTTAATTCCCATTCATAATTCTTGTATATCTCAAATGGGTGGGGAGAAAATTGGTATTTATTATATTCTTAATATTCAAGAATTTGTTGATGTCTTCCCAAAAGAGTTTCCTAGCCATCCACTAAAGAAGGAAGTTGAATTCTAAATATAAATCACATAAATTTCCACTCCAATTTATAAATTACCCTATATAATGGTCTAGATTTTGTTGAATGATCTAAAGAAGAAGATCTAATAAAAAAATAAGGGATTCATTCGGTCATGTTCATCACATTGGGTTGTACCTATTTTTTGGAAAATAATGATGGTTAAATGTGACTCTTAATTTAGTAATGGGAGTTGAAAAGGGTCCCAATATAGAAAAAGTATCTATTTCCTATTATTGATTACTTGTTTTATCAACTTTTCATAGCTCAATTATTTCAAAAAAATGACTATCATTCTAGATATCATCAATTATGAGACACGAATTAAGATTTACCCGAGATAAAATTCTATAAAATGTATGGACACATTTAAAATATATCAATTCCTTTTTAACATACTAATTACCCTTCTATATTCATGGATTTAGTGAATAATATTTAATGATTACCTCAATCAGTTTGTTGTAGTATTTATCAGTTATACTGTTTTCTATTCAAAGAGTTATGAAGAGCTTGAAAACCATTTAATAATTATACTAAAGACCCTATAGAGGGATAAACTATATGAAAAATTTACATATTGTGATTTTGTTCTACAAATGTGTTCATTTTCACATCACATAATCACAAGAGATGGTATATGAGTGGTTCCATCAATGTTAGAGGTTATTGAATGGTGGCCTAGACTAACTACACTGACTAAGATACATAATTTTGTTATTTTAGCTACTTATTATTGAAATTTTGTAGAAAATTTTACTTTTTTATATAATTTACAAACCATGTTAACTCAAAAGGGAGTCAATATCCTCTATAAAGATGAATGTGAGGAAAAATTCATTTATCAAAAGAGATGGTTAGTTACTGTAAAAGTGTCTACATTACCCTATAGTAGAGAATTATTTTTTATATTTATTGAATCATCCAATATTGGACTAGGATGTGTTCTTATGCAGAATAGGATAGTTATATTCTATGCCTCAATACAGTTTATGATTCATGGGAAACATTACCCAAATCATGATTTGAATTTAGGAGCGGTGATTTTTTCATTAATGATATAGAGGCATTATCTTTATGGATAAATGTGTGACATATTTTCCAATAATAAAAGTTTTAAATATATATTCACTTGTAAAGTGTTAATTATATACCATAGAATATGGATAAAACTAATAACGGATTATGATTTATCATTACATTAAAACCATAGTAAAGATAATAAGGTTGTTCATTCATTAAGTTGAACGGATCATGATAGCTTATCTATAAGGAATATCCCAAAAGATAAAATATTTATTGATTTTAAAAGGATGCATCTGGAAATACTATAGTAAGGGTAAAGTCATATCTTACTCAAATTAATGTTCATACCTCTTTCATAGTCAAGTTATGGATTCATGGAATGAATATTTTGAGCTACCAATAATGGATATAAATGTTATGGAGTTTATCATTGATCAAGATGAAATGATATGGTTTGTGAACAGTGTGTGTGTTTCATCGATACCACATTTGAAGAAGGATGTGTTAGGGGAAGCTTATAGTTCTTCATTATCTATTCATTCTATAAGTATGAAGATATATTGAAATTTCCAATAATACTTCTTGTGGGATTGAATAAAGAGAGATATCACAGAGTTTGTATCTCATTTCTTGGAATCTCATCAACATGAGGTTGAATGAAAAATGTCTAAAGGGATGATGCATCCATTACAAATACCAATATGGAAATGGGATAATATATTTGTGGATATTTTAATTGGACTACCCAAAACCCTAAATAAATTAATGATGTATTAGAGGATACTAATATTCTTTGAAAAACCTCACATTTCATAGTTATTAGAGAAGACATATCTCTTGATTAGTTTTCTTATATATACATTAAGGAAGTGGTAAGGATGCATGGAGTACCACATTCCATGGTATTTGAACATGATCTATGGTTTATGTCAATGTCTTGGTGATTTATTCAGCAAACACATGACAGCAAATTGAGTTTTATAACCTCGTATCATCCTTAGATAGATGCTCAGTCTGAGAGAAGAATTTAATCCCTATATGATTTGTTAATATCTATTTTCTATGAATTCCAAAGGTTGTGGGGATCAACAACTTCCTCCAGTTGAGTTCTTTTACAACAACAGAATTTACTAAATAATTCACATGGATACCTTTCAAACCCTCAATGGGAATAAATTTAGAGCTCCAATATGTTGGAATAAAGTTGTAGAAATGAATTCATTGAGACCTTAGATAGCTCAATAAATGGCAGAGATGTTTTGAACAATTTGGTGAAATATTTAGGCCTATGAAAGTCAGTAGAATGTTTTTGATGATAACCTCCAGCATGATCTCTAATTTGAATTTGGTGAAAGGTGTTTATATAAATCTCTATCTTGAAGAATGTTTTGAGATTCATGAATAAAGTGAAACTAATCTCTAGGTATATCAATCCTGTTTAGATTATTGAGTATGTTGGGATGCTATAATATTACTTGAAACTTCATCCAAATATATCTCAAGTCTATGAAATGTTCAATTTATCTCTCTTTAGTTATTATATACATAACCATTCAGATTTACTAAACTCATAGGTCAAACCACTATAGTATTATCTATCTTATCAGGAACAACCATTTAGAATTCTAGATTGTATAGAGAAAGTTATACAAAACAAGACCACTCAACTGGTCAAATCATTGAAGAGAAATAATCAATCTGTTGTAGCTACATTGGAACATGAGGATATGATGAATCAAAATTATTCTCAATTGATTGTACAATAATGAAAATTTTCAATAGAGAAATTTATTTTAAGGGGGTATAATGTAATAACGCATGTTTTATAAACCTTATTTCTCAAATTGATTAATTTTCATTGATGTATTTCATTACACTAAGTCAAAAATTCCATACCCATTAAACCAAAGTTGTATTCACTATACACAACATTGACTTGACTTATGCTACATGCAACACTGGATTAGGTTATGTTATATGCACCACTATGTTTCTACAGAATATATTCTTATAATTATATAATGAATATAATTATAACATGGTCATTGAAAATAGTAATATGAAAACTAATGAAAAATTTCAAAATATTATTCATAATTTATATATATATATATAACTTATTTGTATTAAAAATTATAATTTTTTGTAAAGTGTTAATATTTTTAAAAATATTATTTTCTCAAATGAACTGCATTTTATGCCCTTCTATAAAAAAATAATAAAATAAAATAGGCACATTTAGAAAAATAATTTTATAGACTATATTATTTTTTGAATTCATATTTCTGAAAATAGCTTTAGGTGAATTATTGATATTTTCTGAAAACCATCATTTCAGGATGAATAGTGAAAAATAATAAATTATCATTCAAAAATAATTTTTCATTTAGTTTATCTATATAGATATATTATATTTTTGTTTGGTTTTAGAGTATAATTTGATGAAATATACATAATTTATATAATTTGAGTCATTGGAACCCATTTCACTTTGAAATTTTATATAAAAACTTAGCAAAATTTTCAACATTTTTACTATAAAAATGTCTAGTGTTGTCCCATCTTCAGGAATAATTTTAAATTATTTTTTTCCACTAATGTGTGATGCATTTTGAAAAAAGGATTCAATATTTGGAATCAGAATAATTCCAAATTTCTAATCTATTCAACATAATTTTTTTAAAAATATATTAGTAAAAGTGATTAAAATTAATTACAATGAAAAAGAGAAAAATTAGCTTCATAAATGAATAAACCTCAATCTTAAGACCCAAAAGACTGATTAACATGTCCAAAATCCATTTTATATAAATACTTATACATTATAGTACCCTATATTTTATTTTTATCATTATTTTATCCACATAACATGGTGAAAATGTAGGTATAATTCCCGTTTCAAAAATTTATCACATTTCCACTCCCCGCCACTATAAAAAGAAACCCATCCCCTTCCACTTCCTCACACCTATAAAAACCATTATCTCATCTAAAACTGCTAAAATATCCAAAAAAACCAATATATTCCCCATTAAGTCATCTCTTTTGTTTGAATTTCATCCAAGGAATCCATTTGGGGCAATCCAAGAAGGACTTTCCTAGTTGATAGGAAACATCTTTCATCATGCTCATTTCTTTTGTTTTCTTTATACAACACCTTAAATATCCTTATTCTGAGATTATATAAAAACATAAATATCATAAATATAATATAATTTCATTATATTATGTTTTTCTACCTAAACTTACTCGCAATTCTTGCTAATGGGAATGAACATATCATTTTTGTTTACAACGAATTACTGCCTTAGGAAACGATGTTGTTCATTCTTCTATTACCACCATTTATAGTTGTCTATTAAAATGGAAATGATATTTATATTTGATATATATAATATTATATATTTATTTTCTTATTTAGTTATTTTATAACCAATACCATTAATCTTTCCTTATTGTGTAAATATGATTACATCATTTGTAAAGATGTGGCCTATTAGCTCTTCAAAGTGATGTGATTCATTCATACACTACGTGGAATGTATTAAGGATGGGTTTAGTGAAAATATATGATATATACATATATGATATAATCATAATACTAAAACTGTTATATTTATGCATATATATATACATTTATGTCATTTAGTTTATTTATTTCAATACAAAAGTAAAATAGAAACATCATGCATGCATACATACACCCTACCATATCCATGAATTTTGTATTCCATTTCATACTTATATATTATATTGATTATTATAATACAAATATACTAAATATAAATAATATTTATATCATTTTTTACATTCTATAAATCAACTTATAAGTGTAAGGTCCAAATATATTACAAATTAATTCACATGTGAAAAACAAAAATGATATTACCCAAAGCATAACCATGACATGTAATTGTAAATAAAATGGTAATATAAATTCATAATAAAATCATATATTGTAGTGGATATAAATTTTTTTTTATGTAAAATATTTATAAAAAACATAAATTTACAATACAGGATGTTTGTACGAGTACAATGATAGTCAAGTCATAAGTTAAGGGAATTACATCTCACATTTTATGTCTTTGAGATACATGAAATGTTCACAACTATTTAATTTTTCATGGTGTATATAATACTAAATAATTTATTATATAATTATTATTCATAAATTTTAAGGGTATTTAAATATCCATTCTATAATCATTATTTTATGAGTTTATGTTAAAACAAGTAACAAAATCGATAAGAATTGTTTGTCTCTATTTTCCTTCTTTGAGGCACAACTTTAGTTATAAAGATACACATTATTTAATTTCTAAATAATTCAATTTGAAATTTAATATCCTTGTTTTTATTATATATTAGGCTTAATGCAATTATTTTTTCTTACATAGAGAGTATTATCCCAAATTCCCATTGGTAAGAGTTATTGAAAAATTCTCATCGTTTATCATGATTTTTTATAATTATGATTACATTGATGAAATATTATGATCCATATCTCAAGAAAACTCATGATATTTATTATAATATATTAATTAATGAGATAAAAATGAAATAGTACAACCTTTTATCTCTCTGGTACTTATGATAATTAATAAAATGTTTTTGATTAATATTTTACAGTATTTCTATCCTCTGTCAAAAATATGTTTTATTTAAAATTCCATGTTTTTTAAATTGGTCTTAAAAATTTTATAAAATATTTTTTCAACATATTTTTCATTCCAAATGTTTTATAAATTATTTTAAGATCTTTTAATATTACTTTATATGTTTTAAAACTGTTTTTAGATGAAAAAAATATTATCAACATGTCCTTATGTTTTAAAAATATTTTCAAGGCATAAATGATATTTCCAACTAAAATAATTTAAAAATATATTTAAAAATTATTTCCCAAATAAGATAACAAATGTTTGTGTTACTCGATTCATTATCATTAAATTATATAATGTTTCCATTCATATTCATTCTATAAATGGTTTTTGTATTGATGGAATGATGTTTATAAAACCCATTTCTCATTCATAGGTTATTGGTTAATGAAAAAAATTCTTATTACATGGGTTTTATGATTATGAAACCCACTTACGTCAATGGGTTATGATTTTATGAATTAATTATAAACTATATCTGTTTCTATAGGTTATGAGATGATTAAATATTTATGATACAATATAAATTTAATGGGTTATGATATGATTGATTTTTATATTGTGGAACACATATGTATGATTTCACTCTTAGATGGGTGGGAACTATATCTCAATATAATTCATTGGGTAAATATTTATATCTCATAATATACACTAATATGGTATTGGGAGTGAACCTTGAGTATGATGATCATTATAGTAGTGAACTATTACTACCATTATGTTATAGGGAGGGAGAAATACTATTAAGATGGCCATAGGAGGAAACATTGACTAAAAAATGGTGTAGGGAGTGAACCCATACAAATAAAATGTGCTTAGAAGATGTTCCTTGACTACTATGGAAATTATTTTATATGATAACAAGTCTACCAAAATTCAATGTGTTTTTCCTATGTTATAATTTCATGGATTATGTTCTTTATTTCCTTATGATTTATGAATTATAAACAATCAATAATTATTCCATTATGGATTTTTATGATCTTTGATATACGGAGAGTGATTTTATATTATCATGATCTGGTTCTCATACCCTTATACACATGGTTACGTTACATATCTTCATTCATTACCCTTACTGATAATCTAATCTGATAACTTTTAATGTTTTAATTCCCCATGGATATGAATATATATATTATGTTTCATGTTTCTAAGGAGGTTTATAGTCATGAACCTAGAGGGAGATAATTTATCTCACTTTTTTAACAGTGATTTTGTTTTGATGCTTCCAAAGGTACTAGAATAATACAGATTCTGGGAAATTGTTTGTTCAATTAATTAAGTATTCCACAAAAGTAATGTAATGTTAATGTATGAAAAGTGAGGCTCTATATAAATAAAATGATGGAATAAATTTTAATATTCATGTATATTTTTTAAAAAATTAGCATAATCGTAATTTATTGTTTCTAGATAATTAATATGATATCATTATTCTGGATAAAATTAAAATAAAAAATAATATCAAGAAAAAACACATGATCCAAACAAGTGAAAAATATGGTACCTATTAAGATGATTCTAAGTATATAACAAGTAAAATAGAAAATGGTACTGATGTGGCATGGATTACATAGTAAATTCACATTACATAAGTATTTTCCCACTTCAACATGTTATTCACTATGTAGTTATAAAAAATTACAAAATATTCAAATAGTTTTTTCGGCTAAAAATATAATATATAAAATTTTTGTTATGATCAAATTCATATGTTGTTTGAAGGTATCTTTAAGAATCAAGTAATCTTAACAGAAAAAATTCAAAATATGTATAAATTATTTTGATCCAGAACTATTTATATGTAAACAATAACTTCTCTATTCTACGTGAAGGGGTAAAAGTGTTCTATATAAAGGTATGTTATAATTATTTTTAAGGGTAACATGCACAGGATAAGTAAATGTAATCTATATCTCACTGTGTAATATAATATTTATAAGGATCCTATAAGTGTAATATGATGTGCTCTTCTAATGGTAAATTCAACCAAACTTGCATAAAGGTAATTCTTTTATCTATTGTAAGGGTTTGTTTTTGATGTTTTATAAATGTAAAAAATATATTCATCCTTTCAAGGTTAGATAAATCACTTCATATGGGTAAATGTTTACAGAGATAATTTTAGAATAATAAAATTATTTTATAATTTAATTTTTTTAAAAAATAATTAATATCCTGAAATGATAAAAAATTAATAAACAATAAACAATTATATATTAATAATTAAAATTTAAAATAATTAATTTCAATAAAAAAATTAATAAAAAAATTAACTATCTAAAAATAAAATTGTGACATATTGAAATTATTAAAACATAAGTAAAAAAGTTGGTTTAAAGAGACACATAATTACCCACCCTTAAAAATTTCAAAATTGAATGTTAATTCAAAAAATTTATTTCTATTTTTGAAATTATTAATGATGATAAGAATTTTCAACATAAATTCTACTTCACCCCATTTTTTATAATAGTCAAAATAAATGTTCCACCAAAAAATAAATAGGATATGAAATATATTATTTTTTTATGATAATCAATCATTAATATAAAGAAACTATTACCTCTAATTTTAAAATGGAGAATAAATTTAAAATTAAAAAAAGTTTTAACACATGAAAACTTAAAACATTAAGCATCCATCTCCACATAAAATCAATCATTCTTAACATGAGATAAAAAAATATTAAATATATATTATAAATAACCCCCTAAATTAAAAAATAATCTATAAAGAGGTAAAATTGATATATCCCTCTTAATTAATTCTAATTTTCTATCTTTAATATATATAAAAATTAAAATCAAAAATAACTTCAGAAATATTAAAAAACCGAATATTCTTGAAAGGATTCATAGAAACATGTTAATATTAATCCTAAAATAATATAAGATATTGAAAGAATTATAATATATACAATATAAACATTCAATTTAACTCATGTAAGCACAATAAAAATGTTAAAACATAAAGGGTACATATTATTTTTATAATATTATAAAGATATGAACTTCAGCATCCAGACATATTTTAGTCTAATAAGACTTAGAAATGATTTATTTAAAAACCATTATATACAAGGGTTAGTCCCTTTATATATAAAATAAAATTTAGAAGTTATATCTATTGTGTGACCATGGGGTTGAAAATTCTTTAATGACATCTCATAAGTATGATGTCTAAATAATCCACATATACATAATTTTATGGATTACATCCATTCATATTCAGTTATAAGTATTCTATTACTATATATTTGAGTAAACCAGTTACTAAACCAACATTATTTCTATTTTTTATTTTGAAATTTTTTGTAACATCATGAATTCATTTCATGATTTCCTTCTAATAGAAACTACAGAAAAAATTTCCTTTAAACATTCAATTTCCCCTTAAAGCTTCTGGTTTTCATTTCGAAAAAACACAATATCATCAAATACATTCACTTTAGTAAATGAATAATTTTTTAAAACAATGAATCTACATTTCTATCTATGTTAAATTAATTTCCATAAGATTTAATTTCTATTTCTCTTCTTCAGACATGAAAATATTATTTTCCAACTTTTCAGTTTTCAAAATGATATTGTTTTCTTTAAGATCCATCATATATTACTTATTCGCCCTTTAGTACAGCTGATTAATATTTTCTATTTTATCTTGATTACCATTATTAAATTATATTAACAACATAAAATGAAATGTACCATAATGAGAAATATAAGTGGAACATGAATCATAATAAGAATTACTCTCTCTTTCCATGTTACACATTAAATATATTATTGAGGATATAGGAAAGTAATATTTTGATATTTATCCTATATTTCAAGAAAACATGTTTCCTTTTCACGTAAAAAAATCATCACTTGAGTCTAACTCATTAATGAAACTAAAATATCAAATAAATTCTTTCATATTTTTGTTATTTTTTATTCTTCTCTTCTAATTGATCTATCGCTATTAGAAAATAATATTATTTATGACCATGTGTCTTTATTTCATAAAATATAACAAGAGATTTACAATTATATTATTTTCCTTCAATGTTATTCTTATATCTCTCAATTTTTGATTCATATTTTTTGGTATCATGTTTTTTATTATATGTATAGGAATGATATTAAAAAAATTATTTAGATCACCATTTTACCCAAATCATGATGAATATGAAAATCTCTAGAATATTGATCAGAAACACGTTTTAATATAAAATTATGTCTATTTATTTTGTTATGATATTTATACTTATTATTCTACAACCCATGATTTTATTTTACTAAGGATCCAATATTCTCTTCCAAAGGGTACACTACAAAATTGTTCCATTCATTGAAGATAGACATTTTGAATTATTGTTTATTGGTATGTATTGATATATTATTTCAATATAATAATCATTAATCAAGGTTCAACCTTGTACGTCCATGTTTTTGGAAATCCTTCTAAATATGTTTAACATAACATTAATAATTTAATTATAATACATTATAAATTCCATAAATTCATCAATGAAAATTTCCAAAATATGTCATTATAATATTTATTTTTATAATGAGTTACTTTTAAAGTCTTCTAAATGTAAAAATTATTTTTATAAGAGGATATAAGACTAAAAACACTTCTATTAATAGATCATAAAATAAAATAAATTATTTTCAAATTCATGAAATATTGTATACCATAATCGTAACATAATGTTACAAATTCACTATTCGGTGATTTATATAGTTTATCCATGATGGTATAATTTTAAATATCATTATTCATTTAAAATACCAATATTATGTTTCCCTAGTATCTATAGTTACTTTCATTATAATGACGTTGAATAAAGGGATTCCAAAATTCACCTTATTGACTTACCATCACATAATGTTTTTACTATTAATCATTTTAAGGACGAAGATAAAAGATATAACAAAATAATAGTAACCCATAATAATTAACAAATATAAACTATCCTTTTATGGACAAGATATTATACAAATGTTTTTCCTAAAGGGTAATGAAAATAAAAAAGAGAGGTTGAATTTCAATTTAAAAAAATATCCAATTTTTTAAAATTACAATTGTGGAATTTAGTGGATTAAGATATTTAACAATTTGATCCCAAATTATTTAATGAATTGGATGTGTTAAGAGTAAATTTTGAAAATTAATGAGTTGAAAAGAATTAATTTTATTATGTTTTTTGATCAAAAATGTCCAATATCTACTCTTAAAACACTATTTAATGGGGTTTGAATCCCACTAAAATATAATAGAATATTTTTCAAGGGACAAACCCATACTTGTGTTTTTAAAATTTAATCAATATGATACCAAGACTTTACTAATAAGTAGCCTCAAAACCTAAATCAAATTTTATTCTAAAATAAAATAGAGAAACTAATATTTTAAAATGGATAATAATTAACCAAGTTAGTGTTCCATAGGATCACTCAAAACAATGGACCAATATTTTGGCTAGGTAGAAGGACCAACTAATACATTTTTATGGTAGTATAATTTCTTATGGATTGATTTAGTATCAAAAAATACTCTTCCAATAATGTAATAAATAATGAAATGAAACCATCTAGACAGATTAAAAAAAATTTGTAGTAGTGTTCATATTGGCCTTAAAATATTTTAAATTACCATTCTTCATTGATCTAGAAGTTTACATCACATATCAGTAAAGAATGATGAAGTTTTATTTAGCGTATATAAGATCACATAAAAATTTAACAGATTAAATATATATTATATGGATTTTTTCCCTGGTATAGTTTTATCACTTTATCCTTGCATAATAGATTATTTCAATTATCCCTAACTAGAGGATTTTGGCTCCTAAAATAAGAGTTTATAATATCTACATATATTCTAAAATAGTTAAAAAATAAATTATGAAATAATAACTATAAAATTATCTCCAGAACTTTTGTTTAAGATAATATATTATTAGTTTATAAAATTATCATTTGATATTCAAAAAATAATTCATCCATAATAATAATTTATTAGATCAAATTATAACCATAATAATTTGTCAAATATATCCCATCAACCACATGTAAATAATTCATTTTGACAACCAATATATTTAATAAACCTTAATTCATGATTTATAATAGAAAGGTAAATATACTAGAACCCCAAAATATCATTAAGCCTAGTGTCATTTGATAATTACATATATAAAATAACAACTTGAAACATAAATATAACAATATTATTTAAAATATCTAAAACATGCTCTTATATTAAATAGATCTTCTTAAACTGCATAAGAAGACAAGGGACAAAAATATGAAATGTTTTTGTTTTAAATACCAGTAATTGAATAATCAAATAATTTCAAAAGGTGAAGTTTTAAAAGTGGTCCAAGGACACAAAAAAATAAACATAATATAGGTTACATAATATAGAACGATAAGGCTTGATATAACATGATAGTATAATGGTAGCATGCGGATGTCCCAACAACATTAAACATGAAACCATAAACATAGGTAATGGTTAACCAATAAGACATCATAAAATGGTGGAAACATTACCAAAAAGAATTAGTTTTACTCCATAATCCCATATATAATATCTCAGGATACAAAAACATTACTCGATTCATTGGAGAGCTATTTGGGCACACCCATTATTTTCAGATCATGTACACTCATAATGGAGCCGAATGAATTATACAATATAAAGATATAGTTCATAAATTTTAATCCCATGATAAATCATGGTGGTTTATATACAATGTATACCAAAATATATTAATGATATGTGAATCTAGTTGAATACTCTTCAGTAGAGGTAATGATGGGTATTTATAATAAAAATGATTGGCACTGAAAAATCATAAGATAATTCTAACAGCATAATGGGGGTACATAATGGATTATGGGAGGGATTAATTAGTGTTAAATGGGTGTATAATAAAATATATATCATAATTTCAATACATTGTATGTGTAACATCATTTTACTAATTCAAAAACTATAAAAAATTGGACATAGTTTCATTTTTGTGATTGAATAAACAGGAGAAATAGAGGATGTTGTACCTTGAGAGGGTGTTTCCAAAATCATCATAGGTTGTTAATTAGTACATGGGTAAACCTTTGGAGGAATCTAAAGATGCATGGGTAGAGTAATATCAATAAACTATTGTTTTATGGGAAGATAAATTGGATTTTCATGTGTTTGTATACAAAAAGGATGAAAGTGATTTTTTAATTTACAAACGTTGATTCTGGAATATATATGATAATGTTATAAAATACTTCTTAACATGGTTTTTCTTCATAGTTTCTTTAAAATTTATGTTTTATACATTATTTTAAATTTTTAATAACTGGTCATAATAATATAAAACCCTTGGGGATGTGGAACTGAGTCATATATACAAAGAAATGATTTTTAGACCTTAAATTGTAATATAGGTTTTTGAGTATTCATAAATGGCTTATAAAATTAGTTATATAACATCAAAAAAATAAATTTTAAATATATATTTTCTCATGAATACCTTTTCTAAAATATATTATTTCACTCTTTTGTTATTTTGATGTCATAATAAAAACTATTTATTTATGCCATATTTTATTTTGACAAAAAAATCAACTATCTATAGAAATTATGGTGAAATAAACATTTTCCAATGTTGATGTTTTTATTCGAAAAAATAATATTTATTTTATCCAAATAATTTCTAATGAATAATAATTTATAGTTTTAAATCAATAATTCAAATTTATTGAAAAATACTTATTTTGTTAGAAATAATTGTTTTATAATCCTTATAATAATTATTAATGACATTATAAGATTCTATTATCATTTTAATTATTAATGTTTATTTAGTAATAATATTTTAGTTAAATTTCATTTATTTCAAATAAATTATGAATTTATTAAAATAAACTCTCTTGATTGAAACATCACATTACCCAAAAATGTAATTTTTGTTTCATTTTATCAATATATAATTTTTATCAAAAAAATTATCTAATAATTTACAAAGTAATGATAATAATATAGGATAAATATAATAATTATTAAAATAAAAAAATATACTATTAGTCTGTAGATATATTTCACTTAATAGAACTACTGAATTATATAATGGTATGTTGTGTGGTGTTTATTTTTTCTATGTGCGGACCATTATACCTGGATTAGAGTATGATCTCGATGAATTTTAACTTCTCTTATAAATAGTTAAATTTAGGATTTAGTTGTTGAATCATATATTGAGGTTGATCAATGTTAAATCCCTATGATTTTATCTCACATGAAATCTCTAATAAATTTTATTCATATGGTATGATACTAATATTCAAGGTCATTACTTTATTCATTTGAATAAACTAGATTTTATAATAAAACTTAATATACTAATCTTAAAATTCACAATACAGTGGTCATATTACCTATAGTTATAATGGATAACATAACTTTAAATTTTATGGACTATATATATATATTTAAAATAGATAATGTAATACCTTTTATGTCTATTAAATCATTATATTCTGAGGTAATTAATACTTGAAATACATAATTTCATTAATAAAAATTTGGCTCATTATATAGTCCCCCATCAAAAAAAATTCACCCACGTATTATTCATTTTATACAGTAATATAGGAGATGGTACTTAATTTTCTTCATCCTTTTCATTTCCTATGTCACTACCTCCAAATTATGGATCCTCCAAAACACATTTACAAGGTGGTGTTTCTTGTTTTGTAAAACATTGTTTCCATAATATAAGATCTTACCCAACTATACCTCATATCAAAGATCATTTTTCAATAATACCACATATGGATTAATTAAATGTTTTGGGTATTGTATGTACTTCTTCAAGAAGGATACATGAAATAGATCATGTAATTGATACAGGTTTAGTGGGAGTGACAGTCGATATGACATAGTTAAAATGAAATCAAATATAACAAAGTTGTTTATGTATTTAGGACTAAGCTTTCCCCTCTTCCGAAACCTCATGAATTTCTTTCCTAGTGATATATAACGAATCATTTCATCTTTACCCAAAAAATCCAAGTCTTGTTGATGATTTCTTTCATATATTTTATATCACCATTATGAAAACATTATATGACATTAAACGGTTTGACCATTCTCTGAAATCTCTTGGATGTGATCTGGTCCCATCAGCTTCTTCTCTCTAGATTTATCCTTGCATGTCAGAGTCTAACAAAACATCCAATATAGTACCTCATAAGGTTACATTTAAGTACAAAGATAGAATCAATTGTTATATAAGAAGATAACTAGGGGTTTTTTTGGTACCAAACTCCATGGATATAAATTGAACATGATCATAGCATATCCGAAGATGTTTGGATGGTCTTTTTAGACTAGAAAATTATCTAAGGGTGATAATCTGTGATCCAAAATAGTTCTATATTGAAGGATAATTAATGAATTCTCCAAAACAATGAGATAAACCTTTGGAAACTATTATATATATTAGATATTGGAACTACATTCATTATTATGAATTCCCTTTTGAATATCTTGTGAGTTTTTTTATAGATAAATCTTCTCTGATATCTTTTCAATGCAATGACTTTCATTGGTGATTATGAACCACCCATATAGAATTGTTACCTTAATTTGTACAAATGATTCATTTATTGAAATACATTACTAATTTTTTCCATTTCTATACTAGTATGTGAAATATTTTCATCATACTATTATACTTTTTATCATTCTTCAATGAACTATGGGCATGTTAAGCATTGAGATACAAAATATATAATCTCATTCTTCATGTTATTCTACTAGACAGTTTTCTTCAAATCACTATACATGTTACAACATCTTAGATGAATAGATAAGGATGGCCAATAATCATCATTGGGAATATATTTCTACATCACTAGTTTTTATGGGATGTGTATATGAGTTAATGACCTTATTACTCAATCATTATACATTTTGACCTCTAAAATATTCACTACCTTATTGTATAGAGACTTATCATCCCCACAATCACACTTGATTCTATCAAGAATAGTTATTTGGGTATTTATTAAATAAATTTATGATTAATTTTCTTTTATTGCTCCTATATCCATCCTCTTCATGTATAAAATGATTGGATCACTTATAATACTCATCATGGATAGTGTTTTGGGATCCATTCTTCTTAGAGAATCTAAAAAATTGTTTATTACAATGATTGAAATGGATTGAACAATCAAAATATTTTTTTATATCTCATAACCTTTTCTTTGATATTAAACTCCTTTTTTAGGAATATGTACTAGAGAATTTTATGATCTATATATATGTAAGACGTTTCTCCATAGTGGCAGTGATGAAAAATAATTAATGTGATGATCGCCTCATCCAATTCAATACTATTAGTACGGCAGTTTAAATCATTATTCATTAATTTTTCAGAGTAATAGGATATAAATTTTTCAATTTTATTATTACATAACACATTCCCTTTTTAAATGAATTATTTTAGATTGGAAATAAATCCATGTTGGTGTGTGTTGTAAGAATAATTACAAGGATAAAACTCTTCTTCAAATCATAAAATTGGTCCTAACATTATTAATTTTATGAAAACATTACCCACTTTTTGGTTACCTTGGTTAGAGGTATTGAAAATAATGTAATGTTTCTAAAATACATAAGATATGGAACATATAATCTAAGAAAAATCATATTTATATCATAGATGTCATCCTCATATATTCTTTATTAGCCTTGGTTTTTGAATGATCCACTTATATCCCTTTACTTGTGATAGAATGTCCCAATAAATTTACATTATCCAAGAGAATATCTCATATACTATATTCTCAAATAAGTTTTCACTTTACAATGGATTTAACATATAATTAATGTGCTCCTCATGTTCCTCCTTACTTTCAGAATAGATGAGAATATCACCTATAAATAATACCAAAACATTATTAAGTTAATATTTAAATAATATATTCATCATGTCCATGAAAATTTCTAGATAATTAATGAGTCCAAATTTAATTATTACGAAATCATAGTTTATGTACATTGTATGAACATTACAATTGTAGATATCCTCCTCCTTCACCTTTATGTGATATTATCATGACCGGAGATCCACCTTAGATAAATATCAGTATCCACATATCTAATAGAAATATTAATCAACATATAGTATGTCAAACATTTTATTTATGATGATCTTGTTGAGATCATGATAATAAATGAATAGGTTCATCAACCCATCCTTCTTCTTGATGAAATGATTTAGCTCACCCCATGTTGTATGACTTGTGTGTATTCTCCCTTTAACACCACCACCAAATATATTTTGTATTTTATTAAGTAAATGGAAGAAGTTCAAAATAAAATTTAAGGGGGTCTAATAAAATGAAGTCCCCAAGCATCATCCCAGATAAAATGCATACCGTATGGGGAAAAGAACCAGGACTTGAGAAAATAGTCAGATGGAATTTTAGAGATGCTCTGGACCCAAGAAAATCTACCACATCATTTCCCTCTCACCATGTATGTAGAATGGTCACCAGTTTGTTCATGATAGTATTCCACATCTTGATATAATACATGATGGACAAAAGAGTAGGCCCCTTACCTGAAAAATCATTATAGAGGGTAACAGATTTTTTCTCAATATCCGGAATGGGTAGGTTCCTCTATCAGAAATTCTTGAGACCATAGATCAGGCCCAAGGCTTCTGCTTCTATGGAGTCACTGATCCCTATGAATTCTGGAAACACAGAGACAATTGAACATTTAGATTCACTAATAACTCCCCCCCATCAAACCCATACAGCTCAAACCATCAATATTCAGTTTATAACCAAAAATAGGCAGAATATCTTCAAAGATGATACTTTTCATTAGTCGATGACATTTGAGATAGATAGTATATCTCACATAGCAATAATATCAATACATGAGACTTTGGCACCAAATAAAATTCATACACGTCATTTTACTTGTATTTAATCAGTAGAAGATTCCTTATATAGAAGTTTATTTACTTTTATTAGAAATTTATATTGCATATATATAAGGAAATCCAATCTATTTAATTAATAAAATAAAATTCTACTTAATGGAGTTATCACATGGTTTTATAAAACAATCATCCAAAAATGTTTTAAAAGAGAATAGTTATATACATATGATGAAATAATTTTCCCAATTTTCATTTTTCCTCATATATCTACAACCAGATTTTATGGTGGTGTTTGAATAGTTATACAAAACATATGAGATATGAATGAATGTGGAGAACTAGAATCTACAAGTATATTCACTATCCTCAAATGAATAAAAACTATACCAGTCACCACATTGTTATTGGGGTCCACTTCAGTAGTTGTAATATTGTAATCTCTCCCATACTCATGTGGAGGTTTTCGGATTTGATTCTCTCTAACAAACCTTTCCTTATAGAATTGTCTTGAAAATTCATCATGTTCCTTTAAATTAAAACACTATACTACATTATATGGAATGACTGTAAAATTTATTTCTATCATCACATTTTTGGGTTTCTCTCATCTAATGTCTCTAACTAGGATCCCATTCTTCCCACACCAATATATTTTCCTTCTCTACCTTAGCAAATATTTGGGATACTTATTCCTATATTTTTGAAAAGTATGATAGTTTCCATTCATTACATAGTTATATTTATCTGTTATACGTCATGAAAGAAACCCTATTTTAAAAATCATATTAAAAAAACAATGTGATTTGTTTATCTCTAATTTAAATTTTATTTTACATTAGAATATTTTCTCATAGATGTCAGTGTCTTTAGTGGGGATGGATTTCATATATTCGAATTCAACCAATCCGAAAAGTGGACAACATTACTTTTTTTAGGAAATCATTTATACGGAAGTGTATCATGAAAATCTAGTGATGTTTTCCTAATAATAATCAATTAATTAATCATCCTTTTACTTTAGTATAAGAAACTACCTCTCCATTTTCATTGAAGGAGTCTTATGAAAATATTTATCCAAATAAATTTCTCATAATTTCTTCCACACTATCTCTTAGATATCCCCTTTAGGCTTCATATTATTTCTAGTATTCAACCATCGATAAAATTACCATTCTATATGATGAGAATTAAAAAATACCTTATCCTTCATAGATCCTTGAAGAATACAAAATTTGATATAAATGGAGTTGATCCATTATTAGATTATTTACGTGTCAAATGATCCAATGATATTTTGAGGTATTTTCTCTTAAGGTCCACAATTTCAACATGATCCTTCATACGAGGATGATAATTTGGGAGGGAATTACATTTATTATCACATTAGTTAATGAATTGATCTCTTCTATTATTAGATATTGACTAGAATATAGTAAAAATTAGGGATGATAATTTTTAAAACTATTCGAAAAATAAATTGGGAACCATTAACATTAAAGGGTTAACTCAAAATTGACATATATTACTTACAATATGAATTTATCTGTTTAAATCTAATTTTTCCATGATTTATTACTTATCAGTATATCATATAACCATTTTTATTTGTATAAGTATAGTTGTTATGATGTATGTGAATTTACAGAATCATATATCATAGGACTATCAAACCTTGTGTGTGGCATGACCGATCATAGATTATGTGTACTCCCAAATCTCATACATGATGTATTATGTGTAAACAAGATTATCCAATGAATTATAAAATTCCTTGGTACACCCGTCATTTTCCTATCATGTATATTCATATCTGTGCAACATTAATCATACAACATAAAGATACCTTTAAGAAATTTAAATTCCCTGATAAAAATTTATGGATTAAATATAAGGAATTACCTATTCAATGATGTATATATGAGTCTAGGTGAATTATCTTATGTGGAAATAAGGATTGGTATTGAAAATAAAAATGTTTGGCATTGAAAATCAGATTATAAATTCGGCAGCATAACGGGGGTGTGTAAACGTTCATTATAGGGGTAAATGGAAGTGAAAGTGGACTATAATTTATCTTAAATACAAATTTATGCAATAGAGATGTTTAAAATCATATCCCAACATGAAAATTTGGAATGAAAATTCGATAATATAAAGGAGGTTCTCGATTAATGATGGAAAAAAGATTGTTGCCTACCTTGAATGAGTGTTTTTAAAATGTTGAAATGATATTATTAAGCGCATGGGGAAACCATGGAAGAGATATGTAGAGGTAAAGGAATACAATTTAATTCTCTAATGGTTCTTATTAATGTGAAATATTATTTTGGGTTTGTGGGTTTATATAGAAAAATGGATGAGAGTTCCTTATTAATTTCCAAACATATTTTTTTATCTATATGATAATGTAATCTAAAACACAAACATTACACTATTATTTCACATGAATTAGAAAAAAGTGTATTGGTTTTAATTATTTTCATATTTATGAAATGAAATCAATTAAATAATACACTTTTTCATGTGGAAGTGGGTCATGTTTAAAGATAATTGATTTTAAATATAAATAATATAATATTGGTCTAGGAGGATTCATTAATGTTTATAAAATTATTAAAATAACCTGGAAAACACATATTTTTATTGTGTAAATATATATTTTATTGTTGATAAATTTTTCAGAAGATATTGTATATCTTTCAGTTCATTATGATGTCATAATACACATCGTATATTTATAACTTTTATAATTTTGAACAAATAATTGATTGTATACAAAAATTATGAAAAAATAACCATCATATAATATTTAAATATTTTATTTACAAATAATATTTATTTTCTAAAAATAATTCACGAAGTATGAGAATTTATACTCTCAAAAAAATCACTTTTATTGAAAAATTCTGATTTTTTCCAAATTAAATTTTTATGACACATGTAAAAATAATTTTAACTTTGTAAGATTATATAATAATTTAGGTTACATTTACGTTATTTCATATTAATAATTTATTAAAATTTCATATATTTCAAAAATTCAAGATTTTATTAAGTTGGAATATCCTGACTGAAACTACGCATTTACATAAAATATATTTTTTTTGATCACCACATCTAAACAAAATCTTTATCAAACTCATTATCTAATATTTGAAAAAATAGTAGTAATAATAATAATAATGGATTAAAAATCAATAATTTTTTTAAAAAAATCATACTATTTCATATATATATATATGTATCCCATTATTACACTAGTGAATTCCATGAGGCTAAGGTTTCTGATGGTGCTATTTTTCTTGGTGTGGTTTTGTGTACATGGTTCTGGTCGTGATCTGGATGAGTTTGATCTTTTTTGGTAAAATTTTATATTTATGATTTAGTTTTTGAATCTCAGCTTGGGGTTGATTAAGGGGAAATTCCAATGATGCTCTCTCTTTTATAATCATTTATATGTTTTCACCATATGGTATAATCTTACTATTGGGCATCATCCCCTCATCTTTCTGTATCATTGTGTTTTTTTCAAGACCCTTAATATAATAATGATAATGGTTACAATAAAATTGCTATATTATCAATTGTTATAATTCGTAGTATTTTAAATTTCATTGACCATATAAATAATAAAAATAACTAAAGTAGTGCATGTGTTTTTCCTAAATTCATTAATGGATGAGGTATTTAATCATTGGAAAATAAAATTTAATTTATAATAGTTTGGGATGATAAATTCTATCTACTATATTAATAGTTGAAATACCTTCCAAAAATACACATTCAACTATGTAAAAACTATCAGGAATTAAAATACATAAAAATAACTTTGAATAAATTCATTAGATAAATTTAATGATTTATAAATTATTAAATAAAACAGATCAGTCCAAATAAAATTAAAATATATTTTGAGTGACTTGATATATGTTTTCAACATAAATTATAATTGTTAATTAATCAATATAAATCATTACAAAAAATTTCTTAAATAAAATAAAAAACCGTTAGTATATTTTCTACAAAATTAATATGAGAATATATAAAAAAAAATAGACCAAAAATATAAATTTGTCAAATAAAACTATGGAAATATATTATCAAATTGTATAAAATTATCTATTCACTAATTTTTTATAAACTAACTGGCTGAATGTATGGATATGATTTGGTGTCTACCCTCAAACCTTTTTATATATTTAATATCCAAACTCAATACATTATCCATATGTCATGGAATAAAAATTCTAATCATTTTGACACTTACATTAGTCTAAATAAATAATGTATAACCTAAATAAATTTATGCTCAAATTCATAGTCTTTATAAATTTATAATGAAGAGATAATATAAAGGTAACATATAAACATCAAAATAAGTGTAAAGATATTATGTAAAGGTGATTTTAATATTTAAGGGAAATTTCTCTTATCTTTGTAATGGTAAAAAAATATTTTTATCTTTCTAATATTTTAAAATAAAAAAATGGTTTACAATATATTTAGGACACACAAACACAATCATAGTGAAAAATAAACTCTTGTGACATTACTAAATATTTATTTTTAAAGAAATTTAATCTCTTCAACAACTTTTAGAACACACATGCCAATGTCAAAATGAACAATAATATAGTATACCATTATGAAAAATCATTTAATATGATAGGTATTAATAGTATAAACTATATTATGAAATCTATATCCATATATTGATTTAAAAAAAATTGAATAAATTAAATGGTAATGAATTTTTTTTTGAAAACATTTTTTTAAAGTCTAACACTACACACACATTATTTAAAATTTATTTTAGAAACATTTGAAAAAAAAATTCTAAAAAATTCATTTTTTAAATAAAAATATCAAAATTTTAATGGCATGTTTTTTGAGATTTTTTTAAAATGTTTCATAATTTGATAAATTATTAAAAATACTAAATTTTAATTGAAAACTGCCTTTTCCCTTAAATTATTTATTGGGTTAATGTACATTTTTAATTAATTATAATGAAATAATATATTTAGATTATATAAATAAATCCAATTTATGACATTTTAATCATTATTATATTAAATTATTTATAAAAACACAATAAACATCTAAACATTTTCTATTTGAATGTTGGTTTTCTTGTAAAATCTATGAGATTAATTTAAAATTAAATTTTCTTAATTTTGTGAAAATAATTCATATAAATGAATTCAAAATTTTGGAATATGAATAATTTATATTTTATAATAATTTGAAATAATATTCTAACCAAAATGGATACTAAAAACATTAAAAATTAATTACCATGCTTAAAGAAAAAACTATTTTACTATAGAGTTAAATGAAAAATATTAGAGATAAATAGAAAGATAAGGATGTTTAAAATCAATTTTATGGAAATATTTAGACCCCATCATGAATATTTACCAAGATAATCAATTTTTGGACCATTTAGAAATTTTAAATTTTTGTTCACACCATTTTTTCTCTAAAAATTACAAGTATTCCCCTCATATAACTTATAAAATGACACCCACTCTCTACTCCCATTCACAACTAAAATCTCTTTGGAATCATCCAATACCTACAAAAAAACATCCAAAATTCCCTCCTCTCATATAGGATTCCTTATTTTGTGTTGAAATCAGTTCTTGGAAGGATTTGGTATAAAGTTAGGTGGTTATCTGAAAAACAAGGAACGTTCTTCAAAGGGAGTTTTTATTTGATTTATTTCTCAACATCATTCAATTATTAATAAAACACACTAACATAATCACCTAGAAATATAACAATATTAATGTTTTTATATTCATTTCATGGTCTAAAACCATCCCCAATTATATAAAATTTAATATGAATCATTATTAATGTGTGTGGCAGACTACGGCCTCACAAACCGTTGTCATTTATTCTTCTCATACAACCTATCACCGTTGGATATGATGATGGATATAAATAATATATATTTTATTTATAATATAATTATACCTATAAATTAATTTTATCTTATATATTATTTTTTCTTCTATATTGTATGGAATACAATAACTCCACTCGTGTGTACGGAATATTACCGCCTTGAGAAGTGATGTGATTCATTTTCCATAACTGATTTTCATGGATGGAATGAAGAAAAATATTAATTAGTTATGTGTAAAAATGAAACTATTCTTATATTGATGATATTCATGAAATATTTTCATTATGGATGGTTAACTTATTATTTTCTATTTTACATTAGAAAGGGATAAAATTTTTTATGTATGTGTAGACTACTACCTTCATAAAGCAATATGACTCTCATTCAACACCACACCAAATAGATAATATATATATATATATATATATATATATATTGTGTGTGTGTTTTTTTTGTGAGTGGATATTTAAAGATGTAATATGGTATATATGAAATTAAAATCATTATAAAGATAAAATATTACTTACCTATTTTCCATAATGATTGTTGAAAAATGGAAATGTTACCCATAAATAACTACGGCCTACCATCTCCGTGATCATAAGGTAATCCATCTATCAAAACCATATTTCATGATTATTCATATAATTATAATTTTTGTTCAATATGGATATTTATTTCATTATTATTATTTTTTATATTATGAAACTATATATTATTCATAATAAAGTGAACATTTAGTTCAAAGAATGAATGCGAAAAATACAAAATTAACACAAAAAATAATGAAAATAATTAAATACTATTAAACTGTATCAGATAATATGTTATAAATGGATCATATGTAACATTAAAAATATTAATATGGTTCTATTAAACGTTAATATAATTTTTAAAACAAATATACAATAGGTTACAAAACGTTCAAACAAAAGGAGTCATGAGGTATGGGTATCTCTTCTTACATTAACTTCCATTAAACATACTCCATAATCACCACATATAACTTTTTTATTGTGTATATAATTCTATTTTTGTTATTTATATCATGAAATATTTATCATAATTTTATTCAATTTTTCAAGTAAGTTTATTTCTTTCATGGATATTATTATTCAAATGAATCCAATGTGGAAAGGGTTTATTTCACAATATCATCATTATTCATGATTATTTTTTTAAGTGTCCTTTGTGGGTGTTACATGATATTTCTATTTGAAAGTAAATATTTTTTCCTTGAATTTGTACATTAAATGATAAACAATTTTTTATGATAATCATTCTTCAATTCTATTCAGTAGAATATCCTTTTTCTTTTAAAACTATGTTTTCAAAAATTTATTTCAAAAATGTATTCAATTTCTAAAAGTTATTTATTAAAAAAAATTACCCATGTTTTTATTTTTTTAAATGGTCTGAAATAAATATTTTGTGGTTTTTTGATTACGACACCTTTATATCCTTTTTTAAAGGGGAAAATAAATTTTCTTCAAAAAAATATGATGTGTATAGAATTTTCCATTTTCTTGATCATTTTTTCCGTAATTCTTATATAAAATTATTAAAAGTTTATTTTTTAATTAATGTTTTTTCATAATTTTCAAGAAATTATTTTGTTATGATTTATTTTCATTGAAATAGGATTTTGATAATAATTAATAAATTTTCTAGTTTTAAAATAAAAATGGTGATTTTAAATAAAAGTGTATTTTCCATAAGAAATTTTCACAGTGATATTTCAAAAAACATTCCATCTATGGAGATATTTTTTTCTGTTACTTATGATTTAAGGGGGATATAATCCAATGATACCATCCTTATAATATTTTATAATTCTTTATGAATACTTTTTTTGGGGATGTAATATGTTGAAACCATTCATTTTACTTAGGATGGATTACGATTATATTTATTGATTGGGGAAATAATTTAAATTTAGTCTGATTTTTTGAATATAAATGTTTCTAAAGATTATTTTTCACCTATTTCATTGGACGAATTCCTTTGACTTTATAATTGAGGTGTTGGTCCCTCTGTAGGCCCTTGATGAATCGGTATGTCTAATTAGGAAAAATAAATATGGTTCTTGGTTGAAACCTTACCGATTTATAATGATTTATTGGATGAATACTTTATAGTGTTATATTTATTATCACAAGACTCTTTGGTATGTGGTAGATTTCTAGCATTATGGATTCCATTATTATAAATTCAATTATTTATATTATATGGGATTATTTTATTTGTTAAAATATCTAAGTACATCTATCAAGATTTGTTCTTATTTATATGGAATTATTTGATTATTAATAACCATAACCTTATTATGATCATGTTATTTATTATGTTTCACATTCTTCAATTATTTACCTTTAAAAATTTATTATTCTACATTTATTCAAAAAATTAATTTTCTGTTTACCCTTACAATGCATCTGATCTCACAACTTTCTTATGTTTTATTTTCCCTACGATACTAAAAATTATTTTTCAGTTTATATGAATGTATATGATAAGGTGAATAATTGAATTGAAAATGAAAATTTTTAGAGTATTTTATTAGTTAATATATTAGATGAATTTCAAATATGTATCCATTTTACCAAGATGAATCACTAATTTGTTCCTCTAGGTTTTGATTCATTGTTTCATAGGATAGTTTAATAAAGTAACCCACATCCCCGAGCTACTAGAGTGAGGGTCCCAATAGTTTTCATCATTGTAAGTTTAATATAATTTTTATGAACAATATTTTTGAAATTAAACACTAGAGAACATAAACCAATGATAAACATGATGAAAAATATAGAATAACATCCTAAATTTTTTTCAAGAATGAATTATGAAATTTTTTCTAGTAGAAAATCCTTTTATTGATTATACACGTGGATGTGATTTGTGAATATTAGTCCCTATAGGTGAAAACTCTGAAAATAGTGCATCAGGCATGACCCAACCATCACATGGTGCACAACAATATCCCTTATTATGAACCTAGATTGCCACTCCTAAGGGATATAATTTGGCTAAATAATATTTTCCTTACTAAAAACTATGAAGGACTTCAAAATAAATATATTCCCAATGAAAAATTGTTTATAATTATGATATTTCTGTTTTAATTATTTCACTAGTATTGAGATTATTCCTTATGTTTATCAATGTTAGGATATAATATATTGTATAAAATTGTTTAAAAATTGAACCTAATAGAATGAATGGGAACCATATCAAACCATGTACCCCATGTAGGGTTTTCCATCCTAGTAAAGTTAGGGAATCGAGAGCTGGTGATACACCTAGAACTGATAAAATTATAACTATATTTGGGTAGTTAACATAGGTTATGAGTAATATTTTTTTCCAATATAGAGTATCGTACTGATCCACTACATAGTTTAACAATGTTATACAACTTAATGAATCAAAAAACACTATCATTAAATGGGACTAAAAATTTATTTATAGATGAGAAAGAAATATCTTACTTAAACAATGTATTTATCTCAAAGGAAATTAGTGGAAGGGAAAAAGTTTTCAATGATGTTTTTCATCTCCAAGAATATAAAGATCCAATGATGGTTATTGATTTAAAAAACTAAAGACAGAGAATAAATAAATAACATTGAATGTAAGGTTTTCAAGGTACCCTATTTAGAAAAGTATTTTCCTCATGATAAACATGCTGATATGGAAATATACTTCGTCAGTATAAGGGATAATGATGAAAAAAATGATTCTATGTATGAATCCAAATTCACAAGGTTATAAATGAATGATCTAGACTACATTGTGATCTAAATGTAAGGATTAACCATTTATTTTATGGGATTAAGACAATCTTATAAAGGTAACTAGTCTCTCAAACATTCCCATTATACGATGACATAGTGTCATGTGCAATGAATATAAATATTAAATTATCAAACCCTTATAGCTTTGATGTGAAATAACATAATAAAAGGGTGATAGAGAAAAAAATGAAAAATGGAATAAGGGAATGAATTATTTTACGACATGTGATACTTTTAGATGGAAAGACCTTGGTACATTCTTAAAAAATGATACTGCTTCATGATGGGAGAAACATTCAACCAGGTTCATGACTAAAATGAACAAACTAGTAATCCAGTGTACAATTATTACACTATAAGATGATGGGGAACTATAGAAATGAATACAAAAAGAATCAAGGTAAAATACCCCAATATGAGGAAAGTCATCAATTTTATTAATTATTTGAAATCTTTCATTTAACAGTAATGATGAACAATATAAATTATTCAGTGGAATTTTGACCTTAACAGAAACTCATAATTAATGAATATATAACCATTAATATATTTCTAATGTATTGATAATTATGTTGGGATAAATAGATTATTGTTATGGAAGAATTAAATTGGATAGTACTAACTACCTTGAAAATAATTAATGATAATTTCATTTTTTAAATTTTTTGACTTTTACTGAAATGTTATAGATTTATATTCTATGGAAGTGATATAAAGAAAATAATTTATTAAAAGGGTTACGTTGAAATTTCGATGATGTTCTAGACATTGATTTATTACTTCACCAAATAGTGATTCATGTATATTTTATAATATGTGATATCAATATTTCATAATATTAAATATAGTTAGATATAATAAATTATTATTCTATAATGAAAATTATGATCCATTAAATATTAATTTTATATCATCACAATGAAAAATCACATTTTCCGGATAGATATTTCTTAAAGTAATTGATGCATTAGAAACTGATCGAATAACAACCCAAGTATGAAATTGTTCTTATGAATTTGAATCATATCAAGTAATTATATTTCCTTATAATAATATATAGTAAATTAATTTCTCAACATTTGAAAAAGGATATTGAAACAAATACTTATCCAGATAACTTCATATCTAATAAATCATATGGTATTTAATTCCACATAGATTTAATGTTTTTTGGTCCTTAACTTCACATTGATCATTCTCTTTCTTGTGATAATAGACCTTTATCCTTCTATATAATTCCATATTTTAATTTCTCATTATTGTTCTATTATATGTAAAAAAAGTAATGTTCTATTATATATGGACTTAGTAAATTATTTTCTCTCTTATTATGATTATTTTTTATTATCCCCTTTATGATGTGGGGTTTTCAACAACGATATTTCATGATTTCAAACCTTAATTAACAAGATAAGATAAAATTATGAGGAAATAATTTCATTTAAATTTGGATAATGTTACACACTAATATTTTAAAATAATAACATTAATTTGAATAACATTTATGATATGAAACACAAATATTAGAGGAAAATATAACACCTGAGACTTTATGAAATATTACTTTCTAAATAAATTTAATCCCTTCGATAAATTTTGAATCATGCAACCAGGAATCGAAATGAACCATATTAAACTATAAAATTATGATCTCTGCATTATGTTATTTTATATGAATATTGATAAATAAATTATCAAAATTGTGGTTAACTTTTAATTTGAAATAAAATAAGAATCACTTTAATGAAAAAATAAATGTTTTAAAAAAAATATCTTTTCTTAAAGAATTATTAGTCATGCCTTGCACAATGATTTTAAAATTAATTTATACCACCATTATAAATTTTATTTATAGAACAAAAATATTTTTTTAGAACAAAATATCAATATTCTTCAAGGGTTAATTTTTATATTATTTGGAAATGACTCTTTTTTTAATGGATATTTAAAAATGCGGAATTTCAATTGAAAACTACCATTTTTTTAAATTAATTATAATAGTAGACTATATAAGTAATTTATTTTAATTTAAAAATAATTTCATTTTATACCATGTAATAAAATATATATTTATTAAAATCATTTTCCTATTGAATTTAAATGTAAAATCCTTGTAAACGTTTGAACATTATTTCTTTGAAATCTTGTTTTATCACTAGGTGTGTGGGATTAATTTTAATTTAACGTTTTCCATTTATGTGAATGGAATTTGGGAAAATTTATTCCATATTTTTATTCTTCATGATTTAAATTTTATAATAAATTCATCAAAAGTTATGGCCAAAATGAAATGTGAGAAAAAAATTTATTACCGTTTGTTAAGTTAAAAACTGATTTTCTTGGGGCTAAACTATGAATATAAGTGTAAATTTTAACCAAAACTTGTCTAAGATGAATTTTATGAAAATATATGTTCCCTGTACTTAATAGTTATCTCTAATACTATAATTTTTACCCTTTTGGAATATGATATCTGTGGATACACAATTGATTTTGTAAAAATTACATGTCTGTGACACACCTGGCTTATAAAAGGCCACCCATGATCCACTCTTATTCACACCTTAGAAACCATTTGGATTAGAAAATACCTATCCAAATAACATCCCTAATTCTCTAATATCATATTATTTTCCACATTTTATATATAATGCAAACCTTTGACAACTTTTGTGTAAACCTTTGTAGTTTACATGAAGAAGAGGTAATGATTCTTCAATGGGTATTTTTTTTCAAATTCCATATCCATAAATTCTTGATAAATTATGTGGATAAAATAAAATCATCAAATTATATGTACTTAATAATAAAATTATTATTAATAATAAACACTCCCACTTCTATAAAAATGGTTATGAATCATCATTCATGTGTATAGAGGACTACCACCTTGTTAACTGATCTCATTTATGTTTTCCATTACCACCTCTAACGGCTGGATATAATGATCGATATAAAGCATATATATGATATTAATAATATAATTATACATATTTAATCATTATATCATATATATATATATATATATTTAATTTATATTTTGTAGGAGGTAAAATAACATCGTTGTTGTGTACAGAGGAATATCACCTAACGAAGCGATGCGATTCATTTTTCAGTAATGTTTTACATTGAAGGTAATAAGAGAGATTTATTTGAATATATGTGATATAAATGAAATTTTTTTTATATTAATGAAATTTGTTCTTTAATAATGATAAATATAAAATTATTTTTTACACTGAAAAGTATAACATCATTCGTATTGGTGTGGACTACCGCCTTCACGAAGTGATGTGGCTCTCTTTCATCACCACACTACATTAATGATACTTATGATTATATTTAAAGAATACTTATTCTATATATGATATTATATTCATTATTTACACAAAAAATATTACTTATCTTCTTTCTATATTAATCATTTAAAAATGGAAATTTTATCCATGCCTATGTACGACCTACCATCTCAATGAACATAACGTACTCCACATTTCAAAGACATAATTCTTGATTATTATTAAAAGTATAATTTATGTATAAATATGATAATTATTTAATTTTTATTATTATTTAGAATATTGAACTATATAATATGTACAAGAACTAGAACCTTCATAACAGTGTTTTAATGACAGAAAAAGGCAATAAGAAACCAAAATAATTAAAATAATGATGAATTATTAAATAACGGGTGATATGATATTATAAAATGATAATATATGACATTATAAAAATAAACATGTTTATTTTAATATTTCTTAATTTTTTTAAACCACTATAGATTAGGTTAAATCATGTTCAACCAAATGTAGTCATTTGGTAAGGGTTACTCATATCACTTTTAGTTCTGTGATATGTACATCATATTCACCACTTATTACATTTCTGTGTTGTATATACTTCCCTTTTGGTATTTAATATCATGAATTAATTTATTTTCATGTTATTTAATTTTTCATTTAAAAATATTTCTAACATGGATATTTTGATTTAAAATATACAAAAGTGGTGATGGATTTTTTCATAACCTCATCATTATTCAGGATTATTTTTGTTTAAGACCCCCTTAGGATAATTACTTGATATTTTTATTATAAAATCAATATATTCTCTTATCCTCCTTTTATTCACGAACATTTTCAATTCATAATATAATTATTCCCCTCTTTATTACTTCAGATTATAAATAAAATGTTTTCAAGATAATAAAAAATTATTTACCTCTTTGGTCAAAAATCCATTTCCTTCCAAAATAATGTTTTTAAATAATGTATTAATAATTTCTTAGAATTATCAAAATTAATTATTCAGAATTTTATTCCCATGTTTATCTTTAACAAATATTTTTTAAGTAATATTATAATCATTTTATCAATTATTTACTTTTCTAACCTTTTTATATTTTTAAGCAATGCTTTCTAACATATATGACATGTATATAATTACCCACCATCATGACCATCATTTCATTGAATATTCCTATTTTACACTGAAAGTTTATTTTTAATGAAAATTAATTTCCAAATATTTGTAAAATAATTTGTTATAATAATAAATTCGTTTCAGAAAATAATCTTAACAATATTTTATGAGTTTTCATGTTTTAATCTAAAAAATAGTAAATTTAAAAGAAAGGAATTTTTTTTTGAGATTTTTCCTATTATATATTTAAAATAAAATTTTATTATAAAGAGACATTCTATAGTTTTACTATTATTAAATTGATATGTAATCAAATGATATCATCCATATTATTTCGTCAAATGGTTTATGATTAGTTTAACTAGTGATCTACAATGTTTCTACCATTTATTTTTCTCTAAATGGTTTATTATTATGTTTATTGATAGGTGAAAGTATTTAAGTTTCTTATGTTATTTTAAATATTAATTTTTATATTGATTATGTTTCACTCCTTTCATATGGGGAATGCATTGTAATTAGTATGTGACAGATAGGGCCCATTAAATTCCTTCAATGCATTGGTTGTTCTCATGATACAAACTAGATATGGATTTGGAAGAGGCCATACCCATTTATATAGATGACTTGGCGTAATCCTCAACAGTATTATACGTCTTCAAATAATCCTCAACAATATGTTTTATATGACTATTAATATGTATTATATTATTTTGAATTTAGTTATCAATATTTCATGTGACTATTCGATTAGATAGAATATCAGTGGGAAGTCTTCAAGCTCATTTGGTCATTTATATGGAATTATTTGATAAATTCTTATTCCCTACATATGATGATAAATTTAATAATTAAATAAAAAATTAGTAATTTATAATTTCATATTAATTAATCCTTATTTATCTATATCATCTACCATACATTTACTGTCACTATACGTATAAGATCACCCATTTATTCTGTTTTCTTTTCCCTGATATAACAAAAAATATTTTTTTAATTGATATGTAGGGATATTCAAATCAGAATATTGGAATTACAAATGAATATAATTTTTTAATTTTATGTTTTAAAATTTTATTAGAATTGCTATTATTTATATAGTTTTCCAAGACTACAAAACTATATGATTCGTCGGGGTGTGAATCCAAGTATCTTAAACCAATGTAATAAATAAGACATTAGCTCAGGGCTAATGATTTGGGGTTACTACAATAATGATATGTTAAAATAGGTATGTAATTGTAAAATGAACCATCTTCATAAAGGTAATCGATAAAGTGATATACAATGCTACATGTTGAAGGAATGCATAAGGGTGATATAATGTTGTTATGTAATAGAAAGTTCAAACAAACTCATGTACAATTAATTATATTTTTCTACATAATTGTATGTTATCTATGCTATATAAAGGTTAATCGACAAAACATCAACAATGTAATGGTAATAATAATTTTTGAGAAAGGGTAAAAATATACTTCAAATTATTTATATAAAATAACACTATTTTATTGAAAATGTTTATTGAATAAATAATATGACGAAATAACACTAATAATGAAACAATAATTAATAATTATTTAAAAAAAACTATTTTTGACATTTTACTTTTCTTCGAAAATAAATTTTAGTAAAAAAATTAATTTTTGAAAAATAAAATAATGAGGTATTAGAGTTTCAAAATGAAAAATAAAAAAGTATTTTAAAAGCACCAATACTAGTAATGGGGAGTTTTTTGTTTACGTAAACCACTATGTCTTATGATTGGGGATTAAATACCCATGACCACATATGACCCCACCAATTATATGGGATGGTTTCTTCATCCTTACGGTGGATTTATCTAGAGTAAGGCGGATTCCAGTTGTTGGGTACCCCTAGATTGGTTTTTTCTTGTTGGTAGATGATAGATGAAAGAGGAAAATTATGAGAAATACATTGATGATGGACTAAAAGTGTGGATTACTATTTGGGGATTTTTGTGGATGATAAAGACTATGGAATGGGATCCACAATTCGCATGTGAAAAGTTTTTATGGAATGTTGTGTAGAATGGTAGTTTGGAAGAGTTGACTATCGAGGAATTTAGGCGGGTCATGAATATTGGTCATGCCTCTATAGAAGGCAGAGCATTCATGATAAACCAATATATCCCTATAGGTTGTCAGTATTCGGTACTTTATTTGGTTCTTATTTTGTCTTGTATCCTTGGGCCTTGGACTACATTTTTCCCCTTCAGGTTTATATTTTCTTAGGCCTTTGTGCCATATGTTCAATGATCCATGTAATGGATTCCCCTAAATGTATAAAAAATGGGGTGTTTCCATTTTTTTAGTAAAAATGGGATATTTAACAAAAATATAAATAATTTTGGTTCTAAAATCTTATTCATATAATCTAAATTGAAAAAGAATATCATATATGGTATTGTTCTAAATTCTAAGAGTTCAATAACAGATCTTGTTCACTATGTCTGTGGAATCAATTAGTAACTATTGGGAACAAATATAATATTTACTTAGGTGAAAAAATGTTGATAAAAACATATTTTTTTAGGGTGATACATAAACAAATAACATGTAATAACCATTTATATTGGTGTAAATGTTTCTATATAAGATATGACCTAAACACAATAAGGACACAGTCACCCACATCAATAGTAAACCACATAAAATTAATTTATTCCTTATGTAGTTATCCATTTTTATTATATTTTTTGTAAAGGATACATATAAATATTTATTGAATCAATCTCTAATAAGTCAAAGATGTTTTTTTAGATAAATTATAAAAATGTTACAGTAATTACTCACCCCTGACGGTGTATCAAATCCAAGGAACTCAATTTGGTATGTTGGAACCCCATATAACCTCTGATTAAGCCTTACTTTTATAATGATATATAATCATAATTATATTGATTATGAAGGTATTGAAACATTTTATGGTTAAAAAAATCTTGGATTAACTCTTAAGAAAATTCAAAGTCTTTTTTTCACTTCTCATATAAGTTAGTGGTGTTATAACTATAAGTTTTCTACTAATTGTGTAAGATGATACTATGTCTTTTACATAAAATAGAAAGATATATGTGGATTTAAATATAATCAATTGCATTCATATATTGGTATCAAAAAACAATATAAATAGTTAATGGGACATCCAAATGCTAAGGAAATTTGGGATAAATTTGAAATAATATTTTAATGGAATGTGAATGTCTATAAAGTAATGATATATATTTGAAAAACTATTTTTAGTGATTTGATGATGGTAAATGAAAAAACCATAGGATATTACTTCACTAGGCTGAATGAAATATTTATATATTATAAAAAGTTTTATATATACTTTGGATGATTTTATAATATTCTTGAATCTAATGAAAAACATTCCACATATCTTTTTTTCTAATGTTACTACACTTGATGATAATGATTATTTATCCACTGATTAGTTCTATAATATATGTATGTCTTATAAGATAAGGAAATATTTAATGTTTAAGATGAATATAAAGGTGGATATTCCTTTGTAGACATGACAGAAATAAGAAAAATGATATGGTATATGAGGAATCAATAAAATCTAAATATGAAGAAGAAATTTATAAATATTATAAAAGGATATTGGTTATTAACTCATTTAACATCATAAATTGATAAGGAAAGTACAAAGGTAAAATCATAATGAAATGTTTTATATGTGGTGGGATTGGTATTTTTTAAATAACTATCTAATAAATAAAGTTATTAAATAATTAGATGATTATTTTGAAGAATGATCCTTGAGAGAAAATAGAGAATATCGTAAAGATTGTTTTAGTTCCCTTGTCTAGTGAGAAAAGCGATATTGGGAGGGTGAATTATTGATCCCAGATTTTTTAAAATATGACACTTTTAATTAAACCATTATGACTCATATATTATGAATACACTCATTCTTTTGTATCTAAGCCATATATACCAGTGATGCATTTCATAAATAATATTTTATAAGAAATCATCATGGGTTGGTCTTGAAATTCAAACATTTACTCTTCTTAGGTCAACATCTAAAACCTCGTATCTATGTTATAATAATTATTTTCATGTAAAAGATAACCCCTGAAATGATTGGTAGATAATCTCCTAAAATGACTAGTCTCTAGTGAATATAGTGGGTGATTCTCAATGAGTTATGTATACTAACATCTTGTGAGTTGAAATTATCTCCCTAAATGATTCTTCCTTCTCCTAATGAGGACTTTATTTTGGAATACCACATGTTCATCAAAGGTTCCACCTAAAATCTACACTTTAATAGGTTTTAAATTCACCCTTCCAACTAGTGTAGTTGTGGGTTGGTCATGTTCTCCTATAAGACCCCATTTCTATGTATTCCTTGGGATCTATTTCCAATTATACATTATTATCACATTTTTACTAATAACATCAGATTTTTTATTATTATTGAAATATAGTCCAAGAAAATTTAGGAAAACAGAAATAATATAAAGGAAAATCCAAGAGTTACAGAGGACTAAAATAATGTAGACCAAGGGAATCTAATTCCACTAGATTCACCCCCAGGCTGTCAGAGATCTCTTCCTTGGATAATAATTGATCCTCTCCCAGTTCTCTCTCTTTGAGGAAAGAATGTCTATGACATTGATTCCATCTCTCCATGTGTGTAGAATGTTTATCTTGTAATTATTGATACCCTTGAACCTTTTTATGATATAAGAGAACCACCAAGTGATTTTTTTCCATCCTGAGAGAGGCGTGGTACATGGTCAATATGTAACGCCCCGACCCCAGCTACCCAGAGTCAGTGCATTATTACATAACATTGGTATTATCACAAAAGATCATGTCTCAAAAGGCAGATTAGTTAGTATCCTTGGAAACACTAGATACATTTATAAGTCTTACATTATATGATAAAGTGATAATCTACCACAAAATAGTCTCCATAGTTCACAATCATATCACCTTATCATATCCCTTCAGGTCGTTCATAAAATATTTCTTCACGTCCTGGGAAAAATAAAACATGGAAAGGGGTGAGCTCAGTTGCTCAGTAAGGATAACAATATAGAGGAAACTTTCATAAATAAGCATAAACATTTAAGGAAAATTTATAACTAAAAAATCCTTTTAAGCTTTAAGATTATCATAATATGGAAAAAATAAAATGAAATAATTCTATTTACTTATTCACATGGTTATTTTGCTAGTCCAATAATCATATTCAATATCAATTACTACTTTCATAATTATGAAATGCATAATTCCAGACAATCATAACAACATAGTCAATTCCATTTTCCAAGAAAAAAAAAATAATATTTTTTCAAGGCATTGTACCAAGACACTAGTTTGTCACATGAGACTTACTGATGCATCAAGGAGCTATAGCGGGCTCCACCTATCACTTACTAAATCCAATGCATTCCTCATATAAATAGGTTTAAACAGAACATAAACATTCAAATTGAAATTAGCATACGAAATGTCGATAATTTAACCATAAACCATGAATGGTATAGAAATAATTCATCCACAATCAAACATATCACAAAACCTACAATACTATATGGATGTTTTGTTTCATAATAAATCAACTTCAATTAAGCTTAAAATCTATCAAAGGATGTTGACATAGATGAAATGAAAACTATTTTAGAGAAATAACTCTTTTCTTCATATCATTTAAAAGTAAAATAGTTATAAAATAAAAAATTTACATTGAAAATATTCTTATAATCTTGTAAGGTATCATTTGACTATTTTATAATGGTGGAAAATAACCACACCTGCCGTATAAGTTAAAAAATACATTCTTACCATAATTTTGTCAGAAAGGTTTAAGAGCACCTTATTTGGAAAACGATGGAATGATTACTTTATAAACATCTTATAAAAGTCAAAGAATGGTATAAATGAATTTATCCAATATTATATAAAATAGTAAGAATGTTTTCAAATACATTTTTAAGAAACATGGATGTGGATGATAAAGAGGTCCCAGTCGATAATTACGTATAAACAAACTCGAATAACGAAGAGATTGTAGAATTAACCCTTACCTAGTAATTTTCCTTTGTTGAGGGTAGGTTAACCTCCTGTATAATGGTGAAAAAATTGTTATTAAATTATACAAGAATCATATACATTAATATGATATCATATATGATATTTTAATATTTCTTTGTTAATAATATCTTAGTGTTATTGTCGTTTCGGGTGTTAACGGATTCGTTTTACTTTATATTATTTGTTATGTGAGTCTTAATTGTTATGGATGTGATGTATCTTATTCATAAACAGAATTATATAAATTATTTAAACATTATTTTTAATCATCAAATGAAAATTATACTTGAATGGATATGATGGGGAATGAATCTCATCGTGTTCATGGAGACGGTAATCAGTAAATATGCACGAGCGACAATATCATTCTTATGATATTAAAATAATGTATAATTTGATGGTATGTCATATATAAAGAATAATTATCATGTTATATTTACTATTTACATCAATAACAAATCATTATTACACCCATCCAAAATAATCAGGTATTGAATAACAATTACACCACGACATGGAGACGGTAAGCCGTATGTGCACACGTATGGTGACATGTCATCCAAAGGATGGATGAAATAATGAATATGGTTGTACCATTTTTATAGTAACATCATAGTATATAGAATATACATGAGTTGTTATTTTAAAAATTAAACAACAAAGAAAGGGGAAGTGGGAGAAGAAAAGAACATGAAATAGGTAGTGAAATATTTACCTCTTCTTCGGGTTCTTCCATTTGATTTGATAAAAATGGATACTTTGGTTAGATTTCTGACTAAATTAAGGCCTCTAGGATGAAGGGAGGATAGTTAAGAGGGTATTTGGGTAGTGTTTGTAGATCCAAATGGCTTTGAAGGTGTGATTTAGATAGAAGGCGAGTACCCTTTTATAAGAGGGGTGAGGGGCACCATAGGAAAAGCTAGAAAAATTATAATATAATAAAATAATTTTCAGTTTCTAATGGCTTAAAAATTAATTATTTAAAGGATAAGGTGGTTGTGGGTGTAAAATAACTCAACAAATAGGTTTTAGACTGGTTTGGGTCACTATATTAACCTTATATTTTAGATTTAACTCTTAGATAAATAGTTTAACATTTACCATGTCTTTTTGTATTTTTATATTCTATTGTTAAAAACCATACTATATACTTACAACCAAACCCCAAGTGGTTCCTTAATGATACACCCATCATTACATAAGTCAATTTTAATATACTTAGATTTTTATGAATAGAATATCAATTAATAATATAATATTTTTTAAAAAAACTATTTTATGTCAATTTTGACACTATTTGGTATTTTTTTTCTAAATTCATAATAACATTATTACTTTGAAAAAATTATCTATCTAACCCTGATATGTCATATTAACATAGAAAATTAGTATAATTCATAAAAAGTCTCAAATTACATTTCTATGGATATTTATAATATCAATTAGTTTAATCTTTCATTAATACAGTAATTACTACATCATCATTGCGTCATAAATAAATTTAATTATTTAATGTATAAAAATTATAAATAAAATACCATTATGTAGGAAATTTTTTTATCTTTATAATTAATATTTAGAGTCAAATTTATCTTATGTGTGGCCATATATTAAATTTAGTTTAGTTATTAAACTTTGAATTTAACACTTTTAACTCTTCTTTAAATTAAATAATAATAAATGTCCTCATCTAATACAAGTGGAAAAATAGGTTCATATTTTATTTATAAGTTTGTTTTTGGTATAATTTTACTTATCCAATAGAATTATGATATATGTTACGGTGATAATAATATCATTTTTATCCTTAATTATCATATTTACTTTTAATCGTGGTAAGGAAAAGTAAAAATATACTATTCACCAAAAATTACTTTCATCTTATTGACCCACATTTTACTTACTGATATCAACTGTGTCTCTTGTTTTTTTTAAATATAAATCACAAAAGCAGTAAAATTTTGTTTTATGTAAATTTGAAAATTCTCCTAAGAGGTGGGTAAAACACGGTAAAAAGTTGAATAAAATTTTTATATATATAAAATTATCATAAAATGACTCCAATGAATTACATTGAACTTATATAGGTATTATTTATCTATTTTGACATAAAATAAATTTAAATAAAAAATTATAATTTAAATATAAAATTGGTTTTAAATAATAACTCAGTATTTTTCATTATTCCTCAAAAATTGAAATTTTTAAGAAAAAAACCAAAAATTCAACCTAAGATAATTTCGTTATTCTGAATCCAAAAATGAAGTCCATTTTGAATAATAAAATTTGTAAAACTTTAAAGCTTGGGTATTTCTATTCAGAACAGCTAGTTTGATTGGTTGTGATGGGTTAGAATCTTGAAGTTGCGTACAACGCAAGCTATTGCATTATTCAATGGGAAACATACCATAGATGCTTGGTTTGTTACATTCTCCCCTACATCAAATAATTTCTACATCAAAATTTCAAGAATATTACTACATAAAAAGACATTAGTTGTTCTTCATCATTAGTTCCTTGTGTTCCCACATTTCCTCTTCCATCTTATGGTTTCTCCAAAAAACATTTACCAAACGAGTCGACTGGTTTCTCCGCACTTGTTCTCTTATATCAATAATCTTGACAAGCTAATCGAAATAAGACAGATCGGGTTCTTGCTCTAATTCCTCATAGGTGAGTACTTGCATTGGGTCGGGCATGTATTTTCTCAACAGTGATATGTGGAACACATTGTGAACTTTGGAGATACTTGGCAGCATTTCCAAACGGTAAGCTACAGCCCTAATTTGTTCTAGAATTTTGAATGGTCCGATATACCTGAGACTCAATTTACCATTCTTACCGAAATGTATAACACCTTTCCATGGAGGCACTTTCAATAAAACAAGATCTCATTCCTGAAATTCCAAATCCTTCCTTCGGTTATCAGCATAGCTCTTCTGCCTACTTTGGGCTTCCATGATGTTGTTTCGGATTATCTTAACATTTTCCATCGTTTCCTCCATGAGTTCTGGGCCAATGAGTTTTATTTCACCAACATCATCCCAACAAGTTGGCGTGCGACATCTCTTTCCATATAATGCTTTATATTGTTCCATATAAATACTAGAATGGAAGCTATTCTTATAAGAAAATTCTACCAAAGGTAAATATTGATCCCACATACCTTGAAAGTCAAGTGAGAATGATCTCGACATGTCTTCTAGGGTTTGAATTGTCTCATCTGATTGTCCATCAGTTTGGTGGTGGTGGGCAGTGCTCAAAAGAAGCTCAGTATCCAGGGATTTCGGAAGACTTTTCCAGAATCTTGAAGTAAAATGAGGATCACGATCAGAAACAATCGATTGGGGTACTCCAGGAAGTCTCACAACTTCATTAATATATATTATTACTAGACATTCAATTGGTAGATCTTCTGTTATTGCAAGAAAATGTGATGACGTGGTAAGATGATCGACAATGAACCATATTTCATCATTCCTTATAGGGGTATTTGGTATCCTATGACAAAGTCCATCATAATATTATCCCATTTCCACTCCGGTATGGGAAGAGGTTGCATGACTCCTCCAGGCTGTTTCCTTCCAGCTTTCACTTGTTGACAAACCATACATCTTGACACAAAATCAGAAATCTCCCTCTTCAAGTCGTCCCACCAAAAATGTTCCTTAAAATCTCTATACATTTTGGTTCTCCCATGTTGTATAGAGAAATTGGAGCTATGAGCATAATCTAAAAATTACCTTTTTAGATCAAGTATATTGGGAAAACATGTTCTGTTCTCAAATTTCAAAATTCCATCTCCAAACACAAAGTCACTCAATCACCCATCATTCACAGATTTAATATTCTTTTGAAACTCTTCATCACCAGTCTGAGAACTCTTTATCCTTTCTAGTAAAGATGGTTTGTAAAGCATCTTAATAGGTATTCATGTTTCACCTTCCATGTTGATTCTCATATCCATCTTTACTAGATCCATATATATAGGATCCTTTTCAACAATCATCTTGTTCAAAACTCTGTGATCCTTTCTACTCAAAGCATATTCCACCTTATTTGAATTCCCCGAGTGGTAGTGTATCGTGCAATCATAATCCTTGAGTAGTTCAAGTAATCTCCTTTGCCTCATGTTGATTCCTTTTTGTTAGAAAATATACTTATAACTCTTGTGATCAGTATCAATCTCACATTTTTAACCACAGAGATAGTGTCTCCAAATCTTCAAAGAAAAGATTACAGTTACTAACTCAAAATCATGAGTAGGATAGTTTTGTTCATGAATTTACAGCTGTCATGACGCATAGGAAATAACCCTATCATTCTACATAAGTACACAACCAATTCCTTTCATTGATGCATCAATATAAATAACGAACCCATCATTCCCTAATGGTAGATTCAATATAGGATAATTGACTAATCTTCTATTCGGTTCTTAAAAACATTCTTCACACACTTTTGTCCAAAACAAATTCACCCCTTTTTGTGTGAGCTTTGTTAATGGGTTAGCCAACCAGGCAAAATATTGGATGAATCGCCGATAATAACCTGCTAAACCAATAAAACTGCATTCCTCAGTTATACATTTCGGTGCTGACCATTCTTGGATCACCTTGGTCTTTAAAGTATTAACGGAGAATCCATTCTTAGAGACAATATGTCCATGAAATGAAATCTCCTGAAGCCATAATTCACACATTCTAAACATCCCATATAATTCATGTCTTTTAAGAGTCTTCAAGATAATGCACAAGTGATTTTCATGATCTTCATAGATTTAGGAGTATACCAGGATATCATCAATAAATACCACTACAAAGTCATCATGATATTCTTCGAAATATTTATTCGTTAGATCCATGAAGACAGAGGGTGCATTAGTCATCATAAAAGGAATTATTGTAAACTCTTCATGCCCGTACCTGGTTCGAAATGCTATCTTCAGAATGTCTTCCTCTTCACACACAAATGTTGATATCCATATCGAAGGTCAATCTTTGTAAATTAAATAGATCAATGAAGTTGGTTAAATAAATCATCAATGTGAGGTAGGGGATACTTTTTCTTTATTGTTATAGCATTGATTTCCCTAAAGTCAATGCACAACCTCATAGTTCCATCTTTCTTTTTAACAAAAAGGACAGGGGCTCCCCATAGTGAAACACTAGGGACAATAAATCCTGTATTACTCAATTCCTTTAGTTGTTTCTTTAGATCGACTAATTCCATAGTGGAAATTCTATAAGGGGTTTTCAATATGGTTCTTGAACCAAGAATTAAATCAATGGAAAACTCAATTTATTATTCTGGAGGATATCCTAGTAAATCTTCTGGAAACATATCAACATATACTTTCACAATAAGTAAATCCAATATTTGAAAATTTATTTCCTCACCAACAATTATTTCATTCTCTTCCTCTCCTATAATTGAATTTAGTTGAGCTACTAGGGGCGGATCTAGATAAAAATCAGGTGGTGACGATTCTGCTCTAAAGATAAGGTGTTCTTTTTCATCGTCATCAAAAAATGTAACCTCCTTATTATTACAATAAATTTTCACATTATAGTATGAAATCCAATCAATACTAAGGATTATATCAAATTCAATCATGGGTATGAAGATAATATCAGAAGATAAAGAATATTTATATACTCTAACGTGAATGGATTCATAAAACATTGTTGCAATGATACTTCCCTTAGGATTTTTAACTGATATCTCCCTTGTTAAATAAAATTTACAATACCTTATTTTCATAGAAAACTGGGAAGATATGAAACAATGTGATGATCCAGAATCAAATAAATCATTTACTAAACTTGAGGAAACCATTAAATTACCCACCACCACATCTTTCAGAGCTTCTACCTCAGCACTAGTGATAGCATAAACTTGGCCTTGATCCCTTGTCATTTTCTAAGGTATATTCCCCTAATTTTTAGCGCATTCATTCTCATAATGCCCTCTTTCTCTAAAATTGTAGCATTCAACATCGACAACCTCTTTTGTCCCCTTGCAATCACGAGCATGGTGGCCTTTTCACCACACTTGTAAGAGTCTCACATTCCCTTCAAGAAAGTACCAGGGTGTTTCTTCCCAATTTTACTACAAAATTGTTATTCAACATTTCCATTCTTTCCCTTATTTCCATTTCTATAGTGTTCATCAGATCTCTTTTTCTCTTTCTTTGCTTTAAATTCATACGACTTAGAGAATTATTTTTCTATCTTAATAGCACATCAGATAATATCTACCTACGACGAGAAGGATTGTGAGACTAATGCTCAATGGGGAAATGGTTTTAACCCATCAAAGAGAAAATTAATCTTACTTTTGGGTTTTGTATATAATCTATAGCATGACTCACTAACCTTGTAATGTTACCCTCATACTTTGCGACATTCTCATCCTCCATTTGCCTTAGACTCAGAAATTTCCTTTCCATATCTACTCGATGGTCACGAGGAAAGTATTTTTTAATAACATTTCATTAAACTCCCTCAATTCCATATTTGATACTTCATCATCATCTTTTGTTCTTTGAATTAATGACCACCATTGATCAGCATCTCCAGTGAGGCGGTAAACTGCCATGATAAATTTTTCCCTTCCACTACTCCCCATGGCATGGAATATTTTCTCTATGGAATTTATCCATTTCTCATCTACTAATGGATTTGTACTCTCATTGAATGTTGGTGGTTGTTTCCTCATTAAGTGATCTAATATTGATCCTCCACGCTATGGATCGGGGTTCTCCATATGGGTAAGGTTATTATTCCTAACCTAAGTGAGTTATACAAGTATGGTGATAAGCTTATCAGCACCTGTTGTATCACCAACTCCACTATAATTATCTTGTACAGGAGGGAAAGCCCTAAATGGATATCGTGTATTGATACGGTTTCCATTCCTTCAACTAGGTTCCATTTCTAAACAATGGCATAAACTATATTAGTTTATGAATTGAAATACATAATTCCAAACTCTTAAAACACTAAACATAAATTTAATTGTTTATGGATATAATCCATAATCATAAAAAATGTTTTCTTTGAGAAAGTGTATACTCATAAACTCATCATAATGGTTTGTAAGTAAAATTAGAATTATCCTAAACATATCGCCCAAGAGTGTCGTAACCAAGAGTGCAGCAAGGCCCATTGTCATGCACTGATTCCTATTCGAGTCTAGCTCAAAGCGGTGTTTTGGGTTTTACCCCTCGGTACAACTGTGCTAGAGCCGCCTCTACCTTCTCGTATCCAGACATGGATGTATTTCTTGAAAAACTCCCAAAATTCCTACAATACAAAAATTCTAGGAAGTCCTTCTATACTAATCCTCAAAAGCATATCTTAGGGCTATGTTCTCTTATCAGAGTTTTTCTAAATTTAGCTTCTGAGGAATATACTAAACTTCCTCTAATGCCAACTGTAATTCCCTGACCCCAGTTACCTAGATTTACTGCATTATTACATAAAATTTTCTTGTTCACAAAAGATCATGTCTTGAATGACTGATTAGTTTAGTATCCATTGAAGAAATACATACATTCATATGTTTTACATTACATGATAAAGTTGAAAAATACAACAACATAGTCTCTATAGTTCACACTCTTATCCCCTCAGGATATCCCTATAGGTCAGTCATAAAATACTTCTTCACATCTTGGAAAAAAACATAGAAAGGGGCGAGCTCAGATGCGTAGTAAGAATAACAATACAGTGTAAACTTTCATAAAGAAGCATAAACATTTAAGGAAATGTATAACTAAAACAAAATCCTTTTAAACATGAACTTTAGAATAATATAGAAAAACATAATGAAATAATTGCATTTATGTATTCAAATGGATATTCTACTACTCAAATAATCACATGCAATATCAATAACCACTTTCATAATAATGGAATGCATAATTCCAGACTATCATAACCACAAATTCAAGGCCTTTTTCCAAGACTACAAATAATATTTTGTCATGGCCTTGTTCAAGACACTATCTTTTCTCATGAGACCTACCGATGCGTCGAGAAGCTATATCAGGCTCCACCCGTCACTTACTAAGTCCAATGCATTCCTCATATAAACATATTTAAACAAAACATAAACATTCCTATTAAAAGTAGCATACGAAATGTCAAAACTTAATCCATAAACCTTGAATTGTATTAAAATAACTCATCCATAGTCAAACATATCACAAAACCTTTAATACTATATGTAAGTTTTTTATCATAATAAATCAACTTCAAATAAGCTTAAAATCCATTAAAGGATGTTGACAAAGATGAAATCAATACTATTTGAGAAAAATATCTATTTTTTTGAAATCATTTAAAAGTCACATAATTATAAAATAAAAAATTTAATTTGAAAATATTCTTATAAGATTTTAAGGGAAGCTTCGACGATTTTATTATGGCATAAAATAGCCCCACCCACCGTATAAGTTAAAAAATACATTCCTACATTAATTTTTTCAAAAATGTTAAAAATGACCTTGTTTGTAAAATGACGGAAATATTCATTTATAAACATCTTATAAAAGTAAAAAAGGGTATAAATGACTTCAACCAATATTCTATAAAATTGTATGAATGTTTTGAAATAAATTTTACGAAACATGGATGTGGATGATAAAGATGTCCTAGTAGATAATTACGTATAAACAACCTTGGATAATGAAGAGATTGTAGAATTAACCATTACCTTGTAATTTTACTTGGTTGAGGGTAGATTAACCTCCTGTATAATGGTGAAATTATTCTTATTAAATTATACATGAATTATATACATGAATATGATATCATATATGTTCTTTTAACATTTCTTTGTTAATAATATCATAGTATTATCGTCGTTTTTGGTGTTAAAGGATTTGTTTTCCTTTATATTCATTGTCATGTGACTCATAATTGTTATGGATGGGATGTATCATATTCATATCTAGAATTATATCAAGTCTTTAAACATTATTTTAAATTATAAAATGCAAATTAGTCTTTAATGGATATGATGGGGAACGAATCTCATCGTGTTCGTGGAGATGGTAATCCGTACGTACACACAAGCGACAATATCATTATTTTTATATTAAAATAACATAAAATTGGATGATATATCATATATACAGAATCATTATATTGTTATATTTATTATTTACATCAATTACATATCGTTATTATAAACATCCAAATAATCATGTATTGAATAAAAATTACACCACGACTTGGAGATGGTAGGCCGTACGTACGCACGTATGGTGACATGTTATTCAAAGGATGGATAGAATAATGAATATGGATATACAATATTTATAATAACATCAGAGTATATAAAATATACTTGAGTTATTATTTTACAATGTGAACAATAAATAAATGGTAAGTGGAAGAATAAATGAACTTGAAAGAGGAGACGAAATATTTACCTCTTCTTCGGGTTCTTCCTTTTGATTTGATCAGAAGGGCTCCATGGGTTGGATTTCTGACTAAAGTAAGGCCTCTAGGATGAAAGGAGGAATGTTTATAGGGTATTTGGGTAGAGTTTGGCATAGCCAAATGGCTTTGATGGTGTGATTTGGAGCGAAGGGGGAGTTCCCTTTTGTGAGAGGGGTGAGGGGCACCTTATGGAAAGTTGGAAATATTATTTTATAATAAACTAATATTCGGTTTTTAATTTATTTAAAATGAATTATTTCAAGTATAAGTTTGGGATGGGTCTAAAACCACTCAAACAATAGGTTTTAGACAGGTTTGATTCACTATATTAACCTTATCTTTTATATTTAACTCTTAGTTAAATAGTTTGACATTTACCATGTCTCTTTGTGTTTCTATATTCTATATTTAATAAACATACTATATACTTCCAAGAGAACACCAAGTGGTTCATTAATGAGACAGCTATCATTACATAAGTCCTTTTTATAAACCATATATATTTAGGAATAGAATATCAATTAACAATATAATATTTGTTTTAAAAACTCATTTATGTCAATTTTGTCACTATTTGAAATTCTGTTTTTTTCAAAATTCATAACAGCATTATTTTATCAAAAATAATTCATCTAAACAACCCTAATATGTAATATTAACCATAAAAATTAGTTTAATTCTTTAAAAGTGTCAAATTTACTTTATTTGGATATTTATAATATCAATTAGTTTAACCATTCATTAATACGGTAATTACTGCATCATCATTTTGTCATAAATAAATTGAATTATTTAACATCTAAAAACTATAAATAAAATACCATTATGTAGGAAATATTTCTATATTTATAATTAATATTTATATTATAATTAATATTATGTGTAACCTTATATTAAAAAAAATTAGTTATTAAATTTTGAATTTAACACTTTTAACTCTTTTTTTTGAATTAAATGATAATAAATGTCCTAATCTAATCTTAGTGGACCAAAGTGGTTAATATTTTATTCCTATGGTTGTTTTTGGTCGAATTATACTTATCCAATAGAATTAGGACATGTGTTATGGTAATAATAATATCATTTTTATCCTTAATTACCCTATTTACTTTTAACCGTGGTAAATAAAAGTAAAACGTTATTATTCACAAAAAATTAGTTTCATCTTATTGAACCAAATTTTACTAACTGATATCAACCTCATCTCTCAAATTTTTGAAATTCAACTCACAAAAGTGGTAAAATTAATTTTTATGTAAATTCGTAAATGCTCATAGGAGGTGGGTAAAACACGGTAAAAAGTTGAATAATATTTTTATATATCTAAAATTATTATAAAATTACTCCAATGAATTGAATTGAACTTATATAGGTATTATGTGTATATTTTTACCTAAAATAAATATAAATAATATAAATTACTATTTAAATAAAATGTCTCTTTTAAACAATAACTCAGTGTTTTCACTATTCATCAAAAAATGAATTTTTTTAGAAAAATTCAAAAAATTCACTGTAAGCTAATTTTTATATTTGGAATCCAAAAATGGAGTCCGTTTTGAATGGAAAAATTTATAATTTTTTAAAAAGTGGGTATTAATATTCATAATGGCTCGTTTGATTGGTCGTGATGTGTTAGAATCTCGATGTTGTGTACAATGCAAGCTATTTCATTATTCAAAGGGAAAACATACCATAAAAGTTTGGGGTGTTACACATAATGCATTAACACTGATGCAGCATCATTGGATTCTTTAATTTCTTCTTTGATTCATTAGTTTTATTAAATAATTTTGATTCATCTATTTCAAAACATATAGGTTCATTACTATTGACTCCAATATCAATGTATCTTTATTCACTCCACCTTTATCATTCATTCCATAATATTAATACTCACAAAATAAAAAATATTAATTCTAGGAATAATTATAGAAACAAAATAATTATTGAATGTAGATTATTTAACCATTTAAAAACATTTTATTTGAATAATGGTCCCTCTATTTAATCTTATTATGAAATGGGCATCATTTTTTCTTTATGTTAAATTTAAATTTTCATGCTATTATGAATTTAAAAATCTATGTTTATTATTTATTAAGAAATTAATTCATGTATACATGTAAATTTCACATGTAAATGTATTTTATTATTACACCCCCAAAATTCACAATGAAAACCATTATATTCAATAACACATGTGACAAGATACACCATGAAATAAAGAAAATAGAACACTGAAATACATTATGATATAATATTATTTTAATAAATTGAATCTCATGAATAGATTTGATTATATTAAATATTGGCTTTATCTTAAATTACACGCAACACTAGGTTTATCTTTTGTTTTACACAACATTGATTTTCACCTTGTGATGGACAAACCAATATGTTTAAACAAAAATACTCTATTAAAATATTATTTAAACATGACCATTATAAAATAGACATAATTATTGTGGGTATAAATATTAATAAATTAATTGTGAAAAATATATAGTTTTCATTTGTTCATTGATTATCTATAAATTATAAATAATCATCATCAACATTTGAAAGTAAAAAAATATTTTCTGAAAAACAATTTATTTTCCTAAAAAAATTAATCAATATTTGTGCATATAATTTAAAAATGACGATAATAAATATTATTCAATTTATTTGAAAAAAATTAACATATCTTTTGAAATCATCATTAAAAAATTATATTAAATTGAGTTTTTTATATTCTTTTGGAATGTTTCATTTTTCTATATATAGTTAAAAATAATGAATTTTAAGTAAACATTTCCATTGATTATATAATTTATAAATTTAAATTATATTAATAATTGGTTTAAATGTTAAATTAGTCCAATTTCTTTTCAATTAATCCAATTTATTTCATTGGAATCATTTTAATATTGAATATTAATATAAAAACATTGTAAATGTTCAGACATTTTCTCTTTAAAATAGCCCATTCTCATCCCTTCAGAGGGATTAATATTAAATTATATTTATCCACTTATGTGAATGAAATTTAGAAAAAAAGAATTCAATATTTTTCTACATAATTATATATATTTTCTAATAAGGTCAACATAATTTTTGACCAAAATGAATAGTGAAACCTGTAAAACTTAATTATTGTGGTTAAGATAAAAATTGATATATCATAGGTTAAACCAAAATATAATATTTATAATTAGCCAAAAAGTTGTCCAAAATATATTTTATACAATCTTTTAAACCCCATAATGTATACGTTTATAGAGAAATCCATTTTTAACCCTTTTGGATATTTTCAATTTTTTGTACAATTTTTTTTTTCAAACATTACAAGCGTGTCACTCACCTCACTTATAAAGTTCCACCACACCCATATATTATTAATAATTTAAATCCATTTTTTAAAAGTCCTATAAAAATAACTTCCCAAATTACCAAATATTTTTCTATATATATTATATTCGTTATCATTCCACCCTAGGATGGATTTTAGTGCAAACAAAATGTGTTTACCTAAAGAAGAGGTAACATTCATCAAGGTGAATTTTAATTTTATTTCCAACAACACCTCCAAATATTATTAATATAATATGGTGATATAATAATATAATTATATAAATTTATTGTTTTATTTTTATAATAATTTCATGACCTAAAACCAACTCCAAATATATCTAATTTTTTTCTAAAATCATCATTCATGAGTACAGAAGACTATAGCCTCCCAAACCAATGTCATTCATTTTTTAATTACCAACTTTCATGGTCAGATATGAATAAGGATTAAAAATATATATTATATTTAAAATATAAAGATACATATGTTTTAATTATATCATTTTTAAATTTTTTTCTTTATTTTTAAATGGGGATAAGATAATGTTGCTGGTGTGAACAGCGGACTGTCGCATCACAATGTGATGTGAATTGTTTTTCACAAAATCATTACACGGAAGGTAATAAGGATAAATTTAATTAATCTATGTGATTTAATTGAAATAATATTATATTAATGATATATATATCATTTTTAAAAATTGATATAAAATTTTATTTCACACAGTTAAATATGATAACATCATTCATATACGTATGGACTACCGCTTTCACAAATCGATGTGACTCTCATTTCATTACCACATAACATTGATGATATATATAAGTGGATATAAAGAAGTATAATGTTATATATATTATTTAGATCATTATATATTGATAAAATATTCCACACTGTCATTAAATAATGATCATTGAAAAATTGAAATGTTACGCATGCATACATACGGTCTTCCGTCCCCATGATCCGGACATAGTCAATTTTTCATAAACATATTTCATGATTTGTTTTAAAAGTATAATTAATGTAAAAATAATGATAATAATTGTATTATTATCATTATTCATATAATAAAAATATATAATGTATTCATAAATTAAATATTCCATGATAAAACACACATGAGAAAGCATGGAAATTAATGGCTAAAATAATGAAACAAATGAAATATTATTAACAAACATGTGATAATATGTTATAAAAGGATAATATATGATATTATAAATATTAATATGGTTTTTTATTATTTTAGTAACATCTATAGACCCATTATTGTTGATTTTAATCACGTTCAACCAAAATGAATAATGAGGTAAGGTCATCATCTCAATTTCCCTTCATTAAGGAATATGGTATTTTAATGCACCAAATTGAATTTCTATAGTTTATATACTAAAAATTTTACATATAATATCATTAAAAATAAATCATTGATGGAATTTTATTTCTAAATTTTAATTATTTCATCCAATGGTATTGGACTTAAATGTTACCAAGTGGTAACAATTAAATAAATCAATTTCATTTCATTTACTTATATTACTTCTTCATTATCTTTGATATTCTAAAATAATTTGTACAATGAATTTTTATTTTATTTTATTTTATTTAAACTTGATATAAATAGATTTAAATTTGATACACATACTCTATAAATTTATTAATTCTCATGTAAAGACCCGGAATTTCTGTGGAAATTGTTTTAAATACATGGAAATTTTACGAGTCCGCAGTTTCTGACGGCGCCTGATTTCGAGGCCCGGTGTGCCCGGAATAAATTTCTAAATTTTTTTTGGGTACATTCAATAAACGTATGTGCGGGATTTTATATATTTTGGACCGGTACTCGTAATTGAAATCTGAGGGCACCGTTGAACTCTCGGTGCCGATATTTTCTTATGGAGACTTTCATCGTAGTTGCATTTTATCGAGATTGGAAGTTAATTTTTTTTCCTAATAAATTAAATAAATATATGTCTAGCATATATTTTTACTTGAGTGGTGGTTTAATATTCCAAGGTGTGGTTGGAGGTGGGTCCACCTACGCATAACCTCCCATGGGAGGATATTATGTAGCAGGGCCCACATGAGCTCAAACCCCCTTAAACCCCTTTAACCCCATGTGTTCCCCATTAATGGGAGAAACTCTTGGTCTACCCTCATAATGGTGCCAAACTTCTTTTCATTAATTGAAACTCTCCACCACCTTTATTTTTGAATTTTAATTTTTAATTATTTCCCCCATATTAAATTAAATGAATTGTCAAATTTAATTAATGACAAATCTTGTATTATTGGGCCATAAAAATAATAGATAACTTCCACTATTATTTTGTCTTAGCTTTCTTTGGTGGAAATTTGGGATAATCCTTGGTGAATTATCATATCTAATGAAGAACCATCACTCACGAAGAATGCCTCTTCCTTCCAACGAAGAACGTGAAGAACGCCAGTGATGTCCTCCGTTCTTTGACTTCTTCCTTGGGCATCTTCTCCCTCTCCAAACGGTGCGAGAAAGTAAAGACGCCACCCATAGAGAACATCCCCTATGACGATGTCATCTCTTCCCGATTTCAACAGAACAACAATTCCTTCTCGTGACTCCGTTAAGCGAACAACGATTACGAGGTAAGGGGATTTATTTATTTTAATGTATGAATTACCCTCATTCCTCATCATTTATTTGGGTTCGATGATGGCTATAGAGAACCAAATCTTGACGTACAGGGAAATTACATTACTTTTTCATAATACTTAATACATAACAAAAAAAACACTCAAGTATCGTAATAGTTTAGTGTCTTTGGAAACTCGGAACAAAATCTTCTAATCAATGTGAATGATCCTCAACATCTCCCATAAAGATCTTCCCCTTTTGTTTTCTTACCTAAAACCATTCATTATATCCTCTGGAAGTGAAAATATATGAAGGGTGATCTCAATTACTCAGTAAGGGTAAACATAGAAAACATAAAACAATCCATAAATATTCGAATGTAAAAACATGAGCACAAAATCTAAACATCAAAATCTTGAGCAATGACATAAAAAATTGCATTACATAAGTCATAGATAATAAAGGAACATTAATCATGATAAACTAGCATGGGAATAAAACATTTAATTGTGGAAAACCATTATGCAGATGATATGATTTCCAGAGTATCCAAGGCATTTCTTCCAAGACCATCTTAGTGGAAAAAGTCCCTTTCTGAATCAAGTTCACTCCTAGTTTCAGTCCTGTAACACTGAACCAGATTAACATACCATTCTAGACATGTATATCTCATGAGATGTAAATATTCACCCAATGTATTGGATGGAGATATAGTTCCCACCCATATCATAAAGAAATCATTTTTACTTGTGCCACAACATATACACAAATCATTCATCATTACCCAAAGTATCAAATGGGTTTCATAAACATCATCCCATCATAACATAATCCATTTAAAAAAATGGATATCATTTCATCATAAGAAAAGTGAAACCATGTAAATAATAGAGAAATTATACTTGAAATATACACATATTAAATAATGTCATCTTAGATGGAAATTGGTTTTGAAAAAACACTTGAAATGAATTCTTGAGGAAAATATCCTTTCATTTCGAAATCATTTTCTTTTCACAAAATCACATGTAATTTTAAAAGAAAATTACTTTTGTTGAAAATAATAATTAAATCTTGTAAATGAACCTTTATGAAAATTAGGCGTTATGAAACCGTAGAAATCAGTTCGTGTCGTATAAGTTAAAAAAACATTCTTCTCGTACTTTTGCCGGAAAAGTAAAAAAGTACCTCGTATGGAAATCAAAAGAAATATTCCATATATACCATGTAGTAAAATTAAAAAATGGGTAAAAAATACATTAAACATACATGAAACCATTTTTATAAAATAGGTACATGGATGATAAATATAACCCCAGTAAATACTTACGAATAAACAATCTCGGATAAAAATGAGATTGGAAAAGTTATCCTTTACCTTATGTCTGATATGCTTCATACGTATCCAAAATTCATGTATAATGATTTAAATAATGTAATTTTCTTATCACTGAATAATATTTATTGTTATGATATCAAATATGTTTCACTTATGACTTTATATTACCCATTCTTTTGTAAATTCCATGTTAAAGCAGCTTTTTGGGTAATATCGTTTTATTTATCGTACGTGTTTGGACTTGTTGTTCATGATATTATTATTCCTTATATCATGATATAATTACATCCAGAATTTAAATCATGATTTATATATCATATATATTCAGTATATACATATATATAATAGACCGATAAATGGAAAGAAATACACCGTACATGGAGACAGTATGTCGTATGTACGCATGAACGATGTTTTTTGTTTCCTAATTAAAATGAATGGAATTAATTAGATGGCATAAATATATATATAAGTAAATATAGTATAATTATTATTTAATATATTTCATGATTACTTATTATATATACTTTATAATCATTCTTGAATTGTTAACATGGAAAATGAATCTCATCGCGTCGTGGAGACGATAATTTGTACGTAAGCATGAGCGATAATATCATTACAATATTTATTCAATGGAATTGGAGTAGATTTTATAATAAATATTCATCAGAATGAATATATAATAAACATATATAGTTATTCTTTACACCATTATACCCATCCATGTAAGGTGGTGGTGGAAAAACTAATTACACCACGGCGTGGAGACGGTATTCCGTACGTACGTACGCGTGGTGATTTGGTTTTCCATAGGATGGATAGAAGGTGAAATAGGTTTGTTTCATATTTATAATAACATATCTGTATATAAGTAATACTAAAGTTATTACTTTATAATTAAACAACTGAATAAACGGAAGTAGAAGAAGAAAGAAATATGAAAGAGTCGGTAGAAGAGATTACCTCTTCCTCGACGCACCTCCTTTAAACATTTTCTTAGGGAACTAGAGTAGGTCTTTTGAGAAGACCATAAAGTATATTATATAACTATATAGGTTTAGAAGTGTAATTATTAGGTTTTGGCAGAGAATCAAGGCTCAAAAGGTTTTAAAGAGAAAAGGGAAGGGGTGCCCTTTTTATAAGGGAGGAGAGGGGAACCTTTGGAAAAACATAAAATATTATTTTATAATAAAGTCATATTCGGTTTATAATAGCTCTAAATTGATTTATTTTGAAGATAAAGTGGGTATGGGTCGAAATCCATTCAACCAATAGGTTTTAGACAAGTTTAGGTAACTTTTTAAATATATCATTTAGATTTAACTCTAAGCTAAATAATTTACATTTTACCGTGTCTTCTTGTTTTCTTACACTATATGGTTAATAAATTTACTATAACAAGACAAAAGAACTCAAAGTGGTTAATTATTAATATATATATCCTTATCTATGTTATTTGGTCGAAAAATAGATTTTTAGGAATAGAATATCAATTTACAATATAATATTTGTTTTAAAAACTATTTTATGTCAATTCTGACTCTATTTGGTAATTGATTTCTTTTTAACAAATAACGACATTATTAGTTAAAAAAAAGTTCATTTAAAAAATACTAACATGTCATATTACCCTTGAAAATTATTGGAATTTATAAAAAGTTAAAATTACATCTATTTGGGTATTTATAACATCAATTATGCTAATATTTCATAAATAAGGTTATTACTTCATCATCACTGTGTCATACATAAATTAAATTATTTAATGTATAAAATTTATAAATAAAAAACCATTATATAGGAAATATTTCTATCTTTCTAATTAATATTTATAGTCGAATTTATATTAGGAATAAACTTATATTAAAAATGTTTTATTTATTAATTATTGATTTTAACTATTTTAACTCTTCTTTAAATAAAATAATAATAAATGTCCTAATCTAATCCAAGTGGACCTAAAGGGTAATATTTTATTCATAAGGTTGTTTTTGGTCGAGTTATACTTATCCAATAGAACTAGGACATGTGTTATGGTAATAATAATATCATTTTTACCCTTAATTACCCTATTACATTTAACCGTGGTAAATAAATGCAAAAAGTTACTATTCATCAAAAATTATTTTTATCTTATTGAACCACATTTTACTCCTTGATGTTAACTATGTCTCTCAGATTTTCGAAATTCCACTCACAGAAGCAGTAAAATTAAGTTTTGTGTAAATTTTTAAATTCTCCTAGGAGGTGGGTAAAAGACGGTGAAAAGTTCAATAAAATTTTTATATATATAATATTATTATAAAAAGACTAAAATGAATTACATTAAACATATATAGGTATTATGTATCAATTTTGACCTCATGTAAATTTAAATAAAATAAATAATTATTTAAATAAAAAGTTGGTTTTGACCTATAACTCAGTGTTTTTCACTATACATCAAAAATTAAAAGTTTTCAGAAAAATACCAAATATTTACCCTAGGCTAATTTCAATAGTTTGAATCCAAAAATGAATTCCATTTTGAAAAAAAATTCAAAAAATGGGTATTACCATTCATAATGGCTAATTTTTATAATATTTTAATAACATATCTTTGTTTAGTGAAACTCGGTATTGCGTATAACGCACTCTATCATGGAAGGTCGTGATTGCGTACAACCATATTTCATTTATACGTTGAATATATATATACACTCATTGTTTCCTAGAATAACTTTTTTCAAACGAACATGAAATTGGGTGTAACACGGTACAAGATTAGTGTTGCGTATACTAAAAGCTAATACGGTGTTTCGTATAGCACAAGATAATCTTGGTGTAGCGTATAATAGAAGACATCAATTAAATTAAAAATAATATATCTCATAAAATCTTGCGGTGTTACATTCTACCCCCCTTAATAATGAATTTGTCCATTGAAATTTTTCAGGGATATAAATTGTTTGCTACTTGAATGTTTCTTTCATTGAAACCCACACCATAAAAATAAATACTAAAACTTATTTTTAAAAATTAAAGTAAGAAACATAACATTTAACCAAATTAAATCATTAATAAGTTTCCACATAAGGGAACATAGGTGAAATATGTATATGGAAGATAAATATAACCATCAACTTCTGATAAAGAGTGGTAGAGGACATGGAAATTAAAAATCGAATAATCACAAAGCAATAAATTTGTGATGATTTTAGGAACCATCTAATTATCAGATATAAGGGCACTAGGACAACATTTTTGGTTTTCATGATCATTTCCCTAATGTTGAAGAAATTTGAATTAGAAGAAATACTTTTTTGATTTTGGTACAATCTCACCATTGGTCATTCCTTGGACAATTTCCACTTCATCTCATAAAGAAATGAAGTTGAATTTTTTCCTTCGTGAAGTGTTAGTAGATCATGTGATAGAATTATAGGTCATTCCATTTGTTTCTATCGTAAAAAGTTTAACACAATTTATTAAATATACATAAGTCCATCTATCTTGAGATTAATCATATATGGTTCCTAAAATGGACTTATAATTCATATATCACACTGCTTAATAAAATAAAACTAGTTTCTACTAACCAGGGACTTCCTGTAGGCCAATGGTATGTGATAAAGGCCTATCATACTTTAGTTGTGTGTTTGATTCCCACAGCCTCGTCCGATGCGAGGGATTGTCACCCATCCTATGGGTTGTCCTTTTTCTAAAACTATACTATTATAAAATTCCAGAAATAATATCTAAAAACAAGTTCTATGTTTAAATAATACTATCTTATGTCCAACAAACTTCATTCCAATCCTAAGGCTTATACAAAATACATCTGTCCAATCTCATAGTATAATGAAAATGATTACTAGAGAGGTCATATACCAAGAATTTGAATACCATCATTTATCTCTCGTATATCATAAGATATATCTTATTGGTTACATTCCAAACATGTGAATTCCTTAATAATGTATTCTATTGAAAAATGAATACCCATTAATCCTTAGTGAAAACATGAATGTTGTCAAAACAGAACTCTTTACACATACCAAAATCCCAAAAATTCTATATACTCAAACCATAATATCACTTAGTCGTTATATCAGTCATGAGCTCATTAATACTATCAAACATCTCGTTATCTCCTTATCCTTCATTATGCGCATATCATCTACATTCCAAAAATATTTGAATAACCTTTCTTGGTTACCGGTACCATATTCTTATAGAAAACCACAATGGACCAATAAACATATATTTCAATATACTATAAAATTACCTCAACAACATTATTATTGAATTCCAATTCATAAGATCTTAAATCCATCCTCTTCAATGATGGGCATGGAATGGGTCCTTCCAAGATTTAGAAGTAACTTCTTAGGTCAGGGCATTGGGTTAGGTAATGCCCATGTTCTCCACAGATAAGACATTGGACTCCATAACAGTTTGTCACTCTGTAACCCATTTCTCCACATAGATAACATCTTCCCCTCCATTTGAGGTATTCCTCTAGGTTCTTCTTCCCTTTTTTAGAAATCTCAATCTTCATTTCTCTATGCTCCTCACCATGGGAACATGCATAAAATTCCATCTTCCTCTTATTTGATGACTTAGGAATACGACTAAAGTTCACCATGTTAATAATATATCGAGATGACTAATTTAGCATAATCACAATATCTTTCTATCCAGGAGTTACACAATTTCATTGATCATAGTAACCAATTTTTCCATTGGAATAAATGTTAATTTAATTCATTCTCTTTCCCTCTTTTGACAAAGACCAGAAACCATAGTGTAAGAGATAGTTAAAATAACGAGGAACCACATAATCATAAAAATTCACTTATGGGGTGTCTAACATATCAAATATTATTTAATCCATGACACATTAGGTTAACCCTAGGTTATTCATGATCGTCAACATAATTCTAGGACTATAACATATACGTATACTTAACCTTAGGGACATCCCTAGACATATATTAGAAATATCTCTAGGGATTTCACTAAAGTTTTCGCATCCATGTTTCCAATGATTAACTAAACATTTCCTCTGATACCAACTGTAGAGACCAAAATATTGACGTACATGGACATTACATTACTTTTGTGGAATTAATAATACATAAAAAACCAACACTCAGGGATCGTAATAGTTTAGTGTCTTTGGAAACTTGGAAAAAAATCATCTAATCATTGTGAAAGATCTTCAACATCTCCCATAAAATTATTCCCCTATTTTTTCTTACCTAAAACCTTTATTTATATCATGGGGAAAAGAAAACATATTAATGGTGAGCACAAATGCTCAGTAAGGGTAAACATAGTGAACATAAAACAATCCATCAACATTCGAATGTAAAAACATGAGCACAAAATCAAAACATCAAAATCTTGAACAATGACATAAAACATTTTAGTACATAAGGCATAGATCATAAAGGAAAATTAGTCATGATAAATATTCATGGGAATAAAAGATGTAATTGTGGAAAACCATTAAGAACCTGAAATGATTTCCATAGTATCCAAGGCATTGCTGCCAAGACCAACTTAGTGGACAAAGTCCCTTTCTGAATCAAGTTCACTCTTAATTTTAGTCTTTTAACACTGAACCAGATTAACATACGGTTCTTTCCATGTCTATATCATGAGATATAAATCTTTAACCTGTGCATTAGTGGGAGATATAGGTCCCACCCATCTCATAATGAATTCATTCTTACTTGTGCCGCAACATATACATAAATCATTCATCATTACCCAAAGTATAAAATGGGTTTCATAAACATCATCCCATTAGAAAATAATCCATACAAAAAAACGGATATCATTTCATCATAAGAAAAGTGAAACCATGTAAATCATTGATAAATTAAACTTGAAACATACACGTATGAAATAATCTAATTGTAGATGCAAATTGGTTTTGATAAAACACTTGAAATGAATTCATGAGAAAAATATCCTTTCTTTTCAAAATCATTTACTTTTCACAAAATTCCATGTAATTTTAAAATAAAAATACTTTTGTTGAAAATAATCATGAAATCTTGTAATGGATGCTTTAGAAAAATTAGGTATTATGAAACCATAAATATCAGTCTGTTCCGTATAATTTAAAAAAAACATTATTCATGTACTTTTGCCGAAAAAGTCATAAATTACCTCATATGGTAATAAAAAGAAAGATTCATTACATACCATGTAGTAAAAGTAAAAAATGGGTAAAAAGGCTTTAAACATACATGGAAACATTATTAGAAAAAAGGGATATGGATGATAAAAATAACCCTAGTTAATACATGAAAATAAACAATATTGGATAAAAACGAGATTGGAAAAGTTATCCCTTACCTTATGTTTGATATGCTTTGTACATATCTAAAGCTCCCGTATAATGATTTAAATAATTTCATTTACTTATTAAAGAATCATATTCATTGTTATGATATCATATATGGTTCACTTATGACTTTATATTACACATTCTTTTGTAAATTCCATGTTAAAGCAGCGTTTTGGGTAAAATCATTTTATTTATCGTACGTGTTTGGACTTGTTGTTTTGGATATTATTATTACTTATATCATGATTTACTTACTTCCATAATGTAAATCATGATATATATATCATATATATTCAGTATATACATATATATAATAGATCGATAAGTGGAATGAAATACACTGTTCATAGAGACTGTTGGTCGTACGTATGCATGAACATTGTTTTTCATTTCGTTATTGAATTGAATGGAATTAAGTAGATCACATAAATATATATATATACCTAAATCCAGTAGCATTATTATTTCATATATTATATGATTTCTTATTATATATACTTTATATTCATTCATGAATTGTTAACAAGGAAAATGAATCCCATCGCGTCGTGGAGACGGTAATCCGTACGTACGCACGAGCGATGATATCGTTCCAATATTTATTGGATGGAATAAGAGTGGATCATATAATATCATATAATCAGTATGTTTTTATAATAATCATATATAGTTATTCTTTACACCATTATACCCATCCAAGTAAGGTGGTGGTGGAAAAACTGATTACACCACGGTATGGAGAGGGTATTCCGTACATATGCACACGTTGTGATTTTGTTTTCCATAGGATGGATAGAAGGTGAAATAGGGTTGATTCGTATTTATAATAACATATAAGTATATAATTAATACTGATGTTATTAATTTATAATGAAACAACCGAAGAAGAGGATGTCGAAGAAGAAAGAAACATGAAAGAGTCGGTAGAAGAGATTACCTCTTCCTCGACGCACCTCCTTTAAAGTTCTTCTTAGAGAACTAGAGTTGGCCTTTTGAGAAGACCAGAACCTCTATGATATAAATAGAGAGTTTTAGAAGAGTAATTTTTACGGCTTGGCCGAGCTTCAAGGCTCAAAAGGGTGTGAAGATAAGAGGGAAGGGGTTCCCTTTTTATAAGGGTTGAGAGGGGCACATTTGGAAAAACCTATATATTATTTTATAATAAAGTTATATTCGGTTTATAATAGTTCAAAATTGATTTATATTGAAGATAAAGTGGGGATGGGTCGAAATAATCTCAACTAATAGTTTTTAGACAAGTTTAGGTTACTATTTTTACAATATCATTTAGATTTAACTTTTACTGTGTTTTCTTGTTTTCTTACACGACATGGTTAATAAACTTGCAATAAAAAGTAAAACGTACACCATGTGGTTCTGAATTAATATATATAACCTTATCTAAGTCATTTTTTCCGAACATTATATTTTTACGAATAGTATATCAATTAATAATATAATATTTGTTTTAAAAACTATTATTTATCAATTCTGACACTATTTGGTAATTGAATTTTGTAAAAAACATAACAGCGTGATTAGTTCGAAAAAAGTTCAATGAATCAATTCTAACATATCATATTAACCTATAAAATTATTTTAATTCATAAAAAGTCTCAAATTACATTTATTTGGGTCATTATCAAATCAATTATGTTAATATTTCATTAATAATGTAATTAATGTATCATCATTGTGTCATACGTAAATTAAATTATTTAATATCTAAAAATTATAAATAAAATACTATTATGTATGAAAGCTTTTTATATTTCTAATGAATATTTATTGTCTAATTTATCTTATGTATAACCCTATATTAAAAATGTTTTAGTTATTAATCATTAATTTTAACTATTTTAACTCTTCTTTAAATAAAATTATAATAAATGTCCTAAACTAATCCATGTGGACCTAAAGGGTAATATTTTATTCATTATGTTTTTTTGGGAGAATTACACTTATCCAATAGAATTAGGACATGATTTAGGTTAATAATAATATAACTTTTACCCTTAATTACCCTATTTAATTTTAACCGTGGTAAATAAAAGTAAAAAGTTTCTATTCACAAAAAGATATTTTTATCTTATTGAACAAAAGTTTACTCCATGATGTTATCCGTGTCTCTCGGATTTTTGAAATTCCACTCACAGAAGTGGTAAAAATATGTTTTGTGTAAATTTTCAAATTCTCCTAGGAGGTGGGTAAAAGACAGTGAAAAGTTCAATAGAATGTTTATATATAAAATATTATTATAAAATGTCTCAAATTAATTACATTGAACATATATTGGTATTATGTATCAATTATGACTTGAAGTAAATATAAATAAAATAAACAATTATTTAAATAAAAAGTCGGTTTTGACCAATAACTTAGTGTTTTTCACTGTTCATCAAAAATTGAATGTTTTCATAAAAATACCAAAAATTCACCCTAGGATAATTTCGATATTCCGAATCCAAAAATGAATTCCATTTTGAAAAATAAAATTTCAAAATGTTGGTATTACTATTCATAACGGCTGGTTTTTATAATATTTTAATAACATATCTTTGTTTAGTGAAACTCGGTATTGCGTACAACACATGCTATCGTGGAAGGTCACGATTGCGTGTAATGCAAGACAAGTCAAGGTTGCATGTAGCGAAATATTCCTTTGTTTTTTCATATAATATAATCCAACATATTTCATTTATACATTGAATATATATATATACACACTCAATGATGCGTAGAATAACTTTTATCAAACGAACTTGAAATTTTGTGTAACACGATCCAAGATTAGTGTTGCGTATACTACAAGATAATACAGTTTTGCGTATAGCACAAGATACTCTTTGTGTAGCATATAATAAAAGACATCAATGAAATTAAAAATAATATATATCATAAAATCTCAGGGTGTTACAATGGCCACTTGTTATCACATAATGCAGAGGAGGCGGGCCGGAAAAAAAACGGCCCGACATCCCTCTGATTGGTTCTTGATTGGTTGACGAAGGAGGTGGAGCTGGAAGGGTGCGGTGATGGCGCACCGTGCTGGATAAGAACCGCGACCATGTAGGTCATGATGGACGGAAGAGGCGCGACACCATCTCGACGCGCCGAGGAAGCCCCAAGGCTGGACCGCCCCTCAGTCGGGCCACCACTCGACCGAGCGGCCCCTCGAAAGGGCCACCCCTAAGCCGAGATTCCCCAGCCAGGCCGCCCCTCAGTCGGGCCACCCCATAGCTAAGCTGCCCCTCGGCCGGGGCACCCCATTTCCGGGCCCCCACACGGCCATTCCACCCCTTGGCCGGGCCGCCCCTCGGTAGGACTCCCCTTCGTGTCGTGTCGCGCCTTCGGTTTAGGCCACACCTTCGGGCCTGGCCAACCACTCAGTTCGGGCCACACCGACAGACCGAGTCAGAACCTTAGACTGGGTTGGACCCCGGTTAAGACCGGGTCGGTCTGGGTCGCTCCGACTGGATCGGACCTGACTCAAACCCGCTATATCCAGTTATAACCTTTTCTCCCATATTCTAGGATTTTGGTGTCCAATTGATGAACCGCCTACGACGATGGAATTATTGGAATGATTTGATTCTATTAGCATACTCCAATTGAGGTTCGAACACAGTTGGGGGATGGATGGGTTGGTTTAGGCTTAAAAACCAACCGGGCCCCTGGAATGGAAATGCCAATAACTCACAGACCGGAAGTCCGATTGACACGCCGTCTGTCGCGTTGGGTTCCATATGATGAGACAGAACAATGGGATACATCAAAAAAAGACATCATGGATATTGATGTATCGACTCTTGGCTCGAGGATAGGACCCTCCCAGAATCGAGCTTTCTGTTTTCGGGAACCCTAGGGCTGGCTGCGAATGAGATGACAGGATCCTTTGTGGGTTCGACAGTGAGGATATTGTACCAGGATCCTCAGTGGGCTCGACAGCGATGACTTCTATATCGGGATCCACCGTGGGTTCGACAATAGTGACTACAGTACATGGATCTTCTATGGATTCTACAGTGGTGACTAATATACTGGGAACCTCCGTGGGTTTGTCAGTGAAGACTTCTATACCAGGATCATACGTGGGTTCGACAGTGCTAGTACTGTTCCGGGATCCTATGTGGTTTCAAAAGAGGAGATGATTCGGTGGCTACAACTAATCATCTCTACCCCTATACATGAGTAGTATACCTTTGTGAGCTGATTCAAGAATTTCAGTCGATATCATTGATATGATTGACTTTACTTCCTTTGTGGAATGAGTTCTGCTTGGGCTCGACGGTTGGAGTCGAACTGTGATTGGTAACTTAGGTATATGTATGGTCATATACCTATGTTGGGTTGGTTGATACATCATGATTTTATCTATATTATGTGTTTTATCCTTAGTTGATTATGGGAGTCCTTCAGGGGTCTCGCGGTCCCCTACTGAGTATTTTTATACTCACCCCTTCACGGGCTTCACCTGCACCTTATTGTGTTCTGTGCAGACAACGGTCTGCAGTGAACGAGGATAAGGGTGACAGACAGGTGGCTGCTCAGAGCTCAATTGACTGGACGTACATCAGGGAAAAGAGTTCGAGTTCTATACCCATCCTTCAGGTAGGATTTACTGGTGGACAATCTAGGATCTATTTTTACCTTTTTACTTTACTTGTACTTATTATTCAATTGAGTTTGTATACTAGCCCACTTATTTCCAGCACACTTTTCATTTCTATTTAGTACTTGTTGCCTCTACTTCTTGTGTTCAGACTGTGTGTGTTACAGGTTTAATGGCAATGCCTTCCCTTTTTATCAGGAATTTTTCTTTGGTGCTAGTCTCTAGCCCTTGGCCTATGGAATGCGGGCTTAGGGTAGTCATGACACGGGCCCCGAGGATGGGTTGTGACAAATTGGATTCAGAGGGGGATTCTACCGTATAACATGGAGTCTAATTCTTTTAATGGAAATAGTGTTATTTGTTTTGGGTGTGGTTATCAGTTTAGGGAAACTGGTGTTGGTGTGGTGGCCGACGTATCCATACCCTAGGTCTCTATCTTATGATTTCCAACTCAGTGCATGAAAAATCTAATTGCGTGTGTGTTTCCTTTGAAAATTGTTCGTCGTGATTATTTGTGTCATCTCACCTAGTATACTATTTTAACCATGGAACACATGATTCCTTTCAGGATGGCCCCACAAAGGCAGCCATCTAGGGTTCCATGTTTTGTATGAGATTGTAGCCCACCGAGCGATGAGGCCTCGGTGCGGGACCCCATCACAGCGGATGTACCAGTGGTACCACTACCAACTGGGACACCAGTAGAGATTACATTCCACCTGAGTACGTTGTACGAGTTCCAACGCCATAGACCTCTCGGGTTTAGGGGAGATATGGACCCCCAAGCAGCTAAGGATTGGATGGAATCTATCGTGAGAGTTTTTATATTGGTACGGACCCCAACCGACCTCATGGTGATCCTTTTCGTGAGTCTCCTACATGCAGCAGTAGGCAGATGGTAGAACCTAATGCTCTAAGTTCATAATGAGGAATCATTACTCTGGACAGTCTTCGAGAGTCTTTTCTGCTTAGAGATTGTTCCAGCCACCCTTCATGTGGTGCAGATTCAGGATTTACTTCATATGTTGTAAGGAAACAAGACAGTAGCTCAGTACTCAGCAAGGTTCACAGACCTCTCGCGCTACTCCATGGATATGGTACGAGACTCGTTCCTCAGGGACCGGACCTTCGAGCAGGGACTCAGGCATGAGATCATGTCTTCGATAATCTCCCTCAACATCCCGACGCAGGCGGGGGTGCTAGAGAGATCCCTACATGTGAAGAGCTTTCTTGCTGAGAAGACACCAATAGATATACAATCCACAGGGCAACACAAAGTGGAGTCTTGTGCAGCCGGCAGAAGACAGATGTTGCAGAGGTCCATGAGGACCAGGCCATCAGGTGGGCGACTCCAAGATATGATTTTGGTTGTGTGGGGCACACGAGACAAAGCCAACCATATGAGGAATAGGTAGTGCTATGCATACGGCGAGTAGGGTCTCATGGATCATGATTTCCCGACCCACCATGTAGATGATCAGCAGACAGTAGTGGGACCTCCTAGGAAGAGGCAGAGGTTTGACAGTGGTGGTCCATCAGGAGTAGGTGGACGTGGCAGAGGAGATGGCCGATCAGTGGGTGTTGCACGAAGTTTCAAGGCTCTACCACCACCACCACGAGGAGGTCCACACCGACCATAGGGAGCTGGTGGATAGAGGCGAGCTCAGCCCCTGGCAGTTGAGGCCTATGACCACGACACACCTTAGATGATTTGAGGTACTAGTTGTGTCTACTCCACCCTTGCTGCAGTACTTACAGACACATGTGTGGGTCATTCTTTTATTGTCGCTGTCCTCATTCGGAGCTCGGAGATTCCGACGAATCCGTTGGCTCGTTCCTTATAACTAAAGACTACTATTGGAGTGGACTCGACAATTATGCAATGGTGATGGAATTGTGAGCATACTCTAGGAGGCGAGATCTTCGTTTGGGATCTCCTCGTAGCGGTATAGAGGCCTTACGACATAATCTTGGGTATGGACTGGTTATCCACAGTTCATGCTATGATTTACTGTATTAGGCGCAATGTTTGGTGTGTCTGCACAGATTAGACCAGGTTCACCTTCACCAGCGTGAAGGGAGTATTTTCAGCATAGGATGTACTTACACAAAGGAGGGGGCAGCCCATCACACATTAGTTGGCTAGTGTCATCTTCAGAGCAGTTGATGTGCGGAGTCTGAGTTTTCCTATTGTGGTGGATCAGTACGTGGATGTTTTCCCTAACAACATACCAGGACTACCTCTTCATAGAGAGGTATACATCTACATTAAACTTTACCCCAGGATGGAACCGATATCTACTCCAGCACATTAGATGGCTCCTGTCGAGCTTCGTGAGCTGTGGGTACCGTTGGTGGACTTGTAGGGAAGGGATTTATCCAACCCAGTGTTTCACCTTTGGAATCTTTGAATTTGTTCACCAAGAAGTCAGATTGGAGCTTGCGACTCTGTGTTGACTAACTTCTCCAGAACCAGGTGTCCGTGAGGAACAAGTACCCACTTCTGAGGATTGATGACCTCTTTTATCAGCTCAAGGGATCATGATGGTTCTTAAAGATAGACCTTATGTCAGGCTATCACCAACTTAGAGTTCGAGATTATGATGTGTAGAAGGCGACCTTCAGGTGACTGTATTGCCACTATGAGTTCTTGGTTATTACCCTCAGCATAACCAATGATCTAGTAGTTTTTATGAGTCTCATGGACATGATCTTCCAGCCTTACCTTGATCTCTTTGCCATAGTCTTCAACGATGACATATTGATCTACTCGACTACTAAGGAGGAACATGACTACCATTTACAGTTATTACTAAACACACTCTGTGAGAACCATCTTTATGGTATGCTCTCAAGGTACTAGTTCTGGATTCAAGAAGTTCACTTCTTGGGACATGTCATCTCGGAGGCTGGAGTGTTAGTGGATGCGTTGATGATTGAGTAAGTATTTACTTGAAAGCCACCCAAGAGTGTGTCGGAGGTACGACATTTTTTGGGACTGGCTGGGTACTATCAGAGATTTGTGCCATACTTCTCCAGAGTTGCAGCATCACTTTCATCATTAACGATGAAGGGGAAACCCTTCATGTGGTTAGAGAGATGCCAAAAGATCTTTTAGGAGATGAGGCATAGGTTGACTAGTGCACTCATCATGAGGCTTCCATAAGAAGGTTGTTGGGTACATAGTTTACTACGAAACATTAGGGACCAGACTCGGGTGTGTCCTGATGCATGAGAAAGCAGTGATTGTGCATGGTTCTCAATAGTTGAGATAACACAAGAAAAACTATTCTACCCATGACCTGGAGTTAGCAGCAGTGGTCTTCGCCTTGAAGATGTGACCACACTATCTGATGTGTGAGCATTTTATAGTCTACACTAACCACCAGAGCCTCAGGTACATCTTCTCACAGAAGGACATGAACCGGAGATAGCGACGATGGCTCAAGTTACTCCATGACTATGACTTTGAAATAGTCTATACTCTAGGGAAGGGGAATGTTGTAGTAGATACTCTCAGCAAGAGATCAGGCATTCAGCTGCAAGGAGAGGCGACAGAGTAGTTGGCCACGTTTCTGATTTCTTTTGTGGATCAGGATGGAGAAGAGTTTCTTCAGTCTCTCAAAGTCACTCTCCACTTCTTCATCAAGTAAGGGAGGCTCAGCGTGGTGACATTGTATTTGAGATGCGATGTGCTCAGATATCCTCAGGGTAGGCACCTGATGGATTTTCTGAAGGTGGGGAGCATGTCATTCTTTTCAGAGGATATACCATGGTACCCGTTTCACTTCAGGAGGAAGTGTTGAGGGAGTTACACACATCTCCTTTAGCGGTACATCCAGTGATGGAAAAGATGTATCAGGACCTCAGATGACAGCACTGGTGGCCAGCTATGAAGAAGGTAGTAGAATTTTTTTCTCACGATGCCTCACTTATCAGCAAGTGTAGGCAGAGCACCAGGTTCCAGTAGGCTTGGTACATCCCTTAGAGGTCCCGGAGTGGAAGTGGGATGTGATATCCATTGATTTCATGACTACAATTCCACGTACATCCAGAGGACATGACTCTATCTGGGTGATTTTCGACTAACTCACTAAGTCATCCCACTTACTTCCGATCAGAGAGTATGGCTCCGTAGAGATCATGGGACGACTCTATGTACCGAAGATCTTGCATCTTCAGGGTATGTCGTCGACAATAGTCTATGATCGAGATGCTCGTTTCACTTCCTGGCTATGGAAGGGGTTACAGGAGGCTTTTGGGAAGCAGCTTCGCTTGAGCACTACCTTCCATCCTTAGATGGATGGTCAGACGGAGTGGACTTTTCAGACTCTTGAGGACATGCTCCGTGCATGTGTCCTCGACTTCAGTCATAGCTGGGAGGATCAATTTCCATTGGTAGAGTTCTCCTACAATAATAGCTACCTCTCCACCATTAAGATGTCATCTTTCTAGGTACTTTACGAATGACCCAGCAGATCACCTCGGTGCAAGACAGATCCAGGGAAGTCAGCACTTATGGGACCAGAGATGGTGCAACCTATGACAGAGAAGGTGCAGATCATCCAGGAGCAGATGAAGACTACACAGAGCTGGTAGAAGTCTTATACTGATAGATGATGGAGACCACTGGAGTTCGATGATGGTGACCACGTTTTTCAACCAGTCTCACCTTGAAAAGGTCTACAGATATTTGGCAGGAGCAGCATGTTTTCTCCGCGATTCATCAGACTTTTCAAGGTCATCAGCAGAGTAGGCACGGTGGCTTAACACCGGGATCTTCTACCTCAATTCCACCAGGTGCACGATGCCTTCCACATATCTCAACTGAGGAGATACGTGCATGACCCATCCCACATCATCGACCATGGGGAGATGGATATCGATGACAGGGTGACTTTCACAGAGGTTCCAGTGGAGATTGAGGATCGATGGAATCAGATCCTACATGGACAATCGATACCACTGGTGCATGTTCACTGGCAGCACGGGAACCTCCAGAAGATCACATGGGAGCAGGAGGCTCAGATGTGTGCTCAGTACCCCCTTTTGTTTCCTTTGTGTGATTTGTAGCTTATGGGGATGTAAAAAATTGAGGTGGGGTGAAGGTAAAGACCCGGAATTTCCGTGATTTTTTCTAAATTCATGTGAATTTTATGAGACCGTAGTTTTTTAAGGTGCCTAATTCAGTGTCCTGGCATGCCCGGAATAAATTTCTGAATTTTTTTTCACTTACTTTCAGTAAATGTATGTGCAAGATTTTATATCTTTTCAACCGGTGTTCGGAATTAAATTTTGAGGGCACTGTTGAACTCGCAGCGCCGATATTCGCTTAAGGAGACCTTTACCGCAGTTGCGTTTTATAGATATTGGAATCTAATTTTTGGTGATTCTAAATAAATTAAAATAAAAATATGTCTAGAATTTTTTTATTTGAGTGGTGGTTTAATCCTCCATAGGGGGGTTGGAGGTGGGGCCACCTGCGCATAACCTCCAATGGAAGGATATAATGTGGTGGGGCCTACATGAGCTCAAACCCCATTAAAACCCCTTTAACCCCTTGAGTTCCCCATTAATGGGAGAAACTCTTGGTCTACCCTCAAAATGGTGCCAAACCTCTATTCAATTAATTTAAACTCTCCACCTCCTTTGTTTTTGATTTTGAATTTTGAATTCTGTCCACCGCATTAAATAAAATGAATTTTCACATTTAATTAACGACAACTCTTGTGTTTTTGTTCCATAAAAATAATAGAGAACTTCCTCTATTATTTTGTCTTATCTTTATTAGGTGGAAATTTCGGAGAATCCTTGGAGAATTATCCTCTCTAATGAAGAATAATTGCTCACAAAGAACATATCATTCTTCCAATGAAGAATGTGATGAAATCTGGTGGCGTACTCCATTCTTCGACAACTTCCCTGGACGTATTATCCCTCTCCTACCAGGGCAAGAAAGGGAAGATGCTGCCCATGAAGAACGTCACCTATGATGATGTCATCTCCTCCAGACATCAACGGAGCGATGCTGCCTTCCCGCGACTCCACTAAGAGAACATCGATTATGAGGTAGGGGAATTTGATTATTTTAATGTATGAATTACCCTTGTTCCTCGTCATTTATTTGGGTGTGATGATTTCCACTTGTTATAACCTAATGTGGAGGGCGTGGGCCGAACAAATACAGCCTCATATCCCTCTCATTGGTTCTTTGATTGGTTGATGGCGAAGGCAGATCCGGAAGGGCATAGTACTGATGCACCACGCCGGAGAAGAACCGCGGCCATACGGGCCACATCGGATGGAAGAGGTGTGGCAGCCTCACTCCTGGCAGGAGGAAGGGGGTCACAGCCATGTTGGCCGCAGCGAACGAAGAAGGCGTGGCGCCGTCGCACCACGCCGAAGAAGCCCCACGGCCGGGCCGCCCCTTAGCCAGGCCACCACGGTTGGACCGCCCTTCGGCCGGGCCGCCACGGCCAGACTCGCCCACAGCCGGGCCACCCCACGGTCGGGCCTCCCCATGGTCGGGCCGCCCCACGGTCGGGCCACCACTCGGCTGGGACATCATTCGGGTCGGGTCGTGCCTTCGGGCCAGGCCGCACCTTTAGGTCAGGCAGTACCATCGATCCGGGCCGAACCCACAGACCGATTCAGACACTCGGACTGGGTCGGACCCCAGTTTGGACTAGGTCGGTCCTGATAGCTCCGACTAGGTTGAACCAGACACTGACCCGCTATAGCCAGTTATCACCTTTTCGCCCCTATTCTGGGCTTCGAGTGTTGGACTGATGAACCTCCTGTGGCGATAGAATTCTTAGAGCGAGGCAATTCTTTTGGAATACTCCACTTGAGGTTCGGAAACAGTTGGGGTACGGATGGGTTGGTTTGAGTCTAAAACACAACCGGGCCCCTGGAACGGAAATTCCAATAACTCATAGACCGGACGTACGATTGATGCGCCATTTGTCCCGTCGGATTCCTTATGATGAGATGAAACTATAGGATGCATCAACTCAAGACTTCATGGCTGTTGATGTATCGACTCTTGGTTCGAGGAGAGGACCCTCCCAGAATTGGGTGTGATTTGTGCGGGAACCCTAGGGCAGGCTGTGACTTAGATGACAAGATCCTCTGTGGGTTTGACAGAGACGATACTATACCAGGATCTTCCGTGGGTTCGATAGCGATGAATTCACTACCATGATCCTCAGTGAGTTCAACAGTGGTAACTACTGTAACGGGATCCTCTGTGGGTTTTACAACGATGATTATTGTACCAGGATCCTCCGTGGGTCTGATAGTGACAACTTCTATACCATGATTCTACGTGTGTTCAATAGTGCTGATACTGTTCCAGGATCCTACGTGGGTTCGGTAGAAGAGATGATTCAGGGGCTACAACTAATAATCTCTAACCCTCTACATGATTAGTATACCTATGTGAGATGAGTCTTGACTTTTTGTCGATATCATCGAGATTATTGACTTTACTTCCTTTGTGGAATGAGTTGTGCATGGGCTCTTGAGTTGGAGCCGGAATGCCATTGGTAACATAGGTATATGTATGGGCATATACCTAAGTAGGTTTGGTTGATACATGGTGATTATATCTTTATTTTGTGGTTTATCCTTAGTAGATTCTGGGAGACCTTTGGGGGTCTTGATGTCCCCTATTGAGTATTGTTATTCTCACCCCTACATGGGCTTCGCCCATACCTTGTTTTGTTCTGTGAAGATGATGATCAACAGTGATCGAGGCTGAGGGTGACGGATGGGTGGCTGCTCGGAGCTGGACCAGACGAGACGTACCTCATGGATGACTGTTCGAGTTCTGTACCTACCATTAAGGTAGGATTCACTGGTGGATGATCCAAGAGTTTTTTTCCCCGTTTTACTTGTAACTGTACTTGTTGTTTAGTTGGGATTGTATACTCCCACTTACGTTTAGAAAACTTTTCTTTTCTATTTTAATATATGTTGCCTCTACTACTTGTGTTCAGACTGTGTGTGTTACAGGTTTAAAAGCAATGCCTTCACTTTTTATCAGGGATTCTCCTTTGGTGATAGTCGCCTGCTGCTGGCATATGGAAGGCAGCCTTGGGGTAGTCATGATACGGGCCCTAAGGACGGGTCATGACATCTCAATTCAACACTATGATCATTATAGGGGACTTCATCTCACTTTTTTGAGGCACATTGTAATGTTGTGAACCTAATTTTTTCTATATGGTTTCTATAAAGACCCTTTGACACGTGATTTCATATTTTATTAATAATTAATTTTCTTTCATGTTTTATATTTAATATTTTCACCAAATTATCTTTTATTGAAGAGTTACCAAGTTATAGGGGATTTGTAAACTGAATTACAATTCGTTTGGTTGGACATATAATTCATTTATTTTTTCTATGCTATGATTATGTGTTTAGTGAGATTTTTTTAAATTATAATTTTTTAAAGCTTTTTTTATTTAAAATTGATACGAAAAATGAACTCATTTCTTAATTATCACTTCACCATTTTCATAATTATAAGTGTTTATTTCACAATATCAGTATAATTGAGATTTCATTTTTAATATTATTTTATGTAAATTATTTATACATATTCTAATAAACCCATTTTATTTTATTCTTATCAGTTTATAAATTATATTTCAAATTGATAGTACATTTTTTCAGTCTATAATAATTAAAATTATTGACAATTTTATATAAGAAAATCAGACTACATTTTTCTCTTCGGTCGGAAATTTTTTTAATCCAAAAACGTTTTCTTTAAATGTGTTATAAAATTTATTTTAACCATTTCCAAATTATTTTTAAATGAACTTTTACTTATTTAAGGATCTTAAAAATGGAATTTAATATTCATTTAATTTTCCAAAAAAAAATCATATTTATATTTTACTAAAAAAGTAGAAGTAATCATTATTTTAATGTTTCTATAATGAATAGGACATACAGATTCCATTATCAATGAACTGTTTTAATGATTTCTTTATAATTTTCAAATATTATTTTCATAGAAAAAATTTTGAAATTATTTGGACATTTTCTTTTGAGAAATTGTTTTTCAAAATGAGAATGTTATTTTTTTAAAAGGTTTTTTAAATTTCCTTTGCTGGTATTTCTATTCACCAATTCAAACAACCCTTTATTCTTACTATAATGGTTATATGTTTAATTAATATCATCCTCGTTCTTTCTATGCATGGTTTATGATCATTTTGATAGATAAATTATTAAAATTTGATTTCTTGAATCATTTCTGTAGTCATTAACATTTCCTTGAAATATTCACTTTAATGTGATCATTAGAAATTATCTTTTACCTAAATATATATATTATTGATTATGAATATATTAATTTTGTAAAACTATGTGTCATATTTAAATAAGGTGTTCTATATTAAATGTTATTTATTTATTTGAGGAAATATTGATAAATATGTATTCTCTACTGAATATAGATTTCTGATGGTATGGAACATTGTTAATGAATTAAATAATTCATTTTTTATATGAGAAATGAATTGGATATGAATACATGGATTCGTACTGGTTGTTTATATCCCATTGATGAATCGATTCTCTCATGAGGCGAATCAATAAGCTTAAAGAAAACCCATAGTAAAAACCTGGTTGGTTTGTACCTAGTAGTTTTAAACTATCTTCATGTATAGTCCGTGATGGTATAGGTTTCATGTGATTGATATAATACATCTAATATTTAATAATTTCCCACATTCAAAATTTAGTTAGTATTAACCTTGATATTTTTTCAATGATATTATCTCAGAGTGGATATTATTCTTAGTTAGTGATTACATGGAATGTGTGTTCATTTTATACCTATATATACTCATTATGCTTTCTATAGTTATGATATTCTAAGAATTGATTAAATTGAATGTGTTATAATTTATTTTACTTCTATATTAATTATTATCCATGAGATTTTCTTATTCATATTAACTCTATATGCAATTCCTTCTCAGTTTATTGATTACATTTAATGTCTTTTCATTTATATGTGGTTAAAAAATGATTATGTCTATTGATTAATGATTAATTCCACTATAATTAACCCTTACTAAGCATTTATATTACACTTATTTTCTTCCATTCACTAAAATAAAGGATTATTACTATTATTTGTATGTAGGTATATGCTAGATAGAATAAAGTTTTACTTGATAAAAATTGTGTTTTAATTTATGTTTTCAAATTTATTAGGGAAATAATGATTTTATTTATTGTACCAACACAACTAAAAAATATATTCCTTCAACATGTGATTCATTTTATCTAATTCTAATGAAATAAAGTATACATCAGCTCTGGGCTAATCGGGTCAGGGTTTCTATAATTCGTATTAGAGAAAGTTTTATAGAAACCTTTGGAACATTATTAAGGAAAACAACTATTATTATATATAACCATGTGATATAAATTGAGTATAAATGTAGATGAACATTATATTTTTTTGTTTAGTAAATATTATATTGTTTTCCTTTAATATATTAATTTTTGGATACTATAAGTGGATATGTTTATAGAAAAAACATACCTATGTGTAATAACTTCGAAAAGGGTGAATTTCTCATGACCTGATCATCAATTAGTGCATGAAAATGGTAGAGAACCAATTTTTTCCTTGTGATACTTTGAAATATTTATATATATATTTCTGGATTTGGCACTAATATAATGTACGATTCCAAGGCCCGGTGTGACTGAAATAAATTTTAAAAATACATATTTTAAATTGCGCACACATATATTCATAAATAAAGTTAGATAAATTTAAAATAGAAACTCATATCTGAAATATTATACAATGGTTGTGTTTGGAAGATTTTTTTTACATAATAGAATATATAAAATGGTTCAACATTGGGAGTTCGGATGCCTCGCCTATTGGAAATGCATTCAATGAATTAAATAATTATTAATTTATGTATTCATTCATCTATTTCGACACATTTATTTGATCTCTAATATCACTACTAGGAGAAATCATCTTGGTTTATCTACATAAACCCAGTGATAATTCCAGATCTATTCCTCCCTCCTCTTGGCAGAATCACATCGAACGATAATGAAATGCTGGATCAGATCGAATGTGAACGTATTCAATGAAATGACTTATCTAGGCCATTTTAGAATGTATTATTTATCAACGTGATCCATAATCTAGTGAAGATATTTAAACATGTGTTTATAATCCCTTTTTATTAAATAGATTGAGAGTATTGACCCCTTCTATAAATCATTACCATGTAGTAGCCTTAACCTATGCCTGGGTACAAATTAATTTGATTATCTCAACATTTTTCTAATATTGTTTGCACATTATTCAATTTTTTCCTTGAGTTCTTGGGAAAAATATTTAATCTTTTATATTCTATGTCCCCTCTTGTCTCTCCTTTTTCTTCATTTGTTATACCATGATGATCCAATTCAATAAATATTGGGTGGTACTGAGCACAATTAGACGCTCAGATTCAATGGTGTTTTAAAAACGGGGATTGGGTCACTGATTTCCGCACACATATGGATTTTTCATGAGTTTTAGATATTTTTTTGATTATTTTATATTAAATAACTGAAATAAGAAGGTTCATTGGTGTGAGGGATGTGTGATGGACATTTGAAAAAACTATGGATCCCATTTCTAGTGAGTGACATCCTAAATCTATGAACACTATCTAGATTCACATTTTTTAGCAAAATATATGTTGAAATCAAATATTTAATTTATATATTAATGTGTATGAATTTGAATAAGAAATCTAGTGAAATCCTGACTACACACCATGTACAAGGATGAAAAAATGACTCGTTTCCCTTTTTGTAGTGGCGATTAGGGGTTTGGAAAAATGAAACATAACTCTGTCTGTAGTCCTCCAACCCATTTTGTACCCTTTGACCAAATGAGAGTCCATGTGATAGATCCCAGCGGTGGGAAACTGTGTGGAAGTACACAATCATCTACTCGAGTACACATATATAGAGTCTCTTGCATGGACATGACTAAAAGGACATGGTTCAATCCTAGTTACATTTAATACACCATGTAGTCCAGCTACATAGCATCTAACATTTTTTGGGAAGGAGACGTGTGCAGGCTAGGGACATGGCCCAATGGTGGAGAGACCCCACGTGTGGTTTGGGTCCCCTCACATGACCTGTACCCGTTAATGTATTTTGAGGAATCCTTAATCATCTATATCTCGTACATTTGAACTTAGATTTTGGCCCAATAATATCTTACGTAGAGTGTTTTTATCATATATAATGTGATGGTTCCCCCAATTTTGGATTTGGAGATACAATATTAAATGTTACTGGAATGAAACATATGGAGTTAATGCTCGATGATGGTAGTGATAAGGCAGAATAACCATAGACTACAAAGTTATACAATCTAATAGAGATGGGTAAAGGATTCCCCAATCCTTATAGTGGAAACCCCATCAACATGGGTCTGGGTCCTCTATAACTGCCATACGAGTTGAACCCGCTATCGGGTTGGTAAAGGGTTCTTGATGTCCAATGTGAACACCCCTATTGTGCCAATTCATGGATCATCAAACTCTGAGAGGAACCCCTATCAAATAAGGTGCAGGTCATCGATGAACAAAGTCGTATCCCTATTTTGGAAAGGGTGTGGGTCCTCAACCTTTACAGAGGAGCCCTCCATTGGTATGGTAACATGTCCTCTTTCTTAACGAATGGGCCTTCCCCCCACCATGGGTGTTGGTCCTCGTGACACTAGAGTGGAACCACCCATCATCATGGGCATGGGTCCTCAATATATACTATCAATTAGTTCCCTTCATAATGGATATAAATTATAGCTCCACGATGACTATCAGAGTGGGGCCCTCCTATTATAGAAGTTCATGGGTTCCATACAAATAGAGCGTGTCTCCATAATTATGCAACACTATGATGAGGCATGTCCTGACATGGATGGATACTTCATGACAAACACATGATATGTTGGGCATCATTGATAGCCTTTTGGAATTATTAGATACTCTTCTTCTTGGGTTTATCTATGAATTTGATATCCCCTCACTCCTTTTTTTGGTCTTATTTTGAATTAGAATATATGTATTCTTCTATATCCACAATATGGATTTGGTTACTCACCTTCTACAAGTGGTGAAGACGTGGGGGTAATCCATGAGCTTCATGTTTTCATCTTGTCTTAATTGGATGTGTCTACATTCTAGATATAGGCAGAGAAGGCAAGATGATTAGTTCATATACCCACTGTGTTTATCCCATTGTGTGTGGATGATCATATTTTCACACATCGTTATACCTTGTTCTATCGATTTTCTATCCATCATATTACATCTCTTAATACTCTCCCTTTGGATTTTGTGGTGTCCTACTAGGTATGTATATACTCACACCTATATTGGAGTTTCCCATGCAAGTTTCCTCTTATGTAGATGAGATAAAAGTTGTCAGTGACATCATATGTGCTTAGGGATAATGGTTTCTTGGACTGTATATGGTAGTCATAACTTAGGAGTGCGGTGTTGGGCTCTCTTTCAGCTATTTACTTTTTCGGTTTTGTTAGGTTGGAACAAATTTCTTGTTGTGCATGTATTTTTATACTTTAATTTTTTATTACACTACCATAATTTTGTTTTTTACTATAGTTTCATTGTTATTTGGTTTACATTATAGTAGAGTTTCTTCTTTTACTCTTACCCTCTGTACTTTTTCATTGATATGGTCGTGTGTGTGTGTGTAAAAGTACTTGGGCAGAGGAATCAGTGAGATAGTTGTCCATTCTTCACTAATATATAACCATATCTTATTGATGTATTCTTGGGGTATTTTTACCTCAAGGACCAACATGGGTTGGGGGATTACAAATTTGTATCATAGAAAGTTTATTCCTTGGGATGTTTCGGTGTATCCATCTTAAGAGGATTTTGTTGGATTTAGGGAAGTACTATAAATGTGTCTTATGTGAAACTCTTGCGCCAAGGAGTCTAGTGTTGGTGTGGCCGGAAAATGTATTCATTCACTGGGGCCCTGCCTACTACTTGTTGACTCAGCATGGCAAGAAATTTTTTGTTGTGATCAATGTTACATGCATCATACCAGATTAATTCTTATATTTTCCTTAATTATCCATCTCCCCACTATTATGGATATATATATATATATATGTTCACATCAGATAGTGGTATGTATTTATAAATATCAAGATGTCTCCCCGAAGAAAGCCTTATAGGATACTACTTTTGGTTTTTAATGAAGACCTAATGAATGACGATGCTTCAGTTTAGAGTCCATCGTGTGACCCCCTTCCTCCTTGTGGGAGTGTATAATCACCACAAAATTTCAAGTAGTAGATCATTCAAGTAGGTCAGGATAAGGTAATGTGCAAGATTAGCATGCTCTGTAAGTTCAAGTTTCATAGGATGTTAAGGATCTATATTGAGACAAATCCTTAGGAAACAGAGGATTTTCTAGTGTCAGTGGTCTTATATATAGGATTTTTTCAAACCATGACAGATCGGGTTGTTGCACTAGAATCTAGCCTTTTCCATAGAGAAGATGAGATTTGGTGGACATCATTATGAAGATTCAAAACGATTCAACAATCTCATGGATATAATTCAAATATATATATTTGTAGGAGTACTTCCACTTTTTCTTGTATTAAATCAGGATCTAGGATCTTCTAGCGCTATAGTATGGGGAATGAATGTGGTTGATTATAAAAGTTTGTTCAAAAACATTATATGGTACTCTCTTAATGCGATCCTTAAGGGATACTTCTAATAAAATGAGTCTGAGAAGTGACTGCATAGAGATATCAAATCAAACATTGTTCCCTTGTGCATCCCCACCTATATCAATGTTTGGTAGAATGAACTATGTAAAAAGATATTAATATCAGAGGTTCTGTAGACTGGTGGTACTGGTAGTGGGTACCATAGATCTATGCAATCTATAGTACCTAGAAGATTTCAGAAGATAAGATCTCGGTGCAAGAGATTCCCCCAGTATCAAACTTAGGAAAATGGTCGTAGGTAGCACAGAGTACCAAGGAATACATAAGTAGGGAAGTACATTACTTGTGATGGGGTAGGTCAAATGGAACCAGACTACATGACTATCCAATGAAACAAACTGAGAAATATAGGTAATTAGATGATGGACTACCATATCATAGGGCACTTTGTGATCAGGGATCTCCTAGAAATGTAATGAATGTTCCCTAGGGAGTTCAATCTAGTAGAGAATTATGAGGAGATATGTGTTGTGGTATACTATGAGATCCCTCCACCACCACCACTACATAGCCCACATCAAGCTTAGGTAGCTATCAGCTAGGGTTGCTGACAGCTGTAGGGTTTGGATTTCTATAAACTCACATCACATGAGATGATAAGAGGTATGATCTGTGTATTTTTTTATATATTTTTAGTATTATCAGACACAGGTTAAAATCATTCATTTATCCCTATGCACCTATTGTGAGCACTCGAGCTCCCTATAGAGGCACTAGCCTAGAAGCTTTGTCTTGTGGTTCCTAAAGGGAATGCTTCTTCTATAACTATTCTCTTCTAGAAATGAAAATCTATAATTTGGTGGATAGAGCTTTATATGGGATCTATTTTTCATCATGATGTATCCATATGATTTCATCACATGTATAGATTGGTTGTCTATGGCCTAATCCCGGATTCAATGTCATTGTAGAAAAGTAAGATGTCTATGCAAAAATGGGATGAGATTCTCTATCTCTGTTGAGGGAGATCTCATTGAAGGGAATGTGGGTTTTTTGATTTGGAGACTGTATCTCATCACACTTAATTTAGTGAGTATATCCCTTATTGTAGTATGATCATTAGATATCTGGGACTATTCACATGGGGAGGAATATATGGATGCCTTCATTTAGGACGATTTGGGACTACCTCTGAGGTAGGAGATGGAATTTTTCCTTGTCCTAAATCCTGATACGGTTTTCTTATATAATATAGAATATTGGATGGACCCTACCAAACTATGGTAACTACGGTTTCAATTGAATTACATTTACGAGAAAGGTTTTATAAGACCCATTGTATCCCCCAAAAAATTGTTATGTTGTTTGTGAAAAAGTAGAATGGGAACTCTTGTCTTTGCATGGATTATTTAACCTAAGCCGACCCAATAATCAATAAAAAGTACCCCTTACCTTGTATTGATGAACTCATTGATTACTTTCATGGTGCGAGATGGTTTTTGAAGATCGATCTCATGTCTAGCTTCCACCAATTTTGGGTCTGTGAGGATGATATTCCAAATTGTGCATTCTGATGTCACGATTGGAACTATAAGACCCTAGTAGTTAACTTTTGTGTAAATAATATGCCATCCATGTTTAGGGATTTGATTAACAAGATATTTTATCTATAAATGGACCGATTATTTATTATCTTCATCAATGAAATACTTTTCTACTTTAAAACATAAGAGGAGGGTGTAGAACACTTGAGGATGATCCTTGATTTAATATTAGTGAACCATCATTATGGAATCTCTTAAAGTTCTAGTTCTAGATTAATGAGGTTAACTTTTAAGACAATTTAATTTTTGAAAATGGTTTCTCTATGGAACCCAAAAAGAAACATACATTTATTTCTTGGGTTCCACCTAAGAGTGTGTTAGAGGTGCGTAGTTTTCTTGGTATGGTGGGGTACTATAGGAAGTTTTTTAAAAACTTCTCTATAATCCCATCCCCTATGAATTCCATAACAAGGAATGGGTGGGTAATTACCTAGTCTGAGCAGTTCATAATGACATTGGAATGTTGAGCCTAAGGCTGATGTGTGATATATAATTGAGACTACCATACGAGGGAATGGAGATCTTATTGTATGGCAAGGCCTTGGGATTTGGGATAAGTTGTATCTTGATACAATGGTAAGCAGTTATCACAAATGGGTCATGGAAGTTAAGACCCCATGATCATAACTATACCACTCAGAACCTAGAGTTGGAAATAATAATATTCACCATGAGGATGTGGAGAAACTATGTTTTGTGGGAGCACATTTTTTGTTTACTTTGTCCTCCAGATTCTATGGTACGTCTTAATAAAGAGAATTATAAAACAGATACAATAATGCAGTTTGAGTTTCCATAGGGTTATAACATTGATTTATTCTATACTCTAGGGAAGGAACATATTGTGGTAGATTACCATAAAAATAACCTTATCCTGCTTTGTCTAGGAACCGTTGGAGTCATTGGCCTCTTTAAAATGGACCATGGGGGAGCAGGAGGGTGTAACCTTTCTACACTGGATGGTGTGGTCACTTCATCTTCTCAAGTGTGTAAGGGAGATTTAGATGGAAGACATTGAAAGTGAGGTCCTACATGATCATATATATATAGGTGACTCAATATATAGATATTTTGAAGCAGGTAATCATGTTATCTTGTTCTAAGGGTGGACAATTGTTCTCATTACGATGTGGGATGAGGTGATGTGAGAGCCACACTTTTATCCTAGTAGTACATACTTGTGTGGGATTGTTGTACATATACCTTTAGTGATATATTTGGATGTCCAGTATGATATGTAACATTGATGAGTTTATCTATGGACGCCTCACCTGTTATTAGGTGAATTCTATGAACCATGTTCGGCCGTTTTATTAGATCCCCTTGGGATCCTAGAGTAGAATTTTGAAATTATATCCATCAAATTATTAATTGAGATTTCACACGTTACAAAGGGTTATGATTCCTTCTATGTGATAGTTGATATAATGAAAAAGTCGACACTCTTCCTTGTTATCAAGGAGTCGTGCTTGGTAGAGAGTTTGGGGTAGTTGTATGCACTTGTGGTCATCTGACTTCATGGGGTTCCCTCGACGATTCTCTTTGATCATGATATGTGGTTTGCATCATGATTTGGAATAGGCCTATATGAGGCATTCAAGACCAACATGTGGATGATTACAACCTTTCACCACCATACCAGTGGGCAGACTGAGTGTACTATCTATGTGTTGGATGTTAAGAAGAGATATTTCATGTAAGACCTTTTCTAGAATAGGTGTGATTACCTGCCCTTCGTAGAGATTGTGTACAAAAACAGATACCATTATACCATCGGCATGGAACCTTTTGAGGCTCGATTAGGGAGACCCTACAGGTTACCCATGTTATGGATAGAGATATTCTAGTCCTCTCTTATGGTCCCAAAGATGGTGTATGTGATGACGGAGAATGTCATGGTCATCCGTAAGCAGATGAGGAAGGCCCATAGTGGGGATAATTATTATACACATTTTCCTTGTAGCCCCTTGGATTTCGAGTAAGGATGTAACATTATATTGAGAGTCTCCCCGTGATGAGGATTTATATGCTTTGGCTAGGGAGGAAATATATCCCTACGGTTCATCAAGATATTCAAGATCATACAGAGGGTTAGTGAGGTTACATACCACCTATACCTACCCCAGTATATGGAGTAGGTGCACGACATCTTCCACATGCCATAGTGGAGGAGATACAATCATCACCCTACACACATCATCAAAAAAGGAGAGCAAGACATCGAGGATGATGAACCATTATGGTGCACCATGTGATGATCAATGATCTATACAATAGGACCAGCTGTGGATAGACCATCCCCTTGGTCTACATGTTGTGGAAGCACAAGAACAAGAAGGTGAGTTAATAGTTATTGAAGAACAAAGTACAGTCTTGGTTTATTGAGTTGTTTTCTTATTTTTTTTTTATTTTTTTAGACAAATTTTAAAGGGGGAAATGATTTTCAGTCATGGTTTGTTACTTTTAATACTATAAAATATTTATATATATAGAGAGAGAGAGTAAGGCACTAAGATGGAATTCAATTTTGGGGCCCATTGTACCTAGAATTAATATTAATATAATATTAAAAATATTTTATATTGTGTGCACATGGATTTTAAAAGAAAATAGGATATATATTAAACTAAAACATAGACCAAAATTCTAAGACCCCAGTTGAGTCCATAATGTAGGTTTTACCCTAGAAACAACATAAAATAGTTCAGTGCTTAGATTTCTAACTCTGAACTCATTGGATGTATTTTCAATGAGGTAATTATCTATTAATTAATTAATACATTCATGTGTTTTGATGATGTAATTTTATGTATCAGATCATTACAATGATGAATTCTCCATGTTTTCTACATAATACATGGAAGAATTCATGATCTCTTTAGACCTCTTCTATTGGTTGAAGCCATCAAATGATGAAGAAAAACTAGATCAAATTATATAAGGAACATTTGAATGAAAAAACCACTCTTGGTCGTTGGTGGGAATGTTCATTATCAATTAAAGAACCATAATATTGGTAAGTCTCATTAATTAGTGTTTCATTTTATTTTGATTAATTATGTTTAACAGATCAACCACTTTTATTGATCAGTACTATGTTGCAAACTTTTTATTCACCCAGGTACCTATTAATTTGATTATATAAATATTATTCTAATCCTAGATGTTTGTTTTTTATCATTAGCCAAGAATTCACGAAAAATTATATATAAAAATTTATTACTCTTTTCCAACTTTTTAATTACATTCTTAATGGGTTTGACCCTAATGTCCCCGTTCAGTAATTAATGGGTGGTATTGAGCTAGACCGGACCCACAGATTCATAGCAGTTTCATGAATGAGGAGTGGATCAAGGATATTAGTATAGATCTGGAGTATTTTTGATTTTTTGGATACTTATTGGTGATTATAGGTCAATGAATTGATGGTTTATAGTGCTCTATCATGCAGGGTGTCTGGCGGAAGTCCAACGAATCTATGGAGATTATTTCTAGAAAATGAAAGCTGGAATCCCTGAACCATGTCTGAATTTTCCATTTTTGGCCAAATATCGGATAAAATTGAATGTATAATGGATATATTACATCACAAGTTGTGGATATGGAAACCTAGAAAGAAACATGACAACACACTGGGTTGAAGGATGAACATGAGGCTTGTATCCCCCATAGTAGTAGCGATTTGGGTTATGAAAAAGATAAGGATGGCGCATTGTGTAGGCTTCTTACACTCAGTTTACCCCTTCCCTATTTGGGAACCCATGTGATAGATCACAAGTGCAGGATACCATGCTGATGTATTGTCATGACCCATCCTAGTGGGTCTCGAGTCGCAACTCCCCAAGCCCACGTCCAATAGGCCAGGGGCTGGTGACTAGAACCGAGTAGACATGCTACTAACATGGGAGGAATTGCCTCTAAACCCGTACACACGCACACAGATATCCACGTCCACAAAGCTGAAAAGTAAAAACTACTAAAATGGAAAAGATGAATGCATACACTAAAACACCACCACAGAGTACGACATGAAAGTAATGATCAAGAATGTAAATCCCTGGGCCAAAAGTACAAGCCTACCAGAAAGAAAGTCTATAACAAAGTCCAACCTGTAAGGAAAGTTACTAGGACTGCAATCTGTAGTTGTAGGAACACACCTCGGCCTGTCTGATCTCACTGAACACCGTCCGGTCCTGGTCTGCCTAGAATACTATCAAAGGCTCGCTCATCTGCACAAGACATGTCACGTGCGGGCAAAACCCATGCAGGGGTCAGTATAACAATACCCTGTAGGACACCCCGAACCCACAAATGAAATACAAAAAGGTAAAATTACCGTAATGGAGTGATATAATAAGATCGACATAGTATATGTCTACAATACATAAAACAAGAATATCCAGGTATACTCATGCATGATCGACTATCGCGAAACCATCACTAAGATCCAGCTTGAAGATTCCACTAAGTATGCATCCGGGAGGACACACTCCTAATTCTGAAGAGAGATATGAAGTACTCGTTCTGGGAGAACACACTCCACAAGCACTATGAGAACATGATGCTAAGATGAGTATCATAGCCAAGTCATGGGGTGATTCTGACAACTCAGTATGAGCTAATCCTCTAAGTAGGGGATCAGTGCCCAGGTAATGTTGGTCATGTCGATACCAAGAACTCAACCTAGGGTTCCAGGATTGAATAGAGGATCCATCTCTATGTCTCACGGAGGGGATTCCAACAAATCTATTCATGGAGTTCTGTTGAAGGGATGATACTCTTGTGTAAAGGAAACGATACCAGAAACTTCAGGGAGATGACTAAGGGTACAGACCCTAAAAGAACTAGTCCATGTCACAGAAGACAAGTGGCTCAAGTAAATCAATAAAAGGTTACAAGTCATGTATTATGGTTACACGCCATGTTACTGGACCCTGGGTACTGCCTGTGTATATGGCCCGTGTAATACATCCAAGACATATAAAACCAAACTACACAGCGTGAAGAAAAGTGCACACCATGTCCTAGCACCTGGGCTCACTCTGTGTACGCTGGCTGTGTGCCCATACATTGTCTCTACCCGTGTCTGTGTCGCCTGCCCGTGTACCAGTACACAGGGTATCCCGTGTATCTCGCCAGGTCTGGCCGGGGAGGGGTGTACACGATGTGTCCTTGCCCGTGTACCCTGCCTGTGTCTGTGTACTCCCAGAGTACACGCCAGGGAGTCTGCCGACGAACACACACCGTGTATCCCATAATACAAGGCTTGTAGTCAGGAATTTTCCATAACCATTGTCTTCCTCAGCGCATCTCGTATAATCCTCCGGATCTTGATACAACAGGCCGATCATCGTGAAACTACGGATTTTTTGTCATCCCGCACCAACGAAACCAATTCTGTTGATTTCGAGCTTCCGATCGGCCTTGAAAACGCATCTCGGTCAATCCGCACGAAAACGCTCAACGAACGGAAACTTTTGAACCATGTTGATTTGTACACCTCCATCGCCTTCGCACCTCCGTTAGGTCATATCGATGTTGGATCTTTGATTTCAGATCATTGTGCCAAAAATTGAGCGAACGATGATCGATTTTTCCAGGAACGTGAAGAACGCGCATGAAGAACGCATCAGAATCGGGAGAGAAAAACACAACAATCGAGAGGGACGAACCTCGATCGATGTTCATGTCGATCTCGGTTCGTCATCGTTATAATGTTGAGAAAAAACCATAACAATCACAAGAATCAAATACCTCGATTACCACAAATATACCACCTCATATGGACGACCGATCCACAAGATCATCTGTTCATGGATTAGTCTGCGTTCGTTGTGGAAATCAAAAATCGGGAAGAAAAATACATCGAACATCCTACCTGGATTTCCACGGCATTCGTTGGTGATGATCTGGTCGTCACGTCGAGAGGTTTTCTCCAAAGCCTCCAAATCCACCAAGGGTTTCAGGGTTATGATGTTTTTAACCCTGGAACCTGTGCAAGCCTTTATTTAAAAGGAAGATATCTGCTGCAATAGATTTAATAGAATCTCTCTGTAGAAATAAAATATTTTTATAAAATATTTTATTACTCTTATCCCAAAAAATAGATTTCACCGCCGACCTGTGCCGGCCGATGTTAGGCCTCACCTAAGGCAAAAAAGTTGTTTTGAACGCAATGGTGCCCTCAGATTTATGATCCAAGCACCCGTTCAGGCATTATTCTAGTTTTTAGAAAAACTGCACGCGTGTTTTATTTAATTATTAAATTAAATTCAAACATTTGTTCAGTGCTCACCCGGCCTTGGAACTGCACACCGTCTCTGAGATTGGTCTCGAATTAATTCCCATATAATATTAAAATAATACATGGAAAAAAATCAGGGACATTACATCACACCCACCTTATGGATTTTATGTCTCTGAAAATCCAAAACAAAGGCTACTCAAAAAGATGTGGGTACTGCATGCGAATCTGAGCCTCCCGCTCCCACGTTCTCTCATGGAGATTCTCGTGCTGCCACCGGACATGCACCAAGGGAATATCTTGCCCATGAAGGGTCTTCTCCTGCTAATCCTCGATCTCCACTGGGAACACAGTAAAGGTCACTCCATCATCGATGTCCAGCTCTCTTTAGTCAATAACGTGTGATGGATCATGCACATATCTCTATAGTTGCGACACATGGAAGGTGTTGTGTACCGAATACATCTGAGGTGGTAGATCCAAGTGGTACACCACCTCACGAACTCTACTCAGAATCTAAAAAATTCCAACAAACCTCAGAGATAGCTTTCCACATCGACCAAATCTCCACAATCACCGTCAAGGTGAGACCTGAAAGAACACATGGTCTCCCTCCTTGAACTCTAAGGGCCTCCACCTCCTGTCGGCATAAGAATTTTGCCGACTCTGTGCATTCTTCATCCGCTATTGGTTGACCTACACCTTTTCTGTAGTATCTCTCAACATATCTGGGCCCATGAGTGCTGACACTCCTGGGTCAGTACAACAAAGTGGCGACCTGCGAGGTCACTCGTACAGAGCCTTGAGTGGTTCCATACTAAAAGTGGAATGATAATTGTTGTTGTAAGAAAATTCCACCAGTGGTAGGTGATCTTCCTAGCTATGAATGAAGTCATGTATTCAAACTCGAAGCATATCATCTAGGGCCTAAATGGTCCGCTCCGTCTGACCATCAGTCTGGGGAAGGAATGCTGTGTTAAAGCATAACTGAGACCCAAAATCTTCCTGTAGTCCCTTCAACAACCGGGATGTGAAATGAGCATCATGATATGAGACTATCGTGGATGGAACTCCACGAATTGGGACTATCTCTTGCACGAAGAGGCGTCCCATGCTCTCTACTGGACTCTGCTCCCGTATGGCTAGGAAGTGGGCTGACTTGGTGAGTCAATCAATGATCACATAGATGGCATCGTGTACCTTGGATGTACGTGGTAGACCCATCACAATGTCTGTGGATATCACATCCAACTTCCACTCTAGAACTTCAAGGGGATGAGTCAAACCTACTGGAACCTGGTGCTCAACCTTTACTTGCTGACAAGTATGGAACCAAGAGATGAACTCTGCCATACCCTTCTTCAGTCATGGCCACCAGAACTAACGTCGGAGGTACTGATACATTTTTCCACGCGTAGATACACTGCCGAAGTGGGTGTATGAAACTCCCTCAAAACCTCCACCCGCAACGTCACATGTACTACCGTGCACCCTCTGAAAAGAACAACGTGCTCCCCGCCTACTGAATATCCATCAGCAGCATTACCTATGTATATCTGATCACATAGAGTCCCACAACTAGAATCCTCATGTTGTGCGTCCCTGACTCGCTATAAGAGTGGAGGTGTAACAACCATCGACTGAAGGTAAGATCCCTCATCTCCATCCACGAAGGATAACAATAAGGAGGCCAACTACCTCATCGCCTCATCCCGCAACCGCAAACTGGATTTCCTACTGAGAGCATCTGCCACCATGTTCCCCTTCCCAAGAGTATAAACGTTCTCAAAGTCATAATCCGGGATAAACTCAAGCCATTGCCTCTATCTCAAATTCAGATCCTTCTGAGAAAAGATATATCTGAGACTCTTGTGATCACAGTAGATGGTAAACCGCTCGCCCATCAGGTAGCGCTGCTGCATATTCAATGCGAAAAATACCTCTGCCAACTCAAGGTAATGGGCCGCATATTTCTACTTATGTGGCCTCAACTGACGTGAGCCATAGGAAATCACCGCCTTCGTCTGCATTAGGATACAACCAAGACTGGTTCCTGATGCATCACAGAACACTACATACTCGACACCCTCCTCCGATAATCTCATGATCAAGGCCCTCATCAAACTCTGTCTCAATAACTGGAAAGCCTACTGGCATCTATCAGTCCACCTGAAGGGCATCCCCTTTCGGGTCAAAGCCGTCATGGGTTCTGCAATCCTGGAGAAATCAAGGATGAATCTGCGATAGTAGCCTGCCAACCGAAAGAAACTCCACACCTCCTTCATGCTCCGAGGTGGCACCCAGGCTAGCATAGCCTCCACCTTGGTTGGGTCCACTACAACACCATCTACTAAGATAACATGTCCCAGAAAGTGGACCTCATGTAACCAAAACTGACACTTCGAGAGTTTCCCATACAACGTGTGCTCTCAGTGTGTGTCCAGAACCATCCTTAGGTGTCTCGCGTGCTCCTCCTCGGGCGCAGAGTACACAAGGATATCATCGATGAAGACCACTACAAACCGGTGAAGGTAGGGATGAAAGATCTGGTTCATGAGTCCCATGAAAACTGTTGGGTCATTCGTCATGCCGAAGGGCATCACCAAGTACTCATAGTGATCGTAGCGACATCGGAAATCCATCTTCGATATATCCTCATCCCGTACTCGCAACTGGTGATAGCCTGATCATAGATCAACCTTCGAGAACCATCGTTCCCCCCTCAACTGGTCGAAGAGGTCATCGATCATCGGTAGTGGATACCGGTTCTTTACGGTCACCTGATTCAAGCACCGGTAATCCACACATAGCCTCATGCTCCCGTCTGCCTTCTCAGAAAACAGCACTAGGGCCGCCCAGGGTGAAATTCTGGGTCTCACAAAGCCCTTCTTCTGAAAGTTGTCCAGCTGCACCCTCAGCTCATGAAGCTCTGGAGGAGCCATCCGATATGCTGACGCTGATATCGGTGTCGTCCCGGGTTGCAACTCAATGCAGAAATCTATCTCCCAACAGGGAGGTATCCCGGGGACATCCTCCGGAAAGATGTCTTCGTACTCAACCACTACTTCTAGAAACTGGAAACTCATAACATCTACTGCGCCAAGGGCAAGGCTAGCCAACTGATGTGAAATCAGTTGTGCCCTCTTATGCACGAGTCTATCCTGCGCTGCCTGGGTCTCTCTTTCACCGACAAAATAAGACCTCGTTCCATCACTGCGGACACACTGCACCCTTCTCCTAAAACAGTCGATCTGGTCATGAACTGTGTATAGACAATCCATAACAGTAATGACATCGTAAGGCCTCGACGCTACCACCAAGAGGTTCCCACAAAAACTCTCACCTCCATGATTCAGGTCACACTATCTACAAAGGTGTGTGATATCTGAATCTTCTCTAGTCCGTGTTTCTAAGCGTAAGGGTCGAGTCAACGGCTCAACTGGAAGATCACGGTCTCAAACAAGATAAGCAGCCAGAAAGAAATGACTAGCACCTGTGTCTATCAATACGGCAACTAAAGTAGAAAATACACAGATAGTACCTCTAATCATTCCAGGAGAACCAGGGTCATAAGCCTCTGCCCCCTGCAGCTATCCCTGCCTATGTCCACCAGCTCCCTGGGCCTAGGGTGGACCCCCTAAAGGTGGCGGTGGAAAAGGGTCAAAACGCCGACCACCTCCAGCTGCTCTCCCAGCTCCCCTACCACGTCCAGCACCCCCGGGATTTGTCTGCTCCACATGTTGACTCTTCCTCGGTGGTCCATCCACTGCTCTCGTGTCAGTAGTATGATAGGTCGGACAATCCCGAACAAGATGTCCCCTTCTATCACATGAGTAGGATCACCTCTCTCGAGGCTGGCTAGATGCACCCTGCGAACCCTGTACGACAGACCCCCTGTCCTAGGATCTCCTCTAAAAACGTCTCCCACGCCTGGGCCCTGAACGTCAGCTCCCTGCTACCGAGGTCTTAGCTCTAGCTCTCCCACTACTGACATCTTCCGGTTGTCTCTGCTCTTCCAAGAATCTCCCGACCACCAGAACCCACTCAAGCACCCCAGCATAAGTAGGAATTCTCATAGGGATGATGATAGCTCAGATATCTCTACGCAAGCCCCGCTCAAAAGTCTGATCTCTGTAGTACTGATCACTAACCATATCCATCGAGTACAGTGAGAGGTCGGTAAACCTCGACGAATAGTCAGCCACCATCATGGTTCCTTGCTGGAGATGAAGAATCTCATGTATGCGTACTACTCTCAAGGTGCCCGGTGAAAACTCCTCTCTGAAGAGACGCTCGTACTCCGACCATGCGAGTGTTGCCTCGTTGTGAGTCTGGATAAAAAAACTCCACCATCGTCATGCCGAGCCCGGTAGAAGGCTCGCTGCCAGGATCACTATCTGGTCTGGCGGTGTCCTGACCAAACAGAAGATTCTGGTCACTACCTCAAGCCATTCCCCTACTACCTGAGAGTCAGGAATGCCTCGAAACCTGAGGGGTCTCTGTCCATGGAACTCATGGAGTACGCTCATCCTGTACTCCTCCTCCACTGGTACGACATGCACTAAACACTGCTCCACAGGTGGCGGGATAACTAGAACACCACCTGGTGGTAAATCTAGGGGATCTGGTCCCTGTATCGAGGCATCAGCACTGAGGGGGTCATCCTCGTGATCAAGCTGATGGATCCTAGTGGGTGCGTGTCACGGAGGCATCCTATTAAAGAAACAAGATATATCTCATTCAGTGAGTATATCTGGAGAGCTGACTCAAAAATGACATGGAAACCACTAACCCATTCCTATATGATTCATGTAGCATTATTCTCCCTGCAACTAGTGTTCTCATGTTCCGATTCGAAAAGAATGTTATCAGAGTCCTGGTGTTTGGATACGTCAGTCTCCTGCACCAACACTGGGGTCCTTGGCCTGAAATCCGAACTCGAAACACTTAACATTGTTGCCCCAAACCAACTCACAGACTCTCAGTCCTAAGGTAGAACCAACCACCTCTGATGACACTCTGTTACGACCCGTCCCAGTGGGGCCCGAGTCGCAACCCCCCAAGCACACCTTCAATAGGCCAGGGGGTGGTGACTAGCACCGAGTAGGAATGCTACTAACATGGGAGACATTTCCTATAAACCTGCACACACACACACACACACACACATCTCCAAGTCCACAAAGATGAAAAGTAAAATCTACTAAAATGGAAAAGATGCATGCATACACTAAAACCCAACCACAGAGTACGACAGGAATGTAAAGAGAAAGAATGTAAATCGCTTGGGAAAAAGTACAGGCCCACCATAAACAAAGTCTGTAACAAAGTCCAACCTATAAGGAAAGGTACTGGGACTACAATCTATAGCCGTAGGAACACACCTCGGCCTATCTGATCTCATTGAACATCGTCCGGTCCTGGTCCGCCTAGAATCCTGTCAAAGGCTCGCTCATCTGCACAAGAAACGACATGTGCGGGCAAAGCCCATGAAGGGGTGAGTATAACAATACCCAGTAGGACACCCCGAACCCACAAAAGAAATAAAATAAGTGAAAAATACCACAATGGAAAGATACAGTCATCTCCACACAGTATATGTCTACAAAACATAAAACAAGAATATCCAGATATACTCATACATGCTTGACTATCATGAAACCACCACTAAGATCCAGCTCGAAGATTCCACTAAGTATGCATCTGGGAGGACACACTCCTAGGTCTGAAGAGAGATAAGAAGTACTCGTTTTGGGAGAACACACTCCACCAGCACTATGAGAACATGATGCTTAGATGAATATCACAGCCAAGTCATGGGGTGATTCAGAAAACTCAGTCTGAGCTAATCCACTAAGCAGAGGATCGAAACCCAGGTAAAGTTGGTCACGTCAATACCAAGAACTCTACCTAGGGTTCTAGTAATGAATAGAGGATCCATCTCTAAGTCTCACAGAGGGGATTCCAACAACTCTATTCAGGGAGTTCTGATGAAGGGATCATACTCATGTGTAAAGAAAACGATTCCAGAACCATCAGGGGGACGACCAAGGGTACGAGACCTAAAGGAACTAGTCCAAGTCACAGAATACAAGTGGCTCAAGTAAATCAATAAAAGGTTACATGGCGTGTAGTATGGTTACACACCATGTTCCTTGACCCTGGGTACTGCCCATGTATACGACCCGTGTCATACGTCCTAGACATATATAACCAAACTACATGGCGTGTTGAAAAGTAAACGTCGTGTCCGAGCACCTGGGTTCGCTTCGTGTATGCTAGCCATGTGCCCCTACACGGTCTCTTCCCGTGTCCGTGTCGCCTTCCCGTGTACAAGTACACGGGGTATCCCGTGTATCTGGCCGGGTCTGGCTGGGGAGGGGTGTACACGGCGTGTCCTTGTCCATGTACCCTTCCCGTGTCCGTGTACTCCCGGAGTACACACCAGACAATCCACTAAGGAACACACGTCGTGTATCCCATACTACAAGGCATGTAGTCGGGAATTTTCAAGAACTGTCGTCTTCCTCTGCGTGTCTCAGCTAATCCTATGGATCTTTATCCAACTGCTCGATCATTGTGAAACTCCGGATATGGGGTCGTCCTGCTCCTACGAAACCGATTCCATCAGTTTTGGGCATCTGATCGGCCTTGAAAACATATCCCGATTAATCCGCATGAAAACGCTTGAAGAACGGAAACTTCCAAACCACATTGATTTGTATGGAGCCATCATCGTCACACCTCTGTTTGGTTGTCTCGATGTTGGATCTTTGATTTCGGATCATTGAACCAACAAACGAGCGCACAACGATCGATTTTCCCAAGAACGCGAATAATGGACACGAAGAACGCGTTGGAATCGGGAGAGAAAAACACAGCAATTAGGAGGGACGAACCTCGATCGATGTTCGTGTCAATCTTGGTTCGTCACCATTAGAAGGTTGAGAAAAAACCATAACAATCACAAGAATCAAATCCCACGATTCCCGCAAATATCCCACCCAGCAAGGACGATAGATCCATGGGCTAATCCATTTGTGGATTAGTTCGTGTTCTTCATGGAAATCAAAAACAGGGAATATAAATCACATCAAACATACTACATGGATTTCCCTGACGTTCGTTGGCGAAGATACGGTCATCGCATCGATAGGTTTTCTCCAGAGCCTCTAGAGCCGCCAAGGGTTTCTGGGTTATGAAGTTTGTAACCCTGGTCCTTGCGCATGCCTTTATTTAAGAAGAAGTTATCTGAAGCAATAGATTTAATAGAATCTCACTACAGAAATAAAATATTTTTATTAAATATTTTATTAATCTTATGCCCAAAAACTAGATTTCACCACCAACCTGCGTCGACTGATGTTAGGACTCACCTAAGGTAAAAACGTTGTTTTAACTGCAATGGGCCCCTCATATTTATGATCCGAGCACCCGTTCAGGAGTTATTCCACTTTTTTAGGAAAACCACTCGTGCACATTATTTAATTATTAAACTAAATTCAAACATTTTTTTGGGGCTCTCCCGGCCTCGTAACTGCATGCTGTCTTAGAGTCTGGTCTCGAATTAATTCCAATATAATATTAAAATAATACATGGAAAAAATCTAGGACATTACATTTATAGGGTCATGTACTTTTGTACATGAACATGTGTTCTGGTACTAGGACACTACCAAAAGTGAATAGACTGTGACCGGTTAGCCTGAAAACATTTTGTAGTACACCTATACAGGATGTACTACTATGAGGGATGAATCTTTGAGCTAGTCGACGATATGACAAGGTAGTGGAGTAGTACCACATGCCATGGGGTTCACCTTACATGTTCTGTACCCTTTCACCTCTTTTGATGAAACTTCAAAAGTCTGTTTCTCTTTCATTTGAACACTAGTGTAAAAATGTTTTTTAAGTCAGTGTTTAGTATTTTTATACCATTTTTATGGAAATGTTGATGCTGGAGATTTAAAAAAGAATACTTTTAAAATCCTTTAATATAACTGATGTAAAAAATATTATTTTTGATGTTTTATATGTCGATTATTTAATATCTGACATTAAATATGATTTGTTGAAGGGTTATCACATTGGTTATTAAATAATCAATGTCAAAACCATTCCACCATGTCATTTTTTATATAATCGACAAGGAAAACACTGATCCTGATGAATTTTTATTCCACTTATTTAATAATCAATGTGAAAAATGTGTCGTGATGATTGTTTTCCCATTTTTTAAATAGCCAATGTAAAAATATATATACCACATCGGTTATAAAAAAAGATGACGTGGAAAACCATGATCCCTTGCAATTTATGACATCAATTATTATATAACAGAAATAAAAAACCCACAGAAATTTTTCCTCACATAGATTATAAAATAACCAAAGTAAAAGCCAATTGTTTTTTCAAAATTTATGAAACCCTTCTTCTCCACTACAGAAGCAGACCTAAAACATCCAATACCAGACCAGAAACCATATCATTAAAAAAATCAAACTAGAAATAATCAAGACCGGTAGAGAAATTAAAAATACACATTTTCAACATTAAAAAATTACAATATTAACAAAAAACCTTAAATCCAAGAAAAACAACTACAAAATACACATTTATTATTGAAACATTAAATATTAAAATCATTATTATAACAAAAAAAAATCCAATAAAACCTATAAAATAATTTGAGCATTCCACTTTTATGTCTTTGAACTCTTGTGAATAAGGTTTCGGGTCATCAAATAGATATAAATTAAAAAGATATTAGTTTACCTGTATAATGAATAAAAAATTTGAAATGTTAAGGAATAAAGAATAATGAAATATAACTTGGTCGAACATCATAACTATTCCAGTGGTAATTTTTTCATACATAAATCTTAACATATAATATATCCAATCAATTATTCCTTATTATTTATGAAAATTATTTTTAAATGAGTTTTTCATTTCAAAATATCATTACTATATAATACATAGAAAATGTAATAATTATAAATGGATATTCACCTTTTCTTTTAGATTTTTGATCTTGGTATTATTTATCTTTATAGATCTCCAAATGAAAGCACATACCCTTTTAGAAAAAATTATGAATGAAATTAATTTCAATTTCATTATAATATAAACAACTATTAAGAAATTAAAACTAACATTTCCAACAAGATCATAAAATTTCCTTGCACATTTCCGTTGGAAAACATATATCCAATAAAGAGATTTATCCATTGGAAACAAATACCTTACATCCAATGGTTAAAGATATAAATTAAATTTTAATTTTAATGGTAATTTTGTTAAAAAAAATATATTAAAATTTGTCAGATATATGTTTTATACCTCTCAACATAAAGAAACATCCAACACTACATAATTATATTCTGTGGAAATATTTTAGAAAAATAAACTTCTTTTTGTTCCTCATCCAATTAATGCACATTAGGTGAAATATATTACAACTCTTTCATCCCAGAAAAATAAATCTTCTCATTCATATCACACATCATCAAAATATACATAACACAAAAAAACATAATTTTAAATTTTCAATAAATTTAACACGAGGAAAGTTTTGTGTCAAGGATTACATTGAAAAAACATGCACCATGTTGATGCCCAACATATCTCCAATAACAAGATCATTGATATCATTTAAAATAATCCCCATATCTATTTCACATCAACACACATGAGATTCCAATGGAAACAAATAATAACCAGCCATAAAATCTGAAAATCATGATATTCTTTCAAGACTACTAGAATATGAATATGTTGTCATATACCGTTTCTTTTTTATTGGTCATATAGATTTTATTTACCTTTAAAGTATTCATGTAAATAAATAGATAAATATATTCACTTAACAATATTAAAATAAATTAATACGAAAATAAAATAAAAGATATAACAAACACATACATCTATGTTAATGGGTCTCAGAAGTCTAGATGGCCAAACAATAAATTGTATTATTCTTTGTCCAACTTTCATCACCACATATGTAGGTAATGGTACTCCAAAACATATATCAATAATATATTTTATATTGAACCTATATAGCTATACATTTAACATTTTATGAATAATTGTATCTCCTATATAATATATCAACCTATATAGAACTATAAGATAGTGATCATCATCAATTCTAAACTCACAATAACTAAGAAGTGGTGGACGAGGGGTGTCAGAATAAAATAAAAATGGGGTCTATTAGAGGGGGTATAAGATAAATAATGGTCTCTATAGGTGGATGTGGATGATAAATAATGGGGTCTATAGGTAGATGTGGGGGAGTGGGAGCTTCTGGAGGAGGTGGAGTGGGAGTTGTTGTTTGAAATTTTCATTTCATGCTTGAAAATAATGACTGTACTGAAGATCTCATATTTCCTTAGGTGATCAACTCCTCAACATAATCTTGTATAAATTATTTTAAAACTATGTAATTATTAAAAGTATATAAATTAATTGAATTGACTTAAATAAAAGAAATAAAAAAAATACAATCATCTCTACAATGACCCATGATTATTCTATACAATATTTAGCACTTTTTCCATCTGACCCCTCTTCCATTTTTGATGGATAGATATATGGGAGAGAGGGGAAGCCTCTCGAGAGCAAGAATACTTATATCTATGGTTTTTTTACTTTTTATCTATCATTTGTTCTTTTACTAAAATATTCCCTCCTCGAGATAAACTATGAGGGTAACCATTTCTGGAGTAGATATTCTGATGAACTCTCCTTGATTCCTATAAATTATGAATTGGAAATAATTAAGAATTTATTAATAAGATAATTAATATAAGAAAACATCTAAAATATTACATTTCACTTACCAAAAATACTTCAACTCTTCTATTTGTAATTTTTTCCAATGTTTTTTCATCTATAAAACACTTTATATGACATGGACTGTCATTTTGAAAATCCCCAAAAATGAAATCAGATGTGATCGTTGATTTGAAATCGCTCCATCTCCAAGAAGCCATCGATAAAAATTTCCTCCAGACTTCACCAATGTTATGTATATCAGTTGTTATATGATATAGAAGAGGGAAAACATATTATACTATAAACATTTCAATATTACTCAAAAAATGGAAAAAGTGCTTACCAAAATCTTTTCCCACAACTGAGATAGTTTTTTTTTCTCAACACTCCTCTAATTATTAAATAAAAATGTTGAATTACATTTTACCCTATGTTGATAAAAAAATAATGATCTATTTTGAATTAAGACCACCTCTAACATAATTCTCATTAATTTATATAACAATCCTGTAGCCCTATCTATGAGAAAGTGATAATTTTCAAAAATGTGTGCATCCACATTTACCAACCCAAAAAATCTTATTTGTTGTTTTGGGTGATCATGAAGAATGTTAGGGAACATGAAGTGAAGCATGAGGATGTTCATCCCGAGAGGAATTATCTTCATTCTCATCTCCAAATTTTTGTAGTTGATCAACTAATTGATCTATCATTATCCTTTAAAACAAAGAAACAAACATTTAGTAAACAAAATATACAAGTTCACATATTACAATAAAAGTGTAAAAAAATAGAAATGTTATGAAACAAAAAATTAATCAAAACATAACAAATTAATTTTCATATTTTATATATTTAACTGAAATTATAACAACAGTACTGATATGTTAAATTTCATGTAAATGAATGATAAAAACTCCAATATTTGTGTATAAATATTAAAAAATTTCCAACATAATAATTTAATTTCTTCTTAAATTTTTTTAATATATATATTTAAAGTAATTTTAATTCACCAGAATCAACAAATATATAAGATATGTAATGGTAAACATGGTAAAATAAATAAATAAACTAAAATAAAAAAAGATTTCTATTAATTAATTTTAATATGATTTTTAATAAAGAAAAAAGATATCTAAATTTTTATGAATTTAATAACAGTTAAAAAGAAATAAACATATGTTACCTGTAATATTATGAATGTACTAATGGATTATTTTCTCAAATTCATTCACCATGATTGTTTCTTATGGAACAAACCATATCTATAATATGCTCATCATTATTATCTATTAATCTTACCAGGGTAGTAGGTATCTCACATAAATTAGATTCTTCATCCAGTTGATTAACACTAACATATTGTTTTTTCTGGAAAAAAATAGACCACTTTATATCGAATTGATCAAAAACATATAAAATATGTTTTTCATGTGTTTTTATTATAAAAGAATCAGTTGTGTCTTCCGATCTATTCATATTAAAAAGTATCATTCCAAATTCATCATGTTTGACACCGTTGTTACTGATAAACCATTTGAAGTTACACATAGGAAAATTAATTTGAATTTAATAAACCACCCATATTTCATCAATGAGTCAATAATATGTACCTGATGCATAAATTGTGTTTTTGTCTTCAGAACATGAAAAATGCATTGCTTCTGCGAACACCAATACACCACTATTTTGAACTACACTTATTTTGTCCTGAGATTTCAAATAAAATGTATTACTATTAAGTCATACCCTGACCATGTTATCCCATTTATACTTGGACCACCCAATAACCATATTAATGACTCTGATTCATCTGATCTACCAATAATTTTCATTTTAATCCATGTCAAAAAAGATATATTATACTCATTCAAAATCCAAATTTCATTCTTATTTGTATGACATTACTTCAACTCATTAATATGAAATTTTATATATGATTGAGCATCATCCATGTTGTTCAAGATATATATATGTATCTTCTTTATCTCTTCCCCTACTAAGAATTTTAAATCAGAACATGAATCAAAATTCCCTCAGTACTGACTCATTCATGGTGAGATGGAGGCAAACCATTTTGCTCCACCTCAGAAAATTAGCTTGTAAAAAACTCAGAATCCTTATTATAAATACTCATTTCAAAAATGGAGGTTTTAAATAGATATACATTCAAAACATACCCCTTCAATATCTTCATATACATTTCTAAACGCTACTTCCAACATAGATATACAGGTCTACAAAGATTTATTACTGAAACTAGATGAACCATTTAATATTATTTTATATCATAAAAATATGATGGAAATTACATTTTTTATTGACAAAGTATAGAAATTGCTTCATTTTCCAAAATGTTCAAAGCACCCAGATGAATCACATTATTCAAAATTGAATTAAAAAAATTCACCTTTATGATAGTCTTTATAACAATTATGTAAAATATTTCCCGCAATTAAACTAGTAGAAGTTGTTAAATAATGATGTGAAAATAATGAGATTACATACATTCCAACTTCAAATCCTTTAAAGGGAAAATTGTTTTTACATTTGATGAATAAACCTACATAACTAGGTTATCATGAAGATAATGAAAAAAACTAATTTTCTCCATCTTGGATATTGTATGACATGATAGGGGTATAAATTTTAATCTTACATCAACATTGGGATCTAAGTCCAAACTTATTCCCATTGATAGTAAGTCTAATCTAGAATTCAATGCATCTTTATTATGTCCTTTAATATATAACAATTATCCAATCAAAATTTCATAGATATTCTTCTCCACATGCATGAAATCAATGTTATGTTTCACTTCATGATATATTTAGTATGGTAGCACAAAAAATATTGACCGGTTCTATAAAATATGTCTATCATTGTAATATTTATGTGACATTACAAATGTCACATTGTCACGAACCAGCCCGAGTTGAACCTAAACTGCTCCCAAGGGCCATCCTGTGATAAGTCCCAATAGGTGTTCCTGATCCTCCCAAGATGGAGACAAGAACCAAGGGCACCAATATAATACATAAGGAAATGTTTTTTCTCATATATTAACAATAAAAAACAACGGAACGAAAAGGAAAGCCCAAAATACATTTATATAAAAACTGAACTGAACATTATTTGTACAAGAAACTGAAAGTACAAATAAACCAACAAATCAACTAACCAAACCCAATAACCAAATAAATTCATGTGACCCTTATTGTAACTCTCCAACATAATGATCAAACATCCCCCAAGGAGATTAAACTCAAGCTGAACCTGCACAAGGGGTAAAAAACCGAAGAAGACTATAGGTGTCACTATTAAAACTCAGTAGGTTATCCTGATATTCTATTCCCAATGCACATCATTTAAAAAAAACATAAATTTCATGTTTTAAATTCCAGATATAAAGGTATTTTTTGAATGAGTTCCAATGTTATAAAAAATTTACCAGACAAAAACTTTCATGTTTTATAAACAAGAATAATAGTAAAAATTTTCAAAGAGGTGCAACATCAAAATTAAAATAGTTTTCAAGAGGACTGCTTTAAAGATTTTACACTTTAAAAAAATCAAACACATTGATGAATTTACCAACAGAACACACCGTATGCTGATGGTGAGTACATAATATCAAATGTGCACAAGTCATGGGAACACCCCTAGGCACTAGTTAGTTGTCAGCCCCAGGTACCTCGTATCTCGGAGAAAGTAACCATACTAAATATATGTTCCCATGTGTACAAGCCAGTAGTAGGGATAATACCCATAACCTAGTGGTCATACTACAACATAATCCTCATAGTTTGGTTAGTGTTGCAATCTTCAATCATGTTAAATGAAACAGGGGCCAAACCTGATAGATTCACTAGCATACTAGTACACGTTTTCCTACTTAGATACGCGGGATTCCCTTTAGTCCTCAATAAAGTTACACATACTATCAAATAAAAATTCCACATCAAAAGTTTATTACCAAACCATACACATAGACATATAACATAAACATTTTTACTTTTCATTCATGAATCAATAAACAACTAAAATGATTTGTAAAACAATTTCATGTCGTACAACAAGGCCTTCAATATAAAATCCTTTAAAAATGATCTTTTAAGGCCAAAAACCCATCAATAACATAACAACCTAGATTTGGATTCACCAAAACGAATTAATAAATAATTTTTATGAACTATAAAAATTTACCAAAAGATAGAACATGAAATACACATGGAATCTACTTTAAAAAAATTTCAAAAGGGCCTTTAAGGCTTTATCAAAACTATCCTTTGACCAAGGTTTAAATTCCACTATTATTAGGGAGGTGTTTAAAAACCATTTACAGTAGAAAAACACATTAATAAATCACTTAAAACATTTCAGTTACATAATCAAAACACAACCATTTTCATAAGGATGTGAAACGTGTCATTTTCCAAAAACATGGGCCAAAACATGCTGTAAACCAAAACCTAATTTTTGGAAAAACAAAATCCAAATTTTAAATCCATAAAATAATCCCAAAATAATTTATTACATGCTACCAATTTATTTATAAATCTAAAAAAAAAATTTTGAATTTCACTAGACACATATAAGCCAACAGTGAAATTTACCGAACACATGGCATGCACATTTATACCAAAACAACTATATTGTTAACAAAAAAAGTCATAAAAATTAATTTTCTCACAAAAATTAAAAAAAAAGTTTTACCGTAGCACATATCATATATATAAGGTTACAACAGTAGTATAATGATGATACATAAATGATAATGGCTTGTGAACGTGATATCTAACCTCAAATCCATGGCGTAAGGTAAACACACACCCAAAATCACAATCTGATGGTTTAAAAACCCTATACATATAGTGACCATCCCCAAATGAAAAAATTCCCAATTTAAGTACATTGGATAAATGGACCCTTGGTCGATCCTGACTAGGGGATATTATAAATCCAATAAATAATGAAAGGATGAAGAAGAGGGAGGATAAAGGAGAAGGAATCTAACCTTTTCTACTAGAAAACTCGTCGTATTCCATTAGATCTGCACCCATAGCGAAAATAAAATGGATTAAATCTTCTTGGAGAGGATCCTATGGTCTATAAGAACCTGGGAATGATGATTTATGGGAAAATAGTATGAATGGAATGATTTATGGATGAAATAATTTACCTTTGCGATTCTGGACGATTTTAGAGACATTGAGATGTTTTCCCTACTATTTGACTCCTATGGGCTCCAAAAAGATAATATTAATAATGGAGGTGATAATAGGGTTATTAGATTTGAGTGGTAGGTAGAATCACCAAAAAAATTTTAAAAATTAAAATTATAAAAAAAATTATTTTTTAAACTAGAAATGATCACCTGGGTTGGGACATTACCAAAATCAATAACAATAATTCACCATGTTTATGAATTTATAAGGGGTAAAAAGGGATATGGTAGTCTTAATATGTTAGTGGAGGCCAATAGGGTAGTAGAATTAATGTAAAATGATGAAAAACAAAGGATTTATAAAAGAAACAAATTTGGTATTTAAAACTATAAATTGGTTCATGATTCGCCCAAATCATGAAGTAACCACTATTTCTCCAAAAAATATTAAACAAGAAATGGGGAACTCAAATTAGGGTGATTAGATACATATGGTAGTTCAAAAATCAAAATTACTCTCACCCCACACCCAATAACATGATTGGTATTTTCAGTGAACCGGATCAAAATCGTGACATGAAAAGAAAAAAACTAGGTGTGAAAATTCTCCCCACCATTAATGATTTCCACCCCTAGAATGACATAGAATATTTCAGCTGATTCATCAACAACTAAGGATTTTTTATCAATATGTTCTATCCTCCTAACACAATGACACACCATAAACTAGTAATGTAACTTAATCCTCATACCTCAACCAAAACACCAACTCTTAACAACTTCCTGATAATAAACTGAAAAATGGAATCACTGCCTCCACAACCAAACCAAGAACCCAATTGTTGGGCCTTCTAACAAAGAACCCAAAAATCACCCAAACCAAAGTGAACTCATGAAAACCAAATATTCTAGTGGATTATGGTATGGACTCCCAACCATTATGAAACAAATAGCACTATATATATTCTTAGGAGGAAAAATCAATGAGTCCCATCGTGGGTCTCCCCACTATTAGAACCCCACATGAATCGAACAAATAATAATTCAACATGAGATATAATTGGGCTTCACACACCAAAGCCAACAAAAAAACTCTTGCAACAACCTGCCAACCCATTTTGAGAGGAACACAAACTGATAATTTGTTCCACCCACTCTCGAACGGATGCGGAAAGAACTTTTCCAACACTCTATACACTGATCCAAACCCACACCAAATATGGAGGGGAGGGAAGGGGACCCAATCCTTGGGACATTAAAACCACAATAAAAACAATGTAACTACCTCCCTGAAATGGTATAGGTATTATCTTAGCAATACTACCCAGAATCATAGGACTCTAGATTATATGCCAGCTTCACTCCGAAACCTATGGCTGGAGTTCTGATGGATGAAGCATCTATTGACTCGCATTCTAGATTTGATAATACCCAACTTGTACTCTATCCCTTAGTTGCACATAGTTCCATATAACACTCCCAGGAAGAAAAAATATATCAAGAGAATCCATGAAACTACCTTCCTCAACAACACTTTTTTATCAAAAAAAAAAGAACACAGAGGTACACAACATTATATTCTCTCACTCTGAATGAGTATAAGAATGAACAGGGCACACAAAAACACCCACTAAACATCACTAAGCACAATTAAAAAACAAAGATAATCAACATAAAGGTAAGACACTTTAAATATATCCCAAATAACTGTTTATTTAAACAGTTAGGCTAAGGTATCATTCTATGAGGTGGATTTAAAATTTTAAATGAATCCTTATGTTTATAGTAGGAAATATTTCCAATGAAGAACTATTCATGGACACATCACAACATTAAACACATATTTAAAAACCCAATTAACATTACTCCAAAACCGAGAAACTAAAAAGATCTTATCTCAAGACACACCAAGAGCATGAATTCTTTATCACATGGAAGCATTCTGAATAAACAAATCTTTGAGACATTGAAAACTAGCAACATAACCATTGGTTTACAAACAAAGGCCACAATTTTTCAGCTCAAAACACATTTGAAAAACAAACAAAATTGGTGGGTTTCCACATTAACCAATGTTGTTTCATCAAACCTCACCCACATTTACATTTCCATGCCAACCTAGGAACCCAAACACCATGCCATATACACCATACTTCCAAATATAAATAAAACCATGCTTGTGAGCACCCATGAAAACACCAAAGGCTAAAACAAAACAACATAATTCCAAAAAATCATGTACCTTCAAATGGAACATGAACATCCTTGTCAAAAAACCCTTTTCATATTTCACAAAACAAACCACAGATTATTAAGAACCATTTGTTTAAAATCTACCCCTTTTCATGTTTAACATCTTTTAAATCAACCAATCTACCCCAAACAACCCGTCCCCATTTTCTAAAATTCATCAAGTTATATTTTCATAATCTAAGGGTAATTGAGACCAATACCCTTTCTAGGAAATCACTAGTTGCTCAAAACCAATTTCCAAAACTAATTCAACAGATTCAAACACTTTTTAACATCCCAAAACACCCCATTTAAAACATAGATTCATAGTCACCTTAAAATGATTAAAACATTCAAAACTTTTTATTCCAACAAACCGCAAGGTTATATAATGGATAATCCAATCCCGTTAAATCATTCCCACTTCCTATTTTTTCCCCCAAAAACACAACCTTCAAAAACCATTCTTATATTTAATTTTTGAATACCCCTTTTCCAAATTTTAAAAATCCAATACTTCCTTTTAAAACCCATTTTTCACGTATTTTCAAAACAAAAATTCATAATTCATGAAACGTCCAAGAAACCCACAAAAGGGAACTAGTGTCAGCAGGTGACTTGTCAATATGGTTGGTGGCCATATGTCAAACACAACACCAACACAAAGAGACTTATTAGGACGATGAACCATCACCACATGGATTTCCAGTCTCTATGAGCTCATGGAGGCCATTATTAAGATTCCCCTTGTCATTTCCCAACAACAAACAATCAACAAGAACAAAGAAAACTAATAAAACAAGACATCTCGTGGAAACTCGAGGATTAGAATGAGAAAGAGTTTGCGAAACTATTCAATCCCTTAACCCTCAAGTCCAAACAACCCTAATATATCTACCTTGTCATACCCCCAAATAACAAGGGTGCTCTAAAAATAAAGGTCTACTAAGATCCGACCTCCTCTGATACCATTTTGTCATGAACCAGCCCGAGTTGACCCTGAATCGGTCAAATGGACAAACTCGAGAAAAGTCCCCTAGAGGCATTCCCGATACTCTTGGGATGGTGAAAAGTATAAAGGAATCAATAGAGTACATAAGGGAATGGTTTAATCCATATATAAACAATCAAACAAACCACAGAAAGAAACGGGCAGCCCAACGTGCATTTATATAAAAACAGAACTGAACATTATTTGTACAAGAAACTATAAGTAAAACAAAACCAACAACTCAATTGACCAAAGATGATAACCAAATAAATCCATGTTACACTTCTGGTCACTCTCCAACATAATTATCATACATCTCCCATGGAGGTCAAACTCAATCTGAAACATGCACAAGGGCTAAAAAATAGAAGAAGTCTATAGGCATGAGTATTAAAACTCTTTAGGTTAGCCCGATATTCTAATTCCAATGATAATACATTAAAATAAAAGAAACATCAATTTCATGTTTTAAATATAATATATAAAGGTATTTTTCTCTAATGATGTCCAATTCTATAAAAAAATTCAAGACAAAAACTTGCATGTTTTATAAACAAGAATGCTAGTAAAAATTTTTAAAGAGGTGGAACATCAAAATTAAAATAGTTTTCTAGAGGGGTGATTTAAATAATTTTCACTTTTAATCAAATAACACAATCTAATTAATTTACCAACCAAACACACCATATCCCGATAGTTAGTACAAAATAGCCCATGAGCACAAGTCACAGGATCACCCCTAGGCACTAGTTAGTTGTGAGCCCCAAGTACCTCATATTTCGGTGAAAGTAACCATATTAAATATTTGTTCTCATGAAAACGAGAAACTAGTTTGGATAATAACCATAAAATAGTAGTCCAAAAAATCATCATCATCATTTTTTAGTTAGTTTTTTCATCACCAAACATGCTACGTGAAACAGGGTCCAAACCCCATAGAATCACTCGCATACTAGTACACGCCCGCCGACCTAGATACTCGAGATCACCTATAGTGCTCAATCAAGTAACATATATTATCAAATACACTTTCAAAATAAAAAATCCTTTACCAAACCGTAAACAAACAAACATCCTACAAACATGCTTCACTTTTACTTCACAAATCAAATTCATCACTAAGAAGATTCGTAAAACAATTTTAAGGAGTATAATGAGGCCTTGCATATAAAATCCATTAAAAATTATATTTTAAATAAAAACCCCATAAATTTGATAAAAAACAAGATTTTTCAGCCCCAAAACCAATTATTAAATCAATTTTATGGACCATAAAATTTCCCAAAATATAGAACCTGAAATACACATGGATACCATTTCTACAAAAAAAATGCCAAATGGGCCATTAAGCCTTTCTCAAAACAATCTTTTGACCAAGTTATGAATTTAACATTTATTAAGGAGGTGTATACAAACCATTTATTGTAACAAAACACATTCATACATCCCTTAAAACATTCAGGTTACATAATCAAAACACAACCATTTCCATAAGGATGTGAAACGGGCCATTTTTTGATAACTCGGGCCAAAACATGTTATAAACCAAAACCCATTTTTTTGTAAAACCTAATAAAAATTTGAAATCCATAAAAGGATACCAAAATATTTTTATAAATGATTCCAATGTATTTATAAAACCAAAAAAATCATTTAATATTTCACTATACACATAAAACCCAACTAGGCAATTTGCTGAACACATGGCATGCACTCTTTAACAAAACAACTTATATTAAATACTTAAAATGGGATAAAATAACATTTTCATGACATAAATATATTGAAGATACTAAATCCTATTCAAAATACCATAAAAAATTGTGAAAGATAATGGAATAATTTATCTAACAAGAGGAGTGCACATTTATACCAAAATAACTATATTTTTAACAAAATAAGTCATAAAAATAAATTTCACACAAAATGATTATTAACAAGGTTTCATAGTATCACATATCATATAACTAAGTTTATAACTACATGATAATGATGATAATTCAATGATAAAGTCTGGTTCATGTGATATCCTACGTCAAATCCTTGGTTTAATGGAAACGCACTCCCAAAATCACCATCCGAGAGTTTACATGTAACACCCCAACCCGAGAAACCTAGATTCAGTGTACAATTACATATCATTGTCAAGATAAAAAAAGATCAAGTCTAAAATATAGATTAGTTTAGTATCTTTGTATGAACTATATATATTCATAAGATTTACATTACATCATAAAATGGAAAACTACAAAAACATTGATTCCATAGACAACACTAAGATCCCAGAGACTATCCCTGTAGGTTAGTAATAAAATACTTGTTCGCATACTGGGAATAATAAAACATATAAAGGGGAGAGCTTACATGCTCATTGAGGATAAAAATATAGCATACTCTTTAATAAATAATCATAGACATTTAAGGAAATGTATAAAACAAAAACAAAAGCCTTTTCAATATAAACCTCATCATAACATGTAAAATATAAATCCAAATAATAACATTTAAATACTCACATGGATATTCTTCTAATCAAATAATCACAGGAAATATCAATATCCACTTTCAGAATAATGGAATGCATAATACTAGACTTTCATAACAACATTGTCAAGGCCTTGTGTAGAGACAACAAATAAGATTTTGTCAAATCCTTGTTCCAAGACACTAGTTTGTCTCATTAGACCTAACGATGCATTGAGGAAGTATAGCAGGCCCCACCCGTCACTTACTAGGTCTAATTCATTCCTCATATGAAAATGTTTAAACATAACATAAACATTCATATTATAACTAGCATATGAAATGTCAATACTTTATCCGTAAAACATGAATTGTATACAAATAACACATCCACAGTCAAAAATATCACAAAACCATCAATACAATATGAAGGATTTGTATCATAATAAATCAACTTCAAATATGTTTAAAATCCATCAAAGGATTTTGACATAGATGAAAATTATTTGTAAAATTATTTGAGAGAAATATACATTTTTCATGAAAAAATTTAAAAGTCACACAATTTAGAAAAGAATAAATTTAAAGACATTTTTTGAATAAAATTGTCCCATAAAACTGTAAAACATTTTATAGGAATTAATATTTTAAAAACATTCATGTCCATATAGATAAATCCTTAAAACTAGTTTTGAAAACATGGACATTAATTAGAATGATTTAGAAGAATAAATATTTAAAACATTTAGATTTATGTTTTAGTAAAAGAGTACCTTAAATAGAATCCCTTTGAAAACAATTTTATGGAACATGTACATGGGTAATAGATATGTTCGAGTAAAAAAATACCCATAAGTACTCTCGAATAATAATGAGATTGATAAATTAACCCTTACCTTGTAATTTTCCTTGGCCGAGGGTAGGTTAACCTCTTGTATAATGGTAAACTAATAGTTATTAAATTATATAAGAATCATATACCTTAATATTATATCATATTTTATATTTTAAAATTGCTTTGTCAATAATATCTTAGTATTATCCTCTTTTCTGGTATTAACAGATTTGTTTTTTTATATTATTTGGCACGTGAGTCATAATTTTTATGGATGGGAGGTATTTTATTCATATCCCAAATGATATCAAGTCTATAAAAATTATTTTTAATCATAAACTTAAAATTATTCTTGAATGGATATGATGGGGAATGAATCTCATTGCATTCGGGGAGACTACAATACGTACGTACACACGAGCGACAATATCATCTTTTTTATATTAAAATAATATATAATTGGATGGAATATCAAATATTCAGAATCATTATAATGTAATATTTATTATTTAAATCAATTAAACATAATTATTATACTCATCAAAATAATAATGTATTGAATAACAATTACCCCACGATGTGGAGACGCTAAGTCGTACGTACGCACGTACGGTGACATGTCATTCAAAGGATGGATAGAATAATGAATAAGGTTGTACCATATTTATAATAAAATCATAGTATATAGAATATACTAGATTTATTATTTTATAATGGATACAAAAATTAAAAAGGAACTGGAAAAGAAAATGAACTTGAAATAGGTGATGAAATATTTATCTCTTCTTCGGGTTCTTCCTTTTGATTTGGTCAAAAGGGCTCCTGAGGATGGATTTTTGACAAAATTAAGGACTCTAGGATTAAAGTAGGAAAGATGAGAGGGTATTTGGATAGGGTTAGTAAATGAAAAATGTATTTTAATGTGTGAATTAGAGAGAAGGAGGGGTGACCTTTAATAAGAGGGGTGAGGGGCACCTTAGGAAAATCTAGAAATATTATTTTATAATAAAATTATTTTAGGTTTCTTATTTCCCCAAAATGGATTATTTAAAGTATATGGTGGGTATGTGTCAACAAAAACTCAACCAATAAGTTTTAGATAGGTTTGGGAAACTATATAAACATTTTCTATTAGATTTAACTCTTAGTTAAAGAGTTTGACATTTACCATGTCACTTTGTATGTTTATATTATATGGTTAATAAACATACTATATACTTCCAAGAGAAACCCAGGTGGTTCATTAATGATAAAAGTATCATTATATAAGTCTTTTGGATGAACCATATATTTTTAAGAATATAATATCAATTAATAATATAATATTTGTTTTAAAAACTCTTTTATGTCAATCTTGACACTATTTGTTATTTTGTTTTTCCTATATTAATAATAGCATTATTATATCAAAACAAATTACTCTAACCAACCCTAATATGTCATATTAACATAGAAAATTAGTTTAATTCATAAAAAGTCTAAAATTACATTTATTTGAATATTTATAATATCAATTATTTTAATATTTCATTAATAGGTAATTACTGCGTCATCATTGTGTCATAATAAAATTAAATTATTTACTATCTAAAAAATATAAATAAAATAACATTATGTAGGAAATAGTTTTATCATTGTTGTTAATATTTATAGTCGAATTTATCTTATGTGTAACCAAATATTTATAATGTTTTAGTTATTAATCTTCAATTATAACTCTTTTAACTCTTCATTGAATTAAATAATGATAAATGTCCTATTATAATCCAAGTGGACCTAAAGGATCATATTTTATTTCTAAGGTTGGTTTCATTAAAATTAAACTTATCCAATATAATTAGGACATGTTTTACGGTGATAATAATATCATTTTAACTCTTAATTACCCTATTTACTTTTAACTGCAGTAAATAAAAGTAAAAAGTTACCATTCACCAAAAATTATTTTCACCTTATTGAACCACATATTACTTACTGATATCAACCATGTCTCTTGTATTTTTTAAATTAAACTTAATGAAGTGGTAAAATGAATTTTTATGTAAATTTTCAAATGCTCCTATGAGATGGGTAAAAGACGGTAAAAAGTTCAATAAAATTTTTATATATCTAAAATTATTATAAACAGAATCAAATGAATTAAATTGAACATATATAGGAATTATTTATATATTTTTAACTAAAATAAGTTTAAATAATATAAATAATTATTTAAACAAAGATTTAGTTTTTAACTATAACTCAGTGGTTTTTACTATTCATCGTGAATTGAAAGTTTTCATAAAAATACCAAAAAATTATCGTAGGCTAATTTTGATAATATGAATTAAAAAATGAAGTCTATTTTACCAAATTCAAAAAATAGAAGTTGAATTTAGTAATTTAAAATTAATTCCCAATGTCAAAACCAAAAGGTGTATTTTTAAGAAATAATAACTATCAAAACATTGACACTTGTTTATGTTCAATTTCAATGTGAAATTAAATACAATGACCATAATTGGATTAAATGGTAAAAATATATTATATTTATACTTAAAATTCATTAAAATGTATAATTTAACACTATCAATTATTTTTTTTAAAGATGTTTTTAGTTAAAATATAGTATTTTCATTATTCACCCAAATATGAAAGTTATCAGAAAAATAGAAAAAAATTATTGAAACTAAATTCATATGTCTCGATTCTATCCAAGAAGTTTATTTTTTCAAATTGAATATATAAAAGTTTCAAATATAGTATTTAAATAGGGTTCACCATTAAAAGGTGGTAAAAGTGCATTTTTGAAATATACTTCTTTTATCTAAAATAAATAAATTTGTTTTTACATAATATCTATGAAACTAATAATATGGATTCCAAAATTATAAGGATTATATCAGGTTTAAAATTCAGTTAATACTATTCATTACAACTTTTGAACGGCTAGTTTGGTAAGTCGTGGTGCGCTTGAACTCGGTGTTGCGTGTAGTGCATGTTATTCAATTAATTTTAAGAAATAAAGTTCTATGAAATCAGGGGGTGTTACATTTATACCTCATTCAATAAATTTCATCCTCCCAGTTTGAAATTTTTCTTCAAAAAATAAAAGGATTAATGTAGAAAATAAAATTATGGGAAAACCCAAATCAGAAATTGGGTTAATAAAATTTAGACTTAATAAGAGGAAAAGGGGAATGAAATATTCACCAACAAATTATGATCTCAATTAGGAGATCATCTGTGGAAATTTCAGGCACATAAATGGGGGAAAACTTAAATATTTATAGGGAGTGATTCTGGTCATCAATCACAAACAATTGTATAACTGAGGGCCTCAAATCTATCAATCGATGATTATTTAAAATATCATCGGTTAAACAAAACATAAGGTATTAGGATAACACATTTTGTAGTTATGAGATCCAATGCCTAAAGTTTAAGAAATAATTTCATCATATAATAAGAGAAGATATATATATATATATATATATACTTGACAAGAAGAGGTCCATCATTTAACTAATTTCTATCAAAAACTCATCTTTCATTCCAAAAGATAATAGAACTTAAAAAAATATTCTAATTATCCTATTCATATATGGTTCCAAAAAAATGAATTTATAATTCACCTATCAGACTCATTAAAAAAAGAAACTACATTATAAAATATAGGGACTTCACGTAGTCCAGTGGTAGGCGATAAATCTCTATAACACTATTGTTGTAGGTTTGATTCCCACAGCTTTGTCCGACGCGACGGGTTGTCACACAGTCTGTGTGTCGTCCTTTTTATAAACATCCAAAAATAACCATTCCAATTGTATCCAATTTCAAACATAATCCATTCCAACCGTTAGAATTATCCAAAATACTTTTATCCAAACTCATAGTACAAAATTTATAAGTAAGGTAAACACAATGAAGATCCTTTTGGCCACGTAATAACATGTGAACACCTTCATCATGTATTATTTTAAAACACTGCAACATCCAAAATTACCATAAAACCTTATTTATTACATTCATGCTCCCTTATTCCTTATAGAATACTGGATATACTCCTTCTATCCAAAAATGATGTAAACATCAACAATTATGGAATATACAAATAACTAATCAGATTCAAGGAAGTCAATAATATCCAATATAATTTATCCAAATCAACCATCTCTTATTCCAAAATCACTACCTCATTATCAGGACCATATTAAGGATTACCATTCCATCAACCATATATTTTCCAAAAAATTTATCTTACTATTAAGTCACCTTTCCTAGAACCATATAATCTCAAATCCACAATAAAATATTACTGCAGTACAATCCTTATATACTCTATAATTTTTCATAACATGTACATCATTAATAAAATAATCAATTGAAAAAATACATTAATAACAATGTAAGAAATCTAATCATTCATCTCCATCTTCGTTAGTATCATTTATTTATTATTATCCAATAGCATCATTTGTGGTATAGTCTGATGATTTGGACATTGATTCGCATTGTGTCTCAACTCCTTGCAGATGAAGCATTGTAAATTTGAAACCTTTTTCTTACCCTCCCTATCACGTACTTGGTGTCCTTTTTCTCCAAAATTATAATAAACTCACATTCCCTTCAAGCATTTACCAAGGTTATTATTTCCATGGTTATCACATATTGGAAAATCCTTCTTTTCTATATTCCCTTTATCCATATTTCTATCTTTCATCCTTTTGTTTTCTTACTTTCCTTCAAATCCATAGGGCCCAGAGAATTATTTACTTATCTTATTAACACATGATAATATTTATTCATATGTTGAGAATACATGGAAGACTATTTCCTTTATAAATATTGTCTTAATATTATGAAAGATTTGATCATTATTACTCATTGGATCATACGTATTTCTGGAGTTTACATTCCTTCTACTAGGCTCTATTTCTATACAATCCCATAAACTAGATTAGTTTATGAATCGAAATATATAATTCCAAACTTATAAAACACTTATCCTAAACTGAACTATTTATGGATATAATCCATAATCGTAAAAAAATGTTTTCTTTGAGGAATTATACACTAATAAACTCTTCATAATTGATTGTAAAGAGAATAATAATTATCTTAAGCATATCCTCCAAGAGTGTTGTAACCAAGAGTGAAGAAAGGCATGCTGTCATGCACCGGTTCTCGTTCGAGTCTAGCTCAAAGTGGTGTTTTCCAGTTTTACCAGAAAGTACATCTGGGCCCGAGCCGCCTCTACTTGCTCATATCCAGACAGGGATGTATTGCTTGGAAAACTCACAAAATCACTAAAATACCAAAATTCGAAGTAGTTCTTCTATATTAATCGTCAAATTCTATCTTAGAGTAATTTTATCTAATCAAAGTTTATCTAAATCTAGATTCCAAGGTTTTTACTAAACATCCTCTAATACCAACTGTAACGCCTCGACCCTAGAAGCCCAGAGTCGGTGCACTATTACGTATCATTGGCATGATAAAAAAATATCATGTCTCGAGAGATAGATTTGTTTAGTAGCCTTAGAAGTACTAGATACATTCATAAGGTTTATATTACATCATAAAATGGAAAGCTTCAACAACATTGTTTCCAAAGACAACAATGATATCCCATAGACTACCCCTGCAGGTCAGTCATAATATACTTATTCACATCCTGGGAAAAATAAAACATAGAAACAGGTGAGCTCAGATGCCCAGAAAGGACATCAATATAGAGAAAGCTTTCATAAATAAGTACAGACATTTCATGAAATGTATAAAACAAAAACAAAATCCTTTTCATCATATACTTTATAATAATATGGAAAATAAAAATAAAAATAATTCCATTTACTTACTCACATGGATATTCTAATAGTAAAATAATCCCATTCAATATCAATAGCCACTTTCATAATAAAGGAATGAAAATGCTAGACTTTCATAACCACATAGTCAAGGCCTTGTTCCAAGACTACAAATAAGATTTTGTTAAGGCCTTGTGCCAATACACTAGTTTGTCTCAAGAGACCTACCGATGCATTGAGGAGCAATAGTGGTCTCCACCCGTCACTTACTAAGTTCAATGCATTCCACATATTAAAATGTTTAAACATAACATAACCAGTCATATTAAAACTAGGATATAAAATTTCAGTACTTTATCCGTAAAACATGAATGGTATAAAAATAACACATCCACAGTCAAACATATCACAAAACCAACAATACAATATGAAAGATTTGTATCATAATAAATCTACTTCAAATAATTTTAAAATCCATCAAATTATGTTGACATAGATGAATTTTTATTGTAAAATTATTTGAGAGAAATATCCATTTTTCATGAAAACATTTAAATGTCACACAATTTCGAATGGAAGACATTTAAAGACATTTTTTAAATCAAATTGTCCCATACCACTTTAAATATTTTGAAAGGAATTAATATTTAAAAAACATTCATTTTCATATATATAAATCCTTAAAAAAACATTTTTAAAACATGGACATTAATGAGAATGATTTAGAAGAATGAATATTTAAATCATTTAAAATTATGTTTTAGTGAAAGAGCCCCTTAAATAGAATCCCTTTGAAAACTCTTTTATGAAACACGAACATGGGTAATAGATATGTCCTATTAAAAACTTACCCATAAATAATCTATAATAATAATGATATTGAGAAAATAACCCTTACCTTTTACTTTTCCTTGGTTGAGGGTAGGTCAACCAGCTGTATAATGGTAAAATAATTGTTATTAAATTATACAAGAATCATATATTAATATGATACCATATATTATCTTTTAACATTTATTTGTCAATAATATCTTTGTATTATCCTCATTTTGGGTTTTAACGGATTCATTTTACTTTATATTATTTGGTATGAGAGTCATATTTATATGGATGGGATGAATATTATTCATATCCATAATTATATCAAGTATTTATGAATTATTTTTAATCATAAAATTAAAATTAGTCTTGTATGGATATGATGGGGAATGAATCTCATCGTGTTCGTGGAGACGGTATTTTGTACATACACATGAGAGAAAATATCATTCTTTTGATATTAAAATAATATATAATTGGATGTTATATAATATATACAGAATAATTGTCATGTTATATTTATTATCTACATAAATTACACATCATTATTATACTCATCAAAATAATAATGTATTTAATAACAATTACACCACGACGTCGAGACGGTAAGCCATACGTATGCACGTATGGTGACATGTCATTAAAAGGATTGATAGAATAAGGAGTATGTTTGTACCATTATTATAATAACATCATTTAATATAGAAGATACTGGATTTATTTTTTTAGAATGGATACAACAAAGAAAAAGGAAGTGGAAGAAGAAAGGAACTTGAAAGAGGTGATGAAATATTTACCTCTTCTTCAGGTTCTTCCTTTTCATTTGATCAAAAGGGCTCCATAGGTTGGCTTTACGACTAACGGAAGGCCTCTAGGATGAAGGTAGAAAACTAGAGAGGGTATTTGGATATGGTTTTTATGATCCAAATGGATTTTACGGTGTGAATTATTGAGAAGGGTGGGTGGGGGTTCCCTTTAATAAGAGGGGCGAGGGGCACCGTCGGAGAAGATATAAATATTATTTTATAATAAAATTATTTTTGGTTTTCTAATTGCTCCAAAATGGATTATATAAATTTTAAGGTGGATATGGGTTGAGAAACACTCAACCAATAGGTTTTATACAGGTTTAGTTCACTATATTATCTTTATATTTTAGATTTAACTCTTAGTTAAATAGTTTGACATTTACCATGTCACTTTTTATTTTTATATTATATTGTTAATAAACATACTATATACTTCTAATAGAACCATAAGTGGTTCATTAATGATAAACCTATAATTATATAAGTCTTTTGGCCAATCCATCGATTTTTAGGATTAGAATATCAATAAATAATATAATATTTGTTTTAAAAACTCTTTTATGTCAATTTTGACACTATTTGGTATTTTGTTTTTTCTATATTAATAACAACACTATTACTTCGAAATAAATTCCTCTAACCAACCATAATATGTCAATTTAACCTAAAAACTAGTGTAATTCATAAAAATTTTAAAATTACATTTATTTGGATATTTATAATATCAATTATTTTAATATTTCATTAATTAGGTAATTACTGCAACATCATTGTGTCATATATAAATTAAATAATTTAAAGTCTAAAAATATAAATAAAATATTATTGTGTAGTAAATCATTTTATCTTTCTAATTAATATTTATAGTCTAATTTAACTTCTGTGTATCCTTATATTAAAAATGTTTTAGTTATTAAACATTGATTTTAACTCTTTTAACTCTTCTTTGTATAAAATAATACTAAATGTCCTAATCTAATCCAAGTGGACCTAAAGGATCATATTTTATTCCTAAGGTTATTTTTAGTCGAATTACACTTATCCAATAGAATTTGGACCTTTTTTAGGGTAATAATAATATCATTTTTACTCTTAATTACCCTATTTACTTTTAACTGTGGTAAATAAAAGTAAAAAGTCACTATTCACCAAAAATTATTTCCAACTTATTAAACCACATTTTACTTACTGATATCAACTGTGTCCCTCGGATTTTCAAAATTTTACTCACATAATCTATAAAATTATGTTTTATGTAAATTTGCAAATTCTCCTAGGAGGTGGGTAATGACGGAAAAAAGTTCAACGAAATTTTTATATATCTAAAATTATTGTAAACTGACTCCAATTAATTAAATTGAACTTATATAGGTATTATTTATCAATTTCGACTTAAAATAAATTCAAATAAAATAAATAATTATTTAAATAAATATTCGTTTTTAAACTATAACTTAGTGTTTTTCACTATTCATCAAGAATTGAATGTTTTTAGAAAAACACCAAAAATTCACCCTAGGATAATTTTGATATTTCAAATTGAAAAATGAAGTCTATTTTACCAAATTCAAAACATAGAAGTTGAAATTATTAATTTAAAATTAATTCATGTTGTCAAAACCAAAAGGCATATTTTTAAGAAATAATAACTATCAAAAGATTGACATTTGTTTATGTCCAATTTCAAAGTAAAATTATTTACAATGACCAGCATTAGATTAAATGGTAAAAATATAATCTATTTATACTTCCAAACCATTAAAATATACAATTTAACACTATAAATTATTTTGATTAATTTTTTTTTTGTTAAAATATTGTATTTTTCACTATTCACCCAAATATGAAAGTTATCAGAAAAACACCAAATACTTATTGAAACTAAATTATTATTTCCCAATTATGAATAAGAAGTTTATTTTGTCAAATTTAATATATAAAAGTTACAAATATTGGACTTAAAAGGGTTTCACCATTAAAAGGCGGTAAAAGTGCATTCTTGAAAAATACTTCTTTTATTTTAAAAAATAAATTTGTTCTTAAAAAATGTCTAATAAACAAATAATATGTATTATAAAATTATAAAGTTTATATAACAGTCAAAATTCAGTTACTACTATTCATAACCACTTTTGAACGGTTAGATTGGTAAGTCGTCATGCGCTTGAACTCGGTGTTGCGTGTAGTGCAAATTATTGAATTACATTGATGAAATAAAGTACTATGAAATCTTGGGGTGTTAGATTAAAAACACTAAACCTATGAAAACCAGCCCCAAATGAACAATAACCCCATAAAAAATCATGGGATAACATAACCCTAGGTCGATTGTGACTAGGGGAGATTATAAAACAATGAAATTATGAATGTAGGAAGAAGAGGGAGGATAATAAAGAAGGAATCTCACCTTTTCAACTAGAAAAATCTTCATATTCCATAATATCTCCATCCTTAGAGAAAATTTAATGGCATGAAACATCATGGAGAGTCTGTTATGGTATTTAATAACCAGGGAACGAGGCTTTATGGGAAAAATAGTACTAATGGGATGACATATGAATGAACGAATTTACCTTTATGATTCTGGACGATTTGATAGTCATTGAGATGTTATCTCTACTCTCTTACTCATATGAGCTCAAAAAATGGTAAAATAGATAACGGGTGTGAGTATAGGGGTATTGGATTCGAGTGGGAGATGTAATCACCAGAAAATATCAATAAATGAAAAATATATAAAATAAGAAATAATTATTTTTTTAAAACTCGAAATGGGCCCATGGGCTGGCCCATTACATAAATAAATAACCCAAATTCAGCATGTTAATGTGTTTATAAGGGGTCCAAAATGATATGGTATAATTAATATATCAATTTAGGCCATGTGGAAAGTAGAATTAATGAACCATATTGAAAAACAAAGGAGTTATAAATAAAAATTGGTTTTTAAAACTGAAATTGGGCTCACGGTTGGCCCAAATCATGAAGTAACCACCCTTTCTCCAAAAAAGTCAAATCAAGGAATGGGGAACCCAAATTATGGTTATTATACATATATGGTAGTTCAAATATTAAAATTAATCTCCCACAACACCCAATAAAATGATTGGGATTTTCAATGAACCTGATCAAAACCATGACATGAAAATAAAAAAATCGTGTGTGACACACATCATGGGTTTTCACCCTCTAAAAATAATCAATAGTGGATAATGTTTTCGGAAGAATTTAAAATTCTTATGATCCATTTAATTCCTTTTATTATCTTCTATAAGAGTGTTCCATAGGAAAAAACATTCGATGGCCCATGTACACTATTTTCCACCAATGATGAAATTGACAATATGAAGTTCGTTGTTTACAAATTGGACATGCTTTATTCCCCTTAACATTATATCCATACAAATTTACATATTTTAAGAATTCATTATTAGTGAACATAATCACTCCATGTAGGTGAAAATAATCCATTTTATAAGAATAATTAACCCGAATACCATCCTCCCATAATAATTTCAAATCATCAATTAATGGTGACAATAAAACATCAATATCATTTTCGTGTTTCTTTAGTCCAGAGATAATTAAAGACAACATGAAATATTTAAGCTTCATTCAAATTTGGGAGATAGTTTGTAAATTTTCAATAAAATAGTCCCTCAAAATTGTGTGCAACTAAGGCTTCGATATGGATTTATTCCATCCATGTACAACCCAAGTCTAAGATCTCTATCTTTATATTCGAATATAAGATATTGCTCATCAATTTTCTACCTCTATGGAAAATAAATTGGATGACATATTTTTTCATCACATATCCACTCTTAATCCAACCTTATTACCCTTTTTAAACCATTTTATTTAGAATTTTTTTTTGAAATGTCGAATTATAGGAAGATACCAAAATACCTTGGTAGGGATCTTTGTAATCTCTACATCATCCTATGATTTTTTGTTAAACTTATACCATTATGTCCCACATATATGAAACTCTAATGGAAACCCATATTCCATCCAAAATATCACACAGTCATTCAAAAATTCATTTATTTTCTTATATCCCAATCCCATTGGGTATAATATTTTCTTGGCCATATAATGTGAATATGGAAGATCACAGTTTTCAAGAAAAATGTCTTTCAACAAATTGTAGCAGCTCTGCAAAACTTTTGTCACTCCATCTATGCTTCGCCTTCATGTTAATCAATCTTAACACCAATGATAAAATCATAAAATCCATACAACCCGTATACAATGGTTTCTCATCATTACCATATATACTCCCAATTATCAGTTCATTCCTGATTTGTTCTGCTTTAATATCATGAATCTTTTCATTAATTACATAAAAGTTACCATATTTCAAAGAATAAACATTAGTAAATCTAAAATTATACCGATTTTCACCATTCCAAATCCATGGGAGGTAACTCAAATTAAAACCATGAAAAAATAAATGATCACTGATCTCTATACTTTTAAACATCTCCATATTTAAACATTCCAGGCAGTGACAGAAAAATGTGTCATTTTTTAGAATATTCTATTTATCAAATTCCAAGAAAGAATAAAAACCTTCCACATATTCATCAATAATTTGATGTGTCATAATCCAACATCAACTCATTATTACTTATAACAAATATCAAAATGAAACATCTTGTTTAGATAATCCAATTTTTTAATTATACAAAATATTTCATAATTTTAATGTAGAAAAATTTCTAAATATATAAAAGAATATGTATTTGAAAAATATGATTTCAAATTCTACACAATAACTGAAGATAATATTATATTTAAATGATAAATCATAACAACATATGCATAGATATTATTTTAAAAAGAAAATATAGTAAGATACGACAGTTTAATATTTACCTGAAATATGATATAATTTGAAAGTAGATCAATTTTGAAATATAAAATAGATATATTCTTATTTGAAAATTATAATGATATTGTTTTTGAGAAATAAGATATAAAACCACTTAATTAAATTAATATTTACCATATTGGTTTTCATGTCACATCAATAAAAAACATATAATTTGTGTACTATAGTGTCCTTTAATATGACATTCCAAAAAAAATAAACGAGTATTTACGATTTTATCTAGTGGGATATGTAATAAAATGTATCTATATAGAATATAGATAGAAATACTAATAAATTATTTTATATAAATTTATATGAAAATTACAAAATAGTAAAATTTTTACCCTACCCTAAATGATTTACAGTTATAATAGCCATGTTTACTTCCATTGTGTGTAAATTGGGATCCACAAACTACATGAATGTATCTTTATATATAAAATAGAATGAAACAATATAGTGAGTGGAGTGTTATAATTTTGTAAAAAAAATACGAGCATTTTTATAGATATCTATAAATTCTAGTATAAATTCTATTAGTATGTAAGTAATGAAACATATAAAGGAATAAAATGATTATCATAAGTATGATATAGTCAGATGTAAATGATCAATACCACATAGAATAATTTCATATATATATATATATACAATTAACAAAAAAATAATATCATCTTCCAAACCAATTTCAATAATTTTTTTAGTATTATCTCATAGATTTAGTTAATATCTTCATCAAAACTGTCCAATGTAATTCTATTTCACATAAAAGTTCCTATAATATTTTTTCATATTGGATATTATGTTATTTATATAGGTTTTGAGTAGAACACAATAATAAACAACTAATGGATCACATAGACAATAACATTTAAACCAATTGCATATAGAGTATGTTATTATCATAATTAATCAGAAAAAATGATATTAATATATATATAATATATATAGCCATAGGTCATACAATGGCTAAAAAGTGCGAAAATCCTTGAATCTCCCTTTGTATTACTAAATACATCACATGAATACATACTTGGCATCATATATCGATTTATATGAATAAAAATAACAAATAGTGAAATATACGATGAACGAAATCCCAAAACAAGAGTTAGGGAAACTATGAATGATACAAATCGAAGTGTGTGAAGCCTACCTGATATTTTCATGCTAAGAAGATAGAAGTGTTGATGAAAAAAGAGACTGATGAAGCTTTCAAAATGAGTTTGGAGGCCACGCGATTGAAGAATCGATTGTAGGGTTTCCGTGTGAGAGAGAAAGATTCATTATCACCCAAAAGAAAAGCAACAAAATACCTCAAAACGGGACTTTGAAAAAAAAATTAAATTATTTTTCGCATAATTTATTTATTAACCACCATGATTAAGAATTTTTTTATAATATGTACCATATTGGTTATCGGATAACTAATTAGATAATCCAATTTTTTTATGTCTGTTATATAATAACCGACAGGATAAAGTAGTTATGTTTTCTATATCACATTGAATATTATATAACTGAAGTAAAAAATAGGTTTTATCACGTCAGTTATTTTACAAATGATTTGATAAAGAGAGATACTTTATTTATCATGTCTTTTATTAGATAACGAATGTGATAAATCAATATCATGCATTTATGACGTCGTTTATAATATATATAATGTGATAAATAAATTTTTACAGCTTTAAATATCAGTTATTTATAACCGATGTAACAAATAGTGATGAGGTAAATACTTTTTTTACAGGTGGAACTTATATTTCTCCTCACATGTAGAATATCCTTCCTTTTATTCAATATAGAACCCGATGGTTCCATCAATATTGGATTTGTAGATAAAATTTTAATTTTTTTGAGAATGGAGCTAATAGAGGTAATTCCTGATGATGATAGTTGTTAGAAATAATTACCTGAATACAATGTGGTACCCTCAAGTAGAGATGGGAAGTGGAGTCCTTGATCCTTAGCATGGAACACCAGTGGCATGGGTGTGGGTCCTCTATAGATACCTTTTAATTGGAACCACCTACTGCCTAGGGTGAGTGTCCTTGATGAACAGAGTAGTTCCCCAAAAATGTATCAGGGTCCTATAGTAGGTACTGTAGCAGGTACTATTCGGTACTGTAGCAGCTGGAACTATTCACCTTGGGCCACTAGTTTGCGCATAGAGTCCTCAAGGCTTTCAGGCCACCCATGCCTTCATGTTAGTAGGGCTTTCGGTCCACCTTTAAGGCCCATGTGTCACATTAAGGACTTTGGTCCACATGCAGTTTCCCCAGACACACTACAAAAAAAAGAAACCCGATAAGAGAATTCAAAGCAGGTGCACTCACTAGAGCAAAACCAAATGGATTGTCATAATGAGAGGGTATGGCTACGCCATCGGTACTAGACCGTGCTTTCATGGGAAGCCTATCTAGATGTCCATGCAAATGTGGATATCTACTATTATGACACATATGATGGGGAGGTGTAGTTCCTTGTAGATAGTATGGTTGAATTCCCTATGACATTCGGGTAATGTAATCTCCTAAGCCTATGGGCATTGTAATCTCTGATCCAATGGAACTTGTAAGGGTTCCCCCTCATCCCTTGAAAGGTGATTATCAAAAATCATTAAAAATGAAGGCCTTCGGGCTATGAGACCTCATTATCTAGGTATAACACCTATTGTATATGGTATGGGTCCCCAAGGAGCATATTAGAACCCCCTATCAAACTGAGTCTAGATATCCTACTTTTAGAGTGGAACCAACAATCGTCATGGGAACAGGTCCTCTACCTTATAGATTACCATCCCTAGCATGGGTGTAGTTCCTCTACAAATACTATCAAGAGGTACCCTATAACAGGGCTTGCCAGTGGAGTTCCTTGATGAAAATCAGAGTATGACCCTTATATTGTAAAAATGCATGGGTTCTGTACCTAGATTTTTTGGCCCCTCTACTTTGTAGCATAGTGACAAGTTATGTCTTGACTTGGATGGTTACTTCTAGTTAGACACATGAGTTTCTAGGCATCATTATTTTACTTTTAAAACTATTATCCACTATTATTCAGGTGCTATGATATGAAATGGAGTTCCTATTACACTTTGAGATTGGATTATTTAGACTGGGAATATATATATTCTCTTATCTCCACACCCTATATTTGGTCACTCTCCATCCAAAAGAGGTGAAGACACTCATCATATGCCACATGACATCCTTATTTATCTTTTCAGGATTTGATGAGTCTACTCTCCTTATATGGGAGGAAAATACTTTATGGTTATCTTATCTACTCATTGTTTTTAGACCGTGGTGTATGGATAAGCTCAATTTCACTCTTGGGTTGGGTTGAGTTGTTTTATTTGACTATACATTGTGTTATTGATGGTATTTATTTCATATTGCATCTCTTACTACCCCCTTCATCTTTTGGGGTTTCTTACTGGTTAATTATATACTCACCCCTACATGGGCTTTATCAGCAAGTTCCCTTTATTATGTAGAACAAAAATAGTTAGGACATTAAATTAGAGGTGCTTAGGGATACTAGGTGCCTAGACAACGTACAATGGTCATAGGTTGGGATTCCAGAGATGGACTCTCCTTTAGCTGTTAACTTTTCCAATTGTGTCAGGCTGGGAAAAATTTATGGTCGATGGTTCATTTTTTACCATTTTATTTTTAGTTACACTATGAAACTTTTTTATTTTCAATAGGTTCATTCATTATTCAATTAATTTAAAGATGTTTTACATCTTTTATTATTTCCCTCTTCACTTTAGCATCCAAGGGAATGTGTGTGTGCACATAGGTACATATTAAAAATCCTACCCTATTTAGTTATGAAATCAAGGATTATTTCCAACCCCAAGCCATTGGAGGTTGGCTTGGGGTAGTTGAGGCTCAAGCCCCAACATTGTTTGAGTCATTAAAATAATGGACCTTTCTACACAACTAGTTTGAAATGCCTGGAGGATATTAATAGGATAATTCAGAATTTTATTGACAACCCATTTTATATATTTTATTAGACTATGATAACTAATGATCTAGATTGGACCTAATGTGTCTTATATTAAAAAAATTAATATCAATTGTTTGGAAAAAAAATTTATGTGTGAAAAAGAAGGGTATATTAAAAATAATTTCTGAGGATAAATGAAGACTACTGTAGAATGAAATAAATATCATCAATGGGACCAGACTATAGTTAATTAACTTAAATAAGGATAACCTAGGCACTATCTATGTAAATTCCCAATTATCAATGTTAACCCTTATAACAATGATTAAAAAGAGTGAAATTAAATGGATGTAGTATTTATGTATTTTGATTTTGAACAACATTTTCAAGGAATTTTACCCATTGTATTTTACTTATATGAATAATGAAACATCTATATATTATGTAAGATTTTAAAAACATACATGTATTAATTAACATAATATTTATGGATACCATCATGGATTTATTGTTTTATTTTTTATCATAACTTCAGAGTCTTAAACATCCGTTTTTGGTTTTACATTATGGAAGTCTACCAAGATTATTTATATTTTAGGATAAATTTATAATAAAGTATTTGTTTCAGTCGAAATTATATTTGAGGTTAATGAATTTACATTTTATATAAATAATTTTAATGTTATTTATAACCTTTAATATTTATATATTCATTAATTAAATTGTAATATAATTCAAATAAAATTATTATACTTTGTTAAAAAAACATTATTGAAAACCAAAGTAAAAAGGATATTAAATTATTAATCTTATATCAAGGATGTCAATTATATTTCTTTTTGGGGTTTATTATTTCAATTATATTAATATATTTTTGAGAATATACAACTCACATGTTGGGTTACAACCCATTACAACTGGAAAAGTCATGAGGCTTATACCCATGACTGAATGATGGTGAGGGTTTATCACCAACCACTTTCCAATGTGATGTCTTGGATAATATGTAGTTATTGTAGTCAATTGTGAAGATAAATTAATATTAATGGTTAACTAGTGGTTTTATTTTTGAGTATTATAGATTGATGTATTATATTGGATAACTTGTGATAAACATATTTTTTTTATAAAATAGTAAGAGACATATGGAAATACTTATAACTATATTATAGATATTATTTTTTTTATAAAAGGTGAATTTCAGGGATTTGGGAATAAAATTCCATTTTTAATTTCATGGAGTAAGTGATGAATTGAAAGGTTATCAATGAAAAACTAAAGCATGAAATTGTTTTTATAAAATAAAAACATATCAATTATTTATATTTCCTTATATCCTTAGATAGTGAATGCATTCTTCAACATTTGGAAAATGATGTTGAATCAAAAAAATTTACCTATCTCATTCAAATATTACAAATAATATTGTCTTTTTAGTATTCACATATTTGGGTTTTTAAGGCCATTAAAATTCTAATTATTTCTCACTTTATATTGATTCTATGACCTGCATAACTTTCTATAATTATTTATGATTTTCTTTAATTATAACATTTTTATATTCAACCACTGTAATCCTACGTATAAACCATGTTATGTGTCATTCCATTTGAATTTTGTTTACATTTATCTTTTATTAATAGGATGTTTTATTAACTCTTCTTATGAAACAAGTTTTAATAAAATAATTTTAAAATATGAAACCCTTGAAAACTATGATCAACTATAAATCCAAAGGATGTAATTCATTTTAGCTTGGGAGAAGTTAACACCCTAAAATAAAAAAATAATAACATTTTTTTTGATAGTGTATGTGACATGCAACACAAAGTTTAGAATAAAATATAAAAACCTATGAATCTAAAATATATTCATTTTTAAATAAATTTAATCTCTTTAATGAATATGATTACCTAAAAAACTAGGTTTATCTTGAAGTATATTTAACACTCAGTTTATCTTTCATTACTCACAATAATGATTTTATCTTGTGATGCAAGAAAACCCTGGTTTAAATGAAAATTATATAAAATATATTATTTAAATGTGACCTTTATAACCTATCCATTATGTTGGAGAGTATGAAAAGTACTAACTAAATTATGAAAAATATATAGTTTATACATGTTCATTGGTTATCTATTGATTATTAAAAACAATAAGAATCATATAAAATTAAAAGAAATATTTTCTTAAAAACATTATTTTTTTAAAACAGTAGTTTAGTCATGAATTACATACAGAATTTATAAATAATTTTACCAATTTTAGAAAATTTATTTGAGTAACTTAACTTCATTTTTTAATTCAAAATATGATGATTACCTACTGTTTATTTTTATTATTTTATTAAAGAAATTAATCTTTAATTATTAGACAAAATCAGTAAATTTTAATTGAAAACATCCTTTTTATTTTATTAATTAATATGGATAGATATAATTTTGAATTTGTTATTATGAAAATTTAGTTAAATGTTTTATAAATTAATCTATTTTTTTCATTGGAATCATTGTCATGATAAATATTGATATAAAACCCTTGTAAACTTTTCAACATTTTCTCATTAAAATCATTATTTCTCATCACATATATGATATTAATATTAAATTTAATTTTTTCAACTATGTGAATGGAATTTGTGAAAATGATTCCACATTTTTAATTATAATAATGTATATTTTCTAATATGGTATACATATATTTTGACCAAAATCAAGAGGTAAAATGGATAAAATAATTTTCGGCAATTCAGGAAACAATTGATTTACCGGGGGTTAAACTAACCAGATAAGGGTTAAAATGACAAACACAATTAGAATAAAATCTATTTTCTGTCGACATTTCATAACTATATTTTTTTAGGATCATAGATACTCTATTTTTCAACATTTTTTAATGTTATGAACATGGGTACAAATTTTTATTTTCAAAAAATACAAGTGCGTCACTCAACTCATAAATAAAAATTCCAACTTTCCTCTATATTCACTCCATAAAACATTTTTTGTTTGTCTAGTAATAGAAAAAATCAGTTAAAAAATTATGTCCCCCAACACACAACTAAAATACTTTGGTTTTCGATAAATCCATTCGAGGATACATTATGGTAAAAATCTATGGAGTTTACCCGAAGTACAACTAACATTCTTCCATAAGCGTTTTTGTTTTATTTCTTCCCCCAACTCCAAAAATTATTATAATAACATTATGGTAAAATAGAATCAGTATCTTCCATAAATAATATTTTTTTATAATTTTTTAATGACCTGAATCCATCTTTAATTCCTTCAATTATGTAGTAAAATCACTATTCATGTGTATAGTCGACGACCGCCTTATGAACAGTTAAAATTCATTTTTTTCATTTTCCCTTATCATGATTAGGTTTGATAATAGATTTAAAGTATATATATTATATTTAACACATAATTACACCTATGGATTCATTATATCATCTATATATATCACTTTAAATTTTTAGGGTCATATTATAATGGAACTCGTTTGAATGACGCACTACAACCTCGTGAGATGATATGATTCTTTTTTCACTAACTCTTTACATAGATGTTAATAAGGGAAAAGTTAATGAATATATGTGATAAAAATTAAATGATTATTATATTAATGATATAATTATAATTATTAAATTATAATATATAATTATCTTCATACTCTGAAAGATGATAATATCATTATGGTACGTGTGAACAACCACATTCACAAAGCAGTGTGACACTCTTTTAATCACTAGACCACATAGATGATATGTATGTATTTAAATAATTAATAGGGTATATATGATATATTTAACATTATGTAAAGTTAAAATATTACTTAACTTATTTCAATAATGATCTTTAAAAAATGGAAATGTTACTCATGAGTACGTACGACCTAATGATTGAATGATTGTAACATAGTAAATTTTCTCTAGTAATCCTTAATGATTGGTTTTAAAAATAAAAGTAATGTAAAATATGATAATAAAATAATAATTATTATTTTTTGGAGAATATTTAACTATATAATATGTGTAATAATTGATTCTTTCATAATGAAACATACAAGATAGAACAAGTCAATTAACACCCAAAATAATGAAAATAAATAGACATTATTAATGAATGAGTGATATGATGTTAAAAAAAGATCATATACGATATTATAATATTAATATATTTTTGTTATAAGTTAATATCACTTTTAAAACCACTATAATGTTTTTAAATCACTTCTATCCTAATGTAATCTTGACTTAAGGGACTTCATCTAAATTCCCCTTCATTTAGAAATATTGTAATATTATACGTCTAATTTCATTTATATGGTGTATATAGTAACCCTATGAAACTTAATATTATGATTCATTCATTTTTAATGTTATTTTACATTTCAACTTTAATTATCTCATCAATGAAAATTTGATTAAGAAATTTCAATTTGTAAATAATTACTTAAATGATTTATTTTCAATGGTTATATTACTTATTCAAAATCATTGATATTCTAAAATTATGTGTATAATGGATTTTATTATACTACTATATATCTCTAATTTTTATATGTGTATTTCAATTTGTTACAAATAATCTATTCAATAATCCATCTAACTTCAATGTTACAATCATTGTAATGGACTTCATCTCAGTTTATCATTATTGAGGCATATTGTAATGGAATAAACCAAATTTACTTCAAATGGTGTGTATAATACCCCTTTGAGATGTATTATCATTATCCATTAATAATTCATGGTATTTTCAGTTTCATATTACATTATTTCATCCAAGGGAAAATGATTTAATTTTTTACTAGGTTGTAAGGAATTTCATAACTGAATTTCCATTCATTAGTTTAAACTTCTAATTAATTGATTTTTTCATGAAAATATTATGTATAGAATAACCCTTGGAAGCCTTACGTTGTATTTTCAAGTTTTTATGTGGATTTAAAATTGATACACAAAATTAATACAATTTTAAATTCTCACATTAATGTTTTGATCATTATAATGGTTTATTTCATAATCTCATTCTATTGGAGATTATTTTTTATTGAATTTCAGTTGGAATAAATTATTTGATTAATTTTTAATAATACCATTTAATTTTATTCTCCATATTTTGTCATGGTATTTCCTTTTAATATTACTATTTTTTCACTCATTAGTGCTTAAAAATTTTGGGGATATGTTTTAAAGAAAATCCAACTTCATTTCTCTCTTCGATAATAAAACTATTTTCTTCTCAAACAATGTTTTCTAAATATGTATTTAAAAATTATTTTCACCTTTTAAAAATGATTTATTAAATTAATTTTTCCGCAGTTTAATTTTTTCCAAAAATAATTAATGGAATCTTCGCGTTATTTTGAAAACAAATTTTTTAGCTTTTTATCAAAATAGAAAATGGAGTCTTTAATTAACGTATATGACATGAATGGAATTTACAGAGATCATGACCCATAAAATTTGTTAAAGATTCAATTATATGTTTCCATAAATTATTTTCAAATAAAATAATTTTCAAAGTTTTTTCTAAATATTTAGTTTTAAAATATATTTTCAAAATGAATAGGATATTTTCCACATTAATTATTTTAATGATATTTTTAGGGTATTTATATTAATCAATGACAAAAACACATTATTATTACCCCAATGGGTATATTTATCATTAATAACCTCGTTATTAATTACCTAGATTGATAATGATCATTTTGGCCAATGAAAGTATTGATTTTCAATTTCGTTATTCATTTTTTTAGTCTTTAACATTAGCTTGAATTATTTACTTTCATGTGATCATGAGACATTAAATTTCGCATAAATATATATATTATTTATCATTGATTGGTTAATTTATTAAATTGTATGTCATTTCATGTTATGGTTTTATACATTGATAGTTATTTTTATTATCTATGAAAATATTTACGCATCTGTATTATATTCATCATAAAAAAAATTAATGGGAAGGCCCATTGTTCATGAATTAAAACAATTATTCGATATATGAGGAATTATTTTCACATTATGACACAAATGGGTCCTAGTCATAGATAACCCCTTAATGCATTAGTAGCCTCATGAGGGAAATTATTAAGCTAGCCTAAAATCATTTGGACACACCCAGTATGCGTGTACCCATTAGTATAAATCCGTAAAAAGGATAGATCATGATTATAGAGGTATCATGTTCTTGAGACATGATGTCTAAAAATTAAGGATTTTCATCACTAATAATTGCATTATTATTATCCTTGATATTTTCACAGTGATATTATCGCAAGGAAGAATTTATTATTTGTTATTGGTTACATGAAATGTGTGTTCAATTATTTACATTTCCATATTTATTATTCATTGTCCAGTTAATATAGCTGGGTTACTAATTAAATGCGACATGTTTTGAATTATTTACCATTAAACGTTCATTATTATCCATGATATTTTGGCACTGATATTGAATCTGGATACAATTTTTTCTCACATTATTTATTACATTTGATTTTTTTAAGTTATTTACCATGGCTTATTAATTATGATAATTGATTCAAGATTGATTCAATTTTACTTAACCCTTACTACAAATTTTAAATAACCATTATTTTTTCCCTACAGCAGAAATACATGATTTTTTATATGATTGATTTTTAAGGATATGCTAAATGTAAAAACATAATTACCTAACAAAATTATATTGTAATTTTTGTTTTCAAATGTATTATCGGAATCATGTATATATCATATTTACCAAGAATACTAATTTATTTGATATTGTAGGATGAAATTATTTGTATCTTATGATAATGTATTAAAGAAGACATTGATCCAAAAATATTGAGGTTGGGGTTTCTATACATGTTTCATAGAATCAACTCTCCTTGGATTTAGTGATAAATTTTATAATTTATAATGATCTAAATATCATGATTCATGGAACCATAAATAATATTCTAAATTCATGCATCATATATAAAAATATATTCTCCTATAATATCTTGATTTTTCCAACATGGGATATTTACTCCTTACAATTTCTTGTATATATATTCTATGATATAATGGATCTTATGTTTTTCATAAGATATGTTATAATATTATAAATATCTCATATTAAATTATATATATTATAAATTACACTTTTTTTGGTTGTAATACATATTTTATTAGTCATACATTATATAATATCTACTCTTATCTTTGTATCATTAAATATCCCCATCCTAGAAAATCAAATTTTGATACCTAGTATGGATTTCATAAAACATCTCATATAAAATAATCTCACGTTCTATGCATAAACTTCTTATGAGAAAAACATATTATGTGGATAAAAAGACATAATCAATGACGTGATCTCTTAAAAGATCTTCAAAAACGTATTATGTCTGGACAAATTCATATTCACACTCATTAACTCACCTAATGACTCATACCAGACCACTTAATTGACTCATGTGGATCCACTATAATGACTCGTAAATAGAACATAAATTTATTTAAAAAATACTTCTCTGATAGGGAAATAAATATTAAACATTCTATAGTAACCCATTTCTAGTTGATGAAAACACAAGTAAAAAACTTATATTACACATATATAGATCGGTTTAACATTTATGATGTATTCTAAATCACTATTATGAAAATGAATTTTCTAAATATTTCCTCAGATGAAGTAAAAATTGGAACATACGAATATTTTACAATTTTTGGAAATCAATTATATATATTGGAATTTCCCTTATAAACTTTATACCTTTACTACCATAAATCACTCAATTCATACCATAAATTTTTTTTGTCTTTCACCAGTCCTTCCTCATTAGATCAAATTATCTACCAATCATCGTAAATTTATTTAATAAGAGATTATAAGTATAGAAAGAAACTTCTCAATGTGGCCTAATGAAGTTTAGACTGATATAATTCCCCTAAAAATATCCCCCCATATGAAGGGATTTTGAATGAATAAATCATGAGTTATCAATTCTAAGAGAAGCCAAGGAATTCAAAAAATCATCAACATTGTTCCCCACCTTCCAAATATTGAGAACCGTTGTGGTATGACTAATATATCTTCAACATATTCTAATAAAATTGGTAATAGACCATGGAATGTTACAAACCCCGTGTAGAGCATCATAATGGACCATGGAATCCATCTCAACTGTTGGAAGAGGATGTCTTCATCGATGAAAAAGATAAATCCCTTTCAGGAGCACCATCGCTTCATCATGGAGTGAATGGCCTTCGCCAAAGCATGTATTGAATGCTAAAATGACAGAACTGAATTAATAGATCACAATCCTTCCTATTTATGAGATATTCTAACTACATGAACCACCAATTTTGAGTTTGCGACCCATGGGGTGGGGGGACCATCATACCCAGTGACCTTTCCTGGATCCAATGGTAGGGGAAGACATGCCAGTACGAATAAACATAAAAGTTGAATATTCCTTCAAATTATATATAAATGTAAATAAATCTATCAATAATCATTTGGATATAATGATCGAAGAATATTTCCAAGAGTCCAACCTTCAAAGTGAACCATGTATCATGGCTTCTTAAATGCACCAGCATCTCACCAACAAAACCAGAGCTCTAACTATTTTCTCATGACAACTCAAACATGGAAAAAGAAACCATGAATCAATAAAGATAGAAGAGTTCACCTCATAAGAATTTAATACTATGAATTCACCAAGAGAAATATGCAATGAGATGGCCCATTCACATTAATAGAAGAGGTGGTAGTCCATCTCCACCTTTCATGATAGGAAGCTATAACACTAGGAATCCATGCATATACCCATACACAAAATATTATCATGTGTAGCTAGTGCCGAGTTCCTAACATGCCATAAATGAATGTTGATGTTGGATGGTATATACTTCATACACTATGTATCTCATATGAATCCTCCCCTCACTGGTATTAAGCACCCTACGATAGTCTCTGGATGAAAAAGTGCACGAAGTGGACTCTGTAAATACACATCTATCTTACTCTTCTGAATTCAATTCCATATAAAAAATATCATTGATCATGATTCAAAATAAAATAAATGATAATAAGAAATTTGGTGGCCTCTATGAACGTGGGTTACAGAACTGGACATTTAGGAAACCAAATAATAGTTCTGACCTAGTTCTGGAATAAAAAAGAAATATTTCCCTCTCCAAAAATCAAACGGGAGAGGCTTTACGACCCCTATATGTTCGGAACCACCATGGCATAGATATTATATGAACTCCCTCCATAAAATGTAAGATCCCCAGAAAATTTAACACTTACATCTGTATAAAAAAGTGATCTATCCTCCAGGTACACCCAAAAAATCCTAGCATGCATTCATTGCATCATGTTAAATAATCCCCTGATGTTAATCCCTCCATTACTATTCGTCTTTTCCACCCACCCCCATGAAACCCAATGATGTTTTCCATTTTCATGAGAATCCTAAATGAAAGCGAAAATAATTTGTTCAATGGTAGAAATCATCAGGTTAGGAGACCTAACAGCGAATACCACATGGATAGGAATGGAACACAAGATATAATTCACATGGGTGATTCTTCCCCTAAAGGACGAAAATCGATTTTTCAAATTAATAACTCTACCTGAAATTCTACAAAGAATCTAGTCAAAGTGGTGAATGCTCAGTTTCTATGGAGATATAGAGGATCCCATGTATTACATAGGAAAAGTGTTTTAATGCATATACAAACTACCCATAATAGAAGAAAGACGATGATATGGGCATATATCTGAGATGTAAAAAATTCTCTTCAAAAGATTAACCACGTTCCCAATCCACTTTCAATGGGATTCAAGGAATTCATTGATAACCCAAATTTATATCATACTTTCGTTCAAAAAAATTATTGTGTCATCCATGAACATTAGGTGGTACATTCTATTTTGATATTGTAGACAGCTGTAGGGAATATTGGTTCCCCTTAGAAAACTCTTATTAATGAGATGGTTAAGCACATCCTATGACAACATGAAATTGTAGGGGAAAGTGGTTCTCCTAGCCTGAGGCATCAATCCTACTTAATAAAATAAAATACCCCCCTCCCCATAAAAGAGGTAGAAAACTTGGAAGAATTGAAACATATGAAGAAAAGGTCAACTACCCTATTAGAGTGGCCCATGCGCAGATGAACCTTCAGAAGGAATATTCACTGAACACAATCATATTCCTTATCCATATCATGCTTGATTTCTATATTCAAACCTTGGGACATGATATTAATATCACCGATCAGTTTCGGAGCCAAAACTATCTCCCCTTGAATGCATCCCCTCTTAAAGAATCCATGTTCCTCCATTGAAATCCACCTAGAAAAGTTACGAAAGAGCCTTCTGTTAATCACGCTAGATAACACAATGTATGAAAAGATATAGAGCCTGATCATCCTATATTGGTGGAGGGACAAGGGTTCTTTGATTTTTTGAATAAGTAAATTAGAAGTATCATTCGCCACATGAGTTAGATTATCTCCATGGAAAAATTCTTCAACATCCAAAAATAATCACTTTTTGACCTATGCTCCTGGAGGATTAGTAAAACACACTAGGAAAACATTCTAGACCCAAAGCTCTCTCTGGGTTGAGGCATTGCATCAATTCAAACACCAGTTCCTTAGGCCTCTCTTATTCGATGATATAATTATTTTCTAGGGAGACCGAGGGGGACACCACCTCGAGGATCTCATTGTAACCCCCAGGGTAACCATCCAACATATGCAGATTAGGACTAGAAATACAGTCATTGAATTGGGAGAGATCCAAGTTCCAAACCACATGGGGATAATCGGAATATGATCCATTATCGAGAAGAATATTGGAAGTAGAAAACCATTTTTTCCCTTGATATAGGCATAGAAAAATAAAATACTCTGGTTCCCCTCACATATCCATTTAATCCTAGACTAGTCCTGGGTTGTTTTCTCATGAATAAGGATCAAGTCCTATTTAATAACCTTCTTTCCAGACATATCAACAAAAACATGGTCATCCAAACTATCTTAGAGTCTGATCTCTATACTTTCATTATCATTTTTATCAAATCAATTTATAGATATAACGAGGTATGTATCATAATGTAAAATTTGATACATTACTTCACCATGTGGAGCTTCAATTTAATTACCATATAGGTTCTCTCTTGAACCTTCTTTCTCCAGGAGTATTTATTATATTGTCGTTAACCTGGAGAGTCTTCCCACAAGACGGAGATGGAAAACTGGGCCATCATATCCTTCCTACAAGAGAGAGATACCAAGAGTGGATAGTGATCAGAGCTACCCCAAGTAAGATTAGTCACCTTGGTACAAGGAAAGGAGGTGATAACATGATCATTGTCTAGATCGTCTTTCCAACAACTATAAGAATGAAAAATCCACTTCTTGTTGTTGAACCAAGTGAAGGGGTCCCCAGAATACCCCATGTCCATCAACCATTTATTTTCCATAAATTGAATGAATATTTCACTATCTCTCATAGGAAATTAAAAATGCCCTCTCTTCTCATTCATGATCACTATGATATTTAATTATTAAACTATGAGATAGGGAATATACCCTAGGAAAAAGCACTCAATACACTCCTCGGATCCTATCTAATCTGCCAGTCACAGCTTGCATGGATGACGTAATGAAATACTATTTGGAGTTTAAAGAAACTCTTGTAGTGATATTATAATCTGAATTTGATAAGATATCCAAAAAGATATCACTATTCCTAAAGATATAGATATGAGATTTTCATAGACCTATATGAATCGTAATCCGCATTTTAACCCTCTGAATGAACTCCAGAATCATGGTGGCATTTTGTTTAGTTTTGATCACAACCATAATAAAGGCATTGGATTTATAACCTTCTATCAAAATGAATTTTTTATTCACCTATTCTCTAAGGCCCTATTAATTCCAAGAAATAAGGATTAACATTAAACCAGGAAGCACATGGCTTTGACCCTAGATGAAACACCAATTTTTCTGAACAGAAGTTGATGGAGAGAAAGCTAAAAGTATGTTCTTTTGATCCCAAGTACATACTCCACTAGTCAAGGGAGGGGATAACATTAGGGGTAGAGCTAGTGTAACATACCAAGTAAGTAATGAATAACAGATATTTTAATCTATGTCTATTAATGAATTAGATAGTGTTTTAGAGGCTTAAAATGAAAATAAATCTAATCTTAAGCATGGAATACACTAATATTTTTAAAAGATTGTTTTTACTGCCTTTTAATGGAAAACCATTTTTAAATATATCTTTTGACAATTTTATAAGCTATGTTTGTCAAAATAAACTTATTATTTATGATTGGTACATCAAAATTTACATTGTGTGAATTTTTGGTATTTTTCCGATAAAGTTCATTTTTTAATGAATAATGAAAAATGTTGTATTTTAATTCAAAACCTCTTTTTAATATAATTTATTTATATGATTAGATTATCTTTTTAATTGGTTTTGAAGTTAAATTTGAATATATTTTTACCATTTAATCCAATGGTGGTCATTGTAATCATTTTCACTTTGAAATTAGGCTTAAACTGGTGTCAATCTTTTCATACTTATTATTTCATAAAAACACGCTATTTATCATGTCATCGGGAATTAACTATTAAATTAATTAATGCATATTATATGTTTTGAATTTGGTAAAATAGAAATCATTTTTGAATTAATAATATCAAATATAGATTAGGGTGATGTTTTGGAATTTTTCTGAAAAACTTCAATTTTTTATGAATAGTGAAACTACTAAGTGGTAGTTAAATAAACTGATTTTTCGTTTAAATGAAACTTTCCCACTTCTTTGATTTTATTTTCAAAAATCCGAAATACATGGTTGTCATTAAGAAGTAAAATGTGGTTCAATGAGATTAAAATAGTTTTTTGGTGAATAGTAACTTTTAAGTTCTTAATCGTGATTAGAGGTAATTAGTGTAGTTTAAGGTAAAAATAATGTTTTAATAATATGAGATGAGCTTGACACATGTTCTACCCTCATTGGATGTGTCATGGCCGACCATGAAAATTCATGGGTCAACTTGGGGACCCCATGGAGTCACTTTGGTTAGGAAATGACATAAATAACTTTTTATTTAATGTTAAAGTAAAAATAACACAAACATGAGATGTTTTACTAAAACAAATTTTACATGGGGTTATACAAGTCATATTTTTTACTATAAATATTCATTAGAAAGCTGAAACGCTTTCCTACATCATGATATTATTTTTTATAATTTTTAGACTTTAAATAATTAAATTATTTATGACATCATGATGATGCAGCGATTACCTCATTAATAAATGATTTAAATAAAATGAAATGATAATGTAAAATATATGACCTAAACAAGTACAAAACCTATTGTATGGGTGGATTTAGAACCCTTATCACCTTATCCTTGATTTATATCAATTTGGGACCTTTTGAATCCGAAAATCATTTTAAAATAAAGTAACATTTCTTTACTTTCCAAGAGTGCCCCCCTCTCCTCTTATAAAAGGCCCCCACATCTACCTCCTTACCCACAATTCCAAAGACTTTGTCTCTGCCAAACCCTACCCATTTTGTCTCTCAACTTCCCTCTCTTACTCCTTGAAGCCTCACTTAGGGTAGAAGTCTTCCCAAGGATGCCTTTGAGCTCAAACCAAACGGAGTTACCCAATTTTAATGTAATGTCTTCACGTGAGTCGTTTTGTTTTATTTTGCTTCTCCATCCCCCTAAACTTTTTTTATTTATTTCTTTTGTAACAACTACAGTATCTTCAATATACTATGATGTTTTTATAAGACGGATTCGAGCTACACTTACACACACCTACATCTAATGGTTAAAAAACATATTGTTTCCGTGGATGGCGAATTTCTGCCTCCCGAAACGATGATTGTTCGACATTCTTTTAACACCTTAAAAGGTGGCCATTAAGATGAAACTATATTTATATATGATATATAATATGTTTATGTTTTCCTTAAGCTTATGTATCTATCATTTTGGGAATACCTTTATGATATCCATTATGGGTAAACGCGATATCCTCATTTATGGAAGTGCGGACTACCGCCCCCTCAAGGTGATTTGATTCGTTAATACCATATGTGGGACATATAAAGGACATAGTTATGATATTATATATGATATTACACTAGAATTATAATATACCTTTATATCATTATGATTCCATTCTATAAAATACGAAATATAAATCAAAGTAGCGTTCATGCGTACGTACGACTTACCATCTCCATGAACGGTGTATTTCATTTCTTACCTATAAATGTAATATAATATTATAAATGCATGCATGTACTGGATATATATGATATATATGATGAATAACATTCTGGATATAATGGATACATGGAAAACTTGTAATTATAAAGGGTTTATTTTTGACTCAAGTACCAATGATCATTAAAACGACTGTTATTAACTTAAATAATTACATAGTGTTCATGAAATGGAAATAAGTGATATAAAAGGAATAATGAACTTGAAAAAGGTTATTAAACAAGTAGAAATTAACTCATGTTTATTATTCAGGAGATTAAAGAACGACTGAGTCAAGTCGGACCCGAGGTATGGGACTTCGTCTCAATCTCCTTTCATTGAGGCACATTTTGTTTTATACACAACCTTGTTTTATACAGTGTATAAACCCATTTGACTTTTACATTTATTAAAAAGGAATATATTTATAAGGAGCATTTACTAAACTACAAAAGAGAATGTTTTTGTTGTACGTATGCGGCGACAATGACTTCTCTGTCACTGTGACCATTATTTGAGTTTCGGCTTCCTCTAAAAGCCATTCCTTTTTTTTAAAGAAAAATAAATACCATGTTTTACTTTTATTTTATTTTGGTATTGAAAATGGTTTTCATAATGTTTTTATATCAATTTTTTGTATTGATATCTTGTTATTGAAAGGTGGAAATGTTATGTTTCCTTTATGCATGTTTTATGTGATACGATTATGTTGTGTTTCTTGGGCATTATTATGAAGACGGGTGGTTCCGTGATAAACTAAGGGTGGGTGAGCCCGATATAGCTCTCCAATACATTGGGTAACACGAAGGAGTGAAACATTAAGGTTTCTCCGAAGAGATTTAGGGAATATACTGTGATGGGTATTCCAAACGTAACCAAGAGGGTTACTCCCTACGTAATAATTTTATGAATTCCTCATGTTACCTTTATGTCTTATGCTTTCTATGAATTATTCATGATTTTATGAGGTATGTTAAAGTGCTTATGTTTTATGGGTAAATTATGATTTCATTCTTATGTATATAAGTACCCATGTTTCCTTTCCATATTTTTATATCCCTTACTGAGCTTTTAATGCTCATCCCAAGTTTTTTTGAAATGTTTTTTACAGGTCAAGGGAAAGGTACATGATATGATGATAGTGTCAAGGAAGTGTCAAGAATAAATCCATTTTTTATTTTAAATATGTTTACATTGATGGGAAAAAATAATACTATCTTTTATGTAACCACTTTGTTTAAATGTGGAATGTAATGCATGTTTTATGATATAATTCTCTAAAACTCTAAACCTGAAAAGATACTCAAGGTGAAATCTTGTAATTACTCAAGATTAAGTAAGGTTTAAGGCTGGGGCCTTATAGTTGGTATAAAAGGTCGGTTTAGATAACATTAGGAGTTAGAATTATATTAAATGATTATCCAAAAATATAATTTTTATGGTCAAATTGAAATGATATAGCATTTGATGATTACCATGTTGCTTCATCTAGGACATGTTTGTTCAGAATGGTTTTCCTCAGAGGAAACAGGGAACCAGTGCTAGGAAGGCATACAGAAGGAAATAACCTTCCGAATCAGCATCCTGAGATGGTCAGAATTGGAACTGAACAGTTTGTTGCAGTAATGGCGCAGTTGACTCAAGAAATAAATGGTGGTGGTATCCATGCACGAGATCAGCCAGATCAACCATAGAGGAACATGTCAGTGGTGGAACATTTTGTGAGGCAACATCCCCCATCATTCAGAGGATAATCTGACCCTGTGCTAGATAAAGGGTGGATTAAATCACTAGAGAAGATTTTCGATGTCATCGGGTGTTCAAAAAATCAAAAGGTTAGTCTTTCTATTTACCGTTTGGAGGGTGAAACAGATCAGTGGTGGTCGATGGTTAAAAATATCAGGGACGCCAATGAGATTGATGCTCTTGACTGGGATGAATTTAAAGGTATGTTTCATGAGAAGTATTTTCCTAAGGCTGTTCGACTTAGGATGGAAAAGAAATTCCTGGAATTGAGGAAAGAGGAAGACTCAGTGGCTGCCTATGAAGAGAGGTTCACTCGATTGGTAAGGTATGCTCCAAATTTTATCCGAGACCTTGATAGTAAAATCAAACGTTTTTACTCAGGATTAAAGACAAAATATCGAAGGGAATTAGATTCTCATGAGATTAAAAGTTATGAAAAGCTTGTTCGATGTGCTGAGAAGGTGGAAATGGAGTTTGCCGATGATCAAGTGTTCTATAACAACCAACAGAAGAAGAGACCGAGGTGGCAGGATAAAGGGAAATATTCTTCAAAAAAGACTGATGGTAAGAAATCTAAGTTTCCAGTTTGTGATAAATGTGGCAAAAGGAATGCTGGGGAATGTCTTATTAATTTTTGAAAGTGCTACCGATGTGGTAAGATGGGACATAAGGCTCATGATTGCACTAAAAAAGGGCAGTGTGATGGTAAGTCCAAATTTGATTTACAGTTAGTGAAATGTTTTAAGTGCAATGAGATGGGTCACTATGAAAACGAGTGTCTGACAAAGAGCACGAGTGATGGGAAGCAGATAGACTACAAGCATAAAGGGGTGGTGAAATCCTTTCCAACTACTTCAGCAGATGTCGGGCCATCAAATGATGTTGTATCAGGTACTTTGTTTGTTTTTTCAGATTATACCAGTGTGTTGTTTGATTCGGGGTCTACACATTCTTTCATATTTGAAACCTTTTCTTGTAAAATGGGAATACCATCTCAAGAAATGACTCCTGAACTTGTGGTAAAAACTCCTGGGGGGAAATGTTGAGGCAACAAGAGTTTATAAGAATCTTCCTATCATTATCCATGGAAAGAACCTACTTGGAAACATTATTGATCTACCTCTAGTAGATTTCGATGTTATCCTGGGTATGGATTGGCTCTCTATTTACCATGATAAGATTGACTATAGAGCTAAAGAAGTTTATTTTCAGAAAGACTTTCAGTTTGTGTACAAGAATGAACCCTTACTGTTGATAACTTGTCAAGAGGCCAAGAAACTTGTAAAAGATGGAAATAAATGTTACCTTGCACATATTGTTGAAAACAAGGGAACTGTTCAGATTAATGATGTGGCAGTGGTAAAAGAGTATCCTGATGTATATCTTGATGAGTTTCCTGGAATAATACTAGATCCGGAAGTTGAATTTACTGTTGACTTAGTTCCTGATGCTAATCTAATTTCGAAACCCCCTTATTGAATGGCTCAAATTGAACTTTTATAGTTGAAGGAGCAATTGCAAGAATTATTAGAAAAAGGTTTCATTCGACCTAGCACGTCACCATGGGGTGCTCCTGTTTTATTTTTTAAAAAGAAATATGGTTCTATGAGACTTTGCATTGATTATAGAGCCTTGAATAACATCACTGTTAAGAACAAATATCCTTTTCCTCATATCGATGATTTGTTTGATCATCTCCAAGGAGCTCAGTATTTTTCAAAGATTGACCTGAGATCGGGGTACCATCAGCTGAAGGTAAAGGAAGAAGATGTCCCGAAGACTACGTTTCGTACAAGATATGGCCATTATGAATTTGTAGTAATGCCTTTGGGGATAACCAATGCAGCTGCTGTATTCATGGACTTAATGAATATAATATTCCATGAGTTCTTGGATAAGTTTGTGGTGGTTTTCATTGATGATATTTTGGTGTTTTCTAAAAGTAAAGAAGAGCATGAAAGACATTTAAGGGTTATTTTTCAAACCATAAAAGAAAAGAAATTGTATGGGAAATTCAACAAGTGTGAGTTTTGGTTGCAACAAATTTATTTTCGTGGTCACATTGTTTCTAAAGATGGGATAACCGTTGATCCTACAAAAACAAAGGTTGTTGAAGAATGGCCAAGACCCAGAAATGTAACAGAGATTCGTAGTTTCCTTGGTTTGGAAGGCTATTACCGAAGGTTTGTTAGAAATTTTTCACGGTTATCTAGTCCAATGACTAAGCTAACTCGGTAGGGTGTTAAGTTTATCTGGACAAAATAATGTGATGATTGTTTTCCGGAATTGAAAAGAAGATTGGTGAATTCTCCAGTTTTGGCACTACCTTCCAGAAATGGGGATTTTGTTATCTACAGTGATGCTTCATTGAAAGGAATTGGTTGTCTCCTAATGCAGAATGATTAAGTAATTGTTTATGCTTCATGACATTTGAACACTCATGAGGTAAATTACCCTACACATGATTTGGAATTAGCTGCTCTTGTTTTCACTTTAAAAATTTGGAGGCATCATTTGTATGGAGTAAAGTGTGAAATATATTCTGATCAAAAAAATTTACAGTATATATTCACTCAGAAAGATTTAAACATGAGACATAGGAGATGGATGGAATTAATCATGTATTGTGATTATACAATTCATTACCATTCGGGAAAAGCAAATAAAGTGGATGATGCTTTGAGTCGAAAAAATAATGCTTTATTAGAAATGTTGCATTTGGAACGTGATCCTCTGGTTAAGGATTTAATGAAATTTGGCATAGAAGTTGTTGGGGGCAGGATGTTATTATGTTTTGTTTCATGTATCAATGAAATTTTTTCTATCAGACAGAATCAAGCAAGCACAGAAGCAAGACAGTGAGTTGCAGAAAAAGGTACAACTGGTTCAGAAAGGTAAGTTTCATGAATTCAACATTGATAGTGATTTTGTTTTGAGATTTGGGAAGAGATTGTGTGTGCCTTGTGATTCACAGTTGAATAGAGATTTGTTATGTGAAGCTCATAGTTCTCCGTGTTCAGTTCATCCCGGCAATAATAAGATGTACAAAGATCTGCGGGAGTATTACTGGTGGTATGGAATGAAAAGAGATATTGCTGATTTTACTGTGAAGTGTTTGACTTGTCAATAGGTTAAAGCAGAGCGGCAGTTACCGAAAGGGATGATTCAGCCTTTACCAGTGCCAGAGTGGAAATGGGAGAATATATCCATGTACTTCATTATGAGATTGCTGAAGACCCTTCGAGGTAATAATGCAATCTGGGTTATTGTTGATCGCTTGACTAAATCTGCTCATTTCCTTGCTATACGAGATACTTTCTCTCTAGATCAACTTTCCCGTTTGTATCTTAAAGAGATAGTCAGGTTACATGGAGTTCCTCTCTCCATTAAATCTGACCGTGATCCCATGTTCACTTCTAACTTTTGGAAAGGCCTTCAGAAGTCGTTGGGTACTGAATTAAATTTTAGTACAGATTTTCATCCTCAATCAGAAGGGCAGTCAGAACGAAGAATTCAGACCATGGAGGATATGCTACGAGCTTGTTCGATGGATTATCAGGGAAGTTGGGACCAACATCTTTCTTTGGTTGAATTTTCATATAATAACAGTTTTCATTCCAGTATACAGATGGCACCATTTCAGGCATTATATGGGAAGCGGTGTCGAACTCCAGCTTTCTGGGATGAAGTGGGTGAAAGGAAGTTGATGGGACCAGAATTGGTAGAAGAGTTAGCAGAAAAAAGTTCAACTGATACAGAAACACATGAGAACAACTCAGAGCAGGCAGAAGAGATATGCGGACAACAAGAGGAAGGATCTATCTTTTGAGGTAGGTGATCATGTTTTTCTCAAAGTCTCACCATGGAAAGGTGAGATGAGATTTGGTAAGAAAGGAAAGCTGAGTCCAAGGTTCATTGGACCATATGAAATTATGTAGAGAGTTGGATCAGTTGCATACCGGGTGGCTTTACCTCCAAGTTTATCTCAGGTACACAATGTTTTTCACGTTTCGATGTTGAGAAAGTATATGCCAAATCCATCTCATGTTTTGAGTCCAGAGATAGTTCAGCTGGAAGAGAACCTATCTTATGAGAAACAACCAGTACAGATTCTTGACCAAAGGGAGCAAGTGTTACGAAATAAGGTGATTAATCAGATAAAGGTTTTGTGGAAAAACCACATCATGGAAGAGGGAACATGGGAATCTGAAAATGCAATGAGGGATAAGTACCCCCATTTATTCGATAAGTAAATAAATTATGGGGACGCAATTTTCTAAAGGGGGTAAGGATGTAACATCCCACGTAAGTAATGAATAATAGATATTTTTATCTATGTCTATTAATGAATTAGATAGTGTTTTAGAGGCTTAAAATGAAAATAAATCCAATCTTAAGCATGGAATACACTAATATTTTTAAAAGATTGTTTTTACTGCCTTTTAATGGGAAATTTTTTTTAAATCTATCTTTTAACAATTTCATAAGCTTTGTTTGTAAAAATAAACTTATTCTTTATGATTGGGACATCAAAATTTACTGTGTGTGAATTTTTGGTATTTTTCCGATAAAGTTCATTTTTTAATGAATATTGAAAAATGTTGTATTTTAATTCAAAACCACTTTTTAATCTAATTTATTTATATGATTAGATTATCTTTTTAATTGGTTTTAAAGTGAAATTAGAATATATTTTTACCATTTAATCCAATGGTGATCATTAGAATCAATTTCACTTTGAAATTGGGCTTAAACTAGTGTCAATCTTTTGATACTTATTGTTTCATAAAAACACGCTATTTGTCATGAAAGCTGGAATTATTTATTTAATTAATTAATGCATATTATATGTTTTGAATTTTCTAAAATAGAAATCATTTTTTAATTCAGAATATGAAATATATCTTAGGGTGATGTTTTGGAATTTTTCTGAAAAACATCAATTATTGATGAATAGTAAAACCACAAAGTGGTAGTTAAAGAAACTGATTTTTTGTTTAAATGAAACTTTTCCACTTCTGTGATTTTATTTTCAAAAATCCAATATACATGGTTTTCATTAAGAATAAAATGTGGTGCAATGAGATTAAAATAATTTTTTTGGTGAATAGTAACTTTTAAGTTATTAATCGAGATTAGAGGTAATTAGTGTAGTTTAAGGTAAAAATAATGTTTTAGTAATATGAGATGAGCATGAAACATGTCCTAACCTCATTGGATGTGTCATGGAAGACCAAGAAAATCCATGTGTCAACTTGGGGACCCCATGGATCCACTTTGTTTGGGAAATGACATAAATAACTTTTTATTTAATGTTATATTAAAAATAACACAAACCTGAGATGTTTTACTAAAACAATGTTTACATGGGGTGATACAAGTCATATGTTTTACTATAAATAATCATTAGAAAGTTAAATATATTTCCTACATCATGATATATTTTTTTATAATTTTTAGACTTTAAATAATTAAATTATTTATGACATCATGATGATGCATCGATTACCTCATTAATAATGGATTTAAATAAAATGAAATGATAATGTTAAATATATGACCAACACATGTCCAAAACCTATTGTATGGGTGTATTTCGAACCCTTATCACCTTATACTAGAATTATATCAATGTGGGACCTTTTGAATCCGAAATTCATTTTAAAATAAAGTAACATTTCTTTACTTTCCAAGAGTGCCCCTCCTCTCCTCTTATAAAAGGCCCCCCACATCTACCTCCTTACCCACACTTCTAAAGCCTTTGGCTCGGCCAAACCCTGCCCATTTTGTCTCTCCACTTCCCTATCTTACCCCTGGAAGCCTCACATTGGGCATAATTCTTCCCAAGGAAGCCTTTGAGCTCAAACAATACCCGATTTTAAGGTAATGTCTTCACTTGAGTCATTTTGTTTTATTTTGCTTCTCCAACCCCCTAACCTCTTTTTATTCATTTCTTTTGTAACAACTAAAGTATCTTAAATATACTAGGATGTTGTTATAAGAAGGATTAAAGCGAAACTTACACACACCTACATCTAATGGTTAAAGAACATACTATTTCTGTGGGTGGCGAATTTCAGCCTCCCGAAATGATGATTGTTCAACATTCTTTTAACACCTTCAAAGGTGGCCATTAAGATGACACTATATTTATATATGATATATAATATGTTTATGTTTTCCTTGAGCATCTGTATTTTTCATTTTGGGCATACCTTTATGGTTTCCATTATGGGTAAACGCGATATCCTCATTTAAGGAAGTGCGGAATACCGCCCCCTCAAAGTGATTTGATTCATTAATACCATATGTGGGACGTATAAAGGATGTAGTTATGATATTATATATGATATTACACTGGAATTATAATATACCTTTATATCATTATGATTCCATTCTATAAAATATGAAATAGAAATGAAAGTAGCGTTCATGCGTATGTACAGCTGACAGTCTCCATGAACGGTGCATTTCATTTCTTACCTCTAAATGTAATATAATATTATAAATTCATGCATGTACTGGATATATATGATATATAGGATGAATACCATTCTAGATATAATGGATACATGAACAACTTGTAATTATAAAGGGTTTATTTTTGACTCAAGTACCAATGATCGTTAAAATGACCATTATTAACTTAAATAATTACATAGTGTTCATGGCATGATAATAAGTGATATAAAAGGAATAATGAACTTGAAAAAGGTTCTTAAACAAGTAGAAATTATCTCAAGTTTATTATTCAGGAGATTAGAGAACGAACGAGTCAAGTCGGACCCGAGGTATGGGACTTCGTCTCAATCTCCTTTCATTGAGGCATATTTTGTTTTATACACAACCTTCTTTTATATGGTGTATAAACCCCTTTGACATTTACATTTATTCAAAAGGAATATTTTTATACGAAGTATTTACTAAATGAAAAAAGGGATTGTTTTTGTTGTACGTATGCGGCGACAATGACTTCTCCGCCGCCCTGACCATTATTTGAGTTTCGGCTTCCTCTACAAGCCATACCTTTTTTTAAAATGAAAAATAAATACTATGTTTAATTTTATTTTATTTTGGTATTGAAAATGGTTTTCATAATGTTTTTATATCAATGTGTTGTATTGATATCTTGTGATTGAAAGGTGGAAATGTTATGTTTCCTTTATGCATGTTTTATTTGATACGATTATGTTGTGGTTCTTGGGAATTATTATGAAGACGGGTGGTTCCGTGATAAACTAAGGGTGGGTGAGCCCGATATAGCTCTCCAATGCATTGGGTAACGCGAAGGAGTGAAGAATTAAGGTTTCTCCGAAGAGATTTATGGAATATACTTTGATGGGTATTCCAAACGTAACCAAGAGATTTACTCCCTACGTAAGAATGTTATGAATGCCTCAAGTTACCTTTATGTCTTATGATTTCTATGATTTATTCATTATTTTATGAGGTATTATAAAGTTCTTATGTTTTATGGGTAAAGTATGATTTCATTCTTATGTATATAAGTACCCATGTTTCCTTTCCATATTTTTATATCCCTTACTGAGCTTTTTATGCACATCCCTTGTTTTTTTGAAATGTTTTTCACAGGTCAAGGGAAAGGTACATGATATGATGATAGTGTAAAGGAAGTGTCAAGAATGAATCCATGTTTTATTTTAAATATGTTTCCATTGATGGGAAAAAAGAATATTATCTTTTATTTAACAACTTTGTTTAAATGTGGAATGTAATGCATGTTTTATGATCTAATTCTCTAAAACTCTATACCTGAAAATATCCTCAAGGTGTAATATCGTAATAACTCAAGATTAAGTAAGGTTTAAGGATGGGGCCTTATAGATAATATGTCTTAAATATAGTGAGGGGACATCTTCAATGTAGATATAGAAGGAAAAGAAGGATAGACCAACTTAGAGGCTAACATAGTAAATGGAGAGTGGCCCTTGTCTAACGAGAGTTATTCCTCATTATCACCCCTTTAGAAAAAACTATGATACTTCCCAAGAGAAGATCAAGGTGTCCAGATCTAAGGTTTAAGCAATAAACCATCTATTATCACATTGAGGACTACATAATCGAAGGAAGGGGAAGATGCCACTAGGCCTCTTCCGAGAAGATGAAGAAGGGATCCAATTGGACTGGGCTCAAAATTGGGATTGATTTGGATAAAATACTTTCTCTATGAGAATAAATTTTAATTATTTCACATTCATGGATTCATAAATATGATAATACTCTTAATAGGATAAGGAAATAATTTAATAATTTTTTTGGAATTTAAATTTTAATCCCCTTAGAAAGATTAGAATGATAGTCCTGTAATTCTTGTTAAATCCAAAATATCAAAATACAAAAGAACATTAGTTTTTTCTAAAATTTATATTCTAATAGAATCACCCACTTAATTTGGGCCTATAAATTGATGAGAAATATACTTATGAAATAATGGAATATAATATTATCTTGATAATTATGCCACCCCATGATAGAAAGAAGCACAATATATATCCAAGTAACAAAAAAACTACCTAGAAATATCTTCTATTCATGTGTAAGATAAATGTAGAGTGTTTTATAATAGTGTCTTAGAATCATTGGGAGAGAATACTATTCATTATTGTATAACATGACACTCCATTATAGAATTCATAAATCTTGGTTGAGAAATATTGATAATAAAGAATGAAACTCTACGATTATGAAAAGAAATAAAGTTGTGAAAATTAATTTATCATTCCTAATTACACTAAATATATTTTATTTTCTTGAGTAATTTTAGAGAATATGAAAAAACTTAATTTTTTTTCTAAAGATTATATGAACACTCTATTAGAATGGTTAACTTATATGGGAAAAAGGGAATGGATTTTACGAAATGAATCAAAAAAAGTAATTTATTATTAACGTCTCCTTGAAATATAATATAAAAGTAAATTTATGGATTCTTGATAGAGTTTACTTTATTCATGTGATACTTGCCACAATAAACATGAAGAGCATTGAATATCATGATATCGGTGATTTTACATTTGAGAAAATAGTACTTTATAAATTATAAGGGTTCTAATGGCTAAAATTGGTGTTCAAGAACTGATATCCAAATTTGTTTTTAATGGGATCAATAATAATTTATTGAGTGTAAGAAAACTATGAGATAATATGAATGATGACATCGTCTTGAAAAACTCATGTTTCATAAATTCCATTAAATATTGATTATTTTACAACAATTTAGAAAGAAAAAACAATAGTTTATACAAAATTTGGGATTGAAGATCTTCTTTTTATATGAGTGAAAATGATGAAAATAGTATATGGCATGGGGATGTTATGAAACATAGAAAATTATGTTTTAAAAAATCTCAAATAAATAATTGCAAATTAACGTACCATAATTGAATAGATAAAAGAAGAATTATCTGTAAAACGTGTCAAAATAGGAAGATGATTTATTGAAGTCAAAAAAAGTAAAATGTTTTCATGTAAAACACATTAATTAAATAAATCGTAATTATATAGTAATATGAGCCATACATTAATAATATTTATTCATATTTTTTATCATTTATTTTTTATTTATCCCAAATATTATATTTATAGTAAACTAGTGAGAGTAAATGGAGATTATAAGATAGGTTAAGAATGATTTATGAGTCAATATCAAGTTAATTAGAATAGATAATGGGAGGGAGTTCACTTGTGATGATTTTTATCTTATCTTGTAAATCATAGGATTTAGCATCATAATAGTAATCCTTAAAATCTACATCATAATTATGTTCCAAAAATAACTAAATAAATCATAATTTAAAATATCAGATAAATTATAATTGAGACTAAACATTTAAAATTATTTTAGAGGAAGTATTTATACATAGTTTTATATATTTATAATAGATATTTAATGAGAAATAGATCAAAATATACCTCTTATATGATTTGGAACACAAAGAAACCCAATACGAGGTACTTAAACTTTTTTACTTCCATATTTGTTGAAGATCAAAATCTCAAATATGGAAATATTTTGATGAAAATTTGAGGAATATTTTTTCTTGGGACACATAACAATAAGAAGATGTTAAAATTAAAAAAAATCATATAATTTACTATTATTATAATGTAAATATTACTGAAAATTAATCCAAAATTTATGAAATAATTTAATTAAAATATTAAATTTATGAATTTGATGGCCTGAAAATTTCTTCAAAATTCAGTGACATTGGAGATTAAAATGAAACCATTAATGTGGATGTTTAATGTTATCATTATAGTGAAAAAGTTGATTGTGGTGGTGATTATGAGGATAATAGAGAAGATAAATTTAATCACTATAGATTAAATATTCATAATGAATATGTAAACATCACTGTAAATTAGAATGATCTAGTAACGATATGAAAAATCTGACACATTTGTTTATATAAATAGTTATTTTAAATGTGAGACAAAAAATAGTTTCTATTGATGTTGATAATAATTATTGAATAAATATTATGAATTATGTGTTCTTCCAGAAAGGGAATATTTGAGTTGGGATCATATTCCTAGAAATCATGAAACGTTTTTAATGAGAACTAAATGGGTATTCAGAAAAATACTAAATTAAAAGCATGAAATTTCATTATATTGGGCCTGGTTATTTTGAAAATACCTATTTCAGTGAGAAATTAAAATACTTTTAAGAAGGCTTTAACACATTCCAATACTATAATATGTTAAAATGTTTTGTTATGTTTTTGCTCACATAAACTAAAATGTTTTTCAAAAGGTTGTAAAGTTGGCATTATTAAATGGAGATACTGAAAAAGAAGTCTTTATTGATAAACTATATGGATACATTATTATAAATTATATAATAAAATTTATATCATTGTATAAAATGTTATATAGTTTAATAAAATCCCCCATATCCTAATAGTCTATAAATGATTGTTTACTAAAATAATTAATAATTGCTAAAGTAAAAGTGTAAATATATATTTATATAAATTATATGGTAAAAGGTATACTAATCTCAATTATTTATATTTATTAAAAAAACAATTAATTGATAGAGAGTATTTTTGTGGGGCATTCAAGTAATGCATTGATAACTTTGAAGAAGCCAATGTAAAAACGATCATATTCATGTGATAATAGGTTAAGATGAAAAAATATTTCATTATCCTATATCAAGATAATTATTCTAAATAATTCACCATAATCATTGGAAGTGAATACTCAAAGTAATTTTATATACCCATGATAACTGGCGTGAAGCATAGAAATGATAAATCTCTAAAAAGTATGAATCATAAATACATAAAGAAACTAATAAGACTACTTTATTTTCATATATCATATAAGTCTGACATTATTTTTGAAGTAAATATTTCCGCATGATATCAAGGTGATATAGAATAAAAACACATAGTAGATATCATGAGATTTATTAAATATATCAGTGTAATATTCAACATTGGTATTTTTTATAGATGAATAAGGATATATAATCTATTTGGGAACACTACTACATAATAGGTTGGGGTAGGTATAAAATAAATCCAACATCATGTGGTATATAATTTTTGGGAGAAATCAATGTAATATGGAATTCCATGATGTGAAACTCTATAAAATTAATAAATTTATTGTTTATGATTTTGTAAATTGAAAATTCAAATACGTTGATAATTTAGATTAATGAAAACCACTGATACTAGAAGATAAAAGTATACATGACCTTGAGAATTGAATTATATCATCATTATGCAATTGATCAATCCAAGAACCCTATGTAACACTCTGGATATAAAAATATTGATATCATATATAATTTTATCATAGTAAAGTTAATAATAGATATGTGATGTTGGAGTATATTTCAATAAACGTTCATATGAATGATATCGTCAAAAAATCTAGATCATAGGAAATATTTTAAGAGTAAGTGTGAAATAAGAATGATCAACCATTCCCACTCACTTGAGGAATTATTATAACACCAAACATCTCTTTATATTCTATTTTTATAGTGGAATAAGTTTTCAAACTTATTTACTCTATAATATGATTCAATGTTTTTATTAATTGAAAAAATAAGGGTAATAAAGCATATAAATTATGTGGGTGATGATCCTTCCCAATATCAATTAATTTATTATCACTGATTAATTTACCTGTTTCAAAAACATAGATTTCTCTAATAGATTTATTTTAAGAAACATCTCATTTAATTATGATGGGATTTGATAAATTTTTGTGTGAGTTGTTAAAATAGAAAACAATGACAAAGGGGGGACAAATGGAAACATTGAACAAGTTAAATTATTGTATACAATGTGAACTATGAGTCATGATCATTGTAACTATTATACTTTTTACAATATTTTCGATTCATTTGGGATAATATAGGATGGGTGAAGAAGTTTTTATGAGTGGTTTGAAAAGGTTTGTAATAGTTTCGACGATGCCCATGGGTGTTTATGATAATCTAAAAATGAATTATGAAATTGTCTATGTTTTATATGGATACATTTTATTTTTTATATTGTTTATAAATAAATGCATGATTATAGAACTATATAGGATTAATCACCTCCTATGTGTGTTTAATATAACTAATTTTAATCTATATATGACTAAATTTATATAACTAGTGATATGTTATATTAAATGCTGAAATATATATGAATGATCAACGTTTTCAAGAGATATTTAAGAATTATTTTTATGGATGAAATATTCTATATGTGAATAATTTAGATCCATATACGATTAACTAAAGGTGCTATAATTATTTGTGATAATGATATGTTTTGAAAATTTGGTTGCATCATGTACATTTAAAAATATTTTGATCCAAGAAAGAATGATTTTTTAGATTTATAGCTCCATTAGATTTATAAATACCAAAATCAATCCATTTCATATTAAATCATGAATATATTAAGTCTATGTATGAATAATTTGAACCTTTGTAATAATGAGTAAAGAGATTCATGAGTTTTATAGAAGGAACTTGAGGAAAATGTTGGATTAACATTAAGACATCAATGTTATTGTAATAATAAAATAAAGTCCTCAAAAATAAGTTTCAAAAGAAATATTTAAAGAAGATAAGGAGAATTAAATACATAACTATTATAAATAGTAGGTTTTGGTTTATGTTATAAATATAAAATTCTTCTGATGAAGAAATTATTCAAGATTTTATTCATAGAGAACTAAAGAAGACTTGTTTTTCTATTGGTGTGGTGTATAAAACCATAACGTATTATAAAAATCAATGACCAAAAAATTTAAAACATTTATTTGTGATGTAGTCACACTAAAAGTATAATTCCTCACTTCGATGCTTGATTAAGAAGATGGTTACATGAAAGAATAACACTATGATGTCATATAATAGAATTTATGCTCATTACTGATATGAGATAAATAGTTACACACCATATAACACCCCAAATTTGAGTTATATATTTATCATTGTATTTTTTTCAAAATAAGATAGTATATTTTTGGTTTTCAGAGTCATTGTGAAGAATGTGATTAGATGGACTGTGTTTTGGAATTATATAATTCACCATTACGTAGGATTTGTTGTCATGAATGTTATGGTCTCCATAATTTTGATACTCTATGGGTGTGAGTCACCCATGTAATTGGGATGTCACCACACCCTAATATCGTTATATATTTTGGGAGGGGGGCTTTAGAAGGCTGCCTATAGGAAACGACAAGACCAAGAAATTTTCCCACCCTATTTGGTCAGATTTGGATAGGCACCATCTAAAATATCCTGAAAATGTATAACACATTTTGAAACATGGGATGGTTCAAGAAAAATTGGTCCCATATAGGCTACTCGAAACTAGATTGGGTGAGTACACCACATCATGGTTCGAGGCATGGTTCCAGTCAATAGGGTATTTTAAACGACCAATTTAGCTATTGATATTTTGGGGAACTCATTCACCATTATGGGAAACCACATGTGATTATTTTGGGTGATATAATTATATTTTATTACTGAATTAAACTAAAAATATATATTCATTCCTTATTCCTTGATTTTATTTTTTCCCTATTATTATATAATAAATTTTGGGATGGTTCTCATTCTGTTATAGTTCCTACACATTTCCTTACTATGAAATCATATATTAAGCTAGTTGTATTCGCACTCTCAGCACATTATCAATAACATGAATGATTCAGATTTATAAAATAAATTTATTTTTCTTTTTAATAGAAAAGCCTTATTGAATATTTTTTATAATACCCATATTTTTTTGATAAATTTATGTTGTGTATTTCTGGTTATTCCCGCAATATATTTGACATAATGGTAAAATTTTATGAATAAAATGTTTGTTTTTGAGAATTTGGTATAAACATGGGTTTTTTGAATTTATATTTCGTTATTCATGTAATTTTTCATTCATACCGGACTATTTCTTCTAGTTTAAGTCACAAATGGGTACACAAAAAAACTGATGACTTGAGTCTAGAATGATTTTTTTTTCTATCACGATATAGGTCTATTTATAGAAATGTTACATGCATTTGTGTGTGATTTCTAAATTTGTTATAAAATATTGAAATAGTTTTATTCAATTATATTATAGTTGAAATTTTTTATAAAAAACTATTTGATGTTCTCTTTTCCTCTTTTTATATAAAACTATGAGATAACATGTTCTTATTCTAATGAAATTCAGGGAAGGACTTGGGGATCACCTGTATATTCAATATACTCTCCCACTACATATAAACATTTGGGGATATGGATATATTTTTTGTCAAGAAAATATGTATGATTACATACTTATTCAATAGAGATTCTAGATGTTTAATTTTTCTTACATAGATCATTGAGTATTTAGAGAATTGGAACAAGCATAGTTCAACCTAGTATATTAGTCTGATAATCTATTTTTTTAGACTTACTCTTTATATTATTTATTTTTTACTCTCTAATTATTTTTTTGATCCTTCATTTCATTAGGTTTTTTATTTATATCATGAGTAATTTTCAATTTTAGATCATTTTGTTTTTTTTCATAGTATTAGTTATATTAAAGAAATTTTTCTCCTTTATTTCATTCCCTTTTAAACTATTTCCAACATTTATTATCCATAAAAAGTCACCTAATGTAGAGACTCGAAGCTTGACGTACATGGAAATTACATTACATTTGAAGAATACATAACACATAACAAAAACAGACACACAAGGATCGTAATAGTTTAGTGTCTTTGGAAACTTGGAATATAAACTTCTAATCATGTTAAAAGATATTCAACAACTCCCATAGTGATCTTCCCCTTTTTGTTTTCTTACCTAAAACCATTCTTTATTTCCTGGGTAAAATAAAACATAAAAAGGGTGAGCTCAAATGCTCAGTAAGGGCAAACATAGAGAACGTAAAACAATCCATAAACATTTGAAAGCAAAAACATGAACATGAAATTTAAACATCAAAAGCTTGAGCAAAGACATAAATCGTGGAAGTACATAAGGAATATATCATAATGGAACATCAACCATGATAAAATATAATGGGAATAAAACATGTAATTGTGGAAACCATTCAGCACATGTTATGATTTCTGTAGTAGCCAAGGCATTGCTGCCAAGACCATCATAGTGGACAGAGTCCCTTTTTGAATCGAGTTCACTCATCGTTTTAGTCCTGTAATACTGAACCAGATTAACATATCATTCCTGCCATGTCTATCCCATGAGATATAAATCTTTATCGAATTCATTGGAAGGTGATATAGGTCCCACCCATCTCATAATGAAATCATTTTTACTTGTGCCACAAAATAAACATACATCATTCATAATAACTCAACGAATAAAATGGGTTTCATAAACATAATCCCATCATCACATAATCCATATAAAAGAAATGGATATCATTTCATAATAAGAAAAGTGAAAGCAAGTAAATCATAGATACATTATGCTTGAAACATACACATATGAAATAATGTCATCTTAGATGGAAAATGGTTTTGATCAAACACTTGAAATGAATTCTTGAGGAAAATATACTTTCTTATTTAAAATCATTTTATTTTCACAAAATTTCATGCAATTTTAAAAGAAAATGATTTTTTAGAAAATAGTCATGAAATATTTTGTAGTAAGCTTCATGAAAATTAGGCTTTATATGACCGTAAAAAAAATTTAATGCCCTATAAGTTAAAAAACATTCTTCTTGTACTTTTTTCGGAAAAGTAAAAAAAGTACCTTGTAACGTAAACAAAAGAAAGATTCCTTACATAACGTGTAGTAAAAGTAAAAAATGTGTAAAATGGATTTTAAACATACATGAAAACACTTTTATAATACATGGACATGGATGATAGAAATAACCCCGGTAAATACTTACGAATAAGAAATCTCGGATAAAAATGAGAATTGAAAAATTATCTCTTACCTATGGTCTGATATGCTTCGTACATTTCCAATCCTCCTGTATAATGAATTAAATAATTTCATTGACTTATTACAGAATCATATTCATTGTTATTATATCATATATGTTTTAATTATGACTTTATATTACCAGTTCTTTTGTAAATTCCATGTAAGAGCAACATTTTGGGTAAAATCATTTTATTTATCGTATGTGTTTCGACTTTTCGTTCATGATATTATTACTTATATCCTGATTTACATAATTCTATAATGTAAATCATGATTTATATATAATATATATTTATCATATAAATATATATTATAGACCGTTAAAAGGAATGAAATACACTGTTCATGGAGACGGCAGGTCGTACGTACGCATGAACCCTGTTTTCTTTTCCTTATTGAATTGAATAGAATTATGTATAGGAAATACATATATATATATATACATAAATCCAGTATCATTATTATGTCATATATTTCATTATTACTTATTATATATACTTTATATTCATTCTTGTATTGTTAACATAGAAAATGAATCTCATCGCGTCGTGGAGACGATAATCCGTACGTACGGACGAGCGATGATATAGTTCCCATGGAATTGTATTGGAGTATATGTATACTATTTCAGAATCATTATAACTTTAAAATAGTCATATATAGTCATTATTTACACCATTATACCCATCCAAGTAAGTTGGTGGTGGAAAATAGATTACACCACGACGTGGAGACGGTATTCCGTACGTACGCACGCGTGATGATTTTGTTTTCCATAGGATGGATATATGGTGAAATAGGGTTTTTTCATACTAATAATAACATATCAGTATATTAGTGATACTGATGTTAGTACTTCATAATGAAACAACAAAATAATAAGAATTAGATGAAGAAATAAAGTTAAAAGAATCGGTAACGGACATTACCTCTTCTTTGAAGCGCCTCTATGAGACCTCCTCTTAGGGCACTAAAATTGGTCTTTGAAGACGACCGAGACCTCTATGATGTTTCTAGGGAAGTGGTGAAGTGAAATGGGTAGGGTTTGGCCGATATTGAAGGCTAAAATTGGTGTGAGGAGGAGAGGGAGGAGTTTCCCTTTTACAAGGGAGGTGAGGGGCACTTTGGAAATATAAGAAATATTAGTTTATATTAAATCCCAACCCCACTTAAAAACATCCAAAATGACCCATATCCAAGTATTAGATTCTATAGGGTTGTAATCTCATCAAACAATTAAATTTAGACATGTTAGGAATTTATTTTAAACATTATCAACTTGATTTATCCTTATTTAATCAATTTAATTTTATTTTTGGAAATAATATTCTAAATTTTAAATTATAACAAATATTTACTTATTTGTTGTGAATTGTCCATATTTGGATACTTTATAACATTTTAGACCATATAAATTTATATTAATAATTTTCAAATATTTTTGTGATTTTTAAACAATTTTATAATATGTTATTTTTATAAAATAACAATAGTGTCAATTTTGACACTATTCATTTATTTGAATTTAAATAAACTATATACCGAAGATATATTGGAACTAAAAGCTTTAATAGATTCGTAAATGGTCATATGTTTCTATAAAATTAGTGGAGCACATTAAATAGTTCATATAATATTTATTTTATTATTTTTAAAACCATTTATTTGGTTTATCTGTTAATAAAATAATTACTAAAACATTTTTGTATAATTATTTAATATACATATTTGTTGCATAAAAATTAAAACTAATATCCTATGATGAAGATAAATCTATTACCTTTCACAATAATACTTTTACTAGAATTTTTCATCTTAAAATCACAATATTTAAATTGTTGTATTTATTAAATTATGAAGGTGACAACTTTGGAATCATTTAAAATAAAATAATATAAATGTCATAATCAATTTAATAAGGTTCCAAATGGTCAAAAATTCGGCCATTGGATTATTAGGGTTTATATATACACTAATAATATGTTTTGTGCATATTTTTGAGCCTTTTGATATGTATTACTATTTCAATAAATACTATATGTTTTATTTTTCACTAAATAAATAATTTCTACATCATTAATGTATAAGATAATAAGGTAATTAAATAACACTTAAAAATTAAAAATAAATTACCATGATAAATAATAACATTTTATCTTTCAAATTAGTATTTATAACCGAATTTATATTCTGTATAAACTTATACTAAAAATACTTTAATTATTAGAGTTGAGTGAGACATATTTCACTTTCCATTAAATAAAATAAACTAAAGGTCTTAATCACCTCCAAGTGGGTTCTAATGGATTCCATTTCGACCCAAATATGACTTAGGACAAATTATAATCATCCAATTGTATTAATACAAGTTATAGAATAATTTTATAATATTATATTTACCCTTAATTACCCAATTTACATTTTACTATGGTAAATAAAATTTAACGTTGTTACTATTCATAAAGCCCAAAAATAAAAACTAGTCTATTAATATAATTTGGACCCACTGATTCCAAATATGGAATAATTTTTTCCAAATTAAATACACATAAGTTGCAGAAATTAAATTAAAATTATTCCCGTTGTCGAAAGAAAACAGGTTTTTGTTTAAAACATTACAAAAGATTGAATTTATTTAACCTACAAATTCAATGTAAAATCAATGCTAATGGCATAAATTATATTAAATGGTAAAAATATATTCTATTTATACTTTAAAACCATTAAATATTATAATTTTACCACATATGTTTTTATGATGAAAAAAGTTGTTTTTAATGAAAGTATATCGTGTTTTTACTATCCATTAAAATATGAAAGTTGTCAGAATAATATGAAAAATTTATCAAAGGTAAAATTTTATATCCTGATTCCAAATAATAATTTTATTTTTTAAAATTGAACTTATAAACATGTCAAAAACTATATTTAAAGTGGGTGCGCCATCAAAAGGGGGCAAAACTGCATTTTTTTAAAAATATTTATTTTACACGAAAAATTTATTTTGTTCTTATACTATGTTCTAGAAAATGTGTATGATGAATAATAATGTTATAAAATTCAAAATTTAGTTAATAATATTCATAACGGCTAGTTCATAATAATATTATAATAATATATCATTGTTTAGTAAAACCCGGTATTGCCTACAACACACGCTATCGTGGAAGGTCGCGATTGCATGTAATGCAAGCCAAGTCAGGGATGGGTGTTGTGCAAGATCCTTTTGGTTTAGTGTAAAACACAAGAAATTAATGAAATTAAAGATAATATTTTTCATAAAATCTCAGTTTGTTACATTTTACACCCCTTAAAATGAATTTCGCCCTCGAAATTCGTCGGGGTTATAAATGGTTTATTACTCGAAAGTTTCTTCAATAGAAACCCACATCGTAAAAAGGAATACCAAAACATGTCTTTAAAAATTAAATTTTGAAATGTAACGGTCACCAAAATTAACTAATCACTGGGTTTCCACATCGGAGAACATAGGTGAAAATATGGACATGGAAGAGAAATATAACCATCATGTTCTGATGGAGAGTGGTAGAGAACATGGCTATGAAAAAGCCAACAATCAAAAAGCCATAAATTTGTGATGATCTAGGGTACCATTTTATTCATTGGATATTAGGGAACTAGGACATCATTTTTTGGTTTTCAAGATCATTTCCCTAAAGTTGGAGAATATGAATTAGAATAAATACTTACTTTATTTTGCTACAATCTCACTATTGTTCATTCTTTGAAAAATTTCCACTTCATACCTTAAAGAAATGAAGTTGAATTTGTTATTCGTGAAGTTTTAATAGATCATGTGATAGAATGATGGGTCATTCCATCTGTTTCAAACAAAAGGTTAGAAAATGTTATCAAATATACATAAGTCCATATATGGTGAGGTTAATCATATATGTTTCCAAAAATGATCTTATACTTAATATATCATACTGCTTAATAAAATATAACCAGTTTCTTCTAACCAGGGACTTCTTATAGGCCAGTGGTATGCGATAAATGCCAGTCGCACTTCAGTTTTGGGTTCAATTCCTATAGCCTTGTCCGACGAGATGGGCTATCACCCATCATGTAGGTTTTTCTTTTTCTTAAACTACATTACTATAACATCCCATCAATAATATCGAAAAAAAACTTCTATCCTAAAACAATACTAACTTATGTCCAACATAATCCATTCCAATCTTTAAGCTTATCATTAATACTATAGTCCACTCTCATAATATAGTGAAAAATATTACCAAATATTTCATATAACAAACATGTTAATACCATCATTGATCCCCATATATCATAAGATATGTCTTGTTGGTCACATTCCAAACATTCGAATTCATTTATCATTTATTCTCTTGAAAAATGAATACCCATTGAATCTTAGTGAAAACATGAGTGATTTCAAAAGTTAACTCTTTCCACATACCAAAACCCCAAAATTATTTATACTCAAACCATGATATAACAATTTCCTTATATCAGTCATGAGCTCATGAATACTGTCAAACATTTCATTTTCTCATTGTCCCTTCATTATGTGCATATCATATTCTTTCCAAAAATATCTCAATCACTTTCCATGGTTACCGGTACCATAAAATTATTGAAAACCACAATAGACCAATACATAAATATTACAATATTGCGCGATACTATATACAACATTATTTTGGAATCCTATTATATAAAAACTTAATCATTCCACCACATCATTATCATATTCAACATCACCAATAGTGATCGCATGTGATTTCCCTTTGTCCTTTTCCTTAAGTGGTTGCTCATGTCGATCATCATTAACCCTTGGATTAGGGCATTGATTAGCATAATGCCCCATTTCATTGCACTTGAAGAATTGAAGTGTTGGTGGGGCGTTCTTTGCAGTCTTTTCTTTATTCACACCACTAGCAACCATTTTTCCATTTCTTCGACACTCAGATGCTCGATGTCATTCTTTTCCACACTTAAAACATTTTCTAGTCCCTTTTAGGCAATCTCCACCATGCTTCTTTCCACACATTGAGCATAAGGAAAGATTCATCTTCTTTTCACCATTATTCTGAGATTTCTCCTTAAATTTCATCTTTCATTTATTGTCAAAACCATGAGATTGATATGTAACACCAACTTACATTTCTACCTTGATAGCACAACGCATAATTTCTTCATAGCTACTGAAGACTCTTATAGGTAATGTCCTTCGAAGATTTGGTTTTAAGCCACTGAATAATCGATCAACTTTACTTTCAGGTTGGATGATAAAGCCAGATGCATACCTTTCAAGCCTTTTAAAATTCTCTTCATATATACCAACAGATTTATCATCCTTTTCCTTTAGTTCAAGAAACTCCTTCTCCATCTTTGTTCTAAGAATACTAGGGAAGTACTTATTGAAAAATAAGTTCTTCAACTCGTCCCACTCCATGGACTCAATTTCATCTGTTGGCCTTGTATTCTTGATAAGATTCCACCATTGATCATCTTCACCTTCCAAACGATATACTGCTAAGATGACTTTATCATGTTTAGAACATTGAAGAACTGAAAATATCTTTTTAGTGGTACTGATCCATTGTTCAGCAACAAGTGGATCAAAAGACCCATGGAAAGAAGGTGGACGTTGCCTCATGAAGGATTCAATAGAATATTGTTCCCTTCCCTGCCCATTTGGAAGTCCAAAATGATTCATAGCTTGTGTAATTATAGAAATAATATTTTTCACTCCATCTCCCATAACATTTGTTTGTTCAGGAGGACAATCATTGTATTGTCCATTACATTGATCAACATGGTTCCTTTGGGTTCCAGCCATCGTCTAAAACCCAAAAAGAATAGTGTGAGAGGTAAAAATCATGCTAGGGAAAACAAAATAATAAAGGGGGAGTACCTTCAATATCTTACATCTTAGGTTATCGTAATTCGAGTACTATAACCTATACTTATACTTAACCTTAGGGACATCTCTATAAATACCTTATAAATCTCTCTAGGGATCTCACTAAAGTTCTCGCATCATAGTTTCCAATGGTTGACTAAACCTTTCCTCTGATACCAACTGTAAAGACCCGAAGCTTGACGTACATGGACAATACATTATTTTTTCGGAATACTTAATACATTAAAAAAACAGACACACAAGGATCATAATAGTTTAGTGTCTTTGGAAAATTGGAATATAAAATTATAATCATGTTGAAAGATCTTCAACAACTCCCATAACGATCTTCCCCTTTTTTGTTTTCTTAACTAAAACCTTTCTTTATTTCCTGGGGAAAATAAAACATAAAAAGGGTGAACTCGAATGCTCAGTAAGGGAAAACATAGAGAACATAAAACAATCCATAAACATTTGAAAGAAAAAAACTTGAACATGAAATTTAAACATCAAAATCTTGAGAAAAGACATAAATTGTGGAAGTACGTAAGGCATATATAATAATGGAACATCAACCATGATAAAATATAATGGGAACTAAACATGTAATTGTGGAAATCACTCATCACATTTTGTGATTTCCATAGTCGCCAAGGCATTGCTACCCAGACCATCTCAGTGGACAAAGCCCCTTTCTGAATCGAGTTCACTCCTCGTTTCAGTCCTGTAACACTGAACCGGATTAAATTACCATTCCAGCCATGTATATCTCATGAGATATAAATCTTTACCGAATTCATTGGAGGTAGATATAGGTCCAACCCATATCATAATGAAATCATTTTTACTTGTTCCACAAAATAAACATACATCATTCATAATAACCCTACGAATAAAACGGGCTTCATAAACATAATCCCATCATCACATAATCCATATAAAAGAAATGGATATCATTTCATAATAAGAAAAGTGAAACCATGTAAATCATAGAGACATTATGTTTGAAACATACACATATGAAATAATGTCATCTTAGATGGAAAATGGTTGTGATCAAACACTTGAAATGAATTCTTGAGGAAAATATCCTTTCTTATTTAAAATCATTTTCTTTTCACAATATGTCATGCAGTTTTAAAAGAAAAGGAATTTTTTTTTAAAATAGTAATGAAATATTTTGGAGGAAGCTTCCTCAAAATAAGGCTTTATAAAACCATAAAAATACTTTCATGCTGTATATGTTAAAAAAACATTCTTCTCGTACTTTTATCGGAAAAGTCAAAAAAGTACCTCGTAACGTAAACAAAAGAAAGATTCCTTACATACCATGTAGTAAAAGTAAAAATTGGGTAAAAAGGACTTTAAACATACATGAAAACACTTTTATAAAACATGGACATGGATGATAGAAAAAACCCCAGTAAATACTTATGAATAATAAATCTCGGATAAAAATGAGATTTGAGAAATTATCCCTTACCTTAGGTCTGATATGCTTCGTACGTTTCTGAACTTATTTTATAATGATTTAATTATTGTAATTGACTTATTACTGAATCATATTCATTGTTATGATGTCATATATGTTTCACTTATGACTTTATGTTACACATTCTTTTGTAAATTCAATGTAAGAGCATCATTTTGGGTAAAATCATTTCATTTATCGTATGTGTTTCAACTTGTCGTTCTTGATATTATAAATTATATCTTGATTTACATAATTCTAGAATGTAAAAAATGATTTATATATAATATATATTCATAATATACATATATATTATAGATCGATAAAAGGAATAAAATACACCATTCATGGAGACGGTAGGCCATACGTACCCATGAATGCTGTTTTCGTTTCCTTATTGAATTGAATGAAATTAAGTATATGAAATACATATATATATACATAAATCCAGTAGCATTATTATGTCATATATTTCATTATTACTTATTATATATACTTTATAATCATTCTTTAATTGGTAACAAGGAAAATGAATCTCATCGCGTCGTGGAGACGGTAATCTGTACGTACGCACGAGTGATGATATCGTTCCCATGAAATTGAATTTGAGTGTATGTATACTATTTTAGAATCAATATAACATTACAATAATCATATATAGTCATTATTTTCAACATTATACCCATCCAAGTAAGGTGGTGGTGGAAAATAGATTACACCACGGCGTGGAGACGGTATTCCGTACGTACGCACGCGTGGTGATTTCGTTTTCCGTAGGATGGATAAATAGTGAAGTAGGGTTTTTTCATACTTATAATAACATATTAGTATATGATTGATACTGATGTTATTAATTCATAATTAAACAACTAAAGAAGAATAATTAGAAGAAGAAATAAAGTTAAAAGAATCGTTAATGAACATTATCTCTTCTTTGAAGCGCCTCTTTGAGACCTCCTCATAGGGCACTAAAATTGATCTTTGAAGAATACCAGGACCTCTAGGATGTTTCTAGGGAAGTGGGGAAGTGAAATGTTCAGGGTTTGGCCGAGATTGAAGGCTCAAATTGGTGTGAGGAGGAGAGGGAGGAGGTGCCCTTTTATAAGGGAGGAGAGGGGCACCTTTGGAAATATAAGAAATATTAGTTTATCTTAAATCCCAACCCCACGTAAAAACTTCCAAAATGACTCATATCCGAATCATAGATGATATAGGGTTGTAATATCATAAAAAAATAAAATCTATACATGTTAGGAGTTTATTTTAAACATTATCAACTTGATTTATCCTTATTTAATCAATTTAATTTTATTTGTGGTAATATCATTCTAAATTTTAAATTATAACAAATATTTACTTATTTGTTGTTAATTGTCCATAATTGGATACTTTATTAAATTTTAGACCATTTAAATTTATATATATAATTTTTAAATATTTTTTTGATTTTTAAACAATTTTATAATATGTTATTTTTATAAAATAATAATAGTGTCAATTTTGACAATATTCATTTATTTGACATTAAATAAAATATATAAAGAAGATATGTTCAAAATAAAAGCTTTAATAGATTCATAAAAGGTCATATGTATCTATAAAATTAGTGGAGCACATTAAATAGTTCATATAATATTTGTTTTATTAATTTTAAAACCATTTATTTGGTTTATCTCTTAATAAAATAATTACTACAACATTTTTGTATAATTATTTAATATACTTATTTGTTGCATAAAAATTAAAACTAAAATCCTATGATGAAGATAAATCTATTACCTTTCACAATAAAACTTTTACTCGAATTTATCATCTTAAAATCACAATAGTTAAATTGTTATGTTTATTAAATTATGAAGGTGAAAACTTTGGCATCATTTAAAATAAAATAATATAAGTGTCATAATCGCCTTAATAAGGATCCAAATGGTCAAAAATTTATCCCTTGGATGATTCAAGTTTATATATACACTAATAAAATGTTTTTTTCAGATTTTTGAGCCTTTGGATATGTATTACGATTTTAGTAAAAACTATATTTTTTATTTTTCACTAAATAAATAATTTCTGCATCATTATTTTATGAGATAATAAGGTAATTAAATAATTCTTAAAAATTACAAATAAATTAACATGATAAATAAATAAAAATTGTCTTTCAAATTATTACTTATAACCGAATTTATATTCTGTATAAACTTATATTAAAAATACTTTAACTATTAAAGTTGAGTGAGACATATTTCACTTTCCATTAAATAAAATAAACTAAAGGTCTTAATCACCTCCAAGTGGGTTCTAATTGATTCCATTTCGACCCAAATATGACTTAGGACAAATTATAATCATCCAATTGTATTAATAAAAGTATTAGGATAATTTTATAATATTATATTTAGCCTTAATTACCCAATTTACATTTTACTATGGTAAATAAAATTTACCGTTGTTACTATTCATAAAGCCCAAAAATAAAAAGTAGTATATTAATATAATTTGGACCCACTTCTTCCAAATATGGTATCCATTTTTCCAAATTCAGTACACAGAAGTTGCAGAAATTAAATTAAAATTAATCCCGTTGTCGAAAGAGAATGGGTTTTTGTTTAAAACATTGCAAAAGATTGAATTTATTTAACATACGAATTCAATGTAAAATCAATGCAAATGAAATAAATTATATTAAATGGTAAAAATATATTCTATTTATACTTTAAAACTATTCAATATTATAATTTAACCACATACGTTATTACGATGAAAAAAGTTGTTTTAAAGAAAATATAGCTTTTTTATTATTCATTAAAATATGAAAGTTATCAGAATAATATGAAACATTTATCCAAGGAAAAATTTTATATCCTGATTCCAAAGAATAAATTTATTTTGTAAAATTGAACTTATTAATATGTCAAACACTAGATTTAATGTGGGTGCACCATCAAAAGGTGGCAAAACTGCATTTTTTTTAAAATACTTATTTTACCGGAAAAATTTATTTTGTTCTTATACCATGTTCTAAAAATGTGTAAGATAAATAATAATGTTATAAAATTAAAAATTTAGTTAATACTATTCATAACGGCTAGTTCATAATAATATTATCATAATATATCGTTGTTTAGTAAAACTCGGTATTGCGTACAACACACGCTATCGTGGAAGGTCGCGATTGCGTGTAATGTAAGCCAAGTTAGGGAGCGTGTTGTGCAAGCTCTTTTTGGTGTATCATAAAACACAAGACATTAATGAAATTAAAAATAATATTTTTCATAAAATCTCGGGGTGTTACACCTAAGGTCGGTTTCACTTTGATCATTATCTAAATAATGATTCAAGGGTGTGATGATACAAATAATATCAGTTCTGTATGGTTTATAATTTGTTATGGTATGTGTGAAGATAGAACATTTCAGAACATGAAATTTTTCCCATAAAATACCCATAAAAACCGTATTTATATGAATGTCAATTTACCAAGTAGGCTATGGTATAAAATGTATTATTAAGCACATCTCGGTGTGTCTTTAGGTCAAGATCATAGGTTTTTCCAATGGGGGATTTGTATCACGCATTATTAAAGAGACTTTTCACTAACATTGAATCGCAAATGAGATATCACATTGGGTAGACATTAGTAAATGGAAACTTGTTGAATTTTTTTTACTGAAATTGATGATTTTTTATTTGATCTCAATTATTTTTTAGGAAGGGATTTAATATCGTGGTTAAGTATAGTTTAAGAATATTTTTTTCAATTTCTACAAGGTAATATTGATTTGTTGATTCTGCATGGAATTGTTTTTGGTTTACGTATCCCATGTGACATTATAATCTAGAGGAACATGAAACCAATATATAATTGATAGATGAATTAGTAATGAAATTTGGTAGAAATAATTTATTATTCTATAATTAAAATCTATGCTATGTTAAGAGAATATTAATAATACAAGAATGGGTACATGCCGGAATAAATACATGTTTACCTTCATTTTTTAATAATTTCTCATATTTATATACTATAGAAAATCCATAAACATGTTTGAAGGATTTTTAGGCATATATTTTAATATTTTCATGACATACTATATATTTACTTATATTTAATGATTTGAAAGTTCGTTTTATATTTCTTATGGTTAAATAAATATAATTCTAGATCTTTTATTTATTATTCTTATTATTTATTTCATGTGGTTTTATAATTAATAACATGTGTTATCTCATGTCATGTACGAAGTTGGTGAACCTTTATTGTATAATGAAAAGAATAAAATGTAATATTGTGAATACATTAAAATGAATAATATGTTGTAATGTTTGATATATCTTATGATCTTTATAATTTTTTGGTTATTAATCACGTATCCATGCAAAAAATTACTAATTTATTGACTTTGGTAGTTTTTATTTTTAATCTATAGATCATACTTATTGGGTAAAAAATTCATTCAAAAATGTATTTTATAGAATGTAATGTCCTGATAATTGAATAATGTAGATAGGTAAAAAATCATGTTTCATTTGGTTGGAAACTAATTATTATCCTTTAGATTTCTGGAAAATAATATTACTAGTCATTGAAATAATGATGCTTATAGATCATGAATTGATATTGAAATTGGAAAATTTTCCACTATAATGAATGTTTGTTTACAAATGGTTGATGTATTTCTTATTAATACCTTGATTATTTACTATTTATGTTTATTTTATCTGGTTGTTTTGACCTTTTCATGATCAATTGGTTTATAAATAAGTATAATCATTTAAATATTTAGTTATAAAAATATTTTATTTATTTAAATAGGGTTTAAAATGGTATTTTTGGAATGTTTCATCAAAATGTTTATGAATTTTTCATTTGATAAAATATTTAAAGTATCTTCATTAAAAATACCACTTTAAATTTTCATTCAGGGAAAATAATTCCTCAAGTAAAACCTTTAATTTTTATGTAATTAAAATATTATTTAATTTTTAAAAGTATTGGTTTATAGTGTGGCATTTCGTCATGTTGATTTTTTGTAATATTTTATAAAAATGTTTTTCTAAATTATTTTTCTAGTTTTCAAACACTGTGAATAATTTAGAGAGATTATTTATCTAATTTTGTGTGAATTAAATATATTTCATTAGAACCCTTTGATTATTTTGTGAACTTCAAAATTATCCATTTTTATTTTGGAACTTTCATAACATGGTAAAGAAATAATTTGAAGTATATGGTCTCCAAGAATAATGGGAGGTACATAGGTTTGATGTCTATAAATGATGTTTATGGATACTCCTCTTGGGGTGTTATGGTATCAACAGTGTTCCTATGATTGTTATGTTTTTTTTCTTTTTTAAATTAGTTTTTTTTCATTATACTATACATTTTCAGTTTATTCTTAGGATTATATTTCGTTGTTTCTTTTTCTTGTGTTTATGGATAATCATTTTTTTCGTCATCATTTTTTAATAAGTTATTTTTATATATTTTTACTAGAAATAATATGTTGAAGTGATTTAAATGTTTCTTGGAATGGGGTATCGTGGTATGAGAATCAATATATGTTGTGCGTAGTAAGAAATTTTTGGATCTAGATTCTAACGAAGCATGATTACCTTTGACACAATTTTTCGGGGTAAAGTCACTATATTTTATGTGTATTTGATATTATTGTGGAAATAAAATCTTCCCTATAATTCTATGACATGTTATATGATATGTGTGGTGATCCATTTTCGGTAGAATTATCTTGTTCATCCATTTAATAAAAACTTATCTATTTTTTGATATTCAAAGCAATCCTCATTTTTTATTGATATGTTTATCTTATGTTTTTTAGCATCATATATTTTATACAATAATTTTTGTAAAACATTAGTTTTCATAAAAAATTCCAAAATAACTGTTATTACATTTATAAATTTATCATTAGTGTAACATCGCAATCTAAGAACCAGTAAAAGGGTTCATTAAGTTGTATGGTCACATAGACTCAATAATTCTTCCCCATAAAATAGAGTGTACTGATTAGAAGTGATGGTATAACATATATATATTGGGTAGGATATACCTTCTAGATTAGTAATAAAAAAATTGAAAGAAATGTTGGATAAGGGAAGAAAAAGATAATAATAACTAAAAAATAAAAAATAAAAGGATAAATAACCATTAATGAACAAGATACAATTTACCAAAAAACAAACAGTACATGGTATATTCAATTCAAGGATAAAAAAATAGAAAAAGACATATATGTCTATCCCCATGAGAATATTGACCACTATCTACTTCGTATTCACCTTTGATCCCATGTACAAGTGTAAATTTCCATTGAATAAACAATGGTCTTGAACCTATAATTAGATGATAAATGATTAGGCACCAAAATGTATCCCCAAAAGGGTATGATATATAATTAGTTGGTCACCATAGATAATGTCTAAATAAATCCATTATATTTTTAAAAGATAATGTAGTGTGTAGATATATCAAAATTATGGTAGTGAAATTAATGTAAAAATTATAAATCATGGATTAAGTTCCAAAAGGACACCTCACGGACCAAACCTAATTTTGTTTAAGAATAGATATCCCTTGAAATCTCCCTCAAGTATATTTTTTCATATATAATACAATTTTTTAAATAGATATAGTGCACCATCAGGGACAAGTGATTTGGTACTAAGGAATACACCTGATATAATCACATATAAAAAAAGGGACATCATCAGAAAGGTTCAATATCCATGGATCAAAATATAATATAAATCATGCGCATGGATTCCATGCCCCTGAATATTAATATAGGGTAATCCATTCCAAAGGACTCCATGCTCAGGAATCATAATATAATGGATTCTATGCCAAGGATGTCATTCCCATGGATCATAATATATGGGATTTTATGCTCGTGAATCATAACATTATGGGACTCATTGTCCAAGGGATCCATGAATGTGAGAAATAATATAATAGAATTCATTTCCATGAATCATAACAGAAAGGACACAATGCTCAGGGATTCCATGACCATGTATTATAAGTTATAATAAAATGAACTAATAAGGATTCCATGTCCTAAAAATTAAATAACATAAGTGAAGTTTGAAAATTCAGACATTCCTGTGTTAAGTAAATAATAATTAAATCAGAAGTTCAATTCCACAATCAGTTCATCATATAAGATGAGTCACGCATTTCATACATTTATTTATATGGTCCATCTGTAGGTCCCTAACCTTAACATTCAATTTCAAAAGGAAACATGGCTATGTTTTTTATTCCATCACACCACCACATATTCAAAGGCCTAGCATGACATCTTATGATTTATATTAAATTAATTGAACAACATATCATTCCTAGTAGATGAAAAGTACACAAAAAATATGGTTTTATTATAAATAGGTTAATGGATACAATCGATATCATAAACAATTTATCCTTGTGATAAACCACTCCATTTAACTATTTCCTAATTAGTATAATTACTAAGGTAGATCAATTACCAATGGTAGGAATAATATAAGCTACAAAGGACCAAGTCACCTATATAGACCATTTAATACATTATGTCATTTATAATGAACCATGGTATTTAAGAGAATGCACCTAGTGAGTTCGATTTGAGGTCTCCATTCTCTGACCATGTAAAAAGTGTCATTAAACATATAAATGAGGTCTAGGTAATTAATTTAAGGAATTTTACAATTAATGAGAAATATATAAGAAATTATAGTGTTTGGAACCATGATTCAAATTTATAAATGATAAAAATATGAGGGAAAATCATATAGACCATCTACATACTGATTAGAATGGGCTACTCAGCTAATATCAGGGCTACATTCAAGCTTCAATGATAGAAATTAAATGTTTATAAAAACTCCCTAAAAATATGAAGAATTAACTTTCATGAATATAGAACTGAGGAAGGATAAATTAAAAATAAATTAATAATGATTAATATTAGACTTAATGATGAACTTCCAACACACCAAGTAGAGATTGAATCATATGATTTTTGGAGAAGATTCCCCAAGGAGGAGAGGAGGAGGTAGAAACTTTTGTGAGAGCTACTAGAGAATTAGAAGAGGAAAATAATGATAATTATTATATGAGAGGAGGTAAAAAGGTTGTTCATCCCTTTTTAATGTGGTAAATAGTTAGGAAATATAGTGAGTCTAACTAGACCCGACCATGAATATCACACTACCCAATATAAATATCCTGCATGTTTTTCCCACATGGTTTGGGATAACCATGCACAAACCCTATGCTGCTACTGGTTATGTGGATCTAACCTTATGGATCATCCTAGAGTTTGTAAAATGGTGAATAGAATGTTCACCCACCAGAAAAATTCTTTGCATACATTCCATGCATCCATGCACTCTACCTAGCATTGTTCTGAAAGAAACAAGACACCGCATGAAGGTCCTAATGACTTCTACTGAGGGGCCTCATGATTGAAAAAAGATTCGTACCCTCTCTATTTCTACAAAAAGAGAGATAGTTCAGAGACTATCACTTTCAAAATACATCCAATAATTTGAGAAACCTTCCAAACTGAAAACTAGACAAAATCACAAAATTTATTATTCGACACGAAGATTTATATTCCCAGTATCAGTTTAAGAATTTTCCTATCCACCAAATAAGAAGATAAAATTCAACTGTAATTTTCAAGTAGTTCAAAACAAAGAACATTAAAATCACCTCACCATATACCTTTTTATCTTATAATTAGTGAGGAAACAAAAAAAACACTCAACCTACACAGGTCATGAAATATATCTCAAATGGCCACATTGTGTTTCCAAATGTTCAACACATCTATAATCATAATTTCTAATATAAGGTACATAAACCTATAAGACTCGACCAAATTCCAAAAACCACATTTGAATCATTTATAAAGAGAATACATTGTCTCATCTAAATCAATATATAATGATATCATCCTCTTTCACATCATCCAACTTATGGTGATTCCCACCATAGTTTCTATTATTAAATGGAATATGATGAGTTATGTTACTTCCTCCTTCGAAATTTCCTATTAAATAAAGTCCATATAATTATAGTGACAATACAGTCACAACTATCCAATCAAATGCAACATCACAAACCTCGATAGTCAATCTTATTGAAACAGTCGAACTCTAATAACCAAATATCAAACTGATCATGTCTTAATCTCCTTGAATTACCTTGTTAGACCATTTAAGCTTCTACCGTCTTATCCCAATGGTGTACCATATTTGATTTCATTATAAACCACATCCATCCATTTGATATTAAACAAGTTAAAATACATATGGTTGAGTATTTCAATAACCCCTTTCTCTTATGTATCATGCCTCACCAAATACATATTCTAAACATTATCTCAATTCATACTAATATTGTCCCAAGAATGCTCATCAAACCCTATACTTGGTTATTGTGAAATATTTTGGCTAAAACATTTCATAAACAAAAACTATCATCTTTTGTAGCCCAAGAACCTACACTATCTTTATTTAGAATCTACGGATCATCATAAGACACACGAGTCTTTTTCCCACAAATGGATTTCACCCAAATCCATATTCCATCCCATACATTGAATTTATTATGGATTTAATTAATTTATTTTTAATATCATTATAATTTTAAAATGACCATCCAATGACCATTCTCATGGTCTAGGGATCCTTACCACATGAGGGTCACCAATAACAACCAATATCTTTTTTCCAAAATCAAGGCATCCTTGACATCATAAATCCTTGAAAATAGAAATTAATTACCTCATCACATGACTCATCCATATAAGGAATATTGAAGTAATATCCAATAAACCACTCATAACTAAATCATAATTACCATGTAACATAAATCTTTCCCGAATTATGAGAATAGTCTTTATGAATTTTCTCAAAAACCAAGCACATCAAGGGTCTGAATCCATAAATTGACATTGGTGTACCATAAACCATATATATTTCTTTTAAACCACTCAATGATCATAAATATCATGGATTATTTTACCAAAAATAAAAATAATGTTGTGTTTCTTGGTGTATAGTTGATTCTCACTCAATAAACTCAGAGTAAGGTTTTGGTAAGGGAAATTCTCGATACAAACATGAACTAATCTGATATTTTACAAATATACATCGGTAGATTATCTTAATCTATGATCACATTTATAGTTGGTTATCTATATATTTATTCAATGCCTAAAACCATGTATTTTTACCATGTATGTCCGGGTCCATCAACAAGTTGAATTTCTCACAAAACCTAGTCTATTATCATTGTATCCATTATCCAAGGAACATCCTTTAAATAATAAATAAATCTACAGGTCACCATAAAAATAATTGACAACTTGTTGAAAACATCAGTCCCTATATCACATCTGAACATTAAACGATGTTCAATTATTATTGTATACTATATGAATCTTGCATAAATTATCTTATCAATATAATGAATGTACATATCGAAACACCTAGTTGAAGACCCAACCCTTGCACTGCGATCCATCCATCAATAAATTAAAAATAATCATTCTATATGGATTGTTGGTTTTCAAATACTACTAGATTTTCATTTTATATAATGTTCAAAATCAGGTGTTCCACATGTTCCATGATTTTTTAAATGATCACCTACCTCATTGCGTAATTTTGAAGAAGACAGTATCATCCATGAAAGAACAATTGGTCTACATATCCAAGTGAAAAAATCCGTTCGATTAAAATGTCTAAATTAAATGAAATTCACATTCCTAGTCAAATTTAGATTAATCACCTTACCCAAATTGAATGACTCAATTACCAACCGTGATTCGGTCTAGACAAGATTATAAAATAAAGATTACCTCAAAATGGAAATGTGGTCCTGAACTAACAGCTTCTACCATTTTTACCCAAAAGAGCAATGTCATTAACCTCCTATGGTATGACTGACCTAAATTGGTATGAGTCAATTGAGGGGATATTTTTTTCTACAATACACAAGGGCCTCTTATTTGAGAACCACATCGATTTATGGGAATTAGTTTTGTGGCATCTAACATTCCTATCAAATCTCTCCAAAAGTGGTAAAACTAAAGTATTTAGATAATCATAGATCTATGAGGTTTAAAACCTATTAATAAGTCATACATTATCACTTAATAAGAAACAATAAATCATGAAATGATCAAATAGGGGATCCCTCATTGAGTGGTTATTTTTATAATTTAAAAAAGAAGAGATAAAACACACTAGGTTTCTGAATTCGGTAATACCCTCTTATTGTTTATCTTACCAGACAACCAGCCATCTTCTAGGTGGTGTAGTTTCTTTTGTAGAGTGTTTCATAGGAAAAATACTACTTGAACTAAATGTCACGTCTAAAAATTAGAAGCTAGCATTTAATCATGAAACTTTTCAATAGAAGTTTCTACTATAGAAAAACTAACACATCTTTAAATCATAGGGTGTTTATTCCAAAATAATTTACACATTTATAAAGGTCAAAAGGATCTACCACCTATCCATTATTTTCAATAAATAGTTCAAAATAATCCAATTGGGTCTGATGGGAATCTCTCATGATCTTATTCAAATGTCTCTCAATGAAAAATAAAGTTAAACCATACTCGATGGTTCCCATCATAAACACTTATACAAAATATAATTTTACAGCATTTAGATCAATTTTCTTTGTCAAAAAAGTTTAATAAGCATACATAAAAGGGACTCTATGTTGCAATTTTTCAAAACAACTATAAAAAGTAATTATTTTATGTAAATTATTAAAACATAGTGGAACATATCATTATTTAATTTTTTTCCATTAATTTACCCAGTTCATCTATCTATAAATTATCACAACTGGGATCAGTTATAGAAAATATCAATTTAAAAACAGAAATGAAAAAACACATTTGGTTGAAATTGTGATCTTAATTAATTAAGGCCTTATAATAATAATGATCAGAAGTATCTCTTATTAATTAATGGGTTAGTTTAGTAAGATACAACCATATGTATGTGGGAAACAAAATATAACAAGTTCTAGATACATTAAGTAACAATACTATTAGCATAATAATACATCCATTGTGTTAATTAGAAAATCATAAAAGGAATAAGGAAACCTAAGAGCGGTCCTTCATGTTATGCATCATTTTTAAAACACTCGTAGGGGGTTCATATCATAAGAAGAATACACTAACTAACCTACTGGGGTCTAGTTATGCATTTGAGAATATAGTCATATTGGTCGTCATGCTCATGTTATAGATGTATAAGACTTTATAAATATATAATTTACATATTTCATTAAAACTAATCATTTTATATAATAATTACAATCTATAGAATATATATATATATAACAGTTTAATTATAAGAACTAAAATTCACAAATAATAATGGTATATTCTTTTATAAGTTACAATTGGAATTAACGTCACTACAACCATGTAATCACACAATTTTCTAAATATAAGAACACCATATAATATTGTTTCATTATATGGATCATCATTCTCCAAATTCTAGAATTCCTACACACATTATAAATTATAAACATGGAACACATTTAATGAAAACCCTTAATGTTTTTGCTCATGTAACCAATATCCATGGATCTAGAAATTCATAAATGGTTATTTAAGATGTAAACATAAAGATATATAGGAAACACTATTTTGGTTGATGTGGATAATTTAATAATGATTTATTTTATTGTAGTTAAAATACTTAAATATATCATAGACAAATGAGTATAGAAAATCATGTCAAGGAAAAAATCATGTTATATAACTAAGACTACTAAATAGTTACACAAACATTGTATATATACATATATCATGAAATATACACTGAAATATACATGGAATGGAATAAGTATGTCATGTGAATATATATATTCCTATGATGATTCATTTAATAACACTTTATTTTCATACTTGTACATGGGTAAAATCCCAAAAATCTAAAATCATTGGAGGTTAAAAAATACTCAATTTTGAATATATATCAACTTCAATAATGAACAGTATAAAAATTATTCTCATCCCTACAAATTTTAGATTTTCATCATGTGTGATTTAGTTGAAAAAAGACACAAGCTATTTAATATGTTCTGAAAAATTACTCATCTCATATCTACCATACAAAAATAATAAGAAAAATTTAGAAGAAAGGACATATAAAATTTGTAGTGTCTTGACCCGAGAGGCAGTAAAATAGTTCTGTGATCTAGCCAGTCACTTAGAATCAAGAACACCTCCCCATTCACTAGAGGGTGTTAACTAGAAGTGAGGTTCTGATAGAGGTACAATGGGGAGACTATTCCATCCGGATGAGTTATACATAAAATAAATTAAATTTTGAATAAGCCAAGAGGAGATAATAATAACTAAAAATAAATTATAAAACGATATGTAACCATTCCTGAACATTATTCAATTTAAAAACAAACCATATCATAGGTGATATATGAAATAAAAGTATAATAAAAACAACAACAACCTATAACAAATTCATAATAGAATCTTCTATATTTGATCAATATTTTTCTTCTAATCTACTAAATACAAGAATAATATCCCAATTCATAACCCATGGTCTTGAACCTATAATCAGATAATATATCATTTGGTACCAAATGGATTCCAAAATAGGGTGTGAGATATACTATGTTTTCCACCACCAATTGTGTCTATTGAAATTCATTCTATGTTTATAAGATGATGTAATTTGTAGGTATATAAAATGCAAGGCGTCATAACAAATGTTAATATAAGAATGTTGGGATTAGGTTCGTCAAGGTCACCTAGCGGACAATACCTATTTCCTCCTAAGAATGAATATTTATGTATACCCAGAATCATATGTATTTTATGATAAGAAAAATTTATGATAAGAAATACATAAACCAACTTAGAACTGAGATTTAGTACCAAGGAATACACATGAGATGTTCACATATAAGATAATGGATGTCATTCCCACAGTTCATACCAATCAATCATAGTATAAGGTACACCTTTCCCAGGGACACCATTTTAGTGAATCATAAAAAAAGTGAATCGATTCTAAAGGATGAAATTCTTTTGAATAAAAATATATTGGATGCCATGTCCAAGGAAATCATATATATAGATAATAATATAAGGCACACCATTCCAATTAATCATAATAAAAGGGATTTAATCCCCATGGATTCCATGCTTGTGAGTCAAAATAAAATGGATTCCATGACCATGAATCATGTCATAATGGATTCAATGCCTAGGGAATCCATTCCCAAGTATCATAATATATTATAAACTAAAATACTTAACATTACATGTACAAAAAAATGTCATAACCTAATTTCAGTACACAAACTAGGTCATTCCATTAGTAAGTAATTAGTAATGCCATAGGAAGGACCATGCCACTACAAATTTATTATTTTATATGGGTAAATAATTTCATTAATTTATTGATATGCGCCAATTATATTAACATACAATTAACATCCAAATTTTAAATTAGGGAATCTCACCTATAAAGGTGGTTACATCACCTTGTTGAGGCTAAGGATTCCTAGGGTGGCAGAATTCTATTCATTTTAAATTTATTAAACATCATAACATTTTTAGATGATGAATACATCTCACCTCAAATAATTTTTTATTATAAAATGGGTCATGGGATACAATCCATGTCATTTAACAATTTCACCATGCAATAATATATTAAATTTAATATTTTCCAATTCAATTTATTTATTTATGTTTAATGATTCACAACATCATGAATTATGTAATATATCTAGCACCATGATGTTTATCATGATAATTTAATCCATTAATGAATTTATAATGAACCATGAAATTTGAGAGAAATCACCCAGGAGGTTGATTTGATTTATCTTACCTCTAGCCATGTAAACATCCTCATAACATATATAAAATAATAATATGAAATTAATTTATGTAATTTAAAAATTATGGAAAAATTAACAAAATATTCCATTGTGAAGCACCCTAGAAATACTCTATAAATGATGGAAATTTTGTAGAATGTAATATAGACCACCTACATTGTTGATAGGACGGTCTAGTCATCAAATATCAAACTTTTATTCAATAAATAATAAAGGAAATATTATTATTATAAAAAATAAAAAAGGTAAATTTTGATCATATGATGATAAAACCAAAGAAGGTGAAAAAGAAAGGAAATAAAGAAGAATTCTAATGTTACTAATATCATTATAGCACACCTGACTATTATTGAATTAGACAATTTAGGAAATAGAATCACCAAGGATGAGAATATAAGGATGTAGGTTCATTTGGGGGCTATAGGGGAAATGGGGGAAGAAAAAGATGAAATATATTATCTAAGAGGAGGGGAAAAATAATTTTTCCTAATTTAAAGAGTCATATGGCCAGGCTTCACAATTAGACTAATTGTGCGCCAATTATGTAACGTATACTACCCAAGAGACATACCGACATGGTTTGGGATAAAAATTCACCAAATGTGTAGTGGTACTTATTACATGGAACTATGAATGTTATGAAGTTCATAGTTTGGAAAAATAGTATACATCCCATGCAACCAACTCTATAATTTATAAATGAAGTTTAAAAATCCATGATCCCCACCTGAACATTTTATCAAACTAAAAAACCCCCCTTAGATGGACATGCGATTTTTCATGTGGGAATATATGGTATAAATATTCCATGGGCCTTTATTGTTTCTCTTAAAAAGTTATATATCAAATCTCAATGCTCCTAGACACATTCAAACATTAGAGATACCTGTTAGGACATAAAATACTACAAAAAATAACAGTTTTATGTTTTTCAATTCACATACTTACATTTTGAATCACATGTAGAGATGTGACCTACCCTCCAAACAAAAAACCCTAATTAAAATTTTATTTTAAACATCTTTAGAACATGGGACATGAAAATTAGCACTGAATAATTATCTTATTGAATTACACACTAAGTGAAATCTGTTTTAGTTTTTTTGTAAAAATATTATATATAGAAAAGATTTTTACAAATAAATTATCTTAATAATAATATTAATAGCTATATGGAGATAAATAAATCCTACAAAGATAAATAATATGAATTTTTAGAGATTTTTATTCCATTATATGGATTTCAATCTACCTTATGAAATGGTAAATAATAAGGGAATTATCTTATAAAATAAACAAGTAAAGAATATGTTATGTGTTTATTTGATAGAAGTTGTTTATATTATGATTTTGGGATTACATTATGAGAAGATTTCATTAAGGAATTTATCTTAAAAATATTTAATTATCTTTTATAGAGTCATAATTTAATTTATTATAGTTATAATATTTTTCGGATATACTCTAGCATAATTATTCTAATTGACATGTCGTCTTATAGTTTTATGTGAATTGGAAAATAATTTTTCTAAATAATGTTACGATAACTTGGATAGAGTTCCTTTTTGTAAGAATAGAAAAATATATTCAACTTGTAATCTTATACATAATACCATATTAGTTTGTTCCTTATTTATAGTAGAAGGATTTGTGTGAATTAAGATCATATTTTATCGAATTACAAAAGGATTATTCATTATGAAATTTAGATTTACAAGTGTTATTGGTTCAAATTCAAAAATAAGAGATATAAAAAAGATACAATGAATATTTATTCATATATATATATATTGAAAAAATAAAAAAAGTTACATATACTCAATATTACTTTCTATTGGGTAATAAAATCTTAATAATCCCTAGTTCAATGCTTACGTAATTATTTTTTCAATCGAAGAACCTCTATAATTAGTCATTTAAAATATTCTATACTTCTTTACATCTCATAGCCATTAGTTAACATTTAATTTTAATGGTGTACTAAACCTATTTCAATATTGAATTTTATCATTACATCATTCTGGTCATTATGTTTTAGTGTTTTAATACTATGGAGAGGTATTGTAAAGCTGGTTCCTATTTTAAATATAATAGATATGTTTTAATAATTAATAACTAGTTTTACATAGATTGGTAGCCCATTTAAAATGGATACATGGTAAAATAAAATAGTAACTGGAATATTAAATGAAACTTTTTCACTATGAATGAATTTTATTAAACTTGATCATGATCTGGAATATATAGAATATCTTCAACCAAAATGATTCTTATTTTAAAATACAATTAGGAAGTATACTACTATTAAAAAACACAAAAATATAAGAACTTATTTGTACTCTAATGATGCATGAGGATAATATGAAAGCTGATGATCAAGATCATAAAATGGTAAAATGGTAAAATAATTTTCAAAATGAGTATAATTTAAAGGATGAGAAGAAAAAAATTATATATCATTTTTATGCTCATCTAATTAATAGACTTCAAGAAATTCATAGTGAAGGAAAAATATCACTCAACTTTGGAAAAAGTTCATACAAAAAAATGAGAAAATTCAAAAAAACCATTAAAAAAATATGATATAAATTCCAGATGTTATATTGCATAACTATACGAATCATAGACACATAAAGAAATACTTCCCATAATAGTAAGACAATAATAAGTGTAAAAATTATTTCATCAAAGATATTGGATTTAAGAATAATACAATGAATGATATAAAGGGTAAATGGGGTTCTTCATGGGAATCTAGTAATCAATTCATTTATGATTGTAAATATAAATAATCTAATCCTAATGAAAACATGTACTTCTAAGAAAAATCAAATGATGTCCATTAATCAAATAAATAAACTTCTAAATTCAAACAAAATAACATTTATAATGAATGAAGACCACTGGTCTACATTAGAAAACCACTATCTATCTCTAATAATAAATAGTAATTCCCAAATGAAATAATTTATTAATGTTCTCAATGTAAGATAATTGTTTTTAAAACTTTATATAATAAAAATTAAACTATATTTTTCATTGTTTGTGTTATACTTTCCTCAAGATAAAAATAAAAAAATTGATATTTATGTTAAAAATATAAATCTATTGTAAATGTTTTACTAAGGGGATGAATATTTCAACAAACTAATCAATAAGAATAAGGAAAATAAGTAAAAAAATCCATAATATGTAATATCAAAAAATTAAAGTTGTATGGAAAATAAATTATACCTAGTAACCAAAATAGAATTATTTATAATAACAACAACTTTAATTACTATAAAGATAGTCATTTATCATATGATTACATCCTAATAATCCCTCAGATTTATTGAACATATAAGACTTATATTTATATATTTATATCTAATTATAAATCAAAAAAATAGAAAATATAAATAGAGTTAGATTTCTAAATATATAATATATAATACTACAAGAACCTACAGTATTTGGACATGAATGCATATTATATTTTTATTTTACTTATTAGAAATAATCACATAAAATGAGGAATGATATATAGATAGTGGTTATTAAAATAATTTGAGTGGATAACTTTCAAACATTTACTCGCACTCAAATATTAAAAGAGAACATGTTACATTTGGTTATAATGTTAAAGGGAAGGTAGTTTTTACATGATCTATCGTAAATCCTTAATCAATCCTTAAAATAATTTTTAGATATGATGAAGGCTTAAATCTCAAATAGATATGTATTTATCAATATTATGATGATTGATATTCTATTTATTTTTTAACAACTCTTATTTAGTTTTAAGATCTAAATATATTAATTATATAGAATGAAGATCTAAAAATTAATATATCTTAGATCATAATTCATTGGGTAGAAAAATATTATACTATATGAACGATAAAATTGATAAATAATCCATTTTGGAATATTTGGTTTCGATACTGAAATATTTATTCATTGAGAATAACACAAAAAATAAATTATATTTATTATTTTCAAAATCATAAATTGGATAAAATAACTTATGAGTTTATTCCCTAATGGGAAGCACTAAAAAACCTATTATATAATAAAAAAATTGGTTAATACTTCTATACCGTTTAAAATTTTCCATAGGGTTTGGCTCAGAAATTTTACATCAGATTTACAATGTTGAATTTTTTATTATTATTAGGTTCATTATTTTTCAATATTTACTTGGGTTTAATTTATTATATAAAATGAATCTTTTTTGGACTCTATTATATTTTTCAAACATGTAAAAATGAAAATAATTTTCAAATGGTTATTAAGAAGAGTGACCATGTTAGAATATTTTAGAATTATGAATTTAATTCATTTAGATCCAAAAAACAACATTAAACATACCTCTTTTCAACTTTAAAACCTCAAAACAATGGTGTATTTAAATTTTTAACAAGACATTGTAAGAAATTTTAGAACATTTTTATTTCAATATAGAATTACCACTCACCTATAGCTATAAGTAGTTATCTTTTCATGTTATGTGATTAATATAGTTTTAATAAGGAATATCTTGAAGAATAAACCCTAATATCTATAAAATAATTGTAAACCAAATGTTGGATACTTTAATATTTTTTGATGAAATTTTTATATCAGGAAAAAAAATAGTCTTGGTATGTGTGATCCAAAGTATAAAGATGGAATCTTCTTAGGATATTACACTACTTCCAAAGAATACATGATTTTTAATAATAACTCAATAGTAGTTGAAATATAAATGACAATAAATTTGATGAATGTGATCCTTTCTATTAAGAAAATCCAATTCATATCATAATTTATTCATTAGAAATTATAAAATTGAAAGACCACTTTGAATATAAAAATAGTGCTTATTTAGAATATGATCGATAAAAATTCATACAAGAAGTGATTGATTATGAAGAACCAAATGGTGTACATCTATGATAACTAAGAAAAATTAAGAACTATCTAATAGGAACAATCATTGGAAGAATACATATATGTTTTAGAAAAGGAAACATATATTTAATGGTGCTTAAATATCATGCATTATTTACCAACATGAACCTAAAACAAAAGATTAATCCCTATATGATGAAAATTTGGTAATTGGTATGTATGAAGAGATAATCTAGAAGAAAGGGGAAAATGTAAATGAAATAGGTAATACAAACTTGGGATTTGTGGCTATTTAAACTAAACAGGTATTTAGAAACAAAAAATATGATCATTGTGTAATCTCTATAAATATTTCTAAATTAGTTTCTAGAGCATACATTAAACAATAAGTAATATATTATTATAATTTAATTTCCCCTATTTCAAAATTATATTAAATTATAATCCTTTACGAATAATAATCTCATATGTGTATTAAATTATATCATATAAATGTTAACCAAATTCTATAATGTGATTATTAATTTAAGAAGTTGGTATCGAAAAAGATCCAGGTATTAAAGTCCCTCACTTTCAAAATCAATTTTCATACATACAGAAGAATTGAATGGTCTTAAATAAGTAGCTTTGTCACAGAATGGAAGAATATATAATTTTATTTTTTTTCAAATTTTTTACAGTTGGGTTGGTGGATTCTCACTCATTTTTAGTGATAATAATACAAATATACTTTACATAGATAAATAAATTTATTGATGATTTTATGTTTGGTTCCAAAAACTAAAAAATGGGTTATGATGTTTCACATATATATAAAAACATGTTTTAAATGAGTATGATGGTTGGGATAAACAATTTTCTTGCTTTTCTAATGTATTAAAATGATATTGGATGTATTTTAAACTAAATAATATACATGTTGTATTCAGATGAATATTTTAATCATGAATGTAGTACTATTTTTTAAATATTAGCAGTTATAATATTATAATTGAATTTTATTATGCTAAATAACCAGTTAAAAAAGAAATATTGAGGAATAATTTGTAGATTTCTCTATCTCACAACAAATGAAGAATATATTATGTTTGAATTATGTCATTGTTCATTATTTTCATCAAACAAAAAATAATATCATTTGAAGGCATCAAAAATAATTTTTAGAAATTTGAAAGAAATAATTTCCTTATATGTTCTCTTTAAAATATGAAATTATTTAATTTATTATCGCATTCTGATTCCTATTTTTGTGTATGTAGACTATATATAAATATTAACAGAGTAACATTTAATTTTTAAGAATTTTTCTGTTTCATAGTCTAGTAAAGAAACTAGATTCTATTTCATTATCATCTATAGATGTTAAATATATTTTAGCTCGTAGTTGATGTGATAAATTATTATAAATAAAACTAAAAATATTGGATTCTAATTTTAATTTTGATCCTAACCCAGTCGAATGTTATAAAAAATGTTCTAGAAATATTTCTAAAAATCAAATAAACTATTTGAGGGTAAATAATAAATATTTAATGCATCACATACTATGAGATTATTGAAAAATAGAGATATCATGTTAGAATTCATTTATAATAACAATCAGTTGCAAAAAATTTCACTAAGAAAATTCATGTTGATCGATTTAGTTCTTCCAAATTTTTATTTTGATTTATTTTATTTTTATAGATATTGATGAAATTATATGATTTATGATCTACTTTGAGGAAATATGTTTTTAGTAAAATGTTCATATTTTATATCAATGTTTTTAGAGTCTCTATTTTTTTAAAATGTAATAATGTGGGATGATGAATATTTTTCATAGTATTAATTGTAATATCAGCCTTTTTTACCATTCATAGTTCTCAATATAGAGAGACTAAATCAGTCTTACACAAGGATACATATAACCTTTGTGAAGAATGGATATGTCTTCCTTCATTCTAAAACCCCTGTTTTCATCAATCCATGAACCATGTTTCTTTTCGATTATTTGATCACGGTAATGATGATGATTTGTAATAGTAATACCACCAGTAGTTCAAAGAGACTAATTTTTTTCCGAATGATTACCTATTTAAAAGAAATTAATTATAGTTAGTTCAATAGAAAACACATACTACTAAAAAATTTTATAAACCATTAAGTTTGAAAGAGTGTATATAATTTATAAAAAATGATTTTATTATTCTATAAATATGTTGACTAAATATATGATCATGCAGTCATTCATTTTAGAGATGATTAATACCTCATCACCAATATAGTAAATTAATAATATTTCTCAATGTTGTCTATGCAGCGAGCTAGAGTTCTCCAGTGTCTTCATGAGGGATATTTGGACTTCAATACCTCATTTTCTATAGTTGATGAAGTAATACCTCTTGAGTTTCTGACATTTGTTTCTTCTAAATTATATATGTTGAACAAAATAGTTTTAAATGATCTAGTTCCAAATATAATGTTAATTTCAATCAATTTTCAATCACTCTATGTGTTGGTGAGTTTCAAAGGATTATGTTTAATGATATTTCATTGACGTATTTTTTTATATAGAATAAATACAATTTTGAAAGATAAATATGGTGATATATGTGTCATGATTTGAAAAATACTATGAACTTCTATCAGTTAGGAAGGATTATATAACTCCTTTTTTATTGAAGACAGTACTCGTCTAAATGAGTGTATATATTCTCATTGTGATGGGTTGAAAAATATTATCCCTATATTTTTTAATGAAAATTTGATACTTTTATAGTTTATTTATATGAAAAAAATCTTCTAATAGTGCTAAAGAAGATATAAAAATAGAAACTTCTATGGTTTATGGGGGGAAATCATAAGAATTTATCATTATTGGCTTACATAAAAAAGATACATGTGTAATATTAGAGGATCCATTATATGATGTAACTCCTACATATTGAATAAGGAGTGTTTTATGTGTCATATAAAATGAAATTCGACCCAAAATTCTATTATAGGTGTTGAAAAAAATTGATACATATAATTATTAGTGAATTGGGATATAGATTTGGAGGGTTTTCTTGATGTTCCCTCTCCTCACATCCCTATAGAAATGTATCAAAAAAATTGGTTTATAGGAATCTAATGTTTTTTATACATAAAAGAACGATTTCCTATAAAAATTCTAGGGATTTTTTAGTATTACTCAATAAAGGAAAATATCTATTATTATTATACACTTCAAAAATCTAAATTAATAATATTTTATTCAATATAATGTTTGACACGTGACAACAAGCCCGTAAGGTAATATAATATCTGGATACATTATAATATATTAACTATTTAAAATATATTATATATATTTCGATGCACAAAACCCAGAGTGAGCATTCAATACACATAAGATCAACCTTCCTCTATATCTTGTGTTATACGCAAGACTATGTTTCATCAGGAAATCAATGGATTTGATGTGTATAAGATAAGAAAAAAACCTATCCTTACACATAACAATCAATATTTTTATAAATGTAGTTTCAAAATCATTTAATTTTGAACCAATTTTAAATCTTAATTTTGAAAATTTAATTGATTTAATATATTAAAATAAAAATTATATTTGAAATTGAAATATAATTATTAGTTTATGGTTAATTTTTGATATTTTTATGAAACAATTTATTTTTTAATTAATTGTTAAAATACTAAATTTTAGTTGAAAACTTATTTTTCATCTAATTTATTGATAAGGTAAAATTATAATTTTAATTGGTTGTAAAGATTAACTGGATAATATTTTTACCAATTCATAATATTTATTTCATTAGAATTAATTTAACGTTAAAATTGATTATAAAAACATAGCAATGTGTAGGAAGTTTTTACTTTAAAAACTTTCATTATCATCCCACCTATGGGAAAAATTTTAAATTGAAGAATAAAATTTTTTTTGATTGGAATTATGAAAAAAATATTAAATATTTAGAATAATAATAATTTATAATTTCAAATAATAACAACTTTATTTATGACAAAAAATATTAGTAAAATTAATTTAATTTAATTACAATTATTAAGTCAAAATTAAGATTAGTAAAGGACTAGAAATTTAACATAGGGGCACAGATGACCTAGACACTTGTCCAACACCTACTATGTAAGAGCCCGAGATTTTATGAAAAATATTCTTTTTAATTTTATTAATGTCTTGTGTTGTATGCTACACTAAAAGGAGCTTGCACAACACGCATCCTTGACTTTCCTTGCATTACACGCAATCGCAACCTTCCTCGATAGCGTGTGTAGTACGCAATACTGAGTTTCACGAAACAACGATATGCTATTAAAATATTATTAAAACTAGTCGTTATGAAGAGTAATAACCACTTTTTAAAATTTTAGAAATTTTAGCTCTCAAAATGGACTTAATTTTTGGATTCGAAGTATCAAATTTAGCCTAAGGTGAAATTTTGGTACTTTTTGGATAACTTTCATATTCTGATGAATAGTGAAAATTACTAAATTATAATTAAAAACAACTTTTTTAATCGAAATAATTAATAGTGATAAATTATTAATTTGAGTGGTTTTAAAGTATATTTAGAATATATTTTTACAATTCAATACAATGTTTGTCATTGGATGTAATTTCACATTTACACCAGATATAAACAAGTGTCAATCTTTTGATAGATATTGATTCTTAAAAACAAGCTATTTGTTTTAACAGTGGGATTTAATTATAAAATTAATTAATGAAACTTCTATGTTATGAATTTGGTAAATTAGACTTCATTTTTGAATTTGGAATATGAAATATAGCTTAGGATGAAATTTTGGAATTGTTCTGAAAAACATCAATTTTTGATGAATAGTGAAACTACTAAGTGGTAGTTAAAAAAAACTGAATTTTTCATAAAACTTAATTTTACCGCTTCTGTAAATGAAATTTCGAAAATCCGAGAGACACAGTTGATATCAGTAAGTAAAATGTGGTTCAATGAGATAAAAATAATTTTTTGGTGAATAGTAACTTTTTACTTTTTTAACACGGTTAATAGTAAATAGGGTAACTAAGGGTAAAAATGATATTACTATTACCCTAACACATGTCCTAATTCTATTGGATAAGTTTAATTAGACCAAAAAAAAACTTAGGAATAAAATATGACCATTTAGGCCCACTTGGATTAGATTAGGACATTTATTATTAATTTATTTAAAGTAGGGTTAAAATAGTTAATATCAAAGTTTAATAAGTAAATCATTTTTAATATGGGGTTATACATAAGATAAATTCGACTATAAATATTCATTAGAAATCTAAAAAGATTTCATACATAATGGTATTTTATTTGTAATTTTTAGACATTAAATAATTTAATTTATTTATGACACAATGATGATGCAGTAATTATCTTATTAATGAAATATTGACATAATTGATGGTATAAACACCAAAATAAATGTAATATGAGACTTTTTATGAATTACACTAATTTTATAGGTTACTATGATATATTAATGTTGATTTAATCAACTTGGTTCGAACATATAATTCTGTTATGACTTTCACAAAAATCATATATCAAATAGTGTCAAAATTGACACAAAATAGTTTTTAAATCAAATATTATATTATTAATTGTTATTTTATTCCTAAAAATCTAAGGGTCGGCCAAATGACTTAGATAAGGATATATGTATTACTAATAAACAATTTGGGGTTCGTTTGGCATGTTATAGTAAGTGTATTAACCATATAGTGAAAGAAAACAAAAAGATACGGTAAAAGTTAAATTATTTAACTTAGAGTTAAATCTAATTGATAAGGTTAAAATAATACCCTAAACTTGTATAAATCTTATTGGTTGATAGGATTTAGACCCATCCCCACTTTAGCTCCGAAATAAGACCCTTTGGAACCATTATAAACCGATTTTGACTTTAATATAAAATAATATTTTGAGGTATTCCTAAGGTGCCCCTCTCCTCCCTTATAAAAGGGCACCTCCTCCCCCTCCTCCTCGCACCAAATTGAGGACTCAAGCTCGGCCAACCCCTGCCATTTTCTCCTCTCCACTTCCCTAGAATAACCCTAGAGGTCCTGGTCTTCTTCAAAGACCAATCTTTGTTCCCTAAGTGGAGGATTCAAAGAGGCGTTCCAAAGAAGAGGTAATATCCATTACCGATCTTTTCAATTTCTTTCTTCTTCACCTTCTTATTCTTTAGTTGTTTCATGATAAAGTAATAACATCAGTATTACTTACATACTGATATGTTATTATAAATATGAAACAACCCTAATTCACCTTCTATCCATCCTACGGAAAAATGAAATCACCGCGCGTGCGTACGTACGGAATACCGTCTCCACGTCGTGGTGTAATCTATTTTCCACCATCACTTTACAAGGATGGGTATAATGGTGTAATGAGTAAATATTTATGATTATTATAAAGTAATATGGATACTGAAATAATATATATATATAGTCCAATACAATTCCACGATCATAGGAACGATATCATCACTCGTTCGTACGTACGGAATACCGTCTCCACGATGTGAAGCGACTCGTTCTACATGATCATCATTACATAATAATTATATAAATGAATTGAATGAATAAATATGATATATGTTACACTAATACCATTCTGGATATAATGTATCTATATCCTTAAAAGAAGAATAAGAATTTATTCGGCAAAACACGCATAAGAACCAAAGGCAATAAAGACCCGAGTAACAAGTAACAATGAAATATTACTAACAAGAAGCTAAGAATATGACCATATATGATATCATATCAATATGTATGATTCTGGAATAAGTCAATAACATTATTTAAACCATTATACAGGAGCTTCAGACACGTAAAAGAAAATCGGACCTAAGGTAAGGGAAATATCACAATCTCATTTTTATCTGAGATTGTTTATACTTTGAAATTTACTAGGGTGTGTTTTATCATCCAAATCCATGTTTCCTCAATATGTAATATTATTTACATTCACCTACAATTTTTTAAATCCTATTTTACCCTTCGGTGAGTTTTTAGTAAAAGATATGGAAGGAATATTTTGTCGTTTTTCGTACGAGGTACTTTTTGACTTTTCCGACAAAAGTACGAAGAATGTTTTTTTTAACTTATACGGCATGAATGGATTTCAAAAAAAAATTTCCAAGAAGCTTCCTTTACAAGTATTCAAGTTTAATTTTAATCAACTTCTTTTATTTTAAAATTGTATGACTTGTTAAGAAAGGAAAAGTGTTTTTGAAGTAAAAAGGATATTTTCCTCAAGAATGGAGTTCAAGTATTTTATCAAAATTATTTTCCATCTAAGATAATAAAAGGGTTCTGTTTTTATCCCTATTATTACATGGATTTGACTATGTTGTGATGGAAATATTTTTATGAATTCCTTTATCTTATATGAATTGTTTTATGATGTCATGTTGTTCAAGAATTCCATTTTTATTACATGGGTTATGTAATGATGTATGATTTATGATTTTGTGGCACACATAAGAATGGTATCATTATGAGATGGGTGGGACCTATATCTCCCTCCAATACATTGGGTAAAGATTTTATATCTCATGAGATAGACATGGATGGAATGGTAGGTTATACCGGTTCAGTGAAACAGGACTGAAACGAGGGTTACTCGATTCAGAAAGGGACTTTGTCCACTAAGATAGTCTTGGCAATGAGTCTTGACTAACAAGAAATGATTCTCTATGATTATGTGTGAATGCCACAAAGTTTCATGTTTTAAGTTATGATTATTGTGATTACATTTCACTGCCATGATTTATCCCATGTTATGAAATTATGCTCTCTTTTGCAGGTTAAGATTTCCAAAATGTTATGTTCTTATGAATACGATGTGATTGATATTTCTTTTGTTTACCCTTACTGAGCATTTGAGCTCACCCTTTTATGTTTTCTTTTCCCCAGGATATAAAGAAAGGTTTTAGTTAAAAAATGGAAGATCTTTATGGGAGATATTGAAGATCTTTCCCCACGATTAGAAGATTATGTTCTGAGTTTCCAAAGACACTAAACTATTACGATCCTTGTGTGTGTGTTTTTGTTATGTACAAAGCATTCCGCAAAAGTAATGTAATGTCCATGTACGTCAGGCTTCAGGTCTCTACAGTTGGTATCAGAAGAAAGGTTTAGTCAACCTTTGGAAACTAGGATGCGAAAACGTTAGTGAGATCCCTAGAGATATTTCTACGGTATGTCTAGGGATGTCCCTAAGGTTAAGTATACGTATAGGTTATAGTACTAGAACTACGCTAACGATCATAGAATTAAACCTAAGATGTTAGATATTGAAGGTACTCCCCCATTATTATGTTGTTTTCCCTAGAATGATTTTTGCCTCTCACACTATTCTTTTTGGGTTTTAGATGATGGCTGGAACCCGAAGGAACCGTGTTGATCAATGCAATGGACAATGCAATGATTGTCCTCCTGAACAAACAAATGTAATGGGAGATGGAGTGCAAAATCTTATTGCTATACTTACACAAGCTATGAATCATTCTGGACTTCTAAATGAGCAGAGAAGGGAACAATATTCTATTGAGTCCTTCATGAGGCAACGTCCACCTTCTTCCAGTGGGTCTTCTGATCCACTTGTTGCTGAACAATGGATCAGTACCACTGAAAAGATATTTTCAGTTCTTCAATGTTATTAACATGATAAAGTCATCTTAGCAGTGTATCATTTGGAAGGTGATGCTGATCAATGGTGGAATCTTATCAAGAATACAAGGAAAAGAGATGAAATTGAGTCCATGGAATGGGACGAGTTCAAGAACTTATTTTTCAATAAGTACTTCCCTCTTATTCTTCAAACAAAGATGGAGATGGAGTTTCTTGAACTAAAGCAAAAGGATGATGAATCTGTTGTTATATACGAAGGGAATTTTACAAGACTTGCAAGGTATGCATCTGGCATTATCATCCAACCTGAAAGTAAAGTTGATTGATTTTTCAGTGGCTTTAAACCATGTCTTCGAAGGGAATTAGCTATAAGAGACTTCAGTAGCTATGAAAAAATTGTGCGTTGTGCTATCAAGGTAGAAATGGAAGTTGGTGTTACATATCCATCTCATGGTTTTGACAAGAAACGAAAGATAGAGTTCAAGGAGAAATCTCAGAATAATGGTGAAAAGAAGATGAATGTTTCCTTATGCTCAAAGTGTGGAAAGAATCATGGTGGAGATTGTCTTAAATGGACTAGAAAATGTTTTAAGTGTGGAAAAAAAGGTCATCGAGCTGCTGAGTGTCGAAGTAATGGAAAAAGGGTTTCTAATGATAAAGCAAACACTGCAGAGAACGCACCACCAACACTTCAATGCTTCAGGTGCAAGTAAATGGGACATTATGCTAATAAATGCCCTAATCCAAGGGTTAGTGATGATCAACATGAGCAACCACTTAAGGCAAAGGACAAAGGGAAGTCACATGCGATCACTATTGGCAATGATGAATATGACAACGATGTGGTGGAATGATTAAGTGTTTATGTAATGGGATTCCAAAATAATGTTGTATCATAAAGTATTAGAATATTTATGTGTTGGTCTAATGTGGTATTCAAAGTGCTTGAGATATTTTTGGAAATAAGATGATATGCGCATAATGAAGGGAAACGAGAAAAGGAAATATTTGACAGTATTCATGAGCTCATGATTGATATAAGGACTAAGTGATATCATGGTTTGATTATGAAGAATTTTGAGGATTTTGGTATGTGGAAAGTGTTAACGATTAACTGCATTCATGTTTTCACTAATGTTCAATGGGTGTTCAAGAGAATACATGATTAAGGACTTTGAATGTTTGGAATGTGACCAACAAAACATATCTTATGATATATGGGGATCAACGATGGTATTAAATCTCTGGTAATCGTTTTCACTATGTTATGAGAGTGGACTGCAGTATTATGGATAAGCCTAAAGATTGGAATGGATTATGTTGGTCGTAAGTTAGTATTGTTTAAGGATAGATGTTTTCTCGATATTATTGATGGGATGTTATAGTAATATATTTTTAGAAAAAGTACAACCTGCAGGACGGGCGACAGCCCATCGCGTCGGACAAGGATGTGGGAATCGAACCCACAACCGAAGTGCGACTGGCCTTCATCGCCTACCACTGGCCTACAGGAAGTCCTTGTTTAGTAGAAACTAGTTTTATTATATTAAGCAGTATGATATATGTAGTACAAGTCCATTTTAGGAACCATATATGATTAATCTCACTATAGACCGACTTATGTATATAATTTTTGCTAACCTTTTGTTTGAGACAGATGGAATGACCCGTCATTCTATCACATAATCTGCTAACACTTCACGAATAACAAATTCAACATCATTTATTTAAGAGATGAAGTGGAAATTGTTCATGGCACGGACAACAGTAAGATTGTTCCAAAATAAAGTAAGTATTTATTCTAATTCAAATTTTCAACTTTAGGGAAATGATCTTGAAAACCAAAAATGTTGTCATAGTGATCTTATACCTGATGAATCAGATGGTACCTTATATCATCACAAATCTATGGATTTGTGATTACTGGCTTTTCCATAGCCATGTTTTCTACCACTCTCCATCAGAACATAATGGTTAGATTTCTCTTCCATATCCATATTTTCAACTATGTGGAAACCCAGTGATTAGTTTATTTGGGTAACCGTTACGTTTCATACTTTTGTTTTTAAATATTGGTTTTGATATTTCTTTTTACGATGTGGGTTTCTATTAAAGAAACTTTCTAATAGTAAACCATTTATAACCCCGACGAATTTCGAGGGCGAAATTCATTTTAAGGGGGGTAGAATGTAACAGCCCGAGATTTTATGAAAAATATTCTTTTTAATTTTATTAATGTCTTGTGTTGTACGCTACACCAAAAGGAGCTTGCACAACACGCATCCTTGACTGGCCTTGCATTACACGCAATCACAACCTTCCTCGATAGCGTGTGTAGTACGCAATACTGAGTTTCACGAAACAACGATATGCTATTAAAATATTATTAAAACTAGCCGTTATGAAGAGTAATAACCACTTTTTAAAATTTTAGAAATTTTAGCTCTCAAAATGGACTTCATTTTTGGATTCGAAGTATCAAATTTAGCCTAAGGTGAAATTTTGGTACTTTTTGGATAACTTTCATATTCTGATGAATAGTGAAAATTACTAAATTATAATTAAAAACAACTTTTTTAATCGAAATAATTAATAGTGATAAATTATTAATTTGAGTGGTTTTAAAGTATATTTAGAATATATTTTTACAATTCAATACAATTTTGGTCATTGGATGTAATTTCACATTTATACCAGACATAAACAAGTGTCAATCTTTTGATAGATATTGATTCATAAAAACACGCTATTTGTTTTAACAACGGGATTTAATTATAAAATTAATTAATGAAACTTCTATGTTATGAATTTGGTAAATTATACTTCATTTTTGAATTTGGAATATGAAATATAGCTTAGGATGAAATTTTGGCATTGTTCTGAAAAACATCAATTTTTGATGAATAGTGAAACTACTAAGTGGTAGTTAAAAAAACTGAATTTTTCATAAAACGTAATTTTACCGCTTCTGTGAATGGAATTTCAAAAATCCGAGAGACACGGTTGATATCAGTATGTAAAATGTGGTTCAATGAGATAAAAATAATTTTTTGGTGAATAGTAACTTTTTACTTTTTTACCACGGTTAATAGTAAATAGGGTAACTAAGGGTAAAAATGATATTACTATTACCCTAACACATGTCCTAATTCTATTGGATAAGTTTAATTCGACCAAAAAAAACTTAGGAATAAAATATGACCATTTAGGCCCACTTGGATTAGATTAGGACATTTATTATTAATTTATTTAAAGTAGGGTTAAAATAGTTAAAATCAAAGTTTAATAAGTAAATAATTTTTAATATGGGGTTATACATAAGATAAATTCGACTATAAATATTCATTAGAAAGCTAAAAATAATTCCTACATAATGGTATTTTATTTGTAATTTTTATACATTAAATAATTTAATTAATATATGACACAATGATGATGCAGTAATTATCTTATTAATGAAATATTGACATAATTGATGTTATAAACACCAAAATAAATGTAATTTGAGACTTTTTATGAATTCCACTAATTTTCTAGGTCACTATGATATATTAATGTTGATTTAAGAAACATGTTTCGAACATATAATTCTGTTATGACTTTCACAAAAATCATATATCAAATAGTGTCAAAATTGACACAAAATAGTTTTTAAATCAAAAATTATATTATTAATTGTTATTTTATTCCTAAAAATCTAAGGTTCGGCCAAATGACTTAGATAAGGATATATGTATTACTAATAAACAATTTGGGGTTAGTTTGGCATGTTATAGTAAGTGTATTAACCATATAGTGAAAGAAAACAAAAAGACACGGTAAAAGTTAAATTATTTAACTTAGAGTTAAATCTAATTGATAAGGTTAAAATAATACTCTAAACTTGTCTAAATCTTATTGGTTGATAGGCTTTTGACCCATCCCCACTTTAGCTCCGAAATAAGACCCTTTGGAACCATTATAAACCGATTTTGACTTTAATATAAAATAATATTTTGAGGTATTCTTAAGGTGCCCCTCTCCTCCCTTATAAAAGGGCACCTCCTCCCCCTCCTCCTCACACCAAATTGAGCACTCAAGCTCGTCCAAACCCTGACATTTTCTCCTCTCCACTTCCCTAGAATAATCCTAGAGGTCCTGGTCTTCTTCAAAGACCAATCTTAGTTCCCTAAGTGGAGGATTCAAAGAGGCGTTCCAAAGAAGAGGTAATATCCATTACGGATCTTTTCAATTTCTTTCTTCTTCAACTTCTTCTTCTTTAGTTGTTTCATGATAAAGTAATAACATAGGTATTACTTACATACTGATATGTTATTATAAATATTAAACAACCCTAATTCACCTTCTATCCATCCTACGGAAAAATGAAATCACTGCGCGTGCGTACGTACGGAATACCATCTCCACGCCGTGGTGTAATCTATTTTCCACCATAACTTTACAAGGATGGGTATAATGGTGTAATGAGTAACTATTTATGATTATTATAAAGTAATATTGATACTGAACTAATATATATATATACTCCAATACAATTCCACAATCATAGGAACGATATCATCACTCGTGCGTACGTACGGAATACCGTCTCCACAATGTGAAGCGACTCGTTCTACATGATCATCATTACATAATAATTATATAAATGAATTGAATGAATAAATATGATATATGTTACACTAATACCATTCTGGATATAAGTTATCTATAACCATAAAAGAAGAATAAGAATTTATTCAGAAAAACACGCATAAGAACAAAAAGCAATAAAGACCAGAGTAACAAGTAACAATGAAATATTACCAACAAGAAGATAAGAATATGACCATATATGATATCATATCAATATGAATGATTCTGGAATAAGTCAATAACATTATTTAAACCATTATACAGGAGCTTCGGACACGTACAAAGCAAATCGGACCTAAGGTAAGGGAAATATCACAATCTCATTTTTATCTGAGATTGTTTATACTTTGAAATTTATTGGGGTGTGTTTTATCATCCAAATCCATGTTTCCTCAATATGTAATATTATTTACATTCACCTAAAATTGTTTAAATCCTATTTTACCCTTTGGTGAGTTTTTAGTAAAAGAAATGGAAGGAATATTTTGTCGTTTTTCATACGAGGTACTTTTTGACTTTTCCGACAAAAGTACGAAGAATGTTTTTTTAACTTATACGGCATGAATGGATTTCAAAAAAATTATTTCCAAGAAGCTTCCTTTAAAATTATTCAAGTTTAATTTTAATCAACTTCTTTTATTTTAAAATTGTATGACATGTTAAGAAAGGAAAAGTGTTTTTGAAGTAAAAAGGATATTTTCCTCAAGAATGGAGTTCAAGTATTTTATCAAAATTATTTTCCATCTAAGATAATAAAAGGGTTCTGTTTTTATCCCTATTATTACATGGATTTGACTATGTTGTGATGGAAATATTTTTATGAATTCCTTTATCTTATATGAATTGTTTTATGATGTCATGTTGTTTAAGAATTCCATTTTTATTACATGGGTTATGTAATGATGTATGATTTATGCTTTTGTGGCACACATAAAAATGGTATCATTATGAGATGAGTGGGACTTATATATCCCTCCAATGCATTGGGTAAAGATTTTATATCTCATGAGATAGACATGGCTGGAATGGTAGGTTATACCGGTTCAGTGAAACAGGACTGAAACGAGGGTTACTCAATTCAGAAAGGGACTTTGTCCACTAAGATAGTCTTGGCAATCTGTCTTGACTAACAAGAAATGATTCTCTATGATTATGTGTGAATTCCAAAAAGTTTCATGTTTTAAGTTATGATTATTGTGATTACATTTCACTGCCATGATTTATCCCATGTTATGAAATTATGCTCTCTTTTGCAGGTTAAGATTTCCAAAATGTTATGTTCTTATGAATACGATGTGATTGATATTTCTTTTGTTTACCATTACTGAGCATTTGAGCTCACCCTTTTATGTTTTCTTTTCCCCAGGATATAAAGAAAGGTTTTAGGTAAAAAAAATGGAAGATCTTTATGGGAGATATTGAAGATATTTCACCACGATTAGAAGATTATGTTCCGAGTTTCCAAAGACACTAAACTATTACGATCCTTGTGTGTGTGTTTTTTTTATGTACCAAGTATTCCGCAAAAGTAATGTAATGTCCATGTACGTCAGGCTTCGGGTCTCTACATACTAGATGGCCATAATTATCCCATTAAGCTTCAATTATTTTGTTTGCTTGGGTTTTTAGGACATTATTTAGGTATCAACATGTGTACCCCCAACATATTTTAAAAAATAATAAGTGAGTCCTTCTCTATCCCTATAAAAGGCCACCACATCTCCCAATTTCTCACCCATCTCAATCCAAATTGGTTCAGCCAGGCTCTACCCAAATATCTTCTTGACATAACTTCCCTAGACCTTTAATACTCCTTTTGGGTATAAATCCTTCAACGAAATTCATTTTTAACAAACCAAAACCAGTTTCTCAATTAAGAGGCAAAGTCTTCTCTCAAGGTTTGAAATTCTATTTCAATTATCCAACACCAAATTTCTTATAATTACATTATAATTTAATAAATATGTATCCTAAATATGCTAGGATGTTTTCATGTAATGTTTTATACATACACATACACCATCTTCTAACTAATGGGTAACAAACATATTATTTCTGTTTGTGGAGAATTACTATCTCAAGAAATGATGATTTTCATTTTTTCCATTATAACCTATCATAGTGTCCATTATGATGGAAAATATATTTATATAAAATATATTTCATATTAATTAATTATTTATACTCATTTAATCATTTTATTAGACATACAATTAATACTTTCTATTTTATTTTAATACGATAACATCATTTGAGGATGTGAGGTCTGTCGCCCCCTGAAACGATGTCATTCGATCACACTAAAAAGGAATATATAAAGGGTGGTTTTAACTAAATATATGTTAAAATAAAAACCACTTTATTATATTCATTATATAATTACATTTTTTAAATATAGAATATATATATCATTTTCATTATTACCCTATCATACACGTAAAAAGTGATAATATCGTTTGTGGACGTGTGGACTACCCCCTCATCGACATGATATGATTCATTTTAAATAAAAATAATATAATATAAAAATATGTATTATTTAATAAAATATTATTTAGGATATAATTATCATTTTGGAAATATATGTTTTCACTTACCTGATTTTTATAATGATCATTGAAAGATGAGAATGTTACACACTCGTATATACAACCTACCATCTCCAGGATTGTAATGTTGTTTGTTTTTTTAAAGACATATGTTATGATTGACCGTAATAGAATAATTATTGTGTAAATATGATAATTATTTAATTATTATTATTCTATAAAGGTTATTTAATGAACCATTTGACCATAATTGACCTAAAAATTTATTTTTGACACATAAACATGATTTTTTTCAAAACACTCGATCTAAAATTAAGAGTTTAGGTATTTTTACACAACATAATAAAAATTGAAATAAATAAAAATGAAAATTGTTCTAATTAAATTATAAAATTTAATTATGTTTATTATATTGGATTTTAAAGGGTTTTCACAATAATGTAAACTCATGTTAAGGGATTCTCATCTTACTTTCTACATCTGTGAAATAAATGTCATGTTCTCTTCTTACATCTTTTGTGTGGTGTATATACTACCCATTTTGATATATTATATTGTTAATTAGAATATCTTCATGATATTTAAGTACTTAATTTAATATTATTCTATAATTAGTTTTATTATTTAAAATATTTCAATGTGAAAAAGGATTATTTTGATCAATAATAATATTAATGATATTGCAATGGTATTTCCATTCAAGGAAATTATAAGATAATTTTTCATTAAAACCTTTAGTTTTTTATCATATGGTTATTCATTACCCTTTCTACGTATTAGTATTATTTTCCACTCTTTAGCTCTCAAAATGTTTTAAAAAATGTTTTCAAGATAACCCAATACCATTTTATAATTAGTCGGAGAACATATTTTGTTCTTAAAACCTTTTTTTATTAAAATTTTTTCCAATATTTTCTTAAAATGATTTCGTAAAGAACCTTTTACCCTTTTTATATTACCAATTTTTTCAATGTAATCTTATTATAACTTTTCAATGAAGTCATTTTTCTGATTGTTAACCGTGGAAATTGAATGTTATTTTTTACCTCATATAGATTGTATTGATTTAACCACCATTATTTCATGGAATTTTCCTTTAAATTATAAATGGATACCTTTTAATGAAAACATTTTCAAAAGTTATATTCAAAGAAATATTTTTTCAAATGTTTTTTCAAATGTTTTTTTAAATGGGTTTTCAAAACAAAAGGATATCTACCTCAAGAATGTTTTTAAAAGATCTTTTTAAAAAAATTCCATTAATAAATGACAAAAACCCTTTATTTTACTCCCCTTGGGAAATGTTGTATTGATTCTATATTTAATATTTCATTTCATTGTTATTAATTAATTTTAATAAGTGTAGAATTCACATTCACTTCTTTGATTTGTTTAAGGTCACTTGTAATATTCAATTATATTTTGAATTTTAATTTACCATAAATTATCCATTTCATTTATTGGTATTATTATTTTCCCCTAAACCATATACCAATTTACATATAATTTATACTTTAATAGTTATTTTATTAACTGCGAAATTATTTTTAAATAGATATCTTTTATTCAATATAAATAATTTATAAGGAATATTTTGTAATAAATAAATTTATTACTCAATATAAATAATTATTTGTATATAAAATTATGGGTGGAGCTTGGATTTTATATAGCTCCTCAATACATAGATATATTCTCATGAGACAAACAAATGGCGCAAATTAAATGGGTGTCAATTTGTAGTTTGAAACTATTTGGAGGATAGATCTGGACATTATAGGTCCCCATACACCTAAGATATAATTTCCTGTAATTAAGTATTCCTATCATACATATTTTAGTTATTTTTTATCTTTAATATTTTTCATTGACATATCTATAAAAGAATAATAATTTTTAGTTCATTTATTAAATGGAATGAGTTTCATTTTCTTACCTTTCTATATTTATTTTCCCTTGTCTTGTTATTTGTAAGGATTTTGTTTCCATTTATTACCTTTATATATATATATATATATTCTTATCTAGTTATGTGAATGGAATTTGTATCTATTTATTATCTTTCCATATTTTTTATTCCCTCTATTATCAGTCTATTGATTATATAGCATGGATTGTGAATTACTTACCATGTCATAATTATTATTCTCATTGATTAATTATTTATTCCACTATATTTTTTCCTTACTAAGAATTTAATATCACTATTATTATGTTTCTTTCCTCAGAAAACAAAATATCATACTATTAAATATATAAAGGTATTTACTAGATTGAATAATGTAACCGTTTATGTTATTTTTTTACAAATTAGAAGAAGAATTATTTATTAATTAGAGTATTCATTTGTAATACAACACTCATTTATATATATAGTTTACCAAGACTAATAAACTCCCCTTCCTTTATGATTTTCTTCCTTTTAATCAAGATAATGTAATTATTAGCATTCACTGGCTATGGGCTACCTGGGCTCATGTCGGTATAGTTGGTATCTGAGAATGTTTAGTAGAAACCTTGGGAACTAGATTTAAGAAAACATAGGTTATAGGACATAACCAAAAGGTATAATTTTAGGATAATTGTATAAGAACACACTAAGATTTTGGTAAGTATATATTATTTGGATCTTCCTTGGAATACATCCATGTCTAGAAAAAACAAGTGGATGTGGTTTTGGCACATATGTACCTATGAGTAATAACTCTAATAAGGTGTTCTAAACCTAACTCGGGGTAGCCTGGTACACGAAAACGGGACTTACTAAACACTTAGTCTAACACTCTTAAGGGATATGCTTATGATAATTAATATTTTCATTACAAACAATTATAAATTATTTGAATAGATAATGAAAATGAATACTGTTGGCTAAACCTAAGGTGTTTGACATTGATGATAATGGGTCATGATATAGAAATCCTAGAAATGATATTCTAGATAAACCCTAGATCAAGGAGGGATTTATGTGTAAATAAATGGATGAATTAGTTATGTATTAAGGTTCTATTGAAATCATTAGATAAAAATAAAATAAGTAATTAAACTTATTTGAATGATTTCCAATATATTTATTTTTAAAGTTATATTAATTTGGATTTTGAAAATGGAAACTTGTAATTCATGTGAAAAACAACAAAATCTAGTAATTTCACTTGTCATGAACCCCTGACTAATGGCAGATAATGATTTCACACCAACCACTAACCTATGTAATGTCTTAGATAATGTTTATTTTTTTAGTTAAACAATTTGATTAATAAACGTTAATGATGAACCATTGTTATCAATTTAAATGATTATAGATTAATATATTAACCATATTAGTTTTGGAAAATATTTAGAGAAAAATATTTATACATGTGACTCTTTTATTAGACTTAAGATCTTTTAAAAGTTTCTATTTGTGTTTTGGGAAGAAAAAATTATTATGGGTAATTAATTTCTAGTAATAAAAGAATGAATTGGAATTTGATCAAAGCACAACAAAAAGTTAGGATTGATAATATAAAATATATAATTATGAATTAAGTATAATTAGTTATTTTCTTAGGTAATAAAATAATTCCTCGATATTAGAAAAAGTATCTTAAATAAAAAATGTTGTCCTGATCCTTAATTGATTTAACTGATGGTCAATTAGAACATCACAGCTTTATGAAATTCAGGCCCTCAACATTCCATTGACCATTGGATAATATTTTATTGATGACCTTATTCACTACCTATAAATATTTACACTTTTCTTCCAAATACATATCTCTACATACAACTAATGTTCTTCTATTTAGAGACCTATTTACGTCATACTCCGTGTGCATTTTCTACTTTCCCTTCTATATTTTATATACGATGACATATGACACCTTTCAATGATGTGGAATTAAAAATATAGGAAGTATCAAGAAATAAATAACTATGATTTAGTTTAAATTTAGAGTACATAATTTAAATAATTGGTGCACAATGTGACGCCCTGAAAATGAAATTAAGAACCATGTATTCAATAGAGTGTATGAGACGAGACACCAAGTGCATAAGGTAATATAATATCCTGATACATTATAATATAAATACTATTTAAAATATATTCTATATATGTCAACACACACAACACGGTCTTATATTTTGTTACACACAATACCAGGCTTCCTCAATATCTTGTGTAACACATAAGACTGAGTTCCACCAAATGAAAATTTATTATTAAAATATTATTATTCTATATAATTTGTTATAACCTAGATGTTATGTTATTAGTTATGTATAATAATAACTAAAATATTAAATTTATAGTTTATAAAAATATATAATGAATTTATTGGTTACAAATTAATTCTAAATGAATATAATGTGAAATTGTATATAATGTGATTGTTTTTATAGAAAACTATTTTTATGGTCAAAGAGATAATTTATGCTAATAGATTGAATTAATTACAAATAGAGAGTGATATTAATATAATATATATACTATATATTAAATCCAATATTTTTTATATTATTTTTTGGATTTGTTATACATAAGTTAAGAACAAACCCTACTTTACACATAAAAACCAATATTTTTATAAAGGCAATTTTATTGCCATTTAATGGAGATCCAATTTTAAATATGAATTTTGACACATTAATTATTTTAATATGTCCAAATAAACTTCATATTTTATATTTAAATATATGAATTAGGTTTTGGATATTTTTTTATATTTTTAGGAAATGTTTCATTTTTTTAATGAATAGTTTATGATACTGAATTTTTGGTCAAATCTTCTTTTTCATCTAATTTAATTGTAAGATTAAATTGTTATTTTAAATGGTTTTAAATATTAGATACATATTATTTTCATGAATCCATATTAAATTTATAATTATATTCAGTTTCACTTTGATATTTATTATAAAAATATAGCGAGATTTTAGAGAGTTTTATATTAAAAACCTGTATTGTCACCCCACCTACGAGATGAATTTTAAATTAATTTGTGACACTTATATGATTTTAATTTGGAAAAATTGATTCAATTTTTGGAATAAAAATAATTTCTAGTTTCTAATAAGGGAAAATTTATTTTATATAAAAAATAATAGTGAAAGTAATTAAAATTGATTACAATTATTAAGTCAAAATAATCTTAATAAAAGAATAAACCTTTAACTTAGTGGAAAAAATGAACTATCCACTTGTCCAAAACCCAATTTATAGAGGTAATTATTCCATGAACCTTAATTTATTGAGTTTGGTTAGTTTTTATTAATTTTTTAGATAATAACATTTGTACATCTAACTTATTTTCAAAAATACCAAGTGAGTCATTTTCCTTACCTATAAAAGTCCACCACCTATATCTATTCCTCATAGCTCTCAAACCAGTTTGGTTATTAGAATATCTACCCAGATAGCTTCTTAACATCCCTCACTTATTCCTCTTATTCCTCACTTCTGAAAAAAAATCATATCGTGGAATCCTATTCGTACAAACCCAAAGTAGTTAGCATATTAAGAGGTAAAGTCATACCTCAAGACATTAAATTTTACATCCATTAAACAACCCCTCATATATTATTATTTCATAATTATGTAACAAAACTAGTATAATAAATATACTTGTGTTTTTTCATGTATTGTTTAAGACCTAAAATTACACAAAATTCCATATAATGGGTAATGAGCATATTATTTCTGTGTAAGGAAAATTACTGCCTCATGAAAAGATTATTGTTCATTTTTCCCTTACCACCACTCATAGTGTCTATTATTATATAAAATATGTTTATATATAATTTATATGATATTAATTATTAAATTATTCTTTTTAAAACATTTTATTACATGGACCATTAATACATTTCATTTTACATTGATAAGATTTCATCGTTTGAGGGTCTGTTGACTAATGCCCCCTCGATGTGATGTGATTTGTTCAAACTAAACAAGGAATGTATAAATGATGGTTTTAATTAAAAATATTTCATATAAAAGCCCCTATATGGTATTCCTTACATAATTACTTTTCGAAAAATTTAATATATATGTCATTTCCCTAATCGCACTTTTATACACTTAAAAAGTGATAACGTCGTTTGTGGACCTATGGACTACCCCCTCTATGACATGATGTTAATCATTTTACAATAAATATTTATTTATGTATATATATATATATATATAAATATATAATTTTAAATTACATTGTATTTAGGAAATAATTATCGTTATATAATGATATTGTGTTACTTAACTTCTTTACATAATGATCATTGAAATGTGAGATTGATACTCATGTGTACATATGGCCTGCCATCTCCTTGCTTATAATGTTGGTTCATCATTCATAAAAATATTTAATTATTGATATTAAAATTATCATTAAAGTAAAAATATAATAATTTTTTCGTGATTATAATTCTATAAATTTTATTTAATGAACCCTCTGAACATAGTTGACCTACCAAAGTTATTTTTGACACATAAACTGAATTTAGTCAAAAAATTCAGCATAAACATAATTATTTAAGTAATTTTATAAAAACCATTGATAAAAATTGAAATAAAAATAACCATAAACCAGATAATGTTTCTCAAGAAAGTATAAAATTGACATATTTTTATTATATAGGATGTTAAATGGAATTCACCTAAATGGAAACTCAGGGTAAGGGAATATCATTTCACGTTAAACATCTGTGGAATAAATTTCATGTTTAGTACCTAAATATTTTATTTGGTGTATCTACATCCCATTTTTATAGATTATATCATGAGTTCATTTATATTAATGGATTTTAGGGATTCCATTTAATATTATTCCTTTATTCCTTTTATGATTTAAATTATTTCAATGTTTTATGGGACACTTTAGAATGCCTAAAGATTATTTTCCTCAATAATAACATTAATGATCATTAAATGGTATTTACATTTGAATATATTATATGAAAATTATTAAATAAGACCATTAATTTTGAGTCTTCTAGTTATTAATTATTAGTTTTATGTATTATTTCTGTTTTCCCACTTTTTGGTACCCAAGATATTTTGTAAATTATTTTTAAGAAAACAACACTTCATTCTCTCTTTATTCAGAAAACCTTTTCTCTTCTAAAAACCATGTTTTATGAAAAAAATTTAAAAAATGTTTTTAAAATTATTTTTTGAAGACATTTTTACCCATTTTCTTTTAACAATTTTTTCAAAGAAATATTATTATTACCTTCCAAACTAAGAGTTTTTTATCATTTAACTGTGAAAAAGTAATGTTCTTTTTACTTTTCATGGATTTTATAGATTTAACTATATTTTCTTCATTAAATATTTATTTAAATGTCCAAAATGATACATTTTAATGAAAATATTTTCCAAAGACATTTTAAAATAAAAGAGTTTTCAAAATTTTAAAAAAAAATGATATCTTCTTCGAGAATGATTTTGAAAGATCTTTTTATAATATTTCAATCAATCTATGACAATAACCCTTTATTTTACTCCACTTGGGAAATTTTGTATTTATACCATCTTTAATATTTAATTGGATGGATTATAATTTATATTTCTAAGGATAGTATTCACATTCACATCCTTGATTTAGTTAAGAGATATTAAAATATTCAATCATCATTTGACATAGAATTGAACATAAATTATCCATTTCATTTACTGTGGATACTACTATTTCCTATACCATATACCATTTTAAATATGGTGCTTACTTTAATAAGTATTTGATTAACTAATGAATTATTGATAAATATAAATCTTTTATTCAATAAGAATATTTTATAATGAATATTATCTAAAAATTAAATGAATTACTCAATATGAAAAATGATTTGGACATGAAATGATGTGTGGATCCCAGACCTTATAGAGATCCTTAATGTATTGATAGGTTGAGACAAAATAGTTATGAAAATTAAATGTGTTTATATATATAGGATTAAACTCTCAAGATGATGGATCCTGATATTATAGGTACTCATCTGCCTATGACATGAAATACAATAATTAATCATTCCCTTAATATATATTTGTTTTATCATTAATCCATTATATTTTGTGTTGACCTATATATGTATGCTTTTAATATTCAATTCATTCATTAAATAGCATGTGTTTCAATTTCTCATCCATCTGTATATATTTTTCTTTATCTAAGGATTTTAATGTCATGTGTTTCCATTTATTACCTTAATATATTTATTCTTCCATTTCTAGTTATTTTAATGTCACGTGTTTCCATTTATTACCTAGTTATGTTTTTTATTCTATTCCTTATAAGTTTATATATTATATGGAAAATTGGGTCAATTATTTACCATATCATCATTATTATTCTCATGGATTCATTATTCGTTCCTTGATTTTTTCCCTTATTGAGCCTTTGAGAACACACTTATTATGTTTTATTCCCCTAGAAATGAATATGTGTACTATGAAAGATAAGTAGGTATTTACTAGATTAAATAATGTTACTAGTGAATTTATTTATTTAGAAAGAATAAAAAAATATGTCCTCAATAGTGTATTAATTTTTAATACAAGAATCATTTATGTATCTAGTTTCCCAAGAATACTAAACTCTAAATCCTTAAAGATTTCATTCATTATAATTATTTTAATTTAATTAATAGCAGACACTAGCTGTGGGCTACCTCGGGTCGGATCACTGCATTTTTTTCTAAAATTCATTGTACTCTATGTGTGTAGAACAATAGTGGTTAAATGACCAATCAAAATGGAGAAAATTTATTTTTTCAATAGTGAATTTCTAGGATCTAAAGAATGTGACGAGGATGTTTTGTTAGTGGATACAATGATAAATCATAGATATTTAGTTGGACACTATTGTTTAAAATAATAATAATTTTATGGAATTAATAGTTGGAATGAAATAAATAATTTACATCAACTACTCATTTTGAATATGATCATAGAAAAACTAAGGATCCCACTATAGATAATCTAAATTGTGGATAAATAATATAATCAATGTTTTATGAGTTTTTGACTAAATTAATTTCCGTGAATTATTCTGAAAAAATTATTGATCTAAAGAGAAGTTTCATTATGAAAATTTAGTATTAATGGATAATTTAGTAACATTTATGAATGTTTTGAAATATTAAATTGACTATATTAAGAAAATAACAACTGGTTAAACTAATATAGTCTTGAAAACACATTTTAATTGTTTAAATATCATGGTATAATCACTTTTGGATTCATTTTTAGAGTGTTCCTATTATTGAACCATTTAAGGAAGTATCTATGGATCACGTTGTGATAAGAGAGAAGCTATAAATTTTCCAATTTTCCCTTAAAAATCTCGTTGATATATGTTCTTAAATGTAACATGATATTATCCATCCATAGATTATAAAAGTGATTAAAAGTGTTTCCCCTATAGAAATTTGGAGTATTATCGTTTTTTAAAAGTGTTTTCCATAGTCTTGAAAAGTTTTTAATGTTAGGAAATTCAAGGGACAAAAATACCTCTTCTGTCAATGATATTTATATTAATACCTCGAAGAATAACAAAATTATTTTATCTAGAGTTATAATTGTTGTCTGTTACCTTCAAATAACTTCTCATTTTGAAAGAGAAGCTTGCAGAACATCATCATCTAGTTTCCTTATCTCAGTCATTTTTTTCCTTATTTTCTGAAGATAATTGTTTCTTTAAACAATAAAAGAGGTTAATTACTAAGAATCTTGAAGGGGATTTTGTGATTTTTATTTACTATATTTTATTGGTATCACACCAAATCACACGTGATGTTTTTATATATTCTGATGGATGTGATGAAATGGTTGATCAATAATAGCACAAGGAATTCAAAATTTCAAAGTTTCATTACATATTTTTTGTTAAAAGTCACAAAATTGTTATACCATTATCCTTGTCTTATATCATAATGACATTGTTAAGATGAAAAATATGTAAAAAATTTCACCCTTTAAGTTACTTGGTGGATGATCACATCGATCTTCAATTCCTGGATGACATAATTTTTCCATAGAGTGCAAAAAATAGATATTTAAATCTAATTCAATATATGAAATGATAAGTTAAATTCTCATTTATAAATCATCTAATATTATTGTATCCTATATATGAATTTATTTCACTCTTATTTATAGGTTTGGTTTATCTAAATCTTGAGATGTATCTAATAGAATTGGTCCATACATTGAAGAATTTACTTCAATACAGAGATGTCCTCAAAGGAAAGTTTGACTAAGATGTTCCCCTTAGTGGTATATTTTTCAAAAGTGATGATACTAGTCTTCATACCTCATATTTTCCACCTAGAAAAACTAAAAACTTTAATAATCTACCTTTTAAATGTATACTATATTTTTATTCCAAGATGAAGATTATTCCATATATTTTTAATACACATGGGTTTCTCTATCATTTAGAGTTCTAAATATTCATTTCGTAAATAGTTGTCTTTGAATTATTATATACTTTTCTATGTATTAATTATGTTACATCAATTATTTTTTATTATTTATTTTTCATTATTTTCACCTATGTCAATTCCAAATCAAAATATGTTTAGTGTTATGTTCCAAACATTTATGCTTATAAATGTTGTATAGTAAATTTTTCTCTATACTCATTCACCATTGTTTTTATTATCACTAAAGGGGGAGTGTTCATGGGTGTAATTATCAATACTTTTTATGAGAAGATATAACTTTTTCAACTTTTACTTTAAAATCATGATTTGTTTTATGATATTATTGATTATTTATTTGTTGGGATTCAGGTTCATCAAAAGGACGAATATTATTGCATTGACTTTTTTTATTCTAAAATATTTCATAAATATATCCATATTTTTATACTCAAAATACCCTCATTTATTTTGATCATATATTTATTGTAATTTCTGAGAATCATATTATTTATTCTCTAATCTTTTGAATGTTTTTAGTTTAAGTCAAAAAAACTTCTTATGTTAATTATCTTATGAATTTAGATATATCTTACATTCTAAAAAATTCTCTTTTGTATAGTTTGTTCACATTCACTCAAATTTAGATTCTGATAAAGTTTTTAACCTTATGAAATGCTAGTGTAAACAAATTTTTATTTGAAATAGATAAATTCTGTTAATGAAATATATTTTGCTCAAAAATATAATGATGATAGATTTATAGATAAGTGTGATCTATTTCATGGATTTAAATTTATCTTATGAAAAGGAACATGTTTTTTGAATTATCTTCTTTGATAAATAACTCAATTATATGACCATTATTTAATATTATGGAAGTGGTTTACTTTACCTTTCATTAATTATGTTATGAGAATAGTGATTCTAGGCATTCATCATATGTTAAGAAAATTATCTTATGCATGATCTATATTATATTTCTTACAGTTAGAGTATTGTTTGGATATGCTCTTGAATTGAATGAACATTTTAATATTCAACTTATTCATTCATGTGTATAAGAAAAGATATTATCTAAATAAGGAAATTTTGATTTGGATAGCTCTTAGTTTCCTATGAATTGAAATTTTTTCTTAAAACATTATATTCTACATCATCCCATCTTTGTTTGAGCCTTATTTTTAAAATATAGTTCCATTATAATTAATATCCTATCAATTAAAATTTAAAATTTATTATTTTATTTATTTTTATGACAAAATAGTGTTATTAGTTCAAATTCAAAGTGATGATATAAAAAAGGAGGTCACATGGATTCATGAATAGATATGCACACGAAGTTTCTTATTCATATTCAATTTTCTATGTGAATTTTTTTGAACGGTCTATATCTGTATTTAATTTCATCATTGTGTTATTATATACTCATTCTGTTTGAGTGTACTATGATTGTTGTGTGGTCATATCAAATAAAACACTAGTTAAACATTCTTTGACCATTTTTACTAAGAAACAGCTTATTCCAATTAGTTGGGAAGCCCCAAAAAAAGGGTTGGAATAGTGAAAATTATCAAACTCGTAGAGTATTAGTGGAGGGGAATGGGGGATAATTGATCAATTAATCACTATAAATAATAGGTTTTTTATCTTTATCTAAAATATTTCCATTCTATTTTTTATTTTTGATACTATAAAAATAAAAAATAGTTATAACTAATGGGGTGATATTTTTATTAGGAGCAAAATTTAAATTAATTAATTAAACACCATTATTTAGTTATTGTGCTACATTTATCTTACCATAAATTCAATAACACATATCAGGAAGGATTTATTTATCCATTTAACTATGTTCTAACCTAGATTAGTTATTAGTACTGGGGACGAGTTGAAACCATCTCTTGTTTATTTCTAACTGATATATATATATTGAATGTTTGGGATTTTTATCGGTTGTTCAGAGTATTTCAAGAGAAGTAACCTACAATTATGTTTTTTTCATTTATTAGTATTCCCCTATTTTTATTCTTGAATTTAGTGATGAGAAATTTGTTTTTTTAGATACCTTGATGACTCATACCCTATGTTCTTAGTGTGATTCTTCCAATTCCTTAATTTTGTCTTATCATGTCTATTATCAATATTTAATTCTCTACCTATATAACATTATTATGGGAATGTGGGTATATGAATTGTTAAATCATAAGTCATAAGGATTCATTTTAGAAAAATTTATAAGAAATATTGATTTATTAGATCAATCACCGACTAGTGCTTGCAGCACACATTCCATGATGAGTCATGGTTTTCTATATGGTGGATATCATTTCTTGGTTTAGAGACTATGTCAAATTAATAAAAATGGTTTAATTTTAATTAACATAATATTAAGATAAATCTTAATCGTGACGATCCACAATGGGGTGGAAAATATATGCATATTTTCACATCTATATCAACATGTAATATGCGTCCCACGTTGTGTTGGGATATTCAGAAGTGGATTGTACATTACAATGTTGACAATGTACATAAGTTAAAGAACAAAACTCACCAGCTCATGGGAATGAAATTACCCGTAAATATAAATTTAGAAGAATTGGTGTAAATAATCATATTATTTTTCACTTCATATTTTCTAAAATATGATGAAATCGATGTGGTAGTTTGATAACTTTTTACATCTCCACTTTTTATTCCTATGTTGGGGATATTGTCTGTTAGGGTTAGAAAGTTTGGCATTTTCATGAAGTGTTAACAATACATATTATGCTAATTTTCATCATATATTACTAATATATAGTTTTATTTATTAGTCATTTATTATGGAATATACCTTTCACTTCAGGTTACTTATGAGTCGATGATATCACCTTATATTAAATAAGGAAATTTTAATATTCATTATTCTATGGGTAAATTAGTGATGAAATTTTTGTAGTTCATGGAAGGCTATGTTGTTGTTTATATATATTTCATTAGTTTCCAATTGTCTATATATGATTTTTATAGCCCTGATTAGATCATCATATATTCTATATTAATCTATCGGTTTCTATGTTTGTTGGTCACTATTTTTTTAATATGGATATAGAATTAGGATGTGTTATTCAAGAACCACTAGGGTTATAGAGGTATCTCTTTGATAATTGATAGAATATAGTTCCTTAGTTTGGGGATTTGAAATTAGGGATTTCATTGGATGGAATTCTTATTTAGTATCAATGAAATCATGGTCCAATGCAGTGCATATTATCCCCACACATAATTAAGGTAAGAGTGTGAGTATTTCTCTATTATTTAACCGTTTGGGATCGTATTTCTCATGAGTTGGATATTACTTTTTATTATCATCATGAAAAATATATTATAATGATCCTCATACCACTTTTGGGTGAGTTCATACCATTATTATTCCCATTACAGTATCATCGTTGGCAATTTCTAGAAGATTCAGAGTGGTATAGCTTCATAAAATACTAATAGTTTATGATTTTTCCTATAAACTATAAACCTCAAACATTTTGATGATAAAAAACCAATGGTGTGTAGAATGTAACAACCGTCATTTGAAGAATGTACATAATATTATATGTTTTTAAAAAATGGTTCCTATTATGTTGTAGAAGAGTTGGAGGTAAGGTTAGTGAATCGTAGTGATTCTAATACCTCATCTTTACCATGGGCTTGACAACACCATGGGACCAACTGCGGGGAAGGATAAATAATATATCTATATCTTTAGGCTGGTGATTTAAATATGATCAAGTGTCATCACTACTCCCTAACTCCTTCCATTTTGTTAGGTTTGGTGGATAAGAGGGCCATCTTTTGGAATCAGCTAGTTCAAAATGGAAAACATAAAGAATGTTGTCTATGTATGGTGATAATTTCATGGGAAATATCCTATATGGCTAGGAAAAATTCACTATTTAATGGTATATTGAAATTTTCTAGCTAAAGTTGTCTTCAATGGGCCTCTCAAAACACATTGGAAGAGTTCAAATTGTTGTTTTTCGTTTTTCCCTTAGATTCATTTTAATAGAATATCCATCCACCATGTTTTCTGGAATATAATTTCCCTTGATTGGTAACCATGTGTGATTGTTTTTCAGGACTTTATCATGATTTTCTTACCCAATTACATACTAGAAGACCACTCACTCCTTTCCACCCAATATGGATAATGATCTGGATGATTCCAAATAAAATTTTTGAGTTTTTCTCATCTATATAATACTCTTCATATTTTCCTTATTCCATAATCTATAATTTATTTATCTCTATATCTTTACATTCTCTGGTATGTTATGTATTTGGATTTAAAAAAAATTATTTAGTGAAAAGCCTTGTGGAACACTTTTTATAAGTTCCTTGTTATTTCCTGGATTTAAATTGTATATTGTAGGTGATTCCTAGACCAAATTTGATATAATGGTAAAATTCATTGTATTTTTTTACAATAATATTTTTTTGTAATAACACGACATACTCGTAGAATTATTGTGTTCATATTCCATTAAAAATCATATTTTTTGAAAACATGGTCATCAGTGCCTATTTTGGACAACATTAATATAAGGCCCCGGCCTTAAAACATTACATAATCTTGAATTAAATGAATAATTCCTATTGAATATTTTTTTAGGGTTAGTGTTTTAAAGAATTAGGCCATAACTATTAAATAACATCTCGGAAATTACTAGGATGATACTTCTACTCAGTTTCCATTTTTTCATTAAATAAAAACTCTTGAAAAAAAGAGTCATCGCTAGTTCTATCTTTTATATAGAATGACATTTCCTTGATCCTATTGTTGACCCTATTCCACTTTATGTCCTGTGAAAAACATTTCAAAAACATGGGATGAGCATAAAAAACTCAGTAAGGGATACACAAAGAAGGAAAACTATTAGTTTTTTGAAACAACATGTAAACCATGAATACATTATCATAAGTAATACATTTCACCTTTATGAAGTAGTAAATACTATTCACTGAATAAAAGATCATTTCATACCCTTTTGTAATCAAATAATTACCATAAAACACATATAAAGAACACATAACATATGAAAGTAACTTTGGACATAAAGATTCTTAAGTGGAATAACCATATGGCGGACTTCCACATATATCACTAAATGTAATAGCCATATGGATGACTTCCATACCAAATGCATTGAAGCTTATAATGTAACCAACCATCCCGGTTTGTCACGACACCACCCATTATTTCGTTTATCACGTAACCACCCATTAAATGTCCATGTACCATTATAAAATCATAACACATAAAATTTTACAAATATAAACATTTCACTAATAACTTTTAATTTTAATTCACAAGAAATAATTTCAATATATTTAAATAATCAATTAATTTCAAAAACCATTTTAAATAAAAAAACACCCAAAAATAGAATAAGGGATTTCCCTTTCATTTTATAAAACATTAATGCTTATAGAGGAAGAAAAATAATGATTACGGCGGAGTAGAGGTCATTGTTGGTGCCAAAATTAAAAAATATTCCATTTTTCATTTAGTAAATTTCTTCATAGAAAAAATATTTCCTTTTAATGAAAGTAAAATTCAAAGGGTTTTATTATACACCATGTAAAAGAAGAAGTTATATGAAAGGAGATTGAGATGATGTCCCTTACCTCATGTCCGACATGACCAGTTAATTCTTCAATCATCTGAATAATAAAATAAAGTTAATTTATACTTTCTTAAGAACCTTTTTTACTTTTATTATTCCTTTTATATCACTTATTTCCATGTTATAAACATTATATAATCATTTAATTTAATAACGGTCGTTTTGCCGATATTTTGAACATGAGTCAAAAATGAACTTCTTATATTTACAAGTTATTCATGTGGTCAAAATTTAATTATATCCAGATTTATATTAATTATTTAGATATCATATATATAATATATATTTATTATATATATGTATTTATAACATTACATAACATTTTGAGATAAGAAATGAAATGCAATTTTCATGGAGACGGTAAGTTGTTCGTACTCAAGAATGCTACTTTCATTTATATTTTATAATTAATGGAATGAAAACATAATGATACATATTTATATTATACTTAAAGTATAATATCCTATATTATATCATTAACACTAAACTTTATAGGTCCCACAAATGGCATTAACGACTCATATCACTTTGAGGGGGCAGTAGTCCGCACTTCCTCAAATAAAATTTTCACGTTTACCCATAATGGAAACCAATACAGTATAAAATAAATGAAAAAATAAAGAAGTATAAATAAAACATAAACATAATATATATCATATATAAATATAGTGTCATCTTAATTTCCACCATGATAAGTGGTAGAAGATAATTGAACAACAATCATTTCATGAGGCGTTATCTTTCCATTCAAAGAAACCATATGTTCTTCACCCATTAGATGCATGTTTGTGAATGTATAGTTCAAATAATTCTAATAAAAACATTCTAGTGTAATGAGGATACTGGTTTTGTTATAAAAGAAACGAATAAAAATACTTTAGGGCTTGGATAAGTAAAATAAGAGAAAAGAAGTTTAGACGAATTGTTACCTTTAATTTGGGTAGCTCCCTTTGGTTTGAACAAAAAAAACAACTTGAAGTTCCTTTTTTCTAAGGTAAGGCTTCTTGGATGAGGATAGGGATAATGAGAGATTATTTGGTCAGAGTTTGGATGATCCAAAGGGCTTTAGAGGTGTGAGTAATGAGAAATAAGTGAGGGCTTTTTATAAGGGCTAGGAGGGGCTCTTTAAGAAAGTGTGAAAATATTATTATATTATATAATGATTTTTGGTTTCTAAAGGTCCAAAACTAATTAAAGTATAATATAATATGACTAATGGTTTAAATAAAATCATCCAATAAGAATTGGAATGGATTTTAATATTGTTTTAATATTTATAATCTTATTTATTTAAATGTTTTATTAATGATGTAAATAATGCATCATTATTTTGTCATAAATAATTTTAGTTATTTGACATCTAAAAATTATTAAAAAGACCATGATGTATGAAATATTATTATATTTCCAGTGAATATTTATAGTTGAAACAATAGCTTATATAACCCCTTGTAAAAATTAATTTACTAAAAGATATTTCTTTGTGTCATTTTATCATTACATTAAGTTAATTAATCTAATGTGTTATTATCACTCCCATGTGGCTACATGGGGTCCCAAAATAGTCCCAAATATTCCCATGGTAGTAAATGTCTCAATAAATGAGGTTTGGACTAGTGATAAGGTAATTTTTTATTATTATAATAGTGTTTTTACCTTGAATTATCCTATTTACCTTTAACTGTGATAAAAAAATTCAAAATTCACTATTCACCAAAAATTATTTTCTTCTTATTGAACCAAATATTACATTATAATAACAACAATGTATGTTTTATTTTCTAAATTCTATTCATAGAAGCTTTAAAAATTCAATTAAATGAAAATGGCAGATTTTAACTTCTACTTAGTGGTTTCACTATTCATCAAAAATTGATGTTTTTTAGAAAACTGCCCATAATTCAGCCTAATCTATATTTGATATTCCGAATTTAAAAATGATGACTATTTTAAAAAAAATTCAAAAAATATAAGTGTCATTAATTAATTTAAACTTAATTCCTGTTGTCAAAACAAATTGAGTGATTTTAAGAAACAATAACTATCAAAAGAACGACACTTATTTATGTCCATTTTCAAAGTGAAATTAATCCCAATAACCAACATTGTATTAATTGGAAAAAAATAACCTAATATCACTTTAAAACCAATTCAAAATATAATATAACCATATAAATATATTAGATTAAAAGGCACTTTTGAATAAAAATACAGTATTTTTCACTATTCATAAAAAATGAACTTTACCAGAAAAATACCAAAAAATTTCCCAATGTAAATTTTTATGTCCCAAATCTAAATAAGAATTTAATTTTGTCAAATATAACATTAAATGTGAGCAGAACTATATTTAAATAGGGTTATCCATTAAAAGTTGTTAAATCGTCATTTTGAATTAAATTATGCTTAAAATAAGATTCATTCACATTTTAAGCCTCTAACATTTATTTAACAAAACTGTATAATAACAGTGTAGTTAGTTTTTTTCATTCTTTCCGATAAAATGGTTAGGATTTAACTACCATTTAAAATAATAATATTATATTATTAGCGTGCAATGTAATATTTCATAGAAACCCATTATTGCTTATCAGATACGCCATCGAACATAGCAACCCCTTTAAAGTAAAATTAATACTTAATTCATAAAATAATAATAATAAAAAGAATGTATTATTTCTTTATTTACATAGGATGTTACAATTAATACACAACCAAGTGTCAAGATCAGGTTGGAGGTATAGGACATCCTCTCACGAGTTATAATTTTCAAAAGAAATAATTCATCCATGGGTGTGGGGGTTCTAGATTTTTTACACCATATGAATATAATTATTTATGCACATTTTTGAAATAAATTTTTTATAGGTATTTCAAAATTAGTATTTGTTTATTATTTTTAAATAAAACAAAGATATAAATTGTTCCTAATTTATTAGTGTGAGAGACAAGTCTTGGGTATTTCCTAACAAGATGATATATGTATCCCAGGAATATTCACTTTGGAATGTATAAATATCCTATTTATCTTGACATTTGTAATTTGATGATTTTGTACTTCTCTAGAAGTTTTTCATGATTTTGGGGACATTAGAAGATGGATCTTGGAGTTTTCTAAGTATTCGGTCCCATTGTTGTGCCACCCTTGCACTTGTGACTTTTCCATCATTGGGATTTCTGACTTTTGCATTGAATTTTTTACATTTTTCATTATTATTTTTATGGTCATTTATATCATTGTATTTTTTCTTGGATTTATATCATGAATCACATTCACTTTTATATCATTGTTTTTTTATACGTAGATTATTATTGTAAGAGAAAATCACCCCTATGTTTTGTTATACCCTTGGAAATTATTCCTAGACATAGGAATCCTGAAAAAATCACCTAAATTATATCACACCTCAACCATAAGAATGGAAATGTGTTGGGGTTGGGATTTTGTAGACCATGACTCTATATTACATGACATAACCATGAAAAAACCTAATAAATCCTCATTTTTAAGTATTTCTTCATGCCATGATAGGTTTAATACGTGTTTAAATATATATATATATATACATATATATGTTAAAATTTATAAATGTATTAATTATATTTGAAGAAAATTTTTCGTAATAATTTTAAAAGATCATGGGGATAAAAATTCAAAAATAAATGATTGATCATATAAACAACTTGATCAGATTTCTGGGTAGACAACCAAAAGTAAGATGTTATGAGATATTCATGAATGATAAGAATATATAATATTGAAAAAGAGAAATAAATTATTAAAATAAAAACATATACAATAATTACTAATAATAAATTCCCGTTTTATGAAGGATTAAGTTAGAAGAATAATAATGTACATGCAAACATCAAATTTTACCCAGATTATTGGAGTCCTTTATGTTAAATGTCAATATCAAATATGGTGATATTTTAACATCCCAATGTTTATCTGATGATCATGTTCACTATGTTGGAGGATAGTTTTTATCATCTAGTAGAAGCCTATATACTATTATACTAGGTGACAATGTGTTGGGAAATACTATTTGGTTTATAATGATGATTTCCCAAAAAATTGTAATCATCATTGAAAATATTGGAAAGTGAATGTATTTTACATGACCTAAATATAGAAAAGGCTTATTAACCTAAATTTTAGGGATTCCACATAACTATATTTGTTTCTTTTTATTGATTATCATTTCTATTATATTCAAGTAAAGAAGTGATATATCATTTAAGGAAATACGACTCTGAAAAATTTCATAAGTTCATTTATGAAAAGGATGTTATCATATAGTACCACTAATTCAAAAACCCCCTTCTCAATGGTTCATCATATCTAAGGAACATAAATTTTATATTCACACACCCTATACAATTCCTTTATTACAAAGCCACCGTCAAAATCTATCCCTTCCAGGAAAGTGTCATTAGAGAATAAGGTCAAATGATACCTCTCACACATTTCTCAATTAAGAATATGAGTATAATTTCCCATAAAAAAATAAACTAATCCTTAATAATATGTTTAAATATACATATTTTAATATAGTGGCCCACCATTCTAAATAGAGGATAAAAAATAAATACATCTTTTCTCATAGGACCATAAGATACATAACTCTGAGAATCTCATCAAATCAATGGTTATATTGTGTACATATATTTAAATAATTATGTAATGAAACAATAATTAATGAAAATAATATATTATATCTCCTTGAATATTCTAAAAATCCTTAATCACTATATTGAAGACTCCCAATCCATTTCAGTACAATTCAAGGTCAATGAAAACAACAAACCCATACAATTCAATATATTATCTATGAAATCATGTATAACCTGATGTAAAAGTCATGAGACCACCTTCCCTATACCTATACGAGCAATCCCATTCATTACAATGATTCCATTTAGTGTTATTTTATTTAAATAAAAAACCCGACATTCCCTATAATTAGGTATTCATTGCAATGTAGTAATGTATGGTAGATGAAAAGGACAAATAATGGGTTTTTAGGGTATCCTCACCACTTAGAGACCACTACTATAGATTGATCCATGATTATAAAAGAATCAATCCAAATAATGGTGAGTTAACAATGGACGTAGGGATGAATGTATGAAGTTATGGATCAATATCCATGTTAAATAAGAAGGGGAGGAAAAATTAATTTTTGTAATATTCTAATTTTTTATAAAATTATATGTATTAAATAGAGCAAATATATATACATTTCCCATCAATGGATGTCTAGTAGTCCATCCAAAAATATACCATGTTGTGTAGGATATTAATGGAACAAACTTATTGGGTTTATGATACTCAATTTCAATAAAATGATATTTATTATTATAATAACTATATGGGAAGTTATATTATAAAACCAACCAAATCATAAAAAAGGAATAATTTAACTGGAATGGTTAATGTAATGGAATAAGAATTGTTTATAGGGAAAAATGAGACATAGTATTTCTCTTATAATTATACACTCTTCTTGACGTTAGTTGAAAACATGATACACTTCTAATAAAATAAATCCATTCATTATATATATGAATATCAAACATCAAGGTAATATTAAAAAATATTAATTCTTTGAGATTTATCTGATACAATTATTTAGTTATTTATGGAAATCATAATTATAAATAGTATCAAATAAAATAAAAATGATCTAAAACATCTTGATGTGGAATGATATAATAATGTAAATATTGAAAAGTATAATATTCATTCATTTAGTGGAATTTCATTCTGTAATACTTATTTTGATCTAGATATATTTTCAATGATCAACAACATATTACCCTATATAGTTTTTATGAGTGTATAATATCACCAAATGTTTTGTTTTCCCTTGTTCAAATAAAATGAATTATGGGATTCACCCTAGGATTATAGTTATACTAAAAATGCAGTGATGTTTCTATATGTAATGACTCATTAATAAATGTTTTATGAAATTTTTATTTTATATAACATTACTAATAAATGATGTAATTGAAATTGTTCATGATATTCAGCAAAATATTATAAACTAGAATTATAACATTTAAAATTTGAAAAATAAAATCATATGTTATCTTCAAACTCTTTAAATAACATCATAATCATAAATAAATAATCAAAATAACTGTTCCAAATGAATGTGGTAAAAAATAGATATTAATAGATTAAATATTAGTAGGTAAATGATACCCTATATCAATATTTTTTCAAGGATTTCATAGATGCTTCTTCATTATCTTCATTTTAAAAAAATAACACATTTTATCATTCCAAAAATAAATAGTCAGATTATAATTTTGTGAATGTTAGAATTTTTAAAAGTAAATAACTCCCTTTTCACTTTCTTGTGATTTTTTAGAGAGGGTTAAGGGGTTATAAACACTATTTTTTGAAATTTTAAAATAAAAAAATCCATATACTATTAATGTGGATAAACATCATGTCATGATCCTAAATAATGGAGATTAAATTAATGTTTACAAGACATGTATGTGTCTCCTCCCATTATGTTCTAAAAATTGTTTTCAAGGTATTATTGTACATTATTTTTATTAATTTAATGTCAGTAGAAGAGAATACACATCTTAAAAATTCCCAAAAAAAGCTTATTATTTCCATTATTCTTCATGTATTCATAATTATATTTTTATATGTCCATATCTCTATGATAATAAAAAATTTTATCCCAAATTTTATTGACAAATGTATATTGTGGGTTTCTAGAAATAATTTCCATTGTGATTTGACAAGTAGTTTATTTTTTCATGGTAAAACATTATTCGTTTAATTTTATGGTTATGATTTATTTCTAAACTATTTTGTTTATTATTTAATTCTCAAACATGTTGCTTATAATTTTTTCAAGTTAATCCATCTATAAGAAAAACATCCTTCCAGTAACATTCCCATATATGTTTACATTATTTTTTGAAAAATATAACTCTTTATCAATCTCATTTGGTAAGTGGGATGATTTATCAATTATAAACCAAAATAGTGATTTGATAATATGTGTTTTATTATATTTCATAAAAACATATACAACATTGTTAATCAGTTTTCAATGCTATTTTTGGTCTGTCGTCGGCATTTTATTTAAAATATAAACTATTTATTCATTTAATAATTCATAATTCCTATTAATTGGGGGGTTACATAATTATATTTTGTAACATATTCTATAAGTTTTTATTAAATCCCTATAGAAATTGATGGTAATAGTGGGTTCCTTGATCACTGGTAACAAATATAAGTATTTGAAACATATAATAAAAGTTATTCATGTGGAACGTAAATACCACAATCACAATATTTTTATTTGTAAGATATAACGCACACTTAAATTAATTATCAGGACTATAAGACCTTGATGGACCACTCCATATTCTGAAGGATGATGAAAAATGGTGAGTGTGTGAAAATACCATGTTGGATGACTATACACACTATATCACATAATAATGTAATACCTGAATAATATAAAAATATATAAAAATATAAATATTACATTATTTAAAATTCTATTGGATCTCTAAATAAATAATAACACCACACCCTACAATAAAACAAAACCATACACACATGTCATGCTACCATATATCAGAAAGTTACCCCTTGATATACTGGTCATATAAAATATAGAAGTGAAAAAAATAAAACAATCTAGATTCCCAATATCTAGACTTTAGGATCACCTCATTCCTAAATCCAAATTCCAAATCGGCTCTTCTAGACCACAATATGTTTAAGTACCATCACCCTTACCATTATTCCAATATAAGGCCTTTATATACATTGATGATTATTTGTAGTGCATTATTATCAAACTAATTAGGACACCAAAAATGGTCCTTTCTAGTAAAATCTAAAGAATCAGTGTATTTCCCCCCCCCCCTCAACATGTAGAGCATTAAAAGGTTAAAATAAGAGGAGAACCCACCTCAAAATGTAATATTAAACACTTCAATAAGCAACCCAAAAAATATGACACATGTGGAGAAATATAGTGTGGATTAAAAAAACAAATAAACCACTACATACACCCCCTAAATTCATATTGTAGAGGGGATGATAGTGAAACAGAAGTGGTTCCTCCTCCTTTTAAAAAGGACAATTAGGTCTTCTATGTACCTAAGGCATCGTTAATATGTTTATGAAGGCCATATTTGGATAAAAACATTTTTTAACCCCAAATACTTACTAGGTATATCAAAATAAATTATGAAGTAGTGTCTATGGTATTTTATAACCATTAAAGACACATTAGGTACCAGGTATAATCCCACTAGGTTCAAAGTGGCTTCTACATTTGTCAGATCATATTAAATCACACCTTATTCATTTATTACCCTTAACCAGTATATTAAGAATATTTAGTGGATTTTTATTTGTTATAAAAATGAATGAATTATATTGAAATAATAGTGATTTTAATAAAATACATTCTTTCATGAACACTCCCAGGTAAAAAAGAATATGTTCACCCTAAACAAGAAAAGGTTATTCTAAAAGATGGATTGCAATTTTAAATATCAAAATGAATTTTCATTTTCGGAAATTGAATTATCCCACTTCATTTATAATTCAAACACTCATTATATTTTTTTTCTCTCCAGTGAAAACACACACATAATTTGGTAGCATAGAATAATCTGAAATAATAGATTGATGAATACGATTAAAAATTACTAGGAAAACATAATTAAACCAATTTATTAGTATTAAAAAGATCAACTATTATAATAATTTAAATTTAATTTTGTTTTAAAATAGACTATAAAATTTTAACAAAGACAACTTTAATTAAGAGAGTTATAAAAAAGATGAATGCATTTGAATTCATGGATAAATTATAGATAAGAACCTCTATAATTTATCAGGAAAATATCCACATTAATGAAAAAAATAATCGACCATATAGTATAATAAATCATACCAAAACCTTAGAAAATTGAAAAAAAATTATTGATATTTTGAATTGTACTACATAAAATTCAATTAGCATAAAAATACCCTTAATTTTAAATTGATCATATTGTAGATTAGAAAATTTCCAGTCACAGTATAACCTTAATATAAATATAGGGAATATTATAACATTATAATATGTATGATAGTGTGAACTAATAAAGAAAGATCAATAATATAATCTATAAAACCCAAATAACAAACAAAAAAATGAATAAGGTAGCTGATAATAATGAAACTTAAAAACTGAATAAAATCACAAAATAGATGATAAATTAGTAACTAAAAAATATTAAATGTATGAACCACATAAAGATACATTTGTAGTAACAAGTAATTAATGAATAGAGTAAATTTTGAGTTTTTATTATTAAATAAATTTTACTTATTTCTCTAGAAATAAAATTAAAATAAAATACAAACATTATTGAAACTAAATAAAGCTATTAAAACATTTATTATAGCTCACACCAAGGTATGATTTTTAGTTTTTTCAACAAATTAAATAACTCAACTAAAGGATATTATGGCCTCTATTTCACAAACAATCGGATTTTCTTTGATCCTGTTGTGATTCTCTCACAAATAGAAAAAAATTCTTTTCAAATGGTATTTAATATAGTATGTTATTAATATTTTCTTATTTTTAATAATGAAAAAATTCTATTGATTCATGGAATACTAGTAATGTATTAAAAATCAAGGAAATAGAGGAATGTTGTAACCTATAATAGTAATGAAAAAGAACAACCTAAAAAATTAATAGAACACTATTATTTCCCTAAAATACTGCATATCCACAAATAAAATTCAATTTAACTATATCTAAATTTTGATAATAATTAATAGATTTCAAAAAATTTATAGAAGTTTGGTAGGATTATTCTTTCTTGAGAAACTATTAACTCTAAGATCTTTTTTCACTAAAATTTATACAATTCAACACTTAAAATATAGTTTCTTCAACCCCATAACTCATGTCTCCAAAATTGTGATTATATACAAAAATTTATAGGTGGTCTACATTTTAAATTATCCTCCCAATAAACATTTCACCCCAACCTAAATTACTTCAATGTGACTGGGAGAATTTACAATTTTACCCTTAGATATCCTTCATTTTAATCTACAAAATATTCATTATTTTTAGTTTATTTAATTAATCCACTTATAAAACCCATGATTCAAAATGAATCATTAATTCTAATAAAAAAATAAATCTCATCACCTATAAATATGGAGAAAACTAGTAAATAACAATAATCTTTTTTGATTTTTCCTCATATTAGTTCAAGATTCTTCCAAAATCAGTCAACAAAACCTAGACCAATATTTTTTGATTCCTATATAAACAATTTATATTTATTAATCATAGAAGAAACATCAAAAACCATTTGAATACATAGAGTATAAATCTAACATTTCTTAAACAAATCATTAATAGACCCTATTTTATTTAATGTCAAACTAGTTTTAACAACGACATGTGTTCTTTCTTCATAAAAAAACCAAGATTGACTTCCCTATTGTCAAATTAATATATTAAATTATTATATCAATACATGATATATTTGTCTTAAATTAACCATCATCATTGAGTATACGAGTTTCCATATTCTTGGAAACTTTATATAATTCTTCACAAACAAATATCAACGGAGCTAACTCAGGTAATTCCTCAAGCACATGACATGAATTCATCTTCTTCCCCATAACAAAAGTTATCAAGGACTATAATTAAATTTCTCATTGAATTTTAAATAATAAAATAAGAAAATAAGATAGTGAATAAAATTTTCTTTTCATATTTATCTAACATTGATAAACCTCATCTTTTATTCATCGATCTTATTCAATATATCTTTTAAAAAATCAATCACCTTGGTTTGTAGGTCCTCTTTTAGCTTCAAAGAATATATTTTAAACTCCAAAAATTAAACCTACTATCTAATTATTTCTATAATAAATTATTGGTTAATTCTTATTCACTAAATGTTTTTGAGATCCTTGGTAAAAATGGGCACATAAAATACCACCAATCGATATTTTTTTACAGATCACGGAAGATGCCCGAATTCTTTATCGAAAAAACTTGTTGATATTATATAGTTATAATATATATAAAATAATCATCTTACATTATATTATAAATAATGACAAAAAGCACCATTATTCAGTTAGTCATTGTTCCTCTTCTCAAGAACACAATAAAGAATATTCAGCTTTATTTTAAACACAACATACCCTTTACACATTAATGATAAATCTCTTCTAAATTTTAAAAATATCTAAATTAATGACCACTTTATTTTTTAATAAAATTGAAAAATGATAAAATTTTTGAGTTTTCTCAAAGTTTTCACCCATATACTTAATCATAATATTTCTCCATTTATCTTATTCATAGTTGGTGTCTTTTAAACTTTCTAAATATCTTATTCAATACATAAATAACATGATTTTATAAGGTTTTATAAATGTTTTTTCAGAAAATAAATATATACACTACTGATATCATAGGAAAATTTTGGTACATCTAAAATTAGTATGGGGTTCCTAAAAAATTTAGTGTGACATCCCATTTTTAAAAAACAATATTGGTAATATTAATAATATATTAATTATAATGATTAATCAACTCAATACTAAATAAATCAATAACATCTAAAATAAAATAAAATTTTCATACTTTAACAATTAAAAATAGCAATTATTTGTCAATTATTATTTACAATAAAGAAATATATCATTGACAATTTTAAATTTAACACCTGAAACAATTCAAAAAATAAAATTAAAGATAGATTATTATTAGAAAAAGAATATTAGTTCTTAAATTCTTCTGAAATTCATGAAATAAATTTTGATCAATTAATTTTTTTTTCAAATTTTCAGGAAAATATTCTAGTAATTCAATTATCATATAAAAATGAACAATAATCATTAATTTTTTATTAAAATAACTTTTGTTACATAAAAATTGAATTATTTCAAAAAACAAATAGGTACAAATAACATGTATTAAAATAAGTCCAGATCTAATATCCCCAAAATAAATTAATTTTATATCCTTAAGAAATCACCAAAAGAAATTTGGTGGAATCTTATTCACCTCAAAAATGTAATTATTCCAATGCCAGTAAAGTGTATAATTTTAAAAAAAATTCTCACATATACTCCTTCAAAAAATATTTCAAGATTTTTCCAAAAAAAATTTGTAAAAATTATGGATTCCAAATATAGAAATTTTACTGTATTTGAATATTCTGAAATGAAATTAACAACATCCTTTTCGCTCATATTTCTTTTTTTTCTCTATGGTAAACATACACACATACATTAATAGCTCATAATAATTAGACACAAATGATGGATAATATTTATTAAAAATTAACCGGACAAAAATATTAAAATCATAAAATAGATTTAACAAAAAAATATAAAATAAGATTAGGAATTTATTTTTATACAATTAGAATATATTTATTATAATTTTTTTAAAATATAAATTAATGTTCTTTTCAAATAGAACAACATACTACATATATTTAACTAAAATATTGTTTCAAAAATAATAAAAAATATATATTTCCCAAAATAATTTGTGGATAAGGAAAAAATATCAACAAACTTACATAATTGTTATAATTTTTTAATTAAATAAAAAATCAAAACCACTAATTATGAACATTATTAATCAATCGTGGACAATATAAAAATATTGAGTGGTATGATTGTCTTTAAATCATGAAAAAATTTATCCCAAGATAATTACCCATCCCCCACATATATAACTCAACATTTTACCAAATGATGATCTTTAAGGTGGTTGAAATAATGTAAACACTTTATGTTCAAACATATTTTCTATTAAAAGATGAAAAATAATTTTCAATGCGACAAAGTGAATTTTCAAAAAAAAACATATTTTCACTTAACAAAATTGTAAAAATGCTAATAAGAGAAATTATTTACAAATAGAAACCATTTTAAAATTTCGTTTCATTTGTAAAATGTTTAGAAGATTTTATTATAAAACAAAATTATTAAAATATAATTTAAAATTTTCACAAAACAAATCATACAAAATCATAATTCCTTAAAAAATAAAATATATGTTTCATTGAAAAGTGAAATTTTAAAAAATACCTTTGGTATATATCATTCAATACAAATAATTATAGAATTTTTAATTCACCTAAATATAAATTAATTGTTTTTTAGTAAATAAAGAGGAAATGAATATTTATAAGTTAAATGAGGACTACCATGGAAAATTTTATTCATTCATTTTGTTTTTAACAACACATATCCCTTATCTTCGGCAAGATAAATCCTTTTAGCTTCCAAATTATATAAACCAAAAAAAATAAATACATCAAAATTATATATATAGAATTTATGCCTTATAATAAAATTTTGTCAAAACATGATTTAAAATGAAATTGATGAGAAAATTGATATAGAATCCAGTTTCTCATAGTCATATAAAAACGTGGGGTTTATTCTCTAATTTTTTTAAATTAATACTCATTAAATGAGTACATGTTAGGTTTACTCCTAAAAATTAGTGTAACTCCAGAATATAGGTACCTTGAAATTCCAAACATTGAAAGATATTCAAAATTATTATAATGTTTCTATGTTGTACTTCATCCATAAACTCATCATTATTCAAAATAATGAACAAAATAGTATATCTTATTCTTATTTTAAAAAAACATTAAGAACAAAAAGTATTACAATGGGTTTATTCATTTGAATCAGTTTGTTTAAAGTCATCAATTATCTCAGTCATGTTTATTTTTAGGAATATTAGCAGCATCCAATAAATTTGGTTTCCCCTAAAATTAATTCTTATATCATTGTATATCATACAATAATATCCCATTATTATACCCAACTATATAAATAGATCAATTTACTAAAACCCTAATGATTTCAAATGGTACAAACCATTTATTCATGTTTTTTAGAAAAAATATTTTACATCTAGAAATAAATAGTAAGACTTTATAACAACCATGAAATAACATATGTGAATGGTAAAATAATGTAAAAAATTATATCTTTTGTTATAAATAGTTCAATTTTTATAATATTATTTTCCAATCTCATTCAACTCACTCAGATCTAGAATGTTTAATTATCCATCATTTATAACATCATTGTATAAATATTTCACGTCCAAAAAATACATATGTTGTTAGTCTACATAAATTTATTATGATTTAATAAAGATAAGACTTTAAGGGGATATACTAATGAGGATATTATAATCATTCCTATTATCTTGAAAATATTCACATAATTTTAAAGACTAGTCTTTCTTAGAGCTATATTCTACATTATAAAATAGAAATTTTAACACACTGTTGTAAATTTTCGCTTTTTTAGAACAATGGAGATGAAATCTTTTTCTAGTTTTATGTGCATATCCAAATTACCATTTGAAATCATTAAATATAATGTTCTTAATGTGGGATATATCATTAGTGATGAATTCCTTAGGAAATCCAAATCGGGAGAATATGACTTATTAATTAATTTGATAACACTTTTGTGATATGCGTTTGGAAGCACCACCGGTTCTAAAAACGTGGTGATAGAGTCAATTATAACCAAAATTATTTATTACAATGAAAGGATGGAAATTGTCCCAGAAATTCAAGCCCAAAATATCAAAAATTTCTACATTCAGAATTCCTTTTGGGGGAATCTATTATTACTTATCTACATTAGATATCCCTTGTTACATTTCACAATATAAAACTAAACATCATACATACATAAAGAGATATATATAGTAAAAATCCACTTGTAACACATTTCATGTTTTCCTCTCTCCCCCATTGTGAGATCCCCAAGGTGAAGAGTGAAAAATCAATAAAATGTAAATCAACACGTCTTTAGACACACAAATTCTGATAATACAATCACCACATCATATAAAAATAAAATGGTTACCTAAAAATATAATTTTAGTAGTGAAATTGATTTAATTTTTTGATTCCTTATAAGACTATATAGTATGGCCCATATATATATGAAAGTAAAAAAATCATCATAACAAATGATCTTTCATGTAGACCAGGAAAACCAATTTTGTCAAGAAGTGATGAATTCATCTCTCTATGATCATTGTTTTATAAACATGGTATCCTTTATAAATGGTCATCCACTACCTTCATAAAACCTTAATTGTCGCTAATATTTAAATCAAACAATTTCAAGAAAGGGTTTCCCCTTACCGAGTCTTGATTTTACAAGCTCCATAGAAAGAATATATTTTATAGATGAATGATTGGTGAATACTATAAATATAATCCCAATCATGTAATACCTATAAATTACATAAAAAACACTACATCTAACAATTACATCTAAATCACGGTGTATTTTTACTCGGCCTCATCTAGATTACAACTAGTCTAATTTAACACTTGAAACCTCATATTTATTTTATTCCAATAAACATCCCCTAGAGAAATATCACTAGTATTAAACATTATTTAAATGGGAAATTTTCAATCAGGGGGTAGGGATTATAGTTATAGAATTATTATTTTCTTTAGGAAGGATAAAGGATTCAAGGAACTTAACATAAAATAATATTTTTGTATCCTTGAGAAAATTATACAAAATGGTATTGTGATATTTGAAACGTCCATAGTGTGTCTAAAAAAAGTACTAAAATGTCCCAAAAAACATCAAACACTCACAAAATTAATCATAGGGGTGTTTAAAATATCTTATATCATGGAATTTTCAACGTTTATTCATATCATATACACATTGTGGCCAAGAACTATTCCCTTTATAACACTAAAATAACATTTTTCTTAATCTAATGTAATATTATTCACTACAAACCATTGTAAACCATATATTTGATTCCCAAGATATGTATTTAATATTATCTAAAAATATAATATCCAACCATGATAACATTTATTATTCACATCATAACATCTTAAAAGATATGCATCATTCGTTATTAAAAAGTGTCCAGATCAGCACATAATACAAAGTAAATTCACTGGTATTCGAATTTTCTAAAGGATCATTTGAATTTGAACTTTTATTGATCCCAAAGGGTTATTAGAATATATTAAAAAACAACTTATCTATATATAAGGCATGAATATTTAATATTATATAACATCTCAATCTTTTGAATAATAAATTTAATAGAGAAATGGCCCTTTAAATTTTATGAATTTAGTTTTTTATTGTAAATATCTAATCTCCAAATTTGTGAATTGTTCTATTTTTAATTGTACTTATGTTTCATAAATTAAAATTTTTACACCATATTTCTTTTTAAATACTTGAACAGTGCTACTTCAGGGTGTTTTTTAGGATATATGATTTCAGAAAATAAAATATTGGCCATGAATTCCCTAAAAACCTCATGTGTGTGGGGATTATATCTCATTTGACCCTTAACTATTTGTTTCTAATAATGATTCATAGTGATTGTACACTTGGAAAATAAAATTATACATTTAATGTTATAAATAATCTATCATATAATAATTTTAAACCTTTTCAATGTCGATAGAAACATTCCCTTTCACTATAGTTCGTCAAATATTATAACATATATTGTGGATATTTCACCAAAAATGAGTATTTAATGTGAAATGGAAGTGATTTATGTTCTATTTCTGGGGTGTGTTCAGTATATTGGAGACTCTTCAGCCTAATAGTTTTGTGGTCATTAATATTACACTTAATTGAAGTGTAAATACAATAAATAGATTTTTGAATCATATTTCTTAAGTGTACATATTCATAATCGTGGATCATATATCTATATAAATATTGTTCTTCAAAAAAAATTCATGTAGTTGTTCCAATAATTTTATATCAATACGAAATAATGGTTATTTCTCCTCACAAGAATATTTACCTATATAGGTGTATATAGGGATGTTTTTACTTTATATTCAATTATTTCCCCATAAAAAATATTAAACGTCTTTTTAGTTAGGTTTTATAAATACTACTAGATTAAATCATGAGATGTTATTTCTATTATTATGGTCTTTAGCCTTTTTTAAAATATTTAATTCCACTCATTGATCTCCAAGGTTAAAAAAATATTTTTTGGACATCCCTAACAGGTTTATCAGTAGTTAAGAAACGATTGTCAAGGGTTATAATAACATACTTATCTCACTCTGTAAGATGAATTATAAAATTAATAATTATAAAATTTTTACTAAATCCAACAATAATGTCATCCACTCTCCTAATTTGATGAGTGATATAATAGTAATAAAACTATTAGAAAATATAAGTTGGGAATAATTCTTATAATCTCAATTACTGTTAAAATGAGTAAGGGGTAAAATTAATTCTAACAAAAAGGTCACAAATATAGTTGATATGTCACGAACCAAATCTGGTCGCCGCCCAAACCGGCACCAAACCTAGCCCGTGACATGACCCGAAGGGCGTTCCCGATCCCCACGGGCTGGCACAAGTGCCTGGGTATCATTTATTTAGGTTTGGGAACGATTTACCCGAATGTGGAGTCATAAACCATTAAAAACAATCAATAACCTGAATCTGAAAAATTATACCAAATGATGTTTAAACAAAAACCAGAACGGAATACATAGGTTTATATTCAATACTAAATGTCTAATGACACAATTGAACAGAAACAAAATAGCCCCATGGACTCCACATGACAAGGGGTCATCACCCCCAAGTCGTCTCCACTACTCCGCCCCAAGGATTAGGACTAACACCCTGAACCGCCATCACCCTTATCCTTTCCTTTACCTGGGTCAAAAAAAGTTCTACTTACACCCAAGGGGTGTATGTAGGGTGTGAGCCTAAGCCCAATAGGATACCACCCTATGATTCCAAGGTGCATGCAATACAAGGTGAAAAAGCAAGCAGTTTTAATATGCAATTAAAAGCGGTGAAAAATTCCACAAAATGAAACTTTAAATTGAAAACATTTTTAAAGATAAAACTATCAGAATTTTAACACATTTAAATAGGAATATTAGATACTGCATTATAATTCCAAAGACACCCAAAAACAAGGGCAAATACCACAAATCCACTTAGCAACAAAACCGGGAACACCCCTAGGCACTAGATAGTCTCAGGCCCCATGTACCTCGTACCTCAGTGTAATGTAACCATAGTAAAATCTTTTCTCGTGCACGAGCCAGTAGTAGGTAACATACCCGTAACCTAGTGGTCCCCAATCATCATCCACATAGTTTAGTTAGAGTTATCGTTATCCAAATGCTAAGTGAAACAGGGACAAAACCCATCCGGTCCACTAGCCGTACTAGTACAAATCCGCCCCACCTAGGTACCCGGGCTTCCCCCTTTGTGCTCAAACAATTTCAGGATTTAAAACACATCCATTTTAATGTAAAATAACACTACTGGTCACATACACCAAATACAGTAGCTATCTCATTTTATACCACTTAAAACACACAACAAACTCTTTGAATTTGAATAAATCAATTTCACAAAATCTCGTGTAGTTTTGCACACAAAACCCCTTAAGAAACCCACTTGTACATGATGTTCACAATTGTAAGTTACCAAAACAGTAAAGGCAGCCCAATAAATAACAATTAAAACAACAAATCAATTTTTGGGCATCCTTATGTTAAACAAGAAGTGTTATCTTTGTAAAACCTTCATTTTCATACAAAAGTGGAACCAAAACATCACTTTCTTTACAAACACAATTAAAACCCATTTTTTTGAAGCAATTACCAAAGGGGATAAACATTATAAACAGTATTTTATGCCTTATTACAGATCAATAAAAACAACTAAGTATTTATAGGGCATCCCCAAATAAACAAACAAAACACTTCTTTGGAAAACCCCCAATTTCACACCAAATTGGCATTTTAAATTCAATTGCAATGGAAAAATCATTAGAACAAATTTTTGTAGCAATATTAAAATTATATAAATCTGAAAATATGATAAATACAGCATGCTAATACACAAAGATTGCATCAACATTGGAATCACCTACCAAATCAAATGAAACCATTGAATCCTTTGTGCGAAAACACAAACCCACCACCGCTGCACCTCAAGAAGGGTAGATCAAACCTAAAAATAGAAAATTGGACCAAGAAAACCCACGGTTAAACCTTAGGTTCGAACCCCTACCCACTGGTCATTGTTCACTTCAATAAAAAGGGAGGAAACCCTAAAAAAATAGAATGAAACCCTAATCAATTTGAAAGGGGAAAAGAAATGGACAAACTTACTTGAGAAATCTAGAATCAATCTCCCCAAAACACTAGTATCTGAAATTTAAAACGGCCAAAACTCAGGGGATGGTCTCACAAGAATTATTAGGTCATTTAGGAATTGTAATGGAGGTAAAAGATTAATAATAGAAGGAGTTATGAAAGGATCAATTTACCTCTCCAAAATATGGACGATTTCTGAAATCCAGAAAGTTTCGACTATTGTCGCGACTCTATAGAGCTCAAAATTGTGTGAGGAGGGCATGGGGTCGCGCCTGGTATTCTTAGGGTTGATAGGGAGGTGGAATCACCGAAAAATAAATTTTAATGAATAAGATATTAAAAAATTAATGAAACAATTTAAAACTGGAAAATGGGCCTTCGGGTTGGCCCAACTCTCAAATAAAAACAAAAATCCCCCATGCTTATGGATTTATAAAGGCCCCAAATTTAAATTTGGGATTAATATATCATGGGAGAACAATTATGAGTTGGAATGAGTTAAAAATATTAAAAATTGAAAAATTTATAAATGAAACAAAATTTATTTTTAAATCTGGAATTGAGCTCGCAGTTTGGCCCAATTCATGAAAACTCACCTATTCTCAATAAAACCTTTGGAAACTACCAAAACAAATCATGAGTGGAAAATAAATTTAAAATAACCCTAGAATAGGTTACGTACGTGAAAATTCTCCCCACCTTGAAAACTTTCTGCCCCGGAAAGTCACAGCAAGGTCAAAGCAACAACCAAACCCAACTGAGAAACCAATTGGTACACCCTTGCCAGGTTTCACCCCCAAAGGTCAAAACACCTCCAGTGATCAATGATGGAATGAATACTATCACAAACCAAACGTACACCACTTTCCTGAAACAATAAAGTACATTCAGGATTTATCCCAAATGAAAACTCCTCAAATACAATCTGAACAATACTCAATCAATTTACCCCAAAAAAAACAACAACATCGAACAAGGTTACACTTCCCTACTATAACTAAACCATTGGAAACTCTCCAATATCAATGTTTACCCAATGAATATGTAGGTAGTTAGATATCTTCGAATGATAATACCTACTTCCCAGACAAGTCCAAAGAGAAAAAAAATATGAGTTACTCGTATGAAGAGACACAAATGGGATCCCCACCATAAGAGACAACTTAAATTGTTTTCCCGAGACAGAATCAAGACACAAATAGTGGGAGGCCCAAACATACTCTCTAGTAAAAGGGATATACTTCCATTAAATGTTTATGAAGGAATATTCATGAGAATCATAGTGGGTCTCCCCACCATAAGAACTGGCCATCTTAACCGACCAGCATGGGCCGACACAGAAAGACCCAAAAAGAAATCAAAGATTTAGGAAGGGCGCAGGATTAGTCTGCATGGTTTGGGAAACTGTGCACTAACTATGAATATAATTCTTTCTACATGGCTTCCTAGCACACGACCACTACTAAACGTGCACAAACTATGTGCTCAACCCTGACGAAACCATAGGTTTAAACTATTCCCATCTTTCATACTAAGGATAGGACTTTGTACAAGGGTTTAAATGGCCCTGGGATTTTCCCTGACTACGAGCCAGCTTCTCTCCGAGACCTATGGCGGGAGCTCAAATGATTGAAGCATCTTCGGCCTCGTAGTTAATATTTGGAAACCCACTGAATGAGAATTCTTCTTTTCGGTGCCACCAAAAACTACACCTCAGTCCCAAATAAGTTTTCTAGACATAACACATTCCAAACTCACTTTACCTTATCCCGATATTTGACTGAAACAAGGGCTGAGAAGATACACACACATCAAAACTTGTTTTTCAGGTGAGAAACAATATAAGTAAAGAACACCTACACTCACATTCCTCTAAAATAGATGATCTTGAAGTTTTTCCAAGGGAGACATTTGCCCAACATAACAGGGACTCTCAGAGGATTTCACTACTTTCACCTATACAGTCAATCGAGTACATGACATCATAAGGCATCACCAAACATGACCATTTCAACTGATATAAACAATTCATGGAGAGGGACCTTATACAACATCCCCAAACAACACACAATTCTAGAAAGTGGCCACAATATCCTATCGTGACCATATTTCCGACACCGGTGGTTTAACATGAATTAATGCATCAAAGAAACTTTGAAGAACACAAAGGTCCTCTTAGACACCATCGAGACACTCATCCACACTTACAACCAAAGAACACTTCCACCTTCGATGAATCATGAAACATTAGAAACTATGGTTTCTTTCAACCTTCCAAAATAACTTTACCACTACAAGAGAATCCAAAAATCAATGAAATAAATGGTTGTAGACTCAATCAACAATGATCGATAAAATATTCCTTATATTGATCAACTGGAGGATTTTCCAATAGCGAAACAATATGGATTGCACTTCAGTTGTGCATTAACCCTTAATGGGGGCATACCTTATCCAATGAGAGCCCAAGGACCCAACCAATCTGGTCCATTAGTCAAAACATGCCTCAAACCAGATCCAAACACAGGAAGGGAACCACCGTAGAGGCATCCCAAAACATTTTTCAAAAGAGACCACTAATCGTCCCTACAACACAGCTCACCGACCAAACACAAACCCAAAACACAGTTCAAACAGGAGGGGTTCTTGGACTCAAAACATCCCACAACATCAACATTATCAAAAACCCATAATAAAAACTATACCAAACTATTCATCAATACATCATGTTTTTCTTTAAAACTATTTCTTTGAAAACAAACGGTTTTGCAGTAAGAGTATCCACCATTGGTACCCCATAGGCCTCACACATGCATGTTTTTGTGTCACACCGGGCACCCTCCTCATAACCATCCCAGCACTCATCCAGTCATGCCATCAACCATCCATCATCCCATATAACCCCATGCATGTGGTCACTCATGGAAATACTAAAGTGTAAAACAAAAATTCCATCCACTTTTCAAAAACAAAATGCTCAACCAACCCAACCTTTTTCTCAAAACTGCTAAGAATGAGATCAAAATCCCAATTCAAATCTTACAAAACATTTCATAAAGACACAACAATTTGGAAAAGAACCCACATTCAAGATATTCATATCAATATCAAAACATCTCATCCCATTAAAACACTGTTTTATTATTTATAAAACTCTATTTGAAACACTTTTCAAAACCAACTTTAATATAGTTCCTTCTTTCAATGAGGTGTAAGCACACCATTTTATATTTCAAAACAATTATGAAAATTCAGTTCTTCCATTTCATAAACCCAACCATTCCCTCTTTATTTGAAAATCATTTCATAAAAACTTTACGCTTCTTAAAACCAAGTCACCTTAAAACCAAAATGCCAAGATTTCAAAACTAAAGAACACTAGACAGTGCGAGAGGAAACTAGTTTCAGTGGGTGACTTGGACATATGGTTGGCGGCCATATTCCAATCACTTCACTGTCACAGAGAGTGTTCTAGGGAATATCCCCGGCTCCACATGGCTTTCCAGACCCTGCGAGCTCATTGAGACCATTAACCCAACTCTCTTTTCATTTCCCCTAATCATCATCAAACCAAGAAAACCCAAAGACATAGACAAATCCCAACTTCCCCTGGCGACTTGAATCCTGAAATGAGGTGTGGTGATCAAGCACACTACCCATAACCAGAATTACATGTCCCAACAATCATAACTCTAGACTATCCTAACTATTTCCCAAATAACATGACTCAAATGGAGCGAACCTGCTCTGATACCATTTTGTCACGAACCAAATCTGGTCGCCGCCCAAACCGGCACCAAACCCAGCCCGTGACATGACCCGAAGGGCGTTCCCGATCCCCACGGGCTGGCACAAGTGCCCGGGTATCATTTATTTAGGTTTGGGAACGATTTACCCGAATATGGAGTCATAAACCATTAAAAACAATCAATAACCTGAATCTAAAAATTTATACCAAATGAGGTTTAAACAAAAACCAGAACGGAATACATAGGTTTAGATTCAATACAAAAGGTCCAATGACACAATGGAACAGAAACAAAATAGCCCCATGGACTCCACATGACAAGGGGTCATCACCGCCATGTCGTCTCCACTACTCCGCCCCAAGGATGAGGACTAACACCCTGAACCGCCATCACCCTTAGCCTTTCCTTTACCTGGGTCAAAAAAAAGGTCTACTTACACCCAAGGGGTGTAAGTAGGGTGTGAGCCTAAGCCCAATAGGATACCACCCTATGATTCCAAGGTGCATGCAATACAAGGTGAAAAAGCAAGCAGTTTTAATATGCAATTAAAAGCGATGAAAAATTCCACAAAATGAAACTTTAAATTGAAAACATTTTTCAAGATAAAACTTTCAGAATGTTAACACATTTAAATATGAATATTATATACTGCATTATAATTCCAAAGACACCCAAAAACAAGGGAAAATACCACAAATCCACTGAGCAACAAAACCGGGAACACCCCTAGGCACTAGATAGTCTCAGGCCCCATGTACCTCGTACCTCAGTGTAATGTAACCATAGTAAAATCATTTCTCGTGCACGATCCACTAGTAGGGAACATACCCATAACCTAGTGGTCCCCAATAATCATCCACATAGTTTAGTTAGATTTGTCGTTATCCAAATGCTATGTGAAACAGGGACAAAACCCATCCGGTCCACTAGCCGTACTAGTACAAATCCGCCCCACCTAGGTACCTGGGCTTCCCCCTTTGTGCTCAAACAATTTCAGGATTTAACACACATCCATTATAATGTAAAATACCACTACTGGTCACATACACCAAATACAGTAGCTATCTCATTTTATACCACTTAAAACACACAACAAACTCTTTGAATTTGAATAAATCAATTTCACAAAATCTCGTGTAGTTTTGCACACAAAACCCTTTAAGAAACCCACTTGTACATGATGTTCACCATTGTAAGTTACCAAAACAGTAAAGGCAGCCCAATAAATATCAATTAAAACAACAAATAAATTTTTGGGAATCCTTATGTTAAACAAGAAGTGTTATCTTTGTAAAACCTTCATTTTCACACAAAAGTGGAACCAAAACATCACATTCTTTACAAACACAATTAAAACCCATTTTTTTGCAGCAATTACCAAAGGGGATAAACATTATAAACAGTATTTTATGCCTTATTACAGATCAATAAAAACAACTAAGTATTTATAGGGCATCCCCACATAAACAAACAAAACACTTCTTTGGAAAACCCCCAATTTCACACCAAATTGGCATTTTAAATTCAATTGCAATGGAAACATCATTAGAACCAATTTTTGTAGCAATAATAAAATTATATAAATCTGAAAATATGATAAATACAGCATGATAATACACAAAGATTGCATCAACATTGGAATCACCTACCAAATCAAATGAAACCATTGAATCCTTTGTGCGAAAACACAAACGCACCACCGCCGCACCTCAAGAAGGGTAGATCAAACCTAAAAATAGAAAATTGGACCAAGAAAACCCAAGGTTAAACCTTAGGTTAGAACCCCTACCCACTGGTCATTGTTCACTTCAATAAAAAGGGATGAAACCCTAAAAAAATAGAATGAAACCCTAATCAATTTGAAAGGAGAAAAGAAATGGACAAACTTACTTGAGAAATCTAGAATCAATCTCCCTAAAACACTAGTATCTGAAATTTAAAACGGCCCAAGCTCAGGGGATGGTCTCACAAGAATTATTAGGTCATTTAGGAATTGTAATGGAGGTAAAAGATTAAGAATAGAAGGTGTTATGAAAGGATCAATTTACCTCTCCAAAATCTAGACGATTTCTGAAATCCAGAACGTTTCGACTATTTTCGCGACTCTATCGATCTCAAAATTGTGGGAGGAGGGCATGGGGTCGCGCCTGGGCTTCTTAGGGTCGATATGGAGGTGGAATCACCGAAAAATCCATTTTAATGAATAAGATATTAATAAATTAATGAAACAATTTAAAACTGGAAAATGGGCCTTCGGGTTGGCCCAACTCTCAAATAAAAACAAAAATACCCCATGCTTATGGATTTATAAAGGCCCCAAATTTAAATTTGGGGTTAATATATCATGGGGGAACAATTAGGAGTTGGAATGAGTCAAAATATTAAAAATTGAAAAATTTATAAATGAAACAAAATATATTTTTAAATCTGGAATTGGGCTCGCAGTTTGGCCCAATTCATGAAAACTCACCTATTCTCAATAAAACCTTCGGAAACCACCAAAACAAATCATGAGTGGAAAATAAATTTCAAATAACCCTAGAATAGGTTACGTACGTGACATGATATATCCATTATTTATTAATAGTAATGGGATGATATAGTTATATGTATCAATAATATTTGAGTGGGGGTTTTTTAAAGATAATTCTATAAACTTAAGTGGTGTTGAATGTAATAAAATTTTCTTTGTTTTTTAAATTTTAATATATATATATATATGATTCAAAATGTGATGGTATTTTAATATGATCATTGATAAAATGGATTCTCACATGAATATTATTGAAAATACATGTAACTTGAGTGGTTAATGTACATGATTATTATATTTTACACATTGATGAAATGAATTAAAAGGGGGAAACTAAACATATTGGTATACCATCATGTTCTTTCTTGACATTACATTTCTATTATTCTTATTCACTTATAAGTATTTCTCTTTATTTCATAGGTTGGTTTGTAGAATTAAATGTATTAATCCTTCTAGGAGTTCTAGATTATTTCTTACCATGATTTTGAAATAAATACTCATGTAGAATTTTATTTTGAGCTTCCCTAGGTTTATCTCTAATTTCCATATGTTTTATGAACTGTCTCCTTATGTCATAGCCATAATATTTCCACTAAATTTTTTTTATGTTCTTAGATGATATTTTCAATCTCTATAATAATTATCTATAAGAATTTGGCACCTTTTAACTAAAAATTGTTCATTTTTTAATTCAAGGATAAACCTTCAAGACTTTTTTCCCATATTATGCCTTTATCATTGAGATTATACACTATAAAAGATTTTATGTCAGAGCCCTTTAATATTCCCATAAGAATTTGAGGATTAAAAGCAATGTTTATTTTTAAGATGTGGACTTCATTGTTGATTTGATCTCGGGGAAACAAATCTTATAAATACTTAGTATCTATTCCTAAAAAGTTCAAGATGGTATTTATAGACCTGATTGTAATTTTTAATAAGGTTTCATAACATTCCTTCATGATAATCCTATTTCTATAAAAATGGGAATTTATATGGGGCCGAGAGGTATAAAAAAATTATAACTATTATAATTAGAGTTCCCACACACACTATAGTGATGGAATTTCCATCTTAGTGAATTTTAATTGTAAATTATAATAGCCTCAGAATGAGTTTTTAGAGAATAATTTGACTCCTTCTTACGGACAGTTATTGTTTTAGAGTCCTTATTAAGAATTTCAGAATGTGTATTAAAACATATATTACTTCAAAAAATTTAGAGAATTATACAATGGAAGATTGATCTAATAATGTTTAGCTATATGGGTTGATACCATTTAAATAAGATTACATTAGAAATGATTTTGAAAATTTTTCATTATGAAATTTATTTAAGAAGACCCCTAAATTTATCCCATGTTTTATTGAATATATCACACCATATTGGATGAAACTAGTGATCATATGTATCTCTCATATTACTATTCTCTTAGGGACTAATTTAAAAACCAATTAATGGAATATAATGTCCAATGTGTAAAAACAATTATAATCAAGTAATTAAAAAACTAGATCATTTAATTAACCATTAATAATAATTAAAAGATCCTAATATTAAGTTCTTACTCACTTAAAATAGTTAGTAGAAGTTCCGATGGAAAACTATAAACGGATATAATGATGTTATTAGATACTTCCTTTGAAAACCTGTTAAATATTTGAAAATATAATGGCTGAAAACCATCATTCATAAGTTTTATACCAAGGAGTTAGCCAAATATATGATGGATATTGGAAATAGTTGAAAATTGAACTCCCAAAGTCTTACTATTGCTTCTAAATGATTTCCAGGTTAATGTGATTTTATGTTTTTATTGGGATTCCCTACATCCCTACTATCATCCATGTTATTTTTTTCATTTCATAGAACCCAATTGTTTTTATATTTAAGGATCAAGTGGATTTGAACTGAAACGTATTGATATAGTTTGTATACACTAATCTATTTTATGTTTTTTTTATTTGTGAAAATGTTTTCATAGATTGTTTTTTCAGTTATAAAATTTTCTTCCATGTATCAAACTAAACCTTGTACATAAATGGTTCCAAATTCCAATCATTTCATTATGTATACTAGAATATTTATTTTTACCATCTAACTCGAGTATAATTATGATAATGATCGAACCCACAAAGAATGATTAAGTGTGTGATTTAATAAAAAAACCTACATTATAAAAATATAAAAACATAAAGAATAAAGAATAAATATTATTTATATTATGATATTGTTTTAATGTGACTTAAAATTAGAAAAAAATATAATGGGTGGGGGACATTTTTTGAATAGATGATCTAGAAGTTGTAGATGTAAGAATAATAATTAATTAATTGATAAGGGGATATTTTTATTTTCTAATATTGAATTAATATTCAATAATTTTCATGAAAAAAATAAAACTAGAATAAAAAAAGATCATAAATGATACCAACACCATATATCAAAGATGATAGCTTAAAAATATTTCATTTTTATATTTTCTAAACTATTAAATTAACTCAGTGAAAATGAATGTTGAATTCAATTTCACCACGATAAAATTACTAGTTTCTCTTAGTGTGTTAGTATCCTATATTTGAAAACATATATTGAGAGGGTCTCAAATATAAAAGTTTTTAATAGTTTATTATTTTTATTTATGATCAACTATAATTGTTCCAAGAAAAGCTAGGAATGGATTTTTTGGCAACACAATTTAGGGGATTATCAACCTATAAAAATAATGAATATGAATGAAGTAAATTTTTTTCAAATTAATAATTTTTCGCCAATATATAATATATTATATAATAATATTTAATTTTAAAATATGATAAATTTTTATTTAAAAGAAGTATAATAGGAAAATAAAATAGTGTGGAGTATTCTATTCATTTGAGAAACTCATTTCTCAAAGATTGAACTTCACCCAAATTATTGTTATCTACTCCTTTGAATATTAATAACTCATAAAACGTAGGTAATATCCCCAAAAATATTGATACCCCCATAAATGACCAAATACTCTCCCTTTTAATGAATTCTACCCACCATCCTAGCTTGGATAACGTACATGCTTCAACATGGCTGGAATAGTTTCCACCTTGATCCTAAAATAGCCTACCTTTTATTCCACAAGAAAATTAGTTAATTTTTTGATAATTTATTTTAAGGAATCCTAAAATACTAATGTCAATCAATTTCCATTATTGCAATAACTCTCAACTTCATGACACAAATAAACATGTTGGAAACCAGTGAACAATAATCTTCACAATTGATATTTTTCACAACAAGGTTTTAGCTTTTATATATTATATCAAACTAACCTAATCCGAAAAAATTTCACCCATACACTAACCATTTACATTCACCATGATTGGGATCATCTTTATAATTAGTGGAAAATATCGACCAGAATGATCATACTTGGTAATATTAACCATCTCCCATGTTAAACCATTTTTAATAATGACATTTGTATCTTCTTCATCTAATAAAGATAGAGTATGAAATAGATATTCTCAAATATACATTCATTGTCAAATAAGAACTTGTTATATTTGATATAAATTCATAATAATTGTTGAATTAATGAGATATAATTTACTTTGCACATTTACCTAGTTCTTTATAGTGGAATATCTAGCCAACTCATTGATGCAATTCATCACAAACATTTCAAGTATTCCACTTTATCATCATAGTTGAATAAATTGGCAAACAAAATTACCATTTTCTTTATCAACATTAACCTAAAAAAATAAATAATATTGTGAGTGATATTTTCATGTCTACTTTAATAGATTCTAATTATCATGGGAATATATTCTTTAAACTCTATTTCATATCACCTTTTGTAACTCAGTCGCTCTAGTTTATAAAACCCCCTTCAGATTCATCACATATCGACTCATCTCCCTTCATCAGTCCAAAATTATCGGAATTTATTAAATTAAGATACATTGTATTCCTCTCTATTGAATATTATTTTTGAATTTCTATACATAATCTATTCCTTAATTTTATATTTCATAAATATTAAAATTTTTATAATGGATTTCACAAGATATAGTATCCATACTAGTTTATTCTCAGTATTATTCTTCTTTAAATTTTTCTAATCAGAAGAACTAGATCAGTTTCCTCCTCTCTTCAATACAGAGATGATATTCTTCTAATTACAAATCAACTTCCACTTCATCTCTTATATAATTTTTTCCATGGTGGTTTCACTACATTATTAAACTGAAATCATTATCCAAATGGATCTTCATTTTTTCACATTGAAATATATCTTCTCTACTGTCTATTTTGTATTTGATTATATAGTGGTCATTCCTATACATAGATTCACCCAATTTTTATCTTTTTTATGTCATAGGATTACTGCACTGATTTTCAATATTTATTATATAAAAAATTCATTCAGTCTTCATACCAATCATACTCTCACCATTTTCTTAATCTATTTTTATATTTTTACCTCCCACTATCTTCAATATCTCATTTTTCTCAACATATTATCTCTTAAAAAATTATTTGACTCCTCTTGTTCTTTTACTTTCTCATTTTTTCCAAAAAGTTATACCTATTCTAAATAGTTCATCAGAAAATATCCAATAACATCGATGCTCTTCTTCTCCAAATTTTTCCACTCATAAATTTTCCTATTTCATTTTATAAGAATTATCTTTTTCTCATTCATGTTTATTTAAAAAATTTCTATGATATTTAAAATACTATATAATTCTTCTATCATCTTAATATTTAATATCCCTTTTTAATCAATCAGGAAGATTCATATTTATGAATTCAATAACATATCATAAATTAATCCTTCTATGAAGATATTTATATTAGTTTTCAACCTTCAATTAAAATTAATTTTGGTTTTTTTTATGAAAAAATATCACTACCATCATAAAAAAATTAATTTTTAACTTTTCTTAACTAATATAGGTTTTGAGATTTCCTATTTTAATATCAAAAAAATGTAACAATAATCTAATATATTTTTATCATTTCATATACCATAAATAAATATTAAATCATTTATTAAACATTCATCATGATGTTTTGGTCAAGAAATTACAGCTTCATCATATTTTGATTCTATTTTTCATTAGATATTAAATTCTGTAAATTTTATTTTGTTTTTATCATAGTTTTTTTAATATGTTTAAATGAATAATATGTAAAATAATAACATTAATAACACCATGACACATATAATTGTTCATATAACTCATACACATGTGCACAAAACTTGTTAATAGGTTAAAATGAATCTTACATAGATATGAATGACTAGTACACAGCTCTAATTCACTATGATAGAATTTTATTAACTTAGAGATTATACCTATATAGTTAGAATGAATAATAAATTGAATATAATTACTCATACAATAATTATAAATCATTTATAAAGAGTCATATGTTCCACTATGGTGACTCATACATAGTATAAGATGATTCCTCTGGTGCTTCAAGTGACTCATGTTCTTTTTCTATATTCTCTTCAAAATGAATCATATAAATTCTGTGAATCAATAAAATTTGTCCTTAAACATAATTCGTCAAATAATTTAAAATTCAATTAATAATAACTCAATCCTTCTCAAATCTCTTCAAATAACTTCTTATTAGATTTAAATAATATTTAAAATAATAAAAAAATCCCAAAACCCCTTTATCTTATTTTTTAAATTATTATTTTTCATATAGATCATCATGTGAACTATTTTATATGTCTATTAAAATTATAAAATTCAATATTTATTTCATTAAAATTATCCTCAATTCATGAAATTTCCATCCCAAATTTTAGTATCATTCTAGATATATAATCCATAGATTGATTCTATGTATCCTAGCCATCATTCCTCGAAGACATTTAACATTCCTTAGTTTCCGAATATTATTTCTATGATGGTTGTTTAGTTCATATTTTTAGGGAATAATCTCCCAATTCCAATGTATCAATTTATAGATAGTGTTACTTTCTCAAATAGAACATTCTATTGGGCTCCATGAAGACCATCTAAACTATCATTTGGTTTAATGGAATCCCCATTGAGAAGCTTCCATTTATTTCTTCTTGATTAAAATTAAATGAATGGGTATCCAAATTCAATTTTTTATGGAATAATCCACTGTCACCTATATTTTTCAATAAACACATATTAAAACTTCTGTAAAATAAATACAACCAAAACCTATATTTAGAAATATTAATTTGATTTTCTACTATTAATGTTATATTCTCTTCATACATTGAATTTCTTCAATACATGAAATTATAGATGTATCAAAATCACCCAGGATACCCTCATAACTGACAACAAACCTTATATGCCACATAAGAGAATGGTGTTCCCAATCCTCATTGGATGGATAAAAGTACCTAGTCATCAAACAAAAAACTAGAGGGAATGGTTTTTAGCCAACCTAGACAAAACACATAGAATATATATACACGATGCAAGAAGAATTAGTGGGAAGCCAATAGATCTATTCTATAACTATAAGAAAGACAATATAATCAAACAATTGTAATAGTGTCTAAAACTCTATGAGAAATGACTAACTATAAAGGACCAAAATAAAAGTAGTAGTTTATGTGATGTCATGGATGAACTCTCACCATCTCACAACCAGCTTCTCAAGTTAGCTGGCACAAAACCTCGATGCCTCCCTATGTTGCCTTGCCTTTCCCTGAAATAGAAGATATACAAAGGGCTATTCACCATAAAAGTGGTGCACATGGTGAACGCTAAAATGAACAGTAAGATCCCACCTAGGTGTTCCATAACTAGTCTCTGTATTAAAACTCATGAATTAACTTTTTAAATAAAACATGGTGTGATAATACTTAAAAAAGTTTATAGAAAACTTGGTAAAATTTTACCATTTATCGTAGTTTTAAAACAAAAATAGGTATATCAATTTCAGAGATAATTTTTCCATATCATCTTTTACAAGTATCAATATACATGTCAAGGCTAAAACAGTAAGAATCCAATTAATACAAAAAATCAGCAATAGTATTGGCATTTTAACACTAAGTAATACAAAATGTTAGTTAGTAGACTACTCATAAACATTAATGTACAAACAAGGAACCATGGTACTATAAGACAATGATCTATAGTTCAGTGATAGGGTGAAACCCCCAAAAACTAAAAACAGAGAACTATATACATACCTAGAGCCAATAATTCATACTCTATGATAAGAGGAACACCCCAAAAAGTGAACTCCCACAATGGATGATGGGATCAATCTAAATGTTACACGAAGTAACAAAGTAAATCCATGTACTTTTTTTAAATAATTTCAATGTTCTGAAAACCATTTAACAAAACCATTTTCACAAAACCATTTTTTATGCTTTGAAAATACATTTTTTCTTTATATTTACAAACAATTAGAAAAAAATCTTCTTTATTTCAAATATCTTTTTGAAATACATAAATAAATCATGATAATTCCTTGTATAAATCAGTTTATAAATTAGAAATAACATTGTTCATCAATATATCCTTGAGATGGAACCACCTACCATGAGACTCGAGTAGCACACGCCCACAATGAAATCAACAAAAAAAATACAGAAACATGTACAAAGGTTGTAGAAGATAATCCAAGAATATTTGGATTGGTTCAATTGGAAATATGATTGTAAGATAATTGGTAACACCACATACCTCAAGAAATAATACCCATCACAACACAACCAACAAAGGAATGGACTCCAGAATGAGAATGCACATCCGATCTTGAGAGACACACCACAACCATAGTGAAGATAAAACATAGAAGAAATCTATCTAGAAGGAATGGAGTATCCCAAAATAACCTCGGAATTTCTCTAGGTCGATAGCAAAAACATTTGGAGATGAAAAAAACACAAAAAATCTACAAACCTATTTTAAAAACATTTGCAGGATGTTATAGGGAATGAAACCTCATTACACAATGTGTGACCACCATAGTCCCACATCTGAAGAAAAAAATACCGTTTAGGATTAAAATATATTATTTAAAACTTTCATTTTTGATACATCACTTCATCACATGTAATATTTCTTATTGTGAAGTCTTTCATGAATTTCATACAGTGACTCTTACACAATGTATCACCTATTTACATGGCATGAAATTCTACAACATCATGCTAAAAAATTTAATTCAAAGATAAGATTCCAAAAAATCTATGACTTCACCATTATAGGTATCCTCATAATTCTGTATCATCTCTATATAGATAATGATAAAATGTAAAACCACAAATATTCAAATAACGTACCAGATATATTCATAACGGGATGTTACAAACTACCCACCATAAATACTTTTCTTCCTCTACAAGACATGTAGAAGATGTAATCCCTATATATAATGAGTCCACTTCTTTCTCATAATCGACTCATATTCCCATGTCTCATGAGAATATGATGTGTGTTTACATTTTACATTGACCAACAGAATTGACTTCCCATGAAATACTTTCACTTGTATGTCATCGATCTCAACTGACCACTCCAAAACAGAAACGTAAATCCCTTACTCAATTTCCTCCAAACTCAAAAGGTGAGTGGCATCAGTATGGTACTTCTTGAGATGCGATATGTGGAATAAATCATGATTACCCATTAACTGAACTATTAATTATAACGAAAAATAATCTTTTCTGAGCTGCTCAATGACCACAAACAGTACAACATATCTGAGAGCCATCTTTCCCAGTTGCCCAAGTCAGTGGTGACCCAACAGAGGTGAATCATTCAAGAAAACCCAGCCACCAATGGAAATCTACATAGGATTACCTAATTGATCGGAATGTGATTATTTTCAACTCTGGGCTTTATCCAAAGATTGACGTACCTCTTAAATCATTTATTATGTCTTCTAATGTAAACATGGTCCACCCAAATATACTTTTCCCATATCCTCCATATAAAAGAGGTTGCCTTCACGGGTTACCATAAAATTCCACGAATGGATCCATTATTATTGATGAATAATAAATTATTTTGTATAAAACTCAACCAGTCCTTGATGGTTATCCCATGATCAATCAAAATCCAAGACACATGCATGAAGCATATCTTCCAGGATTTGAATTACTCGCTCTGCATGACCGTATGATTGTGGATGGTAATTGGGGATTAAATTCACCAGAGTTCCCATTGCATCTTAAAGAATCCTCTAAAACCTACATGTAATCATAGTTTCACTATTATAAAGAATAGTAGAATGAATCCCATGTATCCTTACAGTATACTGCACATACAGCTTACCCAGATCTTCAACCTTAGTGGTATCCTTGATTAGAATCAAATGAGAAGACATCATCAACTGATCACCAACCAGCCAAATAGAATTCCTCCCTCAGGTAGTCCATTGTTGTACAACAAAATAATTCAGGATTACCTCATCTCATTTCTATATTGGCACCAAAATAGATAGAATCAAACTATTGGTTTTCAAGTGCCCTCCCTTTATCTGTTTCCAGGTGTAACTAAGGGACACGAAATCTACAATGTATCCCTTCATACCCAGCCACTGGAATCATTGTCTCATGTCATAATACATCTTTATATTACTCATATGGGAGGCACACAAAGATCTATGATAATCAATCAATAATAAAAGCTTCATGGATACTGAGATTACTAGATGCTTCCCAAAGTGGAGTATACAATCTAAAGAGATAAATCAACAAGAAATGGTCTCCCCATTATAAATGATTTTTTGAAATTTAAAAAATTGAACATACTTATAATGACACTACAATACATAATCTAGGAGAGATAATGATAACAAAACACTAGTTATAACCGTACTTGAAACATCCTATTGAGTATCTAGATGAAAATAAGATAAAATTCACCATGAGGTTCCACAACACCTTCGATTCATAAATAAACAACAATGGTGTTTTTTAGTGACACCATAAACAATGACATTCCCCTTTCATGGGGTGTAGTGATATCGATGTCAAACATCTGAATATATTCTAACCATCATCTATATCTATGATTCATGTCTTTCTAAAAAAGATATATTTCAAACTATTATGACCATATAATATTGTGAGCCTCTCCCAAAAAAGATAGTTCCACTAATTTTTAAACGCATGAATAACTATAGAAACCAATATGTTGTGATTGCGATAATTCTTCTCCAGCGGTCAGAGATGAAAAGATTCACAAGCTACCTCATGTTCATCCACCATTAGCCTCCATCCAAAACCAGCACTAGAAGCATCACAAAATACCACATACCCCATATCAGGGTTAGGTAAGATCTGAATGGGGATGATGTTAGAAGTCATTTCAGTTCATCAAAAGAAGAATAGATTTTTGAATCCCATGTGAATTTCATTGCTCTCCTAGTAAGAGGATACAAAGGTGACTTCATCATAGACAAATTCCTAAAAAACCTTTAGTAGTATCCAAAAATCACATGGATTCTCTGAATTTCAAATACATTTTGTGGTCCCTTCCATTAAAAAACTACCTTAAACATCTCCCAATCAATAGATAATCCACGTTCAAAATTTAGGTGTCCTAAGAGCATCACTTATTGAATCAAGAAAATAGCATTCAAAATCATTCCATACAAATGATAACTACTCATAATTTCTAGAACCAAGCTAAGATGGTGCTTCTGATCATTCTTAGATTTAGAATATACTGGAATATCATCCATGAACATTAAAACAAAAGTGTCAAGATATTTATAGAATATCTCATAAGTCAAACCCATAAAATCTATATAAGCATTTGTCAGACCAAAAGTCATCTAAAGATATTCATAATGGCCATACATACTCCATAAAGTTGTATTTGATATATCAGTCTCCCGAACTCTTAGTTAATGATAACCCGATCGAAGATGAATATTTGAGAACCAATTTTACACCTTTAACTGATTGAAAATAATCATCCAAATGTAGAAAATGATATTTATTCTTAAACGTTACCCAATTCAACCTTCGATGGTCTACACACAAGCGATGTAAATCATCTTATTTCTTGGAAAAGATAATAGGGGCTTCCCAATGAATAACACTAGGGAAAATGAAATATTTTTCCAACAGGTCATCCAACTGAAATTTTATCTCTTTCATCTCTACTAGTTTTGTACAATAGGAGGTATCAATATGAGTTTTGTACCTCAGACTAGATCAAATAAAAAATCTAACTATACCTCTCTATAAGAAAAATAAAATATTATTCTGGGAAAACATCACGAATGGGTTGAACAACACTGGGAAGGTCAAAAATAAGGAAATGTCATCAATCTCAAAAGAAATAGTAGACAAATATATTTTGATCTTTGGGTGGGAAGGACTTGCACATCCCGATATTAGGCTCCACTCTCCTTGAAACACATAAGTGTTCTCATAAACATTAAAAGACGAGACACACTGAAGCTAAATATAAAACACAACTCAATGAGTTAAAATACAATCTATGTAGATGATTATTTCAAATAGGTCTAGATCATGAATGACTAAATTCCAGAATTACATTGTATCTGTAACCGTTAATGAACAATGACACCAAAGCCCCCGCTCTCTCCTATTTCTAAGAGGCGTTGATAACTCCATTATAGGGGTCATAAGTTATGTTGGACATCTAAGAATATCATCTAAAAATGAAGATATAAATGACTAGGATGAGACAGTATCAAATAGATAAATCACCACTGAAGATGCAATAAGGATAATACCTCTCACTATTTACAGACCTACATTGACATTCACTAGACACCCATCTATTAAAATAAAGTTCTTCACTCTTGAAGCATGTGGAAATAGCCATGTAGCCTTTTATTTTTCTAACAACATCATAGTATTCTTAGGAGCCAACAAACCATGACCATAATGAGGTGTAGTCATATCCTGATTGAAGTTTTGTATATGATCAACACATCCACAACTATTACACGCTTTTTATGAATATGACAAAAAATCTGGGGTCTCTGACACTTCAAAATAGATAGTAATTTATAGGAACCCCACATTCTATAGAAGACAGTGTGGAGGAGGCTCACTACTGTGACCCACCACCACCACTTATATGTGATAATTCCACTTCTTATTCTTCCCATGCACACAATTGAAACTACCACTAGACGGAGGAAAAGGGTTGGGAAAACCAACCTTCCCTACCATATCAATATCTTCCATCATATCTATATATACCATCTCATTATAGTTATAATGTTTCGAAAAAAATACCTATGACTTGATATCGGATCGTAAACCCTACAGGTACTTCTAATCCTTCAGCTGGTCAATCCTCATAGCATTATGAGCAACATGGAAAATCTCGAAAAATAAATTTGTGTACATTGACACATAATGCTCTCCCTACTTCAAAGAGAGGGAATCCATATACTTTTCCAGCATCAAAAACATTGGAAAAAACTACAAGAGGAACAAGATTTTTAAACCCATCCAATCTAGGTCCACGTCTCTATTTTTCAGGACCATAGAATCACATCATTTCTTTTCAAATCTCTCGAGACTAAATGCTTCACAAATTACTTTGAAATTTTCATGTACCTATAGGATGTAAAATATTTGATCAATCCTATCTATCCAGTATTCCTCCTCTTGAGTTTCATTCATTCCGTTAAAGGATGGTGTCTTCTTGTTCAAGAATTATCATCATCGATCTTTATCTCCTCCAGTTAGCAGATGTTCCTAAACAACCACATTCTGAACTTGTGGAGCATCTTGATAAATAGCCTGAATAGAATTTATGATGGTTTTTATGATATTCTGATACAATGGTGGATTTCCATGTAGAGAATCTTCTACACTTTCCTGACGAACACATGAGAGATTTGTTGAAGGCTTACTGTTGTACACCAAAATAGAAGTAACGATCATACAATGAAGTAAATCCCATCATAAACTAGAAAACACTTTAGAAAAAACTGGGATTTAAAAAAACCCCAACACTAGAGACACATAATGTAACATACCATCGAAACATGAGTCTCATTACAAAAAGAACTAGCCAAAAAATTACTGTAACATATCTCAAATGTTCTGAAAATAAATATCTAGTCTAACAGGAATCATAATAAAAGAAATCTTGAGGATGTATCCTAACATCCCTCTGAAAGAAAATTGTAATGAATAGACATGGGTTACCCCAACCAAAAACCTGACCCTGTCAACCACATACATGAAGGGAATTCCCAATCCCTATGGGCTGACACCAAGAACATGGGCATCGAACAACAAACCATAATGAACAATTTCTCACAAACTGACCAAAAAAAGGAATATATATACATGAATCTGAAAAAAATAGAAATGAAATATATACATTCTCTAACTATATTAAATACAGAAAAAACAAAAAACTATAAGAGTAATCTAAACCTGAAGAGACAAGTCCAACTACAAAGGACCAAAACCAAACAACTACTCCATGTGATGGCATGTACGAACTCCCACCATCTCACCACAAGCTACCCAACTCAGCTGAAACGAAACCTAACTTCCTCACTATGTGCATTTATATTCCCAAAAATGGATGGCATACAAAGTTTTACAAAAAACTGAAGTGGTTCATATGGTGTGAGCAAACAATATTAGTAAGATCCCACCCAGGTGTTCCATAAACAATATCTATATAAAAACTCATATATGCTCTTTTTAAATAAAAAATGGAATGATAATAAGTAAAATAGATTTATAGAAAACATGGTAAACACTTTCATTTTATCATAGTTCTAAATAAAAAGAATGTATATAAATTTCAATGAATATTTTTTCATATAATCTTTCAAAAGTATGAAAATAAATGTCAACGCTAAAAAATTACAAATACAAGAAATAAAAAATAGTAGTAGACGTGCATGCATCACAACACTATGGAATACAAATTTATAGGTAGAAGACTACTCATTCCCATTTAAATATGAACTGTGATTTGTGGTACCTAGATCCAATGATCGACACTCAAGGACTATGGAGACACATCTGAATGTAAAACCCCAACATCATATATATACCTAGATCCAATAATCTACACTCTAGGACAGAAGGAAGACCCTAGAAAGTGAACCCCCCCCATTGGATAATTTCCTTAAGCTAAAACTTTCACCTAGTGCCCAATGTGACCTATGCCCTCATATTCATAATCATTTCGATGTTTCAAAAACCATTTCACAAAACCATTATTAATGCTTTGAAAATACCCATTTTCATTCCATTTTATAAGAATCAAGGAAAAAACATTTTTCTTTAAAACATATTTTCAACATGAATAAATCAATCCATCATGTTTTTTGTATATATCTGTTTATAAATAAAGAAGAATGAGGTTTTTCAATATAGTCCAATGATGGAAACACCTACCTCGAAACTGAAGTCGCACATGCCCCCAACGAAATCTACCAACAACAAAAACCCAATGTATTTTACGAAGGCCATATTATCCAATACACACAAAATAGGATTGATTCATTTGATAAATAGGGTAATAAGTGAACAACAACAACCACACAATATAAGAGAGAATTCCATAAAAACTACAACCAACAAAAGAATGGACACCAGAACGAGATCTCATAATGAATTTTGATATATGAACCACAAGTGGAACGAAAATAAAACACATAAAGGGTTAATCTAGAAGGATTTAAGACTCCCAAAATCACCTAGGAATTTTCCAATGTTGGGAGAAAAAGATTTTGGGGAAGGGACCAAAACAAAACAGCTGAACGATTATTTTAAAAATTGTATATGGGCCTTCGTACAATGTCTGTAACTATAAAAGTCCCATGTGTGCTAGAAAACCCATCACCTCGTAATAAAATCTGTTTTTTAAAACATTGATGAAGTGAAATTTCTCTTCATGGCATGTAACCTTTCACGGTATAAATTCTTTCATGACATGCACCTAACAACTATTAAATGTAGTGTAACCTAGTTACAAGGATTGAAATCCTCCGTCATCTAGTAGAAATTTTTGGTTAAATATAAGATCCGAACAAATATTTGAATTCTCCATTATAGATATTCTCTATATTTTTTCTTAGCCCCATAAACACAATGAGAAGAAGAAAACCCACGACGAGGTTAAAGACATACCTGATAAATTGGTAATAGGATGTTATAATAAAACTATAGACTATTAAATGTGTTTTTATTACACCCCTAGATTTTATATTATGTCTCTTTTTAAATTTAACATCTTTAATAGATTATGTTTCATGTAATATGAAGCTTAAACGAACCATGTTTTACTATTAAATATTAACATAATAGCTGGATTAGTGATTTGATTATTTGAAATAGTAATCTAGTCATTAGAATAATAGCCACACCAATTAGATTATAAAAAAAATTCTGTATCACAGAAATTAAAATAAGATACATTTATATCATGAAATAAGTATATAAATGTTTTAAAAATGATAAATTATGTGTTGGAATTTTTAAGAAAAGTATATGTCTATTTAAAATTTTATAATTTTTATAATAATTGAAACAAAAATTTATTTTCATAAAATTTATTCATAATTTAATATTATGATTCATTATAATTATAATATAATTTTATGAGACAATAATTAATTTTTCAGAGTGTCATAAAATCAGTTAAAATTTTATAGAAAATATTTTTGAAATTAATGATGATTTTATTTAAATATTAAATTTATTATATATTAAAAATTATTTACAAAATTGGAGTCCATTTTGGGAATCTAAATGACAAAAAATAGTTAGGTTGAATTTTTGGTATTTTACAAAAATAGTGAATTTTGGTGAATAGTAAAAATGGTATTTGCAGTATTTAAAATTACTAGTAATTATATGAATTTTTGAGTCATGGTTGATTATTAGATTATATATGTGGAAATTAACTAAAAATAACAAGGTTAAATTACTATAATAAGTCATAACAATCAACACTATTGATAGTCTCGAGCCAAAATAATAAACTAATGAATAGAGTGATCAAAAACACCCCCTCTCCTTCCAATATAAATACCACCCCTCACCACCTATTCTACTCACACCTTATAACCACTTTAAATTTCTTATATTTTGACTCATTCATCTCCCAAAGCATATCTCAAAATTCTAGTATATATGGACTCACTAAAACACCATTTTCATGTTCTTTAAGGTGGTTATCAAGGATACGATACTCAGGTGGTAAAAATCTCCCTCTTTCTATTTTTTTCTTTTTTTTCTTATATTTTACACACATATCCTTTCCAATGTGGCACGATAACTCCTTTATAATACATATAATTAATATTATAATGTTAATGGAATATCCATCATCAAGTCTCTTCTCTTCCCTTTTTTTTCTAAAAATAAAAACATCATCTATGGGGTGTCGATTCACTGCCTTCATAGATGTTGAGTTTCAAATTTTTTAATTAATTCCTTCACTTATGATTATGAAGCCATTTTATGGTTAAAAATATTATAATAGGTGTATTATATCTTATTTGATGTTTTAAAATGGGTATATATACATCAGATTAACATTGTATCTAATGATTCATCCACATAACATTTAACTAAATGATATTTGAGTAACATTTAAAAACATGTAATTATATTAATATAATTGGATCCCACTTTTGGTGTTTTTGTTCCATTTTATAATGAACTCCAATTTTTATACTCAAGGGAACTGACCATAAAACCATAAAATGAATCCTCCCAGAACAAAAACATTAAGCATAATAACTCAATAAAATGAATATAACACAATTAATAAAATTACAATAAATAAAATATATGTTGAATAGGTTCATAATTAGATAATTAATTAATCTTATTTTATTATATTGGATTTTATGTACAATTGATGGATTCTTTCGGAAATAAGTTATGGGTTTTCTCATCTCACTTTTATTTCTCTAAGATATATCTTATTCAACACTTATTCCATGTGTGTGGTGTATGTATACTTCCCTTTTAAATATAATATCTTTAATCACTTTATCTTTAGGGTGTTCATTTTTTTCATTTGGTAATTATTAATTTTATTGGGAAAATGATGGTAACACTTTACTTTGAAAATACTATATTAATTTTTTTAATTATTAAAGGAAATCTTTTCTAACCTTATAAAACATGAATGTATCTTCCAACATTCATGAAGCATTAATGTTTTCAGGAATCCTTAAATTGATAAAAAATTCATTTATAATTAAAATTAATTATTTTATAATTTGGAATATTTTAAAATAAATGATTTCAAAGTAAAGTGGTATTTGTTTCAAGAATTTGTCAATGATTATATTACAGTATTTCTATCTTTGTCAACAATATTATGTCAGATATTATTCTTAATTTATTCTTATCTATTATGTTACGAATTGCCATGTTTTATCTAATGCTTTATGATCATTTTGATTGGGGATATACTATCTTGATACCACACTACATTTTACCCATGATAGTTTATGATTATGCTTATTGGTTGGGGAAATTATTTATATTTAATTTGATATATTCAATATGAATGTATTTATTGGTTATATTTCACCCCTTTAAAATTAGGAATTCATTGGACTTATTAAGTGTTTGGTGGGGACTGATATATCCTCTCAATGAATAAGTAGATCTAATGAGACAAACTCGACCCTGTTTTGAATTAGGCCTTACAAATTTATGTAAAGTTCTTTATCGAGGCTTTGATGGTCTATTTATGATGTCCCTCATTATAAATTCCCTAATTATGAGTATATCAATTATTTATACAGGTCATTATACATGCCTACAAGCCACAATGGCCTTATATTTTTATTCATATTTTGATATTCCCCCTTTTAAAGTTTGAAGGGGATCCCTTACAAGGATTAGGGGCGTGGAGAAACATTACCTCACCTAACTTTAATAGAGGCACAAGTTAATAATCATCTAAAACTTTTATGACTATATGGAACTACCCCTCCTCAATGTATTCATCAGTATGGCTATCTCTCCACATTATCATGGTTGTTCGGCTTGTTATCCCATGTAGAGATACACAGGCTTCGTATTGATGACAATTACCTTACCCTCCCATTTAATCCGAATCCTTTTAGTTCTACTCTAGTGAATTCTACTTGCATTGAATCCTCATATATGGCATGATCCTTGTAGAGTCGGTCTTGTAGCTTATGTACTTAAAATTTCTTGAAGATCCGGAGGTGTCCTCAAGGACTTACGTTTTCCTGAAGACCATGAGGTGGCTCAAAATACTGAATAGCCTAATGGCCAGGGTAGCCCAAAGTCCTTAAGGACATATAAGACTTAACCGATGTCCTGATGGAAAAATCAGATGAATTTTTCTTGCTGTTATAGTACCAAATTGTACATGTTATATTATCTATTGTGGTTCCCATTATAGTACTTCTATTATAACTCAAATAAATAACTCTATTCATATTTGGTCATGGGTATCTTGGATGCCATTCAGGATCATCTACCTCTTGGGTAAAATGTATTTCTCTAATCCATGTGATTATTTGACTTATATAATATTAATGGTTATGATTTTTTCTCATGTAATCATTTATATGGAATTATTTGGATCAGTTTTTATCCTTACCATATTATTCTCTGGATTATTTTTTAATGAGTTTTTTTTGTTATTCACTTTACCTAATTGATTATGTTTACTTATGATATCCTTCTATATATTCTTACCCTTATTGAGATTCTATGCTCACCCATTTCTTATAAATTATTTTCTCCATGATACCATGATGTATATTATGATTTAAATTTTAGGTAAATCTAGAAGAATAAGGATATTTCCAATTTATTTTCTATATTTCATTCCATTTCATGTTTTAATGTAAAATTTATGTTTGTATCTTTTTTTACAATGATAAAAACGTTTCAGTCATTTGGAATGAAATATAATGTACTTAGAATCAATGTAATAAATTTAAAAACAATATTTGGGATACTAGGGTCAGTGTATTTATAGTGTGTATTGGATAAGGTTTTGCAGAAACATTGAAAACAAGATTTAAGAAAACATAGAGTAAAGAAACAAAACCATATAATATGCTTTGATAATATTCACAAAGTAACAAAACATTATGTTAAGATATTATTTGAACTACATTTAAATTTACATTAATCATTTTATTAGTTTTAATTTATACATTTTGTTTCATATTTTTATGATCTAATCAACAGTATTCCATTTTTTAGAAATGGTGCCTTGTGAATGGAATGGAAATCATATCAAGGAATATAATACTTGAAATGATTTCCCTACTATAAAAAATTAATGATGTTATGGATATAACTAATGCTGGATCTGAAACAATTATAAGTATACTCAGACAACTAACATATGTTATGATAAATATCCTTACCTGTATAGAGCATCCTAATCTATAACATGGTGTAACAATGATAGACAGCTACATGTGATAACATCTTCCATTGTTCAATAGGACTAAAAATCCATCGGTATCTAAGAAACGTATTTGTTCTTTTTAGAAAATATATCTCTCTTTGGGAAGTAATGAAGGGGGAAGGGTATCATAGTATATTATTGTCTCTCAGGTGATGCAGATCAATGGTGTCCATTGATTAAAAACACTTAAGAGGAAGAAAACATTTTCAATATTTAATGGAATGATTTTATGGAACTTTTAATGGAAAAATAATTTACTAGAGAACAACAAGAACATATGGATAGAAAAATCATGAGTTTTAGTCAAATGGGATATAAAAGTGTTTCTACATATAAATATAGCTTTACAAGTTTATACAGAATCATTAAAGACTACATAAAAATCTAAAGAGTAGGGTAACCCGATTCTTTGATGTGATAAACGTAATCCTTTGAAGGGTCTCCCATATATTCTCATAATATGAGGATATAGTATCACATTCCATTAAAATAATTATTAATGTTTTATTACTTAAAAAGTAAAAAACGGAATAAGTGGATGTTATATTACATGATTTATAAAGGGAATAAGGGAAAGAAGGATGTTCCAACATGTGATAATTTTGGAATGAGACACCATGGTAAATGCATTATGGGAATGGGAGTTTGAGACTAGTTTTCAAAGAATTTCCACCAGTCAAGTGATTATAAAGGAAATAAAGATCTTTTTTTATCCTTCATCTGTAAGGAGATTGTGTGCTATGAATGTAAATATCCCCAGAATCAATGCAGTATTGTTCAGAGGAAGAAAAGAGGTCAAGGTTATGTTTATGTTGTTACTCCACTTGAAGTAGAATATAGAAAGACATTGATTTTTAAAATTAAATAATATTATTACATAATTATTTCATAAAATATTATCTAGTTATAAGAAACATGATATATATATATATAGTATACTACTATACTTTTTATTTAATTAAATTAATGCATGTGATGAATATAATCAGTAATCATGAGAAGATATTATTTTTTATGTTTATCTTTTTTAAAACACACGACATGTGAAAGATAACCCTAAATGTGTGCTAGATGTTGAGAAAATAATAAATAGATTTTTGTGGAATAGTATTGGTGAAGACTAATGCGGGTAGGGATTTTAATGTTTATGTTATGCTACAATCAATAAATGTTTGGATTTAAGGAATATGTTAAATAACATGAGAGTTTACACTTAGAAACATGCATGTTTCATAAATGATTAAAGGAGATTAAGGTATTCATTTTTTTGGTATTTGAAAATAAGAGATACATTATTTGTGGAAATGTTATGTTATGTTGATTACAGAAATTTCAAGACCTACCTTTTATTTTTTTGAACTTTCAATATTGAATTTTTTTTGAATGAGTCATATGGTAACTAATTATGGAATAGATTATGCTTAGCATTGGTAAAATTATGACTTTCAATATCTAATAACATTTTCTAACTATTTTTCTTTTTGTAAATATTTAATGGCCAAGGAATGAATTTTGGATCATTTGATGAATGTACATCGGGCATAAAAATTCATCTTGAATATACATCATTTAGTTTTTGAAATAAAGTGGATATGGTTCGAATCACAACCAAATAGTGAAATTATTCTTATGAAATAAAAATATATCAATTGATTTTACTTTCTCAAGAGCTTATATATATAGTAAAATAATCCCTCAACACTAGGAAAATTATTTTGAAACAAAAAATTTTACTTATACATTTCTTACCAATAAATCAATGGTCTTTCAACAAATCACAAATTTATAGTTTTTTATGTTTACCTTTATAATAACCATGTTCTCTATCACTCTCAATTAGAATATGATAGTTATATTTTCTTCCATATATGAATTTTCAATTTTCACTAATTTTCAACAATTCGAAAACATAATTTTGTGGTGACCTTCATATTTACCATCCCCTCATATTAATGATGATGTTTTATTCACCCTATTTTCAATGTCGGTCCCCCAAAAAATAATTTTCAACTCTAAAACATTGATTTTTTAAGTAAAACATCAAATTACAAGAAAAAAATTATTATATGTGGGGATAATGGAATGCCACAAGATTTTATGTTATCTGTATTTTTAAATATAACATCTTTGACTGATTATGTTTCATGAAATACCAAGCTTAAAAAACCATATTATACTATTAAATATTAACATAACCATTTGATTAGTGTTGTTACTATTAAAAATATTAATCTTTCCATTATAATATTAACCTCACCTATGAGAGTATAAATAAAATTTTTGTATCACATAAATGAAAATATGATATATTTATGTCATGTAATAAGTAAATAAATGTTGTAAAAATGATAATTTAAATGTTGGAATATTTGTGAAATGTAAATGATTATTTACAATTTCTTAATTAATAAATTAATTTGACATAAAATTTATGTTTATAAAATTTATTAATAAATTAATATATTATTTAATTATAATCATATGAAAATTTTATGCGACCATTATTAATTTTTCAAATTTTCATAAACTCGTTTATAATATTAAAGTTGGCTTTTTTCAAATAAATGATAATTTTATAAAAAATTATACTTCACAAATTTTGAAATAAAATCATATATTGGAGTCCACTTTTGAAATATAAACATCAAAAAATCATTATGGGGATTTTGGTGATTTTTATTAAATATTGGAATTTTTTGTCAATAGTGAAATATATTAATTTGTGATATTTAACATTATATGTAAATTATTTAACCTTTTACTCATGGTCAAGTCATGGATGATATAAGTTGTGATTATATCAAACTAAAATTATGTAGATAGCATATAAAGTAACATGAAATAACACTATTTATAATCTTGAAGACAAATAATAAACTAGTGAATAAAATAATAAAAAACACCCCTCTCCTCCCACTATAAATAACACCAGGCACCACATCTTATCCTAACACCTTTTAATAATTATATATTTATTATATTCTACCTAATTCCTTTCAAAAACCTATTTTCCACTTTATAGTCTTTTGTTAATCATCAAAAGACCAATTCTATGTTCCTTAAGGATGTTCTCAAGGAGGTGAAACTAAAGAGGTAAAACCATCCCACTTTTTCTATGGATCTATTTAATTTTTCTTATATTTTCCTCACCTACCATATAAAATGATCCATGATAACTCCAGTATCATAAATATAGTATAACTTTATTATGTTAATGTAATTTCCATCATCATGTCTCTTACCTTTATCTATTATACTAATATTGAAAACATTGTTCATGAGGTATCGATTCGCCGCCTTCATGGAAGACTTGTTTTGTTTTTTCATTTCCACCCTCAAGGATGGTCATAATATATTTGTATTAAAACTTATATAACATTCCATAACATGTTAATAAATATCATATTAATGAAATGATAATTGTTCATGGTGGTCATAAAAACCGCCAAAATAAACTAATAATTTTTCATTAACATTATATCTAATGACTAATCCTCATACCATATAAATAAATTATAAATGAATACCATTTAAAAAATAAATTTATATTAATATCATTTCTTCCCAATTTTGGAGTTTTTCATCCATTAGACAACAAATTCTGATATTTATACTCATGTGAACCGACTATAAAACCATGAAACGAAGGCTCCCATAACAATGAAATTAAATATTATAAACCATCAAAATGACTATAAATTAATTTAATAAAATTATAATAAATAAAATATATATTTATGAGATTATAAATTTTTTAATTAATGAATCTAATTTTATTTTCTATGATATTAATTTCAACTACTGAAAAGTTTTAAACAAAATGTAATGTTTTTATCATCCCAATTTTATTTCTATAATATATGCCTTATTCACCACTTATTACTTGTTTTTGGTGTATGTATACTTCCATTTGATATATAATATCATGAATTAATTTATCTTCATGGTTTTAAATTATAGAATTTGGTGATTATTTTTTATGGGGAATATGACGTTCACAATTAATTTTAAATATACACTTTTAAATTATTTTTTCAAAGTTTAAAGGAAATGATTTTAAACCTTATACGGTTTGAAAAGATCATAATTATTTCATAATTATTTAATGTTTTTAGGAAGATTTAATATGTTTATAAGAAAATTTCAAAAGAAAGGATTTTCTTTTATAATGGCACATCTTCTAAATAAATGATTTCAAAATAACATGGTATTTCTCTATAGAATTTCACAATGATTTTATTAGAGTATTTTCATATATTTCAACATTGTTTTTTCAATATTATTCTTAATTGAGCTTTATATCTTATGTTACCGTTTACCATGTTTTATTAGATGTATTTTGATCATTTTGACAGGGAATGTACTATCATGATACCATTCTCCATATTACTCAATATAGTTTATGATTATGTATACTGATTGGGGAAATTATTTATATTTCATATACTAGATTAAATATAAATTTATATGTTGATTATGATTCACCCCATTTCTATGAGGATTGAATTGGACTTATTATGTGTCAGAAAGGGCCTAAAAATCCTCTTTATGAATCAGTGGCTCTCATGAGATAATGTCGGTTGGGTTTTGGTCGAGACCTTACCCATTTATATTGACTTCTTGTTCAAGGACATGATGTTATGTTAATGATGTCAAAAATTATAAATTCCCTCATTATGTGAATATTTATTGATAATATGTGTGATTATTTGACTCGTATAATATCTATGATTAAGTTTTGTTCCCATGGGATTATTTATATGGCATTGTTTTGATTAGTTTTTATTTATTCCATATTATTCTCATGATTATGTTTTAATGGATTTTGTTTTTAGTTACTCCCCTTGAAATACTGTTTATTTTTATTCATGATATCTTCATTTGTATTCTTACCCTTGTTGGGTATCATAACTCAGCATTTCCTAATGATTGATTTCTCCCGTGATGTGAAAATGTATATTATGGCTGACATGGAGGGTTAATCTAGAAGAATTTGGATGGTTCCAAAGGAGATTCTACGTTGTATTTAATTTCATGTTGTAGTGTAGAATTTATACTTGTGTCTATTTTTCCAAATATAGTAAAGTATTTGAACCATTTTGATATTATTTATTGTACATAGTATCAATTTAACAATGTAAGGCATTGGCATCGGGCTACTAGGGTTGGGGTCTTTATAGGTTTCATAATAATTTATTTCACTATGTATATGCCGTTTATAGGTCCTTCCCAACACTTTTAGTATGATAATATCTGTTTTGGCATCCTTATGTATGGATTTGAATGGGCCTCATGATGGAGATAACTTAACATAAGATTTATAATATGGATTTGAAACACATCCTCACCTTAGGTGGGACTCAAGGTGTTCAACCACATGTTGGTCTATTAGGGTTATGCTATAGTGCCTCTAAACAATGTAACAAGGTGGTTAGTCATGTTTCTCGTATAATGGGGAGTGCTTAACAACTCCAGGTTGAAACATATCCCCATCAGTATTACTTAAGTGATGTAAATCATGTCGTTTGTGCTCTGATACCATCTACATGTCCTTCACACCCCTTGATCCATGATACTATAATCATTGGGATCTATCCTCATAACATTGAAATTTCATGACTGGTCTCTAATTTGTTGTATAATTAACAATTGTTTTTAATCCATAATTTTTTTATCCTATCAGTAGTTATCTAATTTAATATTCACAATTTATATTTATATACTAATTTTATTTTTTTTTCATTGTCTATATTGGTTATTATATATTGATTATTGAAAATTCTTATAACTTATTTCAGTGTGGTGGTAACAATAATTGGTAGTTATTTCTTATTTATCCATATTTGAAATAGTTAAGTGAATATAATAATTATTATAAAATGGGTTCTATATTTTCATTTTCATTCCATGATATATAAAATTATACATAAAACTGAAATAGTTTAAAATTCATTACTTTATATTTGATTTATATACTATATTTGTTTATTTAAATGGTAATTTTTTTGTTACAAAATAATAATTAATAGATCTAAAACATAACATAAATTAAAAATAAATTAAAAATCAATCCATTTTTGGTGATTCATTACCCATTCATAATGAATGTGTTGATAATAAAGATGCATTATTCATATAGGGGGTCAAATAAAACAAAACATGAAAGTGAAAAGGAACGTTACGATTATAAATAAATTATTATTTATAGTTATATATATTATTAAATAATTACAATAATTATATTATATATTGATAATTATAGTGATATGTAATAAATTAATAATAAAGGGAGGAGATTATGGTTTTCTTTTCTTCACTCAAACGGTATTAGTACTTCGCTGCATAACGTTTTTTGATGAAAATATCTAGATTTATTCTTATAAAAAAATAAATAAAAATGTAGATAATCAACATGGGGGAAAAGGATTTCGGAATAATTTATGATATTGTTAATATTTATGCAGTTTTTTTATAAATTGGAATAGGGGTCATTTTGTAATAGTAAATGGGAAGCATTTTATTAGAATAATCATTACTTAATCTTTATGTCTACCAAATTTGTGTGGATGTTGTAATATATTTTATAAAATTGAAAATTTGGTGATAAAATAATACAAAATAAAAGATATGTATTTATATATAGTAATTTATATATAGTTTTTAATTTAAATTATTTTTATCATATTTTCTATTCACTCATGTGTCACTATCATTCTGTGAAATTAATTTTTTCACAAAAATTCGTATGTTTATTTTTCTATGATTTTCTAAAACAAATTAAGAATATGTAAAAAAAATTAAATAAATCTGTATATTCATTAATTTAAATTATAAAATAAATAACATAAAATTTCATAATAATTGTGTTCTTTAAATAAACAATATTTCATTACTAATAAAAGTTTATTTTTTGTGGGAATTTTTTATATAATAAATATTTATTTATTGATATATGTTTCTTATTTTTCTCCAGTGGTTGATATATATTTTAAACATATATATAATTATTTCATTCTAGTTATTTCATTTTAATATAAATATTATAAATATATATATTGAATAATAATATCTATAATCAAATATTAAATAACAATAAGCATTGCAGCAAAAAAATCATGACCTAACCCATCGAGGTCGGCCTGGCCTGTTGGTGGCCATGCTAAAACTACCCTATGTCAGCCTCTAAAGACTTGTGTTAGGAAAAATGAATTTAAGTGCATAACTAAAATAGAAGGTCTCTTCCAAAAGTAAAAATAAACACACACCCAACCATCTCCATGTAGGATTGGAGACGAATAATAATAAAACACTACAATATCAAGAGTAAAAGAAATGAATGTAATAACCACTGTGGAAATAGTATGATAATGTAATCCTAAAAGTAATAGAAAAAATACACTCCCATACAAATCATATGTCCCATCCAGAAAACAAGTGGAAAAGTAATTTTTAGAGTTCCTACAACCTAATCTCCAATCCTTGACAACCATACATGATAAATTTGGCATGGGTATCCACATGCTTATTAGAAATCACTTCTGACCTATCTGTCTTCTGCAGAAGAAATGACACATGCGGGAAAATCCCATGTAGGTGTGATTATAAACATATAGAAAATAATGATCAAAATAAATTTAGGGATTGCAATAGGATAAACTATAAAAGTATCATATTTTCCCAAGAAAATGGTAAAGAAATATATATATATATATATATATATTCTCATATAAGAAACTCTTTGGATATATAAAGTGAATCTCCATTTCACAACCCATCCCAGGATGATGTTACTGCCCATAGTTAAAAATGGTTCAGCAACAATGTCCAACATATCATATGTATTCACGAATAAGAAACTGTGTGGAGATTCCACACCTTTCCACTATTCCACACTGTTAAGGGGTCACAATCTCTATGTAGCGGACCAATTCCCTAGAACGTTAGGGGGTACCACTAGTCGATAGATATAGGAACCATTCTCTAATACATAAGGGGAATCACTTTTTAGATAGGTAGTGGACTTATACCCTAATGCATAAGGGTTTATCACTCAGTTTGATGATAGATGAATCATTATAAAATTCGCAAAGGGGGTACCACTCAGTACATATAGGACATGCACCCTAGTCCATAAGAGGGGTACCACTCATGAAGATAGATTACCAAGGCCCTAATTTGTTAGGGGTACCTCTCTATATGTATATTGAGGACCCATAAAATAGTACATAAGGGGTTACCACTCATATATAGGGTACCCATGCCCTATTCCATTATTGGGTATAACTTGACTGATAGATAGAGGTGCATGGGGAACCCTCAACATGGTAACATAAGGTGATTTCCAACCAAATCCTCTATTTAATGATCCTGACTAATCACTACCAATATCATCATTTCCTAAAGAGGTGTGACACTTGTAATTTCTCACATTATACATCGAAATCAACTAGAGAGGCCATCGTCTGGTTTTATTTGGTAAAAGACTCAATAGTTGCTATGTGAGGTTAACAAACTGAGTATAAAATATGGTGATATAAGAGGTAGAAGCATATACAAGAGGGTAAAAGTTTTTTATTATGGTTCTGATGGTGTGTGACATCATCAGGATTCCAATCCATGTCCCTTGTAGGACATGGCATGGCAAGGAACATGTTGTATAGTGATGTCACACTGCATGCATTGGCTTCCTAGGATTTTATCTTGTATTGAATTTCGTGTTCATGTACCATGGGTCATACCCAAGTACGTGGCTATATATCATTCCATACCCAAGAATCGGGGTGTGACTATACACCTAAGGTAATTCCCATGTACTCCCATTGTACATAGTATGAGGGCCCTCATGGGATCCTTATCATGTAACCTATGCACATTCCATTTTAGATAGGTTGGGGTCACATAGTGTGATGTACCTCTACATTTCATATGACATTTAACTGCAATATGAATCCCTAGATTCTATATAAATCAAGACTACCAGTCATATGTTCATAATCATACATGATGTTTATAACAAGATTTTATAGAAATTATGGGTCTACATTAACATTCTAGATCATCAATAGAATCCTTCTATTAGCCACCCAATGTTGGAGGAAATCTCATATGGTTATCAATTTCAGAAATCTATTGACATGAAGGATGAATCTCAATCCTCACACATGAATCCCTCACAGTGCATATTGCTATCGATGCTTCCCATTTCTTCATCGGGTCTTGGTCCATGATTGGATTACCCACATCCTAATTTATACCTAGATCCTTCTATATTCCATAAATAAATGTGTCATTCATGATACTAAAATGAATTTGTAGGTTTGATCATGATTTAATCCACCTCTAAAATAGAATCATGATTGGCAGAAAGAGGATATGAACTAGAAAAAAATTTAATCCTTCATTGTCCAACTGTTATTGGGAATTTATCACATAAATGGGGAGATAACAGTATAGAAATCCATTTAACAAGATTATTTCCTTAGTCTATTAGGGGGTACCACTCAGTCAAAATATAGAGGATCCATTCCCTAATACATTATGGGTACCACTGAGTAGATTGGTTGTGGACTCAAACCCTAAATTATAATGGGTTATCACTTTGATTGTTGATAGAGGAATAATTCCCCATTTCACAAAGGGTGTACCACTCAGTAGATATAGGGCATCGACCCTATTTTGTAAGAGGGGTAACACTCAAGAAGATAGAAGACCTAGGCCCTAATGTGTTAGGGGTACCACTTTATATGTACATAGAGGACCCAAACCATAGTACATAATGGGATACCACTCATTAGATAGGGTAATCAAGCCTTATTCCATCATGGGGAACAACTCGATTGATTTATTGAGGTGTGTGGGGAACCCTCACCTTGGTAAAATAGGGTGATTGCCAACCACATACTAAATCTAATGATCCCATCTAATACCTACCATTTTCAAGCATTTCCAAAAGAATTGTCCCACTTGGAAGTTCTCACATCATACCTCCAAATCCACTACAGAGGTCACCATCTTGTTTTATGTGGGGACTCACTCATTATTTTCTCTGAGTGGATAAATACCAAATATAAATAAAGGATATATAAGAGGTAAAAGAATATCAAAGGGTGTTACAAGGTTTTTATTCGGGTTCTCATGATGTGTGACCTCACCGAGATTCCTAGCCCTGTCCCTTTCAGAACACGGCATGGAAAGGAAGATAGGGTATAGTGATGACACACTGTGTGCATTAGCTTCATAGGATTCTATCTTGCTCTTAAGGACATGTTCGTGTACCATGGGTGATTCCCAAGTACATGGCTATATATCTGTTCATGTCCATGTATCGGTGTGTGATCATGAACATCCAGGCATGCCCATGCACTCCCATTTTACATGGTATGTGGGGCCACATGGGTTCTTTATCATGTACCCTCTGTGCATTCCATGTTGGATAGGTAGGGATCACACAATGTCACGTTCCTCTATATTTCATATGATATTTAACTACAACATGAAACCCTAGATTCTATATAATTATAGACTACATGGCCTATATTCATAATCATACATGATGTGTATATAATGATTGTATAGAAATTATGGGTCTATATTAACTTTATAGATCCACTATAAAATCCTCTTATTGACCACCCGAAGTTGGCGTAAACCTCCAATAGTCATCGATTTCAGAAAACTTGTGACATGAATGTTGAATCTCTATCCTCACACAACAATCCCTCACATAGCATGTTTCTCTTGATGCCTCCCATTGCCTCAACGGGTCTTGATCCTTGATTGGATCACCAACATACCAATTCATAGATATATCCTTCTATAATCGATAAATTAATGTGTCATTAATGATAATAATATGAGTATGGGGGATTGATCATGCTCTTACCCACCTCGAAAATTGAATCGTGATCAGCAGATTGGGTGTAGGAACTCGAAAAAAATTAGTCCTTCATTTTCCTTGTTTTCATTGAAATTTATCACATAAACAGGGTGATAACAGTATAGAAGTCCTTTTAACTAGATAAAATAAAGAAAAAAATTTATAGGGCTCAAACAAGTGTTTGTAATTTCTGTGAAATCAAATAAAATTTTTGATTCATTATTGATTAATTTAAATTGGATGTAAACTAACAGAAGAATGTCCCTGCATTGATTTGAATAGATTATTGTGGAAGAATGCAGTTTCCAATGGTAGAGAGGACATGTTATATTTCATATGCCTTGATTCATGTTAATTTGGTTATCGGTTATCATCTAATCATGATTCACCAATGAAGTATGGTAGAATCCTACACACTATAACCCCAGAGTTATGAGGCTAACCTTGGTGATTATCTATAATAGAATATTTATAGTGGTAAAATGGTTTTGTGGATAAAATTAATTTAATTAATTAATTAAATTAATTAATTAATTAAATATTTCACTTAATATACCCTCCTATGGATTCTTTTTTTTGATCTTCATGTTCCAACCAACATTAGGTTTCACCTAGAGTAAACCCCTCACTTTGTATTCAACTAGCGTCTCATAGTTTTGATCTGGAGCTCCATTCAGGATATATAACATTATTTATGAAAAAAATTGTTTGTAATAGAAGATATATTTAATATTTTTGTCAATTTAATTATGGGTTCACAAGGGTTGAAAATTATGTGTTTTCATAGTGAATATCTCAAAACATATTTCTTACTATATTTAAAAGTATTACAATGAAGAAATATAGTCACTAAATTATTCCGTCCATTAATATTTTCATCCACCAAAAGAAAAAACTAAAGAAAATGGTGGGGAGAGTGTGACTAAATCGGTCTCTATCTTTGAAAGGTTCTCTCTTGGATGCATCCATTATATCAAATCACATGAACCAATGAAAGGCCCCATCCACATAGGATTCTCTCCCACCATGCCTTGATCTGCATTACGTACACTATAAAGGTGGATCCATCCTCAATTTCTATATCAATATAGTCAATATTGTGTGTAGGATCATGTATGTATGTCCTCGTCTGAAACACAAGGATAATGTCAAGAATCTTGTCTTATTATATCACTAGTAACCCTCTTCAACCATGTTCAAGATCCCAAATGTCCTGATGAACCTCTAGGATATCTTGCCAGCCCAAATGAATCTCCAAAACACTCAGGACATGGATACTCTTAGGAAAACGTATTACCCCAACTCAAACTTCAAGGTCATACGAAGTTTTTCTTCATAAGGTTTATTCCCAATTTGGGATATCCTCATCTACTTGAAAATAACCTAGACCTTGTCCATAATTGACTAAACCATCTCTGAAATTTCAAGTGATGCTTCAAAATTCTTAGTCTAGCATAAGGGGACTATAAGGGTATCCTATAATAGTCCAATAAAGGTTACATGATGATAATATAGTGATATATATTATTATAACAAAACTCTACCAATGGTATGTGATTCACCATACTCTAGACGAATTCTAACATGAAATCCATCATCATATCAATTATCATTTGGATAGTGCACCCAATATTCCCACACATCTAGGGGTGAAATGTTGTAATAAACCTCAACTATGTCCTGAATGACTCATGAATTACTCTACATTGTTTTTATATGAACCAAACATCATGATCAAATATAATCATTGAGGGTACCCCATGAAGGTGTATGATCTCCCACTTGTACAACTTCTCTAGACTCTCTAAAAAACATTGCTCCCTGATATAATGGTAGTGTTCCAACATGGTATGCCATTAAACTATCACACAAAGTGTATCATGTGATCATACTATCTATTGAGTCCCTATGAATATTTCCATGGATAAGATATACCATTTCCACTTTGGGATCTCAACAGGCTGAAACTAACCTATAGGGATCGGGTTCATAGCCTTCACCTACTAACATGGTAAGCACTAAGATATGCACTCAAACATGCTCCACCATAGGTCCTCCCACAAAAACATCCACTAATGGTCACTATAAATCTTCTTTACTATAATATTTATAGACAAATGATAAGTGTGAAACTACTTTATTACCTCCTCCTGCATCGTGAACATAAATTTTGTTTTCCCCAAGAAAAGGTTGATGTGATTCCCTCCTTCAATGAAGCCATCTAGTGATTCTTAAGAGGATATGTGTTCATTGAGGAACTCATAGTTGATGACTCCAAACCGATAATCCATAAATAGATAGATATATAGAGGATTCAATGACAAAAAGTAACGACAAGTTACACCCTCTTCATCTTCCAGGGTTAGCTGTAACAAATCCAACATCTCAAAAGCCTCATCCAACAATTGAGACCAGCACTTACTTTTAAGGACATATGCCTCCACATTTACATTTCTAAGAGTATAGACTATATAAAATTCATCTTCCTAATGAAACTCAAACTAGAACCTCTGGCTCAGATTTAGAACTCTTTGTATTATGACATACTTGAGAATCTGATGGTCTGTGCAAACAAAAAAAATTCTATACCGAAAGATAGTGCCTCCGCATCCACTTAACGAATACTACCACTTCTAAATTTAATTCATTATTCATGTTGTTATACTAATGGGGACTCAACAATGATAACCCATATAAAATTATTTCCTATATATGTATCAATATATAGCATAGCCTATCTTCAAAAGCATCCTAATAAAATATTTTCTTAATTCCCTCGTCGATAGTCCCAAAATAGGACCACTTGTCAGAATCTTCCTCAACTACCCAAATGCTATCTAGCCCACTCAGTCTAGATAAAATGTTTCCCTTTCCATATTAGGTTGGTAAAAGGGTTTTTCATCATAAATAATTTATACATAAACCTCATATAAAACCCCACCATGCCCGAAAGACTTCTCACCTCTTATATTCTCCTAGGTGACTCCCAAGAATTCTCAACATCAATCTTAATCAGGTCCACAACCAATCCATTCCGAGAAATGAAATTATATAAACAGTGAACCTCATGGATCCAAAACTCTCACATTGATTGCTTACCATAAATTCATTTCATCTTATGTAAGGATATAATCATCCTCAAGTATTTTACAATATCCTCCCATGATACAGAGTAGAAACAATTTTCATCAATAAAGAAAAAAATCTATCCATCTATGTCTCGAAAGTACAGTTTGTCAAGGCCATTAACATAGTAACATAATTATACACAGAAAAAGGTGTCCTAAGAAACTCATAGTGTATATAGTTAAAAGAAAATACTAGATTCTAAATATTTGTGTCTTGAACAGTCAATTGGTTGTAGATTTCCCGAAGATTGATCCTAAAAACTATATATATCCTCAAAATAAGTAAATAGGTTGTAAATCATTAGAAAGGTGTAATTTTTCTTTATCGTGTCCGGGGTCTGACAGCAACAATCCAAAAAAGGCACAATCTCCCATACTATTTTTTCAAAAACAACACTATATCCAACTAGTGGACTTTTTGGGTCTGATAAACCCTTCTCTTGAAGGTCCTCCAACTGCACCCTCAGATTCTGGAGCTCAGTAGAGACTATATAATATTCTAAAAAAGATATCAAGAATGGTATCTGAGTTTATGTTGATTTTAAAATCTATTTAAAACCTCAAAGGAATTCTTAAAAAATATTCATGGAGGTTGTCCATATAATCTTCCATGTCCAAATGAATCCATATTTCTGTAGAGACCTATGAACCAAAGTCTAAAATAATCCACTGACAGATGATGGGTTTTGGGGTCCAAATTGAAAAACATGTTCACTGCACCATGATATCTATTTTATCCATATAAGAGAATCCCAACCCATCTTAGAAAAGACATATAAATCTTCTACTATGAAAATTAATATGGGATGGGAACATGGAAACCCATTCTATACCCAATATAATGCTGTAATGTATCACTGTGATGAAAACGAGTTCCCAAAAGAAACTCTATCCACCACAAGATAAATCGAACTTCTAGAAAATAAATGATATTGAAGAATCATTAGAGGTTGGAATGTAAAGGAAAATATGTTGTGATAAATTCTCTACTAGGAGCTCTAGATCATTCACTATGAGTAATGTGATAAAGGAATTACTTCATCCTATTCTTACTAGTACTGAATAAGGAGTAAAGTAAAAACATATCATACATTCAATCATATCATTAGCAATAAATTCATAATTATCCATATACTGACGCTTCCAACAACCCTAACCTCTAACTACCTAAGACTATCTTGGACCTCATTGCAGTGATGGTGGAAGAATCGCATAACATTGTCAACTACCAACATCTCATCCACAGAAAGACCAACATACTCTTCTGTCAGCACCTCCTTTTTAGGGGCCACCCTGGACACACCAGGGTGATCTATGATCCAAGAGCTGCATATCCGTGGTGGTTCATTAGTTTTCTGCATTCACTTCCTAGTATGTTAGTCGAAGATATCAAAATTCATCTGACCTCTCTAGGCATATGAATATTTTCGCCCTACGTTTCCCCACCTTAATCTCGTATATGGTCCATGTCATGCATAGAGAATTTCATGAGTCTGGCCATGAAAAGTTATCCTATACTAAGTCCCTTATGAATCATACCTTTTGGTTGTAATATTTTACTCACTCTTGATTCCCAGTACTAGCTCCATATCCATGGAATCCCTTTTATATAAATATATCTGTCACCAGCGCCCACTCTAACACTCCATTATATGTGGGAATTGATAGGGTACTGTAGAGACCCTAAGCTTGAAGTACATGGAAATTACATTACTTTTGCGGAATACGTAGTACATTACAAAAACACACACACAAGTACAGTAATAGTTTAGTGTCTTTGGAAACTCGGAATATAAACATCTAATCATGTTGAAATATCTTCAACAACTCTGATAACGATCGTCCCCTTTTTCTTTCCTTACCTAAAACCTTTCATTACTTCCTGGGGAAAATAAAACATAAAAAGGGTGAGCTCAAATGATCAGTAAGGTCAAACATAGATAACATAAAACAATCCACAAACATTTGGAAGCAAAAACATGAACATGACATTTAAACATCAAAATCTTGAGCAAAGACATAAATCGTAGAAGTACATACGACATATATCATAATAGAACATCAACCATGATAAAATGGTAATAAAACATGTAATTGTGGAAACCATTCAGCACATGTCATGATTTCCATAGTAGCCAAGGCATTGCTGCGAAGACCATCTTAGTGGACAAAGTCCCTTTCTGAATCGAGTTCACTCCTCGTTTCAGTCCTGTAACACTAAACCAGATTAACTTACCATTCCAGCCATGTCTATCTAATGAGATATAAATATTTACCCAATTCATTGGAGGTAGATGTAGGTCCCACCCATCTCATAGTGAAATCATTCTTACTTGTGCCACAAAATAAACTTAAAACATTCATCATAACCCAAAGAATAAAATGGGTTTCATAAACATCATCCCATCATTTCATAATCCATATAAAACAAATGGAAATTTTATCATAACAAAAGTGAACCATGTAAATCATAGATACATTAAAATTGAAACATACACATATCAAATTTTGTCATCTTAGATGGAAAATGGTTTTGAAAAAACATTTGAAATGAATTCTTGAGGAAAATATCCTTTCTTCTTCGAAATCATTTTCTTTTCAAAAAAGCCATGCACTTTTAAAATAAATGTATTTTTTTGAAAATAGTCATAAAATAATGTTGGGTAAGCTTCATGAAAATGAGGCGTTATAAAATCGTAAAAATCCATTCACGCCGTATAAGTTAAAAATAACATTCTCCTCGTACTTTTGTCAGAAAAGTCAAAAAGTAATTCGTAACGTAAACAAAAGAAAGATTCCTTACATACCATATATTTAATATGCTTTGTATGTATCCGAACCTCATGTATAATGATTTAAATAATGTCATTTACTTATTAGATAATCATATTAATTGTTATGATATCAAATATGGTTCACTTATGACTTTATATTACTCGTTCTTTTGTAAATTTCAGTTTAAAGATCGTTTTGTGTAAAATCGTTTCATTTATCATATGTGTTTCGACTCGTCGTTCTTGATATTATTACATATATCTTGATTTACATAATTCCAAAATGTAAAACATTATTTATATATAATATATATTCATTATATACATATATATTATAGATCGATAAAAGGAATTAAATACACCGTTCATAGAGACGGTAGGCCGTACGTACACATGAACGCTGTTTTCGTTTCCTTATTGAATTGAATGGAATTGAGTATATGACATACATATATATATATATACATAAATCCAGTAGCATTATTATGTCATATATTTAATTATTACTCATTATATATACTTTATAATCATTGTCAAATGGTTAATCAGGGAAAATGAATCTCATCGCATTCGTGGAGACGGTAGTCCGTACGTACACACGAGCGATGATATCATTCCCATGATTGTGGAATTGTATTGGAGTGTATGTATACTATTTCAGAATAAATATCAATTTATAATAATCATATATAGTTATTTATTTACACCATTATACCCATCCATGTAAGGTGGTGGTGGAAAAACAGATTACACCAAGGCGTGGAGACGGTATTCTGTACGTACGCACGCGTGGTGATTTTGTTTTCTGTAGGATTGATAGATGGTGAAATAGGGTTGTTTCATAATTATAATAACATATAAGTATATTAGTGATACTGATGTTATTACTTCATAATGAAAAAACTAATGAAGAATAAGTTTAAGAAGAAATAAATTTGAAAGAATCGGTAACGGACATTACCTATTCTTTGAAGCGCCTTTTTGAAACCTCCTCTTAGGGCACTGAAATTGGTCTTTGAATAAGACCAGGACCTCTAGGATGTTTCTATGGAATTTTAGAAGTGAAATGGGCAGGTATTGGCCAAGCTTTAAAGATCAATGTGGTGTGAGGAAGAGAGGGAGGATGTGCCCTTTTATAAGGGAGGAGAGGGGCTCCTTTGGAAAAACTAAAAATATTATTTTATTATAAAGCCAAATTCGGATTTAAATAGCTCAAAATTGATTTATTTAGAAGCTAAGGTGGGGATGGGTAGAAATAAACTCATCCAATAGAATTTAGACAAGTTTATGTTCCTATTTTAAGCTTATCATTTATATTTAACTTTAAGTTAGATAATTTTACTTTTACAGTGTCTTTTTTTTGTTCTTACACTATAAGGTTAATAAACATACTATAACAAGAAAAACGAACCCCAAGTTGTTTATTATTATTATATAAAACCTTAGCTAAGTCATTTGGCCGAACCATAGATTTTTAGGAATAAAATAACAATTAATAATATAATATTTGTTTTAAAAACTATTTTATGTCAATTTTGACACTATTTGGTAATTGATTTTTCTGAAAATTATAACAGAATGATTATTTCTAAAAAAGTTAATTAAAACAACACTAAAATGTCATATTAACGTAGAAATTTTTTGGAATTCATACAAAGTCACAAATTACATTTATTTGGGAATTTATAACATCAATTATATCAATATTTCATTAATAAGATAATTACTGCATCATCATTGTGTCATAAATATATTAAATTATTTAAATTCTAAAAATTAAAAATAAAATACGATTATATAGGAAATCGTTTTATCTTTCTAATTAATATTTATAGTCTAATTTATCTTATGTATAACCCTATATTAAAAATGATTTACTTATTAAACTTTGATTTTAACTATTTTAACCCTTCTTTAAATAAATTAATAATAATTGTCCTAATATAATCCAAGTGGGCCTAAATAGTCATATTTTTTTCCTAAGGTTATTTTTGTTCGAATTACACTTATCCAATAAAATTAGGACATGTGTTAGGGTAATAATAATACCATTTTTACCCTTAATTACCATATTTACTTTTAACCGTGGTAAATAAAAGTAAACAGTTACTATTCACCAAAAATTATTTTCATCTCATTGAACCACATTTTACTTACTGGCATCAACCGTGTCTCTCGGATTTTTGAAAATCCATTCACAAAAGCGGTAAAATTATGTTTTCTGTAAATTTGTAAACTCTCATAGGAGGTGGGTAAAAGACGGTCAAAAGTTCAATAAAATTTTATATATCTAAAAAAATTAAAAAATGAATCCAATGAATTAAATTGAAATTATATAGGTATTATGTATCAATTTTGACCTAAAATAATTTTAAATAAAATAAATAATTATTTAAATAAAAGGTCGGGTTTTAAATAGTAAATCAGTGTTTTCACTATTCATCAAAAATTGAAAGTTTTCAGAAAAATACCAAAATTTTACCCTAGGCTAATTTCGATATTCCGAATCGAAAAATGAATTCCATCTTCAAAAATAAAATTTCAAAAATTTCAAAAATTCGTTATTACTATTTATAAAGGCTAGTTCTAATAATATTTTAATAGCATATCGTTGTTTAGCGAAACTCGGTATTGCGTACAACACACGCTATCGTGGAAGGTTGCGCTTGCGTGTAATGCAAGACAAGTCAGGGGTGCATGTTGTGCAAGCTCCTTTTGGTGTAGCGTACAACACAAGACATTAATGAAATTAAAAATAATATTTTTCATAAAATCTTGGGGTGTTATATTCTACCCCCCTTAAAATGAATTTCGTCCTCGAAATTCGTCAGGGTTATAAATTGTTTACTACTCAAAAGCTTCTTTAATAGAAACCCACATCATAAAAAGGAATACCAAAACTTGGCATTAAAAAATAACGTATGAAACGTAACGGTTACCCAAATTAACTAATCATTGGGTTTCCACATAGGAGAACATAGGTGAAAATATCGATATGGAAGAGAAATATAACCTTCATGTTCAGATGGAGAGTGGTAGAGAACATGGAAATTAAAAATCCAACAATCACAAAGCCATAAATTTGTGATGATCTAGGGTACCATCTGATTCATCGGATATAAGGGCACTATGACAACATTTTTGGTTTTCAAGATCATTTCCCTAAAGTTGAAGGATTTGAATTAGAATAAATACTTACTTTATTTTGGTACAATCTCACTATTGTTCATGCTTTGAACAATTTCCACTTCATCTCTTAAATAAATGAAGTTGAATTTGTTATTCGTGAAGTGTTAACAGATCATGTGATAGAATGATGGGTCATTCCATCTATTTCAAACAAAAGGTTAACAAAAGTTATCAAATATACATAAGTCCATCTATGGTGAGGTAAATCGTATACGATTCCGAAAATGAACATATAATTCATATATCATACCACGTAATAAAATAAAACTAGTTTCTACTAACCAAGGACATTCTGTAGGCCTGTGGTAGGCTATAAAGGCCAGTCGCACTTCGGTTGTGGGTTCAATTCCCACAGCCTTGTCTGACGCGATGGGCTGTCGCCCATCCTGCAGGTTGTCTTTTTTCTAAAAGTATATTACTATAACATCCCATCAATAATATCGAAAAAAGTTCTATCCTTAAACAATACTAACTTATGTCCAACATAATCCATTCCAATCTTTAGGCTTATCTAAAATACTTCGGTCCAAGCTCATAGTATAAAGAAAAAGATTACTTGAAATTTCACATAACAATCACATGAATGTCATCATTTATCCCCCATATATAATAAGATATATCTTGTTGGTAAAATTACAAACATGTGAATACCTTAATCATGTATTCTCTTGAAGAATGAATACCCATCGAACTTTAGTGAAAACATGAATGCAGTTAAAAGTTAACACTTTCCACATACCAAAATCCTCAAAATTCTTTATACTCAAACCATGATATCACTTAGTCCTTATATCAATCATGAGCACATGAATACAATAAAAAATCTCATTATCTTCTTATCCCTTCATTATGCGCATATAATCTGAATACCAAAAATATCTCAATCACTTTCCATGGTTACCGGTACAATAAACTTATTGAAAACCACAATAGACCAATACATAAATATTCCAATATTCCATGATACTATATACAATATTATTTTGGAATCCCATTACATAAAAACTTAATCATGCCACCACATCATTGTCATATTCAACATCACAAATAGTGATTGCATGTGACTTCCCTATGACCTTTTCATTAAGTGGTTGCTCATGTCGATCATCATTAACCCTTGGATTAGGGCATTGATTAGCATAATTCTTCATTTCATTGCACTTGAAGAATTTAAGTGTTGTTGGTGCGTTCTCTGCTGTCTTTTCTTTATTCACACCATTAGCAACCCTTTTTCCATTACTTCGACACTCAGCTACTCGATGACCTTCTTTTCCACACTTAAAACATTTTCTAGTCCCTTTAAGACAATATCCACCATGCTTATTTCCACACTTTGAGCAAAAGTAATCATTCATCTTCTTTTCACCATTATTCTGAGATTTCTCATTGAACTCCATCTTTTGTTTCTTGTCAAAACTATGAGATTGATATGTAACACCGACTTCCATTTCTACCATGATAGCACAACGCACAATTTCTTCATAGCTACCAAAGTCTCTTATAGCTAATTCCCTTCCAAGATTTGGTTTTAAGCCACTAAAGAATCGATCAATTTTACTTTCAGTTTGGATGATAAAGCCAGATGCCTACCTTGTAAGCCTTGTAAAATTCGCTTTGTATATACCAACAGATACATCAACCCTTTGCTTTAGTTCAAGAAACTCCTTCTCCATATTAGTTTGAAGAATATGAGGGAAGTACTTATTGAAAAATAAGTTCCTGAACTCGTCCCATTCCATGGACCCAATTTCATCTCTTGGCCTCGTATTTTTGATAAGATTCCACCATTGATAAGCTTCACCTTCAAAACGATATACTGCTAAGAAGACTTTATCATGTTCAGAACATTGAATAATTGAAAATATCTTTTCAGTGGTACTGATCCATTGTTTAGAAACAAGTGGATCGGAAGACCCACTGAAAGAAGGTGGGCATTGCCTCATGAAGGACTCAATAGAATATTGTTCCCTTCTCTGCTCATTTGGATGTCCAGAATGATTCATAGCTTGTGTAAGTATAACGATAAGATTTTTCACTCCATCTCCCATAACGTTGGTTTGTTCAGGAGGACAATCATTGCATCATCCATTACATTGAACAATACGGTTCCTTCGGGTTCCATCCATTGTCTAAAACCCAAAAAGAAAAGTGTGAGAGGCAAAAATCACGCCAGGGAAAACAACATAATAAAGGGGGAGTAACATCAATATCTAACATCTTAGGTTTAATTCTAAGATTGTTAGTGTAACACCCCGAGAGTTTATGAAAAATATTCTTTTAATTTCATTAATGTCTTGTGTTGTATTCTACACCAAGATTACCTTGCGCTATACACAACACCGTATTAGCTTGCAGTATACGCAACACTATTCTTGGATCGTGTTACACACAATTTTGATAATAGTTATTCTACGCAACATTGAGTATATATATATATATATTCAATGTATAAGTGAAATATGGTTGGATTCTGTTATACTAAACAACGAAGGATTCTTTCACAACACGCAACCCTGACTTGGCTTGCATTACAAGTAATCGCGACCTTCCTCGATGGCGTGTGTTGTACGCAATACTGGGTTTTAATAAACAATGATATATTATTATAATATTTTCATGAACTAGCCGTTATGAATAGTGTTAACTAAATTTTGAATTTTATAACATTATTATTCATCTTACACATTTTCTATAACATGGTATAAGAACAAAATAAATTTTTCGGGTAAAATAAGTATTTTTAAAAAAATGCAGTTTTGCCGCCATTTGATGGAGCACCCACATTAAATCTAGTTTTTGATATTTTTATAAGTTCAATTTGAAAAAATAAAATTCTTCTTTGGAATCAAGAAATTAAAATTTACTTTGGATAAATTTTTCATATTATTTTGGTAACTTTCACATTTTAATGAATAGTAAAAACACGCTAAATTTTAATTAAAAACAACTTCTTTCATCGTAATATCTTATGTTGTTAAATTATAATATTGAATAGTTTTAAAGTATAAATAGAATATATTTTTACCATTTAATATAATGTATTTCATTAGCATTGATTTTACCTTGAATTCGTAGGTTAAATCAATTCAACCTTTTGCAATGTTTTAAACAAAAACCCGTTTTCATTCGACAACGTGATTAATTTTAATTTAATTTCTGCAACTTCTGTGTATTGAATTTTAAAAAATGGATTCCATATTTGGAATCAGTGGGTCCAAATTATGTTAATAGGATACTTTTTTTTGGAATTATGAATAGTAACTACGGTAAATTTTATTAACCATAGTTAAAGGTAAATCGGGTAATTAAGGGTAAATATAATATTTTAAAATTACCCTAACAAATGTCAAAATCCTATTGGATGACTAAAAAATGACCCATATCACCTAAGGTTCGGATTATATTCATTTAATTAAATTTTGTCAATGAAAATAATTTAATTATTATTAAAACCAAAGAATGTGACAACATGTCAGTTTCTTAAATCTTAGAAGTATAATAATTTTAATCTAGTGATAAAATTCTCGAAACTTCGAAAATGAATAGTATACAGAAAACTAATACAATTATCTACATCATAGGAATTTATTTAGAATTTTTAGGGATTATATAATTATGATTTATTATAACACAAAGATGATGCAGTAATTGTCTTATTAATGAAATATTGACATAATTGATGTTATAAATGCCCAAATAAATGTAATTTGAGATTTTTTATGACATAAACTAATTTTCAAGGTTAATATGACATGTTATCGTTGATTTACGTAACTTGGTTAGAACATATCATTCTGTTATGAATTTCATAAAAATCATGTACCAAATAGTGTCAAAATTGACATAAAATAGTTTTCAAAACAAATATTATATTATTAATTGTTATTTTATTCCTAAAAATCTATGTTTTTGCCAAATGAATTAGATAAGATTATATATATTAATAATAAACAACTTGGGGTTCTTTGTTCTTGATATATTAAGTTTATTAACCATATAGTGTAAGAAAACAAAAAGACACGGTAAAAGTTAAATTATTTAACTTAGAGTTAAATCTAATTGATAAGGTTACAATAATAACCTAAACTTGTCTAAATCCAATTGGATTATAGGATTTCGACCCATTCCAACCTTAGACTCGAAATAAATTAATTCTGATCTATTTAAAACCGAACATGACTTTATAATAAAATAATAGTTTTAGTTATTCCAAAGGTGCCCCTCTCCTCCCTTATAAAAGGGAACCTCCTCCCTATCTTACTCACACAACTTTGAGCCATAAAGCTCGGAAAACCCCTGCCAAATTCTCTTCTCCACTTCCCTAGAAACATCCTAGAGGTTCTGGTCTTCCTCAAAGACCAATTTTTGTGCCCTAAGAGGAGGTCTCAATGAGGCGCTTCAAAGAAGAGGTAATTTCTGTTACTGATTCTTTCACCTTTATTTCTTCTTCCACTTCTTCTTATTTGGCTGTTTCATTATGAAGTAATAACATCAGTATCACTCATATACTGATATGTTATTATAATTATGAAACAATACTATTTCACCATCTATCCATCCTATGGAAAACGAAATCACTGTGCGTGCGTACGTTCGGAATACCGTATCCACACCGTGGAGAAATCTATTTTCCACCACCACCTTACTTGGATGGGTATAATGGTGTAAATAATAACTATATATTATTATTTTAAAGTGATATTGATTCTGAAATAGTATACATACACTCCAATACAGTCCCACGATCATTAGAATGATATCATCGCTCGTGCGTATGTACGGACTACTGTCTCCACGACGCGATGAGATTCATTCTCCACTTTAACCATTCATGAATGATATATAATAAGTAATCATGAAATATATGACATAATAATGATATTGGATTTATTTTTATATATATGTATGTCATCTACTTAATTCCGTTCAACTCAATAAGGAAACGAAAACAGCGTTCATGCGTACGTACGGCCTACCGTCTCCATGAACGGTGTATTTCTTTCCATTTACTGATTTATTATATATATGTATATTCTGAATATATATATATATATATATATATCATGTTTTATATTCTGGAATTAAGTAATCATGATCTAAGTAATCATATGAATAATTACATGTCAAAACACGGACGACAAATGAAACAATTTTACCCAAAACACTCTTTAACATGGAATTTACAAAAGAATGGGTAATATAAAGTCATAAGTGAACCATATATGATATCATAACAATGAATATGATTCTGTAATAAGTCAATGACACTATTTAAATCATTATACAGGAGGTTCGGACACTTACGAAGCAAATCAGACCTAAGGTAAGGGAAATATCACAATCTCATTTTTATCTGAGATTGTTTATACTTTGAAATTTAATGGGGTGTATTTTATCATCCACATCCATGTTTTCTGAATATGTTATATTATTTCCATCCACCTACAATTGTTTAAATCCAATTTTACCCTTCGTTGAGTTTTTAGTAAAAGATGTGAAAGAAATCTTTTTTCGTTTTTCATACGATGTACTTTTTGACTTTTCCGAAAAAAGTACGAGAAGAATGTTTTTTTTAAAATATACGGCATGAATGGATTTTTAAAACATTGTTTCCAAGAAGATTCATTTACAATTTTTAAAGTTTATTTTTAATCAACTTCTTTTAGTTTATAATTTTATGACATGTTAAGAACGGAAAATGTTTTTGAAGTAGGAAGGATATTTTCCTCAAGAATGGAGTTCAAGTGTTTTATAAAAATTATTTTCCATCTAAGATAATATAGGGTTCTGTTTATATCCCTATTATTACATTGATTTTATTATGTTGTGATGGGATTATTTTAATGAAATCCTTTATCTTATATGAATTGTTTTATGATGTCATGTTGTTTAAGAATCCCATTTTTATTACATGGGTTATGCAATGATGTATGATTTAAGATTTGGTGGCACACATGAGAATGGTATCATTATGAGATGGGTGGGACCTATATCTCCCTCCAATGAATTGGGTAAATATTTTATATCTCATGAGATAGTCATGGCTGGAACGGTAGGTTATACTGGTTCAGTGAAACAGGACTGAAACGAGGGTGACTCAGTTCAGAAAGGGACTTTGTCCACTAAGATAGTCTTTTCAATGAGTCTTGACTAAAAAGAAATGATTCTTTATGATTATGTGTGTATGCCACAAAGTTTCATGTTTAATGTTATGATTATTGTGATTACATTTCACTGCCATGATTTATCCCATGTTATGAAACTATTCTCTCTTTTGCAAGTTAAGATTTTCAAAATGTTATGTTCTTTTGATGTGATTGATATTTCTTTTGTTTACCCTTACTGAGCATTTGAGCTCACCCTTTTATGTTTTCTTTTCCCCAGGATATAAAGAAAGGTTTTAGGTATAAAAATAAGAAAGATCTTTATGTGAGATGTTTAAGATCATTCACCAGGATTAGAAGATTATATTCCGAGTTTCCAAAGACACTAAACTATTACGATCCTTATGTGTGTGTTTTTCTTATGTACTAATTATTCTGCAAAAGTAATGTAATGTCCATGTACGTCAAGTTTCGGGTCTCTACAGTTGGTATCAGAGGAAAGGTTTAGTCAACCTTTGGAAACTAGGATGTGAGAACATTAGTGAGATCCCTAGAGATATTTCTATGGTATGCCTAGGGATGTCCCTAAGGATAAGTATACGTATAAGATATAGTCCTAGAACTACGGTAACGATCTTAGAATTTAACATAAGATGTTAGATATTAAGGGTACTCCCCCTTTACTATGGTGTTTTCCCTATCATTATTTTTGCCTCTCACACTATTCTTTTTGGGTTTTAGACGATGGCTGGAACCCGAAGGAACCGTGTTGATCACTGTAATGGACAATGCAATGATTGTCCTCCTGAACAATCAAGTGTTATGGGAGATGGAGTGAAAAATCTTATTTCAATACTTACACAAGATATGAATCATTCTGGACTTCCAAATGAGCAGAGAAGGGAACAATATTCTATTGAGTCCTTCATGAGGCAACGTCCACCTTATTTCAGTGGGTCTTTCGATTCACTTGTTGCTGAACAATGGATCAGTACCACTGAAAAGATATTTTCAGTTCTTCAATGTTCTGAACATGATAAAGTCATCTTAGCAGTATATCGTTTGAAAGGTGAAGCTGATCAATGGTGGAATCTTATCAAGAATACGAGGCCAGGAGATGAAATTGAGTCCATGGAATGGGACGAGTTCAAGAACTTGTTTTTCAGTAAGTACTTCCCTCGTATTCTTTGGACAAAGATGGAAAAGGAGTTTCTTGAGCTGAAGTAGAAGGATGATGAATCTGATGGTATATACGAAGAGAATTTTACAAGACTTGCAAGGTATGCATATGGCATTATTATCCAACCTGAAAGTAATGTTGATCGATTTTTCTGTGGCTTAAAACCAAGTCTTCGAAGGGAATTAGCTATAAGAGACTTTAGTGGCTATGAAGAAATTGTGCATTGTGCTATCAAGGTAGAAATGGAAGTTGGCATTACATATCCATCTCATGGTTTTAACATGAAACGAAAGATGGAGTTCAAGGAGAAATCTCAGAATAATGGTGAAAAAAAGATGAATGTTTCCTTATGCTCAAAGTGTGGAAAGAAGCATGGTGGATATTGTCTTAAAGGGACAATTAAATGTTTCAAATGTGGAAAGCAAGGTCATTGGGCATTTGAATGCCGCAATGATGGGAAGAAGATGTCTAATGATGCAAACAAAGGAAGGGATATATAGAATGAACCTACTCCAATTCAATGTTTCAAGTGCAAAGAGATGGGACATTATGCCAATAAATGCCCTAATCCAAGGGTTAGTGATGATCGGCATGAGCAACCGCTTAAGGTAAAGGACAAAGGGAAGTCACATGCGATCACTATTGGAGATGTTGAATATGACAACGATGTGGTGGAATGATTAAGTGTTTATGTAATGGGATTCCAAAATAAGGTTGTATCATGGAGTATTGGAATATTTATGTATTGGTATAATGTGGTATTCAAAGTGATTTAGATATTTTTGGAAATAAGATGATATGCACATAATGAAGGGAAAACGAGAAAATGAAATGTTTAACAGTATTCATGAGCTCATCATTGATATAAGGACTAAGTGATATCATGGTTTGAGTATATAGAATTTTGAGGAATTTGTTATGTGGAAGGTGTTAACTTTTAACTGCATTCATGTTTTCACTAAGGTTCAATGGGTATTCAAGAGAGTACATGATTAAGGCCTTTGAATGTTTGGAATGTGACCAACAAGATATATCTTATGATATATGGGGATCAACAATGGTATTAAATCTCTGAGAGTGGACTGGAGTATTTTGGATAATCCTAAAGATTGGATTGGATTATGTTGGACATAAGTTAGTATTGTTTAAGGATAGAAGTTTTTTTGATATTATTATAGTAATATAGTTTTAGAAAAAGGACAACCTGCAGGACGGGCGACAGCCCATCACGTCGGACCAGGATGTGGGAATCGAACCCACAACCGAAGTGCGACTGGCCTTTATCACCTACCACTGACCTACAGGAAGTCCCTGTTTAGTAGAAACTAGTTTTATTATGTTACGCAGTATGATATATGAAGTATAAGTCCATTTTAGGAACCCTATATGATGAATCTCACTATAGATGGACTTATGTATTTTTTGATAACTTTTCTAACCTTTTGTTTGAGATAGATGGAATGACCCATCATTCTATCACATGATCTGCTAACACATCACGAATGACAAATTCAACTTCATTTGTTTAAGAGATGCAGTGGAAATTGTCCAAAGAACGACAAACGGTGAGACTATACCAAAATCACGAAAGTATTTCTTCTAATTCCAATTTCATCAACTTTAGGGAAATGATCATGAAAACAAAAAATGTGGTCCTAGTGATATTATAGCTGATGAATCAGATGGTACCTTAGATCGTCACAATTTTATGGCTTTGTGATTGTTGGCTTTTTCATAGCTATGTCCTCTACCACTCTCCATCAGAACATGATGGTTAGATTTCTCTTCCATGTCCATATTTTCACCTATGTTCTCCTATGTGGATACCTAGTGATTAGTTAACTTGGGTAACCATTATGTTTTATACATTAGTTTTTTAAGATAAGTTTTGGTATTCCTTTTTACGATGTGGGTTTCTATCAAAGAAACTTTCAAATAGTAAACCATTTATAACCCCAACGAATTTCGAGGGCGAAATTCATTTTAAGGGGGGTAGAATGTAACACCCCGAGAGTTTATGAAAAATATTCTTTTAATTTCATTAATTTATTGTGTTTTATTCTACACCAAGTTTAACTTGCGCTATACGAAACACCGTATTAGCTTGCAGTATACGCAACACTATTCGTGGATCGTGTTACACACAATTTTGATAATAGTTATTCTGCACAACATTGAGTATATATATATATTCATGGTATAAATGAAATATGGTTGGATTCTGTTATACGAAACAATGAAGGATTCTTTCACAACACGCAACCCTGACTTGGCTTTCATTACACGTAATCGCGACCTTCCTCGATAGCGTGTGTTGTACGCAATACTGGGTTTTAATAAACAACGATATATTATTATATTATTGTCATTAACTAGCCGTTATGAATAGTGTTAACTAAATTTTTAATTTTATAACATTATTATTCATCTTACACATTTTCTAGAACATGGTATAAGAACAAAATAATTTTTTCGGGTAAAATAAGTATTTTTCAAAAAATGCAGTTTTTCCGCCTTTTGATGGTGTACCCACATTAAATATAGTTTTTTAAATGTTTATAAGTTCAATTTGACAAAATAAAATTCTTCTTTGGAATCATGAAATAAAAATTTACTTTGGATAAATTTTTCATATTATTCTGGTAACTTTCACATTTTAATGAATAGTAAAAACACGCTATATTTTAATTAAAAACAACTTTTTTCATCGTAAAATATTATGTGGTTAAATTATAATATTGAATTGTTTTAAAGTATAAATAGAATTTATTTTTACCATTTAATATCTTGTATGTCATTAGCATTGATTTTACCTTGAATTCTTAAGTTAAATCAATTCAATCTTTTGCAATGTTTTAAACAAAAACCCGTTTTTATTCGACAAAGGGATTAATTTTAATTTAATTTCTGCAACTTCTGTGTATTGAATTTTAAAAAATGGATTCCATATTTGGAATCAGTGGGTCTAAATTATGTTAATAGGATACTTTTTATTTTTGGGAATTATGAATAGTAACTACGGTAAATTTTATTTACCATAGTTAAAGGTAAATCGGGTAATTAAGGGTAAATATAATATTTTAAAATTACCCTAAAAAATGTAAAAATCCTATTGGATGACTAAACAACGACCCATATCACCTATGGGTAGGATTATATTCATTTAATTAAATTTTTTCAATGAAAATAATTTAATTATTATTAAAACCAAAGAATGTGACAACATGTCACTTTCTTAAATATTATAAGTATAATAATTTTAATATAGTGATAAACTTAATGAAACTTCGAAAATGAATAGTCTCCAGAAAGATAATACAATAATATACATCATAAGACTTTATTTAGAATTTTTAGGGATTAAATAATTATCATTTATTATGACACAAAGATGATGCAGTAATTGTCTTATTAATGAAATATTGACATAATTGATTTATAAATGCCCAAATAAATGTAATTTGAGACTTTTTATGACTTACACTAATTTTAAACGTTAATATGACATGTTATTGTTTATTTAAGTAACATGGTTCGAACTTATCATTTTGTTATGAATTTCATAAAAATCATGTACCAAATAGTTTAAAAATTGACATAAAATAGTTTTTAAAACAAATATTATATTATTAATTGTTATTTTATTCATAAAAATCTAAGGTTCGGCCAAATGACTTAGATAAGATTATATATATTAATAATAAATTACTTGGGGTTCTTTTGGATTGATATAGTAAGTTTATTAGCCATATAGTGTAAGAAAACAAAAAGACACGGTAAAAGTTAAATTATTTAACTTAGAGTTAAATCTAATTGATAAGGTTAAAATAAGAATCTAAACTTGTCTAAATCCTATTGGATGAGAGGATTTAGACCCATCCCCACCTTAGCCTCTTAATAAATCAATTTTCATCTATTTAAAACCGAACTTGACTTTATAATAAAATAATAGTTTTAGTTATTCCAAAGGTGCCCCTCTCCTCCCTTATAAAAGGGCACCTCCTCCCTCTCTTCCTCACAAAACTTTGAGCCATCAATCTCGGACAACCCCTTCAAAATGTTCTTCTCCGCTTCCCTAGAAACATCCTAGAGGTTCTGGTCTTCCTAAAAGTCCAATTTTAGTGCCCTAAGAGGAGGTCTCAAAGAGGTGCTTCAAAGAAGAGGTAATTTCCGTTACAGATTCTTTCACCTTTATTTCTTCTTCCACTTCTTCTTATTAGGTTGTTTCATTATGAAGTAATAACATCAGTATCACTCATATACTGATATGTTATTATAAGTATGAAACAATCCTATTTCACCATCTATCCATCCTATGGAAAACGAAATCACCGCGCGTGCGTACATACGGAATACCGTCTCCACGCCGTGGAGAAATCTATTTTCCACCACCACCTTACTTGGATGGGTATAATGGTGTAAATAATAACTATATATTATTATTTCAAAGTGATATTGATTCTAAAATAGTATACATACACTCCAATACAGTCCCACGATCATGACAACGATATCATCGCTCGTGCGTACGTACGGACTACCGTCTCCACGACGCGATGAGATTCATTCTCCACATTAACCATTCATGAATGATATATAATAAGTAACCATGAAATATATGACATATTAATGATACAATATTTATGTGTATATATATGTATTCCATCTACTTAATTCCGTTCAACTCAATAAGGAAACGAAAACAGCGTTCATGCGTACGTACGACCTACCGTCTCCATGCACGGTGTATTTATTTCCATTTACTGATTTATTATATATATGTATATTCTGAATATATATATATATAAATCATGTTTTATATTCTGGAATTAAGTAATCATGATCTAAGTAATCATATGAATAATTACAAGTCAAAACACGGACGACAAATGAAACAATTTTACCCAAAACGCTCTTTAACGTGGAATTTACAAAAGAACAGGTAATATAAAGTTATAAGTGAACCATATATGATATAATAACAATGAATATGATTCTGTAATAAGTCAATGACATTATTTAAATCATTATACTGGAGTTTCGGACACTTACGAAGCAAATCAGACCTAAGGTAAGGGAAATATCACAATCTCATTTTTATCCGAGATTGTTTATACTTTGAAATTTACTGGGGTGTATTTTATCATACAAATCCATGTTTCCTGAATATGTAATATTATTTCCATCCACCTACAATTGTTTAAATCCAATTTTACCCTTCGTTGAGTTTTTAGTCAAAGATATGAAAGAAATATTTTTTCGTTTTTCATACGAGGTACTTTTTGACTTTTCCGACAAAAGTACGAGAAGAATGTTTTTTTAACCTATACGGCATGAATGGATTTTTAAAACATTATTTCCAAGAAGCTTCCTTTACAAGTTTTCATGTTTATTTTTAATCAACTTCTTTTACTTTATAATTTTATGACATGTTAAGAAAGAAAAATGTTTTTGAAGTATGAAGGATATTTTCCTCAAGAATGGAGTTCAAGTGTTTTATCAAAATTATTTTCCATCTAAGATAATATAGGGTTCTGTTTCTATCCCTATTATTACATTGATTTTATTATGTTGTTATTGAATTATTTTTATGAAATCCTTTATCTTATATGAATTGTTTTATGATGTCATGTTGTTTAAGAATCCCATTTTTATTACATGGGTTATGCAATGATGTATGATTTAAGATTTTGTGGCACACATAAGAATGGTATCATTATGAGATGGGTGGGACCTATATCTCCCTCCAGTTCATTGGGTAAAGATTTTATATCTCATGAGATAGACATGCCTGGAACGGTAGGTTATACCGGTTCAGTGAAACCGGACTGAAACGAGGGTGACTCGGTTCAGAAAGGGACTTTTTCCACTAAGATAGTCTTGGCAATGAGTCTTGACTAAAAAGAAATGATTCTTTATGATTATGTGTGTATTCCACAATGTTTCATGTTTTAAGTTATGATTATTGTGATTACATTTCACTGCCATGATTTATCCCATGTTATGAAACTATGCTCTCTTTTGCAAGTTAATATTTTCAAAATATTATGTTCTTATGATGTGATTGATATTTCTTTGGTTTACCCTTACTGAGCATTTGATCTCACCCTTTTATGTTTTCTTTTCCCCAGTATATAAAGAAAGGTTTTAGATATAAAAAAAAGGAAGATCATTTTGGGAGATGTTGACGATCTTTCACCAGGATTAGAATATTATATTCCGAGTTTCCAAAGACACTAAACTATTACGATCCTTGTGTGTGTGTTTTTGTTATGTACTAAGTATTCCTCAAAAGTAATGTAATGTCCATGTACGTCAAGCTTCAGGTCTCTACAGTTAGCTCAATTCTAGGACTATAACGTATACTTAACCTTAGGGACATCCCTTGACATACCTTAGAAATATCTCTTGGAATCTCACTAAAGTTCTCGCATCCTAGTCTCCAAAGGTTGACTAAACCATTCCACTGATACCAACTGTAGAGTCCCTAATCTTGACGTACATGGACATTACATTAATTTTTTGGAATTATTATTACATTACAAAAACAAACACACTAGGGCCTTAATAGTTTAGTGTCTTTGGAAACTAGGAATATAAACTTCTAATCATGTTGATATATCTTCAACAACTCCCATAACGATCATCCCCTTTTTGTTTCCTTTCCTAAAACCTTTATTTACTTCCTAGGGAAAATAAAACATAAAAATGGTGAGCTGAAATGCTCAGTAAGGGAAAACATAGATAACATAAAACAATGCATAAACATTTGGAAGCAAAAACTTGAACATGATATTTAAACATCAAAATCTTGAGCAAAGACATAAATCGTTGAAGTACGTAAGGCATATATCATAATAGAACATCAACCATGATAAAATGCGAATAAAACATGTAATTGTGGAAACCATTCAACACATGTCATGATTTCCATAGTAGACAAGGCATTGCTGCCAATACCATATTAGTGGACAAAGTCCCTTTCTGAATCGAGTTAACTCCTCGTTTCAGTCCTGTAACACTGAACATGATTAACTTACCGTTCCAGCCATGTCTATCTCATGAGATATAAATCTTTACCCAATGAATTGGAGGGAGATATTGGTCCCACCCATATCATAGTGAAATAATTATTACGTGTGCCACAAAATAAACTTAAAACATTCATCATAACCCAAAGAATAAAATGGGTTTCATAAAGATCATCCCATCATTTCATAATCCATATAAAACAAATGGACATTCCATAATAACAAAAGTTAACCATGTAAATCATAGATACATTAAACTTGAAACATACACATATCAAATAATGTCATCTTAGATGGAAAGTGGTTTTGATAAAACATTTGAAATGAATTCTTGAGGAAAATATCCTTTCTTCTTTGAAATCATTTTCTTTTCAAAAAATGCCATGCACTTTTAAAATAAATGTATTTTGTTGAAAACAGTCATAAAATAATGTAGGGTAAGATTCATGAAAATGAGGCGTTATGAAACCGTAAAAATCCATTCCCGCCATATAAGATAAAAATAACATTCTCCTCGTACTTTTGAAGAAAAAGTCAAAAAGTACCTCGTAATGTAAAAAAAAGAAAGATTCCTTACATACCATGTATTAAAAGTAAAAAATGGGTAAAAAGGTATTTAAACATACATGAAAACACTTTTACAAAACATGGACATGGATGATATAAATAACCCCAGTAAATACTTACGAATAAGAAATCTCGGATAAAAATGAGATTTGCAAAACTATCCCTTACCTTATGACCGATATGCTTCGTATGTATCCGAACCTCCTGTACAATGATTTAAATAATTTCATTGACTTATTATAGAATCATATTATTTTTTATGATATCATATATGGTTCACTTATGACTTTATATTACCCGTTCTTTTGTAAATTCCAGTTTAAAGAGCGTTTTGGGTAAAATCGTTTCATTTATCGTATGTGTTTCAACTCATCGTTCATGATATTATTACTTATATCATGATTTAAATAATTCCAAAATGTAAAACATGATTTATATATAATATATATTCATTATATACATATATATTATAGATCGATAAAAGGAATGAAATACACTGTTCATTGGGACGGTAGGCCGTGCGTACGCATGAACGCTGTTTTCGTTTCCTTATTAAATTGAATGGAATTGAGTATATGACATACATATATATTTATATATAAATCCAGTAGCATTTTTATTTCATATATTTAATTATTATTCATTATATATACATTATAATCATTCTCGAATAGTTAATCATGGAAAATGAATATCATCGCGTTCGTGGAGACGGTAGTCCGTATGTACGCACAAGCGATGATATCATTCCCATGATTGTAGAATTGTATTGGAGTGTGTGTATACTATATCAGAATAAATATCACTTTAAAATAATAATATATAGTTATTTATTTACCCCATTATACACATCCTTGTAAGGTGGTGGTCGAAAAACAGATTACACCACGGCGTGGAGACGGTATTCCGTACGTACGCACGCAGGGTGATTTAGTTTTCCGTAGGATGAATAGATGTTGAAATAAGGTTGTTTAATAATTATAATAACATATCAGTATATTAGTGATACTGATGATATTACTTCATAATGAAAAAACTAAAGAAGAATATGTGGAAGAAGAAAAAAAGTTGAAAGAATCGGTAACGGACATTACCTCTTCTTTGAAGCGCCTCTTTGAAACCTCCTCTTAGGGCACTAAAATTGGTCTTTGAAGAAGACCAGGACCTCTAGGATGTTTCTAGGGAAGTTTAGAAGTGAAATGGGAAGGGATTGGCCGAGCATGAAGGCTGAATGTGGTGTGAGGAAGAGAGGGAGGATGTGCCCTTTTATAAGGGAGGAGAGGGGCTCCTTTTGGAAAAACTAAAAATATTATTTTATTATAAAGCCAAATTCGGTTTTAAATAGATCCAAATTGATTTATTTCGAATATAAGGTGGTTATGGGTCTAAATACTCTCATTCAATAGAATTTAGACATGTTTAGGTTCCTATTTTAACCTTATCATTTATATTTAACTTTAAGTTAGATAATTTTACTTTTACCGTGTATTTTTGTGTTCTTACACTATAAGGTTAATAAACTTACTATAACAAGACAAAAGAACCCCAAGTTGTTTATTATTAATATATATAACCTTAACTAAGACATTTGGCCGAACATTATATTTTTAAGAAGAAAATAACAATTAATAATATAATATTTGTTTTAAATACTATTTTATGTCAATTTTGACAGTATTTGGTAATTGATTTTCCTGAAATTCTTAACAAAATTATTAGTTCGAAAAAAGTTATTTAAATCAACACTAACATGTCATATTAACATATAATTTTTTTTAATTAATAAAAAATCTCAAATTACATTTATTTGGGTATTTATAACATCATTTATGTCCATATTTCATTAATAAGATAATTACTGCATCATCATTGTGTCATAAATATATTAACTTATTTAAACTCTAAAAATTAAAAATAAAATATCATTATTTGTGAAATCGTTTTAGCTTTATAATGAATATTTATAGTCGAATTTAACTTATGTATAACCCTATATTTAAAATTATTTACTTATTAAACATTGATATTAACAATTTTAACCCTTCTTTAAATAAATTAATAATAAATGTCCTAATCTAATCCAATTGGGCCTAAATGGTCATATGTTATTCCTAAGGTTGTTTTTGGTCGAATTACACTTATCAAATATAATTATGACTTGTGTTAGGGTAATAATAATACCATTTTTACCCTTAATTACCCTATTTACTTTTAACCGTGGTAAATAAAAGTAAAACGTTACTATTCACCAAAAATTATTTTAATCTCATTGAACCACATTTTACTTACTGACATCAACCATGTCTCTCGGATTATTGAAAATACATTCCCAAAAGCGGTGAAATTATGTTTTATCTAAATTTGCAAATTCTCCTAGGAGGTCGGCAAAAGACGGTCAAAAGTTCAATAAAATTTTTATATATCTAAATTTATTAAAAAATGACTGCAATGAATTACATTGAACATATATAGGTATTATGTAACAATTTTGACCAAAAAAATTTTAAATAAAATAAATAATTATTTAAATAAAAAGTTAGGTTTTATATAGTAACTCAGTGTTTTCACTATTCATCAAAAATTGAAAATTTTCAGAAAAATACCAAAATTTCACCCTAGGCTAATTTAGATATTCCGAATCCAAAAATGAGGTCCATTTTCAAAAATAAAATTTCTAAAATTTCTAAAATTCGGTATTACTCTTCATAACAGCTGGTTTTAATAATATTTTAATAGCATATCGTTGTTTAGCGAAACTCAGTATTGCGTACAACACATGCTATCGTGGAAGGCCGCACTTGCGTGTAATGCAAGCCATGTCAGGGATGAGTGTTTTTCAAGCTCCTTTTGGTGTAGCGTACAACACAAGACATTAATGAAACTATTAAGAATATTTTTCGTAAAATCTTGGGGTGTTACAGGTACCACACTATCATGGATGTCCCCACCTCGACCCTTCTCAAAATTCTGTTTTTGGAAGTAACCATCTAGAATCATGTTGAGGGAGTACCGTGCAAGGTTAGTAAACTATGATGCATACTAAGAAACTACAATTCCTCAAAACATCAAATCCATAATGTCCTGAATCTAAGTGGAATGTAATCATGAGAGGTAGTGATCCACATGGAATAGTATATTGAATTCAGACCATGATAGTTTCTAATAATCTTGAATCTACAAGAATGAACTCTACTAGAACCCTGTTGGACCGTGGGAAAATGAGGTTCTAGTGCAACCATATGCATGGTCAAGTTCTCTAATGTTTTAAAACAAAATTCATATTCTCAACCAAATCCCCTACTGCTAGAGGATCTAGTTCACCACAGAACCTCAGTGGCCTCTAGTCTAATAACTCGTAGATTTTGTTAATCCAACATGCAACATGATCATAATGTTAATCAATAAGAAGGGGTGCTACTATCTTCCCACCTAAATAAATTATCTCATGTTGTTTCCCCTGAACTGTGTCTTCCTCAACCATCATATCACCAAAACTATCCTAAATTGGTAACCATCTTTTTCTATATTCATAGAGTAATCCTTCAAATTCAATCATTATATGACATAGTTTGATGAGTATATATATATGGGTAGATTCCCCAAAACTTATAGACACTTTATTCGATACTAAATGATACATTTAACAAAGTTCCATGAAATCAATTTCTCATTGTGCAGAGTAAACTAGCTAGTAGTTAGAGTCTTAGTGAATGGATATGTTGGTTACTACACCATAACTGTCACAAACCAACATGGGTTCCCTGGTAACCCACTAACCGAGCCATATCATAAAAAATTGGTTTCTAAAGAGGTTGTTCAGATTTTTTCTTGAGGTCAGTATGCTTTTTTGAAATCTTTTCGGGGATTAAGAGGTAGTTGTGATTGAGTGCCTAGTTGATCCCACCAAAATGATCCTTATGTCACCAGGTGTGGTTAGGGTAAGATTTCATATGGGTTAGTTATATTCCTTTCCTAATAGAGATTTGGATAGGTTGAAATCCAAATCTTGGTTTTCCCTTTTATTGAGATTATTTTAACATTCTACTCAGTTTTAGTGTTAATATAATTGTCTTGTTTTATCTATTTATATTGTGTAACATCATGACTTTAAGAAGATATGAGAATAAGATATAGGAAAAATGTTGATGTTGGACCTCAGAAATAAAATCCTATTGTTCATTCGAATCGGGTTGATGTGATTGTGTGCATTGTAAAATCTCTATGATAGGAACCACCATTAGTTTCCACTCAGGATCCGGTTTTGGATCCTCAGGGGGATATTCATTAGAATCATTCTCAAGAGTTCCTTCTCCATAAGCCACTAATCTTCAAAAGATCAACTGATCCTAAACATGCTGAGGAATGTTTTGGAAACGTATAATGTTTATTCACATTCTTTGGGACTCCAGAAGAGGTTAGGGAGAATTGTGACATCTTCATGCTAGAGGGACCAAGAAGGAGATGGTGGGACATGATGGTTATGGTAGGGAAACATGAGGGCTTATAGTGGAAAGTCATTAAAATTATTTTCACTAATTAGTTCTATCCAGATTTGATGGTGTTAGCCAAGGCTATGGAGTTTTCCAAGCTTGATCTAGATGAAAAAACTATGACTGAGTATTCAAAAAACTTTTCTTAGCTACTTCACTTTTCATCGGAGATCGTATCTAATGAGAGGATGAAGTCTGTAAGTTTCAATTTGGTACTTTGATTAGATGTTCGTTCTCAGGTTTTCTTACTAAAGATATCGACTTATGTTGACGGTTTGGAAAGGTTGATGATGGTTGAGATGGACTTGGATGTAAATTCAAGGCTGACGGGAGTTCCTTTTTCTCATAGTTACAGTGTCGGTTACTTCAAAGGAAAATGGAATCATGATGATTGTCATGGTTGTTCTCAATGTAAGAGTCATTCCAGACCGCCTATAGCACTAGGAAGAAGTCTGTTGACTTTCATTCAGTGTGAAAATCCATGATATTCTAGGAGTTCTTTCAATAAGGCACCCAAGAACAGTATATCATGCAGACATTCAAAACACTTATGAAGTTTCTTCAACCAATTCTCCACTCTACATAGTGGGACAAGATCATCAACTCCTCTTAGCACTGTAGTGAAATAAAATGATTCATGTTCAAAATGGTTCCAGCCACCAGTATCTGGAATGAAGCTTCTTCACACAGTGGAACAATATCCATAGGAAGTAGGCATAGTTCCAGTGCCTGTGAGAGTTACCATTACCATTTCATTGACATTAGTGACTGCTCATTTTAATATTGGTGCATCTCACTCTTTTATTTCAAATTTTATCGTTAACCAACTTAATCATCCTGTAAAGAAACAATCTTGAGCACTAGATATTACTACATCCTTTTTTATGAAGAGAAAGCAGGGTGCCTGTAGTCATGCATGTTTCATCTCTCTATCAAAATTTGAGCTATGTTGGATATTTTAGTTCCTGATATGAAATATATTGACATCATATTCGGGATGCATTGGACCATTTCCAAAAAAATCCCAAATTGATTATTATCTCTAGTGGGACTACTTTACTACAACCAGTGGTATGCCTATAGTTTTTCAAGCAGAATGGGACCCAAGGTCGAGTAGTGCCAAAATCTATTATCTAGAATTGGTGGAATGTGATATCAGTGTTTTCTTTTACCTATAGAAAGAGTTAATAGGTGGTGACATTCCTCTAGTTATCATTGAGTTTTTTGAAGTGTTCCCTTTATATTTCTATGGTCTTCCACTGGTGAGAGTGGTTGAATTTTCTTTTGACATACATCCTCTTAGTCAATCGGTCTCTATCCCAAAGTACCACATAGAACTAGCTGATTGGAAATAGATGAAGTCATATTTGGAGGATATTCTTGAGACACGCTTTATTTTTCCATGTGTCTCACCTTGGTCAGCACTTATTCTCTTTGCTACTAAGGATGATCATTATCTTCACCAATTTTATGATTATTGAAAGCTCAATTGAGTTTTGATAAAGAAAAAATCACTATTGACATTGATTGGTGATATATTTGATTTTCTGAAAGGGGGAAATTGGTTTTCTAATATCAAACTTCAATCTAGATACCATCAATTAAGTATAAAATAATCGTACATTAAAAATACCACAATTCGGGGAAGGTACACGAACTATGAGTACTTTTTTATTCCCTTTGGATTGAAAAATTATCCTATAGTTTTTCTGGATTTAATGAAAAAACTATAACATGAGTATAGAGATACCTTTGGGGTATCCTTTTTGGATGATATTATTTTTTACTCCAAGTCATCGGGGGATCATGTTCAACATCTGAGAATAGTTTTGATTCTTATTACCAATAAATTATTTTATGCAACAAAATATTAACGGGATTTACGGATTGAAGAAGTGAAATTATTTGGACATGCATTGTCTAAATAAGGTGTATCAGTTGATCCTGAATAGGTAAGGCTATTATAACATGGGAGAAACCAAAAAGTTTCATCAAGATTCGGCGATTCTTGCGCTTATTCGGATAATACCAAAGGTTCATGAAAGACTTATCGATGTAGGATTCTACAATAACTTTTATAAATTAGAAGGTGTGATGTTTAAATGGAATAATAAATGTCAGATTTATTTTGGTGAGATGATGCATCTGTTGACTACTACACAGGTGTTGACTGTTACTAAATTCAGGCATGTCTATGTGGTCTTTTTTGATGTGTCATGTTTAGTATTGGGTAGCGTTCTCATGTAGGGTGATCATGTTATAGAATATAGATATAATTATTTAAAGACACATGAGAAGAATTATCCCACCCATGAGTTTTAACATGCAGTTGTGATGCATGCACTTAAGTGCCAGTGGCACATACTTTTTGGAAAAATAATTATGTAGTATTCAGACAACAAAATCTAAATTTATATATTCTCAAAAAATTATTTGAACCTTTAGCAGAGGTGTTGGGTAGAGTACTTGCAGTCTTTTCACATTTACATTGCCTATACCACGGGGAAAGGTAATTTCATTTATAATGCTTTGATTAGGAAACTTCAAACCCAGGCAATAAATAAATCTTCAGAAGCATTGAATGTGATGATTCTTTTCGCATAGATGCATATTGGGGTTCAGGAGAAAGGGGCTGAATTTTCATTCACCAACATGCGATTGGAATCTACCATTTTTGAGTTGATTCTTCAGGATCAAGATGATGATGATGAGATCTATAGAATTAGAGAATCCCTTTATGGTGGGGAAACAGTTTCATAGTGGTTGTTCTCGAAAGAGGGTGTTATATTATATCAGAATGGATTTTTTGTGCCGTTAGTGGTGAGAAAGGTATTGATATGGGATTTCCATAATTCCCAGTGGGTTGTGAACTCAAGAACCACTAAAATGTTTTATGAAATGATCAAGTAGTTCTGGTGGGTGGGAATGAGAGGAGACATTGATGATTTTGTCTATCATTTCTATATGTTCCAAAAGGGGAAATTTGGGCACCTTAAACCTACAAGTTTACTTTAACTACTTCCAGTTCCTACATGGATGTGGGAGGAGATCTCAATGGACACTATTGTTGGGTTTCCTCATACCCTAAGAAAGAAGAATTTGATATGGGTTTTGATTTATAGGATGATCAAGTCGGATCACTATATACCCATTCTTGATATTTCCAAAGTTAAGGAGTTGGGAAATATCTATTTGAAATAGATTTTTTACTTACAAGGAGTTCCATTTTCTATAGAATATGATAGGGATCCTCGTTTAACTTCTCGATTTTAGAAAGTCCTTCAAGAGGCACTAGGATCTTAGGTTCATTTTAGCATTGCCTACAATCCGTAATAACATGGACAAACATAATGAGCTATACATAATCTTGATGATATGATTCTTTCATGTATCCATGACTTCGACGGGGCTTGAGATGATCGCATTAGGATGGTTGAGTTATCATATGACAAAAGTTACTAGTCTACTATTAGAATGGATCCTTTTGTGGCTTTTTATGGTTGTCGTTTTATGTCTCTATTGTGTTGGTTGGAGATCAGTGACTGTTATTTTGTTGTACCTAGCATAGTGCAAGAGACAATAACCGACACTCATATAATATATCACAGTATGTTTATTGAATACAGACAATATAGGTCTTATGTTGATTGACATTATAGTCCTTTGGAGTTTTCAGTTGGTGATTAGGTCTTCTTAATGGTTTCACCTAGTTTGGGTCATCAACGGCTTGGGAGGTAAGGGATGATTTCTCTTAACTTTTTTGGGAACATTCGAGGTAGTTGAGAAGGTGGGGAATGTTTTGTACCATTTTCACTTCCACCATAGTAGATGTTAATACATAATGTGTTCCATGTATTGTAGATGAGAACAATCTATTTGTTTTATCTCACATTTTTAGATGGAGTGTTCTTGAGATCGAGCTTGATATATATTTTACTTATCAACCCATCAAGATATTTGATTCTGAGATGAACGTGCTTCGTGGGAAGACACACCATTGGTTTTGGTTCTATTAAAAAATGGCTTCGATAGTCACGAGACATGGTAATGCAAGGCCCTAATTAGAGAGCAGTGGTTTCATATATTTTGCATAGAAGCTTCTTGAAAGTCATTCTAGGGATATAATGTTTTAATAGAGGGGAGGTTGTAACATACCATTACCTTATTCATGAAATTGTTCAACTTTTTCTAAGTTCCATTTTTATTAAAAATGCTTTTATGTAATTTTTCTGGGTTTACTGTATACTGCAGAACATGTACATGCTTTGTACTTAAATTACACATCATGTACTTGGTATAGGTTTCATGTTGTGGACTTGGAGATCATGTCATGAATAAGGAGGACACATCAAGAGCTGGTATACATAGTTTACATGAGCTATAAGTAATTTTGGGATTAAATAATGGGGTTTTAACCAGAGATGATGGGTTTTTTGGAATACATGTCCAATTTGGCCTACACGTGCTGACCCCTAGGTACACGTCCGGACTAGTCACACACCACGCCTTAAGTAATGGATTTGGTAGTACTGGTCAGTCTATTATTCCCAAACCTATTAGATATCTACCTTAGACACTCCCTAGGTGATTTTTAGAGGTTCCCCACCATCTAGTTAGATCTTATCAGCTTCATATCTTTGTTGCATGTATAGTGTGATTCTCAGTTAAGGGTTATCCCTTGTTCTTCGAGTTTGCCTCCTTCTATAATATTATTTTTTCAAACATGTTTTGTTTCTGAAATTTGAATGATTTATTTGGATAACCTATATTTGGAATCTGTTATAGAATCATTGGGGGTTTCTAACTGGGATTAGGATGACACCCTAGTTTTAAATTTAGCTGTTTCTAGATTTACTTATACAATGCTCAAGCAAAAGAAATAGATCTCTTGGAGCTGGATCCAGTTGTTGATCTTTGGACATGGTGAGTTTCATCCTTAAGGACCCTGGGTATATTTTCCTATTTTAGTACTTTGATTTTAGTACATTATACTTATGACTTTTTTATTCTGGTACATTTATTCCCAATGGAGTTTTCATATAGATATGCGTTCTGTATTTTATAATTCACTTCGTATTCTTGAGGAAAAATCATTCCCACTTATATGTTTTCCAATTATAGGTGTTATCCACCAACTCATGGGGATATGGAACTCCCTTCAGGTAATTTCATGGCTAGATCAGTTATTGGATTATAAGGGTACCTAGGCTGGTTCATGGAAAATATTGGGTTCGTTAGACTAAAATCCACAAATGAAAAACCTTGACACTATTTTCCAGAGTTCTCAACCAAATCTCATAATGGGAAACAAAACTCCGAACACCAACTTGAGGTTTCACATCCTTTAATAGCAATCTATCTCGAATTGGCCCATTAGAGACCACCTAGGTGGTGGAAGGACAATTCACAAATACCCCAATCCCACCTCCATAGGCCAGGGGTAAGAGACAAAAAAATAATGAAATAACCAAAATGAGATCCATTTTCCTAATGTCTATGTACACACCCACACAACCATCTACATGAATAAGAGTAGATGAATAATAATAAAAAAGAGTTACATATAGTCTAAAATCCATGAATGTAACAACCTATATGGAATACAAAAGTGTGAGATAAGATAATATGAAAATTTAATGGGAAAAATAAATTCCCAATTAGAAAATTTATCCAAACCTAACAATAACTAGAAAAGAAATTATGAGAGATTATTTCACTAGATAACCTTGCTTAAAACATTGTATGTGGTCAATGAAAATCATGTAAACCTATGTTCCAATGAAATTTCCTCTGACCTCTCCATTATCTACATAAGTTACAACACATGTGGGAACATACCATGCAGTGGTTATTATATAAATACCTACTATGAAGCCCTGAAAATCAGAGGTAGAAATATAAGACATGATAGAAGTAGATAGTTCAGCCCAAGAAAGAGTGAAATGAAACACAACCCGAAATATATATCTACACATATAATAAATCCATACAAGATATAAATGGGATCTCTATGTCATAGCCTAGCATTTAATGATGAGTTTACAAACAATTCTAAAAGGTCCATTACTGATTCCAAAAAAATTGCATGTTTTTTCAAATAAGTAATCATGTAGAGAATCAAAACCCCTATACTATGATGCATAGTAAGAGGGAAACAATCATACAGTGGATGACCCAATCCATTGTTCATTAGGGTGGTATACATAATATATACTTGATCTAAACCCTAATGTGTTAGGGGGGGTACCACTCAGTTTTTATTTAGAGGACAGTCACCCTAATGCATTGCGGGGTACAACTCAACAGATAAGTAAAAGTCTCATGCACTAATGTGAAAGGGGGTAAAACTCAGTACATAGATATTCAACTCATGTATTAGTAAATAATGGGGTACCACACAATATATAGAGGAATTGTGTCATATGAAATCAGTGGGTACCAATTTGATGATATAGGGGCCACACCTTATTGCATACGTGGGATGCCACTAATTAGGTAGATTGGGTACTCATTCTATAGTGTGTAAGGGGGTTCCATTCAGAAGAATGATTGAGGACCCATGCCCTAGTAAATAATGGGGGTACCACTAAGTAGATAGAGCACCCACATTCTATTCTATAAGAAGATACCAATCGGTAGATAGATATAGGTATATTTGGGAACCTCGCCCTAGTCTGATGAATGGATTTCCAACCCCATCCTCTATATGATGATATTTCTTGATCACTACCATTATCAAGTACCAATTAAATAAGTTAAATTCTTATAAATCATAGCTTCTTATTTCAAAAACCACTATAAATTCAACTAACATGTTCTATGTTGTAAAATACTCAGGAGAGACTACTCACTAGCTAAAAAGAATGTCACAATTACGAAGATACTAGTGGTTGAATTCTCTCTATGTAGGTTTATGTACGTATGTCGTGTGGTGTAGAAAAAAAATTATATTTTCTATGTGTAGTCTATTTATTATCCCTTTGATGTCTTCTGAAGAGGAGTACACACAATACAGTTTGTCACTTTTAAACAAGAGTAAAAATGTATTTCTTTTAAAATAAGTAAATAAGAAAATGATTGAAATGAAATTTGAAATTTAAATTATTGAAAACTATGATATTTAAATTTTGATTATGTATGAACAAGTTTCCAAATTTTAATGATATATTTTTCAATTTAATTCATGCATCTTCATCTAAGATTATTAAAGTGATATTTCATAATTGTTTCCCCTCACTTCCTTGGTGAAATTATAATGGTGAGAGAAAACCCTACCAAGATCTCAGTTTGGTATTCTATCCTTCCATATACAAAAGAGTTGTGATGAATATCCTCAATTGACTTGAGAAATACTAGATTTGGTCTTTTTTATCACAAATAATCAATAAAATCAACTACTCCTTTTACATGTAGTGATGATTTTCGAGTGTTTCTCCACTAATCACTGGTCTATTCCATCGTATATAATCTATAAATCAGATGACAGAGATAATGATTATTTACCAAATAAAAAAATCAATAACAAAATTAAAATTCATGAATGATTTCACTTGATAAAAAATATTATATATTATATTGAAAACAACATTCAATAAAAAATAAATTTCATTCAATTATGTCCATGAACTCATGAATTTTAAAATAATAATCCAACCTTTCCCTAGTAAATCAAAATGTTTACCCTACCATGGTATCATTAATCGAGATGAATGAGGATGAATAATACATTAAAATATATGGAAATGAAAAGATAAAAAAGAGAGAAATCTAATGAAGTTATCCTCCTTATTGTCCCAGAAGGAATTGGATGGAATGAGATGCTTTGAGAGGGAGTTTCTCACCACCTTTTATAGGAAGAATTTGTTCCCCAAATGTGGACACGATGTAGCCCCAACAATGAAATCTTCATAATTTTCACCATTATTTAATGTTTTTCATAAATACCTTGGATTTATACACTCAATGTTTAGTGTACTTGGACATGTATTATGAGAGTTATGACTATTTTACTCTGATAATATTTTTGTCTAGTCAGACTCTCCAAATTGCAAACCTCTTAATTAGAATGCCTTAATAACCATTAAAACGGCCAATAAACGTGCCGAAACCTTATTAAATGATGTTAATAAATTACTTGTGCATCCACCAACATAATATCATTGTAATTGGTCCCACTATGAATGTGCTCGGGCCCCAACACCAAAACTCAATAGATCTCTACACAGCTTTCATGGACCAACTTGTGATTTTCTTTTGGGCTTCTATATGCTCGATTCAGAATTTGTTTCATAAGGATGAAATAAATCCATATATGTTTAGAATACTAAGAAAGAAATAATTTATCAATTTTATCAATATATAAAATGTTATGGACAAAATACTAGAATAAATTTAAATTGATAAAAATCTGAAATGGGCCACTTTTACGTTTATGCTCAAAATACCACGAATATCATAAAATTTGGAATTTCATCTTAAAGTAATACATTGTTTGTATTTAAAATAAGGATATTAAACATGAATTTATTGAAAATATTTGATCTATCAATTCCCCCACACATAGCACTTGGAATCATGGACAAGTCAATATCAAAATTAAGTCAAATCAAATCCAAAACACATTCCCTGGTGATCTACAAAATCCACACCAAGAAACAAAAATATATCATGCATCATAAATAACTGTTATATCAATTGTTTTATTTAGATAATTTAATATATTTTGACCTTTTTAATTATCCCATGCACACAAAACATCTACTTGTCATGAATTTTCTCTCTTCTCACAATTGTCAATGTTCAACATGGCTTTCCTCATCCGAACTCATGAATGAGTCAGCATTGGCTTGATATATTCCTAAATATCCACCCGATCTGTGTTTAAGAAATTTTTTTCTAATGGTAAATTTTTGGGGTTGTTTGGTGGATTCCAGTTGGTCGGATTTAGATGTTAAAAATTTTGTGGCTGAAAAAGAAGGTTGGATCATTTGGAAGAAAATTTTAAGGATTCTAAATTTCACTCACGTATGGAATAATTATCTTCCAATTTGTAGAAAATTAGCTCCATTATCATGAAAATCACGGAAAACTCATGAAATTTAGAATTTCAACAGAAAAAAGTTCTTCTCAACCTTAGTTTTTATTAAAAGATCCAACTAGGCACAACATTATTTCTACTCTTGAAGTTCTATAAAGCCACTTATTATTTTATCATTAAAGTTATAGAAAGTCGCATATTTAAAAAATGATCACTTTAAAATAAATATCTGCTCATCAAAATTTAATTATCTACCAAATATATGAAAAATTGAAGTATTGAACCACAAGTCATCATCCCCCACACTTAAGTACAACTAGATCATGTAATTTAACTTCATGAGCATGTGGGATAATGAAAATTAGATTGTAATGTGGCTAACCAAACAATTTGTTCATGGTTTCTAAAATTAAAAAGGAATAATGTACATAGAGGGACATAAAAAGGGAGTATTTTGAAAATGGGGATTAAACCCAAATAAATTCTTCAGTCATTTAAAACAAAAGTACCTCAAACCCTCATGTTTTGATAAGAATAGACAAAATTATAATTAAAGAATGAATGGTCTGGTTCTATCAAGAAATGATGTGAATGTAAATAATATGGAAAAAATGTTTTAGAAGCCTCATTGGTAAATGATTTCAAGAAGATTCAGTGAGATGTGGCATGGGATTCAAAAATCAGAGTAGTTTTCATCAAATTCCCAAAGATTTCAACTTGAAACAATGAAATTTCCAGCATTCATTTAATCCCTATTTCATGTAATAGATTGGATAAATCATTTAAATGTGTTTCAAATATTTCAATGATAGTAATTTCAGATCAGATATTTAGAAAGCACACAAAAATTGAAAAAGACACCCCAAATTTGAGAAATAATGTTTTTTAAAATAATAATAATAATACTAAAAATCCTAAACTATAAAGGTTCCCATCTCCCAAACATAAATTATACACTATCCACAGTTCATTAAAATGTATTCAACATGTAAGGATATTTTTTATTAATTAACAAAAAACAAGTAAGTATAAAGGATAGGTACAACCTGACTTATTCACAGTGCAGCATTGAGTTAAGCTCTGGAGTGTTGCACTCTGAAAACGTACAAAAATTAGAACCAAATAAAAAATATGATATTTTTTGAAATAAATGAAATTATAAATAGGATGATAATAGAAGGATAGATCTTGGTTTAACCCCCAATGTGGTCCCTTGGTTTTGACTTCCTCCAAATGAGTAGTTTTAATCGGTTATTCATTATATGATGGTGTCTGAAGTTTCTTTTTCATGAATAAATAATAATTCATATTTCTAGAATTTACTACTTATTTTTTATTTAGGACTCCATGGATATAATACTCGAAATCCACCTCTATGGTAATTATTTAAAATATGGATGGTGGATGTAGGATAATGAATAAGAACTCCTCTTTCTTGGTTTCCATTTTCCTACTTTCTTCTTCATTCACCAGTGGGTTCTCTAGGTATACTGCATCATTGGAATAATAATTGGGAAAGTCATAGTTTAATTCTATTTGAAATAAAATTAAGGTTGAAAAATAAAAAACAAAATTTTCCCTTTCAATGTATGCATTTTCAGACTCTATTTCCTCATCAAAATCGCACGGGATCTCCTCTTGATCCCCCTCTAATAAATGATCAAAATGTTTTGGGAGATTCAGTGGTTCCTCTTTTGCTTTATCTTATTTTTCATAATCATCCTCCATAGAAAAACATAATTTAGTATTATCTAAAAATTTCAATCAAGGGGAGGTGATACACAATTCATTATTAATACAATTAGATTATAACAAGTTCAAGAAAAGATTATCACCCAGATTTTGTTCATTTAAATATCATCTTCTGTGGAAATCACCTCATAGTTTTAAGTTATAGCATATAGAGGTGGGTAGTCAGTCTCCTCCATTTCATGGATCTCTATAAAAATATCTTGGAGGAAAAATGGGTGATCTTCCTAGACTTTGTATTATTCATAAAATTCTACAATGTAATGGGAAGATTCAATTATCTTTTGGGTCATTGCTTTAAAAAAATTTATGTCCTCCCTCATTCCAACTATGAACTCTTTGAATGCTCGCTCCCCATTATTTGACTTTAAAAATAACCTAACCTATCTAAAAATAATAGAAAAACTATCATCCTTGGAAAAATGTGAGATAATAATGTTTTATTTCGTTGGTGTGTAATTGTTTCATGAATTAAACATATAATAATTTGAAAAAAAACAATAAAAAGGATTATTTTTTTGGAAACAATTATTAGAAAATATCATATATTCACAATTTGATTTTCAAACTACCTCCTAGGAAATCGCGCAACGCTTGAAACATGCCTATGGTGGGGTGTGGGAAAATAATTTATATATTCCATTTGTGTTATCTAGTGATTAACCCTAGGAAGTATCATAAATAGGAGTGCACACAAAATAGTTTTTCACTTTAAAAGAGGGTAAACATGTTGTGTTTTTAGAATAAATCCATGAGAAAATGATTGTAACGAATGTTTAAATTGAAATGATTGGAAAAAATGATGTTAGATTGGTTATTAAGTCAGATTTGGTTTAAAAATTGCAACTTTATCGTTTTTCAATTTAATTCAAACCATTTATTTAGATATGATTAAAGTAAGGCTTTACAATTTGTTCCCCTCAAATCTGGGTTGAAATTGGGATGGTGAGAGAAAACCTTACCAGGATATGAGTTTGACCTACTCTACTTCCCTTGTACAAAAGAGTTATAATGAATATTATTATTTTCCTTTTGAAATAATGGATCAGATATTGTTCATCCAAAATAAACAAGAACATCAACTACCCCTTTTACATGTACTAGTGATCGTCGATTACTTCACCAATAATACATGGTTTATTCCATCGTATATAAACTAGAAATTAGCGGAGGTAGATAATGATTATTTACCAATGAAAAAATCTATAATGGAATTAAAATTCAAGATCAATCGTACATTATAGTTAAATATTCTATATTAAATTGAAAAATACTTTAATGAAGGAGGAAACTTCAATAAATTATATCTAAGAACTCATGCATTACCAAATAAAAAACCAATCTTTCCCCAATAAATCAAAATCTATACCCCCTATGGAAAGGGTAATAGAGATAAATGGGCATGAATAAGGCATTAAAAATCCATGTAAAAGAAAATAAATAAAAGGGAGATTGAAAAAAAGTTCTCCTTCTTATTTTCCCAGAGAGAATGAGATAAAATGAGATGCTTTGAGATAGAGGATCTCCACTCCTTTTATAGGAATAATTTGTCCCCAAAATGATGACACATTGTAGACCGAATAAAATACCTATTCACATGTCTCACAATTCATCAATTTTTTTCATAAAGGTCTTGTTTCTATATCCTCAAAATTCCAGTGTATTTAGACATGTATTCTGATAGTTATTCACATTTTACTCTAATAATTTATTCTATCATGTATGACACTCAAAACTACAAACCTTCGAATTAGAATGCCTTAATGGCCATTAAAACAGACAATTCACACATTGATTCCTTAATAACAGATTTTCCAAAACTCATTTTACATCCACCCACCAAATTTATTAGTAATTGGTCTCACCATAAATGAGTTAGATACCCATCACTAAAACTCAATAGATTTGTAGACATATTTCATTGTCAAAATTGTGATCTTCTTCTGTTCTTCGATATGGTCGATTCTAGAATTTGGTCAATAAAGATTAAATAATGACCTGGATATTTAGAATACAAAAAACAATTAATTTCACAGTTTAAAATAATATAAAAAATTTAATATCCAAAATACTGAAATAATTTAAAACTATTAAAAATTAGAATTGGTCTATTTTTAAGATTAAACTCAAAATACCACCAATATCATAAAATGTGGAAAATTATCTTAAAGTAACACTTTGGTTGGATTGAAATAAATGTAATTAAATATAAATTTATTGAAAATATTTTATATATAAATTCACCCACACTTATCACTTAGACTCCTGGACAAGAAAATATCAAAATTAAATCAAATCAGATTGAAAATGCATTCCCATGATATCGACAAAATCCACACCAAAAAACAAAAAAGAGATCACAAATCATCAAAAACCATTATTTAAAGTTCTCTATTTATATTATTTAATATATTTCCACATGATTTCTTATTCCATGTACACAAAACACCTACCTCACATGAATTTTCTACCATCTCACAATTTTAAAGGTTCAACTATGATTTTCTTATCTGAAAAGTGTCACCATGATCTTGATAAATTCATATATCTCCACCCAATGTGATTCAAGGACATGTGTTTCTCAAGAGAAATTTTTAGGGTTTTTCTGTGGCTTCATGTTGGTAGGATTTAGATATTAAAACTTCTGAGATTGAAAAAGGAAGTCTTGGATATTTTTTGAGAAAAATTGAAAGATTACATTTTTCACTCAAGTGTGGTCTCATTATCTACCAGTTTATAGAAAATTATCTCTATTATCATGAAAAATAAATGATACACCAATTAGAATATCTCCAAAAAAATTATTCTCAAACATATTTTTTCTTAAAACCTAGAGATAGGAACACCTTATCTCTACTATTGAATCATTGGAAAGGCCTAACATCGTTTATTATGAGAGATCTAGAAAGGCACAACATTAAACCAAATGAAAACTTCAGTGGAAATCATCTCTTCGGTATTTAATTTTCTTCCCAAACTATAAAAGAATGAGGTATTACACCACATTACATCTTCCCCCACACATAAGTTCAAATAGATTATACAATTTCATTTCAAGAGTAGGTTGAATATGGAAAATTATATTGTAATGTGGGTAACCTAACAGGTAGTTTAGGGTTTATAATGTCTAAATGGATTAATGAACAAGTTAGACCATAATAAAAATGATTAATTTGAAAATATGGATTAAAACCAAATAAATTCATCAATAATTTAAAACCCATAAACCTCAAACCATCATGTTTTGGAAGGAAATAAAATAAAATTCTCGTTAAAGAAATCATGGTATGGTTCTCTCCAAAAATGAGGTGAATGTAATGAATATGAATACAATGGTTTAGATTCATCATAGGTAAGTGATTTAAAAAAAAGGCAGTGATATGTGGCATGGGATTCAATTATCTGAGTAATTTTTATGAGATTACCAAAGATATAGACTTGAAACAAAGTCATTTTTAGCATTCAATTAATATTTGTTTTGTGTAACAGATTTGATCACTCGTTGAAATTGGTTTCAAAATTGACAATGATATGAATTTCAGTTCAAATTTTCAAAAACACCCAAAAATTGAAAAATAAACACACCAAAATTAGAAAAATAATAATAATTTTTTAATAATTGTTATAATAATAATAATAATAATAATAATAATACAAAACTACAAAGGTTCCCTTTCCCCACACATAAATGGTGAAGTTTTGTCAATTAATTCAAATGGATTTTGCATGTAAGTATATTTTTTATTGATTCATAACAAACAAGAAAGTATAAAAAATATGTACATACTGACATATTCGTAGTGCAACATTGAGTTAAGATTTTATGTTTTGCACTGTAAAAACCTACAAAAAAACTAAAGAAAACACAATACATTTATTGAAAGAAAAAAAGTGTAAATAGGATGTGAATAGAAGGATAGATCTTTTTTTAATCCCCCGTGTGTTCCCTTGGATTTGATTGCCTTTATTTGGAATGGTCTAATCGGTTATCCCTAATATGATGGTGGGTGAAGATTCTTGTTCTTGATCCAATTGTAATTCTTCTTTCCAGCTTGTTGTACATCTTTTTTATTGTGGACTCTATTAATATAGTTTTACAAATCCACATCTATGGGAATGAGATAAAAATTGCATCTTGGAGGTAGGATAATGAATGAGTCCTCCTCTTTCTTGGTTTCCATTTTCCCAATTTCATATTCATTCACAAGTGATTTCTAAAGGTATGTTGCATCGTTGGAATAATTATAGTGAATGAAAGTGTTTAATTTTATTTGTAATAAAATAAATTCTTTAAAAATCAATATCAATTTCTTCCATTTTAAATTAGGCATTTTTTGTCTTTATTTCCTCAAGTAAATCCTCTTTTATCACCTCTTGAACTCCCTCCAATAAATGATCAACATTTTTGAGGAGCTCCAGTTGTTCCTCTTTAGGTTCATCTTTTTTCCATTATCATCATACAATAAAAAACATAATTTGGAAGAATTTGAAAATTTCATGCAAGGGGAGGTGAGAAAAAATTCATTTTTAATAAAATTAGAATATAACTAGTTCAAGAAAAGATCATCTTACAGATTTTGTTCGTCGTCAATATCTTCTTCATTGGAAATCACCTCTTATAGTTGAGTATTAGTATATAAAGGTAGGTAGTCAGTCTCCTCTATTTCATGGATCTCTATAGAAAAATCCAAGGATACTAAGGGGGGATCTTCTTGGATATTGTATTCTTCATAAAGTTATGGATGGTAATGGGATAACTCGATTAGCTTTCTGGGCATTTCATTAAAAATTTGTTTGGTCATTTTATTTTTCTGTCCATCTATATCCTCATTGAATGTCTGATCCCCATTTTTTGACATTCAAAATAACCTCAACTATTTAACAATAACATAAAAACCATCATCCTTGAAAAAATGTGATATGAAAATTGGTTCTTTCACCAAACTGTATTTTTTCCATTAATTAATGAAATAATAATTTGAAAAAAACATTAAAAAAATAATTGTTTTTTAAAATATATTTATTATAAAATGTCAAATATTTAGAATTTGATTGTGGTACAAACTCCTAAGAAACTGTGCCATGTTTGAAGTGCAATTATAATGGGGCATGGAAAAACAATTTTTATATTCCCTATGTGTACTATTGTGATTAAACCTAGAAATTATCTTGAAAGGAGGTCAAAAAAAATAGTTTTTCACTTTTTAATGGGGATAAACATGTTGTCATATCAGAATATATAAATAAGAAAACTATTGAAATGAAATTTGCGATTGAAATGATTGAAAACTATGGTATTAGAATGGTTATTAGGTTAGATTCAGTTTCATAATTGTAATGTTATCATTGTTAAATTTAATTCAAACCATTTATTTAAAGATGATTAAAGTGAGATTCCATAATTGTTTCCTCTCACTTCCTTAGTCAAATTATAATAGTGAGAGAAACACTTACCAAGATCTCAGTTTGGTCAACTCTCTTTCCATGTACAAAATTGTTGAAATGAATATTCTCAATTGATGTTGTAAATACTTGTACTAGCCTGGTTTATCATAAAAATAAATAACATCAACTACCCATTTTATGTTGTGACTTGGTTTTTTCCTAGTCAGAATTTGGTATATTTCGACGAATAAGTCCAGAGCTAGGTGTGAATATGGCATGAGATTCAACGGACAGGTGTTCCCGGAATTAATTTTATAAAATTATTAGGCATTTTATACAATTAATAAGTAAGGAATGTGTTATCCCCTAAAAATTAGCTCAGATCATAAATTTGAGGGAACAATTACGTCTAGAGTGTGCCATTTACCATATGCAGGGTGTAACCATTGTGGGAGCAGGCCTGATATATAAAAAGGTGATTAAAATAATTTTAATAAATAAATGAACAAGTATATTTAAGGGAATCGTCTTGAATAACTCCTGAATAGGGTATTTGATCACTTTTTTGACCCCAACGTTGCCTTCAGAACATCGTGATTACCCTATGGGGACCTAATCCCCACCTCTCCGAGAGATCTAGTTAGGGGTGTTGATTTAATTAATTAAATTAATTATTTAAATTGGGGGAATCAATCTATCAACCCCCCCCCCCATTACTCTACTCTATGTGGGTTGTAAATACCCCTCTTATCCTCCTCTGTTCCTTGATGTAGATATGCCAAATCGAGCAAACAAAGTGATGTCGGTCTCGGATCTTGACAGAGAATGCTCCCAGATGATGAAGCAGCAGCAGCGGAGCGTGCAAAGTGTCAGTATTTCGCCAAAAGGTAGGCGGTTTGAGTTTTAAAATCCCAGATCCAATTTATGCATTTTTTTCCTTTTAAATGATTATAAGTGTTGTGTAGTTCAGTTCCCAATAATTTTGAAACATGTTTTAGATCTTATTTTGGAGCATCGGGGTGCTCCCGGTTGTTCCCAGAAGTTTTCTGGAGAAACACCTGGATTCTGGCAGTGTCCATGTAAAAATCCAATGTTGGAGATGGCAATATTGTGGGGGTACTTTGGTTTCTAGCACCGGATTGTCGGATTCTGTCTCTAGTGTGGTGGCTTCTGGTGAGAGAAGTGGTGGTCCATCCAGAATTTTATGGGGTTTCTGTAAACCCTTTTAACTCACAAATTAGAAGTCAGATTCGTGAGCCGTTTGTGTTAACACGTTTCTTTTTTATAGGAATCCCTTTTTAATATGTTTTAATGATTTTATGAGTCAGTTTAAGATCCCAGTTTTTGGAAAGGTATTTTTTTATGTGTTTTGGGTTGAACACTTTTCTTTTGGGGCTTTAAAAGGTTTCATGGAAGTGTTAGAGGTGTTGGGGTGTTCCGGGGACTCGGGGCATGGAAGAAGGGTAGTCTGGGAAAAGCAAACCATGACACATGGCCAATGCACAGTCAGCCAAACTTTGCGGCCTGCCCAGACTAAGCCGTGCGACCCTCCCTCATCTGGAAAAAAGTGAGCTCACGTTTTGCGGACGGTTTTCCAAACCGTGTGGCTAAATCATGTGAAACCCCCCCCCCTCCAGGCAGTGGCATGCACACAGTTTGTGCACGGTTTTCCAAACCGTGCAACTAAACTGTTCGACCACTTAATGTTAGAAAATTTACAAAATTGCCACTCCGGGCTTTATAACCCCAACTATGGATTTTCCTCCCATTCCTCCTCTTACTCCCTTGGAACGAACCAAAACACCTAAGGGCTCCAAGAGATCAATCTCCTTTGATTCTAAGGCATTTTTGGCATCGTTGGTTGCAGATCAAAGCTCAGGGTAAGGCTAATCCCATCCTTAGTTCTTTTATTTGTTTGGGGTTTGTGTTTTCTCTCCCTCGTGTTTCGAAACCCTAAAACCCTATCTTTTGGGTGTGTTCTAGGTTGAAGCTCCAAGGGTTGGTCAAATCGTGGTCTAAGGGATCGATTAAATGGGATAATGTGTAAATTGATTAAAGACCATAATGGGAAAGATTATGGGTTTAATGTTGAATTCTTAGTAAGATAGGCATAACATATGGGAATTGGGTGAATAGATAAATGAGTTGAAATGGTAATGTGTTAATGTGTTAAGGCATGATGTGGTTTCCCATGTGGGTTGTTGTGAATGATGGTTGCCGAAGGGAAATGGTTGGAAGGTTTATGGTTACTTATATATAAGCATGTGCACATGGCTTGGTAGTGTGGGGTATAACTTGAGGATCTACGCCCATGGGTTGAGTGAAGACTGAGGTTCTAAACTCCACCCTAAATGAACGAGTTAGGAAAAAAGACTGAGGATATATTCTCCTAACGATATCATCCACCCGGAATGAGGCTTCGAGGTGAGGATATGGTTTCTATGAGGGAGTTAGTCCAAGTGAGATAGGATACCGATGTGTTTTCCCTCTTGCATGTGATTGTTGGCCTTAGACCCATGTAACAAAATGTATGTGATTAACCCATGGAAATGTGATGAAATGGTAAAGAATGATAATGGGTGTGTAATGAATGATAATGGAAGTGGCAATGACTTGGCTCTAAATTGGTTAATGGTACCTTAAATAGTTACTTGGAAATTATCATTCATATTTCTCTTGCATGCACTATTTGTTTATACAGGATATTTTGTAGACACCGTTGGTGGTGGCCTACTGAGTCGTACTCACACCCTACTCGGGCCGCTGTTGGGTACCTGAGATGACTTCATGTTTGTAGGTCAGGACAAGGGCAAGGGTCCTTGCTAGATAGCTGAGTGGACATGGGTATCACTTGGTGGATGATCCGGACTTGGGGTCAGATCCATTTTGGGGACTTAGTCGTTGTCTTATTTTGGTCTTTGTTCACTTTTTCACATGTAGTATGAAATGACATATTTATTGTTGGAAATGGTTGTTGTACCTTTTTCTTGGTTATTGATTATTTTTCCGCTATTTGGTTGTTTCTATTGTGGCTTCCTCTGATAATGTGGGGGTATAGTCCCAACATGACTACATAGACCCCCACTGCTAGTCGACAGCCTTTGGCGTACTGGGAGGCGTGCTTAAGGTCATCTAACCACCCGGCTCGGAGCGCCAGTTTAGTGGCTTCTGGGTCGGGGATGTTACAAAGTGTTATCAAAGGAGTTCTTTCTTCTCCTTCTCTGAGGTCTTGTTATTTGGGATTGGTAGCCAAGGGTTAAGATGTGTAGGGCCTTGGTAATAATCTCGTGATTGGGAGTAGCTAACCCAAGTACTGGGGAAAAGGAAAGTCCCCCTAGGTGGGAAATGTTTTTATTGTTTGTGTATTGTTATAGTTGAGTATGTTTCACCGCTGGGTGATCCACATGTGGTTTGATGTGACTGTTTTACGATATTTGGCTCCTGGACTTAACAGCATGACGATTGGCATTAATGGATCATTATTGGCACCTAGGGAGATAGGTGACATTCATTATATGAGACACACACACATGGTGGGTGTTTGAGGCAGGAAAGTATGGTGCTTTATGCATTTCATGAAACCAAGAAAAAATGAGAAAAATGAAATAAAACAAGTTGGTAAAGGATGTTTAATGAAATATAAGGGTTTGAAATGAAGTGGAAAATGTTGTGTAAAGAGTTTTGTAAGTTTGGTGGTAGTGCATGGTTGTTTACCACATATGGACCATGGCTTCGATAGGGATGGTTGGGGCGGTTGTATCTAGTGAATAGATTTTGTTCTAGTAGTGATGTTTTGTGGTACGCATTCTAAATCTCGTGCATGGCATTGTAGAGAGATGCCACCACGACATCGATTTCTAGTTGGGCAACATGAGGATGTTGGTGAGAACACTCCTCCAGTAGAGGGGTAAGAAAATGCGGTAATAAATGAAGGTAGAGAAGAATAGTTCTGAGCGAACATGCATCGCCTTATGAAGATGATGGATTGGGACCCCGGGTGGGTTGCACCGAGTATGATTGAGATGACCAGGGAATTCCAGTTGCAACACCCTCCGACTTTCACCGAAGAGGGTGGGACAGAGGCAGTAGAGTTCTGGTTAGAGTCCGTCTAGATGATACGAGATCATCTGGATACTCCAGTTGAAAAGAGAGTAAAGGTGGCCGTATATATACGTCAGGGCCAGGCTAGGCGTTGGTGGGACATTCAGGCTCAAATTGAGTAGGCTAAGGGAATGACGTGGAAGGTTTTTCAGGAGAAGTTTCTGGAGCATTTCTACCCAGAGACATGGAGGTAGGAACAGGCTGCATAGTTTATGAGCCTGACTTAGGGATCGTTGTCGATGATGGACTATTCTAGTCACTTTACTGATTTGACATGCTTTGTCCAAATGTTAGCAGGGGATGATGCAGTGGTGGCATGACGTTTCCAGGATGGGATGAGGAATGAGATCAAGTCTCAATTAAATATCTTCTGCTTGAAGAGGTTCACATAGGAGGTGGATCATGCATTTATCTCGGAATGAAACCTGAAGGGAACTTCAGGAAGTGGTCTAGTGGTGCTAGTGGGGCAGAAGAGTAGTACAACTACTGAGGTTTAGAAGCGACGCCATGAGGGATCGCAGCATGGAAGAAGTGTGGAAAGCGGCTGGAAGAGATGTTCTGCCTCTCAGAGTGGGGATCCGGTATTCTACTATCAGTTCGGTAGGCCGAGTCACATGTGTGGTCAGTGTCCTCAACCTCCAGTTGAGTGCTGTTTGTGCAGAAGGATGGGACATGTGCAGAGGTTCTGTAGGAATCCTTGGCAGGCAGGTTAGTATGATGGTGGAAGGAAGATACTAGATACAGGAAGGGGATCAGTTTCCCCGTATCAGGCAGGCAGCTGGAGCTCCACGGGATATACGGGCAGGGGCGGTGGATGTGGAACTCCTGGGAAAGATTGCTCACACCAGCAGGGTAGTGCAGCGTAGGGTTTTTAGGCTGGAGCCCATGGTAGAGGGGCAAGTCAGCTGCAAGCAGTTCAGTTTGTGCCTAGCGATGGCGATGCTGGACTATCGACTGTTCGAGGTACGATCCTTGTAGAATCTATGTTTGTTAGTGCATTATTTGACACAGGTTATACACAATCTTTTATCTCTTCTAAAATTGTGGTATTGCTGGGTTTACCTGTGTAAAGGGTGTGTGAAGTTATGTCAATTGACACCCCGTTGGGAGTGCAGGTTGAGTATATCAAGCAGTGTAAGGGATGTTCCTTGGATGTTGGTGGGTATCGTTTTCTGTGGAATTTATTTTTTCTCGAGTTGTCAGTATTTGACCTAATCTTGTTAATGGATTGGTTGTTGTTGTACCAAGAACACATATATTTTTATCATCATAGATTATCGTTTAGGTCGCTTGAGGGTGACGCTTACATTCACCGTGGCGAATGGGATATTCGAGAAAGGCGTTTAGGGCCATTTTTTCAACAAATGATTGGACACACGACCCAAGTGGCATGTCTCATGCTCGATGACGATGAAAGAGGGTAACAACATGTTTTTTATCTTGTGTTGGAATGGTTCCGAGATGTGTTTCATGAGGATTTCTCGAGGTTGCCACCCGAGAGAGATGTTGAGTTCACGATCGAGTTACAATCGGGAGCGGAGCCAGTTTCTATTTTCCATACCGAATGGCACCTACAGAACTCCATGAACTGAAGGATCAGCTTTAGGAGTTGGAGTGTAATAGGTTTATCCACCCTAGTACATATCCTTGGGGATCTCCTGGGATTTTTTCAAAGAAGGCTGATGGGTTGTTTAGGACGTGTGTTGATTATCAGAAGTTGAATCATATGACAGTGAAAAACTGGTACCCTATTCCTAGAATAGATTACCTCTTTGACCATTTTAGGGGTGCATCGGAGTTTTCCATGAACAAACTGAGTTTGGGTTATCACCAGTTGAGTGTGAGTCCTTCTGACACACCGCAGACATCTTTCTGGAGTCGTTATTGGTTGTTTGAGTTTTTGGTAATGTCTTTCGTCTTGACCAATGTGTCGGCGGTATTTATGGATTTGATGAACCAGATATTTCATCCCTATCTAGATTGGGTTGTGGTTTTCTTTTTTGACTATATCTTAGTGTACTCAAAAACTCACGACAATCATGCCCAACATCTTGACATTGTCTTGGGTACTCTAAGAGAGCACCGACTATATGAAAAGCTATCCAAGTGTCAATTATGGATAGGTGAGGTACATTTTCTAAGTCACATCATCTTGAAGGTAGGTGTGTCAGTGGATCCAGAGAAAGGTCAGGTAGTTGTATCTTAGGAGCAGCCCAAGAATGTTTCTGATGTTCGGAGTTTTATGGGTTTGGCTGGGTATTACCGAAGATCATTAAGGATTTCTCTCACTTGGAATCACCACTATCGGGCTTGACCAAGAAGGGAATAAGGTTCGAGTGGCCTGGGTCTTGTAAGAATGCTTTCCAAGAGTTAAATAAGTGACTGACGACCACACCTAACTTGATCATACCTGAGCTGGGTAAGAAGTATATCGTGTTATGTGATGCCTTTGGAATTGGACTTGGGGATATTTTGATGCAGGATGAGCGGGTTGTGGCTTATGGGTCAAGGATGTTTATACCCCATGAGTGTAACTATCCCACTCATGATCTTGAGTTGGCTACAGTGGTGTACACCTTGATGTGCTAGAGGCACTATCTGTTGGGGGAACGGTTTACCGTGTTTACAGACCATAAGAGCTTAAAGTACATCTTCTCACACTGGGATTTGAATCATCGACAGCGGATATGGGTTGAATATCTCCAGTCTTTTGACTTTGAGTTGGTGTACATGCCGGAAAAGTGGAATAGTGTGGATGATGATCTGAGCAAGAAGATTCAGAATCAGGCAGTTCAAGAGTCCATCACCGAGTAGAGGTTGATGGTTTTGTTTTCAGAGATGCACCTGGAGGTGCCATAGGAGAATGGGCAGGTCACTCTAGCTTCCTTAACGATGGAGTCAACGTGTTTGGGTTGAGTTAAAGAAGGTCATCTTGATGATCTGGAGTGTTCGTCCATGACGGAAAAGCTTAAAGGTGGGAAGCTACCTTTTGGTTGGGTCGTTGATGTGGATGGTGTTGTTCGCGTTCATGATCGCGTGGTTGTGCCAAGGATTGTGCAGGAAGAGTTGAAGCATGAGTTCCATGCGTCAATGTGGGAAGTGCATCCTAGTTTGACCACAATGTAGTGTGATCTCCGAAGGCATTTTTGGTGGCCTGGAATAAAGAATGAAGTTGCGAGCATTGTGGCATGGTGTCTTACCTGTCAGCAGGTGAAGGCCGAGCACCAACACCTAGGTGGTTTGTTGCATCCATTGCCCATTCCAGAATGGAAGTGGGATGATGTAAGGATGAATTTTGTCATGGGTCTTCTGAGGATGCCACAGAAGAATAATGCAATTTGGGTAGTTATGTATTGGTTAATGAAAGAAGCTCATTTCTTACCGATTCAGGAGACCTATACAGTCTACTAGTTGGGTGAGCTGTACGTTCGAGAGATAGTGCAGTTGCATGGGGTACCGCAGACCAAAGTTTCGGATCGAGATCCGCATTTCACATAACTCTTCTGGAAAGGGTTGCAGAAGGCACTTGGTACTTCGGTTTTTTTAGTAAGGATTTCCACCCGCAGACAGACGGGAAATCGGAGCGTACGATCCAAGTGTTGGAAGACATGTTTAGAACATGTGTCTTGGTCTTTGGTGGTTCTTGGGAGAGGCACCTGTCATTGGTTTATTTTTCCTAAAACAACAGTTTTCATGCTACAATTCATATGGCACCGTCTGAGGCACTTTATGGGACACCATGTAGATCCTTGTTGTGTTGGATAGAGGTTGGTGAACTTGAGTTGTTGGGGATGAGTCTCGTGAAAGAGACTTCTGAGAGAGCTCAGCTGATCAAGAAGCGAATGGATACGGCTTAGAGTAGGCAGAAGTCATATGCACATCAGAGGCATAGGCCTCTTGAGTTTGCGGTGGGTGATAATGTATTCCTTCAGGTGTCGCCAAGGTTGGGTCACCATCGGATTCAGAGGAAGGGTAAGTTGAAACCCAGGTATGTGGGACCTTATGAGATTGTAGAGAGGATCAGACCAGTGGATTACTGATTGGCTCTTCCAAATTGGTATAGTGGGATGCATGATGTGCTTCATGTGTCTCAACTTTAACGGTATCACCCTGTCACATCTCATGTTGTTGATGTTGAGGATGAGGATCTTGGGATTGATGCATCCTTTGAGGACCATCCGGTTCGTGTGGTGGATCGTAGTGAAAAAGTCTTGCGAGGAATGATTGTTCCATTATTGTGAGTACAATGGAAGCATGGGAGATTTCAATAAGAAACATGGGATTGGGAATCAGATATGCAGGCTTAGTGGCCTGAACTCTTCTCTTCGGTGGAGCAATAAGGCTTGGAAGCTCGTCTCGAGGAAGAGCCGTTATAAGGTGGGGAGGATGTAAGATCCTGGTTTTTAGAAATGTATGTTTTGTTGTGTTTTGGGTTGAACCCTTGTATTTTGGGGCTTTAAAAGGTTTCATGGAAGTTTGAGAGGCCTTGGGGGTGTTCCGGGGACTCGGGGCACAGAAGAAGGGGAGTCTGGGCAAAGCAGACCAAGGTGCACGGCATGCGCACAGTCATCCAAACCGTGCGGCCTGCCCAAACTAAGTCTTGTGACCCTCCCTCCTCTATATAGAAGCGAGCCCACAGTTTGACAAACTGTGTGGCTAAATCATGTGAATCCCCCTCCTTAGGGCAGTGGTGTGCACATGGTTTGCGCACGGTTTCCCAAACCATGCACATAAACTATAGAATCCCACCTTTTTTAACATAAACTTTCATTACATTACACAACACTGAGGATCTTTAAGGTTTAGTGTCTTGGAAACCAGGAACATAATACATGAAAACATCATAAAACATTCTTCTTAAACACTTGAAAGGCTTCTCCCTAAATTCATCCTATGTTCATTACTGCATCTCATAACCTGGGGACATACATAAAAAGAAGGGGTGAGCAGAAGGCCCCGTAAGGGAAACGAGAGAAATATTTTACATGTGAACTTGAGATACTTCAACAATGTCAAGAAAAGAACTTTAAGGCATGAGAAAGGAATCATGAGGAATTTCATAATAAAAATTTCATTTTGCATAACTTGAAGATGTGGCTACATCATTTAACATAGTCAATCATGAACATATCACCATGGTCCATCCCCAAGGTGTCATTTGAAAATTACCAAGGTTATTCACCAAGGTATCGTGAAAATTGTAATCTCTAGTGGTTACATCATTACCCAATGCATTGGAGCGCTATCAGGCTGCAACCTTAAATTTAATTTTAGTATCATGTGAGCCACATATAACATCATCAAATATTTCATAAAGAACCCATATAGCACAAAATAAATGGGTTTCATTTCATAATCATAACTTTTTAAAAACTGCTTTAAAGACATGATCTTAATGTCACTTTAAACCCACGGAAAGGGAAAGCAGGTCTCATGTATGTAAATCCCAGAATTTAAAATATAACATTTTGATATATATGTGAATACCCTTGTAGAAATAAGAGTTTTGAATATTCTCTTTATAACCTAAAATAATTTTGAGAAAAGAGAGAGGCATTTTGAGACGAAAATTCTGCAGCATAACGGCTATGTTATATGGTTTTAGAAAACATTGAAAAGAGAGGGTACATGGTTCACCCACTCATAAATGATCCATAAAATAGTAGGGGGACAGAATATAATGGATTTAAGAACATGGTAATGAAATTTGAAAGATATACCATATGAAATGAAAAACATGGAAGTGAGACAAAAATAAGATTTCTCTTATGAAAATTCGGCAGCCTAACGGCGTCACTTAAACTTCAATAAAAAAAATGTTTTGACAAGATAAAATAGGGCCTATAATCATATGATCATAATAGATCAGTATGATAGATATAGAGATCATACCCCAACATAATAAAAAGGAACTTGAAAGACTTGACATGAAAATCAAACTTGAAAAATGAGAAGGGTGAAAGAATCCCTAAAAAATTCGGCAGTCTAACGGCGTCACTTAAACATTCATAAAACGTAATGATGAGAGTAAGAGGGGATCTCTCATCATATAAACATGAAAAGGGCAGTAAGAGGAATATAAAATAACATCCTCTCACATAAGAACATGGATCATAAAAGTAATGACATAAAAGAGATTACATGAAAAGAAAGAGAGAGGTCGGACTTTTCATGGAATGTGCCCGTAAGGGGCTCTGCATCTAGGTTTCCCTTCCGCCCGCCGTCGCCTTACGCTCCCCCGCTGGCTGATCTTCTCCGTCTTTCTCGTCGGCGCGCTCGTGATGTGCTCTTCAACATGGCATAGGCTCGTCAACATCCTCGGCGATTTGAATCTCTGCGCGACCTTCTCTCCACTCTAGCTTCGGTTCCGGCTAGGGATTCCTTAGGTGGCAAGATGCTGGACCCGGGTGCGTGTCTCAAGTGATGTGTTTTGGAGATTCCGTCGTCTTCAGCGTAGTCCGTGTGAGATTCGGGTAGATCTGGCATTTGGGTGTAGATGTGAAGGTGGCGACGAGATTTTCTCATAGTCCTTCGTCCGGGATGCTGTTCATTGGAGTTTTGGTGATGCTCGTTTAATGTTTGTTTTGTTAGATTTATTTTAGGATGGTTTCTGGGATGGCGTTTTCTACGCCAATGATTTTGTTTTGGTGATGCGAAGAGGATGGAGGTTTCTATTCCGGCGTGTTTGATTTGGCGATGGTGCTTTGACGGAAGCATGCCAGATGTTTTTTCCTTCATTCCTTGCTGTTTATTTTCCATGGTTTGATGAACTTCTTGGATTGTTATGGATTTTACCTGGTTGGTTTGAATTTGCAGCTATGAATTTGCTGCTGTGCTGGATGGTCTGATGACGCTGGTGGGATTTTCGGCTCATGGTAAAGTGGTTTGGTGATGGTTCACCGCTGTGGATGGTGGCGCGTGGTGATGGATCTCGGACCGGGGCGTGGCTTGATCGTGGTGTGCAATGTGCGTGGCTCGAGGGCCAGGCGCGTTGATTTTGGCTTTGATTTTTGAATTTTGATCTAGATCTGAATGTTTTGATGAGGTGTTTGGATGTGGTGAAGTCCTGTATTGGGTACCGGAAACCCTCAAACTGGCTTTTAGAAAATCAAAAAAAAAATGATTTGGATAAAGAGAGAGGTCGGATCCCTTACCTTAAAACGTAACTCTTAAAACTCAAAGGTTTGGACCTTGAGGGCTTGGGGGCACCTTGGGAGGACTCCTTGGGAGGTAAGGAGACCATAACATCGTTGGGGGAGAGTTGGGATTGAAAACTAAAGGAGGAAGGGGTGGGTATTTATAGGGAAAGTGAGGGGATAAGGCTTTAATGGCCAAGGGACACCTCACAAGTGCTTTTCTCAAAACCATGTGCTCTCCCATTGCATTTACCATAGAGTTAGGCCACATGGGGACCCCAAAACAATAATTCATCACCTCTGGCCGTCCAACCCTTAAAATATCTCATGATATCATCATGACACAGTTATGATGTCATTAAACATACCGAAACCCTAAAACTGCATTTTTACTATTCACTGAAAAATTCTTCTTTCTCAGAAAAATCCCAAAATTTCACCATAACCAAATATCGATGCTCTAATTACATTTATGAACTCCATTTTATAAAAATAATTTTTTAAATATTTTTAATTTAATTTTTAAATAAAAACACTATTCATCGAGAATTCATTTTTTTAGAAAAATCCCCAAAAATTACCATAACATAATATTGATGCTCTGAGTTCAAAAATAAAGTCCTTTTTATAAAAATAATTTTATAATTATTTTCAATTAAATTTTTAATTAAAAAACACTATTCACCCAGAAAAACTAATACTTGACTAATAATTTATGAAACCGTTATTTACCCATTTATTGAATCACATTACTTAATCTAGGTGTCTATATTATATTAAAACTTTCTTTGAGTGAAATTACTAATCCATTTGGTCACATTACTAATCCTAAGCGTAAAATCACTATTCAAAATTTACTATTCATAAAAAAATAAGTTGATCTTATTAGACTCCAAATTCCTTACTGACCAGTTTTGTAGAAGAGCATTTTTTTTGAAAATCATTACACATCATTAATTATTTAGGGTTTACATAAATATTTTAAAATATCCTTTTTTCAAAATTCATCAATAAAATATATCCTAAAATTATTCGGACATTTAAAGTTTCACAAACAACACTAAAGGAAGAAATCTTAATTCATTCATCCCAAAGGATTACACAAAGAAGCTAGGGTCTAATCACATATCCCCTTATAACCCCAACATTTGACCTAAGTGTAAGGTTTTATATGGTGAGAGAATCTGAGGGAGGCTCAGATAACATTTCCCTAGTAGTAATCTCAACTAACTTGAACTTCTCCCGCAGGCATTTCCGTTCAAGCTCGACACGCTGGAGTTCGGCTTGGGCTTGGTCCAAAGCGAAGCCCACAGATGCTACCTCCTTCCCAATCTCTGATAAGTGGGCTTCATAAGGTTCGAGTCTACTGGATGAAGCCATCGACTCCTCTTTCTGCATTAACCATTAACATCTCTATTAAATCGTTAAGTGTAAGTTAATATACTATTTAAAAAGTTTGGGTTGTTACATTCTTCCCCCCTTAAGAAATTTTGTCCCTGAAATTTTATACTTGAGGCCTAGTCGAAAAGGTTAGGGTACTTTTGCTTCATTGATTCCATAGGGTCCCAAGTCGCTTCTTCATATTTATGATTCCTCCACAACACTTTCACAAGGTGGGTAGTCTTGTTTCGTAGAACCTTGTCTCTATGGTCCAAGATCTCCACTGGATGCTCCTCATAAGAGAGGTCATGTTCTAGTTGTACCACCTCTGGGTTCAGTACATACGAAGGGTCGGGTATGTACTTCCTCAAGAGAGAAACATGGAAGACATCAGGAACATGAGCTAGGTTCGGTGGAAGTGCTAGATGATAGGCCACTGCTCCTATGCGATCTAGGATTTCATAGGGTCCAATGTACCTAGGGCCGAGCTTCCCTTTTTTCCCAAACCGCATGACTCTCTTCCATGGAGAAATTCGAAGGAAGACTTTGTCGCCAACACGAAACTCCAAGTCCCTTCGACGGTTGTCAGCATAGCTCTTCTGCCGACTCTGAGCAGCCTTTATGTGTTGTTGGATGGCATGAACCTGTTATGTCATCTCTTGCACAAGATCAGGCCCAAGAAGCTTTCTCTCACCATCTTCATCCCCACAAGTAGGAGTTCTACATCACTTTCTATATAGAGCTTCATAGGGTGCCATCTGAATACTCGAATGGAAGCTATTGTTATAGGTGAACTCAACGAATGGGAGGTGTTTATCCCATCCACCTTTAAATTCCATTGAGCATAATCTCAGCATGTCTTCGAGTGTGGAATAGTCCTTTTAGATTGGCCATTAGTTTCAGGATGATAGGCCGTACTAAAATTCAATTCAGTATTCAGATCATGTTGAAGCCTTCTCAAGAATTTTTATGTGAATCTTTTATCACGATCAGACACGAAGGATAGTGGTACCCCATGCAGCCTCACCACTTCCTTTACATATATCATGGCCGGTTGATCTAGAGAGAAATCTTCCCGAATAGAGATAAAATGGGAGGTCTTTGTGAGACGGTCCACAATAACCCATATCTCATTATTTCCTTTGGATGTTTTCGGGAGACGAGTTACAAAGTCCATGTTGATTTTATCCCACTTCCATACTGCTATGGGTAGCTGTTGTAATACCCCCTTGGGAAGTTGTCATTCTGTGTTTACTTGCTGACACACCAGGCACCTTGTAGTGAAATAAAAAATCTCCCTCTTCATGTTATCCCACCAATAATGACCACGATGGTCTCTATAAATTTTAGTACTTCCCAAATGTATAGAGAAGGTAGAGCTATGAGCTTTATCCATCAATTCTTTCTTTATCTTTGGAATAGATGGAACACATAGTCTTGTACGAAATTTCAATACACCTTCTTCATCAATATTGAAATCAGGGAACTTCCCATCCTTTATAGCCTCAAACTTCTCCTGCAGCAAAGGATCTTCTTTTTGAACCTTCTTGATCTTCTCTAGTAATGAAGGTTGAGAAATAATTTGGGATAATGTTGATGATGTCGCTTCGCATACAATTACCATGTCCAGTTTTACTAGATCTTTAATCAAGGGATCTCCTAGGATCCTCATTGTTGCCAGAACAACATGATCTTTCCTTCTTAACACATCCGCGACTTTGTTTTCTCTTCCAGTGTGATAATGAATTGAACAATCATAGTCTTTAATAAGCTCCAACCATCTCCTTTGTCTGATGGTCAATTCTTTCTGTGTGAAAATATACTTTAAACTTTGGTGGTCGGTGTATATATCACATTTATCCCCATAAAGATAGTGCCTCCATATCTTTAGAGCAAAAACAACTGCCGCTAGCTCTAGATCATGCGTGGGATAATTATGCTCATGAATCTTCAACTGTCGAGATGCATAAGCAATTAACTTGTCATTTTTCATGAGGACGCACCCAATCCCTTTCAGAGATGCATCACTAAAAATAATGAATCCTTTTACAATAGAGGGTAGTGTTAACATAGATGTAGTAACCAATCTATTCTTCAGCTCTTGGAAACATTCCTTGAATTCCATTGTCCAGATGAACTTAACCCCTTTTCGAGTCAACTTGGTTAGTGGATTAGAATGTCGTGAATTTTTTTTCACAAACCTCCTATAATATCCTGCTAAACAAAGGAAACTGCGAATCTCAATTACTGTTGTGGGTTGAGGCCACTCCTCCACAAAAATTTTCTTTGCAGGGTCAACCAAGATTCCTTCATTGGTTACGATGTGCCCTAAGAAAGCCACATGTTGTAACCAAAACCCACACTTTCTGAACTTTCTAAAGAGCCACTCCTTCCACAGAGTATTCAAAATAACCCTAAGATGATCTTTATTCTCCTCACGACTTATTGAATATATCAAAATATCATCAATAAAAACTACCACAAAGTTATCAAGGTAGTCATTAAAGACTCTATTCATCAAATCCATGAAAATACCAGGAGCATTAGTCAAGCCAAAGGGCATAACAATAAACTCATAATTCCCATATCTTTATCAGAAGGCAGTCTTTGGAATATCTTCCTTCTTCACCCTCAGTTTGATGATAACCAGATTGAAGGTCAATCATGGAGAAGAATTGAGCGCCACGAAGTTGGTCAAATAAATCATCAATTCATGGAAGAGGGTATTTTTTCTTCCCTGTGATCCCATTCAGTTCTCTATAATCAATGCATAGCCGCATTGATCCATCCTTCTTCTTCACAAAGAGAACTGGTGCTCCCCAAGGAGACACACTCGGACGGATAAACCCCTTCTCCGATAAGTCTTGGAGTTGTTTCTTTAACTCTTCTAGCTCCACATTTTCCATTCTATATGGAGTCATTGATATCGGTTGAGACCCAGGTACGAGTTCAATGGAGAACTCTACCTCTCTTTCTGGGGGAGGTCCAGGTAACTCCTCTAGAAATACATCCATGTATTCATGAACAATCGGAACATCTTCTATTTTTATGCTCCCTTTTCAATCTTCATCATCACTGATTAACTCCATAAATAAAGCTCTATGAGGTGCTTCTAGATAGGGATCAGTTCGGGAGATCTCTCCTTGGAAGATAACTGTAGGTCGTTCATTCCAGACTACTGAGATTTCCTTACTTCTGCATTTGATCTTAGCATTATACTTTGAGAGCCAGTCCATCCCTAGTATAATGTCAAATTCCATCATGGGAATGACTACTAGATTTGTGATAATATAGTGCTCACCCACGTAAACACTAGAGTCTATAAATATTGTTGATGCAAGGATAATCCCACTTGGAGTCTTGACTGACAACTCTACCTCTAGCAGTTCGGGGATTGATTCTATATTCCTTGCAAACTTGGAGAAAATAAACGAATGCGTAGAACCAGAATCAAATAAAGTACTTGCTAGTTTTGAGAGGACGACAAGAGTACCTACTACCACATCGTTCGGAACTTCAACTTCAGTTGTTGTGATAGCGAAAGAACGACCTTGCTCCCTTGGCCTCTGCTGATGTTGATGGTGATTCCCCTCCACCACCCTTAGATTTGGACATTTATTAGAAAAGTGCCCAAGCTGTCTACACTTGAAGCATGTGACTTCGGGTAGGGACAGAACCATCTTTCCTTTGTCGTTAGTGTTGGGAAGTTGAGGCTTCACATCACTACAACAATTCCAAGATATATGGCCTTCTCTTCCACACCTATATCACTTACCACTTCCGATCAAGCAGTTCCCCAAATGCTTCGTCCCACAATTATTGCATGTGGAATGTTGCATATGCTTTTCACCTATTTCCTGATCAAAACGTCTTGCCAAGCTTGGTTCTAGAGTTCTATTCTTCTCGTTAGATTTGTGAGACCACTGTTTCTCCCCAAACTCTAGTTCAACTTTCATAGAACTTCGAACTATTTCTTCATTGCTATCATAGTCCCGGTTGGCTAGATTCTTCCACAGATGAGGTTGTAGTCCACCAAAGAATCTATCAACCTTCCCATTAGGGTCCATGACGAAGCTTGAGGTATAACGGGAAAGCCTTGTGAAGTTCATCTCGTAGGTTCCAACTGATTCATTCTCCTTTTGCTTCAGCTCAAGAAATTCTGTCTCCATTCTCGTTCTCATCGAACGAGGGAAATAATTTTTAAGGAATAACCCCCGTAACTCTTCCCACTATATATCTCCTATCTCTCCTCGTGGCTTCGTGTTTTTGATCAGTGACCACCACTGATCAGCTTCTCCCTCTAGGCGGTAAACAGCAAGGGTGACTTTTTCTTGTTCTGAACAATGAAGTACATAAAAGATCTTTTCAATGGATCTTACCCATTGTTCCGCAACCAATGGGTCAGTAGATCCACTGAATGTTGGTGGTCGTTGACGCATGAAGGACTCAATAGAATGTTGTTCCCTTCGTGGTGAGATCAGCCTCTCATCTTGATTCATGTTATTACTCATAACTTGAGTCAATTGGTTCATCATTCGCATGAATGTTTCCATCCCAGCTTCCATCGGAGGGCCGTCAGCACATGGTGCATTTCGGTCACCATCTGCACGGTTCCTCCTATTTCCCGCCATTTTCTAAATGAATAAAACCTTAGTGAGAAATTTATTTCATTTATGAATCTTTTAACTAAGACTTCATGCTTAGACAATTACACTTCTCTATAATTCCATCATAATGATTCATAAAAATCTTGTGATTAACCAAACATATCCCCCCGGGAGTGTCGTAACCAAGAGTGTATCAAGGCACATTATCGTGCACCATTTCCTATTCGAGTCTAGCTCAAATCGGTGTTTTCGGGTTTTACCCCTATGTACTTCTGTGTCAGAGCCGCCTCTACCTGCTCGTATCCAGACAGGGATGTATTTGTTTGATAAACCACTTACTCAGTACTTACCAAAATAACAGGAAGTTTTCCTATATTTAAACTTTTCTATAGGGTTCTTCCTAGAGTTGTTATATTCTAATTTCCACAAATAACTAGACCATCCTTCGATACCAACTATATCATCCCGCCTTTAACATACACTTTCATTACATTACACAACACTGAGGATCTTTAAGGTTTAGTGTCTTGGAAACCAGGAACATAATACTTGAAAACAACATAAAACATTATTCTTAAACACTTGAATGGATTCTCCTTAAGTTCATCCTAGGTTCATTACTGCATCTCATAACCTGGGGACATACATAAAAAGAAGGGGTGAGCAGAAGGCCCAGTAAGGGAAACAAGAGAAACATTTTACATGTGAACTTGAGATACTTCAACAAGGTCAAGAAAAGAACTTTAAGGAATGAGAAAGGAATAATGAGGAATTTCATAATAAAAATAACATTTTTCATAACTTGAAGATGTGGATACATTATTTAACATAGACAATCATGAACATATCACCAAGGTCCATCCCCAAGGTGTCATTTGAAAATTACTAAGGTTATTCACCAAGGTATCGTGAAAATTGTAATCTCTAGTGGTTACATCATTACCCAATGCATTGGAGCGCTATCAGGGCGCACCCCTAAATTTGGATTTATTATCATGTGAGCCACATATATCATCATGAAACATTTCATAATGAACCCATATAGCAGAAAATAAATGGGCTTCATTTCATAATCATAACGTTTTAAAAACAGCTTTAAAGACATGATCTTAATGTCACTTTAAACCCACGGAAAGGTAAAGCGGGTCTCATGTATGTAAATCCCAGAATTTAAAATAGAAAATTTTGATATATATGTGAATAAACATGTAGAAATAAGAGCTTTGAGTGTTCACTTTATAACATAAATTAATTTTGACAAAAGAGAGAGGCATTTTGAGACAAAAATTCTGCAGCATAACAGCTATGTTACAAGGTTTTAGAAAACATTGAAAAGAGAGGGGAAATAGGTCACCCACTCATAAATGATCCATAAAACAGGAGGGGGATAGAAGATAATGGATTTAAGAACATGGTAATGAAATTTTAAAGATATACCATATGAAATGAAAAACATGGAAGTGAGACAAAAATAAGATTTCTCTTATGAAAATTCGGCAGCCTAACGGCGTCACTTAAACTTCAATAAAAAAATGATTTGACAAGATCAAATAGGGTCTATAATCATATCATCATAAGAGATCAGTATGATATATATAGAGATCATACCCCACATAATAAAAAGGAACTTGAAAGACTTGACATGAAAATCGAACTTGAAAAATGAGAAGGGTGAAAGAATCCCTTAAAAATTCGGCAGCCTAACGGCGTCACTTAAACTTTCATAAAATGAAATGATGAGAGTAAGAGGGGATATCTCATCATATAAACATTAAAAGGGAAGTAAGATTAATATAAAACAACATCATCTCACATAAGAACATGGAGCATAAAAGGAATGACATAAAAGAGATTACATGAAAAGAAAGAGAGAGGTCAGATCCCTTACCTTAAAATGTAACTCTTAAAACTCAATGGTTTGGACCTTGAGGGATTGGGGGCACCATGGGAGGACTCCTTGGGAGGTACTGAGATCGGAACTTCGTTGGGGGAGAGTTGGGAGTGAAAAATAAAGGAGGAAACGGTGGGTATTTATAGGGAATGTGAGGGGACAAGGCATTAATGGCCAAGAGACACCTCACAAGTGCTTTTCTCAAAAGCATGTGCTCTCCCATGGCATTTACCATAGAGTTAGGCCACATGGGGCCCCCAAAACAATAATTCATCACCTTGGCCGACCAACCCGTAAAATATCTCATGACATCATCATGACACAGTTATGATGTCATTAAACATACCAAAACCCTAAAACTGCATTTTTACTATTCACTGAAAAATTCATCTTTTTTCTGAAAAATCCCAAAATTTCACCTTAACCAAATATAGATGCTCTAATTACATTTATGAAATCCATTTTATAAAAATAATTTTCTAAATATTTTTTATTTAATTTTTAAATAAAAACACTATTCATTGAGAATTCATTTTTTTCAGAAAAATCCCCAAAAAGTACCATAACATAATATCGATGCTCCGAGTTCAAAAATATAGTCATATTTATAAAAATAATTTTCTAATTATTTTTAATTTAATTTTTAATTAAAAAACAATATTCACCCGAAAAAACTAATACTTGACTAATAATTTATGAAACCGTTATTTACCCATTTTATTGAATCACATTACTTAATCTAGGTGTTTAAATTATATTAAAACATTCTTTGAGTGAAATTACTAATCCATTTGGACACATTAATAATACTAAGTGTAAAATCACTATTCATAATTTACTATTCATCAATAATTAAGTTGATCTTATTAGACCCCAAATTCCTTACTGAACACTTTTGTAGAAGACCATTTTCTTGAAAATCATTACACATCATTAATTATATAGGGTTTACATAAATATTTTAAAATATCATTTTTTCAAAATTCATCAATAAAATTCATCCTAAAATTATCCGGACATTTGAAGTTTCACAAACAACCCTAAAGGATGAAATCTTAATTCATTCATCCCAAAGGATTACACAATGAAGCTAGAGTCTCATCACGTAGCCCCTTATAACACCGGCATATGACTTAAGTGTAAGGTGTGCTATGGTGAGAGAATCCGAGGGAGGCTTAGATAACATTACCCTAGTAGTAATCTCTACTAACTTGAACTTCCCCCGCAGGCGTTTCCGTTCAAGCTTGAAACGCTAGAGTTCAGCTTGGGCTTGGTCCAAAGGGAAGCCCACATATGCTACCTCCTCCCCAAGCTCTGATAAGTGGGATTCATAAGGTTCGAGTCTACTGGATGAAGCCATCGACTCCTCTTTCTGCATTAACCATTAACATCTCTATTAAATCATTAGAGTAAGTCAATATACGATTTAAAAAGTTTGGGTCATTACATAAACCGTGCAGCCACTTAATGTTGGAAAATTTACAAAATTGCACTCCGGGATTTATAACCCCAAATCGGGATTTTCCTCCCATTCCTCCTCCTTCTCCCTTGGAATGAACCAAAACTCCTAAGGGATCCAAGAGATCAATCTCCATCGATTCTAAGTCATTTTAGTTTCCGTTGGTTGCGGATCAAAGCTCCAGGTAAGGATATTCCCATCCTTGGTTCTTTTCGTGGTTTGGGGTTTGTGTCTTCTCTCCCTCTTGTTCTGAAACCCTAAAACCCATTCTTTTGGGTGAGGTCTAGGTTTAAGCTCCATGGTTTTGTCAAATCGAGGTCTAAGGGCTCGATTGAGGGTTCGGTCAACTACGGATTCGAGGTAGGTGGTCTACAAGTTATATCCCATGGTTATCTATGGTTTTTGTACATGTTTAATCGTGATCTTGTTTCCCTTGGTTAGGTTTTGAATAACCTTGGAATGTTTGGTAATAATGCTGTTTAAAATGGCTAATGGGAACCCTCACAATCCCTATGGGATGTGATGGGATCGACTTGACCTTGTTGGGGCCATCCATGGTATGTGTCGGCTTTTCCCGGGCTATGGATTGTTAATTAAACAAGTGTCCTTGTTGTAATAAAATGTAGGGCCCATGATGAATATGTTGGTATGATTTGTGGAACTTGGGAAATAAGTTAGGTGATTCACCTAGACATGGAAACTAACCTTAGGGTAATTGGAAATGGATTGAATGGTTGATTCATGGAAATGATGAAGAGGTTAAATGGGTTACTGTGTAAATTGATTAAAGACCATAATGGGATGGATTATGGGTATAATGTTGAATGCTTTGTGAGATAGGCAAAACATATGGGAATTGGGTGAATGGTTAAATGAGGTGAACTGGTAACATGTTAATGGGTTAAGGCATGATGTGGTTTCCCGTGTGGCTTGTTTTGATTAATGGTTGCCGATGGGAAATGGTTGGAAGATTGATGGTTACTTATATATAAGCATGTTCACATGGCTTGGTAGTGTGGGTATGACTTGAGGATATATGCCCATGGGTCGAGTGAAGACTGAGGTTCTAAACTCCACCCTAAATGCACGGTTTAGGAAAGGGGACTGAGGGTCAATTCTCCTAACGGTTACATCCACCCAGACTGAGGCTTCAAGGTGAGGATATGGTTTCTTTGAGAGAGTTAGTCCTAGTGAGATAAGATAAAGATGTGTTTTCCCACTTGCATGTGATTGTTGGCCTTAGACACATGTAACATAATATATGTGATTAACCCATGGAAATGTGATGAAATAGTAAATAGTGATAATGGGTGTGTACTCGCACCCTACTCGGGCCATTGTTGGGTACTCGAGCAGACTTCATGTTTATAGGTCAGGACAAGGGAAAGGGTCCTTTCTAGATAGCTGAGGGGACATGGGTAGCACTTGGTGGAGGATCCAGACTTGGGGTCGGATCCATTTTGGGGACTTGGCCATTTTCTTATTTTGGACTTTGTTCACTTTTTCACGTGTAGTATGACATGACATATTTATTGTTGGAAATGGTTGATGTACTTCATTCATGGTTATTGATTATTATTTCTGCTCTTTGGTTGTTTCTGTTGTGGCTTTCTCTGATAATGAGGTGGTATAGTATCCCCACTTGACTACATAGACCCACGCTGCTAGTCGGCAGCATTTGGCGTACGGGGTGGCACACTTAAGGTCATATAACCACCCGGATCGGAGCATCGGTTTAGTGGCTTCCGGGTCGGGGATGTTACAGTCAGGTTCAAGGATAGGGGAACATAACGGTGAAATAATAACAATATTTTAATATTATTCATCTTCGCCCCGCAGTAATGTCGGCATGGAGAATTCAATTGATGCGCCGTTAGTGCCATTGTAATTTCAAAAGTAATACAGTCTTTTTAGGATACTTTTTGGGTGTTGGGACGAAGATCAGGGTGTGGTCCCCATGAGGCTGGTTTTGGGTGTTTACAGAGAAACGTTCCCTTTTCTTCTGGTGTCCATTTTGGACAAATGAGTAGTCGATATCATGCGTTTTTCTGAGGGGATCAAAATGGTGAAGTCCAATTAATGAGTTTTGGGGCCAAGGTGTGGGACCCACACAGGATTGCTATTCTGAATAGTACCTTTCTCACATGTTTTCTATTTTTAGTGAGTAGATAGCCTATCCTATGTGTTTTTAATGCATATAACATGGTGGTTCCCTTAGTTTCGACCCAGGTGGTGTGTAGTGTGGAAATGTTGTTGGTCTATTGGGTATGTTTCTTTCGGACTAGCAGTGGTTGAGTGTACTCCCTTGGTTCGTTCCTGTGAGGGTTTATGTTGAATTAAAACCTTATTCTAGGTTTGGGATCCCCTTGATGGGATGTTTCCCTAGTAGATTTGTGGAATCATTTTGGTGGGTATGGAGTGGGATCCTCTAGCTTCACATACCTATATCGGGTTCATTGAATAAATGTGGCCACATATACATGGGAGGCAATCCCAAATCTAGCAGGTCATCTTTTTATGGTGTGAAGCATGATCGATAATATTATACCCTATACAATGGGACATTTAGTAGGGTAGTGGTATCACCGGGTATATGATCCCCTACTCGGTGTGTGGTTTTAATTGGGTTATTGAATCATTGGTTAAACAATCCCCATCACAATGTGTGGATTATATAGGGTTGATGCATCATTAGTTAGATCCCTTACATCACGAGTTATACTATATGGGGTTTCTGGCATCGTCGTGACCATCTTCACTAGGGCGATGATCCTCTATCTAGGTGATGTGAACTGTGGAATGTTAGATCTAGTTTTGGTACCCCTATGTGATATTGGGAGTGATCTTATATCTATGTGATCTTCGAAGACCGTAGTGGGTTCTTTTATCCCCTATCGAACCATAAGAGTGATTACCTATCTGAGATGTTTGGTGTTTCTGTTGTTTTAGTGTGATGTTCTCCGTGACAATGTCCGATGAATGTGATCTCTCAGATGGGCATTTGGGATGTTAGTGTGAGATCTGATGGAGTGTATCTCTTAGAAAATTGTCATCTGGGATAACAGATCTCATGGAGTGTGTTCTCCTAGTTTTGTGTGAAACCTATCACTGGTGATGGGTCAGAACCTTATGACAAGTGGTGTGTGAAATGAGTATGTCTGGATGTTCATGGTATATATATGGTCTTATACCTCAGCTAAGATGACTAGTCATGTTCAATTGAGGATGGTCTCGATATGGAGTTTCCCTCTCTTTGCATTCCTTCTGGATGGGATGAGCTTACCGTTGCTTTTCAGTTGCTCTCTTTTATTTTGGGGTTTTTGGGGAACCTACTGAGTAACTTTATACTCATCCCTGTACCAGATTTTTTCAAATATGTTTTGTGTCTTGTGCAGACTACATGCCTCTCGATTGTGTCCCAGGAGGACCTAGAGATGTCAGAGCTTAGTGAGCTTGATCGACCTGGGTTTTTACTAGAGTTGTGCCGAAGATCATTATGATAGGTTCCTCTGACAGCATTTCCCTACTTTTGAGTAGGTTGGACACATTTTCAGTTTACTTTTGTTGGGTCCTATATTTTCCCTTTTTTACTTTTGATGTACTCTAGTTTTGGGTTATATGCATGCATGCATTTCTTTTCAATCCTTATATATATCATAGCACTATTTCATGGAGGTGTATGTGGGTGCGTGTGTACGGGTACCTTAGGCTAATGCCTCCCATGTGTTTCATATCCCACTCAGTGCTAGTCTCCATCCCCTGGCCTATTGGCGGTGGGTATGGGGAGTCACGACTCGATCTCCATTGGGTTATTTTGTGAAATTTTACACATACTGGAGATCGTTAAGTACTTCACCTCTAATCCATGATTTATTCAATTGTATATAAACTGGAAATCAGTGGAGGGAGATCATGATTATTTACCAAAGAAAGGAATCAATAATGGTATTAAAATTAAAGAACTATATCACCTGATAATAAAAGTAACTATATTAAATAGAAAAAACAACTTTGAAGAAGAAAGAGATTTTAGTCAATTATGTTCAAGAAAACAAGAATTACAAAATAAAAAACCAACCATACCACAATCCATGAAAATGATTACCCCACCATGATAAGGGTAATCAAGATGAATATGGAAGAATAAGACATCAAAAATTTATGGATAATAGAAAAAATAAAAGAGAGAAAGCTAAAAAAGTTCTACACATTGTTGTCCTATAAGGAATGGGATAGAATGAGATGCTTTGAGAGGGATGAGCTCCCCTCCATTTACAGGCATAATTTTCCACCAAAAGTAGACGTGTTGTGGCCCCAATAAATTAAAACTTCACACATCTCACCCTTCCTTAATTTTTTTTAATAAATTTATTTTCTATCTCTTCCCAATGGTTTTGTGTATTTGGAAATTTATTCCAATTGTTATGTCTATTTTACTCTCAAAATTTATTATGTCCAGTCAGACAATCCTAATTGAAAACATATGGATTAGAATGCCTTAATATTAATTAAAATGGATATTCATCTCGTCAAATCCTTAATAAAATATATTCCAAAACTCCATGTGTTTCCACCCACAAAATGTAATAGTAATTTCGCCCACAATGAACGAGTTATGTACTCCTCACCAAAACTTGACACATCTATAAAGAGCTTTCATGGTCCAAATTGTGAGATACTTTTGAAATTCCATATGGTTGATTCATAATTTGGTCAAGAAGGATTAAATGAATCCCAGGAGGTTTATAATAATAAAAAATATAATTTCACAATTTTTATTAATATAGAAATTTTTATGTCCAGAATACTGAAGTAATTAAAAACTATTAAAAATATAAAATGATCAATTTTTACGATTAATCTCATAATACCACCAATATCATAAATTGTGGAAATTTATCTAAAAGTAATGCTTTGGTTGGATTTAAAACAATGAAATTAAATGTAAATTTAATGAAAATATTTTTCTCTCTATTCCCCCACACTTTTTACTAGGACTCCTAGACAAGTAAACATGAAAATTAAATCAAATCAAATCCAAGACACATACCCATTAGATCTACCAAATCCACACAAGAAAAAAAGGTATCATTCCTCATCCAAAATCATTATTTAAAGATCTCCATTTATATAATCTAATATTTTTTCATATCATTTCTTATCACATGCACACAAAACACCTACCTTGCATGATTTTTCTATCATCTCACAATTGTAAAGGATCAAATGGATTTGGTCATCCAAACTCACACAAGAGTCACCATATGCTTGATAAATTCGTACATCTCCACCCTATCTGATTCATGGACATGTGTTTCTCGTGAAAAAATTTCAAGGTTTTTATGTGTCTTCTGGTTGTTAGGATATAGATGTTAAAAATTTTGAGGCTGCAAAAGAGGGCTTGGCTCTTTTCGGAGAAAAATTTCAAGATTCCAATTTTTACTCAAGTATGTTCACCTTCTCTTCTCCATTGTAACTAATTAGCACCATTACCAGGAAAAATCAATGAAATATCATTCCATTTATCATTTCACTATAAAAAATTTCTTCTAAAATGTATTTTTTCTTGAAAGCTCCAGATAGACATAACTTTCTTTCTACATTCAAAGTTCCAGAATGAAACAAATTATTTTATCATGAAATATCTAGAAAGGAAAAAGTTTAAAAAAAATGAAATCTTTAGTATGAAAATCATCTCTTAAACATTTAAATTTATACCCAAAGTATCACTAAATGACGTAGTACACCAAATGACATCTTCCACAACACCTATGTTCTTCTAGATCATGCAATTTCGCTTCAAGAGCTGGTTGGATATGGAAGAATGGATTTTAATGTGACTAAACTAACAAAATTTTAATGGTTTCTATGTGATAAAATGATTAATGTACATAGATGAAAATAATAAAAAGGATTATTTTGAAAAGGGGTCTTAAAACCAAAAAAAATCCTCAATCATTTAAAATACAAGTACCTAAAAACCTCATTTTTATAAAGAATATATCATGTTCCTGTTAATGAAAGAATGGTATGGTTCTATAATGAAATGAGGTAAAAGTAAAGAACATGAAAACAATAGATTATAATCCTCACCGTTATGTGATTTAAAAGAGTATAGCGAGATGTGGCATGAGACTCAAATATCTAAGAACTTTTCCTGAAATTCACAAAATTTTTAACTTGAAACAAAATCATTTTCAGAATTAATTTAATCTTAGTTTCATTTAATACATTGGATCACTCATTTAAATGGGTTTCAAAAATATTAATGACACAAATTTCAGCTCATATTCTAAAAAACACACAAAAACTGAAAAATAAACACAAATTTTTTTGAAAAAATTATACTTTTTTAAAATAATAATAATAATAATGAAAATCCTAAAACATAAATTTTCCCCTCTGACACACTTAAATGATACATTTTCATCTATGAATTCAAATGGATTTAACATGAAATCATATTTTTAATTGATTCACAAAAAATAAGAAAGTATAATGGATATGTACAACCTGACTTATTCACAATGAACCATTTAGTTAATCTATAATGTGTTGCACTCTGAAAAACTACAAACAAAAGGGAAAATAAAAAATATATATATTTATTGAAATAAATGAAAGTAGAAATAGGATTATAATGGAAGGATGGATCTAGTGTTAATCCCTCAAATAGGCCCTGAGATTTGACTGCCTCCAGATGCACAGTTCTAAATGGTTATCTCTAATCTGATGGTGGGTGATGTTTCTAGTTCTTGAACCAATAAAAATTCTTATCTCAAGAATTTACTGGTTTTTTTATTAACGACTCCATGGATATATTATTCTAAATACACCTCCATGGAAATGAGATAACAAATTCATGGTCGAGGTAGGATAATGAATGAGTCCTCCCCTTTCTTGGTTTCCATTTTCCCAATTTCTTCCCCATTCACAAGTAGGTTCTCAAGGTATTCTTTATAATTTGAAAAATCATAATAAATGTTAGAGTTTAATTATATTTTTTTAAAAAATAAATCTTAAATAATGAATATAATATTCTTCCCTTTCAGTGTATGAATTTTAGGTCTCTATTTCCTCATGAAAATTCAATCTGATATCCTCTTGATCTCCCTCCAATAAATGCTCAAAATTTTTTGGGAGCTCTAGTTAGTCTTCTTTAGGTTCATCTTCATTTTCATAATCATCCTACAAAGAAAACATAAGATGTATGAATCTAAAAATTTCAAGCAATGGGAGGTGATACATAATTAATTTTTAATAAAATTATAGGACAACAAGTTTTATAAATTTTCATCTCTTAGAGTTTTCCATATATAATATCTTCTTCAGTGGAAATCATGGAGTTGAGTTGTAATAGATAGAGGCAGGTTAGAAGTCTCCTAAATTTCATGGATCTCCGAAGAAAAATATAGGAAGACTAAGGGGGATGTTCTTAGACCTTGTATTCTTCATAAAATTTTGAAAAGTAATAGGAGGTCTCTGTTTGATTTCGGACCATTGCTTCAAAAACAATTTTGTCAATTTCCTCCCTTAGGGAATCTATGAACACTTTGAAAGCCTTATCACTATTATTTAACTTTTAAAATAACCTCACTTCTCTAAAAATAACAAAAACTCCATCATCCATGGAAAACTATAAGAAAATAATTGGTTCTTTCACTAGATTGTAATTTTTCCTTGAATTAAAGAAATAATAAATTGAAAACAACATGAAAAAAAAAATTTAAATATTTTTATTAGAAAATATAAAATATTCCCACATTGATTTTCACACTACCTCCTGGGAAATAGCACCTAGTTTGACACATGCATATCATGGGGCATTAAAAAAAATCACATTCACTCTGTGTAGTCTAGTGATTAACCCTAGGATGTATTTCGAAGAGGAGTGCACACAAATTAGTTTGTCACTTTTAAATGAGGGTAGAAATGTTGTGTTCTTAGAATAAATCAATAGGAAAATAAATGAAATGAAATTTGAAATTTAAATGATTAGAAACTATGATATAGGAATGGTGATTTGGTTGAAGTCGTTTTCCCAATTGTAATGTTATAATTGTTCAATTTAATTAAAAACAATTACTTTGAGATGATTTAAGTGATATTCCATAATCATTTCTCCTCACTTCCTTGGTGAAATTATGATGGTGAGATATAACCTTACCAAGGTATCACTTAGGACTACTATCCTTCCATTTATAAAATAGTTCCAATGAATATCCCCAATTTAATGGATAAATACCTAATCAGGTCATATTTATCAAAAATAAATCAAGAACATAAACTACCCCTTTTAAACATATTATAAATCTTCGAGTACTCCACCACTAATCCATTGTTTATTCCATCGTATATAAACCAGAAATCTGTGGAATAAGATAATGATTCTTTACAGAAGAAAAAATCAATAATATAATTAAAATTCATGAATGATCTCACTTTATAATAAAATCCTCTATATTAAATTGAAATCAATGTTGAAGAATAAGGAAATTTCATTCAATTAATTCCAAGAGATCAAGTATTAAAATTAGAAAACCAAAACTTTCCCAATAACGTAAAATGTTAACCCCAATATGGTAAATGTAATCAAGACGAATGAGGAAGAATATGGCATTACAAAAATATGGAATATAAAATAAATAAAACAGATAAAGATGAAAAAGTTCTTCTTCTTGTAGTCCTAGGAAGAATGGGATAAAATGAGATACTTTGAGAGGGAGGAGCTCCACTCCATTTGTTGCAAGAATTTCCCCCCACCCAAAAAATCTTGCATTACATCCCCAATAAATGACATATTCACACATCCTTCTTTAATGTTGTTCATAAATTTCGTGTAAGAATATCCTCAAATTATTAGTGTGTTTTGACGTGTATTCTGAGAGTTATGCATGTTTTACTTTGACAAGTTATTCTATCAAGTCAGACTCTCCAAATGAAAACCTCTAGTTTAGAATGCAGTAATGGCCAATAAAATGGTAAATTCCCTCATTTAATCCTTAATAACAATTGTTCCACAACTGCATGTTCATCCACCAAGAGAATTTAATAGTAATTGGGCCCACCATTAATGGGTTAGGGACCCAACACCAAGACTCGAAAGATCTGTAAAGAGTTTTCATGGTCCAAATTCTGATATTCTTTTGAGCTTCCATATGGTCAACTCAGAATTTGGTCAAGAACAATTGAATGAATCCCTATATGTTTATATTAAAAAAAATTCACAATTTATAATAATATTGAAAATTTTATGACCAAAATAATGAAATAATTTAAAAGTTTAAAAAATCCAAAATGGTCTTTCTTTACGATTAAGCTCAAAATACCACCAATATCCTAAAATGTAGCAATTTATATTAATGTAACAATTTTTTTGGATTTAAAAAATAAAAATAAATTTAAATTTTATGAAAATATTTTCCATATCAATTCCCCCACACTTATCACTTGGACTTTGAAATAAGCAAACATCAAAATTAAATCAAATCTAATCCAAAACACATATCCATGAGATCTTCCCAATCTACACCAAGAAACAAAAATATATCATGCCTAGTCAAAAAATATTATTTAAAGTTCTCCATTAATATTATTTATCATATTTCCTATTAATTTCATATCCCAAGCACACAGAATACCTAACTCACATGAATTTTCTATCATCAAAAAATTTTAAGTGTTCAGCATGAATTTTCTCATCCAAACTAACTCAAGTGTCACCATAGGATATTTTTTCCTACATATCCACCAAATGTCCGTTCAGGACATTTTTTCACATGAATAATTTTTTGGGGTGTTATGTAGAATACGGTTGGTAGGAATTAGATGGTAAAAATTATGAGGCTGAAAAAGTAGGGCTTGGCTCTTTTTTAAGATAATTTGCTAGATTCTAATTTTCAACCATGTATGGTCTTCTTCTCTTACCCTTTATAAAAAATTAGCTCTATTATCATGAAAAATAAATGAAATTTTACCCCATTTAGAATTTTACCATAAAAATATGTTTCTTGAACATAGTTTTTCTTGAAATCTCTATATAGGCAAATCTTTTTTTCTACTTTCAAAGATCTAGAAAGGCACAAATTATTTTATCATAAAAGATCTAGAAAGGAATAAATTTAAACAAAATGAAATCTTCATTGGGAACACCATCTCCTCAAAATTTAATTTTATACCCAAATTATCACCAAATGAGGTAGTACACCACAATACATCTTCCCCAAACTTAATTTCAACTAGATCATGAAATTTCACTTCAAGAGGAGGTTGGATAGGGAAATTTGGTTTGTGATGTGGCTATCCAAAAAATTTTCACGGTTTCTAAGAAATAAAAAGTATTAATGTGCAACATAGGCCATAATAAAAAGGATTATTTTGAAAAGGGGTCTTAATCCAAAAAAATTCCTCAATAATTTAAAACACAAGTACCTCAAACCCTCATGTTTTTAAAGGATTAAATCAAATTCTACTTAAAGAAATCAAGGACTGGTTCTCTAAAAAATGATTTGAATGTAAATAATATGAGAACAATGATTTATAAGCCTCATAATTATCTTATATAAAAAAATATAATGATATGTGGCACATGATTCAAATATCAGAGTAAGTTTCTTGAAATTCACAATGATTTTAAATTGAAACAAATTCATTTTTGGCATTCATTTATGCTTAGTTTCATGTAATAAATTTAATTAATCATTCACATAGGTGTACAAATTTAAATTGATATGAATTTCATATCAAATTTTCAAAAACATCCCTATATTTATAAATAAACACTCCAAAATTTGCAACACAAATATTTTTTAAAATTATTAAAAAATATTATTATCAAAATCCTAAACTACAAATATTACCCTCACCCACAAAAAAATAATGTTGTGTCCTCAATGAAATCATATGGATTTAACATGTAAGTATTTTTTTGATTGATTCACAACAAACTAGAAAGTATAAATCATAGATACAACCCGAAATATTCACATTGCATCCTTGAGCAATGCTCCTGAGTGTTGCACTCTAAAAACCTACAAACAAAATAACAACAGAAAACATAAGATATGGATTGAAAGAAATGAAAGTAGAAAGAGGATGATAATAGAAGGATAGATAATGGTTTAATCCCACAATTGGGCCCTATCTTTTTACTTCCTCCAGATGGGCAGTTCAAATCGGTTATACCCAATCTGACGGTGGGCGAAGTGTCTTGTTCCTTAACCAATTTTTTTTCTAGAATGTACTACTTCCTTTTAATAAACTACTCCAGGGATATAGTATTAAAAATCCACCTCCATGTGAATAAGATAAATCATTAATGGTTGAGATATGATAATGAATGTGTCCTCCTCTTTATTGGTTTCTATATACCCAATTTCTTATTCATTCACCAGTGAGTTCTCAAGATATGCTACTTCATTGGAATAATTATAGGGCATGTTAGAGTGTAATTCTATTTGAAAAAAATAAATCTTGAAGAATAAATAAATTATGAATTTTTAGATCTATTTCCTCATGAAAATCCAATTTTATCTCCCCTTGACCTCCCTCTAATAAATGATCAACATTTTGGGGGTCCTTTAGTTGATCCTCTTTAAGATTATCTTCTTTTTAATAATCATCCTCTGAGGAAAAACATATGCTTCCAGAATATAAAAATATCATGCAAGAGGAGGCGATACAATCAACATTTTTATTAAAATTAGAATATAATGTGTTCATGAAAAGAACATCTTCTTAAGTTTTTTCATCTTCAATATCTTCTTTAGTGGAAATAACCTCTTGGAGTTAAGTAATAGCAGATAGAGGTAGGTATTCAGTCTCCTCCATTTCATGGATCTCCATAGAAAAATCCTAGAATACTAGAGGGATCATCATGGACCTTGGATTCATTATAAATTTCTTGAATGTAATAGGGGAACTCAACTATATTTATATCTATTACTTCAAAAAAATCATGTCCTCCCTTAGGACATATATGATCTATTTGAATGTGTGATCCCCATTATTTGTCTTCTAAAATAAAATCACCATAATAACATTAATATAAAGACCATCATCCTTGGGAAATGTTGAGACAATAATTGGTTCATTCACTGGTGGGTAATTATTCTATAAATTAAAGAAATAATCATTTGAATACAGCATGGAAAAAGAATTGTTTTTTCAAATTTTTTTATTAGAAAATATCAAATATAAAAAATTTTATTATATCACTGCCTCCCTATAAAATGCTTTATGATTGACGCATGCTCATCGTGGGGCATGGAAAAAAATTCATATTATATATTTGTAGTCAAATTTTTAACCGTATGAAGTATCCCGAAGAGGAGTTCCCACAAAACATTTTTTCACTATTAGACAAGGGTAAAAATATTGGGTTTTTAGACAAAATCAATAAGAAAATGATTGAAATTAAATTTGAAATTGAAATGATTGAAATATATGATATCAAAATGGTGATTAGGATGGGCTCAGTTTTTGAATTGTAATGTTATCATTTATCAATTTAATTCAAACCATTTCTTTTTAGATCATTAAAGTGAGATTCCATAGTAGTTTCCCCCCACTTCCTCTGTGTAATTGTGATCATATGAGAAAGCCATACCATGATCCCAGTTTGTTCTAATCTCCTTCCATGTGCAAAAGAGTTTCAAATAATATCCTCAATTGCCTTGGTAAATACCATATCAACTCTTATTTATCCAAAAAAATCAATAACATCAACTACCACTTTTACACACACTATCAATCGTCGAGTACTTCACCAATAATACCTAGTGTATTCCACTATATATAAAACAAAAATCATTGAAGGTAGATATGATTACCTACCGAAAAAAAAACTCAACAATGGTGTTAAAATTCAAGAATGATTGAAATTGATAATAAAAACCGCTACATTAAATTGGAATCAACTTTGAATAAGAATGAAATTTCATTCAATTATGTCCAAGAACTCAAGGTTATGAAATAGAAGACCAACCCTTCCCCAATCACTCAAAATGTTTACCACACCATGTTAAGGTTAATTGAGATGAATGGGGAATAATATAGAATTAAAAATATATGTAAAAGAAAAGAAATAAAATAAATAAATATGAAAAGTTTCACCTTCTTATTATCCTAGCAAGAATAGAATATAATGAGATTCTTTGAGATGAAGGATATCCCCTCTTTTTATAAGATTAACTGGTCCCCTAAATTTTGACGCGTTGTAGCCACAATAAATCACCTCTTGATGTTTCTCACAATTCATTAATGATGTTCAAAAATTTCAATTCTATTTCTCCTCAATAGTGCAGTTTATTAGAACAGTTATTTTGAGTTTTACTTTTTTACTCTTATAATTTAATATATCCACTCATACCCTCCAATTTGAAAAAATAATGATTAGAATGCCTTAATGGACATTTAAATGGAAAATTCACGCCTCAATTCCTTAATAAAAGATGTTCCAAAACTCCTTTTTTGTTCTCCCATCCATTTAAAAAGTAATTGGGCTCATCATGTAGTTTGGGACCCAACACCATAACTGGATAGATTTGTAAATAGTTTTCATGGTTCATATTGTGAGAAACTTTTGAGCTTCCATATGATTGATTCGGAATTTGGTCAAGCAAGATTAAATGAATCCATTTATGATTATAATACTTAAAAGGAAGAATTTAATTTTTTTATTAATATAGAAAATGTTATGTCTAAATGACTCAAATAATTTAAAACTATTAAAAATCCAAAATGGTCCATTTTTTAGATTAAGCTCAAAATAAAACCAACATCATGAAATATGGAAATTTATCTCAAAGTGGCACTTTGGATGGATATGAAACAATGATATTAAATGTAAATTTATTGAAAAAAATTTCTCTATCAATTCCCCTGCACATAGAACTTGGACTCATGGAAAAGTAATCATTCCAATTAAATCAAATGAAATACAAAACACATACCCATGAGATATACCTAATCAATACTAGAAAAAAATATATCATGCCTTATCAAAAACCATTATTTTAAGTCATTAATATAATTTTTTAATATATTTCCACTTCATTTCTTATCCTATTCACCAAAAACCCCTACCTCACGTGAATTTTCTCTCCTCTCTCAATTTTGAATGTTCAACATGGATTTTTTTATCCAAAATCAGGCTGGAGTCACCATATTCTTGATAAATCCCAACATCTCCACCTGATTTGAGTTAAGAACATGTGTTTTTTCTATAGTATTTTCAGGGTTGTTTTGTGGCTTTCCGTTGGTAGGATTTAGATTTTACAAATTATGATGCTGAAAAAAAGGGATTTGATCTTTTTGAAGAAAACTTTCAAGGTTATAATTTTCACACAAGAATGGTCTCTTTATCTTTGAATTAGTAGAAAATTCACTCCATTGTCAATAAAAGTCAAGGAAATTTTACTCCATTTATCATTTCAGAAGAAAACATTTCTTGGAAAACATAGTTTTTCTTGAATACTCTATATAGGCACAAGTTTCATTCTACTTTCAATGCTCCAGAAAGGCGTAACTTCTTTTATTATGAAATCTCCATAAAGGAACAAAGTTAAAAAATGAACTCTTTAGTAGGAACATCATCTCTTAAACATTTAAATTTCTACCCAAAGTATCACCAAATGAGGTAGTACACAACAAGACATCTTTCAACACACATATGTTCAACTAGATCAAGCAATTTCACTTTAAGAGCAGATTGGATTGGGAAACTTTTATTATAATGTTTCTAACCTAAAAGGTTATTCATGGATTCTATGGTATAAATGGATTAATGTACAATGTAGTCCATAATGAAAATTATTATTTAAAAAATGGGGCCTAAAACCAAATAATTACCATAATCATTGAAAACACATGTACCTCAAACCCTCCTGTTTTGAAATGAATAAATCCAAATATTGTTTAAGAAACCATAGTGTCATTATCTAAAGAAATGATGAAAATGTAATGAGCGTGAAAACAATGGTTTAGAAGCCTCATAGATAAGTGAATAAAAACATACATTGATATGTGGTATTGTACTCAAATATTAATGTACATTTCATGAAATTCACAATTATTTGAACTTGAAGTAAATACATTTTTGAATTTATTTAATCTCATTTTCATGTAATATATTGGATAACTCATTGAAAAGGGTTTCAAAAATGTCAATGATATTAATTTCAGCTCAAATTTTTAAAATTAACACACAGAATTTAAAAATAAACACACCAAAATATGAAAAAAACATAATAATAATAATAATAATAATGAAAATACTAAACTAAAAATGGTTCCCCTCAGCCGCACAAAAATTATTTAGTTTTTTAAATTAATTAAAATGGATTAAATATATAAGTATATTTTTATTGATTCACAACAAAAAAGAATGTATAAAAGAGAGTTAAAACCTGACTTATTCACAGTGCAACATCAAGTTATGATCCTAAGTGTTTCACTCTGAAAACCTACAAACAAAAGAAGAAAAGAAAACACAACATAATTATTAAAATAGATGAAATTAGAAATAGGATGAGAATATATGGATAGATCATGGTTTAATCCCCAATGTGGGCCCTGGTTTTTGATTTCCACCAGATGGGTAGTTCAATTCTATTATCCCAAATCTAATGGTGGGTGAAGTATCTTATTCCTGAACAAAAAAAATTATTAGTTTCCATCATGCACTACTTCCTTTTTATTGATGACTCCATGGATATATTATTACAAATACACTTCCATGGGAATGAGATAAAATTATCATGGTGTATATAGGACAATGAATTAGTCATCATCCATCATGGTTTCAATTTTCCCAATTTCTTATTCATTCACTAGTGAGTTCTCAAGGTATGCTACATCATTGGAATAATAATATGGAATGTTAGTGTTTAATTATATTTTAATAAAATTAAATCTTGAATATTAGATATCAATTTCATCCATTCCTCTAAAGACATGGATTTTTTCATGTAATATTTTTAATTAAATGGAAATATTACGAGTTTTTGAAAATTAACAGTGCATGATTCTGAGGATCGGTGTGCCTGGAATTAATTTACGAACTTTTTTTCACGTACGCTCAGTTATCATCTGAGTGGTACTTTGTAACTTTTGAACGGGTGCTTAGAATTAATATTTGAGGACACTGTTGTACTCGCAGTGCTGATACTTGCTTATGTAGACCTTTATTTCAACCGTAGTAAGCTGAGGGAAAGATCTGGTTTTACTGGTTTTCGTGGAGGATTAAAAAAAATAAATGTTTTATTTTTATTAAAATCCTTCCATCCCATTTAAAATTCTTGTAGCAAGGACCACATTAAAGAGGATGGACATTTAATGCTGATCATTAAATGCCCAATTACAGAAAATTTGTAACCACCCTCTCCTTTAATTAATAGGATTGACTAATTCTGAAATAATGAAACATATTTTTAATAAATAGTTATATTAACAAATCTTGGGGGGATTGGAGGTTGTTTTTCCATTGGAAAAAGGGAGAGAAGGATATCGAGGATCATGATGAAGAATGGATCCACCAAGAAAGGTTGGAGGACCATCGTTTAAGCAGCGTCATTGGCATCTTGTTGCGGGGACGATGAACACCAACACCACCACCAATCATGAGTGTTCCCCAATGAACAATCAAGGTAGGGTTTTCCCATGATTGTACTTTGTTAATTTTTATGTTGATTCAATATCATTGAGCTTCAGGTTATTATATTAACGTGGAGGGTGTGGGCTAAATGAACACAACCTGATCCCTCCTCTACCTCGTTGATTGATGTGTTCTTAATGGGAAGATCGTTGGGTAGAGTGGAACCTAAATGACATTATCATGGTACAAGGTGGTGGAAAGCACACCCCAGTTGGTGTCGATGGTAGCGGTGGCCCAAACGAACTGCCAGAGGAGGCAGTGACCCATCGACCGCAGTAGGGGAAGATGGTGGCCAGCCGCGTGGGGGCAAAGGTGGTGAACATCTGCGCAGCTGGAGATGGAGGTCACAGTTGTTGAACTGCGGTGGTGCACCTGAAAGGAGACAAGAACCCAGAAGGCCATGGTTGGATCAGCGGTACAATGACACCTCAAGAACAGGAGCCAGACGTAAATCCCAGGCGACCACATCATGAAAAGTAGGACCCGCTCCAGCGGGTCCCACATTCTAGTAGGAGGTGTCACGTGGCACCACTAATTTGGACAGAACTGAATGGTTGTTGGGACCTTCAGGAATATAGTGGGGTGCCTCCCCTTGGGTGGATAGGGTGAGTCTCTCCATGGTGGACTGCACCCAAATGCGGCTAGCGGACCGCACCCGGCTGCGTGCCGCACCGAGCGAGCCGGGACATCACATTCTTGCGAGCCGAGCCGGACTGCGGCTCAGCGGGCCGAGCCCACTGCATTCTTTCCCATTCTAGGCCAGACCCAGACCGGGTCTGGTCGGCCCAAGATGTAGCGAGCCGGGTTGGTCTGACCCTGTCAGACCAAACCCGGTCACATCTAGACCTAGATACACTGTTTTGGCCATATCTTGAGAACTGGGCATTTTTTGGACAAACCATTTGTGGTGACATAATCCTTGGATCGAGACGGAACTTTTGACATACTCCACTTGAGTTTTGGATAATGTTATGGTGCATCTGGGTTGGATCGAACTCGAATCCTACTCGGTGCACGAGACTAAAAGGCCAATAACATAACGACTGAGCATCCGATTGACACATCCTCTATCTCGTTTGGTCCCTTATGATAGGACGTACCTTTGTGATACTTTTTCATGGTACATTGTGGTTGATTAAGTATCAATCATTTGATAGATGAGCATAACCTCTTGTAATCAAATGCGCTTAGTGCAGAAACTCTATGACTGGATGTACTTGAGGAGTTTTCAGATCCTGTGTGGTCATCTTTAGATCATGTGTGGGTCAGCATCTTCAGACCCTAAGTGGGTCATCGTCAGATACTGTGTGGTTCATCTCCATATCCTGTGTGGGTCATCTTGAGATCCTATGTGGGTCATCCATTGAACATGGGTGGATCAATAAGATAGAATCTCATTGAAGTAAGATGATCTAGGAAAACAACTAATCACCTATACTTTCGTACTGAATTTATACCTATTGTGACCCGATTTATTACTATTGTGGTACAAATATATGTGGTGATACCTTTGTGGTACTCTTATATGTGGTTATAACTTTTTGGTATTCTTCTATGTGGTGTTACCTTTGTGGTACTTACCATTGTGATGTTACCTTGACGGTATTCTTTCCTTTGTGGAATAGTTGTGTATTGGCTAACGAGTTGGGGCTTGTGTTTCTTCATGAATGAGATGGGTATACTTGATAAAATAGGTATTTGTATGGGAATATAACTAAATAGGGTTGTATATTGATTTTTTGCTATGTTAAAATAGTGTTACTTTGTAGTTCATCCTTTTTGGATTCGGAGAGTCCTTCGGGGGTCTCACGGTCCCTACTAAGTATTTTTATACTCACCCCTGCACAAGATATGCGCGCACATTGTTGTGTATTGTGAATAATATGGACAACATTGATCATGGTTGAGGGTGCTAGGACTGGGGGATACTCGGAGGTGGACCATTAGATAGGATGTACCGTAGGGAAGACAGTTCGAGAGTTGTACCTACCCTTTGGGTAGGATCCTAGGCAGGTGTTCAAAGAAGTTGTTTTCAGTTTTATTGTACATTCTAGCTGGGCTTGTATTCCAGCCCCCATTACTGACTATACTCACTCTATTTACTATATAGTTTACCTTGGGATTTTATATATTTGTGTTCTTGGATTGTGTGTGTTTGTAGGATAAAAATGAAATTCCTTTCTATTTTTAAGGATATACCTTTTGGTGCTAGTTACCAACCCTTTTCATATGAATTGTAGGCTTGGGGATGTCACGACACAGGCCCTGGGGGATGGGTCATGAAAAATTTCTATTAGAGGAGTTGGTTCTACCAGAGTTCTTGGGCTCTGATCTTTTTTTTCGACAATAGTGTTATGTATAATGAGTGTGGTTTTCAGTTTGGGGAATCCATTAATGGTGAAGCAGTCGACGTATCCATACTCTAGGACCCCGACTTCTGATTTCTAACCCTATGTATGAAGACACTATTTGCGTGTGTGTTTTTGAGGAGTTTTTTCCAGTCTCTTTGAGTCACCTCACCAGGTATAACTTATTGACCATGGAACACCTGTTTCTTTTCAAGATGCCTCCACACAGTGGGGCTAGGTTTGGTGTGGGTTCTTGTGAAGAATGAGCCTCTAGAAAAACATCTTTCAATTATACAAACAGATCTTGTAACCATTATGAAATATTATCTTCCAAATTCCATATCAAAACTCTCAAATATTGAGTGAATTTTAGATTTGCAATCAAATTAGCTTTAAAAAATCCATGAATATTCTCTTATATCTACAAAAAAATAGACTACATGTCACTGAACAAAGTGAATAATATCCTAATGTAGGGTTCACATGATGTGAGTTTCTTAAAAATATTACTCTGATTGTAGAAAAATAATGATAAGTGTACACTATTGCATAGAAGATTATGAATCCTGTCATTCAAATCAGTCATTACTGATGCGATAACTTGAAAAATTCTAATTAGATTTTGTGATGTAGTATGAGAATAGGTAGAAGCACTAGACCAAATTTGGATCTCCTTTAAAAATTTGAATTGGCTTGTTAAATACCATTTTAAATCAGAAAATTTTGTTTCGGAAATAGATTTGGATTTTAGCTTCCTAAATGGCCCATCATATCTCTCTTAAACACATAAAAATATCTTTTTGACACAGAAGTAAAACCGATTTAATGTAGGTTAGTTTAAAAAGAATCTAATTATATCCTTTGAATTGTTAAATCATCAAAATATTTTCATAAAGATTTAATTTCATGTTGAAGACATAAATTCTATTCCTAATATTTGTTAAACATTATAACTAGGTCTTTAATATAATTTTTCAGAGAATCAGAAGTTCCTTCTTCTTGACTCTTTGGATGAGAAGCAACCTCCTCAATACCTAAGGTATTAATATGATATTGATCCCTAAACATCTCAATTGAATATGGTATAAAAACAAGGACCTATTTCTTTTCTTTAGAAACTGAGATCATTTATTCTAGAGAAGGACCAAGGGCATAGATAACGGGATTTTCAATGAGCTCATTGGTCCGAGTGAATGATTTATAAACTTGTTTAACTTATTCAATTGCTTCTTCCTAATGATATGGTTGAGGAACAAAATGTATCCCTTGATCTTGACTTTATTTTTGTTGATCCTTATCATGTTTTGGTTCTTCCTAATGAATCAAATTAGTTTCCTCTCCAGATCCTAACACTGGATCCTAATTCTATGGTTCTTATCCATTCCTTGGTTTTAAACCAAGTTTCTCATTATTTAATAATTTTGAAACTTATTAGAAATATCTGAAACATTATATTGAATATTTCTCTCTATATTCTGAGAAACACCTTCTATTTTGGATTCCCCAACTTCTTCATTCCTTAATTTATGTTTCTCCGTTATGTAAATGATCCAAATTTCAGTTTTTCATCTGCACCAACAGACATCATCTTACCTTTTATTACACTCCGAAATAAACTAAATTTCCTTAGATTCCCATAATTCAATATGTTGATGTGTGGACATTTAACTTGAGAATAAAAAATTTGAAACATACTTTTTTCATAAACCGAATAAAAGATAAAATTATTCCATAAGGGTAGAATGAAATTATTTCCAATGAATGAAAACTATGACTCATATATCTTAGCTTATGTCTTAGAAAAATTCACTTGTTTTCATTGATAAATAAATACAAGATACCAATGTTTGGGTATAAAATATTCTTCATTTCTACAACCCATTGAGTAATAGTAGTTTGAATGAACATTACTAAATCCTTTTACTCTGCGTCAAGATCATTTTCAAGGATTTTCCATATATTTTTTGAATAAAAAAACATGATGACATCTGACTAGTGATATTAATTTACATTTAATTGAAGAACAATATAGAATACTCCCCCATGAGTCCATTTTAAAAGCTGATCAATTTTAAATAATTAAATTAAAAATTATTTATTTTCTATTCAAGAGGATATTGTATCTTTTAATCAATAGAAACTAAAATATACACTACAATAACGGTCATTAGTTATAACCAATAAAGAAAATTTGGATCTTATTCATTGAATAGAAACTCCAAACGATGATTTGCAAGATCCTTTTTTAGTGGAAGGTTCTTCTGATATACCCATTTGAAATATATGACTTTTCATGTAAAATTATTTCTTGAAGGAATACATCGATTCTTCAGATCGCTTGATTCACCTTTATCAATTAACTTGGTCTTCTTTATTTCTAAGAATCGGAAGGATGATGGTTTTCATATTTTAGGTTTTATGAGAAGGATGAGGGTTGTGAGAGGTGAAATGGTTCAAAAATTAAATGTTATGTAATGATGAAGTGTTTTCATATAGATGATGACATGGTCTGGTTAATAATTATGATTACATAGGGTAGTCATTAATTTGTAGTTTTTGAAAACGCGTGACTTAAAATTGAAAAGGAGAAATATATATATTTTTGAAAATAAATCAAATACTAATTTGAAAGTGAAATTAAAGTAAATGAATGACTATAATAAACAAATTTGACAGAAATTGATATATAAAAATAAAAAATAAATTTTTTTGAATAAACTAATCCGATAAACACTTATTTATAATTAAATAAACCTAAATACCCCTTAATAAAAATAAATATTGCTCTGGAAAGTGGTGTAGTGAAAATATCATCTAATTGATATCAAATATTTAAAAATTCTAATGAAATATTTTTTTAAGAACATAATCCCAAAAAAATGATGCTTTGTATCTATAAACTTATTCATAGAATGACTTATAGTATTTTTTGTAATTTTAATAGAACTAATATTATCCCATAAAATAGGTATACTATTAAAATTTATTCCAAAATTAAGTATACTTTTTTATCCACAATACTTGGGTATTGAAACAGCCAACAGATACATGCTCTACCATGGTTGTTGATATGGAAACTGTGTATTGTTTCTTACAAGACCACGATACTAAATATTTTCCAAAAAAGTGATAGGTTCTAAAGGTTATTTTTCTATATAATCTTTAACCTCAAAAGTCAGCCACCAAATATGAAATTAAGATAAAATCATATGTTTTTGGAAACATAAAAGATTCGAAAATTATTTATTCTAAATATGTAAGGGTTATTTTAATAGTAGTACGATGTGATTCTTTTGGAGTATATTGAAATCTAACACAAAAACATACAGAAAACATAATGTATTCTCTTCTAATAGTAAGATATAATATATTACCAATCCTACATCTATATAACTTATTCTCAACTGGTTTTCTAGCTTCATCAAAATCATGTTTTATAGTAGTACACATATGGGTTTTATAAGTCGTAATATTTTCAAGTCAAAACGTTTACCAGAAATTATTAATATTTTTAAATTGATTTAAAACATTTCCATAATCATTTTCATATATATGATATACTAAATAAAAATTTAACTCTCCCATAATAATTATTTAAAATTCGATTTTCATTATTTTTGAAATATAATTATAAATATTTTTATTTATTTAAATTAAAATTACATCATCAATATAATTTTTTACTTACAAAACATTAGAATAAGTAGTTTTCTTACAAAGTACAAGATCTACTAATCCAATAGTAAATCCATTTTTTCCAAATAAAATAACTTAATCCTTTATACCAATCTCTAGGTTATTTTTTAAAGCTATAGACTGCTTTAATAACATTTAAAAAATAATTTTTTTTATGAGGGTTTTTAAATCATAGAGGTTGTTCAACATAAAATTCTAACATTAAATGCCCCTTTAAAAAGTCATATCTAACATCCATATGATATAATTTAATGTTAAAATTAGATTCAAAAGCTAAAAATATTCTAATAGATTATAATATCACTACACGTGGAAAGGAGTCATCATAATCTATATCATCTTACTGATTATATATTTTATCTACTAATGTAGATTTGTTTTCAGTTATGATCCCTTGATCATCCAGTTTCTTTCTAAAGACCCACTTAGTTCTTGTTTTTTGATAATTTTATGGCCTTTCTACAAAATCCCAAACTTCATTTCTTATAAATTAGTTTTTTCTTCTTGCATAGGTAACCACCAACTCTCATCTTCTTAATCAACTTTAATAGATATGGGTTCTAATTGAGATTTAAAGGTATAAAATTCAAATAGTTTTACTATATTTCTTCTAATTTATGTTCCTGATTCCAGGAATACTATAATAGTATCTAAATGATGGTTATTTAGGGTTATAGATTTTCAAGGTAAGACACATTAAGGTTATTTATTACCATATTCTTCTGAGATGAACTAAATTTTATTCATTTAATTTTCAAAATTAGCTTCTGATGATTCGAGTATCATGTTGTCAAATGAGTTAGTAACTTCATCTTTTTGATATTTATTTTAATAAAAGGTTTCATTTCATCAAAATTCATATGAACTAATTCTTCTATAATCATTGAATTTTTATCAAACAATCAATAAGATTTATAAGTAGCAGAATATCCCAAAAATATCCCTTAATCATATATTGGATCAAACATACCAAGTTTATTCTTAGTATTCATGATATACACCTTTCATCCAAATACATTTAAGTACATAACTTTAGGTTTTCTGTTATTCCAATGTTCATATGGTGTCATTTTAAAAATATACCATATTAAAACTCTATAAATGATATTGCGGGCTATGCTTACAGCTTGTTGCCAAAAATAGGTAGCTAGACTGTATTCATTCTGCATAGTCTATTCCATTTATTTAATAGTTATATTTATTCTTTCTAAAATTTCACTTTGTTGAGTTGTTATTGGTGTATATACAGTGTTTTTAAAACTAATATATAATCAAATATAATTAAATTATTTATTCTCAAATTCTTCACCATGATCACTTCTTAATGAAATAATTTTAAAACCTTTTTAAGTATGAAAAATTTTACAACAACTTTCAAAAACAGTGATCACTTCACATGTGAGTACTAGAAAATGTAAAAAAGTAATTTGAGAATAATCGTCAACTAAAACCTAGACATAAAATTTCCCAGAAAACCATTCTAATATTGATGGTCCATAAAATACATATATATAAGTTCTAATTGTTAAGATTTTTCAATTTGTTTAATGTATTTGAAAGACGTTTTATGTTTTTTTTTCAATTTGGCATGCATCACATAATCTATCATTGTCAAATTTTAGAAAAGTAAAGTAATAAACTAATTATTTATTACAAAATTTATATAAAGAAACTATATTAAAATGAAAAAGTATCATATGCTGGATCCATGAATTATTTTTTTAGTAGTTAAACAGTTTACTTTCTCTTTACACAAGGAATTTAAATCAAAAGTATAGAAATTTTCAGTTCTTGGTGCTCTAAATTTAAGCAACATATATTTGAAAATAATGTAGGAGTTATTATAAAAAACAATATAAAAACTATCATCACATATTTGAGAGATACATATTAGCTTGTGATTATTCCTTTTACATAATATAATTTTTTGATTGAGATAGTGTTCTGATATCTATCTGTTCCAACTACAATGATATTTCCTTTTGAATTATCACCAAAAGTGGCTAGTACTCCGTCCATTTGAGTCAATGTATAAAATATTTATGATTCTCCACTCATGTGTCTTGAATAGCCACTATCCATATACCATATAACATTCTTGTTCTTGTGTCCTCTTTCCTGTAAGAACAATTAAACATCTATTTTGGTACCCATATTTTTTTGGTCCAGTAGTGTTAGTGACAAAATATCTAGGAATCTAGATCTTCCTTACCTTTCCAATGATTATATCCCTTTCTTCAGAAATACATTTAGAAACAAAATAATTTTTAATACCACAAATTTTATGATTTACCAATTAACTTATTTTAGTGAAATGGACTTTTATTCCACAATAATAACATGTTGAAATTTTTGAATTAGGCACCAAATAAATCTTATATATGTATGATTTTCTACCCTTGCTTGCTATTCCAAATCTTTCTCTTTTAATAACATTCTTTCTATGAATATCTTTAAGATTATTTTATCTTTTAGAAAAAACTAGCGAAATACATCTATAAGATTCTACATCATCTTGTAATTCTTTAATCATTTTTTCATGATCATTATAGGAGGATGTAGAGTAATTAAAATTTTTAATTAATTCATGATGTTTTTTTAACAATGTGACTCTTTCAATTAAAATATCATTGTGAATATTTTTCAATTATTTATTCTTCTTTAGTAAATAATCATATTTCTATTATAACATCAAACATTAAGTATCCAATTTTTCATTTGTGAAACTATCAAAGTCAAAAGAATAAGTATAAAACGTTTATAACTATTATTCTTGCATATATAAAGCTTATATTGGCTTTAAGATTTTTTTTGGAACATTCCCTAAATCATATTTTGAGGAGATACTAGATTATTTAGATAAATTATAGGTAGCTTATATGGATATTTTTCCTTTATTCTCATAATCATCATTCTTTTTAAATTTATTTCTTTGAATTTTTTCTTTTATCTTTCAATTGAGAAAAATCAGGCCTGATATTTCATAAATTTTTTCAATCATTACATCGAACATAATGGGGTTCTATTTTATCATTTTAAAGTATTTCCTAAAGCCTATTATATATATAGTATTATTTAAAAATCTAACTAACTGATCTTGTTCTATTTCCAAATTTGACGAGACTAATTTTTTTTCTGTTTTGAATTCATTGTTTTTTATTATGCTTTCGATATGTCACATTGAGAGTAGTACTTTCCCTTTTTCTGAAAACGTTTTATATTCAACATCATCTTTCATTTCTGCTTCATACATTATCAAGGATCCAATCAGATCATTTATTTTCAAACTCTTAACAAGTTTTGATTGTAGTGTTGAGCCAATAAGGTAATCTTATGACTTCTCCATTCCTTATGGTCTTGTGTTTTGAAAATCCCAAAAAAAATTTCTTAAGTACATAAATTTTTTAAGTACTTTTATATCTTAATATATGAAGTTTTCATTCCATATAATTACAGAAATATCATTATATTTTTCCATTTTGTTAGTCTTACAAATTTATCTTATCAATTCTGATACAAAAGTGATTACAATTTCATGATAATGATTCCAGTTCAAAATTCATTATGATCTCATGATACTGATTCCAGTGCAAAAGACATTATGATTTCATGATACCGATTCCGGTGAAAAAGTCATTAAGATTTAAGGATACCAAATTTGGTGCAAAAGTCATTCTGTTTTATGATTCCAAATCTGATGAAAAATTCATTGCAATTTTATGATTCTGATTCTTGTACAAATTTGATACCGTTTTCACAATTCGATTTAGTTTTTCTTTATAATATTTTTTCTTGATAATATTAGAGTTGTTTAATATATCCTTCCAATATTAACAAATTCCAATTTTTCTTATACATAATTCTTATATATAACCAAACATATTTTTTTATACATGAAACGATGTCGTACAATATGTTACAATAAAACTGTTGTATGTTTGACACGTGTCCAGGTCCCTCAAAAATTTAATGAAAATATGATCATTGGAGTGGAGCCGACCATTGGGATGTTTTTATTATAAATAAAAGTCCATTTGAATGAGCAAAGATAATGTAGATATTGGATGAAATTGATGCATATAAAAAATTTAGAAAGTGATTTCTAGAGAGAGGCTCTTATAACTCTCAGTGCTTCATGAAGATGTAATGAATTACTTGTTCAGGTGAGAACAACTTGTTGAAACATTCATTGTGCCGACTCCGATCATGATGATCGTGGTATTCTGGGTTTGGAAGATAGTGGTTTCAATTTCATTATAAATCGAGGTCTTGCAAGGATTGAAAGATAGATACCGATCTTCGGATTGAGAGCATACCTAGGTTTGGTTAAGACATACATTTTAAATATTATAAATCAAGGAACCTTTATCCATGGTTAGGTATATCCTTATATTTGGGTTAAAAATATTATTGTTACTTGTTTACTATTTTATGTTGTTTTATATTTCCATTGTAATCTTAACTTTGTTAATGTTTTAAAGTTATAAATTTTTTATACTTAGTAATTATATTACTCTGGTTATATTAAAGACACTACACTCTTTATGGAATAATATTTCCATTAAAGCGTCCAAAATAATTGTTTAAAGATTACAATTTACCCCCTCTTTTATATTGAGCATCTACATCATTATTTTGATCCTAAAATTTCTATTATAGGAGGTCTCTGAAATACTTATATTCACATATAAGTTTTCTTGTTCATGTTTTTGGTCCTCATTTGTTAACAAACTTTTACTTCTAACAAGTTTTGTGGAAAATATTTTTTAGTATGGAAGGTATATATGTTGAATCTCTAGATAATCTCAACCCTACTAGACCACCAATTCTTGATGGAAATTAATTTGAGTACTGGAGATACTGAATGAAGACCTTTTTTCTAAACGCAAGTGTAGACAACTACATTTTATTAACCAGTTATTATAAGATTCCATATAAGGAACTTAGAATGTTTACTAATCTAGAAAAGGTGAAATACCAACTGAACATTAATATATGTAATAATTTGATTTGTTCCATAAATAGAAACATATATAGCCAAATTTTATCTTGTGAAACTGCTAATAGAATTTGGAAGAATCTTTAAGAAACCCACTTTGGAAATTCCAACGTCATTAAAACTAGAAGAGTAATGCACATAGTTGAGTATCATAGTTTCTTCTTTCCATATAGAGAACCCATATATAAGGTTCAGAAAATATTTATGACAATCGTAAATAACGTACAATTTATGGGTGGGAAAGGTCTAGATGATGAGATTGTTTTAGACTAGATTATATACATCATTACTAATGAATTGGAATCTAAGAGGATTGTTATAGATTAGAAAAGGAAATTCACATAGATTTCTCTTGATGAAATTTTTGGAACTCTTCTTCAACATGAAACAAGAATGAAGAAAGATTTGGATGATATTAAGAAGAAGAATGGTAATGGAGGTGTTTCTTTTAAAACTACATTAAATTACATATAATCTATGACTCTTGAGATAATTACAAAATCAAAATATTATATGGTTATTATTCAATTTTAATATAGTGAAAGTGAAGCTTCAGAAAATGGGTTAGAAAATATTGCTCGAAGGATGAAAAAGATTGTTGGATAGAAGAACATTCAATACAGATAAAAAAAAGAATGATGGAAATGATATGAAATATGGGGAATGACATGCTATGAATGTAGAAGAACAAGTCAAATTAGTCTTGATTGTCCCTTTCTTATGAAAAGATACAAGAAAGAAATGAATTCTGAAAAAAACAAGAATATTTTCTACAGATCAAATCCTAAGAATGTCTTGAAATCTAATGACACTTGGAGTGCCAGTGGTGGAGATTTATATCATAACTGTAAAGAATATCAATCTTCTGAGTAGATGAATGTTGGTCTAATAGTAAGATCTCCATTTCAAAATCATTATCTTCTAGATAAGGTACGAATTGCTGAATCCTTAACCAATATGTCGTTAATTGAATTTTTTTTGGATAGTGGTTTTTCTTCAAATGAATAATCTTCTTCATCAGATAATGATAATGATTTTCCTTCCTATAAGAAAGTTTCCATATTTTCTAAGTTTCATGAAAATAGTAATTATAATGTTTCTAAATAACTTGAAAAATGAAATTATAGTAAATTTATTTTAACAAAATAAATTTTGGATCTTACTAATGATCTTGATAAAAAAATGGTGTTTTATAAAATTTTTCTAAGATACCTGAGGAAGTTAATTCTAAGAAGGATAAACGTTATAAGAATCTTAAAAATCGTTTTTTAGAATAAGATATTTTTGAGGATATACTTAACTCTAAATCTATTATTCATAAGGATAAGAATTTAGTCCCGAGACTAAAATATATAATATTTTCCTTGAAGAAACTTTATAAAAAATTTACTTATGGTAAAGAAAATTTTGACAAGATGTATTATCAGATCCGACCACATGGTAATAATTAGGGTTTAGTTTTTTCTCAGAAAAAAAACTATTTTTAGAAACAATTATTTTGTTCCTTCAGGATCCCCTTTTTGTTCTAAATTTCATAGTTGTGGACATTGGAAGAAAAACTATTCTTTAAATAATGTTCAATCCTTTGGGTTTCATAAAGATTATTTTTCAAAAAAAAATATGGTTACGCAACTTTTTATTATCTAACAATAATGGATCCAAGCAAGTTTGGAATCTGAAAATATAGATCTTTATTTTTCAAGATAATGAAGGAACTACGAAAAATAAATTGTACATGGATAGTTGTTTTCCTGGCCCATGACTATAAACAAAGACTATTTCAAAAAGTTTTTATAAACGAAAGGTGGAAAAGTAACCTTTGGAGATAACTCTAAAATGGAAATTTTCAGTATAGGTAACATTATTCTTCTTGGTAAAGCTATTATTTCAAATTTTATTTTTGTAAAAGGCCTTATGAACAACCTCATTTGCATAATCCAATTATGTGATAGAGGTTACCTTTTGAATTTCAGAAATGATAGATATTTAGTTCACAATTCCAAGGATGAGTTTATTCTTTATACCCTTCGGCATGAGAATGTTTACATGTTGAACCTAGAAGACCTTAGAAGTCAAGATCTACCTTACCTTAGTGAATTTAATGATCAATCATGGATTTGTAATAGAATACCAGGACACTATAACTTATGGAATCTTAGTTAACATTCTAATAAAGAACTTGTTCAGGATCTACCAGAACTTAAGTTTGTTTCTTAAATTTTTTTTGTCCCTTGTAAATGTGGAAAGCAACATAAATCTAGCTTTAAGACTATAAGTGAATTTAAAACATCTAATTATTTACAATTATTGTACATGGACTTATTTGGTCCCACAAAAGATGGAATTATTAGAAGAAAATACTATTTGTTTGATCCAGTTGATGACTACACTAGATTTACTTGGATCTATTTTCATACAAACAAGTATGATGATTTTTCTTATTTTAAAAACATTATATCTCAAGTTAAAAATGATAAAAATATATCATTGATAACTATTAAAAGTGATCATGGTGAATAATTTTAAAATTCACATTTTAAAACTTTTGGTAGTAAAAAAGGTATTACTCACTACTTTTCATCTCCAAGAACTGCTCAGAAAAAATGTGTTGTTGAATGAAGAAATCATATTCTTCAAAATATGACAACAACCATGTTGAGTGAATATTACATAGCTAAACATTTTTCGACAAAAGCTATAAGTACTGCTTGTTATTCTATTAAACGAGTTTTAATAAGAACTTTTCTTATTAAAACACCTTATGAGTTATGAATTGGCCAAAAACCAAAAGTATCATACTTCAATGCTTTTGGTTGCAAAGTATTTATCTTGAATACCTATGATAACTTAAATAAATTTGCACCAAAATACAATGATGTAATTTTCTTTTGTTACTCTACTAACTCTAAGGAATACAGAGATTTTAAAAAAACACTTACACTATAGAGGAAATAGTACATGTTAATTTTGAAGAAAATGGTCCTTTTGTTTTCATAAAACCTGAATCTTTTCCTGGTATATTTTCTAAAACTAATCACCAACCTTTGATAAAAGATCATTTATTCAGGGATAATGTTCACGAAAATAATTTTGAAACATTTACATGTGACGTTTTTTTACCCTATGTTGATGAAAATGTTTTTCAAAATCCAATTCAGTTGTTATGTAGGAATCATCCCAGTGATAATATCATTGGAAATGTTAATAAACCAATAATAACTAGTTGTTATTTAAGGAATTAAGTTTAACAAGGTGCATTTCTCTCCCAATATAAACCAAAGACTCCTAAAGAATCCTTGCATGATTAAGATTGGATAAAGGCTATGCAAGATGAACTCAATGAATTCATATGGAATAAAGTTTTGAAGTTGGTTGAGAAACCTAATGAAACTTTTATTATTGGAATAAAATGGGTTTTTAGAAACAAATGTGATGAAAATTTAGTTATTGATATAAATAGATCATGATTAGTTTCCAAATTCTACAACCAACAAGAAGGCATAGACTATGAAGAAACCCATGCTCATGTAGCTGGACTTGAATCTATTCGTATTTTTCCATCCTTTGCAGCATTATTTAATTTTAAAAATTATCAAATATATGTAAATTTTTCTTTTCATAATGATTATGTATAGTAGGAATTCTATGTAGATCAACCCCCTGTATTTGAAGATAAAAAATATCCTAATCATGTTTATATACTTACCAAATATTTGTATGTACTTAAACAAGCCCCTAGATCTTCGTATGATAGACTTTAGAGATTTTGTCTTCAAAATAACTATGTTAAGGGAACTTCATATCTATGAATTATTATTAATAAAAATAATAAATATATTTTTATTGTCTAAATTTATGTTTATGACATCATATTTGGATCAACTCACCAATCCTTAACTAATTCCTTTGCAAAACATATGAAATATGAGTTTGAGATGAGTATAAAGGTTGAGTTAATTTTTTTTCTTGGTTTTCAAATTTCTCAAAAAACAGAGGGAACCAACATATCTCAATATAATTATATCAAATATATTTTTAATATGTTTGGGAATGAAAACACTATGAGTATAAGTACTCATATCGGAACCCCTAATACTCTTAATATTGATGAAGCAGGGAAACATGTGGACCAAACATCTTATAGAGGGATGATAGGAAGTTTACATTACTGAACAGCTAGTCAACCTGACATAATGTTCTTATTATTATTATGTGCATGATTCCAAGAAAATATTAATTAATCCCATTTAAATGCTGTAAATTATTTTTTGGTATTTAAAGGGAACTTTAGATTTGGGACTATTTTATTCCTCTAGTAATGCTTTTGAAGTTAGAAGTTATTTGGATGTTGACATTGATGGTTGTAAAATGGATAGAAAATGTACATCTGGAACATGTCATTTCATATAAGATTCCTTAGTTCCTTGGTCTTTCCATAAACAACATTTTGTATCACTTTCTACTGCTGAAACTGAATATGTTGTAGCTGGAAGTTGTTATGCTCAAGTATTGTGGATGCAACACACACTCAAAATCAATGGTATGAGTTTTACTAAGACTCAAATAATGTGTAATAACTCTAGTTCCATTGAACTATGTAAAATCCCTGTACATCACTCTTGTGAAAAGCACATAGATATTAGACATCACTTTCTTAGGGATCACACACTTAAAAGAGATATTATTTTTCAATTCATCAGAATGCAAGTACCACTTGCTGATATTTTTATAAAGACATCATCTTCTGATATATTTGAATACATTAAACAAAATCTAGGGATGATCATTATAAGGTTATCATTCATATATAATTATTTTATAAATAATCTCATAACAATAAACTACTCCTTATTTCAAGGGGAGTACATATGTTTTTTTTCTTTCTATAAAATTATCCTTATGTTTTTTTTCCATTCCTAAAATTTTATTTTTATTTAAGAAATTCCATATCTTTTTATTGTAAATTTCTGTATTGGAAATTTTGGTATAGAAATTACAGTATCTAATACTTCCATGATAATTATTATAATACTACTAAATTCTAAAAGGTACACATTCATAATATTTAGTTTTTTATCTTACGATTTAGTTGTTGGTATTTTAAAATTTTAAATCCTGGTTTACCTTACTACAAAATATTGAAATTCTTATTTTATATAATCATCTTTAACCATCAGATCAGATCAGGTTATTTTCATCCATTTGATTATATAATAGAATTTGAAAGGTCATAGTTATGTTTATATAGGGGGTGCCTCATTTTTAAGCTCCTCACCGTCCTTGCTAATCTCTGTGCCGAAGTTCTTTTTCCATCAAAGCCTTTGTTCAGATTCCTTTGTCTATTTTAATCTGAATGAATCTTGAATACTAAATAGATCAGATATCTATTAGCAAGGAAATAAATTATTGGTCAATATTTAGGTAAAGGTTGGTATGCCCTAACTTCTTTTATAAATTTGAATCCCATATATCTAAGGAGATAAGAACTAATGGATGGGAATGTGTTTGTGTGGCTAAGGAGAAATGTCAGGATACGGTTTCCCCAGATCTAATTATTCTATTCTATGAATCTATTACTTTCTTTCAAAAGGATGGAAAGGACTTGTTTAAGTTAAAATGTTATGATAAGACCTATACAATTCCCTATAATAAGGAAACAAATTTTCTCATCATGTCGTATAAAGGGGAAGATATTTTGTTATCTCATAGACTTCATGAGAAGGAGAGTTATTTTGGAAAAGTCAAGGCTTTGGATTATCTTGGTCTTATGTATGAAGAATCTGAAGATTACAAATCTTACAAAAAATCATAAAATGGTAGATCTATAGATGAAAGGTGTTTTTATTCCATGAAAAGGAGATAAAGACTCTCTAAAGATATGTGATATCTTCTTTTAGACATTATTCTCATCTTATGAATGTTCAACTTGTTTAAGTACATATTTCTTACCATCCAAGCAAAAAAAGGTGGGACCATCAGATCATAGATTCTTATGTATTCAGAAACTATATCCAGGAAAATTTTTATGTGCTTTAAAGTGATTAATTTATCAGGACGATTAGTTTCAAACCCTTTCAAAATAAGTTTCTATGTGATGACACTGTATGGAGGATAAAGGTAGAGTTCTTACTGGATTCCAATAGTTTTGAAGAAATGGTTGTCCTGAATAAGGGTGATGTTTCAGGGTCTTAAACATCGGTACCCAAGAGAAAAAACATGAAGAACCAAGTTTTCCATTACTAGTTCCTAGTGTCCCAGTATCAGCACCTCCTCCTACAAAGAAACTAAAAGCCTATTCTGATGTAATAGTCGCAAAGTAAAGAGAAATTATATCCACCAGAATGGAACGAGATCCTTCCATTGGCTTAAATCCTAAAAATTCTAAGTCCTTAAAAATCAGGAAAACTAAAAATATTAAGAAATAAAAAAAGGAGAAGATCCTGAAGAAGAAATCATTGGATGATCAAGTATGTCAGTATTTACAAAAAGATATAGAAAAGAAATCATAAGAAGTACCCGAACCTCAAGTTGTTCATAAGAAGATAGTTGTCACTCCAAAAATCCAGAAAGCCAAGAATGTTATATCTTTATCAGAACATATTAAATAAATATAAGATTAGATTACTAAAGAAGATTATGATGATGTTTTATAGGAAGTGGAAGATTACATTGGAACTCCTTTGAACTCAGTAAATAAATCAGTTTTTAAAGAACTAGTTAAAGAATAAGTTGAAGAATATGTTGAATAAGAAATTGAGGAAGAAGTTAAAGTTAAAGAAGAAGAAAGGTTGGAATTGAAGGGGAAGAAGAATAGAAAGAGGAGGTTTATCAACCAGGTAGTGAAGAGGAAGAAATTCAGGAAGAAGTAAGAAAAGAAGGAACTCAAGAAGAAGAGTTTCAAGAGGAATAATATGATCCTGAAGATATTAATGTTATCCAAGTATCTAATGAACAATCCTCAGTTTGAAAACATGTCAATGGAATGAATGTTTTGGTTGCCTCATCAGATAAGGAAACACCACCAAAGTCTTATAATAGAATAGAGAAACTAGCTTCTTTATCTCCAATAGGATTTGAGAAAGGAAATGATTTTTCAGGCTCCAAATCCCTATCATCTTTCGAACATGACATTGTCAATTTATCTTTAAGAAAGTTGGTTAGATCCATTTCGGTTCTTACAAATATAGATTGTAGGAGTAAAATGATCCATGAAACCCTGAATAAAAATATGGAAAAGTACAATATTCTTATGGACATAGTGGTCAAGCAAGAATCATACTTCAATAATCTTTTGATTGATTATAAAGCTCAATATGTGACTTATAAAAAAGTATTTAGCCACACCAAAACCATAAATGAAGAGATTAGGTAGTTTAATTACTTTATGGATTCAACAAATGGAGCTTTCAATACTTTTGAAACTAATTACAACATGTTCATGGCATCAATCTCTGAGAAGGATAGCCAACTCAACTCTATTACCCGATCTGTAAGCAGTGAGAAGGAAGTCGGAGCAGAATTACTGAAAATAGTGGTTGTCCAAGATGATTTAATTAAGAAAGAAGATGTTATAGTATAGGCTCAAGAAGAAAGGATCTTGTCCTTAGAAAATAATAACCTATATCCAGAGATCTTACTGAAGATGATTTGTGAAGATCATAAGAAAGTCAAGAAAATTAAAGGCTTGATAAAAAAAAGTTTTATGAGCAGAAGAATGAAGAAGGATTTTCTTTACATTCCTATGTTTTCTTGTAATCTTAACCTTATTTCCAAAATTTCCTTAAAAACTTCTTGCATATATTTCTTTTCTTCAAATGTATGCTTTCTTAACCTTATAGGTACATCTTATACTTCTCTATTCTTTTTCCACTTTTTTAAAATCACAAAGGAGGATAATTTATTTAAAGGATGAATTTAATAAATATCTCAAAGGATGAGAATCTATTAAGGGGGATTATGTTAAGAAAGTATAATGTCCGAGTGGGGAGTTTTCCTTTAAGAAGACATGTTTATCTATGGGGTGATATTTTATTATGAAGGATAACCAGATACTAAAGATCAAGAATACGATCCTTGGGAATCATAACCTAAGGGGGAGTTAGTCGTATTTATCTATAATCTCATTCAAAGGGTGTGATAGGTTTTTCATACATTTTTATCTAAGTCAATATATTCTTCCTTAGGAAATATGCTTGTGTTTTCCAAAAAGTGGGGTATTGTTATTTCAATAATTTTATCTTATCACTTCTCTATTCCTTACGGTCTTATGTTTTGAAAAATGAAAACATTTTTTCTTATGTTCTGAATTTTTATTAAGTTCTATTTTATTTCTTACGATCAAAAATTATCATTCCATTATACTTAAAGATCTATCATTACGTTTATTAATTCTGTTAGACTTACAGATTTAACATACTGATTCTAGTGCCAAAGTCATTTCGATTTCATGATACCAATTATCGTGCAGAAGTCATTATGATTTCATGATACTGATTCTGATGAAAAAGTCATTATGATTTCATGATACTGATTCCAGTGAAAAAGTCATTTTCATTTTAAGATACCGAATATGGGTCAAAATTAATCTCATTTTATGATTTCGAATTCAGTGTGAATGTCATTCCAATTTTATGATTCCGATTCCGGTACAAATTTGATATTTTTATTTACAATTGGATTTAATTTTTCTTAAGAATCTGTTTTCATGATAATGTTAGAGTTGTTTAATATATAATTCCAATATTATCGGATTCCAATTTTTCTTATACATAATTCTTATTTTTAAATTAACATCAATTTTTATACTTGGAATGATGCCATATGATTTGTTATAAACTAACCGTTGAATGTTTCACAAGTATCCAGGTCCATCCTAAATTTAATGAAAATATTACCGTTTGAGTGGAGCAGACCATTGTGATGTTTTTCATATAAATACTAGTCCATTTGAATGAGAAACTATAATGTTGATAGTGTATGATATAGATGCATGTGAAAATGATATGAAGTGATTTCTAGAGAGAGAGGCTCTTACAACTCTCAGTGCTTCGTGTGGTTGTCATGAACAACTTGTTCATGGATGAACTACTTGTTCAAACTTGCTTTGTGAAGACTCCAATCGTACTTATCGCGGGATTTCATGTTTGAAGACAGAGGTTCCGATTTCCATCTAAATTGATGGGTTGCCGGGATATCCAGACAGATACCGATCTTCGGACTGAGAGCTTTCCTGGGATTGGGTAAGACAGTCTTTCTTGATTGTATAAATTAGGGAACCATTATCCAAGGTTGTTGGATACCCTTATTTTTGGGTTAAAAGAATATTATTGTTACTTTGTTACTATTTTAAGTAGTTTTATATTTCCATAGTAATCATAACTTAGTTAAAGGTATAATGTATAACTTTATCATACCTTGAAATTTTGTTACATTGATTATATTAAAGATTATATACTCTTTAAGGTATAATATTTCTATGAATGGTTCCCAATGAATTTTTTAATAAATATTATTCACCCCCTCTTGTATATTGAGCATCTACATCATTATTTCAATCCTATATGTAGGATTTCCACAGATATTCCATTTCATTTAGATTTTAGTACTCTGAGTACATTCACTTCTTGATTAAATTGATTGATATGATCTACTAAGAAAGTAACGTTGTTGACAATATCTGTTAACCTTCCATTCATCTGTGTGATTCTTTCACCATCAAACATTCCAAAAGTGTCAAAAATTTATTTGACAGTAGAATATCTCATCTGTATGATGTTATTTGTTCCATCATATGTGATAGATATTGTCTACCATATCTCATACGAAACAGGACACTGGGATACAAGATTAAAATCATCAAGACCATGTTTATAGATAATATCAATCATTTATTTTGATTGATTTCATTTTTAGCTTCTATTATAGTAGTCCAAGGCTTTGGTTTTTTAGGAATCAAATAAAGAGTAATTATTTTTGAATGAATCTTGAATACAATATTTATAAGATAGATAATTCTTTTGTGATTTCCATTATCCATAGTTGTCACCATTACAATATCGATCATGAATTACATAAATTTATTCTTTTGGATCATCCATTGATATCATCATTTTATTGACATTATAATTTTCATCTTTCTATAGATTTCTTATAAAAGATCACATGTTATACCAAGTGTTAGGTTTTAATAATAAAAATATTACATGACATGGGGTGAATCGTATCTTTTCAAAAATCTCTGCAGATTCGGGATTTTGGTATTCCTTATAATTTAATTGGATATATTGAATTCCTTTTTGTAATGATAATGAGCAGTGGATAAACAGAAATAATGAACATGAAAATTTCATAGTGTTTTGGGGAACAAAGATTCCCTAGTCTGCTCCACTAATGCTCTCTATATGAGCTTGGCTAATTTCATTATAAATGTCCTCTTATCACCAGACCATCACATCCAAAACTCAGTATAGGTAGTTGAAACCCTTACAATCATCTCGGAAAAGAGCCTTCTTGCTCTTTAATAGGGAACCAATTATCCAAAACATAGTATAAAAAGTTAATACTAAAACCAAAATTGAGTAAAGAAGTTGATAAACCAATAAATAAAAAGGGTTTTATTTGTTGTTGTTTTGGGTTGATCATTACAGTTGCAACAAAAACAAAGAATAGATGAATCTTCATCATTAAAAATCAAATTCTTCAAGAAATTATAACACTGAATCTCTCCTTTTGAATGATTTTTAATACGAACAGAAAAAATAGTATAACACATTCAGAATTACGAGTTTGAAATATGGATGTCTCCAAAGTGTAGCCTCTTTATAAAATAAAATGTTTGATAGATCATTGCAGAAATACTGAAAACATATTCTTAATAATACAGCCATATGTATGAATGTTGTATAACTACATGTTGAAAGGATACGTGGGTAGAATATATTGCATAGACTACCTGATACGGTACTTCAGATCCTAGAAAATCATTTGATAGACTGTGGATGTTCAAATTCAAAATAATATAGGGGAGTTTTAACTTCCCTTAAGAATATGAGTGATTTTATCCTTAGAATAGTGTTCTTTGAATCTATTATAATGAGCATTGAATCTTCCAAAAACAATCCTTTAATCATCCTATAATGTTTTGAAGATCATTGTTGAAATATTAGATAAAATCGTAAATTTAAATCTTCGAGGTTGAATATTCAAACATAGGGTTCCATCAAAAAATGAAAAAATACCAAATATAGGGTCTAACTATGTAGCATTCATTATCTGACCATAATGTTGTCAATGTAAGGATGATCAGAAAAGTAAAATTTATGATCCATACATTTTTCTCTCAAACATAGAGTTCCTTAATTATATATGGTTCCTTAATCATAGATTATCCTCATGAAAAATGAATGGTTCCATCCAAATATAAGGTTTTTTAACCGTACATTTCTGATAATGTAGGTTTGATGATCTATACATTCTATTTTAAACATAGGTTTCGTTTCTTATGAATTGTTTTCAAGCATATGGTTCATTCCATACATTTCGTTTATCAATATATGGTATGGACAATGTTTCTAGAATACACTAAAAAATTCACCGAACACATTAACAAACAATCCTTGCGAATTTAAATCTTGAATCAAATTCTAAAATAAATATTTCATGGAATTTTAATTTCATAAAATACATTTTAATTAATATCATTAGTAAAACGAAAATTTAAATTTGTGAGCATCAAAATCAATATCATTTATAATGTATTGTCATGAAAACACATTCCCATCCAACGGTTCCATTAATTTTATATTTATATAAACATAGAATTAATAAATATTAAAAATGTGACTTATTTAAAAAAGGGTAAATTTCCTCTAAAAGTAACTAAGACAACCACCAAAACCATATTGTTGAAGTATTATAACATGAGTTATTTTAATGAATTATATAAAAAATAAATATTATACACTACTATTATTAATGTGAAATTGAAAACACCCTCTTCTATAAGGGTTGTTGATCTTGAGGATTGTTTTAGGTTTTCATTTGTTGGAGGGTTCATTTTTTCTTCCATGATTTAGATTAAAATTTTGGGGGTTGGAACACCTCAAAAGAGAATTTTCAGAACTAGTTTGAGGTTATCTAGTCATTTGGGATGTCCACAAGGTGGTCAGGAGATCAGGAAGGTTACCATAGAATGCATCTAATAGAATAGAGTGACATCAACTATTCGGTAGGGGCCACTATCAAGAAGGTATCTTTCTAGGGGGACTTCCATTCTACCTGGGATCACTATATAATAATTTCTTCTTGTTTCTTTTTTTAATTGGGGAACAAGTTCATTTAACCCCAATTTATTATTCTTCTACGAAAACAAATGTCTAGAATTAGGGTTACTTCTAGGCCCTTGGGATATCTCACTCTCATATCATTGGCCATAGAATATCTCCACTTGTTCCTATATGTTTATCCTTCTATCACATGTGTTGGAAAAATATTAATGATTCTAAAACACTTCTAGCATATTTTCTTGTTTTCTCTTTCCATTAAAACTTATTCCACATATTATATGGGTTATTCATGATTTTATGGGTTTTTTCCTAGCTCTTAATTTATTTCCATTTTTTTGACACAAATCAAAGGATGATATTAGAAAAGTGTATATCATCGAGTAGAATGTAAGTTGTCAAAAAAATTTCCTTTAATTCCATGTTGATGTATAACATCTAGAGTTATGAAGTTGTTCCAAAATTGTCAAAAAAATGATATAATAATTAAATAGTTTTTTTAGGGTGATCAAAATTTTCTTTTATACCACTTTTTGACCTAGAAAAAATATAAATCATTAGGTAAACCTTTGATGGAACCATTAATATAATAAATTAGAAAACATCCTTGAAATTGGGTTAATAATTTGGGGGGTCTAGTAAATAGTTTTGTAGATAAGGGGCTTAATTTGAAATGATGGCAATCTAGGATGACTTGTAGGAACTAGTAGTACTTATGGAAGGATTTTTCGTAACTGAAATTTTCATTTTATGGTAAAAGGAATTTTGATTTGAATTATATTGAAATCCAAGGGTAAAGTTATAAAATTATTATTATATGAAATGGATTGAATAAGTTAATCTTGACTTAAAATGGTCAATAGTTGTATGCTTAAATTGTTTGTAATGAATTTATTCTATCTATATAATTTTATTTGAGGATTGTAATTACATGGGGTGTCCCTTTTTAATTATGAAATGATTATATTCGTAATGATTTGGAGAAAATCCTTGGATTACACATGATATATATTAAATTATAATTTCATAGATGTGACATGGATTCAATTAGATGATTCATGTCAATAATGTGATTATAGAATTCATTCAATTAAAAGAACTCTATTTCCCTAGAATATCTCGAGTGAATTTGTGCGATCTTGCAAAACATATTATAATGAATTATATGGGGTTTCACCCCCATTGAATTGGGTAAATTTTTATATTTTCAAATGTTGTGGATTTTGTTCATATAATTTTTATGGTAACCTTTATTGAATGTCATAGGATGAGTTCCCTATATTCGGATTGATTATTATTAGTTTTGGAATTCCATATATGTGATCCTTGGATTCCAATCGATCTTTTATTACCATTTCAATAGAGGTCCCTTGTATCTAGACTAGATAATCAATTTGTATTGAAAATTATGAGGTGATAATGGAAATGTGAGCCATGTGGATTCCTCTTCGAAAATTTTATTATGGTTTCCTCTATGATGAATCTTTTGCTGATTTAACAATGATTCTTATAGCTTTATTGGAGTTACTGGTGATGGTTGAAGCAGGTAATGTAATCATGGGTTTTCCTCTTTATACCAAAGGATAAATGTAGTTATAGTTTTTTTACAAGTTAATAATATTTATATTTTATTTATTTATTGAGAACCTTTAAACATTACACTAATGGTATGGATTTCTATTCGACCCCATTGTTGGGGGACTAATGAGCTACACTCACACCCTTCTAAAGCCTCTATAGAACATGTGTACTCAATAAGATACTCCTTAGTCAAAGTTTAGATTTTTATAGACCATCCCAATGATGATGAATTTTTTGGTGAGGATTGATCCTATGATATAGTATTCATTCTAGAGCCTAGGAATTCCTGGGGTTATTATCTCTTTTGAACATTTTCTAATTCTTTACATTTAGTTTGTTGTAAAATAATTATTTATTATGTTTGCATAAGACTAATTATGGATAATCAAATTGATATTATATATGATGTGACTTGGTTATTTAGTTTTACTCACATAAAAATATTAATTTTAAATAAAAATAAGCTCGATATCCTTCTTATCATGCAACACCATTCTTTAAGCGAATTGAGATATAAAAAAATATATTATTAATCAATTTTGACCTAACCATTAAATTTGTGGGTATGAATATGAGTAACTACATTATTAAGTCTTATTATAATTTTCCTACATGATAAAAAATTATTGATTATCTCTTATGAACAACGAACTCAATTTTTAGGGAAGTTATTTTATGCTTCAAAAAAATTATTTTCTTTAAAAAATATTATATTGAATTTTGTGCAAAAAAATTATAATGAATTTAATATACTCTTAGAAATTTTATTTTATAAATTTAACATCAAAATTTTAATTATAACATTAAAATAAAATTCAGGTGAAATTTTGATATTTTTTCAAAATGATTAATTTTTTACTGAATAGTGAAAAATATAGATATTTAAAATAGTGTCATTTACTTTCATTAAAATAAGTAATTAAAAATTAACATTCTATTTTAAAATTTTATTGAAGTTTCATAAGATATATTTAATTTATAATAACTTAATTTATTCCATTTTAATAAGAAATATTCATGATTTCGATATTAGTTATTTTAATATGTAAAAACACATTTTATTTTCTAAAACTATTTTTTCATTCTATGTGTTTATATTAAAATGTATTTCATCCAATTAATGAGATTGGATCTTGAAAAATTGATACCATAATTTTAATCATCATATATTATTTAATAAATCATCTCCTATTTATATTTTGTAATTTTGGATAGTAACTGTGATAAATATCAGTCAACTCAAAAAGGGTAAAATGGGAAAAATAGGGTTAAACCTAGGATATGGGGGCTCAAAAATTAGTCAAACATTTTCTATTATTCCATTTTATTTTATAAATCTGACAATAAAAATATCAAATTTGAATATATGGCTTTTCAGTGTCATTTTCTTGTGATAATGACATTTATATTATTTTAATTAAAGAAAATTCTAAAATGTCTATGTTTTCTATTAATTTATTTTATATTTTATAATAAATATACTAATATTCTATGAATGAGTATAAAATAATATTTTTAAATTTATTAATTTATTTTAATGGATTGAATTTATTTTTAATTATTCCTAAATTTTTAATTACTATAAAACCTTAAGTGATGCTCACCCGGTGCATGTGCAAGCAGTGGAAAATCAAAGTAAATTATTTTTGGAAACATTATAATAAATGGATTTGGTTTAATTTTTATATCAAATTAATTTAAAGGTTATTAATAATGTATAATGTTTTGTTGAAAATTTTATATTTTAATTAATTTTTCATCTTGATTAATTTATATTCAAATTAAATTAATACTATAAAAACATTATTAAAGATATTTTATGAAAAAAAATTATTTTATAATATTTTTTAAAAAATCAAAAAATTATTAGAATATAAAAATTATAATGATAAATTGTTGAAAATTTTATCGATTGGACATTTACAATTTTTTTTCTTCATATGAAATATTTTAAACCTTTATAATATAGAAAAAATTTATAGTTCTTAAGCTTGAAAATGGTTAATAAAGAGCTCAAACCAAAAGATAAGGGTTAAAATAACCTATACAATTTCATTAACCACATTAGTGGGATGTATTTTTACATTAACATTATCATAATCGAATATGAGTCATTTTGGATCCATTACTCTAATAATGTGACTTAATAATATTTCAATGCTCTGAAAATTTACAAATGTTCCACTCACATCAATTATAATTGAGATCCTCCTCCCTTTAGTTGTTCACATTTAATGAGATAGTTATATTGAATATAGACTTCCAAAATCTCCATTAAAAATAATTTTCTCTATTTTTTAGTTATGGGTTTTCTGAAAATATGAACCCTAGGGTCATTATGAAGATATTCAAATGAGGTTTCCCTAGGAGAAGGTAATCATCTTGAACAAGATTATTCTTTTTATCGTCTTATTTTACCAAGACAAATTATTATATGTAAATTAAAATATAATAAATTGGGTATCTAGAATATACTAATATGTTATTATGTTGATTAAATATTATAAATCCATCTCTTTCTCCATCAAATGTCAAAAAAAACCACCACTGGTGTTTATGGCGACTGCTTTATGAATCGATGTAATTTAATTTCCATCACTTCCTAAAATAGATGTCAATAATGATATATATATATATATATAGTAAATATGGTAATTATGAAAAAATATTGAATCTGGAAATTTAATATATCGTCTACTTATTTTCACTTTGACCCATTATAAAATGATAATATCGTTGGTGCGTACATCTGTATCACCATCACATAGAAGAAATGTAAATAATTTTTTCATGTCCAAATTCAATGAAAGATTATAAAAATATATCTAATTAATAAATGATATATTTTTAAAATTAATATCAATATGGATTTGATGAAACTATAAAAAATTCAAAATTACAGGAGTATTTTTGATAAACCATATATAATAAAATGAAGCTATATACACCTGAAACAATGTTAATAATGAAATATTTTTTATTAACATATGATAATATGTAATTATTGATTCATATTTGATATTATAAATTTGAATAATCTTCCCATATAAAATAATTACTTGTATTAAAACCATTATTTAGGAGGATAAAACATTTCATGAATTTAGATGTGTGAGGTATTGGGTTTCCTATCCCATTTTTCATTCATTGGGTTATACTTCAACTTCATTTACTATGTAATACCATTATTATGTCTGAAATACAGTTTATTTATACTATTTTTTATAAATTTTATATTTTCTTATATTTGTAACTCATAATCACTTAACTGATTAATTCTCACTTTAATGATTGTATCTTTATAATGGATTTTGTCACATTTTCCAATCCATGGAGACATAGCTGTTATTATACACCTATTTAGTTTTATATGGGATACATACTGAAGCATTAATGTATTTAAAATGAATATATATTTATTCATTATGATTAATGTTTCATTCTATCTTTACTCTTTCAAGGGGTGACATTTTAAAACTTAACAAAAGGAAAATTTATTTCACAATCTCATTTTTATGTGGTTGCTTAATTTTTATAAGTATTATAATATTATAACTTCTATAAAATATAATTTATTTTATTATACTCTCTATATTTAATGAGTTTCCCTATTTTCTTAAAACATTCCCTATCTTTGAAACATGTATAAATCAAAGAAATATTTAAAATAAAATTTATTCTTATTTTTTTTTGATCAAGTATATATTTAATCCATTCCCATATCATTCAATATTAATTTCCAATTTTTTTATTTATCAAAATTATTTATAATGTAGATTTTATGTTGTTTTGGATTTATAAAAGGATATAAATGGATCTTTAAATTATTTTTTGAAATTTTAATTTTTTACATTCTTTAAAAAAAATATAAAAGAAATGTTTCTTTTTAACATATATTATGTTAATGAATTTCCCCACTGCCAATAACATTTTATTCTATTTAGATTATTACATATGTTTTCAATGATTTTACAATGAAAGTTTTTTAATGAACTTTTTTATATGTTTGGATTATATTTTATTTTATTCCCCATAATACTTCATTATAACAAAATATATATATTTTTTAATGAATCAGTGGTGATATTTTACAACTTATGAATTTTATAGTCATTAACATTATGTTAAAAAATTCAATTTGTTAGGATAAACCTTTATTGGAAAATAAATTTCTCTTATATATATGTATTCTTTGTATCATGGATATTGTTATTCCCTAAAACATGTACCATTTGTATATATATTGTTTTACTGTTAAATTTATCAAACTGACTATAAATCAAAATATTTTTTAACCTTTATTCAATAAAAAATGTATTTGGTAAGAATTATGGTTTATTAATTTCATTTATCATTCAACATAAATGGATTGCATCATCCGTGATGTAATGTGTAGTGCTTCGTTATAGATATTCCCTCGATGTATCAAAATCTCTCATGAGAAAAATCAATTTTTCCAAAATTATTAAATTAGTTTTTTCTATTTACATACCCATGGTTTAAACTATCTTGATGTAAGGACTTGTGGTAAGGATAACATTATATACTAGAGTAGGAAATCTAACATTATTAATTTCCTTCATTAATAATTAATTTATTATTATCCATTGAATTTATATTATAAAATGATGCATTTCATCCTCAAGTCACAGGTTAAATAGAATATGTTCCATTTATTTAACTTAACATATTTATTATCAATTATTTACTTATGATAGTTTCCATTTTACATAACCATTATAGATAATATTATATCACCATTATATTTTTTCCTTTCCCTATGAAATGAATAAAAAATATATAAATGAGTTTTTGAATGTAGAATATTTACTTTCACTATCATTTAATTATTATTTCTAATGTAATGTGGGAAGCATGTTTGTATCTAGTTCAACCTGACAATACAATTTGTCAGTCCATTATTATGAGATCGTATGTATCTTCTACCAAACTAATAATGTATACACCAACTATCTATTAATAGTGTTATGATTTTATATTTAGCACATGTTTTTTATTTACTTGGTTTTTGAGTTATATAATGTTTCCCTTATTGACTTCTATTTTATGTTCTCTATTAAATAAGGTACAGTCTTACCACTATTAATATTATAGTACCTTATTACTTGTTGATAGTACCTAATTTAAGGGGAGGTTCACCTAAGGCAATTTGACCCACAAACTCATGCACCAGTTTTGTGGAATATGTGTGTGGGAATTAGGAAAATATATCACCTTATTTTTTTAATGTATTCATTCAAGTTAAAAGGAATTTATAATGATATATTACTGGAACCCAAATATATCTCATCTCTACACTATTTTTCTAGATATATGAATGCACGAGAAAACATCTAGGTATGATTTTACAGTCTCCCTTGTTCAACTATAACCTATGTGTTTTGGGGAGAAAATTTTAAAAAAGATTCATCGAAGTGTTTCACATGTCAATATTGATATGGATTTCATAATATCAACCTCATGTTATAATATTCAATGATACCCATTTTAATATTTATTATAAACACCAATATTTCATAGAAATTCGAATTTATTGTCCATTTCTATATTCTAATGTTTTCATAAGCAACTGAATTTTAAAACACATTACAAAAAATTAATAACATTCTACTCTACATAAATGAAATATTACACAATATAACATTTCACTAAAAATATTTAAATATCATCAAATATAAAAATAATAATAATAAGTAATATCTTATAAAAGTTGAATTATAATTGTTGAATTAACTATATTATAGTACACTCTAATCAATGGAAGGTTACCTTGGTACTATACTGATCACATCACATAATAACACAGTGTTATTTTTTAAGATCAAAATGAATAGCATATTGTGACATAATTACACAAAAATATAACTATCTATGTAACATTTTCTATATCATATGATTAGTTCCCAAACTTAATTAATCTTCTCATTCCAAGAAATTATTGTATATTTTTGCAAATTTCCCATTAAATTTACTCATATTCAACATTTGTTTGAAATAATATCTAAAAACCCATTTTGATATTCTACAAAACATCATTATAATATACTTTCATAATTAATTCATATTTTATAAAAACCCTTTACAAAATAACTTGGGTAAGGTTATAATTAAATTTTCTAACCTCATTGGATTCTATATAACAAAAAAAAAGAATTACGGGTTGTGTAATCTATAATAACAATCAAATAATTAAATTTAGAAAAACCTAGTTCTACTAAAGTAAAATAAAGTTTAATTATGATATTCATCAAGTTCATGTATCTTATTGGTTTCTTCCACAACATATATATCTAACATCATAAATTATTATACAATATATTTTACAGGGAAAATAATAGAACTAGATACATAAAATAATTCAATATCATATAAGTATTATCATACATTTTTAACACTATGAAAAAATACTAACATTAATGAAAACATATCAAGTAATTATTCCAAGTATATTAGTGTATCTAATATCAATATAAATTGTACCATGATAGGCTTGACATAATTAATACATTATTACATGATTTAAATAATAAATCTTAAAAATAGTCACACAATTGAAAGATATAAATTTTTAGTTTCTAAGAGATTATCTATATAAACATCTCAGTCTAGAATCATATATTATGAATAGAACACCCCAAGACTCCATTGTAGAAATTTCATAAGATATACATATACTTATAACATAGAGAAAGGGAAACATAAGGACGTAGTGATCTAAAACACTCAGAAATGGAAAATATATCAACATTTCATCATGTTATAGATAATAAGAATATTAGAAATCATTTATAGGGGGGATATTTAATATTTAAAAAATTAAACTATATGTTCTCCTAATAATTCATCGTATAAAGACAAGTAATCTCAAATGAACAGACATTTACCATAGAAAACATGTATAGAATCATCAAACACTAAATGAAAATCATAAAGTATAATTATATGCATGTATTATAACAAAGGATTATGGAATAAAAATAATCATATAGTTCATATTTCAAAGATACTAACTAAAAAGTTCACCAAATAATAGGCCTGAGATAACCACCTATGTACCTTCTTTAATATTTAATTTCCTCGATTGTACCCTTATTCTTGGGATACCACCAAACATGCACACATTGGGTTTGGGATAAATCCACATGTTCATCCAATTTATTGGGATAAATAATATAATATACCCTTTTATCCAATTAGATATAAAATAAAACTAATGAATTGTATTTTGATATAATACAACTCCCAACATTATTCACACATATGTGTTCCAAATAAACTAATTCATAAAAAATATATTAATGAATCATTGTAAAAATAAGGTCTTTATCAAAATTTCCCAAAAAAAACACATTAAATAATCCTAAAATATAATTTGATGTTGAAATTTTTAATTTTTTAAAAAGAATAATATAATAATAAAATATAAAAGATTACTAAAACATCACTTTATGAGATTTAAACTATGGAATAAAAATGAAATATAAAATTCAAATGCTTTTACAAAACGTTTTAATCAATTTTATATTAGTTAGGCTATAAATTACATTCATTACATTTTTTATAATTAAAATTTAAGATATTAATAAATATTATAATAAATAATTCCAATTTAAACCTCCTTTTTAGTGTCATGAATGTTTTAAAATATTGATTCTATGAAAAAAAATAATTTCAATGAATGGAAATCCTTTTGAAAAAAGAAAATTCCTTTGTTTTAACACCCACATTGTAAAAAATAAAATGATATAATTTTTCCAAAATAATAAAGTTAAATTAAAGAATAACTTTTTTTAAAACAATTTGGGTTTCCATAGTTTAAATGAGAAAATTGTTCAAAAGGAAGAATGTGGATATAGAGGGAATCAATCAATATATATGGGAAAAACCAAATGAAATAATTATAAAAAAATATATTCTTCGAGGAAGAAGAATTTTATTTGAAACATCATTTTATGAGAAAATAATTTTATAATATAACATAATATAATAATATGTTATAATTTACCAATATTAAATTATAATATTAAAAGATGTGTAATTATGACCCAAACAAAACATTTGAGTAATGAAAAAAGATTATATGTTTTAAAACTATTGACTCAAACACCCATAAGAGGTTGAACATAAAAATATCAATTAATATAATTACAAAATATAATGATAATGATAAATATTTATAATTTATTAGTATTTAAGATGTTGAGAATAGAACATTTTGTATAACATAAGCATGTCTCAAGGGAATCAAATTTTAAGTACATAACCCCATATCTTTGTTCCTTCTTACTCGAATATTCTATAAACTCCATTAAAATAAATAAATATCTTAATAAATTATTTTATAAAATTATTAATATGAATTGACCTTTTATAAGTATCATTGATTATGATTTATTATCAATATATTTTTTAATTTTTGTATATTTCTACCATCAGGTGTTAGAAATTTTAGTTGTTTATTTCATACATACATCATAAAGATTGGTTTTCTTTTCAGTAATTGGTTTCAAGTTCATCATTAATATATCATTAAATATATGAAGAGTTATTTTTAAATAATTACATAATTCTTATTTTCATTAGATGAAGAGCATGAATACAACTTTGAAAATTGAAATCCCAATGAACTAGTTTTCGATTTGTTTAATGATTAGTAAGTGATATATTAAAATATATTTTAGATATTAACAAATCCTTTAATTAATCACCAAGAAACCACAACTATATCATTTAAATATTTTATAACCATTGTATTTCATCCCCTGGTCATTAATTATGTAATCATTACAACATCAGTTACTTATGTGATGAAACTAACCAAAAGGCAACAAATTATATAACATTTCATGAGTAAAGGAATGTATATAGATAATGATAATATAAATATATTAATAAAATTAAAAAATAAATAATAATAATATATTATTAGTCAATACTTTTTTATAACCATCAATGATGTGTAGTGAGGAAAAACTGAATTCATTATTTGGGGAGGTAGTAGTCTCCATGTAAACATGATTAAGGATCTCATTTCTCAGCAATTTGATGAAAAAAAAATATATATTATAAATTTTCATCTAAATGTTATATATGTGAAATATAAAACATTATAATTAATAAAATCAATCATTTCGTCTAACCATGAATAGTTATGATAAAAAATGAATATTTATTTATAGAGGTGTTGGTCAAAACCTATACACGATTCATGTTGTTTTGAATTCATAGTGCATGGAAAGGATTATATAATTATTTTACAATTAATATAATGTAATTTAATTATACTAAATATACTTATATTATTATTTTAATATTAATATAAATTATTTAGTAAAGAGTGGATTGAACTAAAACACTATGATAAAATAATACTCATGTTGGATGTTTGAGTTTTATAAAGGAAAAACTCTTGGAAATGAAGGCCATAAGAAAACTAATCACGAATAGAAGATTATTTAAATGCTATTGAATTATAGGAGTGTAAAAGTTTTATATTTTAAACATGAAATTTTAGTTATAGGTCGTCCTTGGAGTGGTGTAAGTGTTTTCCTTTATAAGAGATGGGAAGGGTAGAATTAAGCATTACTTTTTCAATAATTTAATGTTAATATTCAATGTTCAATGGCTCCAAATGAAAAAAATAGAGGTTATAGTTTTGTGGCTAGTGATTCACCTCATACACTCATTTTTAATACAATATAGTTTGTGTTTTTCTATTCAATTTTTATTAATTATGCAAATTTACTTTTACACTAGTAATAATTTTTTGTATTACTAATTAATATAAAGGATAAAAGTAAGTTTATAACTTTTATATTTTTTTCAACACGATGATTTCAAAAATGTAAATAATTTATCCAAATAAAAAAATTTACCATTTTAAATGTGAATTTTAATGTTAACCCACATAATACATAAATTTTTTTGCAATTTTTGTTAATTAATTTTAAAAATTTACATTCAAGATTATACTATCCAAGATACTAATTATTATAACATAAAAATTTTTATTAAAAAAATGGATAGTGATTTTAAATTAATTATGAAACTAAATTTCTCCATAAAAATGAATCAATATAATAAAAGACCAAAAGTGTTTTTAATAATGTTATAATTTTATTTTGTAATAAAAATGTTGGAAATAAAATTAAATAGTTCAACTCATATTCTAAAATGTATAATTTTAATATTATAATATCAATTTTATTACATTAATTTTTTTTTAATCTTCTAAAAATAATCTTACATAATGATTAGGTAATAAAAATTATAATGTTTTCCAAAACTATACTATTTTATTAAAATGACCATTTCCCATAAACTACAACAAAATGATTACCATGAAAATTTTGATGCGGAGAATTCAAAAACTAGTTTACTTTTAATGTATTGAAATTCCAAAAATTATAAATTTTATTTTCAATGGAAATGAATTATATAAATAAATAGACTATTATTGAAAAAAACATTTTAATATTAACTCATATTAATTATCTACCATATAATTATAATAAAATTTAATGGCGTTACATATTAGTTCATAATATAAATTTATTAATAATAATAACTTAATAAATTTTGGTTTTTCATTGGTTGTATCATGTAACGGATGTTATAAAACATAACATCACTATTATGGGGTATAGTATTTTAGGTCATTACATCCCCCTCATCCATTAAAGAAATTGTTTCCATGAAAATGTATTTATAAAATACAAAAAGAAACATGTAATGGACTAAAAATTAAAAATATGTCTCATGATAAAATTTCTAGAGATATATAAACCATACATACTTGTAAAAAATGACTCTTTCTTGAGAATATTTTAACCCATAATATTTAGTTTTTCCCCTACTATTTTAGAAATGTTTCTTCCATAATTAACTCTCGATACACACATTATATGATATTTTCTCGAGAGGGTTTTTAGAGTTATCATTTCACTAATAGAATATAATAGGTTAATATGAAATGTTTTACCTCCAATATTGATAATTGTACTCATATAAGTTTTGAAATAGGCCACTAAAATTTTAACAATGACAATTTTATTTAAGAGGGTTATAGAAAAATTGTATGCAATTGAATTCATGGAAAAATAATTTTATCAAAAACTATAATTTATCAGAAAAATATATACATTAAAGAAAAAATTTCAACTACTTAGTATAATAAATTATACTAAAACATTAGAAAATGGAAAAAAATAGTTGTATTTTAAATTCTACTATGTAAAATATAATTAGCATAAAACAAATACAATTAATTTTGAATCGATCATATGGAAGATTAGAAAGTTTCTAGTCACATTCTCACCCTAGTATAAATATAGGGAATAGTATACCCTTATAGAATGTTTAAGTGTGAGACCTAATAATAAAATATCAATAATATAATCTATAACACCCAAATTACAAAAAAATGAAGAAGGTAGCTGATAATGATGAATTTTAAAAAGTGATTAAAAACTATTAAACCCATGATAAACTTTTAAATAAACCAATATTTAATGGATGAACCAAATTACAATACATTAATAGTAACAAGTAATTAATGAATAGAGTATATTTTGGGTTTCTATTATTATATCAATTTTACTTCTTTCTCTAGAAATAAAAAAATAAAACACTAACATTATTGAAACTAATCAAAACATTGAAACAATAATTATATATCATGCCAAGGTATGTTTAATAACTTTTAAACAAATTTATTCACATAAATAAAGGAAATTATGTCTTCTGTTTCAAAAAAATTGGATTCTTGTTTGATCCTGGAGTGATTATATCAAAAATAGAAAAAATTATTTATTATATGGTATTTAATTTAATTTTTTATTAATTTTTTTTATTTTTAACAATGATAAAATAACATTGATTTATGGAATGATAAGGATAGATTTATAATTAAGTAAATAGAGTATTTTCATAACCAATAAATGTAATGAACAAGAACAAAATAAAAAATAATTAGAACAAATTTATTTCCCTATAATAAGAGATAGCCAAAAATAATTTTCATTTTAACTATATGACACATTTTCATAATAATTAATCTAAATAAGAAAATATATAGAGGGTTGAGAGGAGTATTATTTATTGAAAACTATTATCTCTAAACTCTTTCTTCACGAAAATTTACACATTTCAACACATAAAATATTGTTTCTTCTACCCCATAACTCATTTCCCCAAAATTGTGATAGTGTCCAAGAATTTATAGGTGGTTTAAATTTTAAATAATCATCCCAATTGACATTTCACCCCCCCCCCCCACCCAAATTAATACAATGTGACTAAGATAATTTACAATTTTTCTATTAGATAGCTTCCATTTTATTCTAAAAAACATTAATTATTTTTAAGATATTTAATTAGTCCACTTATAAAAACTATGTTTCAAACTACTAAATTCATTATAATAAAACCATAAATCTCAGAACCGACAAATATGAAGAGAAATATTAAATAACAATCATTTTTCATGATTTTTCATCATATCAGTTCAGAATTCTTCAAAATCTTTCAACAAAACCTAGCCCAATATTTTTGGATTCATATGTGAACCATTTATATTTATTAATCATAGTGGAAACATGAAAACCCATTTGAATAAAAAGACTATAAATCTCAAATTTTTTAAACAAAAAATTAATAGAACCTAACTTCTTTAATGGAAAACCAGTTTTAACAACATCATGTATGCCTTATTCATCGAACCAACACCAAGATTGACATTCATATTTTCAAATTCATATCCTGAATTATTATATGAATACATGATATATTTTTCTTCAATTAACCATCATAATTGAGTATACTAGTCATCATATTATTGGGAACTTTATATAATTCTACATGAAGAAATATCAACTAAGATAACTTAGACAATCCATGAAGTGCATGAAATGCATTCTTCTTCTTCCTCATTAACAATGCTATCAAGAACTACAGTTAAATTATTCATTATCAATTTAATAATGAAAAAATGAAATAATATATTCTTCTCATATTTATCATACATTGATATTCATTGGCTTTTATTAAACGATATTATTCGATATCCCCTTACAAAAATCAATCACCTTTGTTTATAGGTCATCTATTAGCTTCAAAATATATTTTAAAAACACCACCAATGAAACCTACTATCTCATTATTTCTATAATAAATTACTAGTTAATTCTTATTCACTAAATAGTTTTGAGAACCTTGGTACAAATGGGCACAAAAAATACTATCATGTGATATTTTTTAACAGATCATGGAAGATTCCAAAACTATTCTTCAAAAACTCTAGTTGATCTTATATAGTTAGAATTTCTATGTAATCCTCGTCTTGCTTTATATTATAACTAATGTTGAAAAAAACCATGATTCAATTAGTAAAAATTCATCTTCTCAATAACACACTAAAATATGTTCATCCTTATTTCCATATCAACATACCCTTCACACATTAATGATAAATATCTTTTCAATTTAAAAAATTCTAAACTAAAGACCACTTTCTTTTATAATAAATTAAAAAAATGAAGAAAATTATGTGTTTTATTATAATGTTCACCCAGATATTTGTTCATAATATTACTCCATTTATCTTATGCATAGTTGGTGTCTAATAAAATTTTTGTATATATTATTCCCCAAATATATTAAATGATTTATAAGGTTTTGTAAAATTATTTTAAAAAAAACATATACACTATTGATATCATATAGAAATGTTGGTACATCTAAAATTATTATAGGGTGCCTAAAAAATTCAGGTGTGACTTCCCATTTTAAATTTTTTTATCATCAATATTAATAATTTATTAATTATAAATATTTATCTACTCAATACTAAAAAAATCACGAAAATCCAAAATAAAATAAAATTTTCATACTTCAACAAATAAAATTAATAATTTTTTGTCAATGATTATAAATAATAAAGAAATATAACATTGGGAATTTTAAATCCAACACCTAAAACAATTCAAAATTAAAATTAAATATACAATTTCACTAAAAATAGGAAAATAGTTCTTAAATCCTAGTGAAATTAATGAAATAACATTTGATCAATTAAAAAAATATTCCAATTTTCATTAAAATAGTCAAAAAATATCATTTTCAAATAAAAATGAACAATAATCATTAATTATTTATGAAAACAAAATTTTTACATAAAAAGTGAATTATTTCTGAAAAAAAGGTACAAATAGAATGTATTAAATTATGTCCATATAAAATATCCACACAATTAATTTATTTTATATTCTTAACAAATCAACAAAACAAATTAGGTGGAATATAATTCACCTCAAAAAATGTAATTATTCCAATGATAGTAAAGTGTTATTTTTTTAAACAGTTTTCTCACATATACTCTGTCAATTAAAAATTCAGGATTTATTTAATAAAAATTAATGTGTGTAAAAATTATGGATTCTAATTATAAAAATTTAACTCGATTTTAATATTCTAAAATGAAATTAACAAACATCCTTTTTACTTCGATTTATCTTTTTCTCTATGGTGGACAGAAACACATACTTTTCTTGATCAGAATAATTCAATACAAATGATGGATAAGTTAGTTTAAAAATTAACAAGACAACATAAATAAAATCAAACAATATATTTAACAAAAAATCTAAAATAAGAATAACAATTCATTTTTAGAACATTTTAATAAAAATATTATAAATTTTAAGACAATAAATGAATAAAATTTCATTTAAAATTGTACAAAATTCTACATATATTTCAATAAAATAGTGTTTTCAAAAAATAAAAAAAAAATATATTATTCAAAATAATTCATTGGTAAGGGAAAAATATCAAAAACCTTTAATATGTTTAATAATCTATTATTTAAATAAAAAATTACAACCTCAAATTATGGAAATTATTATTCATACTTTGTCAATCTAAAAATGTTCAATGATATGGTTGTGTTTACATCATGAAATAAAATTTATCACAATATAATTACCCATCCCCCACATATATAAACCAACATTTTACCAAATGATGATCTTTAAGGTGGTTAAAATAATTTAGACACTTAATGTTAAAACATATTTTTTATTCAATTATGAAAACTGATTTTCAATGGGACAAAGTGAATGTTCAAAAAATGTATTTTCCACTTAACATAATTAAAAATATACTAATAAGAGAAATGATTTAAAAATGGAATTGATTTTAAAATTTTGTTTCATATGAAGTATTTTTTTAAGAGATCATTATAAAACATAATTATTAAAATATTATTTAAATGTTTCAAAAAAGAAATCACACAACATAATAATTCCAAAAAAATACAATAATAGTATCTTTGACTAGTAAACTGTTACAAAATATTTTCAATATATATCAATTAATTCAAAAAATTATAGAATTTTTAATTCACATAAATATAAATTAATCAGTTTTTAGTAAATAAAGAGGAAATGAATATTTAAAAATTAAATGGGAACTACCATGGAAAATTGTATTAAGTCATTATGTTTTGTTCAACATGTTTCCCTTCTCATCCCTAGGATAAATCCTTCTAGCTTCCAATTTATATAACCCACAAAATTAAATAGATCAAAATTATATATATATATATATATGTATATATAATTTAAATGTTAAATTTAAATGTTTTCAAAACATCATTTAAAATGAAATTGATGAGAAAATTTATCTATCATTCATTTTCTCATAATCCTATAAAAACATGTTTTTTGTTTTCTAAAATTCCTTAAATTGTTCTTATAAAGTGATTACATATTAGGTTTAATCCTAAAACATTAATGGAACTCCAAAATAAGAGGGAGGGATGGGATTCCGGAATATTTTTCTCTTCAATGATGCACTATTGGAAAAGCATGTATGGTTCCTTGTTAACCGTTCATCATCTTATTGTGCAAGGGTTCTCCATGCTAAGTAATTTCCCCACACGGACTTCCTTGCATCCTCTCTTGGAACCCAGTCCAGCTTCCTCTGGAGAAGCATTTTGGGGGACAAAAATATACTAGAAAAATGACTGGGCTGGAGGATTGGGACTGGCTCATCTGTTAATATTTTGACTAATCCCTAGCTTATTCATAAAGAAGGTTTCCAGCCTTCATCCTTCGTCCAACCAGGTCTTGACGACGCCACTGTCATCTCCTCCTTTCCAAACAGAGAAAGGGGTGGTTTTTGGAAATGATTATGGATTGGTTTAACAAAAGGGACCAAATAATTATCCTTAGCATTCCATGGGTCCCTGAAGGAGGCTCCTATTATCTTTTCTAGATCAATAACATATCGGGGGATTACATGGTGCGGTACGGCTACAGATTGGCTCATGGAAACCACTCTGCTGGCCAAAATGAGGGGCCATTGAAATCAATTTGGATGTTCAATGTGCCCCCTAAAATTCTCCAATTTTGGTGGTAGGTTTGCACGGGAACTCTCCCAACCACGAGCTTTCTCTCTTACTTTCATTTGGCTAGCTCTTCCTTTTCCCCTTTCTGCCCAAAAATCCCTCAAACTCCTTTGCACGCCATCATTCCCTACCTGGGAGATTTTAAAATTTGGAATAAATGGGGCCCGACTTCAGCCGCTTATCTGGATCTGGCCTAGGACCATCCTGATCTTCTGATGCGCTGGTGCTCCTCCCTCTCCCCGGATCTCTCAGGTTTTCTTTACACTTTGGCTTGGATTATTTGGTTCTGGCATAACAATGATATTTTTAATCAAGTTCACGAACCCCCCGATTTTTGGATTGAACGGGCCAATTCTTAGATTGTGGGCTGTAAAGACCACAATGGAAACTTTATTTCATGTGTTACCCTCTCCCTTCCCTCTCATTGGAACCCCCCATCGGAAGGGATTCTTAATATTAACGTGGAAGCATCTCTTTCAAAGGTTGGGCTTATTACACTAGGCCTCCTGGTCCGTAATCATCTGTGGAAAATATTGGATGAAAAATATAAACCACACCAGGCTTTCTGGGAACTGGCAATTGCTGAGGCCATGGCCATCCTTGCCGGCATGTTGCTTGCCTTGGACTGTGGATGGCGCGATATTATTATTGAGCCTAACTTCCTTATTGTTATCTATGTTATTAACCACAATAGTGGTGGTCTCCTATCCTTTGGCATCATCATCAGTAGAATTCTCTCACAGTGTAAATGCTTCCCCTTTTTCACCTTATATTATTTCAAAAGGGAAGGAAACAACGCGGCATATCAGCTTGCGGCCTTAGGCCCCTCTAATTCCAACCAGCTTTGGTTGGAAAATTTCCCTCCATGGCTTTGCACTTGTACTTCTAGTGATATTCATCATTAATGAATTCTGTTTTCCATCAAAAATAAACTCTAAAATATAGGTACCTTTGAATTCCAAATATTGAAAGATATTAAAAATTATTATAAGAGTCTAAATTTAACTTCATCCATAAATTCATTATTATTCCAAATAATAAACACAATATTTTGTCTTATTCATATTTTAAAAAAAACATTAAAAAAATTATTACAATTGTTTAATTCTTTTGAATCACGATGTTTAAAGTCATCATTTCTCTCATACATGTTTATTTTTTAGGAATATTAGTAGCAACCAATAAATTTTATTTCCCCTCAAAGGAATTATTATATCTTTTTTCATTAACCAATAATGGACCATTAATATATCCAACTATCTCAACATATCAATTAACTAAGACCCCAATGATTTTGAATGGTATAAAACATTTTTCATATATATTCCAAGAAATATATTACATATATAAATAAAGTTTAAGACCTTCTTACCAACCATGAAATGTAATATATGAATGGTAAAATAATAGAGAACATTAGATATTTCCTTATAAATCATAGAATTTTCAAAATATTATTTTTAAATCTCATCTAGATCACTCATCTCTAGTATTCTTAATTATCTATCATTTATAAAATCATTATATAAATAGTTCATATTCAAAAAAAACTTTTTTTGTTAGTCTACTTGATTTTGGAATTACATACTAAATAGAACTCATTAATTGGATATCCTAAAGAGAATATTTAAATCAGTCCTATTATCTAGAAAATATTCATTTAATTTTAAGGACTAGTCCTTACAAGAGCTATATTCAACATTATAAAATAGATATTTTAACACTCTATTGTAAATTTCAACTTTCTTAGAAAAGTATAGTTGAATTTTTTTTCTATATTTATGTACACGTCTAGATTAACATTTGAAATTATTGAATATAACGTTCTTAAAGTGGTATACAAGAATAGAAAAACACCCTATACCAATGGTTTGGAATCATTGGTATTGGTCTCCAAACCGTTGGCTGGTTTGGCTTGGGAATAGGTCTATATCAACAATTCTAGGAAAACCGTTCTTATAAACCTGTACCAATGGTTTGACAAACCGTTGGTATAGGTCCTATAAAAAACCAAAACCAACGGTTTCATAAAACCGTTGGCATAGGTAATTCATAAAATTAGAAATTACTTGGTTTTGATCCTAGCACCTTTCATTTATAATCCAAAATCCTGACCACTAACCTAACATGACATTTGTGAATATAATTTCATATATATAAATATATATTCATAAATATTTTATGTTTTGATTTATTTAATGTTATTTAACAAAAGATTATATAAAATAATGTGTGTACCAATACCAATGGTTTTGAGAACCATTGGTATATGTGCTTTGATATTTTTATCTATAAGAATGGTTTTGGGAAAACCGTTGGTAAGGATTTGGCCAAAACCGTTGGTATATTCTCACTATATTGGACTTATACCAACAGTTTTGGCCAAAAACGTTGGTATAGGTCAATAGAAGTGATCCTATACCAACATTTTTTTCTAAACCATTGGTATATGTCCAAAATAGTGACATATACCAACTGTTTGGACAAATCCATTGGTACAGGTCATATAAGTGACATATACCAACGTTTTTGGTAAAACTGTTGGTATAAATCGAAATTGGTGATCTTTACCAACGGTTTGGCCAAAAATGTTGGTATAGTTCCAATTTCTACTATTGTATATATCATCATTGATGAATTCCTTAGGCAATCCAAATCGTGAGAAGATTATTTTATTAATTAATTTAATAAAACATCCATGATATATGTTTGGAAACAAAATCGGTTCTAACCACTTAGAGATAGAGTCACATACAACAAAAATGTATTTATTCCAATGAAAGGATGGAAATGGCCCCATAAATCCAAGCCCCAAATATGAAAAATTTCTACCTATAGAATTACCTTTGGGGGAATCTATTATTATCTATTAAAATTACTTATCCCTAATTACATTTCACAATATACGACTAAATATCAAACATCCATAAAGATATATGGATAGTAAAAACCCACTTGTAACAATTTTCTTGTTTTCCAATCTCCCCCAAGGGGAGATCCCCTAGGTGAAGAGTGAAAAGTCAATAAAATGGAAATCAACCCTTCCATAGACACACACATTCTAATAATACAATCACCACAACATATAAAAATTAAATTATTACCCAAATGTATAATTTTATATCAGAAATAGATTTAACTATTTGATTCCTTATAAGACTACATAGTATGTACCATATGTATAATAAAGTTAAAAAAGTCATCATAACAACTGATCTATCTTATTGGCCGGGAAAACAATTATCAGGAAGTGAGGAATTTATATCTCAATAATTGGTGTTTTATAAAGTAGGTATCCTTGATAAATGATCATCCACTACCTTCACAAAACCGTACTTGTCTCCAAACTCAAAATCAATCTATTTCAAGAAAGGTTTCCCCATACTGAGTCTAGATTATACAAGCTTCATCAAATGAATATATTTTATTTATTAATGATTTATGAAGACTATGAATAAAATCCCAATCATGTTGTACATATAATTTACATAAAAAACACTACATCTAAAAATTACTTCTAAATCATGCTATAATTTCATTAGTCCTTGTACAGAAAACAACTAGTATAATTTACCCCATAGAAAATCATATTTCATTTATTCTAATAAACATCCCCTATTGAGATATCACTTGTATTACACTTTATTTTAATGGGAAACTTTCAATATGGGGTAGGTATGATGGTTAGAGAATTAAGATTTTACTTCATAAGGATAAATGATTAAAGGAACTTATAATCAAATAAAAGAAATTTATCCTCGAAAACAATAAATAAAAGGTTCATCTTGTCTTTGAAACATCCTTAGTGTGTCTCCAAAAATTACTAGAATGTACAAAAAAATATCCAAAACTCACAACATTATTCATATGGGTTCATAAAATATCTTATATCATGGAATTTTCAACTTCTATTCATTTCCTAGATGCTTTGTTTCCAAGAACTATTCCCTCAGTAACAATAAAATACAATTTTTCTTAATCTATAATAATATTATTCACTTTAAAACATTGGAAACCAAATATTCAGTTCCCAAGATAAGTATCTAATATGCTCTAAAAAATTTAAAATTTATCCATGAAAACATTTATTATTCACATCATAATATCTGAAAAGATACCCATAATGCATTATTGAAAAGTTTCCAGATCACCAAATAAGACAAAGTACATTCACTGGTATTAAAATTTTCAAAATGAAAATGTGAATTTGAATGGCTCTTGATACTCAAGGGTTATTAGAATCTATTCAAAACCAACTTATTTTTTTAGAAGGCATGAATATTCATTATTATCTAACATCTCATGATTGTGAACTATAAATTTAATAGAGAAATAGTCCTTTAAATTGTATGAATTTAGTTTTATATTATAAATATAGGACTTTCTAATTGTGAATTATTTAATTTTTCATTATATTTATTTTTAATTAATTATAATATTGAAACCTTCACTTCTTGAACATCTCTAGTTCGGGGGGTTTTTGAGATATGATATACGATTTCGGCATTTAAATGAATGGCCACTAAATCCCTAAAAACATCATTTCTGTGGTGATTATGTCTCATTTTACCCATAGATATTTGTTTCTAATAATGATTCATAGTTATTTTACACATGTAAATGGAATTATACTTAGAATGTTAGTAATAGTCTATCCTATAATATTTTTAAAACATTTAATGTATGATAAAAACTTACCTTCCTTATAGTTCATCAAATATTATAACATATTGTGTGGATATTTCCCCAAAAATGAGAATTTAAAGTGAAATGGAAGTGATTTATGTTATATTTGTGGGGTGTGCTGAGAATAAATGAGGCCCGTTAGCCTAATAGTTTTGTGGTAATTTTTATTCCTCTGAATTGAATTTTAAAAATACGAAAGAGTTTTTTCAAAATTATATCTTAAGTGTACATATTCATAATCATAGATCATATATATATATAATGAATATTATTAACAAAATAAATCATATTTTTTTCTAATAATTTTATATCATTACCACATAAGGTTTATTTCTCCTCACAATAACATATACCTATATAGGTGTCTATAGGGAGGTTTTTACTTTTGATTCCATTATTGTCTCATAAAAAATATTAAATGTACATTTCATTAGGTTTATTAAATACTAGAATATTATATCATTGGAAGATATTTATATGAGTACATTCATTACCAATTTTGAAAACATATAATTCCATTCATTGATCAACAAGGTTGAGAAACAATTATTTTTTAGACATCTGTAACAACTTTTAAATAGTTAATAAAATCTTGTCATGGGTTATAATAACTTCCTTATCAAACTCTATATGATGAATTATAATATTAGTAAATATAAAATGTTTTCCAAATCAAACCATAATGTCATCCAATCTCCTAATGGGATGATTGATAGACTAGTGATAAAACTATTAGAAAATAGAAGTATGGTATAATTATTATAATCTCAACTACTGGAAAAATGAGTAAGGGGTCAAATTAATTCCTACACAAATTTCAAAAAGTTATTTTAGATATCCATTATTTATTAAATGAAATGGAATGATATAGTTGTCAATAAAAATAATCTTTTAATAGTGTTTTTTGAAAGATAACACTCCACTATTTAGAGGGGATAAATGTAGTAAATTTTTTATGTTTTTTAAATTTGATAAAAAACATATATAATTTAAAATATTATGGTATTTGAATATAATCATTTATGAAAGGTATTATAACATTAATATTATTTAAAATCCATGTAACTTTATAAGTTCATATACTTGATTATTATGTTTTACACATTGAGGAAATGAATGGGTAGGGGAAAACTAAACTTGTTGGTATACCTTCATGTTCTTACTCAATATTCCCTTTCCCATTATTCTTCTCTATTTATTGATATTTATCTATTTTTCAGGTTGGATGGTAGAATTCACTTTAGTAATACATCTCAGAATTCTAGATTATTTGTTACCATGATATTGAAATAAGGACTCAAGTTTAATTTCATTTTGAGATTCCCTAGGTTTATCTCTAATTTTATTATGTGTTTTAAACAACCTCATTATGTCCCATCAATAGGATTTCTACTAGAATTTATTTATTATGTTCTGAGATGATCTTATTTATCACTCCAATAATGTTATAAAGAAATTTGGAACCATTGGACAACAAATTGTTAATTTTTTAATTCAAAGGTAGACATACATGACTCCTTTCAAATATTATGTCTTTCTCCTTGAGATTATACTCTATTAAAAAATTTATGTATGATTCCTTCATTATTACCATAATAATTTGAGGATTGGAATCTATGATTGTTTTCAAAATGTGAAATTCATTAATGTTGTGATCCTAGGGAAGCATATCACATAAATACTCAATATCCATTCCTAAAAATGTTATGATGATTTTTAAAGACATGATGGTTATTTTTTAATAATTATTCAACACATTCTTTCATGATAATCCAATTTATAGAAAAATGGAAATTTATAGGGGGTTGATAGGTATAAAAAATGTAATAACTATAGTTCCTACACACACTATAGTGATGGAATTTTCATCTTAGAGATTTAAAATTTTAAATTATAATATCCTTGGTATGAGTTTCTCGAGAAGAATTTTACTCCCTCCTAAGGATGGTTCTTATCTTATAGAGTCTTTGTTAAGAAATTCAGAATCTGTATTAAAAAATATTTTACTCCTCAGTTTTATAGAAGTCGCCAATATAATATTGATATAATAATGGTTAGCTATGTGTTGTGAGGCCATTTAAATAAAATACAATTAGAAATTATTTTGAATGTTTTTCATTATGATTTTTTCTTAAGAAGTCCCCAAAATTTATCCAATTTTTTATAGAATACATCACCCCATATTGGATGAAACCATTGATCATATGTATATCCCCTATAATTATTCTCCTAGGGTGGAATTTAAATACTAGTTAATTGAATATAATTTCCAATGTCTAAAAATAATTATAATCAAGCAATTGAAACTATACCCTTTCATTAACCATTAATAATAATTAAAATAACCTCATATAAAGTTCTTCCTCACGTAAATCAGTTAGTATAAGTTCCATTGGAAAAGTATAAAAGGATCTAATTATGTTAGTAGATACTTATTTTGGTGACTTGTTAAATATTTGAAAATATAATGGTAAAAACATTCTATCATAGGTTCTATACCATGGATTTAGCCTAATATATTATCGATTATGGGAAATAGTTGAAAATTGAACTCCCAAAGTCTTACTAGTTTATCTACATGATTTCTAGGTTGATATGAGTTAATGTTTTTATTGGGATTCACAAAATCCCTACAATCATCCATATTATATTATTTTTTCAATTTTCTATAACCCAATTGCATTTATATTTATGGAACAAGTGGATATGAACTAAAATTTATTGATATAGTTTTTATATACTAATCTATTTTTAGTTTTTTCTATTTTTTAAATGATTTATTTGATATTTTTGTAGTTTTAAAAATTTTTCCCTAGCATCTCACTAAACATTACACATAATTGGTTCCAAATTCTGATCTTTTAATTATGTATACTAAAATATTTACATATACCATCTAACCCAAATATAATTGTGATAGTGATTTAACCCACATAGAAATATTTAGTCTTTGTTTTAATAAACAAACCTCTTTATAAATATATAAACTCATAAAGAAACAATATATAGAGATGAGTTATATTTTGATACGGTTTTAAATGTGACTAAAATTTTGAAAAAAATGAAAATGGGATAGTGACATTGTTTTGAATAGATGAACTAGAATTTTTTTATGTTAGAATATTTATTAATTAATTAATATAGAAAAAAAAGTTTATTTTATAATATTGAATTAATATTCAATATTTTTCATGAAAATATATAACTAGAATAAAAACATTTAATAAATGATACCAACACTATATATCAATGATGATAGCATTAAAATAGTTCTTTTCTATATTTTTTCAACTATTACATTATCTCAATGAGAGAAAATGTTGAATTCAGTTTCACCAAGATAAAATTATAGGTAGTTCATTGTGTGTTTCTATTGCAGATGTGAAACCATATTTTGAGAGGGTCACCAATCTAAATTGTCATAATAGTTTATTATTTTTATTTAATATCAACTATCATTGTTCTATAAAAATTTAAGAATTAATTTATTGTCAACAAAATCCAGGGGAGTATCAAATTAGAAAAATAATAAATATGAATAAAGTAATAATTCCTTAGAATAATAATGTTTCCCCAAAATATTTTATATATTAAACAATATTTATTTTTAAAATATAATAAATTTCCATTGAAAAGGTATAATAGGAAAACTAAACTAGAGTGGAGTATTCTTTTCTATTGAGAAACTCATATATCAAGGATTGTACTTCCCCCAAATTATTGTGATCTATCCCTTTGAATATTAATAATTCAAAAAACATTAATCATATCTCAAAAAAGTGTGAGACTCTAAAAAATTACTAGATACTCTCCCTTTTTATGAATTATACCCTGCCATCTAGCTTTCATACCATACTTTTTTCCACATGACTGGAATAGTTTCCACGTTGAACATAAAATAGCCTACCTTTTATTAAACAAAAAATTAGATTATTTTTAGATAAATTATTTTATAGACATCTAAAATACTTGTGACAATCCAATTCTGTCATTCCAATAACACTCTATAGCACGACATCTATAAACATGTTGAAAACCAACGAACAATAATCTTCACAACTGATGTTTCCACAACGAGGTTTCAGATTTTGTAGATTATATCAACCTAACCTAACACAAACTTTTTCACCCTTACACTAACCATTTACATTCACTAAGATGGGTTCATCATCAAAATTAGTGGAAAAGATGGACCAAAATGATCATACATAGTAATATTAATCTTCTTCGATATCAAACCATTTTTAACAATGAAATTTGTGACTTCTTAATTTAATCAAGATAGAGAATGAAATTTATATTATCAAATATACATTCATTATTAAGTCAATAATTATTATATTTGTCTTAAAGTCACAATTATTGTTCAATTCAAAGGACCTAATCTACTCTCCACATTTATTTATTTCTTTAAGATCGAATATCAAGCAATATCACTAATGAAATTCATCAGGAACATTTCTTCTATTCAACTTCATCATCATAGTTGAGTAAATTGGGAAATGAAATTCCCATATTCTTTATCGACATGAACATAAAAACTAAATAATATAGTGAACAAAATTTTCTTCTTAACATAAGATAATTCAAATTTTCATTGGAATTGATTCATTAAACTCAAGTTTATATCACCTTATGTAACTCAATCCCTCTAGTTTATAGAACCCCCTTAAGATTCATCATAAATTTTCCCATGTCCCATCAACAGTCATAAATTCTTGGAATTTATTTAATTTTGATATGTTGTATTTCACGCTAATGAATACTTTTTCTCTTAATATACATTATCAATTCCTTAATTTTTCATGTCATGAATATCACATTTTTTATAATGGGTTTCACAGGATATAGTTTCAATACAATTTTATTCTCATTATTATTCTTCTATGAATTTATCTAATCTGTAGAACCTGATCAGTTTCCTCCTCTATTCAATACAGAGATGATATTCTTTTAATCACATATCGGCTTCCACTTCTTCTTTCATATAATGTTTTCCATGGTGGGTTATTTACTCCATAAAAGAAAAATAATTATCCCAATGGGTCTTCATGTTTTACACTTAGAAATAGATCATATATACCTTCTATTGTGTATTGACTTTTATAGTTGTCATTCCCATACAAAACTTCTTCCTTTTTTATTTATTTTATTTCATAGGATTACTGCATGGATTTTCAATATTTATTACATAATTAATACATTTAGCCTTTACACCAATAATCCTCTCACCATTTTCTCGATCTATTTTTATATGGTTATCTCCCAATATCTTCAATATCTCATTTTTTCACCATATCATATCTTATATAATTAATGGACTCCCCTTTTTCTTTTACTTTCTCATTTTCCCTTTCAGTTTTAACTCTTCTAAATAGTTCATTAGACATTATCTAGTAACATTGATTCTCTTCTTCTCCAAATTATCCCTCCAAGAAATTTTCCTATTTCATTTTTTATGAATTTTCTTCTTCTCATTCATCATTATTCAATTAGGTTCTATGATATTTAAAATACTACAAAATTCTTCTATCATCTTAAAATGTAATTCCCATTTTTAATCAATCATGAATATTAATTTTTATAAATAAAATATTATCTAAAAAATTTATCCTTCAATGAAAATATTTATATTAGTCATAATGATTGAATAAAAATATATTTGTGTTGTTTTTATGAAAAAATATCAATATCATCATCAAAAAACTAATTTTTAACTTTTCATTACCAATATAATTTTTTTGTTATCATAATTTAATATCAGAAAATTATAGTAATGATCTTATATTTTATTATCATTTTATATTCCGCAAATAAATATTCCATCATTTATTAAACATGAATTATGATGTTTTGGTCATGAAATAATAGCTTCAATATCTTTTGATTCTATTTTTCTTTATATTTGAAATTCATTAAATCTCATTTTTTATCTAAGTTTTCTATTAATATTTGTAAATGAATAATATGTATAAAAATAACATTAATAACTCAATGACACATATAATTGTTCATATAACTCATACACATGTCTGCATCACTTTCCAATAGGTCAGAATGATGCTTATATAGATAAGAATGACTAGTACGCAGCTCCGAATCACCATAATAAAATTTTATAGGATTGGAGATTAAACCTATATAGTTATAATGAATCATAAATTGAGTCCAATTACTAATACCATAAGTATAAATCATTTATAAAGAGTCAAGGGTACCTCTATGATGACTCATATGTTGTATAATATGATGCATCTGGTGCATCAAGTGATTCATATTCATTTTCCCTATTCTCTTGTAAATGAATTATATAAAGTCTATGAATATATAAAATTTATCTTTAAACATAATTCCTAAAATATATTAAAATTATTGTTTAACTAACTCAATCCTTCTTAAATATTGTTAACTCACTTCTTAATAGCGTCAAACAATATTTAAAATAATCAAAATAATTTCAAAACCCCTTTAGCTAATTTCTAAATTACTATTTTTCATATAGATTGTAATGTGAACTATTTTATATGTCTATACAAATTATAAAAAGCAATATTTATTTAATTAACATTATCCTTATTTCAATATATTTTTATACCGGATTCTAGTATCCTTCCAGAATGATAATCCCTTAGATTGATTCTATATATCATAGCTGTATTTTCTCAAAGACCTTGAACATTCTTTAGTTTACTAATATTATAGCCATATAGGTTTTCTAGTACCTATTTTGTTGTAATAAACACCCAATTCGATTTTATCAATTTATATATGGTGTTACTTTCTCAAATAGAACATTACATTGAGTTCTATGAAGACCATCAAAATAGTCATCTGGTTTAATGGAATTCTCACCAAGAAACATCCTTTTAATTCTTCCTCATTACAATTAAATTTATGGGTATCCAAATTTATGTTTTTTGGTGGAATAATACACTATAAACCATTTTTTTCCAAGACATACATATTGAAACTTGTGGAAAATAAAAACAAAAAAACAAATATTTGGAAACATTAATTGTTTTTTCCACTATTAACGTCATATTATCTTCATAATTTGAATTTTATCAATACTTTTAATTATAGATGTAACATGCTCACCCAGGATACCCTCATAAGTGAGAAGAAACCTAATACACCACATACTTGAGGGGTGTTTCCAATCCCAATGGGATGGATACTAGCACCTAGGCATCGAAGAAGAAAACTAGAGGGAACAATTTTTTTCCAAACTAAAGAAAATACATTGAATATATATACACAATGCAAGAATAATAAGTGGAAATACAACAGATATATTCCATAACTATAAGAAAGGCAACAAAATCAAACGATTGTAAAAGTGTCCAAATCTATAAGAAAATAGTCTAACTACCATGGAACAAAATAAATCTAGTAGTTTATTTAATTTCATGGATGTATTCCTACCATATCACCACCAAATACACAAATTAGAGGAACCAAAACCTCTCTACCTCACTACAGTGCCTTTCCTTTCCATGAAGTAGGAGATATACAAAGGACTATTCACTACTGAAGAGGTGCACAGGGTGAAATCTAAAAGGAATAGTAGGATCCCACATAACTGTTCCATATCTAGTCTCTAGATAACAACTCATGAATTCTCTTTTTAAATTAATCATGGAGTGTTATGTCGTAATAAATTTTATAGAATACTTGGTAAAAATTTCCCATTTATAATAATTATAAAACAAAAGTTGGTAAATCAATTTCAAAGCAGGTTTTTTTCATATCATCATTGACAAGTATCAACATACATTTCAGGGCTAAAATAGTATAAATCTATTAAATATAAATCATCCGTAGAAGCAAAGGAATCAGAACGTTGTGGAATATAAAAGGCCGGGTAGTAGACTACTCATAACCATTAATCTAGAAACAGTGAACTATAGTACTAGGAGACAATGATCTACTCTCTTGGACTGGGGAGACACCCCAAAAACTAAAACTTCGACATAATATACATACCTAGAGCCAATATTCCATAATCTATGAAAAAAGGAACACCCCAAAATCTGAACCCCCACAAGGTATGATAGGCCCAATCTAAACCTTACACATATTAACAAAGGTAATCCATTTTCTCATTTTTACAGAACCATTTTTAATGCATTGAAAATACCCTTTCTCTTTATATTTACCAATAATCGGGGAAACCCCTTTTTTATTTAAAATATCATTTCAAAATACAAAAATCAATCATGATAATTCCTTTTATAAATCATTTTATATATCAAAAACCACAAGGTTCATCAACATATTCAAGATATGGAACCACCTACCACGAGATTCGGGTCTCACACGCAGACAAAAGAATCCACCAATAACAAATATATAGCAACAACTATAAACAATGTAAAATCTAATCCACATGAATTTGGATTGATTCAATTGGAAGGAATATTGTAAGAGAGTAGGTAACACCACATACCTCAAGAATAAATGCCCATCACACCACAACCAACATAGGAATGGTCTCCCAAATGAGATCTCACATTGAATCTGGAGAGACACACCACAATTATAGTGAAGATCAAACATAAAAAAAAATCTATCTAGATGTATTGGATTCTCTAAAAATCAGGTAGGCATTTCACTAGGTTGAAAAAAAATGTTTTGAGAAGAAAACAAAAAAAACATATGCACATTTATTAAAAAAACTATTTGAAGGCCGTTATAGGGAATGTTACCTCATTACATGATGTGTAACCATCATAGTCCCATGTATGATGAAAAAACCTACCATTTAGGATTAAAATCCATTATTTAAAACATTTATTTTTTGAGAAATCTCTTCATAACATTTAATATTTCATTATGTGAAGTCTTTTATGGATTTTATACAACAAATCTTACACGTCTTGTAACATTTTTTATGGTGTGAAATCCTCCTACATCATGCATAAATAATTAATTCAAAGCTACGAGTCCAAAAAATCTAAGACTTCACTATTAAAGGTATCATACCAATTATTTCTTGTTCCCATATAGACAATGATAATATGGAAAACAATAAAGAGGCTAAAGATGTACCTGATAGATTTTTAATGCGATGTTATAAACTCCCAACTATAAATACTTTCCATCCTTTTGAAGTCATGTGGAAGATGTAATCCATGTAAAAAAATGAGGCCACATATTTCTCATCATCTACTCATATTCCCATGTCTCATGAGAATATTATGTGTGTTTTCATAGTACTTTGACCAACAAAATTTACTTCCCATGAAATAATTTCATTTGTAAGTTGATGATCTCAACCGGCCCCTCAAAAACAGAAACATTTGACTCTAACTCAATTTCTTCTAAACTCAAAACGTGAGAGGCATCCTGATGGTACATCCAGTGATGAGATATTTGGAAATAATCATGAATACTTATTAAATTAATTGTATATTTTAACAAATAATAAACTTTTTTGAGCCTCTCAATGACCTCAAATAGTCCAACATATCTCAGAGCCAACATTCCCATTTTCCCAAGTCGGTCGTGACCCAACTGAGGAGAAACATTCAAGAAAACCTATCCACTAATTGAAAACTCTAAAGGATGAAATCATTAATCTAAATATGTTTTTTCATCTCTGTTCTATTAGTAGATGATGATATACCTCATAAATCATTCTTCATGTCTCCTAGTCCAAACATGGTCCCACCAAATCTACTTTTCCCACCTCCTCCAAATAAAAGTAGGGATCTACATGGGTAACCATAAAATGCCTCCAAGGAATCCATTATTATTGATGACTGATAACTTTCTTTGTAAATAACTAAATAATTTTTAGATGGTTATCCCATGATCCATCGAAATCCAATACACATGCACGATGTATATCGTCCAGGATCTGAATTACTCGCTCCATCTGACTATATGTTTTTTGAATGTAAATTCTTCTTAAATTGACTGGAGTTCCCATTGCATCTTGGGTAATACTCTATAACCTCAAAGTAAACCTAGGATACCTATTATAAACAATATTAGAATTAATCCCATATAACCTCACAATCTCATGCACACACAGCTTACCCAGATCTTCAACCTTAATGGTATCCTTGATAAGAATGAAATGAGAATACTTCGTCAACTGATTTGGAACCACCCAGATAGAATTCATCAATCAGGTAGTCCACATTAATACAAAAAAAATACTTGAATACATTGTCCCATTTCTAAATAGGTTCCAAAATAGGTAGAATCAAACTAGAGGTTTTCAAGTGCTCTATATTTAGCTGTTGTCAGGTGTAACAAAGGGACACAAAATCTACAATGTCACCCTTAATACTCGGCCACTAGAATATTCCTATCATGTAATAGTACTCTTTTAGTGTAACTAGATGGGATTTACACAAATATCTGTGATTATCAAACTAGACTAAACTCCTCACAGATACTGGGATGACCAGCTGCTTCCCAAAGTGGAGTATATCATCTAAAGAGACAGATCAACTAGAAATAGTCTCTACATCGTTAAGGATATTTCAATATTTACTTAATTGAAAATCCTTCTCATAGAACTATAATACAAAATCTAGGAGAGATGATGATAACTATAAACTAGTTATTACCATACTTGAAACATCCTCTTGAGTATCTAAGTGAAACTGAACAAAAATCCCCATGAGATTCCACTCCACTTTTGATTCTTGAACAACCTACAAGGGTACTTTTTTACTAAGAGCATCTGCAAGGACATTCCCCTTCCCTAGGGTGAAGTTGATAACGATGCCAAAAATTGTAGGACATTTTAACCATTATCTCTATGTACGAATAAAATCTTTCTAAAAAATATATATCTCAAACTATTAATATCATATAAGATTGTGAAGCTCTCCCCAAAAAATAGTTCCTCTAATATTTAAACACATGAATAACTAAAAAAACCTCTAAATATTGAATAGGATAATTATTATCATGAATCCATAACTGAAAAGAGTCATATGTTACCTCATGGTCATCCTCCATAAGCCTCCATCAAAAACACACACTAGAAGAATCACAAAATACAACCTCCCCTTTATTGGGGTCAGGTAAGATCAGAATGGGAGTTGGTATTAGAAGTCATTTCAGTTAATCAAAAGAAGACTGGAATTTCGAATCCTAGGTTAATTTCACTGCTTTCCTAGTAAGATAATTCAATTGTGAAGTCATTTTAGAGGAATCCTTAAAAAACCATTGGAACAATCCATCAATCCCAAGGATGCTCTGAATTTCAAATACATTATGTGGTTCCTTCCATGAAAAAACACCATTCACCTTATCCGGATCAACAAATAATGCATCTTCAAAAATTAGGTTCCCCAAGAACATAACTTATTTAATATAGAATCTAAATTATGAAAACATTTCATACAAATGATAACTTCTCAAAATTTACAGAACAAAACATATATGATTCTTGTGCTCATGCTCATATTTCATATATACAAGAATATCATCCACGAACACTACCACAAATGTTTCATGATATTGATGGAATATCTCATTAATAAAATCCATAAAAACTATATAATAATTAGTTAGACCAAATGGCATCACAAGATATTCATAATGGCCATACCTACTCACACAAGTTGTATTTGATATATCAGTCTCACGAACTCGGAGTTTATGATAACTCGATAAAAGATCAATATTTGAGAACCTCTTTTAATCATTTAACTAGTCAAACAAATCCTCCACATGAATAAAATGATATTTATTATTAAACGTTACCCTGTTAAACCTCTGATATTCTACACACAACCAAAGTAAATCATTTTATATTTTGGCAAAGAGAATAGTGGATTCCTAATTCAAAACACTATTGAAAAGGAAATATTTTCCCAACAGGTCATCCAACTAAATTTTTGTCTCCTTAATCTCTATTAGTTCCATATAATAAAGAGGTATCAATATCTATTGTGTACCTCACACTAGATCAAATATAAATTCAACCTATATCTCTTTATAATAAGACCTTTGATCTGTTCTGGGAAATCATCATGAATGAGTTGAACAACACTAGGAAGGTCAAAAATAAGGAAATTTCATCTGTCTCAAAATCAATAGTAGACAACAATATTTTGAGCTTTGGGTGGGTAGGACATGCACATCCTGATCTTAGATCTCACACTCCTTGAAACACATGAGTGTTCTCATCAACAGAAAAAAAATTAGGCACACCGATGATAAAATTAAAACTCAAATCTATGAGTGGGAAGAAAATCTTTGTTTCTGATTATTTCAAATAGGTCTAGATAAAGAATAACTAAATTCCAAAACAACATTGTTTCTGTAATCATTAATGAACACCGACACAAATACCCCTACCCTCCCCTCTTCCTAAGAGGTGTTTCTAACTCCCATATATGGGAAATAAGATCCATTGGACATTTAAAAATATCATCAAAACATGATGATATAAATGAGTGTGAGGCACCATTATCAAATAAAGAATTGTTTACTAAAGATGTAATAATGATAGAACCCCTCACTTTTTGCAGACCTGCATCGACTTCCACTAAACACTCATCTGCTGCATAAAAGTTCTAAACTCTTGAGGCATGTGGCTATTTCCATGTAGACTTTGATTCTTATGACTTCATTGTAGTATATTTTGTAGCCAACGAACCATGACTATAATGATTCATAGTCATAACCTGATAGAAGCGTTGTATATGACCAACACATCCACAACGGTTCCACATATTCTACGAAATATGAGAAAAACATCTAGTGTGACCGATAATACCACATTGATAGTAAGTAAGAGGCACACTATAAGTTCTAGAAGATGGTGTAGTTGGGGCTCACTTCTGAGACCCACCACCACCACTTTTTTGATGATCATTCCACTTCCTATTCTTCTCGTGCATGCCATTGAAACTAACACTAGATAGAAGAAAAGTGTTGTTAAAACCAACCTTCCCTTCCATATCTATCTCTTCCATCATAGCTATATCTACCATCTCAGAATAGGTGGGATGTTTTGACATAAAAACATATGGCTTGATATCTGATCGTAAACCCTATAGGTACTCCGATGCCTTCAGTAGGTCATTCTTCACAGCGTCTGTAGCAAAAAGGAAAAGCTCAGAAGATAGAATGTTGTACTTCAATACTTAACTCTCTCCCTACTGTAAATATAGGAAATAAAGATAATTTTACAACATCATCAACCTTAGAAAAATTTGAAAAAAATAATAGGATTTTGAAACCCTTACAATCTAGGTCCAGGTGTCTATTTGCTAGGACCATATAATACCATCATCACCTTACACATTTATTGAGACAAATGATTCACACTTTACCCTGACATTATCATGTATCTATAAAATGTAAAATATTTGATCAATCATATCTGGATAGTATTCCTCCTCTTGAGGTTCATTTGTTCTATTAAAGGATGGTGGCTTCTCGTGCAATAATTCTCATTATCGATCTCTATCTCCTACAGATACTAGTTGTACCTCTACAAAAACATTCTAAACTCATGGAGAATCATGATAAATATAATGAATTGTATGTATGATAGTTTTGATGAGATTATGATACACTCGTGGATTTCCTTGTAGATCATCAGTAATACCTTCATGAGGAACTCATTGAAGGTTTCTCAAATGCATGATATTGCACACCAATCAGAAAGAACGATCAGAAAAATAGTAAATCTCATCTTAAACCAGAAAACCCAAAAGCAGAAATTGGGATATAAAAAAAACCCAACACTAGAGACACATAATCTAACTTCCCATGGAATCTTGAGTCTGATTACGACATGAACTATCCAGACAATTATTATAACATATCTCTAATGTTCTGAAAATCAATCTCTATTCTAACAGGCATCCTAAGACAAGGACTCTTGAGGATGTAACCTAACCTCCCTCTGATACAAAATTATAAATAACTAATATGGTTTACCCTTAAACCTAGCACCTGAACCACACATACACATGAAAAATGGGAATTCCCTATCCCCATGGGCTGGATCCAAGAACCTCGGCATAGAACAACCAACCGGAATGAATGATTTCTCCCTGCCTGAACAAAAAAATGGAATAAAAATACATGAAGATGGAAGAAACTATAGAAATGAAACATATATATTCCCAATCTGTATGAAATACAGTGAAAAAATTGACAATTAATGTAACCAAAACCAAAAGAGACAAGTCCTGCTACAAAGGAACAAAACCAGACAACTACCCCTTGTGATAGCATGGACGAACTCCCACCATCTCACCATGAACTACCCAACATAGCTGAAACAAAACCTAACCTCCTCATATTGAACATTTACATTCCCTACAATGGATGACCTAGAATGGTTTAAAAACAACAGAAGATGTGTATATGGTGTGAGCTAACAGTCTCAGTCAGATCCCACCCAGGTGTTCCATAACCAGTATCTATATAAAAACTCCTATATGCTCTTTTTAAATAAAACATGGAATGATAATAATTAAAATATATTTATAGAAAAAATGGTCAACATTTCCATTTTATCATAGTTCTAAATCAAAAAAAGGTATATAAATTTCTATTAAAATTTATCAATATCATATTTGATAGGTATCAACATACTTGTCAACGCTAAAACATTACAAATACAAGAAATAAAAAATAGTAGTGTTTGTACATGATTCCCAACACCAATGAATACAAAAGGATAAGATGAAGACTACTCATTCCCATTAATATATGAACTGTGCATTGTGGTAAATGGATCGAATGATCTGCACTCTTGGACTAGGGAGACACATCAGAATGTGAAATCCCAACATCATATACGTACATAGATCGAATAATCCACACTCTAGGACATGACGAACACCCTAGAAAGTGAACCACCATAATGGATGATGTCCTCAAGCTAAACCTTGCACCTAGTACCCAAGGTGAACCATGTGCTCATTTTCAAAATCATTTCAATGTTTCAAAAACCATTTCAATCTCATTTCACAATACCATTTTCAAATATTTGAAAATACCCTTTTTCATTAAATTTACCAAGAATAAAGGTATCCATGTTTTTATTTAAAAAATACTTTCAACACTCATAAACCAATCATTCTAGTTCTTTTTATAAATCAATTTACAATTACAGAAGAATGAGGGTCATCAATATAGTCTAAAGTTGGAGCCACCTACATCGAAACTCAAGTCGCACATACCCCAAATGATACCCCCCAACAAAAAAAACCAACTAATTCAATAAAGGCCATAATATCCAATAAAAAGGACTTAGGATTGATTCAATTGAAAAATAGTGTTCGCAGAGAAAAAGAAACACCACATACCTCAAGAGTGAATGTCTGGTGCAACACAACTAACAAAGGAATGGCCTCTCTAATGAGATCGCACAATGGATTTAGAGATATGCACCACAATTGAAAAGAAAATTAAACACCTAAATGGTCAATATAGAAGTATTTAAGTTTCAAAAAATCACCTAAGAATTAACCTGGTTTGAGAGAAAAAGATTTTGGGGAAGGGACTGAAACAAAACATCTTCATGCCAGTTTGAACAATTGTATGAGGGCTATCATACAGTGTGTACCCATCAATGTCCCATGTATGTTGGAAATATCATCACCTCATACAAAAATCCATTTTTTAAAACGTTCATGATGTGAAAATTATCTTCATGTTATTTATCCTTTCACATCATTAGTTCTTTCACGACATGCATCTAATGACTCTTACATGTCATGTAAACTATTTACATAGTATGAAATCCTCCTGCATCTAGTAAAAATATTTTTCTCTATATAATTTCCCAAAAAATAATTTATTCACCATTATAGTTATCCTATACATTCCCTCTTGGACCCATAACAACAATGAGAAAAAGAAAACCCAATATGAGGTTAATGTCCCACATGATAGATTAGTAAAAAGAAGTTACAATAAATGTATGAAATATTAAATGTGTTTTTGTAACACCCCAATATTTTATAGTATTTATTTTTTAAAATTTAACATCTTTAATATATTATGTTTCATGTAATACGAATCTTAAACGAACCATGTTTTACTATTAGCTATTAACATAACTGTAAGATTGTTTATTCAGTTATTTTATATAGTAATCTAGTTAACAGAATAATTTCCACACCTATGAGAGTATAAAAATAATTTCATTATCTTATAAATGAAAATATCATATAATTATATCATGAAATGAGTAAATAAATGTATAAAAATGATAAATTATGTGTTGGAATTTTCGTGAAAAGTAAATGTTTATTTAAAAATTTAAAATTAATATAATAATTTAAAAGAAAATTTATTTTTATAAAATTTATTCATAATTTAATATTCCGGTTCATTATAATAATAGTATAATTTTATGGAAAAATAATTAATTTTTAAATGTGTCATAAAATCGATTATAATATTAAAGACAGTATTTTTCGAATAAATGATGATTTTATTTAAAAATTAAATGTATAATATTTTAAAAATTATTTTCAAAAAATTGATTCCATTTATTGAATCTACATGACGAAAAATGTTTAGGGTTAATTTTTTGGATTTTTCAAAAATAGTTTAATTTTTGCTGAATTGTAAAAATGGTAATTTACAGTATATAACATTATATGTAAAAACATGAATTTTAATGTCATGGTTGATTATTGGATGATTTAAGTGGAAATTATCTCAAAATAACATGCTATAATTACAATAATAAGTCACAATAATCAACACTATTAATAGTCTCCAGCAAAAATGATAAACTAGTGAATAAAATAATCAAAAACACCCCTCTCATCCCAAAATATATACCACCCTTCACCAATATTCTCCTCACACCTTATAGCTCTTGTATTTTTCTTATATTATGACCAATTAATCTCCCAGACCTCATCCCAAAATTATGGTATTTCTGGACTCACTAAAAGACCATTTCCATGTTCCATAAAAAGTTTATCCTCGATACGACACTGAAGAGGTACAAATCTCCCTTTCTATTTTAATACAGTTTCTTTTCTTATATATTCCTAACACAACCTATAAAAAATGTAATTGTAACTCCATTATAATAGATATAAATAATTCTATTATGTTAAGGGAATATCCATCATCACGTCTCTTCTATTCTCCTTTTATTTGAAAATTTAAAACATCATCTATGTGGTGTTGATCCACTACCATCATAGATGATGAGTTGTCATATTTTATTAATTACTTTTATGATGATTATAAAACCATTTTTATGGTTATAAAATATTATAGTATGTTTATTATATCTTATTTAATGTTTTAAAACCGGTATATATACATCAGATTAAATAAAATGCTACTAGTTCATGATGTTAATAAAAACAACCAAAATAAATTAATCATTTTTTATTAACATTGTATATAATGATTCATCCACATAAAATTTAACTAAATGATATGTGAGGAACATTTAAAAACATTTATGTATATTAATATAATTCAATTCCACTTCTGGTGTTTTTTCTTCCATTTTATAATGAACTCTAATTTTTATACTCAAGGGAACCACCCATAAAACCATGAAATGAACGCTCCCCGAACAAAAAAATTAAGCATTATGACTCATAAAAATAAAAATTAAAATAATTAATAAAATTATAATAAATCAAATATATGTTTAATAGGTTATAAATTTGTTAATTAAATAATCTTATTTTATTATCTGAGATGTAATGTATAGGTACGAGATGCTTTCGGACATAAGGTATGGGTTTTCTCATCTCACTTTTTTTTCTCTGAGATATGTCTTATTCACCAATTATTTCATCTATGTCGTGTATGTATACTTCCATTTTAAATATAAAATCATTAATCACTTTATCATTATGTAATTCATTTTTTTATTGGGTAATTATGACTTTTATGGAGAAAACTATGGTAACACTTTATTTTAAAATTTTCATATTAATTTATTCAATGATTAAAGGATATAAAATTAACCTTATACCGAATGAATGTATCCCCCATATTTCATGATGCCTTAATGTTTTTAGGAATCCATTAAATGTTTAAATATTCATTTAAAATTAAATTTATTTCTTTCATAATTGTGCATCTCTTTTTATTTATGATTTTAAAGTAACCCGTTATTTTTCTCAATAAATTTTCAATGATTTTGTTATAGTATTTTCCTAATTTTCAACAATATTCTGTCTAATATTATTCGTAATTTATTTTTATCTATTATGTTACCATCTACAATATTTTATTGAATGGTTTATGATCATTTTTATTGGGGATGTACTATCATGATACCACTTTCCATTTTACCCCTGGATAGTTTATGATTATGATTACTGGTTGGGGAAATTATTTACATTTAATATGCTAGATTCAATATTAATATATCTGTTGTTTATAATTCACTCCTTTTATATAAGGAATTCATTGGACTTATTAAGTGTTGGGTGGGGCCTACTATAGCCTCTCGATGCATCAGTAGATATCATGACATGAACTAGACAATGTTTTGGCTAAGTCCATACTAATTTATATAGAATTCTTGGTCGAGGCCTTGATCGTCTATTTATGATGTCCCTCATTATGCATTCCCTAATTTTGATTGTATTTATTGTTAATCCTTTTCATTATTCATCCATTCAATTCCCTAAGGCCTTATATTCTATTAAATGTTGGATATTCCACTTTTTAAGGGGTGAGGGGGGTCCCTTATATGGCTCGTAGGCATAATGAAACATAGGATCACCTAAAGGTAACAGAAGCACAAGTAATTAACCATATAAAACATTAATTAATACAGAGAACTACCCCTCCCCAACATCTATATAGGTATGGATATCTCTCCGCATTCTCATGGATCTTCATTTAGCTATCCTATATAGAGATGCATAGGCTTGGTACTGATGAAAATTACCATACCCTATCATTCATCCAAATCCAATTAGCTATACACTAGTGAATTCAAATTGCACTAAATCCTCATATATGGCTTGAGCCTTGAAGAGTTATTCTTGTGGATAATGAACATCAAATGGCCTGAAGACCGGGAGGTGTCCTTAAGGCCTTAAGATGGCCCAAAGGCTATGAGATGGATCAAAATAATGAATAACCTAAGGCATGGATAGCCTAAAGGCCTTAATGATTCGTAGGACTAAGACGGTGGCCTGAAGAAAAAATCATATGAATAGTTTTTTTCTACTACAGTACCAAAAAATACCGGTTATAGTATTTATTGTATTTCATGCTATAGTATTGCTATTAAAAATAAAAAATATGTCTCCATTAAGATTTGGTCGTGGGTCTCTTGAATACCATTCAGGATCCTCAACCACTTGGGTACAAGATCATTGTTTAATCTATTTTATTATTCGATAGTTGAATAGTCATGGTTATGTTTTTTTCTCATGTTATTATTTATATGGAATTATTTTGATCAGCTTTTATTCATACCATATTATTATCAGGATAATGTTTTTATGGAATTTTTTTGTTATACAGTTTTCCTTATTGTTTATGTTTACTTATTATAGAATTCCCTATATTATTACACTTACTAAGAATTTATGATCACCCCTTTCTAATGATTTAATTTTTCTTGGATACCAAGATGTATATTATGAACTAATGTTTTGATTAATATATAAAAATAGGGACATTTCCAATGGATTATCTATATTGTAATTCATTTCAAGTTTTAATGTACAATTTATGTTTGTATCTTGTTTTACAAAGATAAACAACAATTTTCTCATTTGGAATGCAATATAAATTACTTAGTGTTAATTTAATAAAGTTAAGAACCATCTTTTGGATAATAGGTTTAGTGTCTGTATATTGTGTATAGAAGAAGTTTTAGTAGAATCATTTAATACTAGATTTAGGAAAACATAGAGTATGGAAACAAAACCCTATAACATGCATTGATAATATTCCCAAAGTAACAATGCTTTTTATTTAAAGATTAGATATAACTAAATATTCAAATTATTTTAATAATGTCACTAGTTTTAATATATACATTTTGTTACATATTTTTAGGATCTAATAAACAGTATTATATTTTTTTAAAATGGATCCTCGCGGAATGAATTGAAAATACATCAAGGAACCCAATCCATGACAGGATTTAACTACTATGAAAAGATAATGATGTTGGAGAAAGAAATGAAGCTGGTGTTGAAACAATTATTAGTATAATGGAAAAACTAACTTAGGTTATGATAAATATCCTTACCCATAGGGACCATCCTGATCTACAACATAGTGTAACAATGTTAGACTGCTACATGTGACAGAATATTCTATTATTCAATGGAACTAAAAATACATTGGTAGCTAGAAAATATATTTGGTCCTTTTAAAATATATTTCTCTCTTTGGTAATAATGAAAGGTGGAAGTTTATCATAGTAGTTTATCATATCTCAGGTGATGTGGATCAGTGGTGGCCATTGATTAAAAACACTTAGGAGGAAGAAAAAAATTAAAATATTTAATGGAAGGAATTTATGAAACTTTTCTTGTAAAATATTTTCCTAGAGAACAACTAGAACATGTGGATGGAAAAATATTGAGTCTTATACAAAATAGATATGAAAATGTTTCTATGTATAAAGTTAGTTTTATAAGGTTTTACAAAAACAATGAAGTCTATAAACAAAATCCATAGAGTAAGGTAACCATATTCTTAGATGGGACTAAACTAATCCTTTGAAGGTTACTAGTATTCAAAGAATTATTTTTATATCTATATATAATATCATGTTCCATCAAAAAATTATCAATGGGTTATTACATAAAAGGTAATATAGAGAAGAAGAGGATGGTATAGTACATTAGGAATAAGGGGAATTAGGGAAAAAAGGATTTTCCCACATGTGAAATTTTGGAATAAGACACCTTGGTAAATGCTTTATGTGAATTTGAGTTTGATACTAGTTTTCAGAGAATGTCCACCATGCATGTGATTATAAAGTAAATAAAGAATCATTCTTATCCTTCAATTGTAAGGAGATGGGGTGAAATGAAAATGAATATTCCATCAATCAAGGTAGTATAGTTTATAAGATGAAAAGTGATCATGTTTATGTTTATACTGTTACTACACTCAATGAAGTATAATTAAAGTATTTGTTTTTTTATATTCATGAATTTTGTTACCTAATTATTTCTTAAAAATTTTATAGTTATAAGAAACAAGAGATATATATATATAGACTATACTATAATACTTAATATTTAAGGAATTGAATGCATCTGATGAATATAATCAGTAATAAAGATAAGTTATTATTTTTTAAGTTTATCTTTTTTAAAACACATGACCTGAGAAAGATAACCCTAATTGTGTTCTTGGTGTTGAGAAAATAATAAATAGATTTTTGTGTAATATTATTGATGAACTCTAATGTGGGTAGTGATTTTATGGTTTATTTTATGTTGTAATCAATAAATGTTGGGTTTTAAGGAATATAATAAACAACATGAGAATTTACCCTTCGAAGCATGTATGATTCATAAATTCTTGAAGGATATTAAGGTATTCATATATTTGGTATATGAAAATAAGAGTTAAATTATTTAGGGAAATATTATTTTATGTTCATTATTGAAATTTATTGACCTTCCTTATATTTATTGGGACATTCAATTTGGAAATTTTCTTTGAATGAGTCTTATGGTAACTAATTATGGATTGGAATAAGTTTAACTTTGGAAAAACTATTATTTATCATATTTGATAAAATTTTCCAACCATTTTTATTTTTGTAAAATTTTAAAGGCCAAGGAATGAATTATGGATCATTTGATAAAGGTTATTCAGTCATAAAAATTCATCTTGAATATGAATCTGTTGTTTTTTGAAATAATTTTGATATGGATCAAATCACATCCAAATAGTGAAACTATTCTTATGAAATGGTAATAAATCAAGTAATTTTACTTTCTAAAGTGCTGATCTTTATAGTAAAATAATCCATCAACTCTAGGAAAGGTATTTTAAAACAAAATTTTTTTTTGTATATGTTTCTTACTAAGAAATCAATGGTCTTTCAACTAATCACAAATTTATAGTTTTGTGTTGTTTAAATCTCTAATGACCATGTTCTCTATCACTCACCATTACAACATGATAGTTATATTTTTCTTCTATGTCCAATTTTTCACTTTTATCTAATTTTCTCCAATTATAAAACCTATTTTTTTTACTTCATATTTACCTTCCCCACAAATTAATAGGATGTTTTTATCACCCTATTACTAATTTGGGTCCCCCTAAAAAGAATTTTCATCTATAAAACATTAATTTTCAAAGTACAACTTCAAATTATGAGGTAGAAATTTATTATTGGAGGGTAGAATGGAACCCCAAAAGATTTTTTGGTATCTATCTTTTTAAATATAATATCGTTCATTGATTATGTTTCATGCATTACCAAGCTTAAACAAACCATATTATACTATTAAATATTAACATTACCATTTGATTAGTGATGTTAATGTTGAAAATAGTAATCGTTCCATTATAATAATAACCTCACCTATGAGATTATAAATAAAATTTTGGTATCTCATAAATGAAAATATGATATATGTATATCATGGAATAAATAAATAAATGTCGTAAAAATGATAAATTAAGTGTTGGAATTTTTGTAAACTGTAAATGATTATTTAAAATTTCTTAATTAATATATTAATTTAAAATAAAATTTATGTTCTGAAAATAGATTCATAAATCAATATTTTATTAAAATATAATCATATGATAATTTTATGTGAAAATTGTTAATTTTTAATAGTATCGTAAAATCGGTTATAATAATAAAGTCAATATTTTAGGAATAAATTATTATTTAAAAAAAATATACTTCTCTAATTTGAAATAAAATCATAAATTGGAGTCTATTTTTGAAATATAAACATAAAAAATTGGTTAGGGTTATTTTGGGGATTTTTATAAAATAGTTGAATTTTTAGTAAATAGTGAAATATTGTAATTTGTGATATTTAACATTATATGTAAAATAATTACCTTTTTAGTCATGGGAAAGTCATGGATAATATAAGTGGTGATTATATCTAACTAAAATTTTCTATATGCGATAGATAGTTACAAAATTCGACACTATTTATAGTATTGAGGCCAAATAATAAACTAATGAATAAAATAATAAAAAACACCTATCTCATCCCACTATAAATACCACCACTCACCACATATTCTCCTCACACCTTATAAGAATTAGATATTTCTTATATTCTACCCAATTCCAGTCCCAAACCTATTCCCTACTTTATTTTCTTTCTTTACTCACCAAAGGAAAAAATCTAAATTCATTAAGGAGGTCCTAAAGGAGATGACACTAAAGAGGCAACACCCTCCCTCTTTCTCTGTTAATCTCCATCATTTTCTTATATTTCCTTATCCTACACTATACAATGTGGAATGGTAACTCTATTATCATAAATATAGTATAAATATATTATGTTAATATAATTTCCTTCATAATGTCTCTTCTCTTTTCCTTTTATTCTAAAAATGAAAACATTATTCACGAGGTGATGATTCCCCGCCTTCGTGGAAGACTTGTTTTCCTTTTTAATTACCACCCTCATGGTTGGTCATAAAACATTTTTTATTGTTAAAATAGATTATAATATGTGTATTAAATCATATTTAGGTTATATAACATGTTATTAAATATAGTATTAAATGAAATGATACTAGTTTGTGATGGTCATAAAAACCACAAAAATAAACTAATAATTTTTTATTAACAATATATCTAATGATTCATCCTCTTACCAAAAAAATGATAAATGTTGAAAATTTAAACTATTAAAGTAATATTAATATCATCCCTTCTATATTATGGATATTCTCTTCCGTTTGACTAAGAACTCCAATATTGAAACTCATGGGAACCGACTACAAAACCATGAAATGAACTCTCATATAACAATGAAATTAAACATTATAACTCATCAAAATGACTAAAAGTGAACTTAATAAAATTATAATAAATCCAATATATTTTCATGAGATATATAAATTTTTTAATTAAAGAATCTAATTTTATTATCTAGGATTTTAATTTCAACTACAGAACAGTTTCAGACATAAGGTATGGTTTTTATCATCTCAATTGTATTTCTGTTTGATATGACTTATTCACCACTTATTAATTGTTTTGGTGTATGTATACATCAATTTTATATATAATTTCAATAATTAATTTATATTTATTGTTTTAAATATTTTCATTTAATGATTATTATTTTATAGGGAATATGATGCTCACACATTCATTTAAAAATACTCTTTTAAATGTTTTTTTTCAATGTTTAAAGGAAATGTTTTTTAAAAATTCTACGGCATGAGAAGATATTCATTATTACATAATGATTTAATGTTTTTAGAAATATTTTACATGTTTATATGATCATTTAAAGAGATTTTTTTCTTTTATAATTGCACACCTTTTAAATAAATGATTTCCAAATAACGTGGTATTTCTCTATAGAATTTCACAATGATTTTAGTAGAGTATTTTCTACTATGTCAACATAATTTTTTTGATATTATTATTAATTGATTTTTATATCTTATGTTAAAATTTACCATATTTTATTAATTGATTTGTGATCATTTTTAATTGGAATGTACTACTATGATACGATTCACCATATTACACAAGATAGTTTAGGATTATGTATAATGATTGGGGAAATTATTTATATTTTATATTCTTTTTTCAATATGAATTTATATGTTGATTATGAATCACCCCATTCATGTTATTAAATAATTGTGCTTATTATGTGTTGGGATGGGCCTATAATATCCCACTTATACATTAGTGGCTCTTATGAGATAAAGTCAACTGGGTTTTGGCTGAGGCCTACCCATTTATATTGACTTCTGGTGAAGGCCTTGATGGTAGGTTTATGATGTCACGAATTATTAATTCCCGCATTATGAGAATATGTATTGATAATACATGTGATTATTTTACTAGTATAATATCCATGGTTAAGTTTTATTCCGATGGTATTATTTATATGGAATTATTTTGATCAATTTTTAATCTTTCCATATTATTCATCACATTATGTTTTAATGACATGTTTTTTTTGTTACCCACCTTGAAATACTGTTCATTTTTATTCATGATATCTTCATCAGTATTCTTACCCTTATTGATCATCTTAGCTCACCCTTTTATTATGCTTGATTTTTATAATAATGTGAAGATGTGTATTATAGATAACATGGAGGGTAAATCTAGAAGAATATGGATGGTTCCAAATTAGTTTCTATGATGTATTTGATTTCAATTTGTAGTGTACAATTTATACTTTTATCTAGTTTACCAATTCTAGTAAAGTATTCCGACCATGGGGATGTTATTTCTTGTACATAGTGCCAATGTAATAATGTAAGGAATTGGAATCAGGCTAATTGGGTAGGGGTATTTATAAGATTCATAATAAATATTTTTAACTCTATGTATATGTCATTTATAGTTCCTTCCCACCACATTCAGTATGATAATATCTTCTATATAATCCTAATGTATTTATTTTAAGGGGTCTCATGATGGAGAAGAGTTAACTTAAGATTTATAATAGGGATATGAAACACATCCTCACCTTAGGTGGGACTCTAGGTGTTTGACCACATCATGGTCTATTAGGGTTATGATATAGTTCCTAATAACAATGTAACAAGGTGGTTAGTCATGTTTCTACAATAATGGGGAGGACTTAACAACACATGATTGAATCATTTCCCCATCAGTATTACTAAAGTGATGTAAATCTTCCCCTTTGTTCTATGATACCATCTGAAAGTCCTTCACACCCCTTGATTCATGACACTATCTTCATTTAGATCTAGCCTCGTAACATTAAAACTTTATCATTATAGGGATAGATTTTACATATGATTTAAATTTTGAAATTAAAACTTCTCCTCACCCTATATGCAACTCATAGTGTTGTGCCACAATGTGGTCTATTTTGTCCACACCACAGAGCCTCAAATCCAAGCAGTATGGAAATTAATCACATTTCAAAAGACTTAGGGTGATCTAAAAACTATTGGTCAAACATAAATAATGAAAATTTGTAATACTGTTAAATGGGAAGGGAATATATTTTTTGGTATGAAAAATAATTTTTATTTAAATTTTTATATTGATTAGTGAATCCATAATCATGGGAAGGATATAGAAAATGCATTAGTGTTGAGATGATTATGGAGTGTTATTTATTTAATTAAAATTCCATATAAAAAATAAAATATATAATATATATATAATAATTGAGGGATAGGTAGGGATGGAGTGAGAAAGAGAGATAGAAACCCATAAAGATCTTGAAGGGTAATGTTCTAGTACAATAATTTATTAATTTATTTAATGGTCTCTAACATGATGTATAATTACCAATCATTTTCTTTTAAAAAAAATTATTACTAGTTATTTAATTTAATATTAATAATCTATATTTTATACTACTTTTTTTTCATTATCTATATCTTTTATAATATATTGATCATTTCAATATCAGAAGGCTTATTTCAGTGTGGTGGTAACAATCATTCGAGATTATTTCTAATTTATCCATATTTAAAATAGTTAATTTAATATAATAATTATTTTAAAATAGGTTATATATTTCCATGCTCATTCTAGGATATATAAAATTATACTTCAAAATAAAATAGTTAAGGGTTCATTCATTTTAGTTGTTTTATCTATTTTATGTGTTTATTTCAGTTATGATTTTTTATTTGAAAATAAAAATTAATAGAACTAAAACAAAAAATAAATTTAGAATAAATTAAAAATCAAGCCATTATTTATAATTAATTACCCCATCTATAATTATTGTGTTGATATTAAATATGAATCATTCATATGGGTTGTTAAATAAAACTAAACATAAATGGGAAAAGGGAATGTACAGTTATAAATAAATTATTATTTTATAGTTATATAAATTATAAAATAATTACTATTATTATCTTATATAATTATAATTATAATGAGATGTAATAAATTAATAATAAAGGGAAGATCTTGTGGTTATGTTTTCTCCACTCAAACAAGATCAGTACTTCACTGCATAATCATTTTTTATGAAGATATCAAGATTTATTCTTATAATAAATGAATAAATATGTAGATAATCCACATGGGGGGGGGGATTTAAAAATTCATTATGATATTGTTAATATTTTTGTATTTTTTATAAAGTGGAGGAGGTGTAATAGTAAATAGGCATCATTTTTTTAGAATAATCATTACTTAATCATTACATCTACAAAATTTGTGTATGTATTGAAATATAATTTAGAAAATTCAAAATTTGGTTATAAAATAATACAATTTAAATGATATGTATTTATATTTAGTAATTTATACATAATTCTTAATTTAAAACATTTTTATCATATTTACTATTCACTTATGTGTCACTATTCCTTTTAGAAATTTATTTTTCACAAAAAAATTTCATTTTTAATATTAATTTAATTTTTAAAATAAATTGAAAATATTTAAAAAATTATTTAAATAAATATTTAAGTTCTGTAATTTAAATTAAAAAATAAAAAGAAATCTATAATATATTTATTTTTTAAATAAACAATGTTTCATTACCAATAACAGGTTATATTCATGTCGTCTTTGTTATGTCATAAATATTTATTTATTGATATGTGATTCTTATTTTTTTCCATTAGTTAATATATATTTTTAACATATATATAATTATTTCATTCTAGTTGTATCACTGTAATAATAAAATTATATATATATATACATATATATTTAATAATAATATACATAGTCAAATATTATATAACAATAAAAATTCCCTCTAAAATGTCTTGACCTCACCCATCGGGGCCTTCCTAGCCTGTTAGAGGCCATGTTAAAACTACCCTAAGTCGGCCTCCATATACTAGGGTCTGGAAAAAATAATTAAATCTTATAACTAAAATGGGAGGTCTCTTCCAAAAGTACTAATACACACACAAACAACTATATTTATATAGGATTGGAAAGGAATAAAAATAAAACACAATATTATCAATTGTAAAATAAATGAATGTAATAACCACTAGAGAAAAAGTGAAATAATGTAATCCTAAAAGTAATGGGAAAATACACTCCCAAACAAAACTGATGTCCCAAACTGAAAATAAGTGGAAAAGTAATGTTTATAGTGCCTTTAACTAGATCTCCATTCCTTAACAACCATACATGGTAAATTTGGCATGGGTATCCACATGTTTATTGGAAATCACTTATAACCTATCTGTCTTCTGAAAAAGATAGGACATGTGTGGGAAAATCCCATATAGGTGTGATTAGAAACATAGACAATAGAAGGACCAAAAAACTAAAGGGATAGTAAAAATATGCATTATATAAGTGATAATATTATCCCAAGAAAAAGGTAAAGAAACTCCAAAAACAAATATATTTATTCTCATATAAGAAACACATTTGATATATAAAGTAGATCGCTATCTCAAAACCCAACATTTGATGATGTTTCTGCCTATAGTTAAAAAGGTTCATCCATGATCTCTGACCTATCATGTTTATGCTTGAATAAGTAACCATGTGGAGAATACACACCTTTTCACTGTTTCACACAATCAAGGGAGCACAATATCTATGTAGAGGACAAATTCCCTAGAACATCAGGGGGTACCACTCAGTAGATAGAGGACTCATTTCCAAGTCTATTTGGGGGTACCACTCAATTAATAGATAGAGGACCCATTCCCTAATACATAAGGGGTACCACTCAATAGATAGGTAGTGGACTCATACCCTAATACATAAGGGTTTATCACTCAGTTTATTGATAAAGTAATCATTCCCCATTTCTTAAAGGGGGTTCCACTTAGTAGATATAAGACATGCACCCTAGTCCGTAAGAGGGGTACCACTCAAGAAGATAGAGGACAGAGGCACTAATGTGTTAGGGTGTACCACACTATATGTACATAGAGGACCCAAAAAATAGTACATAAGGGGGTACCACTCATTAGATAGGGTACCAATGCCCTATTCCATCATGGGGTACAAGTCTATTAATTGAATGAGGTGTATGGGGAACCCTCACCTTGGATAAATAGGGTGATTATCAACCACATTCTCTATATAATAATCCTGAATAATCACTACCATTATCAGGCATCGCCTAAAGAAGTTTCACATGTGGAAGTTCTCACTTCATACCATGAAATCCACTACAAATGCAACCATCTAGTTTTATGGGGGAAAAGACTCAATATTTGCTATGATAGGTTAACAAAATGAGTATAAATGAAGTTTAAATAAGAGGTAGAGGCATATCCAATGGGGGTACAATGTTTTTATAAGGGTTTTCATGGCATGTTATGTCATCAAGCTTCATAGCCATGTCCCTCGCAGCACAAGGCATGTAAAGGCACATGTTTTATAGTGATGTCACACTTCATGAATAGGCTTCCTAGGATTTCATCTTGTGTTAATTGCCTTGTTCGTGTACCATGGGTCATTCCCATGTAATTGGATATATATATATATATATATAGCCAAGTATTGAGGTTTGAACATGCACTTCAGGGAATTCACTTGTACTCCCATTGTACATGGTATGTGCGGCCACATGGGTTCCATATCATGTACCCTCTGTAAATTCCATTTTGGATATGTAGGTGTCGCCCAATTTGATGTACCTCCACATTTCATATGATATTTAACTACAACATGAATCCCTAGATTCTATATAAATCCACACTAAATGACCTATGTTTATAATCATACATGATTTGTATATCATGATTTTATAAAAATTATGGGTCTACATTCACATTCTAGATCCTCCATAGAATCCCCCTATTGTCCAACCATAGTTAGAGGAAATCTCCTATGGTCATTGATTTCAGAACTCTAAGGACATGAAGGTTGAATCTTTATCCTCACACATGAAACCCTCACATTTCATATTTCTATCAATGCTTCCAATGGCTCATCAGGTCTTGATCCCTAATTGGGTCACCCACATCCCAATTCATACCTAGATATTTCTGCAATCTACATATAAATGTGTCATTAATGATACTAAAATGGATCTGGGGGTTTTATCATGCTCTAACCCACCACAAAAATTGAATCATTATCATTGGAAATGGGATAACTAGAAAAATATTAATCCTTAATTGTCCATGATTTCGTGGGAATTTATCCCAAAAATGTGGTGATAACAGTATAGAAAGACATTTAAATGGATAAAATAAAGAATAAAAACTTATAGGGCTCATTTGAGTGTTAATAATTTCCATGAAATAAAAGTAGATTTAAGATCCATGATTGATTAATTAAAAATTGACATAAACTAACAAAATAATTTCCCAACCTCGATTTCAATAAATCGTTTGTGAAGAATGCAGTTTCCAATAATAGAGATGATATGTTGCATTTCTTATGCCTTAATTCACATTGATTTTGTTATTGGTAATCATCTGATCATGATTCACCAATGAATTATGGTATAATCCTACAATCAATAATCCTAGAGTTATGAGGATAATTGTAACACCCCAAACTTCTACGATACGCTTCTCTTTGAATAATGCAACAGCGTGTGTTGTACGCATCATCGAGTTCTAACACACAACTACCAATCAAACTAGCCGTTATGAATAGTAATACCTACTTTTTTAAATTTTATAAATTTTATCTCTCAAAATGGACATCATTTTTGGATTCATAATATCGAATTTATCCTAGGGTGAAATTTTTGAGCTTTTCGGATAACATTTATATTTTGATGAATAGTGAAAATTACTAAATTTTAATTAAAAACAACTTTTTTAATCGAAATAATTTATATTGATAAATTTTGAATATGAGAGGTTTTAAAGTTTATTTAGAATAGATTTTTACCATTTAATACAATTTTGTTCATTGTACATAATTTTACAATTAAACTGGACATTAACAAGTGTCAATCTTTTGATAGTTATTATCTCTTAGAAACACGCTTTTTGTTTTAACAACGGGAATTAATTTTAATTTAATTTCTGCCACTTCTGTGTTTTGAATTTGGAAAAATGGATTCCATATTTGGAATCAGGATTTTCATATTGTGTAAATGGGTAACTTTATTTTTTATAAATTTTGAATAATTACTTTGGTAAATATTTTATTTACCATGGTTAAGGGTAAATCCGGTAAATAAGGGTTAAGAAATAATATTATAATAATACTAAATTACCCTAAAACGTGTCCTAACCTCATTGGTGGATACATGACCGACCATGGGTATCATTGGGTCGATTTTGGGACCCCATGGAGCCACTTGTAGGTGATAGGGACACTTTATTTTAATTAAGTTAAAATAAATACAAAAATGACATAAGCATATATCTTTTAGGAAACCAATTTTTAAATAGGGTTATATATGTTGGATATTCGACTATAAATATTCATTAGAAATATAAACAGATTTAATACGTAATGATATTTGATTTGTAATTTTTAGACATTATATAATTCAATTTATTTATGAAACAATGGTGATGCAGTAATTACTAAATTAATAAAATATTAAAGACTTTGATATTATAAACACCCAAATAAATATAATTTCAGACTTTTTATAAATTACACTAATTTTATAGAATAATATGACAAGTTTGAATTTATTTAATTAACTTTTTTCGAAGTAATCATTCTGTGATGATTTTTACCAAAATCAATTATTGAATAGTGTCAAAATTGATATAAAAGAGTTTTTAAAAACAATATTATATTATTAATTGATATTAAATTCTTAAAAATATAACGTTTAACCAAAAGGCTTATATAATTATATTTGTATCATTAATTGAAAACTATGGTGTTTCTTGGATGTATATAGCAAGTTTATTAACTATATAATATAAAAATACAAAGTTAAATGTCAAGTGTCAAACTAATTAACTAAGAGTTAAAACTAAAAGATAAAGGTTATTATAATGACCCAAACCTGTATAAATTCTATTGGATGAGTGGTTTTATAACCATCCCCACCTTAAACGTTAAATAATCCACTTTGGAAACATTATAAACCGAATATGAATTTATTGTAAAATAATATTTCTAGTTTTTTCAAAGGTTCCCCTCACCCCTCTTATAAAAGGGCACTCCTCCTTCTCATTAATTCACACCATCAAAGCCTTCTGGTTCGGATAAACTCTACCCAAATACTCTCTCAACATCCCTCAATACAACCTAGAGGCCTTAGTTTGATCATAAAGCCAACCTAAAGAGCTTTTTTGATCAAATCAAAAGTAAGAACCCGAAGAAAAGGTAATGTTTTCACCTCCCTTTTTCAAATTCGTTTCTTCTGCAACTTCTTATTTATTTTTTATTCCCATTCTAAAATAATGAATCAAGTATCTCCTATATACTTTAATATTATTATAAATATTGTACAACCATATTCATTATTATATCCATCCTTTAAATGACATGTCACCATACGTGCGTATGTACGGCTTACCGTCTCCACGTCGTGGTGTAATTGTTATTCAATATATTATTATTTGACTGGGTATAATAATGATTTATAATTCATTTAAATAATAAATATAACATGATAATTATTCTTTATATATGATATACCATCCAATTATATATTATTTTAATATCAAAAGAATGATATTGTCGCTCGTGCGTACGTACAGACTACCGTCTCCACGAACGTGTTGAGATTCATTCTCCATCTTATCCATTCAAGTATAATTATCATTTTATGATTTAAAAATAATGTTTAAGGACTTGATATAATTCTGGATATGAATAAGATACAACCTATCCATGACAAACATGGATTACTTAACAAAACATATAAAAGAAAATGAGTAAGTTATCACCAGAAACAACGATAATAATAAGATATTATTAACAAATCAATGTTAAAAGATCATATATGATATCATATTAATGTATATGATTCTTGTATAATTTAATAAAAATTATTTCACCATTATATAGGAGGTTAACCTACCCCTAACCAAGGAAAAGTATAAGGTAAGGGTTTATTTCACAATCTCTTCATTATCCGAGGTTGTTTATACGTAATAATCTATTGGATTTCTTTATCATCCACATCCATGTTTCTTAAAAATGTATTTCAAAACATTTTTACTATTTACAAGAATATGGTTTAAAGTCATTTATACCCTTTATTGACTTTTAATAAGAGGATTATAAAGGAATCTTCCAGTCGTTTTCCAAACAAGGATCTTTTTAACCCTTTCGACAAAATTAAGGTAATAATGTTTTTTAACTTATGCGGAGGGTGCGGATATTTTCTGCCATTTTAAAATCGTGGAAGCTTCTCCTACAAACTTATAAGAATATTTTCAAAGAAAATGTTATATTTTATAAATATATTACTCTTAAAGGATATCAAAATAAAAATAGATGTTACTCTAAAAAGAGTTTTGATTTCATCTATGTCAACATCCTTTGATGGATTTTACGCTTATTTGAAGTTGATTTATTATGATACAAAACTTCTATATTGTATTGAAGGTTTTGTGATATGTTTTACTATGTATGTGCTAGTTTTATACCATTCATGATTTATGGATGAAGTATTTGCATTTCGTATGCTAGTTTTAATATAAATGTTTATGTTATGTTTAAACATGTTCATATGAGGAATGAATTGGACATAATTTGTTACAGGTGGAGCCCGCTATAGCTCCTCGAGGAATCACTAGGTCTCATGAGACAAACTAGTGTCTTGGCACAAGGCCTTGGAAAAAACATATTGTTAGTCTTGGCACGAGGCCTTGGCTATGTGGTTATGATAGTCTGGCATTATTCATTCCATCATTATATAATTTGTTATAGATATTGCATATGATTATTCGATTAGTATAATATCCATATGAATAAATAAATAGCATTATTTCATTTTATTTTTTCCATACTATGTTGACGTTCATGTTTAAAAGGATTTTTTTAGTTATACATTCCCTTAAAAGTTTATTATTTTTTTATCAATTTTTCCGCTATATTTTTATTTTTACTGGGTATTTGAGCTCACCCCTTTTTTATGTTTTATTTTTCCCAGGATGTGAAGAAGTAATTTATAAATAACCTGTAGGGATAATATGAGTGGATAAGAGTGTGGAATATGTAGACTATATTGTTGTAGTTTTCATTTTATGATGTAATGGAAATTTATTAATATATCTAGTGTTACCAAGGCTACTAAACAAATCGGTCTTTCGAGATTTGATCTTTCTTGTGATCATGTCAATGTTATGTAATAATGCACCGACTCTGGGTAACTGGGGTCGGGGCGTTACAGTTGGTATCATAAGAATTTTAGTAAAAACCTTGGAAGCTATATTTAGATAAAATCTGATTAGATCACATAGACCTAAGATGGACTTTGAGAATTAGTATAGAAGAACATCCTAGTATTTTGGTATTGTAGAGATTTTGTGAGTTTTTCGAGAAATACATCCCTATCTGGATACGAGCAGGTAGAGGCGGCTCTGGCACAGATGTACCTAGGGGTAAAACCCGAAAACACCGCTTTGAGCTGGACTCGTACGAGAACTGGTTCACGACAATGGGCCATGTTACACTCTTGGTTACGACACACCCGGGGGATAGGCTTAGGATAAATCTCATTTTTTTACAAATCATTATGAAGGGTTTATGAGTATATAATTCCTCAAAGAATTTTTTTATGGTTATGGATTATATCCATAAATAGTTCAATATATGTTAAGTGTTTTATAAGTATGGAATTATGTATTTTGATTCATAAACTGATCTAGTTTATGACATTGATTAGAAATGGCACCTAGTGGAAGAAATGGAAACCGTATCAATGCACACACTCTATTTAGGGATTTCCCTCTTTCTCAATATAATTATAGTGGTGTTGGGGATGCAACTGGTGCCGATCAGCTAATCACCATACAGGGACAACTCACTCAGGTTATGAATAATAACCTTACCCGTATGGAGCACCCTGATCCACAACATGGAGGATCAATGTTAGATCGCTTCATGAGGAAACAACCACCAACGTTCAATGGGAGTAAAAATCCCTTGGTAGCTGAGAAATGGATAAATTCCCTAGAGAAAATATTTCAGGCTTTGGGGAGTAGTGAAAGGGAAAAAGTTATCATGGCTGTTTACCGCCTCACTGGAGATGCTGATCAATAGTGGTCATTGATTCAAAACACGAAGGAAGATGATGAAGTATCAAATATGGAATGGAGGGAGTTCAAAGATCTGTTTTTAGAAAAATACTTTCCTCGCGACCATCGAGCAGATATGGAACGACAATTTTTGAGTCTGAGACAAAAGGAGGATGAGAATGTCACAAAGTATGACGCTAACTTTACAAGGTTATCAAGGTATGCTGGAGATCATATATTTAACCCAAGAAGTAATATTGATCGTTTCATTGATGGGTTAAAACATTTTCTCCATAGAGAATTAGTCTCACAATCCTTCTTGTTGTATGAAGACATTCTCTCATGTTCTATCAAGTCCAAAAAGGAATTCTCTAAGTCTTATTAATTTAACGAAAAGAAACAGAAGAAGAGATCAGCTGATCAATTTGGGAAAGGAAATAAGGTGAGAAGGGAAAGGTTGAATACCCATCCTATGGTAAATGTGGGAAGAAACAACCCGGTACTTGCTTGAAGGGAATGGGTTTCTATTACAAGTGTGGTGAAAAAGGCCACCAAGCTCGTGATTGCAAAGGGAAAAAGAAGCTACCAATGTTCAGTGCTACAATTGCAAGGAGATGGGACATTATTCAAATGAATGTCCTAAGCATTAGGGGAAATTACCTCAGAAAAGGCCAAGGGATCAAGGCCAAGCTTATGTTGTCACTACTGTTGAGGTAGAAGCTCCGAAAGACGTGGTGGCGGGTAATTTAATGGTTTCCTCAAGTTTAGAAAATTTATTATTTGATTTTGGATCATCACATTGTTTCATATCTTCCCAGTTTTCTAAGAAAATAAGATATTTCCAATTTGATTTAACAAGGGATTTGCCAGTTAAAACTCCTAAGGGAAGTATCATTTCAACAAAGTTTTGTGAATCAGTCCCCATTAGAGCACATACATGTTCTTTATCTGCTGATCTCATCGTCATACCTAGGATTGAGTCTGATATAATCCTCGTTATAGACTGGCTTTCAGACTATGATGCGAAGATTTATTGTAAGAACAAAGAGGTTACAATTCTTGATTTTGATTATAAGGAACACCTTATCTTTAGAGAAGAATCGTTACCACCTAATTCTTATCTAGATCCACCTTCAGTAGCTCAAATAAATTCAATTATTGGGGAGGAAGAGAATGAAATGACTATGGGTGAGGAAATGAATGTTCAAATAGAGGATGTACATGTTGTGAAGGAATATGTAGATGTGTTCCTAGATGATTTACCTGGACATCCTCCTGAACGAAAAGTTGAGTTTTACATTGATTTAATTCATGGATCAAGGCCTATATCGAAGACCCCTTATAGAATGGCCACTATAGAATTATTTGAACTAAATAATCAACTAGAGGAATTGAGTAATAATGGATTTATTCTCCATAGTGTTTCTCTATGGGGATCCCCTGTTCTTTTTGTTAAAAAGAAAGATGGATCTATGAGGTTATGTATCGACTAAAGGGAGATCAATGCTATAACAATAATGAACAAGTATTCCCTACCTCGCATTGATGATTTATTTGACCAACTACATGGAGCTCAATACTTTCCAAAGATTGAACTTCGATCTAGATACCATCAGTTTTGTGTAAAGAAGGAAGACATTTCGAAGACAGCATTTCGAACCAGGTATGGGAATTAAGAGTTTATAGTAATGCCTTTTGGATTGACTAATGCACCCTATGTATTCATTTATCTGGTGAATAGAGTTTTCAAGGAATATCTTTATGATTTTGTGGTGTTATTTATTGATGATATCTTGGTATACTCCAAAATCTACGAAGATCATGAAAATCACTTGCGCATTATCCTGAAGACTCTATGAAGACATGAATCATATGGGAAGTTTAGCAAGTGTGAATTCGGGCTTCAAGAGATTTCTTTTCTTGGCCATATTGTCTCTATAGATGGAATCTATGTTGATCCTTCTAAGACCATGTCAATCCCATAATGGCCAACACCAATGAGTATAACTGAGGTACGTAGTTTTATTGGTTTAGCTGGTTATTATCGACTTTTCGTCCATAATTTTTCCCAGTTGGCTAACCCATTAATAAAGCTCACACGTAAAGGGGTTAAATTTGATTGGAAAAAAGAGTGTGAAAAATGTTTCAAAGATCTAAAGAGAAGATTAGTCAATGCTCCTATACTGAATCTACCATCGGGGAATGATGGGTTCATTATTTATAGTTATGCATCGAAGAAAGGACATGGTTGTGTCCTTATTCAGAATGATAGGGTTATTGCCTATGCATCACGATAGTTAAAAATTATGAGCAAAACTATCCTACTAATGATCTCAAGTTAGCAGATGTGATCTTTGCTTCGAAGATATGAAGGCACTACCTCTATGGTGAAAAATGCGAGATTTATACTGATCACAAGAGTTTGAAGTATATTTTCTCACAAAAAAGAACTCAACATGAGGAAAAGGAGATGGCTTAAATTACTCAAGGATTATTATTGTACGATATACTACCACTCGGGGAAAGAAATCAAGGTGGAAGATGATTTGAGCAGAAAAGATCACGGAGTTTTGAACAATATGAGAATTGAAAGGGATCCAATTTTCATGGATCTAGTAAAGATGGACATGTGAATAACCATGGAAGGTGAAACATCAATTCTTTTTCAAAAGGTTGCCAAACCATCTTTACTAGAAAGGATTAAGAGTTCTCAGACCAATGATGAAGAATTTCAAAAGAAGATTAAAGCTATGAATGATGGGAGATTGAGAGACTTTGTGTATGAAGATGGAATTTTGAAATTTGGGAAGAGGCTTTGTGTTCCCGATATACCTGATCTAAAAAGGGAATTGCTGGATGATGCTCATAGTTCCAATTTATCTATACACCCTAGGAGCACCAAAATTTATGGACATTTGAAGGAACATTTTTGGTGGTACAACATAAAGAGGGAGATTGCTGATTTTGTGTCAAGATGTATGGTTTGTCAACAAGTGAAAGCTGGAAGGCAACAACCTGGACGAGTCATGAAACATCTTCCCATACCGGAGTGGAAATTGGACAATATTACGATAGACTTTGTCATGGGGCTACCAAGGACTCGTAGAAGGAATGTTGCAATATGGGTTATTTTTTATCATCTTACCAAGTCAGCACATTTTCTTGTTATATGAGGAGATCTACCACTGGAATGTATATCAAGACTATATATTAATGAATTTGTGAGACTTCATGGAGTACCCCTATCGATTGTTTCTGATCATGATCCCTGTTTTACGTCAAAATTCTAGAAGAGTCTTCAGAAATCCCTGGATACTGAACATCATTTGAGCACTACCTACCACCCTCAGACAGACGGACAATCTGAATGGACTATTCAAACCTTAGACAACATGTTGAGATCTTTCTCACTTGACTTTCAGGTTATGTGGGATAAATATTTACCTTTGGAGGAATTTTCCTATAACAACAGCTTACATTCGTGTATTCAGATGGCACCATATGAAGCGTTATACGGAAATAGATGTCACACACCAACCTGTTGGGATGACCTTGGTGAAAGAAAACTTGTAGGTCCAGAACTGGTGGAGGAAACAATGGAAAATGTGAAGGTAATCCAAAATCATATCAAAGCAGCTCAAAGTAGGTAGAAGATCTATGCCGATAATCGAAGGAATGATTTGGAATTTCAAGTCGGTGATCATGTTTTCCTGAAGGAATCTCCATGAAAGGGAGTCATACATTTTGGTAAGAAAGGTAAATTGAGTCCCGGGTACATCAGACTTTTCTAAATTCTGGAATGAATTGGGGATGTAGCTTACCGATTGGCAATGCCGCCAAGTCTCTCCAAAGTTCACAATGTGTTCCACGTATCTATGTTGAAGAAATACATGCCTGAACCAACGCATGTACTCACCTATGGAGAATTAGAACTGGAACCCGATCTTTCTTATTGAGAAGTTCCCATCAGGATTCTTGATATGAGAGAACAAGTACTGAGAAACCGGACGACGCATCTGGTAAATGTTTTGTGGAGAAACCATAAGATGGAAGAGGCAGTGTGGGAACCCGAGGAACTTATGATGAAGAACCACCTGAGTCATTTCATGCGGTATTATTCTAGATATTTCGAGGATGAAATTATTTGAAAGAGGGCAGAATGTAACACCCCAAGCTTCTACGGTACGCTTCTCTTTGAATAATGCGATAGCGTGTGTTGTACGCAACATCGAGTTCTAACACACAACAACCAATCAAACTAGCCTTTATGAATAGTAATACATACCTTTTGAAATTTTATAAATTTTATCTCCCAAAATGGGCTTCATTTTTGGATTCGGAATATCGAATTTATCCTAGGGTAAAATTTTGAAACTTTTCGGATAATATTTATATTTTGATGAATAATGGAAAATACTAAATTTTAATTACAAACATCTTTTTTAATAGAAATAATTTATATTGATAAATTATGAATTTGAGTGTTTTTAAAGTATATTAAAATATATTTTTACCATTTAATACAATGTTGGTCATTGTACATAATTTTACAATTAAACTGGACATAAACAAGTGTCAATCTTTTGATAGTTATTATCTCTTAAAAAAAGCATTTACTTTTAACAATGGGAATTAATTTTATATTATTTTCTACCACTTATGTGTTTTGAATTTAGAAAAATGGATTCCATATTTGGAATCAGGATTTTCATATTGTGTAAATAGGTAAATTTTATTTTTAGACATTCTGAATAATTACTTCGGTAAATATTTTGTTCACCATGGTTAATGGTAAATCAGGTAAATAAGGGTTAAAAATAATATTATAATAATACTAAATTACCCTAAAACGCGTCCTAACCTTATTGGTGGATACATTTCTGACCATGGGAATATTTGGGTCGATTTTTGGACCCCATGGAGCCACTTGTAGGTGATAGGGACACTTTATTTTAATTAAGTTAAAATAAATACAAAAATGAAATAAGAATATATCTTTTAGAAAAAAAAAATTTACATAGGGTTATATATGTTGGAGTTTAGAATATAAATATTAATTAGAAATATAAAATTTTTTCCTACATAATTATATTTTATTTATAATTTTTAGACATTATATAATTTAATTTAGTAATGACACAATGGTGATGTAGTAATTACCAAATTAATAACAAATTAAAATAATTGATATTATAAACACCCAAATGAATATAATTTCTGACTTTTTATGAATTAAACTAATTTTATAGGATAATATGACATGTTAGGATTGCTTTAATTAACTTTTTTTGAAGTAATAAATATGTTATGATTTTTAAAAAAATCAATTATTGAATATTGTCAAAATTGACATAAAAGAGTTTTTAAAACAAATATTATATTATTAATTGATATTAAATTACTAAAAATCAAATTTTCGGCCCAAATACTTCTACCATGATAGATGTATCATTAATGGACCACTTGGGGGATTCTTGGAGGTATATAGTATGTTTATTAACTATATAATATAAAAATACAAAGTGACATGGTAAGTGTCAAACTAGTTAACTAAGAGTTAAAAATATAAGATAAGTTTAATATAATGACCCAAACCTATTTAAATTCTATTGGATAAGTGGTGTTCGACCAATACCCACCTTAAACATCAAATAATTTACTTTGGATCCATTAGAAACCGAATATGAATTTATTATAAAATAATATTTCTAGCTTTTCCAAAGGTGCCCCTCACCCCTCTTATAAAAGGGAACTCTTCCTTTTCATTAATTAACACCTTCAAAGCCTTTTCATTAGGCCAAAACATACTCAAATACTCTCTCAACTTCCCTCACTACCACTTAGAGGCCTTATTTTGATCAGAAATCCAACCAACAGAGCCCTTTTGATCAAATCAAAAGGAAGAACCCGAAGAAGAGGTAATGTTTTCACCACCATTTTTCAAATTCATTTGTTCTTCAACTTCTTCTTTATTTGTTATTACCATTCTAAAATAATGAATCCAGTATCTCTTATATAATGTAATATAATTATAAATATGGTACAACCATATTCATTATTCTATCCATCCTTTAAATGACATGTCACCATACGTGCGTATGTACGGATTACCGTCTCCACGTCATGTTGTAATTGTTATTCAAATTATTATTATTCGGATGGGAAAAAATAATGATTTATAATTCAAGTAAATAATAAATATAACATGATAATGATTCTGTATATATTATATACAATCCAATTATATATTATTTTAATATCAAAATAATGATATTGTCGCTCGTGCGTACGTACGGACAACCGTCTCCACAACCGCGATGAGATTCATTCTCCATCATATCTATTCAAGTATAATTATCATTTGATTATTTATAAATAATTTTTAAGGACATGATATAATTATGTATATGAATAAGTTACAACCTATCCATGAAAAACATGGCTTATGTAACAAAACATATAAAAGAAAATGAGTATGTTAACACCTGAAACAACGATAATACTATGATATTATTAACAATTCAATGTTAAAAGATCATATATGATATCATATTAATTTGTATGATTCTTGTATAATTTAATAACAATTATTTCACCATTATATAGGAGTTTAACCTACCCCCAACCAAGGAAAAGTACAAGGTAAGGGTTTATTTCGCAATCACTTCATTATTCGAGGTTGTTTATACGTAATAATATACTGGGATTTCTTTCTCATCCACATCCATGTTTCTTAAAAATGTATTTCAAAACATTTGTACTATTTAAAATAATATGGGTTAAATTTATTTATACCCTTTTTTGACTTTTAATAAGCAGTTTATAAAGGAATATTTCCGTCATTTTCCAAACATGTTGCTTTTTATCCTTTTCGACAGAATTAAGTTAAGAATGTTTTTTTACTTATAAGGAGGGTGCGGCTATTTTCCACCATTATAAAATCTTCGAAGCTTCCCTTAAAATATTATAAGAATATTTCAAATAAAATTTTATATTTTATAAATCTATTACTCTTAAATGATTTCAAAATAAACATAGATATTACTCTAAAAAGAGTTTTTATTTCATCTATGTCAACATCGATTGATGGATTTTATGCTTATTTGAAGTTGATTTATTATGATACAAAACTTCTATATTGTATTGAAGGTTTTGTGATATGTTTTACTGTGGATGTGCAATTTTTATACCATTCATGGTTTATGGATGAAGTATTTACATTTCGTATGCTACTTTTAATAGGAATGTTTATGTTATGTTTAAACATGTTCATATGAGGAATGCATTGGACTTAATATGTGACGGGTGGAGCCCGCTATAGCTCCTCGATGCATCGGTAGGTCTCATTAGACAAACTAGTGTCTTTGAACAAGGCCTTGGAAAAATCATTTTTGTAGTCTTGGCACGATGCCTTGGCTATGTGGTTATGATAGTCTGGCATTATGCATTTCATCATTATGAAAGTGGTTTTTGATATTGCATGTGATTATTCGATTAGTAGAATATCCATGTGAATAAGTAAATGGAATTATTTCATTTTATTTTTTTCCATAATATGTTTAAGTTCATGTTTTAAAGGCTCTTGTTTTAGTTATACATTTCCTTAAATGTTTATTCTTATTTATGAATGTTTCCGCTATATTTTTTTCCTTACTGGGCATTTTAGCTCACCCCTTTTCTATGTTTTTATTTTTCCCAGGATGTGAAGAAGTAATTTATAAATGATCTACAGGGATAATGTGAGGGTATAAGAGTGTGGAATATGGAGACTATATTGTTTTAGTTTTCATTTTATGATGTAATTTAAACTTTATTAATATATCTAGTGTTACCAAGGCTAATAAATGAATCGGTCTTTCGAGATATGATCTTCCTTGTGATCATGCCAATGTTATGTAATAATGCACCGACTCTGGATAACTGGGGTCGGGGCGTTACACTAACCCTAGTGATTTTCAATAATAGCATATTTATAGTGGTAAAATGTTTTGGGGGAATAAATGAATTAAATTAAATAATTAATTAACTTAATGTACCATCCAATTGCTTCTTTATTTGATCTTCTAGCTCCAACAAACATGAGGTTGCACCTAGAGTAAACCTCACACTCTGTATTCAACTAGCATTTCATAGTTTTAATCAGAATCTCCATTTAGGATATATATTACATTATTTATGAAAAAAATGTGTGCAAAATAAGATATATTTAATATTTTTATCAAATTATTTATGGGTTCACCAGGGTTGATAATTATGTTTTTTCATAGTGAATGACTAAAAAAATATGTCTTAATATATTTAAAAGTATTACAAGGAAGAAATATAGTCACTAAATTATTCCCACCTTCAATATTTTTATCATCCAATAGAAACAAATAAGGAAAATGGTGTGGATACTCAGACTAAATCTATCTCTCCCTCTACAAGGAGAACTCTTGGATTCATCCATTATATCTCAGTGCATGAACCAACGAAATAGAACATCCTCATAGGATTATCTCCCACCGATCCCCAATATCCATTGAGTACATCATGATGTTGGATCCATCCTCAATTTCCATATTGATACAGTCAAGATTGTGTGTAGTATCATGCATGAATGTCCTCATTTGAAACACATGTAATAATTCAATCATATTCTCATACTATAGCACTAATAACCCTCATCACCCTTGTGTAGGATCACAAATGTCCTGATGAACCTCAAGGATATATGGCCTCCCCAAATTAATCTCCACAAACCTCACCACAAGGATACTCTTGGGAAAAAGTGGCACCCCTACTCAAACATCAAGGTCATAAGAAGTTGAGATTCAAAAGGTTTCTTCTTAATTTGGGATATCCCCATCTACTTGAAAATCACCTGGACGTTCTCCATCATCGACTAAACCATCTCTAGCATTTCAAAATATGCCTCAAACTCTTAGTCCAACATAAGGGGGACTTCTAGGGTCACCTTTACTAGTCCTATATAGGTTTCATGATGATAATTGAGTGATAGATATTATTATAAAAAAAATACCAATGATATGTGATTCACCCAACTCTGGACGATTTCTATCATGAAATTCCTCACCATATCAACTATCATTTGGATAGTGCACCAAGTATTCCAACCCATCTAGGGGTGAAATCATTTAATTAACCTATACTAGGTCCTAGAATTCTCATGACTCTATATAATTTTTATGTGGAGCTCCCATCATGATCATATATAATCATTGAGGGTACCTCATGGCGGTGTATGATCTCACACATGTTCAACTTCCCCAGACTCTCTACAAAATATTGCTCCCTGATAGAAAGGAAGTGTGAAAATTTGGTTTGTCATTCAACTATCACCCAAAGGGAATCATATAATATTAATATCTACAGAATATCTATCAGTATTTCCATGGAAAATTCATTCCATTTCCACTTTGGGATCTCATGAGGCTGAAACTATCCTACTGGGATTGGGTGCTTAGCCTTCGCCAACTGACATGTTAATCACCGAGATATACACTCAAACACGCTCCACCATAGGTCACCCCACAAAAACATCCATGGAAGGTCCCTATAAATCTTTCTTACTTAGTGATTTATATACAAATGATATTTTTGAAACTACCCTATTACCTCATCTAGCATCATGAACAATACTTTTGTTTGTACCAAGAAAAAGTTTATGTGATTCCCTCCTTGAAATAATCCATCTAGTGATTATTCAGAGGTTATATGTTCATTGAGTACCTCATAGAAGATGTCTCCTAACTGAGCCTTCGTCACATGATAGATACATAGAGGATTCAATGACATCAATAAAATATAAGATACATCCTCCGCAACTTCCAGGGTTAGCTGCAACAAATCTTACTACTCAGAAGCCTCCTCCAACAACTAAGACCCAAACTTATTGTTAAGGACATATGCCACCACATTGATATTACCTAGCGTATAGACTATATAAAATTAATAGTCTTACTAAAACTCAAACAAGATCCTCTATATCAGATTCAGAACTCTCTATTTTATGACATACTTGAGAATATGATGGTATGGGTAAACGATAAAATTCTCTTCTGAAAGATAGTTCCTCCACATTCTCATATTGAATACTACCCCTCCTAAATTTATTTCAATATTCATGTAGTTATACTCATGGGGTCTAAACTATCATGACACATAGGAAATTATTGCCTAAATATGTATCGACATGTTACATGGTCTATCTTCAGAAGCATCATAATACAATACATACTAAATTCCCTCGTCCGATAGTCTCAAAATAGGACCAGTTTTCAGACTCTGCCTCAACTCCTCAAAAGTTATCTGGCACAATCCGTCTCAATAAATTGTTTCCTTATTCCATATTAGTTTGGTAAAAGGGGTTTTCATCGTAGATAATTCCTACATAAACCTCATGCAAAAAACCACCATGCCCACAATACTTATCACCTCTTAAATTCTCTGTGGTGACTGTAAATAAAGCTCAAAATAAATCTTCATTGGGTCCACATCTAATCCATTCCTAGAAATGAAATTACCTAGAAAGTGAACCTCATGGATTCAAAACTGGAACATTAATAACATACAATAATTTTAATTCTTCTTAGGTAAGGATAGATTCATCCTCATGTATTTGACAATCTCCTCCTATGAAACAGAGTAATAGAATATTTCGTCAATGAAGTGAAAAATATCCATCTATGTCATGAAACTACAGTTCATCAAGGCCATTAAAATAGTAGGGCATTTCATCACACAAAAAGGTTTCATAATAAACTCATAGTGTATCTAGTTAAAAGAGAATACTAGATTCTAAATGTTTGTGTATTTCACCCTAAATTAGTGGTATCTATCCCTAATATTGATCATCAAGAACCATATATCTACTTGAAATAAGTAAATATGTCATAAATCCTTAGAAATTGGTACATTTTCTTTATCATGTCCTAGCTCCAGTAATGATAATCCCAAAAAATAGACACAATCCCCCAACCTATTTTTTAGAAACATCTCTAGATCCACCTAGTGGGATTGTTGGGTCTGATAAACTCTTATCTTGAAGGTCTTCTAACTGCACCCTCAGATTTTATAGATCAGTAAGGGCCATATAATATTCTAAAAAATATATCAGACTGGTATCAGGTTTTAGGTTGATGCTAAAATCCATCTAATACCTCAGAGATATTCTTAGAACATATTCATGGAGGATGTTCATATAATCATCCATGACCAATAGAATCCATATTCCGGGAGAGAACTATTAACCCAATTCTAAAATAATCCACTAATTGGTGATGGGGTTTGGCTTCCAGCTGGAAAAACATGTTCCCTTCACCATAATGTATCTCTTATTCATAAAAGCGAATCACATCCCATCTTCTAAAAGGCATCTGAATTGTCTACTTTCACAATGAATATGGGCTCGAAACATGGAAACCGATTCTATACACAATATAATGTCATAATGCATCACCGCGATGAAAAAGAGTTCCCAAAAGAAAATGTCTCCACCACATGATAAAACAATCTTCTAGAAAATAAATGATTTGAAGAATTATTAGAGGTAGGAACATCAAGGAATATATGTTGCGATGATTAGTCTACTAGGATCTCTAGGTCATTCACTTTGAGAAATATGATAAAGGAATGTCTTGAACCTGTGTTTACTAGTACTAAATCAGTAGAAGATTAAAAAAATAACATACCTCTAATCAACTCATGAGCTATCGAGTCATAATTATCCATATCTTGAAACTTCCACCAACCCTAACATCTAACTCCCTAAAACAATATTGGACCTCATGGTGTTTTTGGTGTAAGGATCACATAACATTGTCAACCACTAACATCTCATCCACAGAATGACCCTCTTACTCCTCTATCAACTCCTCCTCCTAGGGGGCCACACTAGACACACATGGGAGATCCATGATCACAGAGCTACCTCTCCATGGTGGTTCATTAGTTGTCTGCCTTCCCATCTCAGTATGTTGGTCTAAGAAATCACATTCCATCTGAACTCTCTAGTTATATGAATATCGTCACCCTACTTCATCCTTTCTTAATCCCCTATGTGGTTCATGTCATGCATGGAATAATTCATAAGTCTATCCATGAGAAGGTATCCTATATTGAGATAATTATGACTTGTATCTGCTAGTTGTAATAGATTACTCAGTCTCATGATTCCCACTACTACCTCCATATTCAGGGAATCCCTTTTATAGAAATCTATCTATCACTAGTTCCCACTTTGACACTCCATCATATGTGGGAATTTATAGGGATTCCACACTATAATGGATGTCTCTAGCTCAACCCATCTCAAAATTCTATTTCTTAAAAGTAACCATCCAGAATAATTTTGAGGAAGTATGGTTCAAGGTTAGTAAACCATGAAGTATACAAAGAAACTACCATTCCTCCCAATATAAAATACAGAATGTCCTGAATCTAAGTGGAGTGTAATCACGATGGGTAGTGATCCACATGGAATAGTATATAGAATTCAGACCATGAGTGTGTCTAATAAACTTGAATCTACAAAAATAAACTCCACTAGAACCCTATTGGACCATGGGAAAAACTAGTTTCCATTGAAACCATATTCTCAATCAGGTTATCCAATAATTGAAAACTCAAATCATAGACTCAACCCAATCCCCTACTGCTAAGGGATCTAGCTCACCGAAAAACCTCACTAGCATATAGTCTCATTACTCACATATTATTTGATCCTATATACAGTATGGTTATATTTTTTTGTCATAATTTTGATCAACAATAAGGGGTGTTACTATCTTCCCACCTAAAGAAAATATCTCATGTGTTTTACCCTGGAATAGGTCTTCCTCACAAATCGTATCACCATAACCATCTTGAATTGGTAACCTACCTTTATATATTCAGAGAAGAATCCTATAAATTCAATCAAGATATGAAACAGAGTGATGAGTATATATATGGGGATATTCCCCAAGAATTATAGTTGAAGGAATAAATACTAAATGATACATTTACCAATGTTCATAGAAATCAATGTCTCATTGTGTCAAGTCAACATGAAGGTAGTTAGAGTCTTAGTGAATGGGTATGTTGGATACTGCACCATCACTATCACAAATTGACATGGGTACCCTGGTAACCCAATAACTGAGCCCATTCGTGAAAAATTGATATCATAAGAGGTTTATTTGCTTTTGTCCTGAGGTCATCAAGCATTTTTGAAATCTTATCGGCGCTTAGAAGGTAATGGAGATTGAGTTCCTGGCTATATCTCACAACAAGGAACCTTAAGTCACTAGGAATGGTTACAGTAAGATGTTTTATGGATTAGTTATAGTATTTTCCATATAGAGTTTTGGATAGGTTGAAATCCAAATCTGGGTTTTCCCTTTAATTAAGTATATTTTATCTTTTTACTTGGATTTGTTTTTAATTTAATGGTCTCTGTTTAACTATTTATGTTGTGTATCATCATGCCTCAAAGAATATGTGAAAATAAGATATTGGAAAAGGGTGCTACTGAACCTCAGTAAGAAAATCCTATTTTCTTCTGAATTAGGTTGAGGTTATTGTGTGCATTGTACAATCTATAGGATATGTACCACATACAGTTTCAACTCAGTCTCCAACTGTGGATCATCGGGGGGGAATTCTTCAGAATCATTCCCAAGAGTTCCTTCACCATAATCCACTTTCCTTAAAAATGTCCACTGATCTACAGCAGGCTAAGGATTTTTTGGGAAAGATAGAATGCATATTCATGTTATTGGAGACTCCATAGGTGGTTAGGGTGAAGTGTTCCACCTTCAGAATAGAGGTACCAAGAAGGATATGGTGGGATATGATGGTCATAGTCGGGAAATATGAGTGCTTACAGTAGAAAGACGTTAAGGTTATATTCAACAATCAGTTCTAACTAGAGTCGATGGTGTTGGGAAAGGCTGTAGAGTTTTTCAATCACGAGTTGGATGGAAAAATTATGAGTGAGTATTCACTTCACTTTTCATATCTAGATCACTTTTCTTTGAGGATCGTATCTAATGAGAGGATGAGGGCTGGAAGGTTCAATTTTTGACTTCAATTAGATGTTCATTCTTAGGTTTTCTTACTGAAGCTACCTACTTATGATGATGTGTTGGTTTGGGCGATGGTGGTTGAGATAGAATTGGATTGAAATTCATGGTTGACGGGGGTTCCTTTTTCTCCCAGTGGCAGTTTTGGGTCCTTCAAATGAAAAATAATGTTGGATGACCCATCTAGTATTTCTCTATGGAAGAGTCATTCCAGGCCTCCTACATCTCTAGATGAATGTTTATTGACTTTCTATCGGTGTGGAATGCTATTAAATTCTAGGAGGGTTTTCATTGAGACACCCAAGAATAGTATCTCATGAGGACATTTAGTACACTTACAAAGGTTCTTCCCCCACTTATTTTCTCCACATAATGGGATAGGATCATCAGATCCTCTTAGCACTATGGTGAAATCAAATGATTCACATTCAAAATGGTTCCAACCACCAGCATCTGGAATGAATATTCTTCACGCAGTAGAATAGACTCCATAGGAAGTAGACATAGTTCCAGTGACTGTGAGAGGTATCATTACCATTTCATTGTCATTAGTGATTGCTCATTTTGATATTGTTGTATTTCACCCTTTTATTTCAAACTATATTGTGAACCTTCTTAATAATCTTATGAAGAAACTATATTGTGCACTGGATATTACTACACCCCATGGTACAAAGAGAAAGCAGGGTCTCTATTGTCTTTCATGTGGATTCTATCTATCATAAGTCAAACTAGCTTAGAGTTTTCTAGTTCTTGATATGAAATATATTGACATCATATTGGAGATGGATTGGATCATTACCAACAATTCTTGAATTGATTTTCATCTCCAATGAGTCTACTTTACTATACCCAGTGGTGTGCCTCTATTTTTTCAATGAGAATGGGACCCAAGATAGAGTAGAGATAGACCTTATTATTTAAAGATGGTGGAAAGTGATATCAGTGTTTTCGTTTGACCTATAATGAGATTTAATGGGTGGTGATCTTCCTCTAGTTGTCGTTGAGTTTTCCAAAGTGTTCCCTTCATATTTCTCTAGTCTCCACCGGTGAGAGAGGTTGATTTTTCGGTTGACTTAATTCCTAGTAATCAACATGTTTCTATCCCCTATTACCGCATTGAACTAGTTGATCTAAAAAAGATGAAGTCTTTGTTGGATGATCTTCTTGAGAAAGGCTTTATTTGTCCATTTGTGTCAACTTGGGCAGCATTGGTTCATTTTGCTACGAAATTTGATCGTTCTTTTCTCCAATTTGTTGATTATCAAAAGATAAATCGAGTTACAACAAAGAAAAAATACCTATTGACATGGATTGATGACATGTTTGATCAAATGAAAGGGGAAATTGGTTTTTAAAGATTGAACTTCGATCTGGATACCATCAGTTGAGGATAAAATAATCTAACATTCAGAAGACCACCATTGGGAGAAGGTATATAAAATTTGATTACCTTGTTATGGGCTTTTTCCTCACAAATGATCCTTTATTTTTCATGGATTTAATGAACAAGATTTTACAGGAGTACCTGGATACATTTGTGGTAGTCTTTGTGTATGACATTATTTTTTACTCCATGTTCGAGGAGGACCATGTGCAACATCTGAGAATAGTTCTGATTCTTATAATAAATAGATTCATTTATTCAAATATTTTGAATTGTGATTTCATGATTTGAGAAGTAAAATTATTGGGACACGTGGTGTCAAAATAGGGTGTATCAATTGATCCTAAAAATGTAAGGTTGTTATGTCTTAGGAGCAACCTCAAAATATATTCATGATTCAGAGCTTCTTGGGATTTTCTAGATATTACCATAGGTTCATGAAATAATTCAAAAATATGGCTTCTATAATGACTTCTCTAACATAGAAAGAGGTGATGTTTATAGGGAATAATAAATATGATAGTAAATTTGCTGAGATGAAGCGTCTGTTCGCTACTTCGCTGGTCTTGACTCTTCCTAAAGTTAGGCAGAGCTATGTGGTCTTATGTAATGCTTCATGTTCAGGATTGGGTTGAGTTCTTATATAGGGTAATCATGTTGTAGCATATAGATCTCGGCTACTGAGGTCACTTGAGAAGAATTATCCTACCCATGACCTGAAACTTTCAATTGTGATTCATGCACCTAAGAGTTAGTGGCACTGCCTTTTTGGGAAAAACATTACGGTGTATTCAGACCACAAAATCAAAATTTATATATTCTCCAGAAATTATTTCAACCTTTTGTATAGGCTTTGGGTGGAGTGCCTACAGTATTTTAACATTCATATTTCCTATAACTCACGGAAAGGGAATTTTGTTTCTGACACTTTAAGCAGGAAACTTCCTACATAGTCAATGAATGAAACTTCTAGAAGCATGGAATTTGATGATTCATTTTTCAAAGTTTCATATTGGATTTCAGAAGAAAGGGGATGTATTTTCTTTCACCATCATGCAATTGTCATCTACCATTTTGGGAATATTCACCGGAATCAAGAGGGTAATTAGAAGTTCCATAGTATTAGAGAATTTTTTTATGGTAGGGATACAGTTGGCCAGTGGTTGTTCTCAAAATAGGGTGTTATATTATATCATAATGGATTTGTTGTTCTATTTGTGTTCATAAAGTAAGTGATATGGTATTTCTATAATTTTAAGTTGGTTGTGCACTCAAGAACCACTAAAATGTTCTATGAAAAGAGATGGTAGTTGTGGTGGCTGGGAATGAGATGTGAGATTGCTGATTTTTTCTGTCATTGCTATATGTACCAAAAGGTGAAATTTGAGCTTCATAAACCTATGAGTTTACATCAACCACATCCAGTTTCTACATGGAAGTGGGATGAGATATCTATGGACTTTTTGGTTGAGTTTCCTCATACCTTGAGAATAAAGAATGTGATATGGGTTTTGATCAATAGGATGACCAAATCAGATCACTTTATACCCATTTGTGATGCTTTCAAAGTTGAGGATTTGAGAAATATCTATTTGAAAGAGATTGTTCACTTTCACAGAGTTCCATATTCTATAGAATCTAATATGGAAATTTGTTTCACTTCTCTCTTTTAGACAGGCCTTCTGGAGGCACTGGGATCAATGGTTTTTTTGAGCACAACCTACAATCCATAGTCAGATGGAGAGACATAATGATCTATATATATTAACGAGGATATGCTTCATGGATGTAATCATGAATTCGACGAGGATTGTGATGATAACTTGAGGATGGATGAGTTCTTATAATACAATTGTTACCATTCTACTATCAGAATATAACCTTATCAGGCTTTGTATATTCACCCTTGTAAGTCTCTGTTGTGTTGGTTGGAGGTCGGTGAAAGTAATTTGGTTGGACCAAGCTTGGTGTAGGAGAAGATATCCAAGACTCAGCTAATATATCATATGATTTTCACATCATAGAACAAATATGAGTCTTATAATAATCGGTGTTATAGGTCGTTAGAGTTTTTAGTTGGTGATCAGGTCTCCTTAAAGGTTTTACCCCAGTTGGTTCATTGACAGCTTGGGAGGCAAGGGAATCTTTCTGCTCACTTTTTTGGGACCTTTCGAGTTTGTTGAGTAGGTGGGGGATGTTGTGTACTATTTTTCACTTAGATCCTATTATGCGTCGATACGTAATGTGTTCCATGTATCACCGATGATAAATTATCTATCTGATCCATCTCATGTTTTGAGTTCAAGCGATCTTGAGATCGAGCCTGATTTATCGTTTACTGATCAACTAGTTCAGATATTTGATTTTGAGATGAACATTCTTTGTGGGAAGACATTCCTTTGGTTTGTGTGCTAGGGGAAAATAGATCTGATAGTAATGATACATGGTAATGTGAGGCCTTGATGAGAGTGCAATGTCCTCATATCATTGCCGTGGAAGCTTCTTCACAATCATTCTAGTCATAGAATGTTTTAATGGTGGGGAGTTTGTAACATCCCATTACGTTGATCAGGTAATTTTTGCACTTTTTCTAATTTCCCATTCGATTAAAAATCTGTTTATGTAATCTTTCTAGGTTTACTACATACTGCAGAATAGGTACATGCCATGTACATAAAGTACACATCGTGTACTTATTGCTGGTTGCATGTCATTGATAGAGAGATCATGTTGTGAATTAGGAGGTCACATCGTGATTTGGTACACACCATTTACCTAAGTTACACATCATTTAGGGATTAAATAATGGCTTTTTAACCTGATGTGATGGGTTTTTTCGGCATACTTATCCAATGTGGCCTATACATCATGACCCGAGGGTACACGCCATGACTAACCCTACACCACACCTTATATAATGCATTTGGTGTTACTGGTCAGTCTATTATTCTCAAACCTCTTATATCTCAACCGAAGACACTGCCTATGTGATTTTTAGAGGTGCCCCACCTTCTAGTTCGATCTGATCGGCCTCAGATCTTTGTTGCATGTGTGGTGTGATTCTCTGGTAAGGGTTTTTCTTGCTTTTTGAGTGTCACTCCTTTTCTACTCTTTTTTTATGTATCATCTAGGTATTCATGGATATATTTCATGTGGTGTTGGATATTGCTACTAGTTTTAGTTTTGATGACTCCTTCACCTTCGTTCTCATTGGTGGGTGTCGTTGTGAGTGTCATTCTTCGGGGAAAAGGTTGGTGGTTCTATCCTAATTTTCCAAAATGAATACCATAATATTTCTTGTTTTAGTTCAATTTATAATTTAAATACAATTTCTCAATATTTATATCAATTAATTTGATAAAACCCAATTATGGTGAATTTTGATCTTTTAAATGGTATTTTCACAGAAATTTGGAAAACCCAAAATTCCATTGAATTGGGATGGGTCTGTGGAAAAAAGAATACTTTAGATTATTGAATATAAATTTTGGATTTGATGGAAATATTTTCAATTTAATTGTTTAATTTAATTGAAAAAATGTATTTTTAAAAGAATGGAATTTGGTTTTTAATGAATTCCAAACTTTTGAATTACTTAAAATGACTTGATAAAAACCCGGTGGTTTTATGTTGTGAAAAGGCGTGTTTTTTAATGAAACCATTTTTTGGTTTTAAATGGAAATAAATTTTCATTTTTGAAAAGAAATAATGGGATTCATTGTATTTTAAATAGTCTTAAAATAGTTCTCAAATCATGTAAGAGCACATGAAAGCCTTAGGTAGTCAGTGAGTTATTTGAATACACCCAACATTACGACAATATTCTAAAACATACATGTGGTGGGTAACATCCATGATAGGTTGGTGACAAGTATCATTTGGCTATTGTTATAGGGATTTGTGTAAATATATTTTTCTGAGTTCACATAGAGAGTGAATAATCATATAGCTTTTTAATACAATCATACCTTTTGGAAAATGAAAATGTTTCTCGCTTGTTTATTTATATAATATATATATATATATATTCCATGTTGTTTTAACTAATATACATTCCTACTAAATTTATATAAATTTTTTTATAAATTTTTTTTACCCATGCCATTATTTTATAAATATTACATCTCTTGTAATTCATATACTTTTGTTGGAATTTTTTTTCCATCGCATTCAAAATGATTATCATGTTTCGTTTAAACATGTTTTTAAATTTCCAAACATGTTTGTTCTGAAAAATTGAATGATTTTCATTAGATACACAATATTTTGAATCTATTATGGAAGATTTTGTGTTATCCTACTAGGCTAAGGATGACAACCTAGTTTTCCCTTCATGTAATTTTAGAATTTCTTCTTCTAGGCTAGATAAAAAGAACAAGATATCTTTGAGGTGGATCCCACTATTGATCTTTGGAAATGGTGAGTTTCATCCTTAGGTACCATGGGGATATTTCTTTATTTTAGTACTTGGGTTTCCGTAATTTGGCATTATGAATGTTTTTATTCTGGTTCTTTTATTCCATATGGATTTTTCTATTGATATGAATACTATATTTTATCATTAATTTACTCATTATTATAGAAAAATATTTCCCACTTATGTATTGTACAATTCCATGTGCTAATCACCAAACTATGGGGATCAGGAACGCCCTTTGGGTCCTGTCAGGGCTGGCTCAGGTATTGGATTACCAGGATACCGAGGCTGATTCGTGAAAATAACTAGGTTTGTTATCCTAAAATCCACACTTGAAACATTGTGACACTATTTTCCTATGTTCTCAAAAAAATCACATAATGGGAAAAAACTCCAAACATTATCTTAAGGTTTAACATCCTTTGATAGTAATCTATCTTGACCAGGCCCATTGGGGCCACCTAGGTTGTGGAAGGTCAAGTCAAAAATACCCCAATCCCACCTCTATAGGCCATGGATTGGAGACAATAAAATAATGGAATAACTGAAATGGGATTTATTTTCCTAAAGTACATGTATGAACACACAAAACCATCTCCCTGAAAAACTCTAGAGGAATAATAATAAAAAAGAGTAACATCTAGAGTAAAATAAATGAATATAATATCCTTTATGGAATAAAAAATAGTGAGACTACATAATATGAAAAGTAAATGGAAAAATAAATTATCAACTAGAAAATATATGACAACCTAATAACAACTGGAAAAGAAATGATGAGAGATTATTTTTCTAGATCACAAAGCTTTAACCACCATATACAGTAAAATGAAATCACGTAACCATATAATCCAATGAAATATCCTATCAAACATCAATTATATACATAAGATAGGAAACATGTGGGATCATATCATGCTATGGATGGTATATAAATACCTACTAGGAAGCCCTGAAAATAAGAGGGAGTAATATGAGACATGATAAATGTAGACAGATCATCCCAGAAAGACGGAAATGAAACTAAACCCCAAAGATATATCTACACATATAATAAATCCATACAAGATAGAAAGGGGATCTAAATTTCATATCCCATCTGTGAATGATGAGTTTCCCAACAATTACAATAGTTCCAACAATTATTCAAAAAAACATCACTTGTTTTTTCAAAGAAGTAATTAGATACATAATCAAAACCTCTCCACTATAATGTATAGTTGAAGGGGAAAAATATTCAATTTGAGGACACAATACATTGTTCATTAGGGTGGTAAACATAATAGATACATGATCTAAACCCTAATACGTTAGGGGGTACAACTCAATAGATATATATAGGACACACACATTAATGCGTTAGTGGGGTACAACTCAACATATAGGTAAAAGACTCATTCTCTGATCTGAATGGAGGTAACACAAAGTAGGTAGATAGTGAAATAATGTATTTTTTCATAAGGGGTTCCACTAGATTTATTGAGGACTCGTGTCATAGTCCATCTGGGGGTACCAATATGTTGATAGAGGGCACATGCCTTAATGCGTAAGTGGGATACCACAAATTAAATAGATAGGGTACTCATTCCCTATTGTGTAAGGGGGTACCACTCAAAAGAAAGATAGAGGGCCCACACCGTAGTAAATAATGGGGGTACCACTATGTAGATAGAGGACACACACAATATTCTATAGGAGGCTACCAATCGGTATATAGAAAGAGGTGTATTTAGGAACCTCTTCCTAGTCCAACGGGTGGATTTCTAACCCCAACTTCTATATGATGATATTTAATGATCACTACCATTATCACTTTCCACCTAAATAAGTTAAATTCTTATAAAATCTTGAATCATATATCAAAAACCACAATACTGACCACAAACATGTTCTATGTTGGAAAATACTAACGATAGGAAACTAACTGGCTAAAATGCTTGTCACAATTAAGGAGATACAAGTGATTGAAGTTTCTCTATGTGGAATTATGTATGCCTGTCGGGGGTCATGGAAAGAAATTTATATTCCTTATATGTAGTCTAGTGATTAAACTTTTGTTGTATCTTAAAGATGAGTACACACAAAATAGTTTGTAACTTTTAAACGAAGGTAAAAATATGATGTCTTTAGAACAAGTCAATAAGAAAATGATTGAAATGAAATTTGAAATTCAAATGAATAAAACTATGATATTGTAATTGTGAATAGTATGAGTCAGTTTCCCAATTTTAATGATATCTTTTTTCAATTTATTCAAGCCTCTTCTTCCGAGATAATTGAAGTCATATTCCACAATCGTTTTGTCTCACATCCTTGGTGAAATTGTGATGGTGAGAGAAAACCATACCAAGATATCATTTTGGTATACCTTCCTTCAATATAAAAAAGAGTTGTAATGAATATCCTCAGTTTAATTGATAAATATAAGACTTGTTATTGTTTATCACAAAAAGATAAATAACATCCACTACCCCGTTTACACGTATGGATGATCATCATGTACTTTACTACTAATCTCGGGTCTATTCCATTGTATATAAACTGGAAATCAGCAGAGGGAGATAATGAATATTTCCCAAATAAAAAATAAATAATGGAATTAAAATTCAAGAATGATTTCACTTGATAAAAATTTAAATATATTCAATTGAAATCAACTTTGAATAAGAATGAAATTTCATTCAATTATGTACAAAAAATCAAGCAATGAAAAATAAACAACCAACCCTTCCCCAATCACTCAAATATTTTAACCCACCATGGTAAGGGTAATAAAGATTAATTGGGGAGAATAATGCATTAAAAATATATGGAAAAAAATATAAAAATGGAGAAATCTGATAATGTTCTCCGCCATTTTTTTCGAGAAGTAATGGGTTGGAATTATATGCTTTGAGAGGGAGTTTCTCCCCACCTATTATAAGAAAAATTTGTCCCCCCCAATATTGATTTGATTTATCCCCAATAAATGACCTCTTCACAGTTTTCAACAATATTTAATGTTTTTCATAATAACATTGGATGTATATTCTCAAATGTCAGTGTAATTGAACAAGTATTCTGAGAGTTATGCATGTTATACTCTGACAATTTATTCTGCCCAGTCAGACTCTCCAAATTGAAAACCTCTGAATTAAAATGCCATAATAGCTCTTAAGACGGCCAATTAATGCACTAAACCCCTATTAAAAGAAGTTAAAAATATATTTGTGTGTGCATAAACCTAATATAATAGTAATTGGGCCCACCATGAACTTGTTAGGGACCCAAAACCAAAACACAATAGATCTATAAACAGTTTTCATGGTCTAACATGAGATCTTCTTTTGAGCTTCCTTATAGTTGATTCAGAATTTTGTCATGAAGGATGAAATGAATCTCTGGAAGATTATAATACTAAAAATTAAATAATTTATCAAGTTTATCAATATATAAATTTTTATGGATCAAATACTGAAATACATTTAAATTATTAAAAATCTAAAATGGGTCTTTTTTACGATTAAGCTAAAAATACCACCAATATCATAAAATTAGGAAAGATATATTAAATTAATACTTTTGATGGATTTAAAATAATTAAATTTAATGTAAAATTATTGAAAATATTTGATCTACCATTTCCCACACACATAGCACTTGGACTCCTAGATATGTATGCATCAAAATTAAATCAAATCAAATTCAAAACACATACCCATGTGATCTTCCAAATCCACACCAAGAAACAAAAAGTAATAATGCCTCATAAATAACCATTATTTCATTTTCTCCACATATATCATTTAATATATTTCTACTTCATTTCTTATCCCATGAAAATATAACACCTACCTCGCATGAATTTTCTCCTATCTCACAATTGTAAATGTTCAACATTGATTTTCTCATCCAAACTCATTTAAAAGTAAAAATAGGCTTGATATATTCCAACATCTCCACCCAATTTGATTCAATGAATTTTTTTTCTCATGTGAAATTTTTAGGGATGTTTTTGGCTTCTATTTGGTAGGATGTATATGTTAAAAATTCTGAGACCGAAAAATAGGGTTGTCTCTTTCTTAAATTTTTTTAAAATATTCTAAATTTTCCTCAAGTATGGTATAATTTTTCCCCTTTGTAGAAAAGTATCTCCATTATGATGAAAAATCTTGGTAAGTTCACTGAATTTATCATTTCACCAGAAAAAAATTCTTCTCAAATATAGTTTTTCTTGAATGCTCCAGTTAGGCACATTTTCTTTTCTACACTTGAAGCTCCAGAAAGGGACAAACTCTTTTATCATTAAAGCTACAGAAAGGCACAGATTTAAAAAAATGTTCTATTTAGTAGATACATCCGCTATTTTGTATTTAATTTTCAACCCAATATATAAAAAAATGAGGTACTGAGACACAAGACATCTTCTCCCACACTTAAGATCAACTAGATAATACAATTTCACTTTATGATCAGGTTGGATAAATAAAATTGTCTTGTAATGTGGATAATATAACAGGTTTTTCATAGATTATAATTGTTAAAAGGATTAATGTAAAAGGTGTTCCATAACAAAAAAGATTATTTTTAAAATGGGGCTTAAAACCAAGTAAATTCTTCAGTCATTTAAAACACAAATACCTCAAAAATCTCACAACTCATGTTTTGAGAATAATAATAAATTGGACCATTCATTGAAATTGGTTTCAAAAATGTCAGTGATACTCATTTCTGCTCGTATTTTCAGAAACACATAAAAATTGATAAAAACAACCAATAATTTGAAAAAAACACTTTTAAAATAATAATAATAATAATAATGAAAATTATAAACTACAGTGGTTATTATCTCCCACACAAAAATTATACACTGACCTCAATCCATTCGAATGTATTTAATATGTAAGGTTATTTCATATTGATTAAAAAAATATTATTTATAATGGAGAGGTAAAACCTGACTTATTCACAGCACTGCATTGAGTTAAGATGTAGAGTGTAACACTCTAAAAACCTGAAAAATAATGAAGAAATGAAATCATATGATATTTATTAAAATAAATTAAAGTAAAAATATTATGAGAATTGAAGGGTAGATCTTGGTTTAATATTCCAAGTGGGAATTGGTTTTTGACTACATCCAGATGGTTAGTTCTAATCGGATATCCTCAATCGATTGGTGGTTGAAGTTTCTTGTTCATGAACCAGTAAAAATTAATCTTTCCATAATATACTACTTCATTTTTATTTAGGAATCCAAGGATATATTATTCCAAATCCAAATTTATGGGAATGGTTTAAAACATGTGTGGGGGATTTAGGATAGTGAATGAGTAATCCTATTTCTTGGTTTCCATTTTACTAATTTCTTATTAATTCACCAGTGAGTTCTAAAGGTATGTTGCATCATTTGAATAATCATAGGGAATGCAGAGTTTAATTCTATGTAAAAAAATTGCATCTGAAGAATTGAAAAAAAATTCTTCTCATTCAATGTATGCATTTTGTATCTCTATTTCCACATAAAAACCCACTTTGATCTCTTATTATGCTCCCTCCAAAAAATGATTAAAATGTTTGGGGAGCTCCAATTGTTCCACTTTATCTTCATCTTCTTTTTCATAATCATCCTCCAAGGAAAAACAGAATATGGCATAATTTGAAAATTTCAAGAAAGGGGAGATGATTCAAAATTCATTTTTTTAAAAATAGATGATACCATGTTCAAGAAAAGATCATCTCCCAGATTATGTTCATATTCAATATATTCTTCAGTGGAAAGTAGCTCCTAGAGTTGAGTAATATCATATAGAGACGGGTAGTCAGTCTCCTCCATTTCATCTATCTCTGTAGAAAAATCTGGGAAGACTAAGGGGTGATCTTCCTAGACCGTGGATTCTTTATAAAATGTTGGATAGTAATGAGATAAAGTAGCTAGCTTTGGAGTCATTTCTTCGAAAAATTGTTCGTTCATGCCCTCCCTTAGGCCATCTATGAACTCATTGAATGCCCACTCCCCTTTATTTGACTTCCAAAATAACCTCACCTCTCTACCAATAATAGAAAAATCATCTTCCTTAAAATAGGAGATATAATAATTTATTCGTTCACTGGTGTGTAATTGTTCCATGAATTAAAGAAATAATCATTTGAAAACAACATAGAAAAAGATTCTTTTTTTATTTTTTATTGGAAAATATAGAATATTGACAATATGATTGTGGAACTATCTCCTTGGAAACAATGCAACATTTGTCACAGGCAAATCATTGGGTGTGGAAAAACTATTTTTATATTCCCTATATATTGTTTAGTGATCGAACCTATGATGTATCTCAAAGAGGAGTGAACACTGCAAAAATTTTCATATTTAACAAGAGTAAAAATGTCATGTTTTTAGAATAAATCAATAATAAAATGAATTAAATGGAATTTGAATTTGAAAGTATTTAAACTATAATATTATAATCGTTATTACGTTGATTTTGATTTCAAATTTGTAATTTTATCATTGTTCAATTTTATTCAAACCAATTATTTTGAGGTGATTAATGTGAGATTCCATGATTGATTCCCCTCACTTAGTGAAATTGTGATGGTGAGAGAAAACCTTACCAAGATATATGTTTGACCTACTCTCCATCTTTGTGAAAAATAGTTTCAATGAATATTCTATATTTACATTAGAAATAATGGATCAGGTGTTGTTTATCCTGAACAAAACCTGAACATCAAATACGCCTTTTACATGTACTGGCGGTCATTGAGTAATTCACCACTAATCCTTGGTTTATTCCATCGTATATAAATAGAAAATATATGAAGGGAGATAATGATTATTTATCAATAAAAAACTATAATGTAATTCAACTTCAAGAAAAATCACACATGATAATAAAATCTTCTATAATAAGTTCAAAACAACATTGAAGAAGAATGAAATTTCATTCATTTATATCCATGAACATAGGCATTACAAAATAGAAAACCAACCATTACCCAGTAAATCAAAGTCATTACCCCACCATGGTAAGGGTAATCGAGATGAATGGTGAAGAAAAAGCCATTAAAAGACTTGTAAATAAATAAATAAAACATGGACTTTCAAAAAAGTTATTTTCCTTATTGTCCCAGAAGGAATGGGATGGAATGAGATGCTTTGAGAGGGAGGAGCACCTCTCCTTTTAAAGGAATAATTTTTTTCTAAACATTTGACACATTATAGACAAAATAAATGACCTCTTGACATGACTCACCATTATTTAATGTTGTTAATAAATGTATTTTTTGTATATCCTCAAAATTTTAGTGTATTTGGAATTGTATTCCGAGAGTTATGTCCATTTTACTCTGACAATTTATTCTATCCAATTAGACTCTCCAAATAGAAAACCTACAGACTAGAAGGCCATAATGGCCATTAAAATGGCCAATTCACACATCAAGTCCTTAATAACTGGTGTTCCAAAACTACTATTTCATCCACCCACCGAATTTAATAGTAATTAGTCCCACCATGAATGATTCAGAAACCCATCACTAAAACTAAACAAGTTTTTAAATAGATCTCATGGTCCAAATTGTGAGATTCTTTTGAGCATTCATATGGTCGATTCAGAATTTTTCTAAAGTAGAAATAAACAAAGACATATATATTTATAATACTAAAAATAATTAATTTAACAATTTAAATTAATATAAAAAATTTAATAGCGAAAAATCTGAAATAATTTAAAACTATTAAAAATTGAAAATGGGCCATTTTTAAGAATAAGCTCAAAATACCACAAGTATCATAAAATCTGAAAATTTATCTTAATCTAAAACTTTGGTTGGATTTAAATGGATGAAATTAAATTCAAATTTATTTAAAATATTGTTTCTATCAATTCCACCACACTTATCACTTAGACTCCTAGATAAGTAAACGTCAAAATTAAATCAAATAAAATCCAAAATACATACCAATGATATCAACGAAATTCACACCACGAAAGAAAAATATATAATGACTCATAAAAAACCATTATTTAATGTTCCCCATTTAGATATTTTAATTTATTTCCACATAATTTCTTATCAAATGTAAAAAAACACCTACCTTACATGAATTTTATATCTTCTCACAATTATAACGGTTCAACATAGATTTTCTCATATCACAAGAGTCACCATGAGCTTAGTAAACTCATACATCTCCACCCAATGTGAGTCAAGGACATGTGTTTCTCAAGAGAAATTTTCAGTGTTTTTCTATGACTTCTAGTTGGAATGATTTAGATGTAAAAAATACTAAGGCTAAAAAAGGGGGATTGGATCTTTATTAAGAAAAAATTAATGATTATAATTTTCACTCATGTATGGCATCCTTCTCTTCCCCTTTATATAAAATTATCTCCATTATCATGAATAATCTAGGTCAAGCATTTATAATTTCACCAGAAAAAATTTCTTATCAAAGATTGTTTTTCATGAAAGTAATTGATAGGCACATATTTCTTTTTACATTAAAAGATACATAATGTCACAACTTCATTTCCATATAATATCCTTAATGGTGCCACTATAAAGAAATTAACTCTTTAGTAGGAACATAATCTCTTCAACATTGAAGTTTCTACCCAATGTATCACCAAATGATGTAGTACACCACTATACATCTTTCCCCACACATAAGTTCAGTAGTATCATGTAATTTCAGTTCAGGAGATGGTTGGGAATGGAAAATTGTATTTTAATGTGGCTAAAATAATAAGATATTCAAGGTTTATAAGGCTTTAAAGGATTAATGTACACATTAGGCCATAATAAAAAGGATTATTTTGAATATTGGGATTAAAACCAAATAAATTCCTCAATCATTTAAAACAAAAGTACTTCAAAACCTTAGGTATTGAAAGGAATAAATCAAATTCTAGTTAAGGAATGAATGTCTTGGTTCTCCTTATAAAAAAGGTGATTGTAAAGAATATTAAAAAAATGGTTTAGACTCCTCATAGTTAAGTGATTTAAAAATAAGATAGTGAGATGTGGCATGGGATTCAAATATCAGAGTAATTTTCCTAAAATTCTCAAATATTTGGACTTGAAACAATGTAATTTTTATCATTCATTTATGCTCAGGTTATTGTAATATATTTTATAAATAATTTAAATTGATTTCCAAAAATTTCAATGACATGAAATTCAGCTCAAATTTTCAAAAAAAACCCAAAAATTGAAAAACAAGCACTCCAGAATTAGAAATAAAATCCATTTTCAAAATAATAATAATAATAATAAAAATAATAATGAAAATCATAATCTATAAAGGTTCCCCTTCCTCACACATAAATGATGTAGTGTCCTCAATTAATTAAAATAAATTTAAAATATAAGTATAATTTTTATTGATTCACAAAAAACAAGAAAGTGTAAAGGATAGGTACAATCTGACTTTTTCATGGTGCTACATTGAGTTAAGATCCTAAGTGATGCACACTGAAAACCTACAAAAAAAGAACTAAATAAAACATAAGATTTTTATTGCCAGAAAAAAGTATAAATATGATGTGAGTATAAGGACAGATCTTGGATTAATCCCCCAAGATTGCCCTTAATTTTTAATGCCTCTAGATGGGCATTTCTAATCAGCTATCCCAAATATGGTGGTTGATAACGTCTCTTGTTACTTATACAATAAAGATTCTTATTTCTATCATGTACTACTTCCTTTTTATTGACGATTACTTGGATATAGTATTCCAAATCCTACTCCTTGGGAATGAAATAAAAATTTCATGGTGGAGGAAGGATAATGAATGTGTCCTCTCATTTATTGATTTCCATTTTCGCAATATCATCTTCATTAACTAGTGAGTTTTCAATGTATGTTGCATCATTAAGATGATTATATGGAATGAAACAGTTTGATTATATTTAAAAAACAATTAATGATTGAGAAATAAATATCAAATTCTTCACTTTACAAGTATGAATTTTGTGTCCTTATTTACTCATGTAAATCCACATTGATATCCTCTTAAGATCCCTCCAATAAATGGTCATCATTTTTTGGGAGATCCAATTGTTTCACTTTAGGTTCGTCTTCTTTTTCATAATCATCCTACATAAAAAAACATATTTGGGTAGAATTGAATATTTTCAAGAAAGGGGAGGTGATAAAAAATTCATTTTTGTTAAATTTATAAAATAAAGAGTTCAAGAAAAGATCAACTCCCTGAGTTTGTTCATCTTCAATATCATCTTCAGTGGAAAACAGCTATTGGAGTAGAGTAGTAGTAGATAGAGGTAGATAGTCATTCTTCTCTATTTCTTGTATATCCATTGAAAAATACAATAATATTAAGGGGGAACTTCATGGTCCTTGGATTCTTCATAAAATCTTGGATGGTAATGGGATAAATCAGTTATCTTTCAAGAAATTGCTTAAAAAACATGTTCATGTCATCCGTCAGGCCATCTAGAAAGTCTTTGAATGTCGGATCCCCATTATTTGACAATGAAAAGAACCTTACCTATCTAAATATAATATAAATACCATTATACTTGGAAAATAGTGAGATAAAAAATGGTTCTTTAATAATTAGGTATTTGTTCCATTAATTAAAGAAATAATCATTTGAAAAAAAACATGGAAAAAGAATTGTTTATTAAAATATTTTTATTGTAAAATGTCAAATATTCACAATTTGATTGTGGTACTACCTCCCTAGAAACAAATCTAGGTTTGATCACGGATAGCATGGATCCCAGAAAAAAATTATTCCCTATGTATATTATAGTGATTAACCATAGGAAGTATCTTCAAAGAAGTAATCACAAAATAGTTGTCCACTTTTAAATGAGGGTAAAAATGTTCTGTTTTTATAATATATCAGTAGGAAAATTTTTTAAATTATATTTGAGATTGAAATGATTGTAAACTATGATATTAGAATGGTGATTAGGTTGGAGTATGTTTCATAATAGTAATGTTATCATTGATCAATTTAATTAAAAACCATTTATTTTAAGATAATTAAAATGAGATTCCACAATCGTTTCCCCTAACATCCTTAGTGATATTTTAATGATGAGAGAAACACTTACCAAGATCTATTTTTGGTCTACTCTCCTTAAATGTGAAAAATATTTGAAATTAATATCATTATTTGACAAGGGTAATACTCGATATAGCCTTTTTTATCCTAAAAAATCAAGTACATCAACTACTAGTTTTATGTAGCGACTTGGGTTTTTCCCTATCAGACTTTGGAATATTCCTACAAATAATTCTAGATCTAGGTGCGAAGACGTCATGGGATTATGATTCCCGATGTTAGTAGAATTAATTTAATAGAAATATTATGTTTTATATACTATTCACACGGTGGGAACGTGTTATCTTCTAAACAGTAGATTGGATCAGAAATCTGGGCGCATCATTGCGCAAGGAGCATGTCTTTTACCCTAGGTGGGGTGTAACATTTTTGGGTGTGCGCCTGCTGTAGAAAAAGGTGATCAATTAAATTTTTGTAAATAAATGAACAAGTTTATTAATCGACGTCATCTCGAATGACTCCTGAACATAGTCTCAGATTGATTTTCTGGTCTCATCTTTTCCTTTAGGATGTCGTGTTTACCCTATGGGTGACATAATATCCTTCGCGCTAAGTGGTCTGGTTGGGTTGTTGATTTAATTAATTAAAATAATTAATAAAATATGGGATATCAATCAAGTTTCCCTATGTATTACTCTCATCTACATGCGTTGTCAAGACCCCTCTTCTTCTCTTTCGTTCTTCACCATCGATCCACCAAATTTAGAAAACAAAACATCATTGGTCTCAGATATTGATGGTGGATGCTCCCGGATCGTGCAGTAGCAGCAGTGAAGCATACAAAGCATCAGCCTTCCGCCAAAAGGTAGGTAGTTTGAGTTTTAAAATCTTAGATTCCATTTATAAAATTATTTTATTCAAATCATCATAAGGGTTGTGTATTTTGGGTCCTGAGCTTTCTGAAACATGTTTTAGATTTGATTTTGGAGCAACAGGGTTCTCCCTGTGGTTTCTGGATGTTTTATGATGGAAAACCTGGATTCGGGTGGAAGACATGGCAAAATCCGATGATAGTGACGGTAGAGCAGAAACACCATGGTGGTTTCCAGCACCAACGAGGCGGATTCCGGCTCAAGTATAGTTGTTTACGGTGAGACAGTTAATGGTCCAGCCAGAATTTTTCATGGATTCTTTAAACCCCCGTAACTCACAAACCAGAAGTCTGATTCATGAGCCATTTGCATTGAAGAATTCTTTTCATTGAGGCAGACCTTTTGAGTTTTCTTTAGAGAATTTATAAGTCAGTTTCGTGTCCTAAAGCTATGAAACTTGGACATAATAACAATATTTTATTATTATTCAGCTTTGTCCGACTGTAATGTCAGCACAGAGTGTTCGATTAACATCATGTCAGTGGCATTGTGATTTTGATAAGAAAGTTGACTTTTTCGAATTGTTTCTAGGTGATGGGATAGATATCAGGGGTGATCCCCAAGAGGCTGGTTTTGGGTGTTTATGAAGAAATATGACTTTTTTGTATGGTGTCTATTTTGGATAGATGAGAAGTCGATCTCATTCATTTTTCTGATGGGATCGCAATGGTGTGATCAATTTGATGAGTTTTGGGATCGAGGTGTGAGCCACACCTAGGTTTTCTATAGTGAATAGTACCTTTTCACCTATTGTCCATTTCAGACATGTAAATAGCATATTCTATGTGTTTTTACTTATAGAACGTGGTGGTGGCCTCAGTTCAGGGAAAGGAACTGCGTAGTGTGGCGATGTTGCTGGTTTCTCGGGTTAACGAATTTTTCACAAGCATAGGTTGAGTATACTCCCTTTGTTTTTTCCTATGAGGTTTTTTTGTGGTATTATAACCCAATTATAGGATTTTGATCACCTTGATAGGATGTTCCCATAGTAGAGTTGTGGCATCCCTCTAGTCGATTCGAAGTGGGGTCCTTTAGCTTCGCTTAGCTAGATCGAGTTCTTGGTGTCGTTGTGACCACTTATACATGGGTGGTGGTCCCTTTTCTAGCAGGTCAACTCTCTAAGGTTTGAGGCATCATCAGGGATATGGTCCCCTATGCAGTGGGCCGTTTAGTATGGTTGTTGTATCATTGGGTATATGATACCCTACTTAGCATAAGGTTTCAGTAGGGTTGAGGAATCGTTGGTCATACGATCACCAACTCAGCGTGTGGTTTCGGTAGGGTAGTTGCATCATTGGTCTGATTCCCTACATCGTTAGTTATACCAGATGGGGTTTCTAGTGTATCTCCGACCATCTTCACAAAGGCAATGATCCTGTATCAGGGTGATGTTAACTATGGAATGTCTGATTGGGTTATGGTATCCCCAAGTGGATTCTGGGAGTGATATCCTATTTTGTGAGATCTTCGTGATACTGGAGTGGGTTCTTGAATCCCCTAGCGGACCCTAAGAGTGATCCTCTATCTGAGAAGTTTTGTGTTTATGGTTTTTGAGGATGATGTTATACTTGACAATATATGACGAGGGTGATCTCTTGGATGGGCGTCTAGGATGATGGAGTGAGACATGATAGAGTGTATCTCTCATATTAGTGTCATCTAAGATGACAGATCCCATTGAGTGTGTTCTCCTTGTTTTGTGTTGAACATGTCGCTGGTGATTTGTTGGAACCTCAAAAGGCATGGTGCGTGAAATGTGTATATAATGATTTCATGCAATATGTATGTGAATATACATGAACTAATATAACTAGTTGTGTTTATTGGGGATGGACTTGAGATGGAGTTTCTCTCTCATTTGGGGTTCCTCTAGATGGGATGAGCTGACTGTTGCCATTCAGTTTCTCTCTTTTATATTGGGGTTTTGGGGTGCCTAAAGAGTACCTTTAAACTCACCCCTAAATATGCATTGTCCATGCATGTTTTTTGTCTTGTGCAGACCAGAATCGTTTCAATTGAATCCCAGGAGGACCCGTAGCAGGAAGAGATTAGTGAGCTTGACCAATCGGGGTGTTTATAGGAGTTTTTCAGAGGAGCTTTTTGGAGGGTTCCCTTGACAGTGATCCCCACCTTCTGATCAGGTTTGACGCTTTTGTAGTTTACTTTTGGTGGGACCTATATTTTCTATTCTATAATTTTTATGTACTCTGGTTTTGGGTTATATTTATGAAAGCGGTTATTTTTAGTTTTTATATACATCTTTGCTATGTTTTATGGAGGTGTATGGGGGGGTTGGGTATACAGGTACCTTTGGAAAATTCCTCCCATGTGTGTGATAACCTACTCGATGCTAGTTTCCATCCCCTGGCTTATTGGAGATGGGCTTGGGGAGTTGTGGATTGAGCCCTACTGGGTCAGGTCACGGAATTTTACACATACTGGCGAGCGTTGAGTACATCACCACTAATCCCAGGTTTATTAAGTCATATATAAACTGTAAATCAGTGAAGATAGATTATGATTATTTTCCAAAGAAAAAAAATCATTAATGGACTTAAAATTCATGAACTATATCACTTGATAATAAAATCCATTATATTAAATTGAAAAAAGAATAATGAATAACGAGATTTCATTCAATTTTGTCCTAGAACACAACCATTTGAAAATAAAAAACCAACCATTCCCCAATCACTCAAAATGTTTAACCACCATGATAAGGGTAATTGATATGACTAGTGAATAATAAGGCATAAAAAATCTATGGAAAAGAAAATAAATAAAATAGATAATGATAAAAAGGTTATCCTCCTTGTTTTCCTAGAAGTAATGGGATGGAATGAGATGCTTTGAGAGGGATGAGCCCCCTCCTTTTACAGGTAGAATTTTTCCACCACAACTTGTTGTGTTGTAGCCCCAATAAATGGATTCTCCACATGTATCACCCTTATTTAATGTTGTTAATAATTTTATTGTATATATCCTCAAAGGATTAGTGTAATTGGAAATTTATTCTGATATTTATGCCTAGTTTACTATGAAAATTTATTCTATCCAGTCAGAATATCCAAATTGAAAACATCTGGATTAGAATGCATTTTCCATTACCCGTCCCCTGGGGCTCGTATCGTGACTACACCAAGCCCGCCTTCCAAAGGCCAAGGGTTGGCGTCTACAACCAAATGATAAATCCCTAAATTGGGAATCCAATGCCTTTATAACTGTAAAAAAACACATCAGAGTACACAACTAGAACAAAAACACTAAGTAAAACTGTATACAAAAGAAGTGATGGGAAGTAAAAGGGGCGAGAAATACAAGCCCAACTGTAAAGTACAATTACATCTGAAAAAGGGAAAAAATCAGCTGAATGATTAAAGAAGCTCCTGGATTGTCCACCACAAATCCTACCTGAAGGGTAGGTACAGATAGCCTGCTCATCAATCCATGTCTGTCAGACTCCTCTATGTATCGTCTCGTTGTAAGGTTCTCCTCCGGGCACCGTCCAGTCCTCGCGCTCTCATCCTCCATCAGCAATGTCTGTCGTCTGCATCCAAAGCAACGAGGTGCGGGCATATCTTGTGAAGGGGTGAGTTTAATGATACTCAGTGGGGACCCCGAGACCATCAAGGTCTCACAAAATCCATCAAGGACAAACAACAGAGTATGAAATTTATGGATAGACAAAACATAGGTATATTCCTATATATATACCTAATTTATCAAGTAACTAATATCATCTATGAGGAAAACACATAAGTCACTGACTCAGATCATACATGTATACAACTTTTGTAGAGTGATAAAGATGATCAGATGTAGTCACTGATTCATCTAAGATGTCGAACACACATAGGATCTCGGACCAAAAGTTGGAACTGTCAGACCCACACATGATCCAAAAACAGTTGTCGGATTTTTCAGACCCACACAGGATCCCGGACCAACTATTCTATCAGACCCACACAGGATCCAGGAACAGAAGTCAGAACTGTCAGACACACACAGGATCCAGGAATAATCGTCAGAGCGCAGCCAGCCGCAGGGTTTCCACAAAGTACACTTGATTCATAGAGGGTCCACTCCTCAATAAAAGTGTTGATACATCAACTGCTACCATGTCCCATAAATAAGTATCTCAAATTTCCATCTCGCCATAGGGGTCTCAACGCAATAGAAGGCACGTCGATCAGACGCCCAGTCTGTGAGTTATTAGCATTTCTGTTCTGAGGGCCCGGTTGGTTTTTATGTTCAATCCAACCTGACCATACCCCCACTGTGTCCAAACCTCAAATGGGGTATTCTAAAAAAAATCTCCGTCCAATATTTCTGTCACCATAGATGGTTCGTCGATCGGACACTCGTAGCCCTTGTTATGGGCGAAAAGATGAATTCGGGTCAAACGCGTCTGGATTGGGGTCCGACCCAGTCCGCGGGTCCGACCTAGCCAATGGGGGTTGCCCAACCCACATTGGAGGCTTGGCCCACGCTGGGTCTAGACCGGCAGCCCGTGCTATGTCTGGCCCATGCTGGGTCCGACCCGGCAGCCCATGATGGGGTCGGCCCGGTGGCTGGTGCATGATCTGGCACGGCGGCCTACCCTAGCGACCTACAGGGGGAGGAACATTCCCCCTGGATTCATGAATGGATAAACCATTTGGGTGATACATAAACCGGTGCTAGGTGGCTTCGGTACTAGTCATGCAGTACCCAGTGGGGTCCCGCTCCTCCCAGTTGGTCGCTCCTGCTCCGCCAGCGGCTAGCCCAGCCGGCCGCCTCTGCTCCTCCTCCACAGCCTGCCTTGGTCGCGTCTCCATCCTCCGTGTTGTGAGACGGTGTCGTGCCACTCCAGTGGTCTGTAGGCTGCATGTGCACAATGTCGCAGTTGGGGCCACAGACTATTCATCCACACAGCGCGACGATGTCGCATCATTCCGTCAACTCGGTGACCCTAAGCCACCGGTTTCCTTCACGATCATCCCGATGCCGGCCGCTGTTGCTCCATCGCGGCCCGTCGGCCATAGTCCACCCCTTTGGTGGCACCGTTGTACCGCCATATTCATCAACATGTGATGGAAAATGAAGGGGTGTTCGGGCCATGTTCGTGCGTCCCACACCCTCCGCATTATGGTGATATCAATTGCAAAATCATAAACCATGATTGAACTTTATATAATGGGAAAAAATTAAAACTCAAATTCCCAACCTCGTATTGATGATAGTGGATGAAGTCGCAGAAAGTGAAGTTCTATTCGATGTTGTCAGGAATGAAGTAGTCGATGATGGCATAGTTGGTGTTCTTCAAGGATGGAACTCCCTCTTTTATTCCAGTTGAAGAAGGAAAAATGTGTTTGTCATTTGCAGATGAAGCGTCCTTCAATCTTCGGTGGTTGTTCTTTGTTGGATAATTCTTATCCTCTCCAAACTCCAGCAAAATTCCAAGGGAAAAATAATAAAATAAAGCATTGTCTATTATTTGTTGGCACAACAATTCAAACTGTGGTGTTTAATTAGATTAGATAAATCATTTAATTAATGGGGTGGATTTGGCTCAATTAATTAGTGGGAACGTCAAGAGGCTCCATTATGGTGCTGGCACCATTAAGTGGGGAGTTTCAAGGGTTAAAATCTAGGTGGTTCCCACCTCATTTTACAATTAGAGGAGTTTAGACCTCAGGTGGGTCCCACCACTATATCCTTTCAAGGGAGGTTAAAGTGTGGTGGTCCCCACCACCAACCTTCTCTTAGAGGATTTAACCAACTAAAATAAATTAAGACAAGTACTTAATTTATTTTATTACTCCCATGTAAATCCCCAAAAAATAACATTCGTTCCCGATCATCGGCAGTTGAGGTGAAAGTCCTCTTAAGAGAATATCGATGTTGCGAGTTCAATGATGCCCTCAGATCTAAATTCTAAGCACCAGCTCAAAATTTATAAAATCCCACTTGTATGTTTACTGAACACACATGAAAAAAACTTCAGAAATTGATTTTGGTCACACTGGGCCTCAGAATCATGTGCCGTCAGTTTTTACAGACTCGTAAGATTTCCATGTATTTAAAAAAATCCACGGGATTTCCGTGTCTTTAAATTATCCACACCTCAGGGATTTATGTTCTCGTAATCTAAAACCCAAACATAGGGAACAAATGCGGGTACTGAGCATACATCTGAGCCTCCCCCTCTAATGTGCTCCCATGGAGGTTCTTTTGCTACCAGCGAATGTGCACCGGAGGTATCGACCGTCCACATAGGACCCGCTCCTGTCGATCCTCAATCTCCACTGGAACCTCTGTAAAAGTCACCCCATCATTGATGCATAACTCCCAATGGTCGATGATGTGTGAAGGGTCATGCAAGTATCTCCTCATCTAGGATAAGTGGAAGACGTCATGCACCCAGCGCAACTGTGGTAGAAGATCCATGTGGTAAGCCACCTCACCTACTCTACTGAGGACCTGGAAAGGTCTGATGAACCTCGAAGATATCTTTCCACCTCAGCCAAATATCTATAATCTTCATTGGGGTGAGACCCGTAGATAAATGTGGTCACCATCCTCGAACTCCAGAGGTCTCCATCTCTTATCAGCATAGTACTTCTATCTTCTCTGTGTAGTCTTCATCCACTCCTAGATGATCTACACCTTCTCTATGGTAGCTCGAACCATCGCTAGTCACATTAGTGCTGACTTCCCAGGGACTATCCAGCACAGTGGCGATCTGCAAGGTCGACCATACAAGGCCTCAAATGGTTTCATCCCAATGGTGGAGTGATAGATGTTGTTGTAGAAAAAATCCACTAAAGGTAATTTATCCTCCTAGCTGCGACCAAAGTTGAGGACACAAGCACGCAGCATGTCCTCGAGGGTCTGAATGGTCCTCTCAGTCTGGAAATCTGTATGAGGATGAATGGTGGTGCTCAGATGTAGTTGTTTCCCTAAAGCCTCTTTCAACCCCTTCCATAGTTAGAAAGCACATCATTCATCAGGATCGGAGAAAATAGAAGAAGGTACTCCTTGTAGCCGCACAATCTCCTGCACGTAGTGGTGTCCCAAGCTCTCTACTGAACCCTTCCCCCGAAGTGGTAGGAAGTGGGCCGACTTGGTGGGTCGGTCAACGATCACCCAAATCGAGTCATGACCCTTGGATGTACATGGATGACCCATCACGAAGTCCATGGATATCTTATCCCACTTCCACTCTGGGACCATTAATGGCTAGACCAAGTCTTATGGTACTTGGTGCTCCGAATTCACTTGCTGATAAGTGAGACATCGAGAGACAAAATCCTCTTCTACCTTCCTCATACCTGGCCACCTGTGCTGTCATCTGAGGTCCTAATATATCTCCACCACTCCTAGATGTACTTCTAAAGGGGATGTGTGGAAATCCCTCAACACTTCCTCCTAAAGAGAAACTAGAACCATAGTACGTACTCTGAAGAGAATGACATGCTACCTTCAACTGATCAAAGAGGTCATCAATCCTCGAAAGTGGATACTTATTCTTTACAGTCAACTAATTAAGCAGACAGTAGTCGACACAGTGCCTCAAACTCCCATCCACCTTCTTGGGGAATAGAATCGGGGATTCCCAGGGAGATACACTCGGCTAGATGAATCCATTACCCTGTAATTCCTCTACTTGTACCCTTAGCTTGCGAAGCTCAGCGGGAGCTATCCAATATGCAGGAGTAGATATTGGTTACATACCAAGGTACAGGTCAATGTAGAATTCCACCTCTCTACGAGGAGGTAGTCCTGGAACATTGTCATGGAAAACAACCGCATACTGGTCTACCACTACATGATAGCTCGAACTCTCCACGTAAAATGCTCTGAGGGTAAGGCTTTCCAAATGATGAGTGATCGGATGCACCCTCCTCCGAGTAAGTCTGTTCTGTGCTACAAAGGCTCCCTTCTCGCTGGGGAAGGTCAACATGGTCTCATACGTGCGAACACACCGCACCTTGTGCCTAATATAGTCAATCTAAGCATGGACTATAGATAGCCAGTCTATATCCAAGATTGCATTGTAAGGGCTCAACTCTGCTATGAGGAGATCCCAGTCGAAGCTCTCACCTCTTAGAGTAAGCTCACAATGCCGAAATCAGTGCGTAATTGTTGAGTTTTCTCTCGTAGGAGTCTCTAGCCGTAAGGATCGAGCCAACAGATCTGTCAGTGTCTCCGAGCTCTGAACGAGGGTAGTTGAAATGAAAGAGTGAATAGAACCTGTGTCTATAATAACTGTAGCTATGGTGTAGTAGACACAGATCGTACCCCAGATCATCTCTAGAGTGCCACGATTATAGGCCTCCGTTTCCTGGAGGAGAGCTCTCCCCTGTCAACCTGCTCCCTTTGGTTGGGGTGATCATCCTAGTGGTGGTGGCGGTAACTCCTCGAAACATCACCCCACCGATAGTTTCTCGACCAGCTCCTCTGCTATGTATTCCTACTCCTTGCAGACCGCCTTGACCAAATCATTGTCTCTACCTCGATGGTCCTTCGACCATCTGCGAATCATCTCAATGGAGATTCGGAAAGTCACGATCCAAGTGACCCTCCTAGACGCATGTGAAACACCGCCTGCTCCTCACATGAATGGACCTATACCGTGTGCCTCCCACAACTGATCTTCTGTCCGGAGGTCGTCCACTAGATGATCTGGTCTTCTTGGACCTCTGCGACATCTGTATGTTTCCTACCGCAGAAGACATCACTATAGGATGCCCGACGGTGGGTCTCTCTACTGGTGAATGCTATGCAAGGAAACTCTCCACTAAGAAGGCTCGCTCTAACACCCTACATGTGTTAGGATGCTGAGGGAGATAATCGAAGCTCTGATCTCTCGCCTGAGCCCCTACTCGAAGGTCCTGGAACTGAATAATGGGTCACATATCATATCTGTGGAGTATCATGAGAGGTAGGTGAACTTTGCTGAGTATTGGGATACCATCATACTACCCGGTTGTAGATTCAGTAGCTCCTAGATCTGCACTACAAGTAGGGTGGCTGGGACAAACTCTTCCTGAAACAGGCTATCGAAGTCTGCCCAGAGATGTGTCACATCATTATGGACCTGAAGCATCAGGATCCACCTTCTACATGTTGCTGCCTGAATGATACACATGACAAGGATCACCATAAGGTCTGCTGGTGTCCCTACAAGTCTGAAAACTCTCACCACATCCTCTATCCAATCCTCAGCTTCCTGTGCGTCTGTCTCTCCCATGAACCAGGGTGGCCTCTGGCGCAGTAACTTGTGCAACGCGCTCAAGTGGTGTGCACTCTCTGCTACTCACACTGGGGGGGTATCGGTGGACCAACGGGTAGTGATACCGCTGGTGCCTCCACTTTCATAGGGCCCAGCACTGAGGCCTCGTCACTCGGTGGGCTGTTATCTCGTAAAACTCTCAGAATCCTAGCTGGCTATCTATGTGAAGAAATCCTAAAAAGAAATAGGTGTGCCACATTCAATAAGTTATACCTGGTGAGAAAACTCAATGAGATCAAAAGGAAAAGTCTTGAAACACACAAGCAATCAGTTTTTTCTTGTACTGAGTTGGAAATCAGATGTCAGGGTCCTGGTGTATGGATATATTGACCACCGCACCAAAACTAGACTCCCTGAACTGAGAACCATGCTCAGTACCATTAACAATATAGCTTCACAGAGAATAAAGACCAGAGTCCTAAGTTCTGCGGTAGAACTGACTCCCCTAATACCAATTTGTCACGGCCGGTCCCTCGGAGCTCGTATCGTGACTACCTCAAGCCCACCTTCTATAGGCCAGGGGAGGGTGACTAGAACCAAAGTCATAAATCCATAAACTGGGCAGGCATTCCCTGTATAACTGTAAACAAACACATCAGAGTACACAACTTAAATCAAAACACTAAGTAAAACTGTATACAAAAGATGTGCTGGAAAGTAAAAGGTTTCAGAAATACAATCCCAACTGTAAAGTATGAGTACAACTAAAAAAGGGACAAAACCTGCCGAATGGTGAAAGAAACTCATGGATCATCCACCATGGATCCTACCTGAAGGGTAGGTACAGATTGAATCCTCAGCACTTCATGTCCATCAGACTCCTCCATGTACCGTCTCGTCATAAGGTTCACCTCTGGGTATCGTCCACTCCTGGCACTCTCAGCCTCCGTTAGTGCTGTCCGTTGTCTGCATCTGACACAACAATGTGCCGGAATATCACCTGTAGGGGTGAGAATAACAATAATCAATAGAGACCCTAATACCCTTAAGGTCTCACAAAATCCATCAATGATAAACCACAAAGTATTAAATTAACAGATAACCAAAACATGGGTATATTCCCATACATAAAACTAAGTTATCAAGTATCCAATATCATCTATTTGGAAAACAAAGAAGTCACTGACTTAGCTAACACATGTATACAACTTTTGTATAGTGATAGAGATGATCAGATGTAGTCACTAATTCATCTAAGCTGTTAGTCCCACACATGATCCAGGACCAGCGGTTGGAACTGTCGAACCCAGACAGGATCCAGAAACAGTAGTCGAAGCTGTGGGACCCACACAGGATCCAGGACCAGCTAAGCTATAGGACCCACAAAGGATCCAGGACCACCTATTCTGTGGGACCCACACATGATTCAGGAACAGAATTCATAACTATCGGACCCACACAGGATCCAGGAACAGTCGCCAGAGCGCAGCTAGCCGTAGGGTTTCCACAAAGTACGCTTGATTCCCAAAGGGTCCACTCCTCAAGACATATTTCAATTCTTCAACTATCAACAAGTCACATGAAGATGTATTTCAAAGTTTCATGTCTTCATAGGGGTCTCACTGAAACAGACGGTGCGTCGATCGGATGCCCAGTCTGTGAGTTATTAGCATTTCTGTTCAGAAGGCCCGGTTGGATTTTAGGTTCAATCCAACCAAAATTTATCCCAACTATGTCCAAACCTCAAGTGGGGTATTCCAAAAGAACTGTCTCGTTCCATGATTATTTTCACCATAGACGGTTCGTCGATCGGACACCCGTAGCCCATGTAATGGGTGAAAATATGAATTCGAGTCAAACGGGTCCAGACTGGGGTCCGACTTGATCTGCGGGTTCGACCCGGTTCGTGGGTCTGACCTGGCCCATAGGGGAGGCCCAACCCATGGGAGTGGCCTGGCCCACGCTAGCGGTCTGGCCCATGCTGGGTCCGGCCCAACGGCCCGCGCTGGGTCCAGCCCAGCGGCCTGGCTTAGCCGCGTCTAGGGGGGAGGTGCGCACCCCCTAGGTTCCCGAACAGAAAAACTGTTTGGGTGAGAGACAAACTGGCACTAGATGGATCCGGTCCAAGTCACGCAGAACCCTACGAGGTCCTGCTCCTCCCGGCTGGCCGAGGGGCCGACCCTCCTGCTCCGCCGCAGGCCGGCCCTGCCGGCCGCCTCTGATCCTCCGCCACGGCCCGCCATAGCCGCAGCTCCTTCCTCCGCGCAGCGTGACGGTGCCATGCCCCTCCGTCGGCCTAGAGCCCGCCCGTGTGAACCACCCCGGACAAGCGCCACGGCCTGTCCTTCCGCGCGGTGTGACATCACCGCAACCATACGGCGACCCGACGGTCCTACGCAACCGGTTTCCTTCTCATCCGGCTCAATGCCAGCCACTGTTTCTCCACAACGGCCCGTCAGCCGTGGTCCACCCCACTGGAGGTTCCGTTTCGCCACCCCCATCGCAAAAAGTGAGGGAAAACTGAGGGGGGTCGGGCCGTGTTTGTACGGCCCACACCCTCCGTGTTATGGTGATATCAATTGGAAAATCATAAATCAATATTGAACGATATAGAAAGGGAACAAATTAAAACTCAAATTCCCTAACTCATATCAACGATCCTTGATGAATTCGCGGAAAGCGAATTTCGATTCAATGTTTTCCGGATTGAAGAAGCCAACGATGGTGTCGTCAGTGTTATTCAAGGATGGCGCTCCCTCTTTTGTTCCCATTGAAGAAGGAAGACTCTGTCCATCATTGGAGGATGAAGCATCCTTCGTTCATCGATGGTCATTCTTTGTTGGAGTGTTCTTCTCCTCCCCATGCTCCAAAAAGATGCTAAGGGAAAAATAATTGAAAGAAATCATTGCCTATTATTTGTTGGCAGAACAATTCAAACTGTGGTGTTTAATTAGATGAGATAACTCATTTAATTAATGGGGTGGAGTTGGATCAATTAATTAGTGGGAAGGTCAAGAGGCACCATTAGGATGGTCGTACCATTAAGTGCGGAGTTTAAAGGGTTAAAAGCTGGGTGGTCCCCACCTCATTTAACATGTTGAGGAGTTTAGACCTCGGGTGGGACCCACCTCTATATCCTCTCAAGGGAGATTAATGTGTGGTGGTTCCCACACCCAACCTCTTCTTGGAGGTTTTAACCATCTAAAATAAATAAATACAAGAACATAATTTATTTTATAATTCCCACGTAAATCCCGAAAAACTAACTTTCATTCTCGATCATCTGCTGTCAAGCTGAAAGTCTTCTTAAGAGAATACCGGCAATGCGAGTTCAACGATGCCCTCAGATTTCAATTCCGAGCACCGGAACAAAAGTTATAAAATCACATTTGTACTTTTACTCAGCGTACCTGAAAAAAACATCAGAAATTGATTTTGGGCACAGTAGGCCTCAGAATCAAGCGTCTTCAGTTTTCGAGGACTCGTAAAATTCACATGTATTTAAAAAATCCACGAGATTTCAGGGTCTTTACAGCCTAAATGGTCATTAAAATGGAAAATCGACCCATAGAATACTTAATAAAAGATATTACAAAACTCTTTGTGTGTCCACCCACCAAATGTAATAGTAATTGGGCCCACCATAAACGAGTTAGGTACCCAACACCAAAACTCAACACATATATAAACTTTTTCCATAGTCCAAATTGTGAGCCTCTTTTGAGATTCCAAATGGTCGATTGAAAATTTGGTCAAGAAGGATTAAATGAATCCTGGTATGATTATAATAATAAATTGAAAAAAATTCACAATTTTTTTTAATATAGAAAAGTTTGTGGCCAGAATACAAAAAAAATTAAAACTATTAAAAATCCGAAATGGTCATTTTTTATGATTAAGCTCAAAATACCACCAATATCATAAAATGTGGAAATTTAGATTAAAGTAACACTTTGGTCGAATTTAAATTATTTAAATTAAATGTAAATTTATTCAAAATATTTTCTCTATCAATTCCCCCCAAAATCTTCACTTGGACTCTTGGACATGTCAACATCAAAATTAAATCAAATCAAATCCAGGACATATACCCATGAAGTCAACCAAATCCACACCAAGAAAAAAAAAGATATCATGCCTCGTAAAAAACCATTATTTAATATTATCCATTTAAAACATCTAATATATTTCCACATCATTTTTTCTCCCATGCACACAAAACACCAACCTCACTATATGTTTCTCTCATCTCACAATTGTAAAGGATCAACATGGCTTTTCTCACCCAAAATCAGGCAAGAGTGTCCATAGGAATGATAAATTATTTATCTCCACACTATAATATTAAAGGAAATGTGTTTCTCATGGGAAATTTTCAGGGTTTTCTATGGCTTCCAGTTGTTCATATTTTGAAGTTAAAAATTCTGAAGTCATAAAAGAGGGCTTGGCTCTTTTGGAAAAAAATTTATGATTCTTATTTTTACTCAACTATGGTCTCCTTCTATTCTCCTTTATAGAAAATTATCTCCATTTTCATGAAAAATAAATGAAATATCACTCTATTTAGCATTTCACCATAAAAAATTTCGGCTTAAACATATTTTTTCTTTAAATCTCTAAATAGAGACAACTTTTTCTACTTTCGAGCTCTAGAAATCCACACATTCTTTTATCAAGAAATCTAAATAAATTAATGACATTTAAAAAATAATATATTTAGTAGAAAAATCATCTTGTCAACATTTAAATTTCTATTCAAAGTATCACTAAACAAGGTAGTACATCACAAGGCAACTTTTCCATCACCTATGTTCAACCAGATCATGCAATTTCATTTAAAGAGTTAATTGGTTAGGAAAAATGGGCTTATAATTTGACTAACCTAACATAATTTTAATGGTTTCTAAATGATTAAAGGATTAATGTACATGGTAGGATATAATAAAAATAATTATTTTGAAATGGGGGATTAAAACAAAATAAATGAATCAATATTTTAAAACACAAGTACCTCAAACCCTCACATTGTAAATAGAATAAATCAAGTTCTAGTTAAATAAAGATTTGTCTGGTTCTCTCAAGAATGAGTTGGAAGTAAAAAATACAACAACAATAGTTTATAAGCCTCACAGTTATGTGATTTAGAAAAAATACAATGAGATGTTCCATGGGATTCAAATATTAGAGTACTTTTTATGAAATTTCCAATGATTTTACCTTGAAACAAAGTCATTTTAAGAATTCATTTAGGCATAGTTTCATGTAATAAATTTTATCACTCATTGACATGAGTTTCAAAATGTCAATGATACAAATTTCAGATCAAATTTTTAAAAACACACAAATAAAATTAAAATAAACAAACACAAAATTAAAAAAATAACTTTTTAAAATAATAATAATAATAATAATAATGAAATTCTTAAACAATAAAGGCTCCCCTCCCCCACACAGAAATTATGTAGTGTACTCAATGAATTCAAATGGATTTAGCACGTAAGTATATTTTTTATTGATTCAAAAAAATAAGCATGTTTAATGGAGTGGTATAACCTCACTTATTTGCAGTGCAACATTGAGTTAAGAACTAAAGTGTTGCACTCCAAAAAGATAAAAACAAAATAATAAAATAAAACATAATATATCTATTGAAGTAAAATAAAGTAGAAATATTATGAGAATAAAATGATAGATCTTGGTTTAATACCCCTAGTGGGCCCTGAGTTTATACTACCTCCAGATGCACAATTCAAATCGATTATCCCCAATCTGATGGTGGGTGGAGTTTTTAGTTCTTGAACCAATAAAAATTATTATTTCAAGCAGGTACTGGTACATTTATATTAGAGACTCTAGGGATATATTATTCCAAAAACACCTCCATGGGAATAATATAAAACATTCATGGTGTAGGTAGGATAATGAATGAGTCATCCTCTTTCTTAGTTTCCACTTGTCCAATTTATTCAACATTCACCATTAAGTAATCAAGGTATGATTTATCATTGGAATAATCATAAGGAATGTTACAGTTTAATTATATTAGAAAAAAACAAAATCTTGAAGAATAAATTTATAATTATTCCCTTTCAAAGTAAGCATTTTGTGTCTCTATTTTTCCACAAAAATCAAATTTAATATCCTCTTGTGTTCCCTCCAATAAATGATCAACATTATCAAGGAGATTTCGATGGTCCTCTTTACGTTCAACATATTTTTCATAATCATCCTCCAAGGAGAAAAAAAAGTTGGACGAATATGAAAATTTAAAGTGACGGGAAGTGATACAAAACTCATTTTCAAAAAAAAATTAAGATAACGAGTTCAAGTAATTATCATCTCAGTGAGTTTTTTCATCTTCTATATCTTCTTTAGTGAAAATCATGGAGTTGAGTAGTTCTAGATAGAGGCAGGTAGGTCATCTCCTCCATTTCTTGGATCTCCTTAGAAAAATCATGGATGACTAATGGGGGATGTTCATGGGCCTCATAATCTTCATAAAATTATGAAAATTAATTAGAGGATTCAGTTAGCATTCAAACCATTGTATTAAAAACAATATTTTTTTTCATTTCCCCCCTTATGCCATCTATAAACTATTTGAATTCCTTCACTCAATTATTTACATTCAAAAAAACCTCACTTATCTAAAAATAAAAAAAACACCATCATACTTGAAAAACATGAGACAATAATTTGTTCTTTAAGCATTGTATAATTGTTCCAAGAATTAATGAAAAAAAAATTAAAATAACATAGAAAAATAATTTTTTTTTAAAATGTGTTTATTAGAAAATATCAAATATTTAGAGTTTTATTATCGCACTAACTACTGAGAAATGGGACCTAGTTTGATGCATGCCTATTGTGTGGCATGTGAAAACAATTTTCATATTCCATATGTGTAGTCTAGTTATTAACCCCTGGGAAGTATCCTGAAGAGTAGTGCACACAAAACAGTTTTTCACTTTTAAATGAGGGTAAACATGTTTTGTTGTTAGCATAAATCAATAAGAAAATGCTTTAAATTAAATTTTAAATTTAAATGATTGAAACAATAATATTAGAATGGTGATTTGGTCAGGGTCAGTTTCCTAATTGGAATTTGATAATTTTTTTTAAATTCAAAACATTTATTTTTAGATTATTAAACTGACATTCCACAATTGTGTCCCCTCACGTATTTGGTGAAATTGTGATGGTGAGAGAAAACCATACCAAGACATCAGTTTGGTCTACTCTCCTTCCTTGTGAAAAATAGTTGGAATTAATATCCTCAATTGACTTGAGAAATACCCAATCAAGCCTTGTTTATCCCAAACAATAATGAACATAAACTACCCTTTTTGAACATACTGGAAATCATTGATTACTACACCACTAATCCCTGGTTTATTCCATCGTATATAAACCAAAAATCAGTGGATGGAGACAATGACTATTTTCCAAAGAAAAAATCAATAATGTAATTAAAATTCATGAATGATATCACTTGATAATAAAATCCTCTATATTAAATTGAGAACAACATTGAATAAGAATGAAATATCATTCAATTATGTCCAAGAGATCAAGCATTACAATGTAGAAAACCAACCCTTCCCCAATCACAGAAAATGTTTACCCTATCATATTATAGAAAATCAAGATGAATGAGGAAGAATATGGCAGTATAAATCTATGGAAAATAAAATAAATAAATGGGAGAAAGATGAAAAAGTTATTCTCCTTATTGTCCCGTGAGAAATGTGATGGAATGAGATTCTTTAAGAGTGAGGATTTCCCATCCTTTTTAATGTATAATTTTGCCCTCTAAAAATCATGCATTTTATCCCTAATAAATGACTAATTCACATGTCTCACCCTTCTTTAATATTGTTAAAAAATGTATTGTAGGTATCTCCTCAAAATTTAATTTTTTTTGACATGAATTTTGAGAGTTATGAACGTTTTACTCTAACAATTTATTCAATCTAGTAAGACTCTCCAAATTGAAAACCTCCGGATTAGAATGAATTAATAGTCATTAAAATGGCCAATTCACGCATTGAATCCTTAAAAACATATTTTCTAAAACTCCTTGTACATCCTCCCACTGAATTTAATAGTAATTGGGCCCACTAGGAATGAGTTAGGGACCCTACACCAAAACTCTACAGATCTGTAAATAGTTTTCATTGCCCAAATTGTGATCTTCTTCTGAGCTTCCATATGATCGACTCAGAATTTGGTCAAGAATGATTAAATGAATAGCTAGTAGTTTATAACACTAAAAAAAATTAATTTCACAATTTTTATTAACATAGAAAATGTTATGGTGGAAATAATGAAATAATTTAAAACTCTTAAAAATCCAAAATGGGCCATTTTTACGATTACGCTCCAAATACCACCAATATCATAAAACATAGAAATTTATCTTAAAGTAACACATCGGTTAGATTTAAAACAATGAAATTAAATGTAAATTTATTGAAAATATTTTCTCTATCAATTCCCCAAAAATTATCACTTTGACTTTTGGACAAGTAAACATCAAAATTAAATCAAATATAATCCAAAACTCATACCCATGAGATTTTCCAAATCTACACCAAGAAACAAAAATTTATCATGAATCATCAAAAACAATTATTTCATGTTATTTATTTATACCATTTATTATATTTCTAATTCATTTTTATACCATGCACAGGAAATAAATACCTCACCTGAATTTTATCTCATCTCACAATTGTAAATGTTCAACATTGATTTTCTCATCCAAACTCACGCAAGAGTCCCTAAAGGATATTTAATTTTCTACATCCCCACCGAATATGAGTTTACAGAATTTTTTTCTCATAAGAAAATTTCATGGTTTTTATGTGGCTTCTGGAAGGTAGGAATTAGATGATAATAATCTTGAGGCCTAAAAGGAGGGCTTCGCTATTTTTAATGAAAATTTGAAAGATTTTAATTTTCACCCAAGTATGGTCTGCTTCTCTTCCCATTTTTATAAAATTCGCTCCATTTTCATGAAAAATAAAGGAATGTTCATTCCATTTATCATTTCACCAGAAAAAATTCTTCCCAAACATATTTTTTCTTGAAAGCTCTAGATTGGCAGAGCTTTCTTTTTTAATTTCAATGATCCGGAAAGGCATAAATTATTTTATCATAAAAGATCCCGAAGGTCACAAAATTAAACAAAATGAAGACTTCAGTAGTAAAATTGTGTCTTCAATATTGAATTTTCTACCCGAAGTATCATTAAATATAGTAGTACGCAACAATACATCATTCCAACGATTAATTTCAACTTGATCACACAATTTTACTTCAATAGCAGGTTGGATAGGGAAATTTTGTTGGTGTTGTGGCTATCCTAAGTGGTTTTGAAGTGATTCTAATGACTAAGAAAAATTAATGAACATTTTTTTCCATAATCAAAAGGATTATTTTGAAAAGAGTTCTTAAAACCAAATAAATTCCTAAATAATTTAAAACACAAGTACCTCAAAACCTCTTATTTTGAAAGTAATAAATCAAATTATAGTAAAATAAATCATTGTCTGGTTCTCTTAGGAAATTAGGTGAATTTAAATAATATGAATAAAATGGTTTAAGAGACTCACATGTATGTGATTTTGAAAAAAAATTACACTGAGATGTGGCATGGGATTCAAATATAAGAGTATGTTTCATGAAATTCCCAAAGATTTGAACTGGAAAAAAATTCATTTTCGTCATTAATTTAATCTTAGTTTCATGTAATAGATTTCATTAATCCTTAAAATGGGTATAAAAAATGAAAATTATATGAATTTCATCTTAAATTTTAAAAAACACCAAAAAATATGAAAGAAAGACACCAAAATTTGAAAAAAAAACTTTTAAAAACTAATATTAAATATAATAATCCAAATCATAAACTACAAAGTTTTCCCTCTCACACAGTTAAATTTTAATGTTTCCTAAATGAATTTAAATGGATTTAACATTTAAGTATATTTTTAATGGATTCACAAGAAATAAGAAAGTATAAATCATAGGTACAACCTGATATATTCACAGTGCATCATTGAGTTAAGCTCCTAAGTGTTGCAGTCTGAAAACATACAAATAATAGAATAAAAGAAATAATAAGATATTTATTGATATAAATTGAATTATAAATAAAAAGGTGATAGAAGGATATATCTTGAATTAATCCCCCATGTGGGCCCCAGATTTTGACATCCATTAGATGGGCAGTTCTAATCAGTTATTCCCAATCTGATGGCAGGTGAATTTTCTTGTTCTTAAACCAATAATTTTTTTTAACATGTACTATTTTATTTTTGTTGAGGACTCCATGGATATAGTATTCAAAATCGTCCTTCATGTGAATGAGATAAAAAATTCATGTTGGGGATATTATAATGAATGTTTTTTCTTCTTTCTTGGTTTCCATATTCCCAATTTCTTCTTCATTCAACGATTAGTTCTCAAGGTATGCTAAATTATTGGAAAAATCATACGAAATGTTATAGTGTAATTCTATTTGAAAAAAATAAAGGTTGAAGAATCAATATCAAATTATTCCCTCAAAATGTATGAATTTTTTGTCTCAATTTCCTCATAAAGATACACTTTTATCTCCCCTTGAGCTCCCACCAATAAATGATCAACATTTTGGGGGAGCTACAGTTTTTACACTTTAGGTTAATCTTATTTTTCATATTAATCTCCCAGGAAAAACATAAGTTGGAAGAATCGGAAAATTTCAAGCCAAGGGAGGTCATACACTGTTCATTTTTAGTAAAAAAAAGATAAAGTGTTCAATAAATGAATATATTCCTTAGTTTCTTCATATTCAATATCTTGTTCTGTGGAAACAACCTCTTGGAGTATAGTAGTAGCAGATAAAAGAAGGTAAGTAGTCAACTAAATTTCTTGGATATCCATAGAAAAATCCACGAAGACTAAGGTGGATCATTTTAGACCTTGGATTCATTATAAAATTCTAGAAATTAATTGGATAAAAAATTATCTTCTAGGCTATTACTTCAAAAAAATTCATGTCCTCCCTTAGGCCATTTATGGACTCTTTGAATGCATGCTACAAATTATTTTACTTCCAAAATAACATCACCTATCTAACTATAATAGAAACACCTCCATCCTTGTAAAAATGTGAGACAATAATTTGTTCATTCATTGGTGGGTAATTATTTCATAAATTAAAGAAACAATCATTTGAAAACAACATGGAAAAAATATTTATTTTTCAAATTTTTTATTGGAACATATAAAATATTCAAAATATGATTGTGGCATAAACTCCTTCTAAAAGGCTCTATTTTTGCTCCATCCCTATCATGGGGCATGTAAAAAAATTTATATTACCTATTGTAGTCTAGTGATTAACCCTAAGAAGTATCATGAAGAGGAGTGCACACAACATTGTTTTTCACTTTTAAACAAGGGTAAAAATGTTTTGTTTTTAGAATATGTAAATAATAAAATGATTAAAAAGAAATTTGAAATTAAAATGTTTGAAAAATATGATATTATAATGGTTATTAGGTTGGGGTGGGTTTCCCAATTTTAATGTTATATTTGTTCAATTTAATTCAAACTATTCCTTTGGAGATGATTAAAGTGAGATTCTACAATTGTTTCCCCTCATTTCCTTGGTGAAATTGTGAAGGACCTTAAAATGGCCAATTTATGCATCGAATCCTTAGTAAATTATGTTCCAAAATCCTTTTTCATCATCCCACTGAATTTAATAGTAATTGGGCTCATTATGAACATGTTTGGGACCCAAAACCATAACTCGGTAGATTTGTAAATAGTTTTCAAGGTCAATATTGTATGCTTCTTTTGAGCTTCCATATGGTCGACTCAGAATTTGGTCAAGCGGGATTAAATGAATCCCTGGATGTTTAGAATATATAAAAGAAAGAATTAATTTTTTTATTAATATAGAAAATGTTATGTCCAAATGACTGAAATAATTTCATACTATTAAAATTCCAAAATTGGCCATTTTTACGATTAATCCCAAAATACCACCAACATCAGAAAATAAGAACATTTATCCTAATGCGACACATTGGTTGGATTTAAAACAATGAAATTAAATTTAAATTTATTTAAAATAATTGCTCTGTCAATTCCCCCACACAAAGAACTTGGACTCATGGAAAAGTAAAAATAAGAATTAAATCAAATCTAATCCATAACACATACCCATGAGATCTACCAATTTCACCCCAAGAATAAAAAATATATCAAGCCATATAAAAAAAGTTTATTTTATGTCCTCAGTTTAGATTATTTAATATATTTCCACTTCATTTCTAATCCCATTCTCAAAAAACACGTACCTCAAAGGGATTTTCTCAAATCTCACAATTGTAAATGTTCAGCATGGCCTTTTTCATCCAAACTCAAGAAAGAGACACCATAGGATTGATAAATTCCAACATCTCTACCCGATGTGAGTTAAGGAAATTTTTTTATAAGGAATTTTCATAGTTTTTTGGTGGATTTTAGTTGGTATTATTTAGATTTTAAAAATTATGAAGCCAAAAAAGGGGGGCTTGGCTGTTTTTGAAGAAAAATTGCATGATTCTAATTTTTACTCAAGAATGGTGTCCTTCTCTTCTCCTTTGTGGAAAATTCACTCCATTATCAAGAAAAATCAAGGAAATTTCACTCCATTTATCATTTTAAAAGAAAAAAACATTTCTTCGCAAACATAGTTTTTCTTGAAAGCTCTAAATAGGCACAACTTTAATTCTACTTTCAAAACCCCAGAAAGGCACAACTTCTTTTATCATGAAAGATCTAGAGAAGAACAATATTAAAGAAAATGAACTATTTGGTTAGAACATCATCTCTTAAACATTTAATTTTCTACCCAATTTATCACCAAATGTGTTAGTACACCACAAGACATCTTCCTACATACATAAGTTCGACTATAACATGAAATTTCACTTCAAGAGTAGATTGGATAGGGAAAATTGGCCTATAATGTTTCTAAACTAAGATTTTGTTCATGGATTCAAAGGGATAAAATGATTAATGAACAAGTTAGTCCATTATAAAAATGATTATTTTGAAATTGGGGATTAAAACCAAATAAATACGACAAACATTGAAAACCAAAGTACCTCAAACCCTTATTTTTTGAAAAGAATAAATTAAAATATAATTAAATCAAGCACGGTCTCATTATCTGACGAAATGTGGTGAATGAAAATAGTATGTAAAAAATGTCTTATTATCCACGTAGATAGGTTATTTAAAAAATATAGTGATATATGGCATTAGATTTAAATTTAAAAGTACATTTCATGAAATTCCCACTGATTTGAACTTGAAACAAATTCATTTTTAGAATTCAATTAAGCTCAGTTTCATGTAATAGATTGGATCAGTCATTAAAATGGGTTTCAAAAATATCAATGATATGCTTGTTGTCATGACATGACCCTACCGGTCTCAAGCCGCAACTACCCCAAGCACGCGTCCATATGCTAGGGTTGACGACAAGCACTAAAGGCATAACAATCTCGGGGAGGCCTTTGGTACATGTACACACACACACAACCCACTCAATGCAGTAGTGCAGAGTAACATGGAACCCAAAGTACAAACAACTGTAACAAAACCACAATCATGCGTCAAATTCTAAATAAAACAAGTAAAGTGCTGAAAAGTTCTGACAAGATAACTGAACATAAAAAGGGCCAAAAATGTGCCCAACCCGAAAGGTTCCACAACCCGACAACAGGTAAATAGAAGTAAAAAATTTGATGAGTCTCACACTTGAAGGTCCTACTACGACCACTGAATATAGCTCAAGCTCCTATGTCTTCTACGCTCCTCTGTATTCTTGATCGACATGTCCATCATCTATAAGGGAAAACCAAGTGCCAGTAAAGCCCAAGTAGGGGTGAGTATAAAGATACTCAGTAGGATGCCCCGAAAGCTCGGGGGGAAAACAAAGGGGGGGGGGGGTACTAAAATGGTGAGAAGTATATAGAACAAACAATAGATTAAGAGTACAATAGAGAGAGTGCATCTCAACCCAAAAAAATAAGGAAGTAGACTCGTCTAACCCAAGAGGAACTAGACACGGAAATCATGTGGCAAACCCCACGCGTCTTCTCCCCTCCTAGATGGAGAGTAAATGAACCCAAGGAGTGGGAACAAAAGTAGTGTGTGTGTATATATATATATGCACAATGAGAAACCCAAATGAGTGTGTAAGGGGATATCTATCTCCATGATCAACCCAAGAAAAGTCGCCAACAATTCTAGGGATATCCATCACGGATGCCCAACAATCCCACACGTCAAAGCTATCTCATCGTTAAGCCGTACAAACACGGGTCCTGCTCTGGTAATCACAGAGAAAAGTCACTGAATAGCCTCATGGAAAGGGATGAGTCTGAAAGAAGTTGTCGGGTAACCCACTACCCAACCCAGCTGTAGGGTAACTCCTAAGAGGATGTCAGGTAACCCACTGCCCAGCCCTGTTGGAGGGTTAACCCTAAGGTTAACGGGTAACCCACTGCCCAACCTCACTGGAGGGTAAACCGTAAGGTCAACAAGTAACCCACTGCCCAGCCCCGCTGGTGGGTATACCCAGATATGTTAGTGGGTAACCCACTGCCCAGCCCTACTTGAGGGTAAACTCGGAACTGGTCTGATAACTCTACACTGCATGTACCACTAATGGGTGTCACTATCATCGCTACCATGTGTAGGTTCAGAGTGCATCAAAAGAACCCCTGACCAACACCCTTTCATGTTTTCACATTTAATTAGATCTCGAAAGAGGCTAGGCATGCCCAAACAGATTACACCGTTGTAATCCTCACAAAAAAACACACGAGATAGACAATTTACTCACTGGAAACGGACTCCTGAAAAAAAATTTGTTAAACACCACTTTATGCCCATACGATGTCTCTTGGGGCCCACACCTCGGCCTCAAAAAAAGTTTGTAATACTATGCCAGCACGATTCTCTCATAAAAACATGCCATAATGAATATTCATTCACTCCGGACAGACATCTGATGAAAAAGTTGCAGTACGCTGCACACACAATAAGAGACAGCTCGTGGGGCCCACACCTCGACTCTAGAATCAAGGCCTCCAACCACCTTGGACTACTTATTCATGATTCTAGTGTCAGAACACCACTGAAGGCACCTAAAACAGACTCTAGATATGCTTGCCCCCTCCAAAGCAATAATCACGGTGAGGCGCTATGTAACGTTTAACGAGCATGTCGTGCCACCGAGCTCTCATATTAGGAATTAAAATCCTTGTGGCCATATCCAAATATCTGTCTTGATCTGAGGATCATGTCTCCATAGACATCACGCAAATATGACACTCAGTTTACAAATTAGGGGCGTTTTAACGCCAAAGGGTGGAGACGGGGTGGGCCGGACCGGTTCGGCCGTTCCACCCCCTTTAGACCGGTGGTCCGCGGCTTGGCCGCCTGGACATTCGGTCCACCACGGCCCGCACCACCTCAACCGGACCGGCTTAAGCCAGTCTGGCTCCTTTCCACATGACCAGAGCTTCGCCGGTCTCGGTCAGCTCCCGGGGTCGCGATGACTGCGATCTCGCACCGCACGCTGACTGGCGAAGCCGGCCAGTACGCACCCCTGGAATCCCGCATGCACCGCCACTGTCCCACTCATACACTCACCCACAGTAGGCCACACTACTGCCTGAGACCCGTCGCGCCGCCGCCGAGGAGCCGCGCCGCCACCTGGAGCACGCGCCGCCGCCTGGGGATCCCGTGCCGCCGTCGCCTGGGCAGCCTGCTGCACCGTTACCTAGGAAGCCCACCGCCCCGCCTCCTAGTCTCACCGGACCACCTTGAATCTAGAAAAAAACATGGGTTTTTCCAGAAAACATCCCGGGGCCACCCCGGACGCCCCGAGACTCGGATTTTTGATCTGAAAAGAGCGTTGGAATAATCAGATCGAACCCTATGTATCTATGGTCTCCGTTGTAACGACCCAATGTTTTTCAATGGAAAATTACCTTCTTATATTTATGTCATAAATTACATGAAAACACAAATAAATGAACTAATAAGTGATAAGTGACCTTTAAACCTAATTTTGTCACCCCTATGTTTGGAATTTTGATAATCCGACATACACGGATGTGTTCAAGATGATTTTTGGAGTCTAATAAAACAAATATAATTTTTTGTGAATTGTAATGTACCCTTAAGAATAGTAACATACCCTTATGAATATTAATATGACCCTTATGAATAGTAAATCATCAAACATAAGAGTAACATTACCTTTGTATAATTAAATATAATCTAGACATATTTGAAAGTGACAATTTGTCCTTAGTAAACATTTTGGTATTTTGTAATTCATAAATAATTAATTATAATTAATTAATTAATTTAAAAGAATATTTATTTCCCTAAAATGTATTGAATCAATGTCTAATAGTTTTTAGATTATTTTATAACAGCCTACATAATTTTTGAAAGAACAATAAAATCAGTTTTAATCTTAAAAAATGTTTTTTATGTAAATTGTGATTTAAATTAAATATTAAATTAATAATATTTAGATTTTTTTTAAAAAAATGGACTTCATTTTTGGATTCTACACGTCGAAAAATGATTGGGGTAATTTTTTTGGGTATTTTCTGAGATACTTGAATTTTTTATGAATAGTAGAATCTGATAATTCACAATAAATGATAAATAATGTATTAGTTGAGTCATCGATGATGTTCTGCTAATATAAGCCCACTTGGTTCGGGATTAAATTATAAAATTACTTTCCTTGGTCTTTCAAGACTCACTATTCCTTGTCTTGTGGGGAAATAATAAGCTAATGAATTCTATATTAAGGAAACCCCTCTCCCCTCCACTATAAAATCCACTATTCACTCCCTCTTATCATCACACCTCCCAAGCTCCAAGACTTCTCTAAAACCTTCCCAAACTCCTTCCCTATACCCTCCCCCAAGTCTAAAAGCTTCTGGTCTCATCAAAAGTCCAATCATATCTTCTTTAAAGAAGATCTCAAGAGGAAGATTTAAGAGGTAATTTCGTTCCCTCTTCTCCTTTAATTTCCTTTCAAGTTCAAGTTCATTTCCCAATCTATCCCCACCTATAATCATCTAAATTGTGTTTTAAATCCACTATTATACATTTACTGTAATTTTATTATTCTTATTGGATATTATATCACCCCACCCTCTTTCCCTCTTCCTTATATTTTATTAAAGAGAACGTTGTTCATCAGGTGTTAATTTACCACCTTAAAAACGACATGCTCTCTTCTTCCATTTCTACCTTCAGATCTGGTAATTAAACCATTTTTATGGTTGAACCAGAATATTTTATGTGTATTATTTTCTATTTAATGTTATGGAAATAACCTATGGACATTTTACTATGTGATATGTTAAAACAAGTTCGTTGTGATCCAAAAACCGCTCAAATTAACCCAAATAATCATCATTTAATTCTTATCTAATTATTCAACCACATGGATCTAATATGATTCATTAAAAAATAATTTAATATCCTTTAATATCACTAATAAAATGTAATATCATTTCTGTATGTTTACCCATGATCTACATGAACTTCAATTTAAGAATACAAGTGGACCACTCAAGAAAACCATAAAAACGAACATCCCTGATCAATGTTTTTATACACTATAAGTCGTCCAAAGTTAAATAATTTGACATAATGAAACCATAAATAACACTATTAATGTATAAAAGGTTCTTTAATTTTTAATTAATGAATATAATGTCATTATACAGGACATTAAAGAGAAGGAGGCATTCAGGTACAAGGTAAGGGGAAATCTAGAACCCAATTTTCTTCCTTTGGGTTCTCCCTCTTTCACTCCATTTTTGATATGGTTACACCTCAAAGATCATTTTTTCATCATTTCATTTACTTTTATGGGATATACATGTTTTACACTGGTTTTTATGTCCAAAAAATTGTTTTTCAAAAGAACTCTTCTTTTAAGAACGCCCCTTTTACTTCTCACTCAAAGTGGATCGTTCTTGTAACATGTGTGTTATTCTCTCTTTCTATTGGGAACCCAATGATTATGAATGTGTTATTATGAGATGAAACCCATTCCTTTTCATGGGTTCATTATGTTTATTTGTGTTATATTTTCATTGTGGAGATCATGATAAATGATAAGGTTATGATGTGACGGGTGCGCCCGGAATTATATAGCGCAACTTGAATGTTTAAATGTGACGGGTGCACCCAGAATTATATAGCGCTCAAATTCAATGGGTAAAGAGATGAATATCATGAGTAAATGTGAAATGATGTTTGAAAAAGATTCTAACTTGGTTCACAAGTATGTTGGGTAGTTAACCACTAAGACATGATGTTTCATTTTTATGCATTGCCACATTTCAAGTCTATTATTTATGCTCCTCTCATGTTCATGATCTTTTTCCTATGATATGATTATTCCCACCCCATGATATTTTGTTCTTATCTATCCTATTACTGAGATTTTATCTCACCCCTATTGATGTGTATCCTCAGGTGGCTAGATGTACTAAGTAGAGGATGAGTGCCACTAAGAAGCTAGTGAAGAAGAAATTAAATAAATGTTTTTGACAGATGTTGTATTTGTTGTGTGAGGTCCTAGTTTTCCCAAGAAACTAAACATTTTAATCCTCTAAATATAATTATATTATGTTTTTTATATTTTAAATGATGTAATAATAATATAAGAAAAGGCCGGGATGCTATAGTTTGTATCAGAGGCAAGGTTTAGTTAATTTGGGAATTAGGATTAGTGAACCCAAGGGAAAACCTACAACATGAGACTAAGTACAAATATTCACACAAGAATATTTACCTCGGGATCCCATATTTTATGTTTTTGGTATAAATTTTTAAATGAATAAGTTATTCATGACTTTTTTACTTATGTTTTGGTCTAACCTTTTCTATTTTAGAAAATGGTGGGAACCGGGAGAAATCAGGCCAACAACTCATGAGAGGTCCAATTCAACGATTGCCCGAACAAAATCCCCAATGATTTGGGAGGTGGTGTTCGAATATTCATAGCAATTCTTACCTAATTAACTCAGGTTATGAACAATAACCATAATAATGGGGAACGTCCTCCTTCACCAAAGAGGGAGGAACTGGAAATCGAATGTTTTATGCGGCAATGACCACCGACGTTTTGTGGATCTTCTGATCCACTAGTTGCGGAATAGTGGGTCAACTCTATGGATAAAATCTTTTCCGTTCTTCATTGTTCTGAGATGCAGAAGGTGACTCTAGCCGTTTATCGTCTAGATGGAGAAGCTGATCAATGGTGGTCTTTTATTAAGAACACTAAGCCAATGGGGGAAATTGAAGAGATAGAATGGGAATACTTTAAGATAATATTTGTTAATAAGTATTTCACATGAACTCTTCGCACAAAGAAGGAGAGAGAATTCATAGAGCTCAAGAAAAAAATGAGAATATGTCACAACCTATGAAGAAAATTTCACATGGCTTGCAAGGTATGCTTCGGGTTTTATTATCAACAATTATAGGAAAATGGATAGATTCTTTAGTGGATTAAAACCACATCTTTGACAGGCTCTTGAAATTTGAGATTTTGGGAGTTATGAAGAAGTTGTTCGGTGTGATATCAAAGTGGAGATGGAGTTTGGAGAATGGTCCCATGGCTATGGGGATATGAAACGAAAGATGGAGTTTCAAGCTGGTGGATCTAGTGATAAAGGTGGGAAGAAAAATCAACGACCCACATGCCATTAATGTGGGAAGTTGCACCATGGGAATAGTCTTAAAGGGACAGGGAAATGATTCATGTGTGGGAAATAAGGACACCATGATCAAGAGTGTCGAAAAGACATGAAAAAGAAGGATAATGTAGCTGATGAAAGGAGAGAACCATTCGTGGTTCAATGCTACAACTGTAGGGAGCTAGGGCACTATGCAAACTAGTGCACTAAACCTCGAGTTCTCGAGGGTAATTAGTGTTAGTAGCCACCAATGACAAAGGAACAAGGGAAGGTTTATGTCATCACTACTGCGGAGGTGGAGCATGATAATGATGTCGTACAATGTTCACTTCCTAATAACTCAAGAATGGAAAAAGTCATATTTGATTCTGGTTCTACGCATTCCTTTTTTCCCTGCAAGTTTTCTAGAACTATAGAATCAAAGCCCCAAAACCATGAAGTAGAGATATATGTAAAAACACAAGGTGGTTCAATCATTGCAACCCAAGTGTTGGACTCTTCTCCTGTTGGCGTATGTGGGAAGATTCTTCCAGAAAATCATGAAATACTTCCCTTGGTGGAATTCGACGATATAATGGGAATGGATTGGCTCTATTTATATAGAGCACATATCAACTGTTAGGAAAAAGAAATATCTTTTCATATTCCGAACCATCCCATGCTCCTCTACAAATTCAGTGAAGATCATGAATCTCCTTTGAAAAATCCCTCAATGGTGTGGGTGTTGATCCCCTATGGAGAATCATACCCTGCCCAAGTAGTTGATTCGAAGGAAAGTGCCAACATTGAGGAAATGACCATTATGAGGGAATACAGTGATGTATTTCCCGAAGAGTTACTCGGAATTCCCCTGGATCGTGACGTAGATTTCTCAATTGAACTCATACCCGGAGCTACTCCTATCTCGGTGTACCCCTATAGGATGGCTCCAATCAAATTGGAGGAGTTAATGAAGCAGCTGCAAGATCATCTGTACAAAGAGTTCATACACCCTAGTGAATCACCTTGGGGTGCGCTAGTTCTCTTTGTGAAGAAGAAGGATGGAACCATGTGGCTATGTATCAGTTATTGGGAACTCAACAATATCACCATAAAGAACAAGTATCCCCTCCCAAGGATTGATGCCTTGTTCGATCAGTTAAGAGGAGCTCAATATTTCTCAAAGGTGGATCTTCATTCTGGATATCATCAGGTAAAGGTGAAGAAGGAAGATATTCAGAAGACTTCCTTCTGTACAAGGTATGAGAACTATGAGTTTTTGGTGATTCCCATTAGACTTACTAATTCCCTTGCAATATTCGTGGATTTGATGAATAGATTCTATAGACGTTACCTCAACAATTTTGTGGTAGTGTTTATCGATGATATTATCATCTACTCCAAGAGCAAGGAGGAAGATGAGGAACATCTAAGACTTGTGTTGGTGACGTTGTGAAAGGAGAGGTTGTATGCCAAGTTCATCATGTGTGACTTTTTGATTAATCATGTCACGTTCATGAGACATGTGATCACAAGCGAGGGAATTTCTATGGATCCTTCAATGAAAAATGCGATTGAGGAATGGCCCAGGACCTCTAGTGTCATAGAAATCCGTATTTTTCTTGGATTAGTTGGGTACTACCGACATTTTGTGAGAAACTTTTCACGATTTTCAATCCTGCTATCTAAGTTAAAAAGGAAAGGGGTAAAGTGTGTCTTGATGTAAGAATGTGAAGGAATCTTCAAGGAGCTAAAGAAAAGGTTGATCACTACACCTTTACTCACACTACCGAAAAGTGGTGAATGTTTTGTGATATACAGTGATGCTTCAAAGAAAGGCTTGGGTTGTGTACTCATGAAAAATGATAATGTGATATCCTACCCCTCATGACAGTTGAAGATCCATGAGCAGAACTACCCGATGCATGATCTAGAGCTGGTAGTCGTGATTTTTTCCTTGAAAATCTAGAGGTACTACCTTTATGGCAAGAAGTGTCACATATACACCGACCATAAGAGCCTAAAGTATATATTCAGATAAAAGGATCTCAACATGCATCAAAGGATATGGTTAGATCTTATCAATTATTATGATTTCTCTATTCACTATCATCCTGGAAAGGCGAACAAGGTAACTGATTCTCTAATCAGGAAAGAACCTACTACTATATCCGTGTTACGGATTGAGAAAGACCCTATATTCTTGGATATGCAAAGGATGGATTTGAAAATCATATGGACAGGGGATACATCTTACCTTCCCCAAATGATTGTGCAACCATCCATCCAAGAGAAGACTAAGGAAGCACAAAGGGGTGATGTGGAGATAGAAATAAGGGTGAATGCAGTAAAGGAAGGGAAGCTACAAGAGTTCCATATCGACGATGATGGTGTGATTCGGTTTGGAACACGTATTTGTGTGACTTCATCACTGGGTTAAGGAAGGAGGTTTTGGATAATGCACATAGATCAACTTTCTCTATCCATCCTGGGATTACCAAGATGTACCGTGATCTCCGAGAACACATCTGGTGGGATAACATGAAGATGGAGATTGCGGAATATATATCAAGGTTCTTGTTATGTCAGCAAGTTAAGGTTGAGCAACAAAATTTCAAAGGTATGATGCAACCATTACCTATACCCATGTAGAAATGGGAAAATGTTACTATGGACTTTGTCACGGGTCTCCCAAAGACGTCAAAGGGAAATAATGCGATATGTTTGTGGTTGACTGACTCACCAAGACTGCCCATTTTATCGCTATACAGGAAGAACTCTTGCTTGAACAAAATGCAAGGATATATGTGAAATAAGTGGTGATACTGCACGGTGTCCCACTCTCAATTATCTCTGATCGTGATCCAAGGTTCACATCTAAGTTCTGGAGAAGCCTTCAAAATGCTTTGAGTACTGAATTAAATTTCCACACGACCTATCACCCCCAAACCGATGGCCAATCTGAAAGGACTATTCAAATGCTTGAAGATATTCTAAGAGCCTACTATCTTGAATTCAAAGGTGGTTGGGATCAGAATCTCCTATTGGTTGAGTTCTCATACAACAATAGCTTCCAATCGAGTATTCAGATGGCTACGTATGAAGCTCTTTATGGTAATTGATGTAGAACTCCAACCTGTTGGGGTGAAGTTGGAGAAAGAAATCTACTTTGTCCCGATCTTGTTAATGAGATGACCGAGTAGGTTAAAGTCATCCAGAAACACATCAAAGCTGCTCAAAGTCAGCAAAAGAGTTATGCTGACAACCGTTGAAGGGACTTGGAGTTCGACGTTGGAGATAAAGTCTTCATTTGAATAACTCCATGGAAGAGATTCATGCGATTCAGGAAAAAAGGGAAGCTAAGCCCAAGGTACATTGGCCCCTTTGAGATCCTTGACCACATAGGAGCTGTGTCCTATCGTCTTTCACTTCCACCGAATATGGATCAATTTCATGACGTGTTTCATGTATCACTACCGAGGAAGTACATACCAGACCCCTCAAATGTGCTAAACTCAGAGGTGGTGCAGCTGGAAGATGATCTCTCCTATGAGGAGAAACCAGTAAAGATTCTGGACCGAAGTGACAAGGTTCTACGCAACAAGACAACTCATCTTGTCAATGTGTTTTGGAGGAACTATAAGTTTGAGGAAGAAACCTGGGAACTAGAAGAGGAAATGAAGGATAAGTACCCTCACCTTTTTGTGTAAAGTGAAATTTCGGGGGTGAAATTTCTTAAGGGGGGAAGAATGTAACCACCCAAAGTTTTTCAATGGAAAATTCTCTTCTTATATTTATGTCATAAAATAACATGAATACAAAAAATAATGAACTACTAAGTGATAAGTTACCTTTAAACATATTTGGTCACCCCAATGCTTTGAATTTTGAAAATCCGAATACACATTTGGGTTCAAGATGATTTTTGGAGTCTAATAAAACAAAAATAATTTTTTACAAATAGTAATGTACCCTTAAGAATAGTAACATACCCCTATTAATAGTAATATGACCCTTATTAATAGTAAATCATCCAATATAAGAGTAACATTACCTATGAATAATTAAATAAAATTTAGACATCCTTGAAAGTGACAATTTGACCTTAGTAAACATTTTGGTATTTTATAAGTCATAAATAATTAATTATAATTAATTAATTAAGTTAAAAGAATTTTATTTCCCTAAAATGTATTGAAACAATTTATAATAGTTTTTAGATAATTTTATAAGACCCTACGTAATTTTTCAAAGAACAATAAAATATGTTTTAATCTTAAAAACTGTTTTTTAAGTAAATTGTGATTTTAATTAAATATTAAATTAATAATATTTAGAAAATTATTTTTGAAAAATGGACATCATTTTTGGATTCTAATCATTGAAAAATGTTTGGGGTAAATTTTTGGGATTTTTCTGAGATACTTGAATTTTTGATGAGTAGTAGAATCCGATAATTCACAATAAATGCTAAATAATATATTAACTGAGTCATCAATGATGTTATTCTGTTGTAAGCCCACTTGGTTCGGGATTAAATTATAAAATTACTTTTATTGGTCATTCAAGACTCACTATTCCTTGTCTTGTGGGGAAATAATAAACTAATGAATTCTATATTAAGGAAACCCCTCTCCCCTCCACTATAAAAGCCACCCTTCACTCCCTCTTTTCATCACACCTCTCAAGCTCCAAGAATTCACTAAAATCTGCCAAAACACCTTCCCAAGACCCTCCCCCACGTCCAAAAGCTTTTGGTATCTTCAAAATACCAATCCTAGCTTCCTTAAAGAGGATCTCAAGAGGAATATTTAAGAGGTAATTTCCTTCCCTCTTCTCCTTTAATTTCCTTTCATGTACAAGTTGAGTTTTCGATTTCACCCCACCTATCTTCATCCAAATTGTATTTTAACTCCATTATTATACATATAATGTAATTTTATGATTCTAATCAGGTATCATATCACCCCAACCCATTTCCGTCTTCTTTTTATTTTATTAAAGATAACGTTGTTCATGAGGTGTTAATTTATCACCTTCAAAAATGACATGCTCTCTTCTTCCATTGCTACCTTCATATATGGTCATGAAGCCATTTTTATGGTTGATACAGATTCTTTTATTTGTATTATGCTCTATTTAATGTTCTGGAAATAACCTATGGACATATTACTAAGTGATAAGTTAAAACAAGTTCGTTGTGATCCAAAAACCGCTCAAATTAACCCAAATAGTCATCATTTAATTCTTATCTAATTATTCACCCACATGGATCTAATATGATTCATTATAAAATCATTAAAGCTCATTTAATATCAATAAAAACATGTAATATCATTTCTGGATGTTTACCCACGTTTTACCTGAACTTCAATTTAAGAATACAAGTGGACCACTTAAGAAAACCATAAAAATGGACATCCCCAATCAATGTTTTTAAACTCTATAAGTCATCCAAAGGAACATAATATGACATAAGGAAATCAGAATGAACAATATTAATGTATAAAAGGTTCTTTAATTTCTAATAAATTAATATAATGTCATTATACAGGATATTAAAGAGAAGGAGGCATTCGGGTACAAGGTAAGGGGAAATCTCGAACCCAATTTTCTTCCTTCGGGTTCTCCCTCTTTCACTCCATTTTTGATACGGTTACTCATCAAAGATCAGTTTTTCATAATTTACTTTACTTTTCTCGGATATACATGTTTTTCACTGGTTTTTATGTCAAAAAAAATGTTTTCCAAAAGAACTCTTCTTTTAAGAATTCCCCTTTTACTTCTCACTCAAAGTGGACGATTCTTGTAACATGTGTGTTATTCCCTCTTTCTTTTGGAAAACCAAATCTTATGAATGTGTTATTATGAGATTAAACCCATTACTTTTCATGGGTTCATTATGATGATTTATTTTATATGTTCATTGTGGCAAGCATGTTAAATGATTATGTTATGATGTGACGAGTGCGCCCAGAATTATATAGCGCAACATGAATGTTTAAATGTGACGGGTGCACCCAGAATTATGTAGTGATCCAATGAATTGGGTAAAGTGATGAATATCATTAGTAAATGTGAAATGATATGTGAACAAGATTCTATCTTGGTTCACAGGTATGTGTGGTTGTTAACCACTAAGACATGATTTTTCATTTTTATGCATTGCCACATTTCAAGTCTATTATTTATGCTCCTCTCATGTTCATGATCTTTTGCCTATGTTCTGATTATGACCAACCAATGATATTTTTGTTCCTATCTATCCTCTTACTGGGCATTTATCTCACCCCTTTTGATGTGTATCCTCAGGTGACTACAAGTACTAAGGATAGGACAATTTCTACTAAGAAGCTAGTGAAGAAGAAATTAAATAAATGTTTTTTATTGATGTTGTATTTGTTATTTGTGGTCCTAGTTTTCCCAAGACACTAAACCTTGGGATCCTCTAAGTGTAAAACTATTATGTTTTTTATCTTTGAAATGATGTAATAGTAATTTAATAAAAGGTCGGGATGCTATATCTGCTCACCAAACAAACAGCAATTAGACACTATACATTGAGTTCGAAGAAGTTGCAGAATTTTAAAAAAAGGAAAACGCAGGACCCTACCTCGCAGAGCGTAGCCCATCGCGTCACAAACGATCCGCCAGAGCTGCAACTACCTTGGATAGGTGGGGTGAGGAGCTTGAATATGGTGGATTCATTTTCAGGGATAGATTCTCCCAGGGAGGTTCTAAGGGGAAGAAGTGAGGGGTGGATGTGTTTAAGTAGGGAAAAGAATTAATTAAAATTAATTAATTCTTAAACACCAATCAGTAGTCTCATACCCGAACTCTCGACGGGGTCGGGGTTAAGCCACCCCAAGGTTAAAATCAACATTCTATGTGCAACGATCACAAAATATTAATCCGAGCCTCCACTCAGATGTTATAAAGTTCACGCCCGAGGCTGGTAAATTACAAAAACTCCTCTGGGGGAATTTTCGACAGAAGGGTCGCACCCACAAAAGTTACACCCCTCCTATGGTAAAGGGCATGCTCCGGAATCAACGGTGCCCTCGGATTTACAATATGAGAAACCATTTAGGAGTTATTCTATTTACTTGGCATGCCTAGTGTGAACGAACATAAAATTTAATTCCGGCCACACCGGGGGTCGCAATCAAACACTGTCTGAACACCCTGCTTTAGAATAACATCAACAGAATTTCAAAGTCTCACAGGCTCAGAACAGAAGTTCTTACATCATTACCTCCTTCATTTTTTTCTTCCCTGAAAAACAAAACTACATAAACAACTCCGGATATTGAGCCCACATCTGTCTCTCTCGTTCCTAGTTGCTCTCCTCCACCCTCTTGTGCTGCCACAACACAAGAACCAAAGGAATTGTCCATCCACTAAGTGCCCACTCCTACTAATCCTCAATCGCCATTGGGTACTCTTTAATGGTGGTTACATCCTCAATGTCCAGCTCCCCCCAGTTGATAACATGTGTGGCATCATTCACGTATTTTCTCAGCTGCGACACGTGGAAGACATCATGTACCCTATCCAGCTGTGGGGGTAGAGAATGATGGTAGGCAACCTCAGCAACCCTGCACATGCTCTAAAAGGGCCCAATGAACCTCAAGGATAGCTTTCCACCTCAGCCGAACATCTGTGTTCCACGCCGCGGGGAGACTCTAAAAAAGAAATGGCCCCCTACTTGAACTCCAAATGCTTGTGATGACCGTCTGCGTATGACTTATGTATGCTCTGATCCTTCCTCATCTGCTCATGAAAGACCTACACCTTCTCCATCGTCACCTGCACCAACTCTAGGCCCACGAGGTAGGTCTCCCCAACCTTCTTCCAGCATAACGGTGACCTCAAGGGTCTCCTGTATAGGGCCTCATAAGTTTCCATGCCAATAGTAGTGTGGTAGCTGTTTTTATACGTGAACTCCACCAAGGGCAGATGATCCTCCCATCTTAGGCTAAATTCTAACATGCACGCCCTATGAATATCCTCCAACACCTGGATAGTGTGCTCCATCTGCCCATCTGTCTGGGGGTGAAAATTTTGACTCATCTGTAGCTATGTCCCAAATTCCTCCTATAGGCCTTGCCACAATCGCGACGTAAACCTCCCTTCATGGTTGGAGATGATCATCAAGGGTAATTAATGAAGGTGGATGATCTACCGAATGTACAGCTACCCTAGAATCTCCACCAAACTCTACTCACTGATGGAAAGGAAGTGCTCCGACTTCGCTAGTCGGTCAACTATCACCCAAATGGAATCATGGACCTTCGCAATGCGTGTAAGACCTATTATGAAGTCTATATATGTGCCATCCCACTTCCAATCTAGGATAACAAGGGGCTGAAACAACCCTATCAGAACCAGATGGTTTGCCTTCACCTGTTGACAGGTAAGACATCGAGAAATGAAATCAGCTACATTCCGCTTCATGCTAGACCACAAAAAACTCTGCTGAAGGTCTCTATACATCTTCCCTACCCCATGATGTACAGCCAATGGAGAAGTGTGGAATTCCTACATCACCTCCTCCCTCAAATCCACTGGTACTACAGCTCACCCATGGAACAGGATCTCAAGATTCCCTCCTTTAGAATACCCATCGGGTGCATAACCTATGTATATCTGATCACTAAGTACCTCATTATTGACATCCCCCAACATTGACTCTCTCACACACTCAAGGAGCGAAGGATTCAACACCATAAACTGCATAAAATTTGTACCCTCCTGCTCCACCATGGTCAGCTGTAGGGAAACAAACTACTCTGAATCTTCCCGCACTAGACGAACCCGTGACAGGATACTAAGGGCATCGGCTACTACGTTTCCCTTCCCTGGAGTGTAGACTATCTCGAAATTATATTCTTGCAGAAACTCTAGCCAGCAACTTTGTCTCAGATTAAGATCCCTCTAAGTGAAGATGTACTTGATGCTTTGGTGGTCTGAGTAGACCACATAATGCTCACCCAAAAAGGTAGTGCCTCCATAACCTAAAGGCGAAGACCACTATCGCCAACTCCAATGTAGCAACCCAAAGCATAACGTACATGGGAATTACATTACTTTGGCATAATACGTAATACATGAAAAAAACATATGCCCAGAGACCGTATTTTTTTAGTGTCTTTGGAAACATAGAACATAATCTTATAACCATGGTGAATGATCTTAAACATCTCCCATAAAGATCTCCCCACTTTGGATTCCTTACCTAAAATCTTTCTTTATATCCTGAGAAAAATAAAAAATAAAAAGGGTGAGCTCAAATGCTCATTAAGGGTAAACATAGAGAACATAAAACAATCCATAAATATTTGAATGCAAAAAACTTGAACATAAATTATAAACATAAAAATCATGAGAAAATACATAAATATTGTAAGTATGTAAGGAATATATAATAAGGGAACATTATTCATGATAAAATGGCATCGAAATAAAGCACTTAATTGTGAAAAAAAATAAGAACATGATATGATTTCCATAGTAGCCAAGGCATTGCTGCCAAGACCATCTTAGTGAACAATGTCCCTTTATGAATGGAGTTCACTCCTCATTTTAGTCCTGTATCACTGAAAGAGATTAATATACCATTCCATCCATGTCTATCTCAAGAGATATAAATCTTTACCCAATGCATTGGAGGTAGATATAGGTACCACCCATCTCATAATGAAATCTTTTTTACTTGTGCCACAAAATAAACATAAAAAATTCATCATAACCTAAAGAATAAAATGGGTTTCATAAACATCATCCCATAATCACATAATCCATATAAAACAAATGAATATTTCATCATAAGAAAAGTGAAACCATGTAAATCACAGAGACATTATACTTGAAACATACACATATGAAATAATGTCATCTTAGATGGAAAATGGTTTTGATAAAACAATTGAAATGAATTCTTGAGGAAAATATCCTTTCTTCTTCAAAATCATTTTTTTTTTCAGAAAATGCCATAAAATTTTAAAAGAAAAGTATTTTTTTGAAAATATTCATAAAATCATGTAGAGTATGCTTCATAAAAATGAGGCGTTATGAAACCGTAAAAAATCCTTTCACTCTGTATAAGTTAAAAATAACATTTTTCTCATAATTTTGTCGAAAAAGTCAAAAACTTCCTCATATGGTAAACACAAGAAAGATTCTTTCCATAACACAATGTAAAAGTAAAAGAGGGGTATTCATGACTTTAAACATATATTAAAGAATATTAAACACTTTATTAAAAAAAATTCAAGTCCATGGTTGAAAAATATTACCCCAGTAGATACATACGAATAAACAATCTCAAATAAGGGTGAGATTGGAATAGTTATCCCTTACCTTATGTCCAATTTCTTCAGTATGTGTTCGAGAATCTTGTATAGTGGGTTTAAAAATATTAATAACTTGTAAAAGAACCATAATAATATTTATTATATCATATATGGTTCACTTATGTATTTATATTACCCATTCATTTGTTACTTCCATGTTAAAGCAACGTTTGTGGTAATATTCTTTTCATTTGTCGTACGTGTTTCGACTTGTTGTTCATGATAGTATTATTACTTCTATCAGGATTTACTTACTTCCAAAATGTAAATAATGATTTATATATCATTTATATTCAGTATATATATATATAAAATAGATATATGAATGAAATGAAATACACCGTTCATGGAGATGGTAGGTCGTACATATGCAAGAACACTGTTTTTCGTTTCCTTATTGAATTTAATGTAATTAAGTTGATGAAATACATATATATATACATAAATACATTAGAATTATTCTGTCATATATTTCATCATTACTCGTTATATATACTTTATAATCATTCGTGAATTGTTAACATGGGAAATGAATCTCATCGCGTCGTGGAGACGGTAATCTGTATTTACGGACGAGTGATGATATCGTTCCCGTATTTATTGAATGGTATTGGAGTGGATGATATAATATCATAGAATCAGTATGATGTTATAATAATTATATATATTTATTCTTTTCACCATTATACCCATCCATGTATGGTGGTGGGGGAAAACTGATTACACCACGGCGTGGAGACGGTATTCTGTACATACGCACGCGCGGTGATTTCATTTTTTGTAGGATGGATAGAAAGTAAAATAGGGTTGTTTCATATTTATAATAACTTATCAGTATATAATTAATATTTATGTTATTACTTTATAATGAAACAACTAAAGAAGAGGAAGTTGAAGAAGAATGAAACTAGAAACAGTCGGTAGAAGAGATTACCTCTTCCTCGACGCACCTCCTTTAAACATCATCTTAGGGCAATAGAGTTGGTCTTTTGAGAAGACCAGAACCTCTATGATGTAACTAGAGAGGTTTAGAAGAGGAATTTACCAGGTTTGGACGAGATTCAAGGCTCAAAAGGGTGGGAATAAAAGAGGTAAGGGGTTCCCTTTTATATGGGAGGAGAGAAGCACCTTAGGAAAAACTTAATATATTATTTTATAATAAAGTCATATTAGGTTTTTAATAGCTCCAAACTGATTTATTTTGAATCTAAGGTGGGGAAGGTTCGAAAGAATCTCAACCAATAGATTTTAGACATGTTTAGGTTACTATTTTAACATTATCATTTAGATTTAACTCTAAGTTAAATAATTTAACTTTTACTGTGTCTTCTAGTTTTCTTACACTATATGGTTAATAAAATTATTATAACAAGACAAAATAACCCCAAGTGGTTAATAATTAATATATATATCCCTATCCAATTCATTTGGCCCAACCATTTATTTTTAGGAATAAAATAACAATTAATAATATAATATTTATTTTAAAAACAATTTTATGTCAATTTTGACAATAATTGGTAATTGATTTTTGTGAAAACCATAACATCATTATTAGTTAAAAAAGGAAATTTAATCAATACTAAACTATCATATTAACCAAAAAAATTATTTTAATTTATAAAAAGTCTCAAATTACATTTATTTGGGTATTTATAACATCAATTATGATAATATTTCATTAATAAGGTAATTATTGCATCATAATTGTGTCATAAATAAATTAGATTATTTAAATTTAAAAAATTAAAAATACAATTAAATTATGTAGGAAAGATTTTCATCTTTCTAATGAATATTTATAGTATAATTTATCTTATGTATAACCCTATATTAAAAATGTTTTTTTTATTAAACTTTTATTTTACCTATTTTAACTATTCTTTAAATAAAATAATAATAAATATCCAATTCTAATCCAAGTGGACCTAAAGGGGAATATTTTGTTCCTAAGGTTGTTTTTGGTCGAATTACACTTCTCCAATATAATTAGGACATGTGTTAGGGTAATAATAATATCATTTTTACCCTTAATTACCCTATTTACTTTTAACCGTGGTAAAGAAAATAAATAGTTACTATTCACCAAAAATTATTTTTATCTTATTGAACAACATTTTACTCCTTTTATATTAACTGTGTTTCTCAGATTTTCAAAATTCCACTCACAGAAGCGGTAAAATTAAGTTTTATGTACGTTGGCAAAAAGCGCCTAGGAGGTAGGTACAAGAAGGTGAAAAGTTCAATAAAATTTTTATATATCTAAAATTATTATAAAATGACACCAATAAATTAAATTGAACTTATATAGGTATTATGTATCAATTTTTACCTAAAATAAATAAAATAAATATTTATTTAAATAAAAAGTGGTTTTTTAAATAGTAACCCAATGTTTTCACTATTCATCAAAAATTGAATGTTTTCAGAAAAATACCAAAAATTCAGCATAGGCTAATTTTGATATTCTGAATCCAAAAATGAAGTCCATTTTGAAAAATAAAATTTCAAAAAGTGGGTATTACTATAAATAATGGCTAGTTTTGTATAATATTTTAATAATATATCGTTGTTTAGTGAAACTCGGTATTGCATACAACACACGCTATCATGGAAGGTCGCGATTACGTGTAAAGCAAGCCAGGTCACTGTTGCTTATAGTGCAAGATTCCTTTGTTGTTGTGTATAATATAATCCAACCATTTTTCATTTATACATTGAATATATATATATATACACTCAATGTTGCGTAGAATAAATTCTATCAAACGAACTTGAAATTTTGTGTAACACGAGCCAAGAATAGTGTTGCATATTTGGTGTTGCGTATAGAACAAGCTAATTTTGGTGTCACATAAAATACAAGACATCAATGAAGTTAAAAAGAATAATTCTCATAAAATCTCAGGTTGTTAAATCCAAATTGTGAGTCGCATAATTCTGCTCATGTGGCCTCAACCGCCTTGACCCATATGCAATCATTTCCCCCTGCTGTATCATCACGCACCCAAGCTCAACTCCTAAAGTGTCACAATATACCACGAACTCAATGCCCTCCACTGGCAGCCTCAACACTAGAGCACTAGTCAGCCTCTACCTCAACTCCTCAAAGGCCATCTGGCACTGATCAGTCCAGGTGAACGGTCATCCCTTCCATGTCAACGCGGTTAAAAGGGAAAAAATCATAGAGAAGTATTCCATGAACCTCCTATAGTACACTACCAAACCAAGGAATATCTGCACCTCAAATAGATTCTTGGGTGGATCCCAAGCAAGCGCAGCCTCTTTTTTTGTGGGATCTATGGCTAAACCCTATTAAAAAATGACATGCCCCAGAAAGCGATCCTCATGAATCCAGAACTGACACTTTGAGAGCATCCCAAACAGCTGGTGCACCTGAAGTAAGTCTAAGACCATCCTCAAATGCTTTGTGTTCTCATCCTCTATCATAGAGTATATGAGTATGTTATCAATAAAGAAAACAACAAACTGGTCCAAGTACGGTTGGAATATCTGTTTCATCAAAGCCATGAAAATGGACGGGGCATTCATCATGCCAAAGGGAATCACTAGAAACTCATAATGCCCATAACAATAACAGAAAGACATCTTAGGGATTTCAGCCACACGAAACCACAAATGGTGGTAGCCATATTGAAGTTCAATCATGGAGAACCACTTCGCACCTCTCAACTAGTCTTAGAGGTCATCAATCCTCAGAAATGGTTACTTTCTCTTTATCATGGCCTGATTCAAGCGATGATAATCCACAAAAAGCTTCATACTCCCATATGCGTTTTTCACAAACAAAATCGGAGCTTCCTAGGGGGACACACTGGGTCTGATGAATCCCGTCTCATGAAGGTCCTCCACCTGAAGTCATAGCTCCCGAAGCTCTGTGGGTGCCATCCGATAAGCTGCACATGATATCAGAGTAGTCCCCGGCTGCAAGTCAATGCATAACTCCATCTCTTTCTTAAGTGGGAGTACCGGGAAAAACTTGGGAAAGACTTCCATGTAGTCCTCTACAATGGTAGGGATCCAGGTGCATGTAGAATTTGATACTCTGAGAGCCATGCTCACAATCTAGGGAGAAAAAAGTCATGGTCTTTTTCTCAGAGTACTTGTCTTCTCTATGATGAGGTCTTGCTCACCAAGAATGGTGAACCTCATCCCATCAGAATGCATGCCTCTAACTCGTCTTTGATGACATTCGATCTGGGCGTGAAACAAATAAATAAAATACATGCCTCGGATGAAGTCATAAGTTTCCATTGTGATGACTAGTAGGTCCCACGTGAAACTCTCTCCTCTGAACGACAGTTCGCACTGTCTTTAAACAATGGTCACTAACGAGGTACTTCTTGTAGGAACCTCGAGATTAAGCGTAGGTGTCAGCGCCTCTACTGGGAGCACCAACTCCCATACTGAATGTATCGATATAAAAGTGTGGTTGGCGCATTTTTTTACTAGTATAGAGGCAAGAGAAGAGTAAACACACAATGTACCTCGGACCATCTCATGTGCTGGGGGGTCAGGAACACCCATACCCTGATGCTTCCCATGGCCCCTCCCTCCAGTTCCCTGAGACTGGTGTGGGCTGCTCGGTGGTGGCGGTGGAAGGACCTCGAAATGTCATCCCCCACCTCATGGTCATGCTGATATGCTTGCACCGCCCCCTAAGGACCACCCTATCCTCGCCTGTGAGATCCCTGGTAATGGAGCTACCTCTACTGCTGCGGTGCACCCACTGCCTACAACAACTGCTCGGTATGCCTGGCCAGGAAGTCCCATGCTAGGTGACCCCTTCAGTCACAAGCAAAGCATTGGCTCTCTCCGGACTACCCTGATGCTCTACGGCGCCACTACGGTGTATGACCCTGCCCCTAAGTATACTCACAGAAGGTTCTCCTTGACTGAGGCTCTACTCTCTGTATCCTTCTTGCTACTGAAGACTCTGCCCTAAAGTGGCCACTATTAGGCCCTGTCATCTGGATTCCCTCATCCAAGAAGCTCTCTGTCACGAGCACCCGCTCTAGCACCTTGGCGTAATTAGTGATTCACTGGGGTAATACCTAAGCATGGATTTCCCTACGAAGTCCCTGATAAATCTTCCATACCCAAAAGTAACTATCGGGGATCATATCATGTGAGTAGCATGTCAGATCAGTAAACCAGGATAAGTACTATGCCATGGTCATACTCCCTTTCATCATCTCCAGAAGCTCTTTAAACCAAATGGAGCATAAACAGGAGGGGTAGTACTCCTCCTGGAAGAGCTGGTGGAAGCTATCCCACATGAGAGATGACTCGTCAAGGGTCGACGTAACCAACCCCCACCAATGCCCGACTGTCCCGAGGAAAAGGCCAGCAGCTAGGGATACCATCTGGGACTCTAGTTTTCATACCAGCCATAAAAGCTAGTCCAAGGACTCTAGCCATTCTTCTGATACAAGGGAAGCTAGGTCCCCATGGAACTTCTGCGGCCGCTGACGCTGGAAGTCTCCGAGCGCACTCATCCTACACTAAAGCTCGACCTGTGAAACAAATACTAACTTCCGCTCTCTAGATGGAGGGGATACCGCTGAACCACTGTGTTGTAGGAGGTCATATGAGGGTTCCTGATCTGACACCTCGTCGCTCACCAGTTCTTCATCATGAACTGGAGAGGGTAACCTGGCTGGCTGCTGTCGTGAGTACATCTAGAAAATTATCAAGGATTACCGCGATCAGATGAGAATATATATATATTTCAGTAATAACAAAGTGGAGATGACTCAAAAAGGATATTCAATGACTGAAGCCTACAATATGCATGTTCCAAATTCCCTGCAACAAGTGTCTTAGTGTGCCGAGTCGACAAACAGGTTTTCAGAGTCCTGGTGAATGGATACGTCGGCCGCCCATACCATGACTAGACTCCCCGGCCTGAGAGCTTCTCTCAAGACACGTTGACACTATTTCCCTAATTCCCTACCAATTACTTTTTAGGGGCATCCGAACAACACCCCAAGTAACAAACCACATTTGATACCACCTTTTCACGACCCAATGCTATCGGTCTCAAGCCACAACTACCCCAAGCCAGCCTCCATAGGCCAGGGGCTGGAGACAATCGTCGAAGGCATAACAATCATGGGGAGGCCTTTGACTAAGTACTTTTACACACACATAACCCACTCAATGCAGAAGTGCAGAGTAATAAGGAACCCAAAGTACAAATAACTATAACCCAACCACATTCATGCATAGACTTCTAAATAGGACAAGTAATGTGCTGAAAAGTACTGAGAAGATAACTGAATAGAAAAAGGGTAAACCATGCACCCAACCCAAAAGGTGCCACAACCCCAAAATAGGTAAAAAAAGTAAATAGATGGTGATTCTCACACCTGAAAGCCCTACTAAGACCACTGAACATAGCCCAAGATCATGTGCCCTCTATGCTCCTCTGTATTCTAGATCGACATGTCTGTCATCTACAGGGGCACACCAAGTGAGAGCAAATCCCAAGAAGGGGTGAGTATAAAAATACATAGTTGGATGCCTCGAAAGCTCGAGGGAGAAAAAAAGGGGGGGGTACTAAAACGGTGAGCAGTAGACAGAACAAAGAATAGTGTAAGAGTACAATAGGGAAAGTGCATCTCAACCCAACAAAATATGGAAGTAGACTTGTCCAACCCAAGAAGAACAAAACATGGAAATCACGTGGCATACCCTGCGCGTCTTCGCCCCTCCTAGAAGAAGTGTAACTGAACCCAAAGAGTGGGAACAGAATTAGGGTGTATATATATATGCTCAAAAATAAACCCGAACGAGTGTGTAAGTGGATCTCTATCTCCAAGCTTATCCTAGGAAAAGTCACCAACAGTTCTAGGGATATCCATCAGTGATTCCCAACAGTCCCACACATCAAATTTGTCTCATTGCTAAGTCGCACAACCAAATGTCCCGATCTGGTAATCACAGAGAAAAGTCACTGACTAGCCTCAAAGAAAGGGATGAGTCTGAAAGAAGCCATCAGGTAACCCACTACCCAACCCAACTGGAGGGTAAACCCTAAGAGGTCGTGGGTAACCCACTGCCCAGCCCACCTGGATGGTAGACCCTAAGGTGAATGGGTAACCCACTGATAGCCTCAATGGAGGGTAAAACCTAAGTTCAATGGGTAACCCACTGCCCAGCCCTACTGGAGGGTAAAACCTAATACACCGGTGGGTAACCCACTTCCATGCCCTACTGGAGGGTAAATCTGCAACTGTTCTGATAACTCCGCACTGCATGTACCATTAGTGGGTGTCACTAACATCGCAACCATGCGTTGGTTTGGAGTGCATAAAATGAACCTCTGACCAACGCTCTTTCATGTTTCCACATTTAATGAGATCTTGATGCTCTTGAAAAAACACATCAAAAAATATTATTCATTCACCACGAATGGACGTCGGGTGAAAAAGTCATTGTACGCTGCACACAACTTAAAAGAAGGCTCGTGGGGCCCATGACTCAACTCCGTCTTCAAACCCTGCAACTACCCTAGACTACTTCTTCATGACACCATGGTCACAATGCCACTGACAGTACCTAAAACAGACTCTGGATGTGCTCGCGCCATCTGAAGCCAGAATCCGGATAAGGCGCTAAGTAACGCTTAACGAACATACCCCCCCCCACCGATCTCCCATATCGAGAATTAAAATCACGGAGAAAATCTCAAAATATCCTTCTTAATCCAAGGATCGTGTCACTGCATACGTCACATGAATCTGACACTCGGTTTGCAAATTCGGGGCGTTTTAACGCCGATGGATGGAGACGGGGTGGGCCGGACTGGTTCGGCCGGTCCACCCCCTTTAGACTGGCGGTCCATGGCTCAGCAGCTTGGACTTCCTGGTCCACTGTGGCCCACAGTTCACCGCGCGGGCCACACCACCTCACCTAGAATTGATTAAGATGGTCCAGCTCCTCTCTCTGAGACTCGCGCTTCGCGGGTCTCGGTCGGCTCCCTGGGTCGCGACGACCCCGGTCTCGTGCCACATGCCCACTTGCGACGAGCACCCCTGCACTCCCATGTGCGCCACCCCATCCCAATCTCGCACTCACCCACTCCCCTGCAGCCATCTGCTCCACCGCCTGAGACCCGCCGCATTTCTACCGAGGATTCGCACCGCCGCCTGGAGCTCACGTTGCCACCTGGGGAGCCCATGTCGTCGTCTCCTAGGGAGCCCGACGCGCCCCCGTCACCTGGGGATCCCATCGTGCAGCCAACTTGGATGCCTGCCGCACCGCCTCCTGATCACACTTGACTACATAGAAGCCACCAGAAAAAGAATGGTATGGCCGGAAAACTTCCCGGGGCCACCCCGAACGCCCCGGGACTCGGATTTTCGGTCCAAAAAGAGAGTTGGAAAGCTCATATCGAAACCTATGAATCTATGGCCTCCACTATGAAAACAAACATCAATTCAAAAATATAAATTGAGTCCTAAGAATTTTTATAATTGAAATAAATGCATGACCCTACCTCGTAGGGCCTAGCCCGTCACTTCACAAATGATCTGCTGGATCCGCAACCACCTTGGAGAGGTGGGGTGAGGAGATTGAAGATGGTGGATTATATTGTTTGGAGAGATTCCTCCTAGGATGTTATAAGGGGAATAAGGGAGGGTGGAGGTGTTTAAGTACGGAAAATAATTAATTAAAATTAATTAATTCTTAAACACCCACCAGTGGGCCCGTACCCGAACTCTCGACGGGGTCGGGGTTAAGCCAACCCTAGGGTAAAATTCACGTTCTTAGTGCAAAGGCTGTATCATAATTTTAATCTGAGCCTCTGTTCAGAAGTTATAATGTTCACGCCTGAGGCCACTAAATTATGAAAACGCCCTGGCAGCGTTTTCCATAGAAGGGTTGCACCCGCGAAAGTTACACCCCTCCTAGGGTAAACAGCACGCTCTGGACTCAATGGTGACCTTGGTTTTCCCATAAAAGTAACCTTTTAGGAGTTATTTTGTTTATTTGGTGTGCCTAGTGTGAATGCATTTAAAATTTAATTTCATCCACACGGGGGCTCGGAATCACATGTCATCTGAACTCCCTGCTCTTGAATAACATCAAGAAAATTTCAAAGTCTCACAGGCTCAAAACCCGGGTTCTTACACATTTCATCTAAAATGATCAAAAACATCAAAAAATTTAAAAATAAACAAACAAAAATTTGAAACAAATACATTCTAATAATAATAATTATTATAATAATGAAAATCCAAAACTAAAAAGGTTCCCCTCACCCACACAAAAATTATGTAGTGTCTTCAATTCATTTAAATGGATTTAACAATATAAGTAGATTTTTTTGACTCACAACATACAAGAAAGAATAAAGGAGGGGTACAACCTGAATTATTCATAGTGAAATATTGAGTTAATCTCTTAAGTGTTTCACTGTGAAAACATATAAAAAATAACAAATGAAGACATAAGATATTTATTAAAATAAATTAAAGTCGAATATGATGTTATTAGAAGGATAGATCTTGTTTTAATCCCCCTGTGGGCCCTGGGTTTTGACTTCCTCCTGATGGGAAGTTACAATCCGTTATCCCAAATATGATGGTGGGTGAAGTATCTTGTTCCTTAACCAATAAAAATTCTTCCTTCTAGTATGAACTAATGCCTTTTTATTGAGGACTCCATAGATATAGTATTCCAAACCCACCTCCATGGTAATGAGATAAAATTTTCATGGTAGATATAGGATAATGAATGATTCCTCCTCCATCAAGCATTCTATTTTCCTAATATATTATTTATTCACTAGAGAGTTATCAAGGTATCCTAAATCATTGGAGTAATCATAGTTAATGTCATAGTTTAATTCTATTTGAAAAAAATTAAATCAGGAAGATTCAATATAATATTATTTCCATTTAAATTATGAATTTTATGTTTATATTTCTTCATGAAAATCAACTTCGATATCCACATGATATCCCTCTAATAAATGATCATAATTTTTGGGGAGCTCTAATTATTCCTCTTTAGGTTTATCTTTTTTTTCTTCAAAATCATCCTCCCTAGAAAAACATTAGTTGGTAGAATCTGAAAGTTTCAAACATGGGGAGGTGAAACAAAATTTATTTTTTATAAAATTATAAGATAAAGAGTTTAAGAAAATATCATACCTATATTTTTTTCATCTTAAATATCTTTATCAGTGGGAGAAACCTCTTAGAGTTGAGTAGTAGTAGATAGAGGCGGGTAGCCAGTCCCCTTTATTTCTTGGATCACCATAAAAGCAATCCAGGAAGACTATGGATGGATCTTCATGGACCATTGATTCTTTATAAAATTATAGAATGTAATGGGATAAATTATTTATATTTTGAGCCATTTCTTATATTCTATTAATGTCCCCACTTAGGACATCTATGAACTCTTTGAATTTCTGCTCCTTAATATTTGACTTCCAAAATAACCTCACCTGTGTAATGATAAGAGAAACACCATCATACCTGAAAAAAAAAGTGTAATAATAATTTGTTCCTTTACATGTGAGTAATTGTTTTGTGAATTAATGAAATGTCCATTTGAAAACAACATGGAAAAAGAATTTAAAAAAATTAATGGAAAATATCAAATATTAAAAATTTTATTTTGGCACTACGTCCCCAGAAATAGCACCAAGTTTGACGCATGCCTATAGTGGGGCATGTCAACATCATTTTTATAATCCGCACGGGTAGTCTAGTGATTAACCCTAAGAAGTACCACAAATATAAGTGCACATAAAATAGGTTTTCACTTTTAAATGAGAAAATAAATGTTTTGTTTTTAGTATAAATCAATATGAATATGATTGAAATGAAATTTCAAGTTGAAATTATTGAAAACTATGGTATTAGAATAGTGATTTGGTTGGGGTCAGTTTCCTAATTGTAATGTTATCATTGTTTAATTTACTTCAAACCATTTCATTTGAAATTATTAAAGTGATATTTCATAATATTTTCCTCTCACTTACATTGTGAAATTATGATGGTGAGAGAAAACCTTACCAATATATCAGTTTGGTCTACTCTAAATCCATGTTAAAAATATTTGCAAGGAATATCCTCATTTGGCTTGGGAAATACCTGAACAAGACTTCTTTATCCCAAAAAATCAAGAACAGCCACTACCCCATTTACATGTACTGATGATTGTTAATTACTTCTCCATTAATCCCATGTCTATTCCATCGTATATAAAATAGAAATCAGTGGGAGAGATAATGATTAATCACAAAAGAAAAATCAATAACAAAATTAAAAATCATGAATGATAGCACATTATAATATATTATTCTATATTAAATTGAAAACACCTTTAAAGAAAAGAGAAATTCGATTCAATTATGTCCAAGAACTCAAGCATTACATAATAGAAAAGAAACGATTCCCCAATCACTCAAAAAGACTACCCCACTATGGTAAGGGTAATCAAGATTAGAGGAGAAGAATTATGTGTTACAAATCTATGAAAAAGAAAAAAAATAACAGAGATAAATTTTAAAAATTTATCCTCCTTGTTGTCCCAGAAGGAATGGTATGGGATGAGATGCCTTGATAGGGAGGAACTCCCCTCCTTTTATAGGCCGAATTTTTCCCTAGAAAGTTGACATATTATGGACCCAATAAATGACCTCTTCACACATCTAATCTTTATTTAATGTTGTTCATAAATGTCTTTTCTATCTCTCTTAAAATTTTCATTGTATTTTGACATATATTCCGAGAGTTATTCCCATTTTAATCAAAAAATTTATTATGTCTAGTTAGACACTCCAAATAGAAAAACTATTGATTAGAATGCCTTAATGGCCATTAAAATGGAAAATTAAAACATTAAATCCTTAATAATGGATGTTTAAAAACTCCTTTTACATCCACCCACCAAATTTAATAGAAATTGGGCTCACCATGAAATGGTTTGTGACCCAACACCAAAACTAATCAGATCTATAAATAGTTTTCATGGTCAAAATTGTGAGATTCATTTGAGCATCCATCTGGTTGATTCATAATTTGTTCAAGAAGGATGAAACGAATCGTGGAATATTTGTAATACTAAAAAAAAATAATTTTAAAATTTTCATTAATATTTGAAATTTTATGGCCAAAAGAATGAAATAATTTAAAACATTTAAAAATATGAAATATTCAATTTTACAATTAAACTCAAAATACCACCAATATCAAAAAATGTGGCAATTTATCTTAAAGTAACACTTTAGTGGGATTTAAAAAATTTAAATTCAATATAAATTTAATGAAAACATTTTCTTTATCATGGGTCTACATGAGATGTATTAGGGGTCACAAGACATGTGACCTCGCATGGATTCCAAATCATATCCCTTCTAGCACATGGCTTGGTTGTCTATGAAGCAGTATACATTATGTTTTGTTGTCACATGGAATGTGTATTATGCTCGGGGCATGATCATGATCTCATAAAAGATCCATTCCCATTTTTGGTCAGAGTAGATGACTCAAGAGGGGGGTAAATTGAGTATCTATAAAATTTTTGTTAAAAAGGTTCCTTACAAAATAATATCCTCCTATAAAAATAATAAACAAAGTTAGTATGTATAGAATTTATAAATGTATTGAAGTTTCAACTTGGTTTTCATAATATTGATTAGTCCTCAGAATTAATAATCTAATGATTAGGAAAACTTTTGAAACAAACCTACCAATTCAACACAGATGTAAAAAAATGCTAAACTAACTATCAAAGTTCAGTTTATCTTAATTCCAAAAAAAATATATAAAAATATACTATTAAAACAAAAATGATGAAACAAGATGTTTAGTCTCAAGCATAGACATTGTACTCTCCACTTTGTGATCACCAGCAACCAAATAGTCTATATTAATAAACTTTTGATCCACACCCCAGATCAGGGTTAAGAACTACACACTGGATTTCCAAGCCACACTTGACCACTACCATAGTTATTTGTGTGAAAAAACATATAAACAGATCTCATAGGATCTTTTCCACAGTTCAACGTGGGATACAAGTGTAAAAAGGGATTGAGAGTGAGGATATTTTCTATCCTCCAGTTTATCTCACAAGACTCTGTGACATTCAAATTTATATAAACACTGCTCAAAATAGTAATTATAAGAACAAAACAAAGTAATGAAAGAGAATAGGGTTTATAATTCTCTATGTGTTATACAGTAATGCTCTGAATTCAATGGATGTTGACGAAATGATATTTGAGTTCTCTTATGAAATTTGGATTCAGAATAGAGTGTCATAGTTTCATGTGAAAGAGTTCAGCTCTTCTCTGGGAGGATGTTCAACAAGCTTCAGTTGGTAGTTACTAGGTATCCCCATGATTCATGTTTCTCTCTTAACAATATTTTTAGTTAGCACAATCTATATTTCTGCATGTCCTTAAAGCTCTATGTGTATCTATATATCTCTGTGTATCCATCAATTTTTGAGCTCTAATTGAAGTCCTTTTATACTTAAAGATACACTAGGCATAAATATCTTTTCATGTGCATGTACCTCGTATTGTCTATGGATAGTCCTAAAGACAACAATAAATAATATCAGAAACATTAATATTTTATAAATATTACTGTTAGAAATAAATTTGAATTAATAAAATTGGAAATGTTATTTATTACTATCGGAGAGTCATCTTTGGTCTGTTGTCTTCGGTTTGGTAACACCGGTCTGTCATGTTCGGTGTTTTGACTTTGGTGTGTTGACATCGATATGTCATCTTCTGTGTGTCGACTTCGGTCTATCATCTTTAGTGTCTCGACTTTGGTGTTTCACCTTCAGTGTGTCGAATTCGGGGTGTCATATTCGATGTGTCATCTTTGGTGTGTCGACTTCGATGTGTCGAATTCGGTTTGTCGACTTCAGTGTGTCGACTTCGGTGTGTCGGACATTGGGGTGTCGAACATCTATGTGTCAAACCAACCATCGGTGTCACAGAATCTAAAAAGATGTGAAATGTCTATCTTACACAAAACATTACAAGACTAACTATTATCCAAAAAATACATGTAAATACACTTATAAACATATTATTCAGGAATATATGTTTTTAACTTATTTGAGTATATTTTTCTATGTGACATAATTAATTTACATATAGATTTTAAAATAGCATGAAAGAGTATAATCTGTATATTGAAATTATTTGTGACTATTAAAACAACAAAATCATAGAGGGTCCAAAAATCTCCCCCTTTTGATAATCACAAATTATGGCAGACATGAAAATATGTAGAATAAAGATAGCTCGACAAAACATACTGCACCGAATGTAATTTAAAAATAGAAAAAAAAATTTCCTTGCTTTTACTTTTAAAACAAAGCTCCCCCTCAGTAAATGGATTAAGTTGAGTACATTCCATGTGTCCTAAACCAGAAAACCTCCCCCATACAAAAATAATGAATTCCTTTTCCCCCTTTTGGTAATACAAAAAAGAAAAGCAGAAAGGAGAAATAACATAAAATAAAGACAATAAAAATATTTCCATTAATAGGCATAAAAGTACAAGACAAACAAAAGGACCAAGTCCTTATAAAAAAGAAACAATCCAACGCTAAGGGTTTGGATACTGATGAGGTTTTCCTTTTTCTAAAGGATCTAAGGGAGAAGGATAAGGTTTGGAACTGACAGAGGGAAGAGGTGGTATAAAGATAACACCAGGAAGGGAAAAACCTATAGGAACATCGGCTACAAAGTTAGGCTGGCTTTCTAACAGCACGCGACTTGGTGGTCGCTCTGGGATGAATAGTTGGATCTGGGAAAGATCTTGAGAGACAGTCATTGGTGCTGGAGGTCGAGAGGTAGTACCAATTGATGTAGCTGGAGGGACCACAATAGCCTCATCCTGAACGTGCAGATAAGGTTTGAGCAGGTTGATTAAGTCATTAATTATTTCACCACGATATTTCATGGTTTTCTCAAAGTCATGCTTATTTTACCTAAATTTACTTAGAAAAGGGGTAATCTCCTTCAATTTATGGACTTGTTTCTTGAATTCTTCTGTGACTAGAGGAATTTTAAGATTTTCTATGAGAAACTGGAAACTATTGATGAGATCATGCTTGGTATAAATATTAGTGAAATACTTATCCCCCTTTTCCCGAATTTCTTCTTGAGATGAAGAGGCTTCATTTGTGCACTACCTGACCATATTGTAGAAAAGGACTGTATTTCAATGTAATTTTTCAAGGGTTTGTATTTATTAAACACTCTGATGTTTTTGAATATCCTCTCTTATTACAACCTTGAGTGACTCCAAATCAGCAACAACACTTTTTTCCACTCCTGGAACTAGATGGACCAATCAACATTTTACCAAGCTCTTCATTCAACTTCATCAGGTCCACACTGAGTAGATGAGTTACCAAGTTTTAATGAACATGCAGAACACTGCTAAAGGAGGTCTAGAAGTTAGAGGTTAAATAATTTAAATCATTTCTAATATTTCTTACTTCCCCACTCAGCAAGGTATTGTGTCTAATAATGGTTTCTAGTGAAGTAATGTGATTCGGTTTAATCTTCTAGATTAATATTCATCTAATCTTTATTGCATCAGTATTTGAGATACCTGATGAAGTGAAGGATTCATTTCTGGATCCCACTAAAGCTATCACATACTCACATATATCATTTTTTAATTTATACGAATTAGCCTTAGTGTCATAGTCACTGGGAACTGACTGAGCTACATGTTCTACTTGTGGAGGTGCAACTGGTGGAACAGGTTCATTATGTTCCGGTTTATCTTGGACTTGTGGAGAAGAAGTAGGAGGTACCCTCTCCTCATCTAAGTCATACTCTAAACTGAAAAAGAATGTATCCATGATCATTATTAAATTCTCCATTTCAGTTCCAGTCTCTTTGCTAAGTGGTATCAATTAAGATCCTTCTTCCCTGAGGCTTAGGAACAACATCATCAACTTCTTTATTCTGGTCTCGGACCATTACAACTTTAATGGGAACTTGAACCAACCGAACATCGGGTTCTTCTTGTGCCCCAGATACTTCAACTTCACCAGGTTATTCCTCAAGTTGAGAAAACAGAACTACATCTTCTTCATCTTTGACAGTATCCATAAGATCATTCAATTCCTGAATGATCTTCTGATTTTTATCATTAGGAAGGGGTGCTTTTTCCTTGTGTTCATAATCTCAATGACCAACACCCTATTGTCCAGCAAGCTCGACACCATCACCAGCTCCATGTATAGATTCCTCACTATATCTATCAACCACATGTTGTCCCATTTTTAGATATTCACTCACATGCTCATCATTTCCTCCATTATCACCATCACCATCATCGCCATCGTCATCATCATCTGATTCCTCATCAGATTTACTAAAATAGCCTTTAACTCCAGTAACATCAGTTTCTTCCACATCCTCATCACCTAATAAAGATTCTCATGATGGAAATTCCAATGGTGGACTTGTAGGTCCGTAAGACCCATTTTTGGGACTTTTAGGAATATCAGGATTACTCCTATAATCAAAAGGAGATCTTTCTTCCCTTAGCACTTCAGGCTCAACATCCTCATCAGAATAATCTCTACCCTCTCCTGGTTTGAGACCAAGATCAACTTGGTCCTTTGGTCTAGAATGGTGGTAAACTATATTTAAATCCTTATATATCCTTTCCTCATCACCTACCCAACATCTCTTCCATGGGTTTCATAAGACTTTCATCCCCTTAAAAATGTCTTTTTGAAGACAAAAACTACTACATGAACTTATCACTTCATCTCCATCTTCCACACAACCTACCCTTTTCAACATGACATACATCATCCTCAGATAGTACAAGCAGGTTTCCTTCTTAGATGAAATAATCATATCAGGTATATGCACCATTAAATACCTACATAGGTTTACGTTTATCCCATGTTTCAATAAAAATATCAAGAACACATCCTGATACTTCACAATAGAGAAATATCCTTTCCTTGGGTAGATTTTATGTTGTATGAACTTAAAAAGCACTCCCACTTCACCTCTAATTTCATTTGGAACAGTCCACCTAGATTCTCCATTTCTTGTAATCTCCTTTATAGCATCTTCATAAGATAAAAAATTACAGTAATGCGTAATATTACCCGGATAGTCAGCAAATACATCTTCATGAGGCATTTTAAGCATTCAGCCAATTCCTTAGAAGAAAAATCTATCTTCTTTCCCTTTACTACTAACATCATCTTTCTTTCCTCAGCATCATCCAGGGATATCATAAAATGTTGATAGAAGTCATGCACTATATTTGGAGAATATGGTCTTTCATTGTTGGTGAACCAAGTGATCCATCACTGAGATTCCAATACATTCAAAAAAAGATTTTCATGATAGAATCTACTCACCATACACTTTTTTTTCAGCCATAACCACTCGGCTTTCCATGCTCTATTTCGCAGCCCCACTGGTCTCACCTTTCTAACTCATAGCAGGAGGAGATTTTCTAGGTTCTTCCATTGCACACTTGGTCCTCACCATGACAAGACTTCAGATTTTAACAATGATGGGAGGTCAACAGTCAAGAGGAAGAGTGAAAAAAGGCAGAAGGCTTTATGGATAAGGAGACGGTGAAAGGTCAGGATGGATTGAACTAAATACATCATTTAGGTATTGTAAATCTTAAATCATAAAAATTAAAATGTAGAAAAATGAAGAATACAAAACAGCTTAGTTTTATTTAAAACAGATAGAATCTTCAAAACAATCCATAAATACATAGGTGTCACTGAATCATTTTAAAGGATTGGATTCTTAAGATCAGTTTCAAGGGATCAGTTTTAGAATATTGGTTTCAAGAGATCTGTTTCATGATGACCGGTTTCAAGAAGATTATATTCAAGAAGATCAGTTTAAATAAGATCGGTTTCAAGAGGATTGGTTTCAAGAGATCAGTTTTAAGGATCAGTTTGACAAGATCAGTTTCAAGGATCGATTTGACAAGATCGGTTTTAAGGATCAGTTTGACAAGATCATTTCAAGGATCGGTATCACAAGATAGGTTTTAAGGATAGTTTTGATAAGATAGGTTTCAAGGATTGGTTTGATAAGATCAGTTTCAAGGATGAGTTTGACAAGATCAGTTTTAAGGATCTATTTGAAAATATTAGTTTCAAGGATCATATACAGATTTACCATTCCTAGTTCATGTATATTGTAATTTAATATCTCATAATTTAATGGTTTAGTGAATATATCCTCAAGAAGATGTTCAGTACTAATAAACTCAAGAGTTATATCACAATTTTGATAATGATCTCTCAAAAAGTGATGTCTTACAATAATATTCTTTGTTCTAGAATGAGAAATTGGATTCTTAGACATTTTAATAACACTTTTGTTGTCATAGATTATGGGGATATGTCAAAATTAAAATCCATAGTCTAATAAGGTTTGTTTCATCCACAAAATTTGTTCACAATAACTACACGTAATAGTTTGTTCTGCTTCAGCAGATCATAAAGCAACTGGATTTTACTTTTTACTACACCATGATATTAGTGACTTTCCCCAAAAGTGACATGCTCTAAAGTTACTCTTTCTATCTAACATACATCCACCAAAACGTGCATCTGAATAGCTAATTAAATCAATAGGTTGTCCTTTTGGATAGAACAATCCTAAATTAGTTGTATACCTGAGGTATTTGAAAATTATTTTAACATTATTTGGGTGTGACCCTTTTGGGTTTGTTGGAAATCTTGCACACATACACACACTGAACATAATATTTGTCCTACTTGCAGTTAAGTATAGAAAACTCCCAATCATTCCTTTGTAAGCAGTTTGATTAACTTATTTTCCATTTTCATCAAGATCTTACTTACATGTAGAAATCATAGGGTTTTCACTACTCTTAATGATATCAAATCCATATCTTTTCAATAGACATTTTGTGTACTTGATTTGATTTAAGATAATACCTTCTTTATTTTTAATTATTTTAAATCCAAAAAAATATTTAAGTTCACCCATTAAACTCATTTCAAACTCACATTGCATTATGTTTGAAAAATCATTACATAAACAATTTTTAGAAGATACAAAGATAATATCATCTATGTATATTTGGGCTATTAAAACTTTTTTCGAAACTATTTTTATAAATAATGTAGGATCTGCAAGTCCTTTTGTAAAACCATTAGAAATAAGACAATTACTTAACCTTTTATACCAAGATCTTGGAGCTTGTTTGAAACCATATAATGCTTTCAATAATTTGACCACATGATATGGAAAATGCGGATTTGTAAAACATGGGGGTTTTCAACAAAAAAAATAATCAATTATATAACCATTCAGGAATGCACTTTTGACATCCATTTGATAAGTATTAAATTTTAAGTGTGCTACATCGGCAAGTAAGATCCTAATTGACTCAAGTCTAGCTACTAGTGGAAAATTATCTTCATAATCAATTACTTCTTCGTCATTATATACTTGTGTAACTAGTATAGCTTTATTTATAAATATATTTCCAACTTAATCAACCTTATTTCTAAACACCCATCCGGTTCTATTGGTAAAAGTAACTTTAGGTCTATCTACAAGTTTCCAAACATTATTTCTCTAAAACTGATAAAGTTCTTCTTGCATGGCCATTAACGAAAATTCATCATTGATTATATTATTGATATTTTTAGGCTCAAGATGTGACAGGAAGGCTTGATGTTCAACTTGGTTTCTCATGAAAGCTCTGGTTTGTGTTCCTATATCAAAATCTCCAAAAACAGTAGCTAAGGGATGATTCGTAAGGGTTCTAGTTGGTCTAGAGAAAGTAGGACTTCATATTTCAGGTTGGTCATATTGATGTTGTTCACTATATTTAGGATGTGGAGAATTACCAAAACTATAAATTTTCTCAGATTCCATCACATGATGATTTGAGGTTATATCATTAATGTCCATATTGAACATATCCTCTTAAATATTTTATAGTGAGGTCTTGGGATCATGTGGGTCTACTTCCTCAAACTTGATGTGAACAGATACCTCTATATATTTGGTTTTATTATTAAAGAATCTATAGGCTTTACATGAGTTAGAATATCCCAGAAATTTTCCTTCATCACATTTAGGGGAATATTTATCTAAATTATCATTAGTATTTAATATATAAACATTACATCCAAACACTTTTAAATAACCTACTTTGGGTTTCCTATTATTCCACAACTCGTAAAGAGTTTTCTTAAGAATGGGTCTAATAAAGACTCTGTTTATTATGTAAAAATTTGTATTAACAACTTCAGCCGAAAAATAAATGGGTAGATCATATTCATTAAGCATAGTCTGAGAAATTTCCTATAAGGTTCTATTTCTTCTTTCTACCACACCATTCTGTTGAGGTGTTCTAGGTGCATAGAAGTTATGATTATAGCAATTTTGTGAGAAAAAAGCATCAAAATCTAGATTCTCAAACTCACAACCATGATCACTTCTTAAGGACTTAATCTTAAGTCCACTAATATTTTCTACAGTCCTAGCATACTTGGTAAAGTGTAAAGAAGATTCACTTTTATGAGCCAGAAAAAAGTTCCAGGTATACCTAGATAAATCATCTACAAGAACATAATCATAGTGCTTCCCATTGTGACTATCAATTCCATATAGTCCAAACAAGTCCATGTGAACCAACTCAAGAGGTTGAGAAGTAGTTACTTATTTCTTTGGTTTGAAAGAGATTTAATGTTTCTTTCCTTTTGGATAAGGATTACATACTTTATTGTTTGGAAACTCTAATTTGGGTAAGTCCCTAAGTAAGCCTTTTCTATTTCACATCCTATGAGAGTGTATATTACAATTTCATAGTCTTCTATGCCAGACACAATACTCTTTGTGAAATTCATTTAGACAAGAGACATTTTGTGAGGATAGTGTGTCGAGATTTATAGCATAAACATTATCATTTCTAAAAGAAGTAGATACTAAATTATTCTTGGCATAAAAAACATGGTATGACTCATTTTTGAATTTAACATTAAATCCATCATCACACAGTTGAGATATACTGAGATGGTTATACTTTAATCCTTCAATATGCAACACTTTAGAAATTGAAATAGAGTTAGGGTTACCAATCTAGCCTAGGCCGATGATTTTTCTTTTACCATTGTCACTAAATGTGACATGTCCTACATCGATCTTGATAAGAATTTTAAATCTTGAAAAATACACTATCATATGACTTTAACATCCAGTATCCATGTACCACATCTTTTTACAAGATCTCTTTTAGAAGAATTCCTAAAAAATAGTTTAACCGTGAAATGTGTTTGGAAACCATTTTTTTTCTGGGTCCACATACATTAATAATATAAGCCTTTGGAACCCACAACTGTTTTATAGGATTATTATATCCATGAATATAATGTGTTTGAAAAGTAAACTATATTTATTCATAAAAAATTAGATACAGTAAAAGAATTTTTGGAACTAGAAATTACACTATAACTCTGTTTTTTTAAAAAAGTAGCAGATTTTCCAGATTTGGGTACTAAATGTGATAAGTATAAATTCTTTTCACCTGGATGATATCCTATCCTATAAGTATACTTAAGAGATTTTTGATTACCCATCATTTGAGAAGGGTTATTTTTTACATTATTAATCATTTCTAACTCATTCATCGATTGTTCATTAGACATTTTTAAGTCATTATTCCCTTTAAGAAGTTGGACATTTTTCTCCTTTTCAGTTGTAAGTCCAGATTTAATAGTTAAAATAAGAGTATTATGTTTCTTAAAATATTTATATTTATCTTTCATCTCATTACTGGTTTCCTCTAACATGTTGCAATATTCGAATAATTCATCATTTTTTATATTTTCATACTCACTTTCAGAATAATAAGTGTTATGTGAAAGAGATTCCAAGGCTACCTCGGTTGTGTTTGACATAAAAGACATATTATCCATATATTTCTCATTTTGAGAAGAGTCAAATTCACTAGATCTATCCTCAGATGCACTCTAGGTGGCCTTCATTTCTTTCTTATACCTTTTATCTTTATTTTCACACTTTTTCTTGTATTTCATCTTCAGTCAGTCAACATTGACAGTTCCTTTCCTTTTATATTCATAATAGATTATCTCTTCTGATTTATCATTTTCCTTCCAATCCCATTTCCAATTTCCTTTATTATCGTACTATCCTTTGTAACTGGGATTTTTGAAGAACTTATTTTTTCCTATATAATTTCTTGAATCCTTTAGCCAACTAGGCCATTTCTTCGTCATTGTCAGAAGCAACTTCATAACTTCTTGAGCTTTTGACAGCACCTTGAACTGTCTATTTATCTTTTCTTTTGGACACAGTTGTCTCGAAAGCTACATTATTTCGTTTTGGTACATCATATTCTTGATTTACCATCAGTTATTCTTCATAAATCATTAATTTTCCAATAAATTCCTTCACTTGCATTTTAAAAATATCACATGACTCTATGATAAACAATGATTTTCCTCGCCATCTTTCTGGTAGGGATCGCAGAATCTGTATGATCAACTCTTTGGCAGTTACTTCTCCTCCTAAATAAATCATGGTATTCACAATTTCATTTTACGTGAGATACTTATCAAAAAATCACTTATTAGTCTTCATTGTAAAGTTATCTTATTTGATAATATAAGTATTCAATCACATTTCTTCAACATTAGATGTTCCTTCATGAGAAACAGAGAGTGTATCCCAAATTTCATGTGCAGTTTGGTAAGAAGAAATATGGTTAAACTCTTCATCTCCTAGTTCACAGTACATATCATTCATTGCTGTACCATTATTGTTATATGCAGTAATTGTAGGTCCATCCCAATTGTTTCTAGCTATTTCAGGTATTATATATTTACTATCAATAGTAGTACAGATTTTAAATCCCATAATTTCTAGATGTATTTTCATTTTAAGCATCCACTGAGGATAGTTAGTTCCATTAAAGAAAGGTTTTTATTTAGTAGCAACCCCTTATAATCTATTTTCCATGGCAACAGATGTAAAATAATTTCAAAGAGATAATAAATTAGAAATAAAAGAAATTTTAAGATCTTTGAAACACAACTATAATCACAATTGACATGATTCAAAAAACTTACAATAACATTCAAAACCTCTTATACAAAAAGTTTTTCGGAGTAGATGACTCAAGAGGGGGGTGAATTTAGTTTCTATAAAAATTTATGTAAAATAGGTTCTTTTCAAAATAATATCCTGCTATAAAAATAATAAAAAATATTATTTTTTAGTGAATCTATAAAAGTCTTGAAGGTTCAACTTGGTTTTTTCAAGATTAATTAGTTCTCATATTTACCAATCTAAAGATTAGTATTTTTTTTGAAACAAACCTAGTAATTCAAAATATATGTAAACACTTGCTAAACTAACTATAAAAGTTCATTTTATCTTAATGCTGGAAATACAAAATAGATAAAAATATAAGATAAACAACACGATGGATAAAACAAGAGGTTAAGTCTCAAGAAGTTACTTGGTCCTCTACAATTTGTGATTACTGGACACCATAATGTCTATATTAATAAAATTCTGATCCACACCATGGATCGGGGTTCACAATAGCACGTAGGATTTCTTGGTCACACTTGACCTCTACCACAGTTATTCATGGGAAAAGACAAATAGACAGATCTCACAAGATCTCTTCCACTGTTCTACGTGGGATAAAAGTGTAAGAAGGTATTGAGGGTGAGGATATTTTGTTATCCTCCATTTTAGCTCAAGAGATTGTGTGAGATTCAAATATATATACTCACTTCTAAAAATACTAATGATAAGAACACATTAGAGTTATGAAATAGAATAGGGTTTAGAATTCTCTGTGTGTTATGTAATAATTCTCTAGATTAAATATATGTTGAGGAAATGATATTCAAGTCCTATTCTAAAAGCTGGCTTCAGAACAGAGTGTCACGGTTTCTTGTGAAATATTTCAGTTCTTCTTTTTGAGGATGTCCAGCGAGATCATATAGGTATTTGATAGGTGATCCCAAGCTTCATGTTTTTCTCTTTTCAATATTCTGAGTTTGAATAGTCTATATTTCAAGGTGTTCTCTAAGTTCTACGTGTATTTGTAAATGTCTGTGTGTCCATCAATTGTTGAGCTCTGATTGAAGTCCTTTTATACTCCATGATTCACTAGGAATGAAGATATTTTCACGTGCATGTACCTCGTATTGTCTACAGATAGAAATATAGACAATATTAAATAATGTCAGAAACATTAATTTGACTAAATATGACCCTTAAAAATAAATTTGAATTAATAAAATCGAAACAATTATTTATGGCTATCAGTGAGTCATCTTGGGTTTGTTGTCTTCGTTTTTTTAACATCGGTCTGTCATCTTCGGTGTGTCCACATTGGTGGGTCGACTTCAGTGTTTTCTCTTCGGTGTGTCGACTTCGGTCTGTCATCTTCATTGTGTCGACTTCGATGTTTCATCTTTGGTGTGTCGACTACGGTGTGTCGACTTCGTTGAGTCGACTTCGGTGTTTCATATTTGGTTTGTTGACTTTGGTGTGTCGACTTCCGTGTGTCGTCTTCGGTGTGTCATATTCGGTGTGTCAACTTCTGTGTGTCGACTTCGGTGTGTTGAAAATCGGTGTGTTGAACATCAGTGTGTCAATCATCGGTGTGTTGAACATCGGTGTGTCGAACAAACCATCAGTGTCAGGGAATCTAAAAAATTATGAAGTGTCGGTCTGACACAAAACATTAAAAGATGAAGTGTTATAAAAAAATACATGTAAATAAACTTATAAACATATTTATTCATGAATATAAGTTATAGAATTATATGAGAATATTGTTATGTATGACATAATTTATTTACTTAGATATATTCCAATGGAATGAAAGAGTAGAATCTGTATATTGGAATTATTTGTGATTATGAAAACTAAAAAATCATAGAGGTTACAACACCCATGAAACTATCCATGTTTCTAGCGGTTACTGAGTACCAGGTCATGCATGTGTAACTGAGGGCATGCATGTGTACTCCCAAAGTAAATGGCCTATGGGGGGCCAAATGGGATCCAGGGTGTGTACCCTTAGTACATGCCAAGTTAGATAGCTAGGGTCACATGGTGTATGTTCCCTCTACATCTAATGTGGTATTTAACTCCACCATGAAAACATAATCACCATATAAATTTGGACTACCTGGAGTGTGTTCATCATAGAACATGATAGGTATATTATGATTTTTAGAACACCTTGATCTTCACTCATTCGATAGATTGACAACCAACTCCACCTACTGACTACCCAAAACTAGAGTATACCACAACAAGTAATTGATTTTGGAACATCGGTCACTGGAAGGTCGAATCCCAGTCCTCCTGAATGAATCCCCAAAGTCTTTCATTGCTCGTGGAACCTCCCACTACCTCGCCAGGTCCTAATCAATGGTGGGATCACATGAATCCTACATTATACCTCAGTCTTTTTTTAATCCATCAATCAATGTGTCTTTCATGATACCATTAAAATTCTGGGGGTTCAATCATTCTTGAACCCACCAATTAAATGTTGAAACGTTACCACAAAGTCAAATGGGGAAGAAGTCAATGTCCAGAGATGGAAATTTCTCATAAAGGACGTGAATCCACCATTATCCATGAGTTATTTTCCAATTACATCATAAAAAGGGTGAAAAAAAAATTATCAATGAGTTTAACAGTATAAATGAAATAATCAACCATTTGCAAGTCTAATGTGATATCTATAAATTTCAATGAAATAAAATTAGTATTATGGTTCAAACTAGATTAATTAAAATCGGTAAAAAACAATATACATTAAGAACCTCAATTAGGGTTGATCGTTGGTGAATAAATTTTTTCTAGTGATGTAGATGGATTATTACATTCATTGCACTTTGAGGCACATTGATCTATTTATTATTTGTCATCTGACCGTGATTAACTAATAAAGCATAGTGGAATCATCCTCCCAAAAATATCAATGTTACGTGAATAACCATAGATATTTTCTATCATATAATATCTATATAGTAAAAATATTTTTCAAATTAAATCAACTAATTAACTTAAATATTTAATTTTTTTCATTTCATGTACATTCCAATGGATTCCTCATCCGAATGTCAAGATCCCACTAAAATTAGGTCACTCCTTGTGTAATTCCCACAATACATATTCAAACATTGAATCAAATTTATTATTAGGGAATTATTAGAAAAAACTATGCATGGGTGACATAAATTATGTTTAATATTTTTATGAAATTAATTTCAGTATCACTGAGCCTAGAAATTGTGCATCATTTTACCAACAAGATCTGAAAATATTTCTTAATATATTTATTAGACAGAAAAGAAGAAAACATAGTCTCTATGTGAAATTAATATTTAATGAGTAGAATATTTTTATAAAAAGTAATAGTTTAATTAATTAGTCTTTATTGAAAATTTATTACATGTTTCCAATATTTATCCTTCATTGTATCTTGAATTCAACCCCATTTTTGAGAGGTTTGACATTTCTCCATAACAAACATGATGCATAGAAATGAAAGAAATGAAAAATAAATCCTAAAACATAGTTAATGTTATATATAAGAAGGATGACCACCAAAACCATCAATATAAGGATAATAGGATAGAATTGGGGGGAAATTTTGATACAAAAAACATAAATTCCAAAACATCACTAATTCCAAGATCTTAGACCGTAGATCCCTAAAATAAACTAAATTAAATTATTGATTATAGTTTTAAGTATTGAGATTATCTGGTGAAAAAAAATCTTTTGAGAATAATGTAATGGTAGTTGATAATGTAGTGACATTAGGTAAAAAAATGAACATGAGGACCAACTAAAAATGCTAGAGAGTAGACAACTATTTTATGAACAAAAAATAAAACAAAAACACATGGATAAAGTGAGATAATTTTCATGATATTGGGAGAGTTACCAAATATATTATTCATAATAGGGGAAACCAAATGAATGAATACCAGATATATACTAAATTAGAATGCAATATGTGGATTAAAACAATATCTAAAGCATAGTGATGGTAGAAAAATGATATAGAAAGGGGAAATTGTGGTTCAAAATAACATGTTTCAAGGATACTATAAAAGATACCTTAAAAACCCATAGGTGGAATCCATATATAAACACAAACAAGAATTGAAAATAGTGGATAGATATGATAGAAAAAGTGTAAAAACTGAATCCACTGAAGAAGATAACATTAAAAAATATTAATATTTGAATAAATATTATAAATTAGAGTTCAATGACCATAAAAAATTAGATGGTCTAAGAAAATATCACAAATTATTTTAATAGAAATAATTATATATTCATCACAACATTCCGGTAGTGTTTTCCACCAAGAGAAAACTAACTTAGAATTATATTTAACCTAATATTTGGTCTCTTTTATTCTATGTTTGTTTTTATCATGTATCGTATTATTTGGGGAATATGAGATACTATATTTCTACCATGTAATAATGATGGTTATTTTATTTTATTTTCATTATTAATTAATGTAGTTTCATATAATATATACATTTGAATTTGGATATTCTTATAATGATATAATTCAATATTGTTTTACTATTTTTTAATTTTAATATAATAAATATAGAACTAAAAACTTATTAAAAAATCAAATAATGAATAAACACTTTTTCAATATAATATTTCTTACAACAGTACAAGAAATTAATAAAAATCTTACTTTATAATTTTACAAAACTATTTTGTATTAGGATAATGCTTTATATCTTCTACGAATTATCTCACTAGTTAGAAAAAATGATTGTTCATGAAAAAATGATTATAATAAAAACATTTAATCATTATGTTATTGAATAATTCAATGTATCTATTTATAGTCATTATGAGAGTTTTTCACATCATTAAAAAAATCTATAACTCAAACTCTCAAAATTTGTCTCCCATTAATACTAAAATTCTATATCTTCAAAAGCGAATAAATTTCACACATGTGTTATATGTTTTCTTATATTTTATTTTATATGGTAACTCTATCAAATATTTAATGACTTATATATGTATATAGATATCCTCTATTTTTTATACCTTCAACTCAAAAAAATATTGTTCCCCCTTACAGTGAACCTCTTTCCATTGTTAATTATAGTAAGTAAAAACACAATTACTCATTCTTAAATTGATATAAAATCATCTCTAGTTATATAGAGTCTTTAATAAAAAATCAATATCATTATTCATTTGCAACATGTTTTTAATGGATCACGTTAAATTTACCTTTAATCAAGACATGATATATGATTTATTTTTAATTTTTTTATATAAAACTATCTTATTCTTGAAAAAAAACTTTATCCCTTAATCCTATAATTTGATAATAAACATGAAAATATTTTATTTGTGTAAAAAATAAAATGTTGTGAAAACACTATCAAGGTGATATATACAATAAAGTAATGCATAATATGACATCATCTATTAACTCATTATCTAGTCATGGGTAGAAAAAAATTTCATCATCAAACATTCACCTTTAACTATGTATTTTGTAATACTACAATTTCTATTATATTTCTTGTAGAATACCCAGGAATTGTGCAAAGTAAATAATAATTACGTGATTTTCCCTTAAAAATAATTAAATAAACATCCTGTATGAAAACAAATTATTTATACCAAATTAAAAACATTTAAAACATCAGAGTTTTATCTTATTCAAAAATTAATTAATATAAATTTGATATATTCACCAGTAAAAAACATTGTTGAAAATGAAAAATAAATCAAGTATATAAGTTAAAAAATCAGGTTGTCCGATTTACTTGATAAATACCATACTCACTAGCATCACTATACAAAGAAAAAAAATATAAAATATAATAAAAAAATTGAAAATGAAATAATGAGGTGAGATAGTTCATTTTGAAGTATGTTTTCAAATCAATATATAAAAATGTAAGAAGGATCATGGATTTTTATATATCCATTAATTATATATATATATATATATATAATCATTTGGAATATGTATATGTAAGAATATTTGGTATATTATATTTGATATAAATGGTATGCAATGATTATAAAAAATTTAATATGGTGTATATAATCATCTAAAAATGATATATACTCAATATAAAAATAAATAATTAACTATAGAATAATAATAGAATAAAAATGAATTATTTTATTTGTAAATTAATATTATTTTCATGAAAAAATTAATGTATATGATTTATTGTTTAATAGTAAATATTTTCATATTTAGATGTTTATTTTATATAAATGGATTTAATATTTTTTTAGGAAGTTGGAATTAACTAAAATGTTAAATATCATTTCTGGAAAAAAAATTATCATATTTTATAATAAATATGAAAGGGAATAATAATTTTTGTAAATTAAAATATATTGTAAAACATATGTATATAGTAAAAAAGTAAATATAAATATATTAAAAATGATGGATTCACTCAATATCAACATTTTTTAAATTTGTATGACACATACCATTAATAAATTGGAACTGTTAATCATTACATAACAATTATTTACAAATATTTCTCCCATATAAGACTATAAAATATGCCCCCTACTACCCATTGAAATTAACTCATAAAATTTTATAATATTCTCCATAAATACTCTAATAATTTCTTTATATTATATTTTTTTGATATCCTAGTCACAATGAGGGTACAAAAGTATTCAACAATAAAAGGCACATGGTGAAGGTCTCACTAGGTTCTAACAATGTTTTTCTTACCTATTTCATTTTTGTGTCTATCTGTATACCTTATAATTATATAAAATCAATATATTTTCCTTAGATAAATATAATTACCCTCTCAAACATTGATATAATAACTAAATTAAAATTCAACTATAATGATTAATTCATTTATCATGTCTATGTTTGGTTCATATTAACCTCTTATATGCACGACGTTACTCTATTATCATAATTTTCATAATGAAGTTGAACTGCCCAGATCAGTGTGAATCACTGAGAGGGGGAGGGGGTGAATCAGTGATCCCTTAAAACTTTTTATTAATTGATTCTTTATCAATTAAACCTCTATGGCTGGTTAAAGCCTCGATCCACTCTTCTTGTATCTCTCAGCCTTTCCTCGAGTAATGCAGTAAATGTAAAGGCACATGATACAAGGATTTACAAGGTTCGACACCAAAGGCCTACGTCCTTGCCATGTTGGTTATACGCCCCAACATGGTTTCTCCATTATAATAGATTAGTATTACAATGGTCGATACAGAGTCCCACTGTATCTCTCATGAGTCCCACAGGAGGGTCTTTATACTGCGTCCCACAGTGTTACCAGAGTCCCACTGGCCTGCTCCAGAATCCCACTGAAGACTTCTTCCACCCTGAGTCTCACAGGGGGCTTCTCCTAGCTCCTCGAGTCACACGAGTAGCTCTTCTTCACTTTAAGTTCTTCAAGTATCCTCAGCAGCCTGGGATAAAGGCTGCTGGCCTTGCTCTGTACCTCTACTCACTTGTGATGAACAGGTCTTCTCGTCTTGCTCAGGCTTTATCACCTTCTTCTAAGGATGACCTAGCTTCTCTCTTCAAGAATCTTCAACAGCCTCTGAAAAGGTCTGTTGGTCTTGCTCACAGCTTCTGATCACTTCTGTTGATCAGGGTCTTCTCGATTACTGAAAACTCAGCCAAATAATATCTTTCAATTCAGCTTGGCTTCAGTCTCACTCAATTCAACTTCCTGCACCGAGTGCATGGAATCTCTGCATCCTCATGCATTGACAGCATGGCTTTTCAATAATCTTCAAGAGCTTCCGGTCTTGGTCAACTCAGATGCACACAACTAGATTCAACTTGTTCATGTGTGCATGTGAATGCATGCATTCATGCACTCCCCTTTCCTTCTTCTTGGTGCAATAAACCCACAAAGGGTGTAATTACTTTGAGCACACACACCTTCTCACTCACACACATTGTTCAATTTGTTTACACACATAAATGTGTGTTGTTCTTTAGTGTGAGAGTCTTCCACATCTTCTAAGTGTATACACTTTTAGTGCACACACTAGGTTCGGCCTTCACTTGTTATGCACACACAAATTCTTCACTTTGCACACACACTTGAATGTGTTCTTCTTTGTTGTGGCCTACACTTCATTTCTTTCACACACCCAAGGCTACGGCCTCTTCTTGTTCACTTTGCACACAAGGCACTAAGGCCTCGGACTTCACCCTCTTTGCACACCCACTGCCCGTAGGGTGTTCTCCCAAGTGGCACACACACAAGGTGAATGATGTGGCCCTCTTCTTCTTCAAAGCGCGCAAGGTACACCTGGGTGCACAGGGCAGCGCGCAAGGTCCCAAGGGTGCAAGGGAATGCAAGGTCCTTGGACAGCCGCGAGCGAGCAGGGTGTCAAGGACACCAACTGCCGCGCAAGTGCGGGCTTCAACCGTGGGCGCACAAGGTGTTGCGGCCTCGGGTTCTTCCTGCCATGCAACGGAGGCACACAGGGGACCTCCCTTTCTTCTTTCGCGCAAGAAGTGCGCAAAAGGAACCTCACAGAGCAAGGGGTGCTCCGGGATTCACTGCCGCGCAGGGTGCTGCGCGGGGCTTCGACTTCGCGAGGCACAGAGTGCTTCTCACGGGACTCCTCAAATATTCGGCAAGAATTTCAAGCGCCTATGCCTCTCTTTTTATAGGCAGAGGTATGACCAATCTTCCGCGGGATATAAATCTTGAATCCCCGAAAGTTTCGGGTTATCAAGATTTTCCAAATCTTGATTTCTTTCCTCTGTTTCAACGCGGGTTCCTTTTCTTTGATTTCCTCCAAGTGCACGTTCATGCAGAACGTTTGCATGCCTCTTCAAAGTCTATCCATGCATAGAATGAATCCACCGAAGCCTCGGCAACTTCGTTTTGCCTCGGTCTTGTTCGAAATATTTATTTCGTTGTATGCATGTATATTTTCTTGCATGGATGTGTTCATTATGTCCAGACGAACTCCATGGACACTTTAGCTCCAACAACGGTGGCCGGGAGCTCGACTTCAGTGCTCGGAGGGCTACTGGTTCAGGCGGCATTGCGGGAGGTGCCTCGTCCAAGCTCGAGGAAGGGGATGATGCGGCAGCCGTCAGATCAGGTGTTTACTGAACTTTGGACGGCCGCGATCAGATCATCGCGTGCGGGATCGAAGAGCGGCAGAGATCGGCCGAGCGATCGAACGAGCGGCTCAGATTCAATCCGTGGAAAAAATCTTTGGCCCACATTGAAATGGGCCGCGTAATTCTCGCGGTTTATCAAAGTTCCGCTCCCATGAACAGCCAGTTGAATCTCCTCCCCTCTCGGTGCCGCCCCGCACCGAGTTCTTCCGCGGGCGCGCTCTGCGCCCACCCCTTCCACTCGGCGGGCGTGCTCTAGCGCCCACCATGCACTCCAGGCGCGCTCCATTCGCCACTGTCGTGCGGGCGTGACACCCCTGCGTGGCCCTGCCGCCCTGGGCTTTCCCCACGGGTTCCCCCTTGGGCGTGGCGCCTTAGGCCCACATGTGCCTTGGGGTTGAACCCTCAAGGTGCCCCTGGCTGGCCAATTTTTAGGCAAAGTATGGAAATAAGAATTTGTTAAAAACAAAGTTCCCCATAAGTTCAAGCCATATCAAATGCCAAATCCACTTCAAGCCTTCTTCCTCATTTTTTTCATCTTCTTCTTCATTTGAATTCCTCACTCCTTATCAACAAATAATCTTCACTTAGGAGGGAAATGTATAAGGTTCTTCCTTCAACCGCAACTCCTGAATCAAATAATTCTTCAATGTTATTCATTTATCAAATCAGAGATCAAGTTGGATCAAATTCTCCGAATTCACATACCCTAGGAGATAGTTCATGGACATATTTAATCCACTTCATCCACTCAGTAGTTGTGGATGGATCTCCTCATATCCTCATGCATTGTTAAGACAATGCATGGTCTTCTGATATTGTTGTGACGTTGTATCCAGTTGATACAAGTTCATTGAACTTAAAGATCAGCTCATCAATCGTATGATGTTCCATCATCATTCATTCTTCAAGTGTTGTCACTTAGTATCACCTTGATACAAGTATTGAAACATTAAGAACAGCTCTACAATCGTCTGATATTCATAGATAATGTTTCAACCACAACATCCTATGTCACATAGTGAATCTCCTAAGTGACATGCATCTTAGTACCATGGCCATTCTCCTTTCCTCACCAACACCATCACATCCTTTGTCATTCACATATTGAAACTCCTTGACATCCATCCATTCCTTCCTTGACAACAACATACCTCATTGACAACAAATGCAACACAGTGCACTTCAGATGTATTAATAAAAATTAATTAATGGATAGATATATATTTAATAAACATTTTAAATAGTGTTTATAAATTTTGAATAATAATAATCAATTGAAAAAATGTTATTCAAATAACTCTTAATGGTTGACAAAACCCTCAAGAACAAATAAACCATGGAATATTTATTTATAAACCATAACGTTATATGAAATGGAATGAACACAAAATATATATTTCATATTTAAACAATGGGGTTATATCAGATTTATACAAAAAATAACATAAGGGGTGAATTGTGTATTTTTGAAAATCTCCACGGATTCGGGATTTGGATATTCTTTGTAATTTGTGTGGATATAGAGTATTCATTTCTATATTGATAATGGGTGGTAGATAAGCATAAATAATGAACACGGAAATTTTTATTGGTCTAGAATATAAAGTTCCTGTAGTCCACTCTACTAATGATCTCTCTCTGAGTTTGGTGAATTTCACACGAAAGGCCCTCTTATCAAAAGAACATCAAATCCAAAAATGAGTGCAGAAAGTCGACACTTTTACAATCAAGGCCTAACATATCCATATGGTTCATAAATAGAAAAGATATTATCCATAGATTAATACATGAAGTGGATAATTAAACCAAAACTAATTATGAGTAGTTGATACTTCCTTAAATTAATTGATTTCTGATTTGTTGATGGTTCAGGATGATCTTCATAGTTGCAGAAAAAACGGACAATAGAACAATCATCTTATTCAGAAATGAATGTCTTCAAGAAAGAATAACTATGATGTGATCCTAGATACAAATGATCATAAATAATAATAGAAACTAATAGAAACAGTAAACTTGCAACTATACGAGATTTAAATATATATGTCTCCAAGTGTAGCCTCTTTAGAAAATAATACATTTGATCGATGTCGGCATCAGTACTACAAAAAATATTTATAATAATAGAGTTGTATGTATAAATGATTTATCAACACATGTTGAAAAGATAAATTCATTGAATATATAACATAGAATACATGATAAGATATTTCATATCCTATAAAATTCCGTGATAGATCATAGATATTCAAATTCAAAATAATCCAAGGAATTCATAACATCCCAAAAGAATAGAATGTATTTTCGTCATTGAATATAGTTCTTTGAATCAATCATAATGATCTTTAAATTGGTCAAAAACAATCCTTTAATTAGCCTGTAATTCTTACAAGACCATTGCCGAAATATCATATAAAATTTTGAATTTAAATTTACGATGTTTAATAGTCAAACATAGGGTTCTTTCAAAAAAATAAAAAAAATAATGAACGTAGGGTTCATCTATATAGTGTTCATTTTGCAAATGTATGGTTGAAAATGTAAGGTTTACCATAAATCAATGTTTGATGATCCATATGTTTGTCTGTCAAATGCAGGGTTCCTAACTTACAGTAAGTTCCTTAATCGTACTTTCTTCTCTTGAAAAACATAAGGTTCTATCCAAAGGTAAGGTTCTTTAACTATACATTTCTAATAATTTAGGTTTGGGGATCCATACTTATGGTTCTGAATGTAGGGTTCATTCCTTATGATTTGTTTTCAATCATAGGTTTCATTCCTTACATTACATATATCAACATAGGGTATGAACAATATTTCCACAATACAATAAAATATGCTCCAAACACATTAACAAATAATTTTTCTGAATTAAAATCTTGAATATTATTCTAGATAAATATTACAATGAATTTTAATTTTCATAAATACACTTAAATTAATATCATTAGTATAATAAAAAAGGGTATTTTTTATCATCAAAATATCAATATCTTGAAATTGTTTTTGAGAAAATACAAGCCCAAGAATATACCCCTTTTTTATGATCACAAAACCAATAAAATAATTTATATAATTTTTTAAATAATAAAAAAATAGAAATTATGTCTTTTTCCTCATGATAATATTTTGGAAAAAACATGTAAATTGGGAAATGTTGTGTTTACCCAATTTCTCCCCATTTTTAATATCAAAAAGAAAATATAAGAAAAATATTATAACACTTAAAATTTTGTGTATAATAATAAATGAATGATTATAATGTACTGTTTTGATATATAAGAATTTGTTTCTTGTAGTAGAGATAAACATATAAGAAAATATTGAAATGAAGCACACAAATGGATTTTACTAAAAAAACTATACAAATACAATTGTGGTTTTTTCAAGGGAAAAACGGTAGACAATAGGTCTGTATAAGGTGAATGAGTTTAGTCAGGTGTGGGTTATAGTGAAGACTGTGGACCTAGAAAAACATATTTCAATTATACCGACTGACCTTGTAACATTTATGAAATATTATCTACAAAATTACTTTTCAAAACTCTAAAAGCTCGACTGAATTATATATTTTCAATCAAATTAACTTTAAAAAAGTCATGACAATTATCATATATCTTAAAAAACATGGATAACTTGTCACTGAACTAAGTGAACTTAATCTTGATGTAATGTTCACTTGAAGTGAGTTTCTCAAAAATATATCTCTTGTTATACAAAAATGATGATACAGGTACACTATTACACAGAAGATTCTGAAGCCTATCATTCATATCATTAATTATTGATGTGATAGCATGAAACATTTTGATTACATTTATTTATGTAGTATGAGAATAGGTAGAAGAACTAGACTGGTTTTTTATCTCCATTACCAATTGAAATTGGATTCTTTAACACCATTTTAAATCAGAAAAATTAGTTATAGAAATAGATTCTGATTTTAGATTCTTAAAATAGCCCAAAATATCTCTCTTAAACACATAAAAATATTTTTTTGACACATAAGTATATCTGATTTCATGAAGGCGTGTCTGAGAAGATTCTAATTCCATCCTTGGAACAATTAAATCATCAATATATTTTCATGAAGATTACATTTTCAGTTGAAGACATGAATTCTTTATTTGGTACTTGTTAAACATTATAACGTGGTCGTCAGTATGATTTTTCCGAGTGACAGATGTTCCTTCATCTAGATTCTTTTCCTAATAAGAAACATCCTCATTACCTATTAGATTAGCATGATACATAACCACATAATGCTCACTTGAATATGATATACAAACAAGGACCTTTTACTTTATCTAGAAACAGATATATTTCTTTCTAAGGAAGTACTGTTGGAAGAGATAACTGGATTTTCAATGAGCTCAGTGGTTTGAGTGACTGATTTCTAAACATGTTGAACTTTTTCAATTGCTTCTTCTTAATGATCTGGTTGAAAATCAACATGTATCCTTTGATCCTAACATTATTCTTGCTGCTCCTTATCATGTTTTGGTTCTTATTAATGAACAAAATGAGTTTCCCCCTAGATCCTAACACTATATCCTCATACTATTTTTATTCTCTATTATTTGGTTTTAAAAAACGTTCCTCATTATTAACTTCATCTGAAACTAATTTTGAAATATCTAAAAAATTATATCGAATCTTTTTCATGGTAGGCTGAGCAACACCTTATGTTCTGGATTCTCTAACTTCTTCATTCCTTAATTTACTTTTCTCTCCGGAGTAAAAGATCTAATTTTTGTTGTTCAACTTCCCTAGAGGCATCATCTTAACTTTTATTATACTCTAAATGAAACAAAATTTCCTTGTATTCCCATCATTCAATATTTTTATGTGATGACATTTATCTTGTGAATAAAAAGGCTGAATCATATTTTTGTTCTAAATATAATAAGAGATATAATTATTCTATAAGGGTATAATGATATTCTTTCCTATAAATGGCAACTGTAACTCAGATATCTCATCATATGTAAGGGAAAATTCAACATAATGACATTGATAAATAAAAACATGATAGAAATGCATGGGTATTAAATCTTCTCCATTTTTGCAACCCTTCGAGCAATAGTAGTTTTAATGAACATTACTAAAACCTTTTGGTTTTCTTTAAGATCTTTTAAAAAATGTTCCTTATATTTGTTGAACCTAACTGAAACTACATGATGCCTTTTGACGTGTGATATTACTTTCCAATTGATTGTAGATCAATGTAGAATACTCTTTTATGAGGAAATTTTAATGGCTGGTCAATTTCAAATAATGAAATAAAAAATTCTTTATCTTCTTATTCGATAGGATATTGTATCTTCTGATCAACAGAAATGAAAATATACACTACCATAAAGTGCTTCAGTTCTATCTCATAATGAAAATATGTATTTTCTTCATTGAATAGAAACTCTTAACCCTTATTCGCTAAATCCTTTTTTATTTGAAGGTTCTAATGATACAACCATTTGAAATCTATGAATTTTACTGAAAAAATATTTCTTAAGGGAATACATTGACACTTCAGATCGCTTGTTTCCCCTTTATCTATTCACTTTTTCATTTTCATTTTTGAGAATCTATAGGTTTTTAGTTTTAGATTCTATGTTTTAGGAGAATAGTGAGGGTTGTGGGAGGTGAAACAGTTCATAAATGAATAATTTAGTAAAGTTGACGTGTTTCAACTCGATGATGGAATGGTATACTTTATCATTCTAATTATATCTGGTAATCATTAATTTTTAGTTTTTGAAAACACATGATCTAAAATTGAATAGTTGAAAAATTAATTTAGGAAAATAAATGAAATACTAACATTAAATTGAAATTTATGTAAATGAATAAAGGCAATAATCAAATTTTACTAAAATAAATTGAAAAAAAATTATTGAGTAAAATAACCCAATAAAAATTTATTTAAAATTAAATAAACTTATACCCCCTTAATAAAAGTAAATATTCTAGTGGGAAGTGGTTTAGTGAAAATATCCGCTAATTGATATTCAATATTTTCAAATTCTAATGAAATACCCTTTTAAGAACATAATCGCAAAACAATTTAGGCATTATATCAATATACTTAGTCATAGAACGACATATAAATTTTTTGGAAATTTTAATAGAACTAATATTATCCCATAATATAGATATATTATTAAAATTTATTCCTAAGTCAAGTAGGAAATTTTTCGTCCATAATAATTATAATTCATCTTGTAATTCGTTAATCTTTATTTCATGATCATTATTGCATGATGTGGAATAATTCTAATTTTCAATTAATTCTTGATGTTTTTTAAAATTGTGTCTCTTTCACCTAAAACATCATTGTGAATATTTTTTAATTATTTTGGTTTCTTTAGTAAAGAAATGTATTTCTATTATACAATTGAACATTAATTAACCAATTTATTATTTGTGCCACTAGAAGTTTCAAAGGATTAAGAATAATGAGTTTATAACTATTATTCTTCCATATACATAAAGTAGATATTGAATTTGATATTTTTTGAAACATTCAATGAATCAAATTTTGAGGAGCTACTATAGTATTTTGATATCATCCATGTAGCTTCCATAGATATTTTTATTTTATACTCATAATCATCATTCTTATGAAATTTATTTTTCGGCCTTATTCTTTTGTCTTCAAATTGAGTGAAATCAGGTCTAATGTTTCCAAGATTTTTTCATTCATCGAATAGAACATCACGAGTTTCCTAAATCCTATTTTATACTTATAGTATTAGCTAACAATCTATCTAAATGATCCAGTTCTATTTCCAAATATGATGAGACTAAATTATATTCTTGTTTTTGATTTCTTTTTTTTTTAATTATGCTTTAGAGTTGTCACATTTAGAGTAGTATTTTCAATTTTTACTAAAAACTGTTGATCTTAAACTACATCTTTCATTTTTTGTTCATACATCATTAATGTTTTAATTAGTTCCTATATTTTCAAATTCTTAATAGGTGATGATTGTCATATATCCACAGATATTCCATTCCATTTCGATTGTAGTACACTGAGTAAATTTAGTGCTTGATCAGATTGATTGATAGGATCTCTGTAGGAAGTAATTTTGTGGACAATATAAATTAAACTTCCACTGATCTATGTGATTATTTCACCATAAAACATTTTAAAAGGGTCAATCATTTATTTAACTGTAGTATATCTCATCTATATGATGTTATCTATTCATTTATATATGATTGCTATTTTCTTCCATATATCATAGGAAGACAGACACTGGGATACATGATTAAACTCATCATGACCATGTATGCATATAATATCATTCACTACTTTTGAATTCACGTCATATTCTGCTTCTATTTCAGAAGTACAAAACTCTTGTTTTTCAAGAATCACAAAAAGAATAATGATTTTTGAATAAGGTTCGAATACAATATCCATTAGATAGATAATCATTTCTGATTTCTAGTATCCATAGTTTACACCATTATAGTACGGATCATGAAATACATATATTTCTTATTTCAGATCATCCATTGACATTAGAATTTTATATACCATATTATATTTATATTGTTATAGATTTATTATAAAATCTCACCTTTAATACCAATTGTTAGGTTTGAATAATACAAAGATAACATGAATGGGGGGGGGGTGAATTGTGACTTTTCAAAAATCTCCATTGATTTGGGATTTTGGTATTCATTGCAATTTATGAGGATATACTGTGTTTTTTTTAATGATAATGAGCAGTGGATAAATAATAATAACAAACACAAAAATTTCACAGTGGTTTGGGGAACAATGATCCCCTAGTCTGCTCCACCAACACCCTTTATATGAGCTTGGTGAATTTCAATATAAATGTCTTCTTTTCACAAAACATTCACATAAAAAACTGAGTGTAGGCAGTTGAAACATTTATAATCAAGTCTATAAATAGAATTCTTGCACTTTAACATGGAACCAGTTGTCCACAACTTAGTATAATAATTTGATACTCAAACCAAACTTGAGTATAAGAAGTTGATACTTCAATATATCAAAATATTTTAGTTTTTGTTGGTTCGTGTTGATCATAACAGTTTCTACAACAATTGATAGTAGATGTATCATCGTCTTTAAAAATGAATGTCTTCCATAAATAATAACTCTAAATCACTTCTTCTTGCAGATAATTTTTAATATGATTAAAAAATAATAATAGTGGAAAACTTACATCATTAAGAGGTAAAAATATGTATGTCTCCAAAGTGTAGCTGCTTCCTAAAATAACATATTCTATAGATCATTGTAGCAGTACTGAAATGATATTCTTAATAATAAAATCATATGTATAAATGTTGTATCACTACATGTCGAAAAGATACATAGGTATAATATAGATTGCGGACTAATTGATATAGTATTTCAAATCCTAGAAAATCATCTTATTGATCATGGATATTAAAATTTAAAATAATCTAGGGGATTCATAACTTCACTTAAAAATAATAGTGATTTTATCCTCAAAATAAGGTGCTTTGAATCAATTATAATGAGCATGGAATCATCGAAAAACAATTTTTTAATCATCCTGTAATTTTTTCAAGAACATTGCTGAAATCATGGATAAAATCGAGAATAAAAATCTCCAACATTGAATAGTCAAACGTATGGTTCCTTAAAAAAAAGGAAAAAATACCAAATGTAGGGTTCAACTATGTAGCATTTAATATCTAAATATAATTATGAGAACATAAGGTTTATCATAAAAGTAAGGTTTATGCTCCATACGTTTGTCTCTCAAACATAGGGTTCTGTACTTATGTAAGTTTCATTAACCATACATTATTATCTTGAAAAATTCATGGGTCCTTCCAAATGTAAGGTTATTTAACTGTACTTTTCTGATAACATAGATTTGATGATCCATATGCACTATTCTGAACATTGGTTTCATTCCTTATGCATTGTGTGCAAGCATATGGTTCATTCATTATGTTGTGATTATCAATATAGGGTATTAACAATGTTTCTATAATACACTAAAATACAATCCAAACACATTAATAAACAATTTCTGTGAATTAAAATCTTGAATAAAATTCTAAAATAAATATTTCAATGAATATTAGTTTCCTTAAATACATTTAAACTAATATTATTAATAAAAAAATGTAAATTTGTGAGAATCAAAATAAATAATATTTAAAAATTATTATTGAGACAATACATTCCTGACTAATGGTTCCATTAATTTGATATTTATACAGACATAGAATTAATAAATATTAAAAATGTGTTCTATTTATAAAAGAGTAACTTTCATCCAAAAGTAAATAAAACAACCACCAAAACCATAATGTTGAAGGATTATAACATGAGTTGTTTTAATGAATTATATAAAAAATAAACATAATACACTACTATTGTGAAAGAAAAATTGAAAACATCCTCTTCTATAAGGGTCATCAATTTTGAGGAATGTTTTGTTTTCATTTGTTGGAGGGGTATTCTTTTCTACCAGGATTTAGATTATCATTTTGAGGGTTGTAACAACTCAAAATATAATTTTCGGACTTCGTTGGAGGTTGTCTTGTGGTTTGGGATGTCTACAAAGTGGTCAAGATGTTTGGAAGGTGACCATGGAATGCACCAAGGAATAAAGTGCCATCTACTATTCGGCAGGGATCACCATCAAACAGGTGTCATCATAGGGGACATTCATTATACCCGGGATCAATAGATAACCACTTTTTTCTTGGTTTATTTTTTTAATTGGGGAAATATTTTATTTAACCACTATTTATTCTAATTTTATGAAACAAAAATGGCTAGCTTTAGATTTATTTCTAGGAACATGTGATCTCTTTCTCTCATATCATTTTCCATAGAAGATCTAACCTAGTTTCTATATGTTTCTCCTTATAACTTATGTGTTGGAAAAATATTGATGATTCTAAAACACTCCTAGACTATTTTCTTATTTTATCTATCCATTAAAACTTACTTCACATTTTATGAGGGTTATTCAGGATTGTCAGAGTGCTTTTTAGTTCTTAATTTTTTTTTCAATTTTTTGACTCAAATAATAGGATTATATCCAAAAAATGTGTATCATCGAGCTGAATGTATGTTGTCAAAATAATTTTCCATTAATTCGATGTTGATGTATTGCATCTTGAATTATGTAGTTTTTCTCACTTGTTGAACACTTGATATAATAATTAAATAATTTGTTAGAGGCCCTAATTTGTCTTGTAGACCTCCTTTGGACCTAGATTAAAAAGTGGTCATTAGGTAATCCTTTGATGGAACAATTAACATAATTGATTTGGAAAGATATTTAAATTGGCATAATAATTTGGGTTTTCTAGGAAATCATTTTGTAGATAAAGGATTTAATTTGAAACGATGGTTAGCTAGGATGAATTTTAGGAACAGGTAGTGCTTATGGAATGATTATTCATATAAAAAATTTTCATTTTTTGGTAAAAGGAATTTTGAATGGAATTATATGGAAATATTAGGTTAAAGTTATAAAATTGTTAATATATGAAAATGATTTAATAAGTGAATATTGATATAAAATGTTCAATAGTTGTATGTTTAAATTGTATTTAATGTCTTTTTGATATTTATGGAATTGTATTTAAGGATTTTAATTACATTGGGAGTCCCTTTTTAATTTTGAAAAGATTGTGTTGGTAATGCCTTGGAGTAAATCCTTATATTCAACATGATATGTATTAATGTATAATTTCAAGGATGGGCCTTGGATTCCATTAGGGGATTCATGTGAATAATGGGTGTGAATAATTAATTCTATCAAATGCACTCTATTTCTCTAAAATAGCTCGAGTGAAATTGTAGAATCTAGCTAAATTCATTACAATGAATTGCATGGGGTTTCACCCCCTTGAGTTTGGATAATTTATATATTTTTTGAATGCATGGATTATGTTCATTGATTTATTAGGTTAACAATCATTGAATGTCATAGTATGAGCTCCCCATATTCGGCATGGCTAATATTAGTATAAAATTACATATATGCGAGCCAAGGATTCCAACCGATTATTTATTTCTATTTCAATAGAGGTGCCATGTGTCTAGACGCGATAATCAATTTATGTTGGAAATTATTGGGAGAGAATGACAACATTATCCATGAGGATTCCTCTTTGATAATTTTATTATGGTTACCTCTATGATTAATCTTATAACTGATTTAACAAGGATGCTTACACCTTGATTGGGGTTACTAGTGATGGTTGAAGCAGGTAATGTAATCATATGTTTTCCACTTTATACCCATGGATCAATGTTGTTCCAATTTTTTCTATAACTTATTAATATTACTATTCTATTTATTTATTGAGAACCCACTACTGGAAACACGATCTATACCAACGGTTTTGGGGAAACTGTTAGTATAGTTCACTAAAGTGGACATATACCAACGGTTTGGCCAAAACCATTGGTATAGTTCCCCCGTATACCAACGGTTTGTCCAAAACTATTGGTATAGGTCCCAAAATCAATGAAGCTATACCAACGGTTCTCAAAACCATTGTTATAGGTCTATACCAACGGTTTTGAGAACCATTGGCATATGTACGTGTATTTTTAATGGAATATTCTAATATAGGACATTAAATAAATAAAAATTTAAAATGCTTATGATAATACATATATAAATTTATGAAATTATGCTCACAAAAGTAAGTTAGGATAGTGGTTAGGTCGTTCAATCACAAACGGGAGGTTCTGGGATCAAAACCAACCGAATGATTATTTTTAGAATTACATATACCAACAGTTTTATGGAACCTTTAGTATAGATTTTCATATTACTTATACCAATAGTTTTACCATTGGTATAGGTCTATACAAATGGTTTTACCAAAACTGTTGGTATAGAACTATCCTCACAGCTTACTTGGCAATGGTTCTCCAAACTATTGGTATAGGGTATTTTTTTTACAGTGACCTTTAAATATTACACTCACGGACTGGATCTTTATTTGACACCATTGTTGTTTTTATAATGAGTTACACTCACACCTTAATCAAGCCTCCATGGAACAAGTGTACCCAAGAAGATACTCATTTGTCATAAGTTAGAGTTTAATAGACTATCCCAATGATGATGATTATTTGTGTGGTGAGGTTTGATCCTAGGATCTAGTATTCATTCTTGAGCATGGGACTTCCTGGGGTTATTATTTATTTTGAAAATTTTCCAATTCATTACATTTAGGTTTTTGTATAATAATTATTTATTATGTTTTCATACCTTTATATATGGATAATACTATTGATATTATATATGATGTGACTTGGTAATTTAGTGTTACTAACTGAAAAATATTAATTTCAAATAAAAATAATCTCGATAACTTTTTTAACATGAAGCACCTTTCTTTAAGTGAATTGAGATATATTAAAACATATTATTATTTAATTTTCACTTTCCCAATGAATTTGTGCGTATGAATCTGAGTAACTTCGTTATAAAGTGTATTTATAATTTTACTACTTGATAAAAATTTAATGATTATTTCTTATGAACTAAGAACTCATTTTTTAGTTATTTCTTTTTATGCTATAAAAATTCATTTCCTTCAAAAATGACTATATTAAATTTTGTGCATAGAAATTATAATTAATTTCATATAATCATAGAAATTTTATTTTATAAAATTTAACATCATTATTTAAATCATGTAATGAAAATTAAATTAATGTGATATTTTTATATTTTTCCAAAATGATTAATTTTTTACTTAATAGTTAAAAATATAGATATTCCAAATACTATAATTACATCCATTAAATCAAGTAATTAAAAATTAAAATTATATTTTAGAAAATTTATTGAAGTGACATAAGATATATTTAATTGATAATAACTTAATTGGTTCCATTTTATTAATAAATATTTATGATTTCAATATATGTTATTTTAATGTTTAAGAACACATTTTATTTTCTAAAAACTATTTTTTTTTCATTCTACGCATTTATATTAAAATTTATTTCATCCACATAATGATATTGGATCTTGAAAAATTGATCCCATAATTTTATTCGTTGCCTAATATTTTATTAATTATCTCCCTTTTATATTTTTTTATTTTGAAAAGTAACTGTGATAAATATCAGTCACCTCAGAAAGGGTAAAATGTGAAAAACATGGTTAACCTATGAGATTAGGACTCAAAAATAAGTCCAACTTTTTCTTTTATTACATTTTATTTTATAAATTTGACCATAATAATCCCAAATAAGAATATACGGATTTTTAGTTTCATCTTCCCATGATAATGACATTTATATTATTTTAACTAAAGATATTTCTAAAATGTCTTTCTTTTGTATTAAGTTATTATATATTTTATAATAAATATAATAATATTATATGAATGAATATAGAATAATATTTTTAAAATTATTAATTTATTTTGAAGGTTAAAATTTATTTTTAAGTCTCCATTATTGATTAATTAAAATAAAACCTTTCACGATGCTCACACAGTGTATGTGCTAGCAGTGGAAAATCAAAGTAAATTATATAAAAAAAATATAATAAATATTTATGGTTTAATTTTTTTGTCACAAGAATATTAAGGTTAATAATAATGTTTAATATTTTGTTCAATAGTTTATATTTTAATTAATTTTTCATCTTGATTTATTTAAATTCAAATTAAATTAATACTATCATAAATGGTATTAACGATATTTTATAAAAAAAATATATTTTTTATATTTTTTAAAAAATCATTAAATTTTTAGAAAATAAAAATTATGACGATAAATGGTTGAAAATTTTATCCCTTGGTCATTTATGATTTTTTTTCCTCATATGTAATATTTTAACCCTTTATTATATGAAAAACATTTTTAGCTGGTATGGTTGAAAATGGTTAATGAAGAGGTTAAACCAAGAGATAAGGGTTAATATGACCTAAACACTTACTTAAACCTCATTGGTGGATTGTATTTTTTACATTAACATTATCATAATCTAATATGATTCATTTTGGATCCATTTCTCTAATAATGCGACTTAATAATATTTCAAGGCTTTAAAAATTTACATATGTTCCTCTCACAACCATTATAAATGAGAACCTCCTACCCTTAGTTTTTGACATCTCTTAAGATAGTTATTTTGAATGGGGAGATCCAAAATATCAATCAAAAATACTTATCTCTATTCTATAGGTGTGGTTTATATGAAAATACAAACCATAGGGTCCTTAAGAAGATATCTCAAGGAGGTTTCTCTAATAGAACGTAATCATCTTGAACAAGATTGTTGTTTTTATCTTTTTATTTTACCAACATAAATTATTCACCATAAATTAAAATATAATAATTCATTTATCTACTATATACTAATATGTTATTATGTTGATAAAATTATATCTATACATCTCTTTCTCCATCAAATGTGAAACAAAACCATTGATGGTGTGTATGGATACCGCCTCATTAATCGATGTAATTTGTTTTGAATCACTACTTAAAATAGATAGTAATACATATATATATATATATAATGAGTAAATATGGTAATTATTAAAAAATATTGACTATGTAAATTTAATATATCATCCACTTCCTTTCACTTTGACCCATTACAAAATGATAATGTCATTATTGCTTACATATGTCTCACCATCACCAGGAAGCAATGTAAATCATTTTTTCATATCCACATTTAATTATAGATTCTAAAAGTGTATATAATTAATAAATAATATATTTATAAAACTAATATAAATATGGATATGATGAAACTAAAAAAAAAACAAATAATATTTTTGATAATCCATATATAAGAAAATAGAGCTATTTTCACCTAAAACAATGATAATAATAAAATATTGTTGATAAAAATATGATAATATGCCATTATTGATTCATATATGATGTTATAAATATGAATTATATACCCATATAAATAATTATCTTGATTTAAAAACATTATTTAGGAGTTTAAATCATTTCATGAATGTAGATGTGTGAGGTATGGGGTTTCATAACCCATTTTCCACTCATTGGGTTATACTTAAATTAATTCACTATATAATACAATTATTTTGTCTCAAATATAATTTTTTTATATAATTTTTTTATTTTAACAATTTTACATTGAATTATATTTGTTACTTATAATCACTGAGCTAATTAATTCTCAATTCAATGGTTGTAAATTTTAAATGGATTTTGTCTTAACTTCCACTCCATGGATACATAGTTGGTATTATGCACCTATTTAGTTTTATTTGATGTATATACTGAAGAATTAATGTACATAAAATGATTGTACATTTATTCTTTATGAATAATGTTTCATTTTATCTTTACATTTTCAAGGGGTGGAATTTTAAAACTTATCAAAGGGAAGAATCTATTTTACAATTTCATTTTTATGGGGGTTTTTATATTTTTTTGAAGGAATATTATAATATAACTTCAATTAACTTCATTTATTTTATTATTCTCTAGGTATTAAATGAGTTTTCCTATTTTCATAAAACATTCCCTCTATTTAAAACATTTATAAATCAATGAAATTTTTAACAGAAAAGTTATTCATATTTTTCATTCTGATCAAATATACTTTTAATCCATTTCCATCTCTTTAAAAATTAATTTCCAAATTATATTTTATTTATTAAAATTACTTATAATGTAAATATTATGTTATTGTGGATTTTTTACAAGGTTATTAATGAAACTTTAAATTGTTTTTCTAAATGGTCATTTGTAGTTTCTTTATAAAAAATCAAAATGAATGTTTCTTTTTAACATATATTTTGTTAATGGATTTTCCTATTGCCGTTACCATTTTATGATATTTAGATTATAATATATGTTTTCAATGATTTTAAAAAGATTTTTTTTAATGAAATCTTATTATTAATGATTGGATTTATATTCATTTATTGACCATAATATTTTATTACAATACAAAAAATATATTTTTAATTAATCAGTGGTCATATTTTACCACTTATTAATTTTATAGTTATTAAAATTCTCTTCAGACATTCACTTTCTTGGGATAAAAATTTATTTGAAATTATATTTCTCTTAAATATCTATATTCTTTGTATCATGGATATTGTTATTCCTTAAAACTTATACCATTTCTATATATATATATTTATTTACTATGAAATCGATCGGATTGACTAGAAATCAAGATATTCGTTATCCTTTACTCCATAGATTTTTTTTGGCAAGAATTATGTTTTATTAATATCATTTATCATTAAAAATATGTGGAATGACTCAAATATGATGTAATGAGTGGGGAATGGTTATATATATTCCCTTGATGTATCAATGTCTCTCATAAGACAAATCAATTTTCGAAAACTATTAAATCTGTTTTTCCTGTTGACAAACCCATAGTTTAAACTATCTTGATGCAAGGACTTTATGGTAATGATATCATGATATACTATATTATGAAATCTAAAATTTTTATGTTCCTTAATTATGAATTCATTTAGTTTTGTCCATTGGATTTATAGTATCCAAAGATGCATTTCTTCCTTAATTAATTGGTTAAATAAATTGTGTTTCCATTTATTTACCTTGAAATATTTATTATCCATTATTTACTCATAATAGTTTCCATTTTACATAACCTTTATAGATCATATGATATCATCATTATATTTCTCTTTTCCTTATGAAATGATTAAAAATCTATGAATGAGTTTATGAATGCAGAATATTTACTTTCATTATCATTTAATTATTATTTCTTATGTAATATGGGAAGCGTGTTTGTATCTAGTTCTTCATGACAATATAATTTGTCAGTAATTTAGGATGAGATATTATGTACATTATACCAATGTAATAATGTATACACCAACTATCGACTACAAGAGTTTGGTTTTTTATATTTAGCATGTGTTGTTTATTTACATTGTTTTTAGGTGATATAATGTTTCCATTATTCAATTCTATTTTATATACTCTAGTAAATAAGGTATAGTATTACCACTATTCAAAATATAGTACCCTATTACTAGTTGATAGTATCTAGTTTAAGTGGATTTTCACGGGAGGCCAGTGGACCCACACACTCGGGCACCAGTTTGGTGAAATATGGATCAGGGCATTGGGAAAATATTTCACCTTATTTTTTGAATATATTCATTCATGTTACATGACAGTTATAATGATATATTAGTGGAAACCAAATGTATATGTCCTCTAAACTAGTCAAAGGGATATATGAATCCATAAGAAAACATCTCTGTATGATTTTGAAAACTCCCATGTTATACTACAAACTATGATTTTAGGGGAGAAAATATATAAAATGATTCATCGAACAGTTTCATATATAAATATTGACATGGTTTACATAATATCAATCTCATGTTATAATATTCAAGGATACCCATTATAATATTATCATAAACTTGAATATTTTATATACATTCGAATCTATAGTACATTTCATTATTCTAATGTTTTCATAAGCAATTGAATTGTAAAATACTTTACAAAAAATTAATTACATTCCACTATACATAAATGAAATATTAAACACAATAAAATATCACTAAACGTATTTAAAAATCATCAAATAATATCATAATAATAAATAATATGTTATTAAAGTTCAATTATAATTGTTGAATTAAATATATTATAGTACACACTGTTAAATGGAAAGTTACATTAGTACTACACTGATCACAACACCTCATAACACACTGATATTTTTTAAGAACAAAATGAATTCTATATTGTGATATAATTACAAAAAAATATAACTATCTATGTAAAAATTTCCATATCATATAATTAGCACACAAACATAATCTATATTCTCATTTCAAGACGTTATTGTGCCTTTCTAAAAATTTCCCATAACATTTCCTCTTATTCAATATTTTATTGTAATCAAATCTAAAAATCCATTTGTATATTCTCTAAAACTTAATTCTAATATATTTTCATAATTCCATAATGGTTTATAAAAACCCTTTAAAAAATAACTAGGTATGGTTTTTAAATAATTTTTCTAACCTCATGGCAATACATAGAATAAAAAAAGAATTATGGATTATGTAATCCATAATCACAATCTAATAATGAAATCTAAAAAAAACAAGTTCTACTAAAGTAGAAAATAGGTTAATTATTATATTCATCTTGTTAATGTTTCACATTGGTTGAGTCCACCACATATACATCAAATATCATAAATTATTATACAATCCATTTTACAAGGAAAATGATTGAACTAGACACATAAAATAATTCAATATTATATAGGCATAATCATATATTCTTAACACAATGAATAAATACTAAATAAGATTAATTAAAACATATCTGGTAATTATTCAAGGTAGATCAGTGTATCTAATTTCTATATAAAGTGTCCCATAATAGAATTGACATAATTAATACATTAATCAAATGATTTATATAAGTCACACAATCGAAGGATATAGATGTTTAGTTTCTTAGAGATTAATTATATAATAATCTTAGTCTAGAATAGTTTATTATTAATCTAACACCCCAAGACTAAATAATTGAAATTGTTTAAGATATACTTATTCTTATAACCTAGGTAAAGAGAAAAATAAGGATGTAGTGTTCTAAAACACTATGTAATGTAAAATATATCAACATTTCATCAAACTATAGCTTATAAGAATATTATAATTCATACATAGGGGGGAAATAAATTATTTAAAGAACAAAATAATAAGTCCTCCTAATAATTCATGGTATAAAGACATATAATCTCAAATGAACATAGATTTTCCATAGAAAACGTTTATAGAATCATGAGACATTAAATAATAATTATATAGTATAATTATAGGCATATATTATTACATTGGATAATTGAATAAATATAAACATATAATCCATATTTCATGGATACTAACTAAGAATTTCGTAAAATAGTAGGCCTGGGATAACCACTTATGTACCTTCTTTGTCATTTTATATCATCCCATGTACCCTAATTCTTGATGTAAAACCTCACATGTACACCATTTTTTGGGAGAAATCTACATTTTTATCCATTTTATTGGGATAAATAATACCATATAACCTTTAATCCAATTAGAAAAAATTAAACTAATGAATTAGAGTGTGATATAGGACCCCACACATCATCATTCATACATAAGTGTCCCAAATAAAATCATTCATAAAAATATCATAATTAATCAATGAAAAAATAATGTGTTTATCAAAATTTCCAAAAACATCACATTGAATAATCCTAAAATATCATCTGATATTAAAATTTTATATTAAAAAGGAATAATATAATAATAACATACAGAGGACTTCCAAAACATCACTTTATGATAGATAAACCATGGAATAAAAATAAAACTTAAAACCAAAATGCTTTTACAAAAACTATTAATCAATTTTATTATAGGTAGGGTATAAAGTAAATTAATAACATTTTCTAGAACTGAAATATAAGATATTAATTAACCATATAATAAATAATTCCTAATTAAACATCCTTTAAGTGTTTAAATGTTTTAAAATATTGATTGTATGAAAAAAATTTGAATGAATAGAAAACCTTATGAAAAAATGAAATACCTTTGTTTTAACACCCACATTGTAAAAAATATAATGAGATAATTATTTTAAAATCAATAAATTAAAATTAAATAATAATTTCTTTTAAAAATATTTTGGTTTTCCACTCTTGAAATGAGAACATTGTTCAAAAGTAAGAACATGGATTGGAGGGAATCCATAAACATATATGGGAAAAATTCAAAAATAATAATTATAAAAAAACTGATTCATCAAGGAAGAATAATTTTATGTGAAACATCATTTTATGAGAAAATAATTTTGTGGTATAGAATAATATCATAATATGTTATAATTTATCAATATTGAATTATAATAATAAAATATGTGTAATTATGACACAAATAAAATATTTGAGTAATGAAAACCATTTATAGCATTTAAAGCTATTGAATCAAACCCCCATAAGAGGTATAACAAAAAAAATAAAAATGAATAAAATTACAAAATATAATGATAATGATAAAAATTTAAAATTAATTACTATTTAAGATGTTGAAAATAAAACATTTTTTATAACATAAACATGTCTCAATGTAATCTATTTTATGTACATAAACCCATAACTTTGTTCTTTCTTACTCGAATATGTTCTAAAATCCATTAAAAAAAATAAATATCTTAGTAAATTATTTTATAAAATTATTAATATTAATATAACTTTTATATACTTCTTTTATTATATTTAATTATGAATATATTTGTAAATTTCGGCATATTATTACCAACGGGTGTTAGAACATTCAGATGTTTATTTAATACAAACATCATGAGGATTGGATTTATTTTCACCAATTAGTTTCAAGTCCATCATTAATAAATCATTAAACATTTGAAAAATTATTTTTAAATAGTTACTTAATTATTATTTTCATTTGTTGAAAGTAATGAACACACCTTTTGAAAATTGAAATCATGATGAACTAGTTTTTGATTTGTTTAACGATTAGAATATGATATGAAAAAATATATTTTATATATTAACAAACCCTTTCAAGAATAATAAATAAATAATAAATATATCATTTAAATACTATATAACCATTATATTTCATCCCCTATTCATTCATTACAAAATCATTATAAAATCAATTACTTATGTGATAAAACTGGCCGAAATGGTAAAAAATTATAACATTTTTCATGATTAAGGGAATGTGTATAGATGAAGATAATATAAATATATTAGAAACATTAAAAAAGAAATAATAATAATATATTATTAGTAAATACTTTCTTATAACCATCACTGATGGGAAATGAGGACAAACTAAATTCATTATTTGGGGAGGTACTAGTCTTCATGTAAACACGATTAATGATCTCATTTCTTAGTAATTGGATGAAAACTATATATTATAAATTTACATATAAATGTATCAATGTCAAATATAATACATTATATTTAATAAAATCCATCTGTTTTTCCAACCATGAAGAGTGATGATGAAAAAATCAACATTTATTTGTAGAGGTATTGGTCGGAACCTACACACGATTGATGTTGTTTTGAATTCATAGTAGATAGAAAGGATTGTATAATTATTTTACAATTAATTTAATTTAATTTATTCATAATAACAATACATATTTTATTATTATAATATCAATAAAAATTATTTATTAAATATTAGAGTGAAATAAAATACTATGGTAAAATAATACTCATATAGGATTCTTGAGTTTTCTCTAGGAAAAGTTCTGGTAAATGAAGGCCTTAAGAAAACCAATCTTGAACCGAAGATGATTTAAATGGTATAGCATTATAATAGAATAAAAATATTTATATTTTAAACTTGAAATTTGAGTTATAGGTCATTCATGGAGTGATGTAAGTGTTAACCTTTATTAGAGATGGGAGGGGTAGATATAAGAACAACTTTTTCAATAATATGATGTTAATATTCAACGTTAAATGGCTCAAAATTGAAAACATAGAGCTTATGTTTGTGTGGGTTGTGATTCATCAAATACACTCATTTTTAATAAAATATAGTGTGTGTTTTTCTTTTAAATTTTTATTATTTACACTAATTTACTTTTACACTAGTTATAAATTTCAAAATTACTAATTAATATAAAATAATAAAATTAAGATTATAACTTTTAACTTTTTTGAAGATTGTAATTTCAAAAATGTAAATAATTTAACAAAATAAATAAATTTCGATTTGAAATGCGATATTTAATGTCTACCCACATAACACATAAATAAAATTTGGAAAATTTTGTTATTATTTTAAAAATTTACGTACAAAAATTATACTATCCAAGATAATATTACATATAAACTAAAATGGTATATTAAAAAAATGGCCAGTGATTTTAAATGAATTCTGACACCGAACTTCTCCATCAAAACACTTCATTAGAAGAAAAGAAAAAAACTTTTTTATAATAAATTTATAATTTAATATTGCTATAAAAATGTTGGATATATAATTTATATGATCAATGAATATTCTAAAATACTTAATTTTAATATTATAATATACATTTTATTACATTAATGGATTTTTAATCTTCTAAAAAACACTTAAAAATGATAAAGTAATAAAAATTATAAATTTTTCCAAACCCATAATATTTTATTAAAAACCCCTTTTTTAATAAAACAAAAAAATGAATACAATGAAAATTATGATGTAGGGAATTAAAAAAACAAATATACATTTTATGTTTTCAAATTCCAAAATTTTTAAATTTATTTTTCAATTCAAATGAATTATATAAATAAATCGACTATTAATGAAAAAAATATTTTTAATAATAACTCATATTAATTATCAACCTTATAAAGAAAATAAAATTTAATGGTTTTACATATTAATTATTATTATATATTTATTAGTAATGTTCACTTAATATATTTTGGTTTTTCATTGGTTGTATCATGTAACAGATGTTGTCAAACATAACATCACTATTATTGGGTCAAATATTTGAGGTTATTACATCCCCCTCATCCATTAAAAAAAAATTTGACACAAAATTTTAATTATAAAGTACCAAAGATACAGGTTATGAAATCTAAATTAAAATTATGAATCAAGATATAATTTCTAGAGATATATAAACCATAAAAACTTGGAAAATATGTCTCTTTCTTGATAATATTGTTACCCCAAATATAGATTTTTTCTCCCACTATTTGGGAAATGGTTTTCCTGAAATTCAGTATCGATACTCACATTATATGATATTTTTTAAATGGTGTTAATAGTCATCATTTCACTAATAGAATATAATAAGATAATATGTAATGTTTTATCATCAATCTAGATAATTTTCATCATATATGATTTGTTTGGATGGAAAGGTGATGGAATATGGTCTAGAGGGGGGTTCAAATACCATATTAAAAATTTTACGAAATGAAGTTTTTATACAAACTATTTAATGGAGTTATTTAGTATAGTATAAAATTTGAAATAATATAATGAATTTTTTTAGTGGTTCAATAGAAATTTTACATATTTCACTCTTATACCTCAACACTCTATAAGATATATGTCATTAACTACATTGTTATTTGGCGGGGAGTCATTACTTTATTACAACTTATATTTTCTAGTTCAACTATATAAAATACACCAACATTTTTATGGGTATTAACAACCAAATAACCTATCTATATTTATAAAATTTGATTCATAACCTGAATAGTCCTGATATTAGAATATGGGATTCACTATATGAGGAAGGATTGAAAGTATGATTATTATTATAAAACGATAAACATAAAGTAAGAGCACATGTCGTAGATGAGAAGTACTATTACATACATAAGAAATTACGATGTAGTATGAGATACATAAAGGAACCATAAGTACTGTACCATGAGTATTGTATTAGGATTTATCATTAAGGAGGTTGTAGATATGGTATAAGATTTTTATCCACAACTGAATATTTTATCAAAAAATGAATACATTATTGCACAATATATTTTTTGAATATCAATTAATTTTTTTTGTAAATATCTTATTATTATAATTGTTTCCTTATACCCATGTTTTTTGAATGATCCCTAAACAATTAAATAATATCCATAAATAAATAAATAAGTATCTAATAGGGTAATGTAATTCAAAGTCAAACAATATAATTATAGAGGATAGTGGAAATTATTGTAAAAAAATAATTGTTATAAAATAAAGTAAATTAAAATGATAAATACTAATTGAAAGATATTACCCATTATAAAATTCCCCCAGTCTCCCTAATAACAATTAAAAGAAATTTCCAAAATCTCATAATAAAATTTCATTGTTTATGTCTTAGAGTACATTATAATTTCAACAAGTGCATAATTATTCAAAATATAACTATAAAACATAAAATCATTTAAAATTTTAATTAATGGTGGAATTATCTCATAGGTTTAGAGTGAAACATTATATGCATGATAGCCTATAGAATCATCATATATAGTTATTCTGGAAGAAAAACAATGCAATTGATCTCATGAAATTTTTGGATCAGTTAATTACTATGATGATCACTTATGGACCCCATTTCCTATTTCTCTCATTTTTTAATGATAAATGTGACATGAATATTCATAAAATTCATTGGATGGATCTTTCGACCCTGTGGAATACCCACGTATGGTGCCGTGATTTCAACCATGTTCTGGAACCATTGGAGAGGAAGGAGGAGGGACCCTTTCATAGAATGGCCAGCCATGAATTCACCGCTTTTAGAGCCAACATATGTCTGATAGATCTGTGCTACAAAGGGGAAGACTTGACCTTGCACAATAACCAACATGTCATGAAACAAACCTGGTATCGTCTTGACCACGGTTTACCCAATTGTGCTTCCATCTCCACCTACCCTAAAATGATTGTAATGAATCTTCCTAGTAGCCTTTTCTATCACTCACTATTACACTTTTTAGTGGCTCCTAGGCATGACAAGGGAGAAAAATACTTCTTTTAACACCTGTGGATGGAGTACCCGAGCTTTGATCATGTTGTTCATGAATCATGGAACCAACAGATGCAGGGCTATGCATGGATATGGATTCATAGAAAACTAATGTGGATTAAGGTTAATCTCCAATTCTGGAAAAGGAATAATATCCAATGGCAGTAGGACTAGTAAATACACAAGGGTTAATGTGATCTGTATGATTCAAGTCTTTAGAAAAAAGGGGATGCCATTATTTTCAATGAACTCACTAAATAAAAAAAACTTTTGATGAACATACATCTTGGGCCAGAGCGGCATGCTCGGTAACGATCAGGGGTAAAATGGATACATGAGGGTGACCGTCAAATGGGGATCTTTCATGCATGCATCAAGAAGAGGAGATGCACTAGTAGAATATGTATTCTAATGGAAGATGGGACTTATTACAACGATCCAAACACAATTGAAAAAATGGATGATGATTTATTCTTGAAGTTGTTGGTCAAACCTAATCTGATCCTATATAATGGGTACCTAAGAGATAATTAAGATATACTTGGGGATATTCCTAACATATTTATTTAGGTGTTTAATGGTCACGTGGAAGCTATATGGGTGGAGTCAGAAATTAGGTGTGTGGTATGGTCTCCCAATCCATAAAATGCCTCAGGACCTGATGGTTTCCTGATATATTTCTACAGAGTCTCATGTTATTTAATAATGTTGGATTTAGTGAAAGTAGTATGGGATTTATTTAAAGGGGAAACCTCTCAATGGTTTCCAGTGCCACTAAAATGGTAATGTTTCCAAAAATAAAGAATTCACAATCCCTTCAACACTATACAAAATTTTTCATGTGTAATTTCCCCTAAAAAGTCATGGCATGATTTCTCAATATAAGTCTGCCTACTCATCTTCCAAACCAGATCTCAGAAGAGAATCATGGTTTCATCAAGGGATGTTCTATTGAAGGGGACATCAGTCTGGCTCATGATGTGATCAGAGACATAATTCAATGTCATTTGGTTCCAATTTTTCATTTAAATTAGACCTGAACAAAGCATATGATGGGATGTAATGGAACTTCATTATTCGTGTGCTATCCAAGATGGGATTATCCAACATGAAGATTGATCATATTTTAGAATGCTTTAGTTATTCCAAGATTTCCACAACCTTTATAGGGAAGGAGTATCATTTCATCAAAATTGGATGGGGACTTCTGCAAGCTGACCCAATCTCACCAACCATCTTTATCATTTCTCAGGATTCCATAATTACTTATATCAAAAAGAACATTATGGTGGGATTCATTATCCCTTTCACATGATAAGAAGTATCAAGCGACTGTGATGTCTATTCCATGCATAATGTTATCTTAAAGTGTTTTCATAGCACGTGGTCGGTTCAAGTAATCCTTTTGGTGATATAATGACTGTGTGAATATTTTAATTTTTAGTCACTTATGTTTCCATATAAAGAAAATTCTATTAAAATTTTAACATATAGTACATTGACATAACCTGTGGTAATGTTACTTACAATGCAGTCATGTCATTTTTCAACTTATGGTAAATTTAGTGATAGAGGTTCACCACTAAAGCCTAAAAAACTCAGGTTCATTTGATTATTTATGCTACTGTGTGGTAGGATCAAACCTATTATGGTGTCTATAACATCATCTACATTCGTCGCGTTTTTTCTTCACTTCATCCTTCCATAAACAACAATAAATATTTAAAGTGGCTTGAATATCCAATCAAATAGTAAATTGAAAATAATGAAATCAAATATAGTATTGGTTGAGATCTTGAAATAATAAATTATGTATGTGGATTAATGGTCCACTAAATACTAAATTTCATTGGATAGAGGGTCATCTTAATGAAGTTTTAGCCTCCTGATATTTAATTGTACCATGTGGTTGGAACTCAGTAAAAATTACGATTGTACTCCACATGGTCGATTGAAGGAAAACAAATGTGGTTATTTAGAAGCATTACACATATAGTCAAGTGAGAAATCATTATATGGTAGATTTAATGAGAGTTGATAATGTTTGTAAAGAGACGATTTCCATTCCAATAACCATGTAATGTCGTGAGTATGTTATAATTCTCAATCTTAGATTCAAGGAATAGAACCACTCCGCACTGATAAAGGAGATCTTAAACTTATTTTTTGATGATAGTGTAATTTTTTAAAAGCATCATACAAGATAAAGATATTGGATATGAACATAAGGTATCCATTGATGTATTGTTTTTTTATTATAATATGTAAGGCAAAGTGAGAAGTAGGAGATGTTGACTTATTTGAGAGTGAAGTGGGTTTTGTAAAACATGATTGTGAATCCATAAATATGTATCATTGTACAATTATTCATGAAGATAGGGAAACATTTGAGCCAATATACTAAGGATGATCTATGAAATTATAAAGGATTAACTACCATGGTATTGATTTCATGTGGTCATTCTTTCTGGTTGAACTTGTGGTAATATAGAAGAAGATCAATTATGTTGGGTATAGGTTATTTCATGTTCTAAGATGAGGAAAAACTCATGTGGTTATGTGAAATTTTTTAATTCTTTTTTATATTTTTAATTAAATTCTATATGTTTAATATACCAGATGTTGTCTGTTATGCACAGCAGGATAGTTAAAAATGCCCAAACCATCTCCACCATCTACATGTCCTAGATATATTCTTGCCTTTCCTCATTTTATTACAGATGAGTCCTTTTCTAGTGGTAAATAAATGTTTTTTTAAAGGGCTCAATTTTTTTCCCTGTTGGGGCACCAATGCATGTCTGGTCGTTTGGCGCTCCTCTCATTTGGCACATTGGAGAGAAAGACTCAATGTCAAGTCTCCCCTTGCCATCATCCTGATGCAGCGCGTAGGGGAATTTGGGGTTCCTCATCCCAGATGTCTCAGATCTAGCGGTCGATACTCATGAGACAGGCAGTGGGCACCATCGTGGGTTGCGTCGTCACCCTGCATGTGTTCAGATCTCAATAGGTGTGCACATGTCTTGTCAGGCGATGACAGTGGGGAAGGTTTCAAATCCTAGAGTGTGGTGGCATTGGATCTTCATCGGCTCCCAGGTATTTGAGTTCTTCATCTATGAGGGTTCACTGTGGCGCGGCTTCCTTCAGTGGAAGGTTCACTCGCAAGCATGGATTCTTGTGGTTGGCTTGGATTTGGATGGACTCTCAATGTGGCTCAGTGTATCTTTTTTCTTCAATCGCGGCACATTAGATTATTCTACAAATCATAGTTGTTCGCGGATTGCGGTTCTAGGCCTGGTAGCATTGAAGCCCTATAGCAACTTGCTTCTCACTTAGAAGAGGGTGTAACAGTGATTTTCCGTTCTTGATCGATGATGGAATCACTCCTTGAAATCGTAAAGTCCTCCTAATTCATTTTTTTGATGTCATAATTTGGGATAGATACTGATTGTTTGGACTTGAACCTGTAGGTGTGATGGACCGAAGGTGTTACATGCTTGGGTAGCTATGTCATCTTGTTCCTGGACCAAGAGGGCGGAATACTCGATGACAGATGGAGTAGTTCGTGGAAAAAACATGGACATGAGCATTGATCATTGGGGATCAGACTTCCTGGACTCAAGGATGATGATTTCAACACCCTACGATAAGCTTTTTCATTGATAAGGTGACATCGGGCTCCAGTAAGGGGGTCTCAGAACTGTTATTGTTTTTCTTTGTCATTTTTTTATAAGCTTGTGTGTGCTGCTTGATTATTCATCATGTGTTATTTCTATTTCTTTTCCAGTTTAGCTTGTGTGATACTATTCCCTTTTGGTTCCTTCTTGTAATCATTTGTTCTTGCATAGTTAAAACTTTTGATGATCATGGCTTGTGCATGCAGGCCATTGGCCGAAGCATATAAATCTACGTATCCCTTTTAGTACATTCATTTCCATATTTAATTCAACTTATAATCGCTGAACATCATTGCTTCGTGAGTTAGTTATATAAGATATTTCAGCATGGGTTTGGCTCAATTTTATCATTGTTGTTGTAGAATTAATTTCTCATTGTTGTTTGATTTTGGATTATTGATGTAATTGTTCACTACTGGTATGTTGTTCACTACTGTTGATTCATTTGGATATTCCATTTTCATTGGAAAGTTGCAATGAAAACATGTTTTATGTTAATTAACTTTCATGTTATAAATTGAATAATCATCATTTTAGTATTTCGGATTTTAACAAACCAAAACACCCAATAGATCATGGGCTATTGTGTGGGGATCGCCTCTCACGTACAGGATATTCTTACAACAAATTGGTATCAGAGCGTAATTGGGTTGATGTTTTTATTACTTAAAATTTGAAATTGATTGTTCATTACTTTCAAATGATTTGTTAGTGAATTTTAATTGTTGCAGCATGCTTGGATTGTTTTTGTTCGGCAAGGTCGTTAGCTCTCTTAGGCTGTAATTTCATTCTATTGTTGATAGTTTTTTTCATCTTTATTTCAAATTTTTTTTTCTTGTTTGAACCTCAATGATTCCTCTTGGTAGTTGATTACTATGTGTGTCTATGGTTTCAGGGTAATAATGAGTTTTATGTGAGGTTTTCCTTTGTTTGAGAGCTGGTTAGCATTAAGGTTTTGGAAGAATCCTGAGTCTCTAGTGTCTTACTTTTTCCTCATAGATGAGCTTATGTTAGCTCCACTGTGTTCCTTCACATCCTTTAAGACTATTTTCTCTAGGTATGACCTCGTACCAAGTTCAGTGTTTAGGTTTGGTTAGCTTGTGGGTGCGGTTCTCTTGTTTATTTCTTGGTTGACAACCAAGATTCTTTGTTTGTTGTTTGACCCTGTTTAACTACTTTGTTTGGTTTCTTGGGAACCGTGTTCCGCTAGTATTTCTAGAATAGGATGTGTGGACCTTTAGTGGCTTGTTTTACCCTAGATGCTATCTATCTCCCAACATTTTGTTCTTGCTTCTTAGAGCTGTCCTAGGATTTTGGGACTTCTTGCATGTGTTCTTGCAGTTTCCCTTTTGTATGAGGATGTCTTCTTTTGGCTTTTGTTTAGGTGGTCGTCTTCTATGGTGGAGATTATGTATCCATCTGTTGAGGATCTTATGGTGCCTTGTGTCGAAAGTCCAGGAGGCAAGTCTCGGTTTATTTTGTCGATGATTCTCGGTCCTTTGGTCCTGATATTTCTTCTTGGGTTCAAGTGGAGACATCATTGAGTAGTTTCATTTACTATACATGATTCTCCTCTCCACATTTCTTATATTGCTGCCTCTAGACTTAGAAGTGTGAGTTGGTAATTTTCACTTGGTCTGTCCCTCTAGTATGTCTTGGTTTTGGATGGTTTCTCTAGGAGGTGACCCGTTACGAGTGGTGATTCATCCTGGGTAGTGATTAGAGTGACAATGTCATGTGAATAGGTTCGGTGACGATCGATATTCATGGCAGTTAGGTCGAGATATCATTAGTGGTATTAGGCGGTTCATAGATATTGTTAAGAAGCTAGACTGGGATGGGTTTTCTTGGTCGGTAGCGTGCTTCCATTGGATCACTGGTGTTCTTGTGTGTCTAGAGTTTTCCCATAGGACTCTTGGGACTACAAGAGATTTGTAGTGGTACCCTGTTGTTGATGAACTTATCTTATTGGATTGTTTTAGGATGTGGCTTCCCCTATTGCTCAGTTTTAGGCAATGTATTCCTTTTAGGTGGAGAGTTTTCTGGGTATATCTTAGATTCTGGTTGGGTGAGTGATTTGATTGGTTTTAAGCTTTGTGTCTTTTGTTTTTCTCTCATTATGCAGCTCTTTGCATGATTGCACTGATTTGTTTTGAATTTCAATTATATATGAATTTCTCTAAGCATTTTTTTGTCATGTTTAGTGTGAGGTGGGATAATAATCTGTTTATTTGTGTTTTGCGGGAATAGGTAAGCTGATTCGGGGACCTGTTAGCATGTGATTTTTTGGTCCCGTCTTCCTCGTCAGCATTGTCTCAGAGTGCGACTCAGGTACGTGTATGTATGTCTTTATCATGAAGTTGTTTATAAATTTTTAATTCTGAACATGTTTATCATCTTTTCAATATCATTCAACTTCGGGCGATATGTATCACATTTGTTACATGGTTAGGGGGACTTTTTGGGTCATTCCCCATAGTTTGTTTCCTGTTTAGGATATGCCCAAGTTGATGATAGTGTTAGGTGGTGAAGAATCATCATGTTTTTTAGGTTTAGTTTGCATGTTGGAGAGTGTGATGTTATTTCATATTAAATTTGTTCATTCTTTAAATTTCCAAAGTGGAGATTTGTGAATTTTTTTAATTCGTTTGTATATTGTTAATTAAATGCTACATGTTTAATATTCTGGATGTGGTATGTAACATGCAACAGGATAGTTGGAACTGCTCAACCCATCTCCACCATCCACGTGTCCTAGATATATTATTTCATTTCCTCATTTTTTTGTAGATGTATCCTTTTCTTGTGGGAAATCAAGGTTTTTTCATAGGGCCTGATTTTTTCACCAATGGGGAAGCAGTGCGTGTCTAGTCGTTCGACGCTCCTCTTATTCAGCATGTTGGAGAGAAAGACTCAGTGTCAAGTCACCCCTTTCCATCATCCTGATGCAGCTTGATGGGGGATTTAGGGTTCCTCATCCAAGATGTCTCAGATCTGGCGGTTGATATTCATGAGCCAGGCAGTGGGCCCCTTCGTGGGTTGCGTCATCACCCTACATGTTTATGGATCTCAATAGGTACACACATGAATCATTAGGCGATGAAGGTTTGAGAGTTTTCAAATCATGGTGTGCGGTGGCATTTGTCTTAACCGGCTCCCAGGGATTCAAGTTCTTCAACTATGAGGGTTCATAGTGGCACGACTTCCTTCGGAGGAAGGTTCACTCACAAGCTCAGATTCTTGGGACTGGCTTGGATATGGATGGACTCCCAACGTGGCTTAGTGGATCTTGTTTCATCATTTTTGGTGCCTTAGTTTCTTCTCCAAATCATAGGTGTTCGCGGATTGCGGTTCATGGCCTGCCAGCGTTGAAGCCCAGTAGTGGCCTGCTGCACACCTGGAGGAGGGTGTAACAGAAATTTTCCTTGCTTGATTGATGATGGAATCACTCCTTGACATCACAACATTCTACTGATTTGTTTTTTGAAGTCGGATCTTGGAATAGATACGGATTGTTTGGACTTGAACCTGCAGGTCTGATGGACTAGAGGTGTGGCACGCTTGGGCAGCTGCGTCATCATGTTCTTGGACTAAGAGGGCAACATACTCGACAATATATGGAGTAGTTCGTGGTGACGAACATGGACAGAAGAATTGATCATTGGGGATTAGACATCCTGGACTCAACGAGGATGATTTAAACAGCATGCGATAAACTTTTTTATCAATAAGGTGACACCGGTCCCTAGTAAGGGGGTCTCGGTTCTGTCATAGTATTTTCTTTGTCATTTTTTGTAAGCTTCTGTGTGCTGCTTGATTTTTCTTCATGTGTTATTTCTATTTCCAGTCCAGTTTACCTTGTGTCCTACTCTGCCCATTTCGTTCTTTCTTGTAATCGTTTGTTCTTGAATAGTGAAAACTTGGGATGATCCTTCCATGTGCACGTAGGCCATTGGCCGAAGCATGTAAATATGTGTATCCCTTTTACTGCTTTCATTTCCGCATTTAATTAGACCTGAAATCTCTGAACGTCGTTGCTTATTGTGTTAATTATAGAAGCTATTTGATCATTGGTTTGTCTTGGTTTTAACGTTGTTGTTACAACCGTAATTTCTCATTGTTGTTTGATTTTGGATTATTGATGTAATTTTTCACTACTGGTATGGTGATCACTACGTTTGATTCATTTGAAAATTCCTATTTGATTGGAAAGTTTCAATGAAAAAATGTATTCTTTTTATTAATTTGCATGTTATAAATTGAATAAATATCATTTTAGTATTTTGCATTTTAATGAACCAAAGCACCCAATTGATCCTGGGCTATTGCGCTGGGACTTCCGCTCAAGTAGGGTCGCTCCCTACATAAGGTTACTTCTAAAATTAAACCATGTGGTCTTATAAATTAATACTCATGTAGTATCTTAATGTACAATAACTTCAAAATATATGCGGTAATATTATGAATCCTTAATGAAGTTACTTATAGAATACCATATACAGACACCATATATTAGTTGGTTCATTGATGCTTCATACCATTTTAAAGTTATATTCAACATTTAGTCTAGTTATCATAAAATTACATAAATTTAATATTTTTATAATGATCACCGATAACTTTTATCTAACATTTATATCAATATATATCTTCAAAAACATTTTTCCCATATTAATTTACAATAAAATAAAAAATCATTACAATGATGATAGAATATCATAAAATTTTTATAGTATCTAAATAGAAATTTGATTATTTCTTATCCGTAAATTAAATATATATATATATTTTAAATTTCCATATTAATATATGGTGTGAAATTATAAGGTTTTTAGTTTATTTTACCATAAGAAAATAAGATTGTGTATGCTTTAACCTATAGAATTCATAAAATAATATCGAGTCTTTGGGAATTTTTAAATCAGTCAAAACAAAATTTTAGACATTCACTTAGTTTAATGAAATGTAAATAAATGCAATTGATATATAACAATACGAGTTCATCCAAAATTTGTGTTGTATAATGCAATATAACATAGAATAACTAAAGGATACTATAAACTAAAAATAGATAAATAACTAAGACATATAACATGTTCAGAAAAAATTGGGAACATTTTATAGACTAATTTAGACATCATAATAGTTTAATTAAAAGTTACAAAATATATTATATTTAATATGATATTGGAATTATAAAATTAAAATAACTAAATAACAAGATATATTAAAAAGGTAATGAGGTACTATAAAATTGATTGACATGAATTATAAGTAATAAAAAATACTCTATGGAATTGGAATAAATGTAATGGATGTCACAAATTATCTCTAATCTGATATTATTGTGCTTTCTCTAGATCCCGGTTCTCCCAGCAAGCTTCCTTTTTCCAGACCTCAAAAGGCGTTGTCTCCCCCTTTCCAAGCATTGTGCATATCCTCACAAATAACAGTGGAGATCGTGCATAGGTCCTTAGCGAGTTTCCTTGTTTCCCCTGTTTAGTCTCTTCCCCAGTAGAGCTAGTTTCCTGAAGGCGTTGAGAGGGAACTTCAGGTCAGCTACTCTTCTCCTCAACGGCTCATTTTTCTCTCGGTTCTTCACCTGGATGTGTCACCTTACCCAAATCATCTCCCTTTGTGGCCTCTACGGGTTTACTATACTAAGAGTTCACAGGTTCCAAATACAACTAGTGCAATAATCGGTGAGGTTCCAACCATTTTTGGTGAAACCTAGATAGTTTCTATCAAATATTCAGGGGATGGAATCCTTTTCCAGGGTGTCAGTTTCTATCTTGCCCAAAACCCTTTCATTCCATGCAACCCTTCTGGTGGAACTTAAAAGTGAAGTCTCACACAACCAAGGTTTCTTTTATTACACCACTTGGCATAATGATGAATACTTCATGGAAATGGTGAGAAAATCCTAGGAGCAAGGGGGCGAAATTCTGGAGTGTCTTAACTAATCAGCTCAAGCAGCTTAAGAAACTCATAAGGAATATCAAAGGTTTGTTTTCCACTAGGCCGAATGATGCAATCGCGGTGGACATTTTGCTAGAGGATATCGATAGTTTGGAGGAAGGTTTCCAAAATGATTGGGAAGATTATGAATTTATTACTCTATGTGATAATAAGGTTGTCCTTTCTTAGAAACTGTTGGAGATCATGACACTTTACAGGTAGAGGTCCTAGGTGAGATAGCTTAAGGAGGGAAATCTCAATAATTCCTTTTTCAATGAATGTATGAAGGATAGGAGAAAAACTAGGATCAACATGAAGTTAGGAAATGGAGTGTTCACCTAGGATGTGAATGTGGAAGGCAAGGTGGCCTTTGATCATTTCACATGACTCTTAGCCGGGGAGTCGGACCAAAGTGTTGAGCATTCTGATATCACGTCATCCAGCGAGGGGTTCTTAGGATGCTTGCCACATTTGGTGAGGATGCCTGATAATATGTCCTTTTTGGAAGTTCCATTGGAGGGAGAGATCAAGGACTCAGTTATGAGGATTTCACATGATAGTGATCCTGGCCCGGATGGTTTTCTATCCTCTTTCTACATTGCAGCATGGGGGGTTTTAGGCCCGCAGTTTATGAAAGTCGTCCAAGATTTCCTCTGGGGTGGAGTGCTTAATTTAGTTTCTTGTACCTCCTAGGTGGTTATTATTCCTAAGAGGAATAATCCATCAAAGATCAATCATTACCGAACCATATTCTTGTGCAAGGTCTTTTACAAGATTCAGGCCTCAGATCTTGCACAGAAGTTGAATGGGGTAATAAGAAGTCTTGTTTCGAGAGAGAAACATGGGTTCATTCAGGGGTGAGGCATACAATGTGCAATTGGCATAACCAATGAATTGGTGAACGATTTACATAAAAAAAATCTAGCCTCCAAATTTGTATATCATGTTTATATGGACACGACATATGATAAAATGGAATGGAGTTTCATTCATTGGGAGAAGAGGAAGTTCGGGTTCCAGGAGTAGTTTGGTGACCTCTACTTGAGGTTTTATTCTTGTTTTTTGATCTCGATATCCCTTCTAGGAAAAAGCTATGATGTCTTCAAATCTGTTGGAAGTCTTCGTCAAGGTGATGCCCTCTCCCCAATAATTTTTATTCTCACACAGGACGCCTTATCCAGGAACATTTTTCAAGGGATTGAGTAGTGAAAACTTCCACCTTATTGTTGCAGGCGTGGAAGGATGGGTTTCTGACACAGACTTCCCCTTCATGGACTATTCATTCAGCAAGGCATCTATGAATTATGAACTTATTTACACGACCCTCACACCTAATCAAATGCAGGTCTTCCAAGGTATTGTAATGAATAATGGACCGAACAAATGTTGCTACATCTGGTCCAGTTCAGGAAGGTTTACTTCATGAGATTACATAATTATACTTCATGTTGATTCTAATATGACTTAGTGGTATCCTCTGTTCTGCTACAAAGAGATCCCTATGAAAATGAGTTTCTTTGTGTGGAACTTATGGAAGAAGGCTTTGCCTACGGAAGATACCATCCAAATGAATGGTATCCCTCTTACATCCTTCTAACAATGTAGTGTGAAGCCACAAATGAAGAAAATAGTTCATTTTCTCTTCCATAGTAACTGGGCAACTTATCATTGGTCCTTCTTCATGCCACACCCTTGTACAGATTCTGAAAACTTGTTGATTTCTGGATTCATGTCCCCATGGTTTGGCCTTTTGAAGTATAGGGGTATGAAAATGAATGTTCGGTACGGCATCCTCGTCTCCATTTTTTGGGAAACTCGTAACCAGACACGACTTGGAATTTTTCGCACCCTTCTCTTTTTGAAAATGAGTGTTCACTCTCTTGTCTCTGATCTTACTTCGTTGTTGAAAGGGGGAAACAATCCGTTACAGTTTGTAATCTTCTCAGCAGACCATGCTTATCCCTCGGAGTGAGAGGCTTGTGGATCTGATGGGAGCCCCCACTTGGTGGTTTGAAGCATAATGTGGATGGTTCTTTTGTAGGTGGGATAATGAGGGGTGGTGGGGTCCTTCAGAACTCTTGTGGTTCAGTTATACTAGGTTTCAGTGAGTACTTTGGTCCAGGAAGTTCCCTAGGTGTGGAGGCTTGGTCACAGTTGACCAGTATCACACTTTGTAGGGGTCGTGGCCTTCTGGTGGACGATGTGGAATCAGATTCTGAAATTTTGGTGAAAGCAAGTCAAGGACGACATATGGTTCCTTGGGAGTGGATCTATATAATCCACAAATTTATCTTAGAGAAAAAATAAAGGGAATATTATTCCTCATAGTTGGATGAAGTCGAACTTCGTGGCCGACTCTTGCATTTAAGGGATGTCCGTATAATGTCATGTTCATTTATGATAATCTGGGTTCCCTTCCGGATGATTGTAAGGCTATCATTCATGGAGATTCCCTTTGTCTCCACCACTTTTCCCCCCCTTGAGGGGTCTATTTCTTGGTATTGAGCTCTCCCCCTAAAAAAAATAATGTTAAAAAAATTAAAATAATATCAAAAAAAATATCATGTCTATATGATGAATTTTAGATGGAATTAATTCTTTATTTGAACTTACAATAGAATAAGAATTTTCAAAATAAATTGAAATAATTTTAAAATTAAAACTATAGTTAGAAACAAAATCCACAAATATTGTGATCAATACGATGATGGAGATATATTAATGCTTTTACCTGTAAAAAAAGGGACAGATTTTTTTCATGAACTTCAAGAAACTATATTTGTACTAAAATGCGACACATATCTGGGGATCTTTTCTTATAAAGTATATATCCCAAAAAAGTTGAGTTAGAGTAACTAATAAATTTAAAAAAATCTACAATGAAGTAATACGTATTTAATAGTTCATTTAACATATCTAATAATATTCTTTACAGATTTTAATCAGGATTCCTTATGATCTCAAATAAATAGAATGCATAAACAAACACTATACATTATATCGGGTATATAAGCATTTAAACACAAAAATCTTCCAATCATCCCACAAAATAATTTAGAATTTATAGATTTTCTAGAATCCCAATAATCTAATTTACATCTAATAATCACAGAGATTTTAAATGATTTAAAAATATAATGAAAAAAATAAACTAAATATTTATATTATTTATATTGATTTAAATATATTACTTCATTGTGTAACGAAGATATACAGAATTATGTTTTTCTGAAAAATTCTAATTTTATGAATTTATAAATAAATGATTAATTGCAATCCAAATTTACCAAAACATTTTATTTTTTCTTTGTAATTATCTCGAAATATAATTGTTTAACCATTACATTTTTTGTAAGTGATAATATTTTGTGGGTATCTAGTCATATTCTTAGATAATATTCTTTATTTGTACCATATGTTGTTCTTGAGAAATCCAAGGCATTTTACCTACGAAAATATGTTTCGTAATATTTTTGTAACCCAAGCTACATTGGGTTAACTTGGATTACAAATATAATTTGTAGATACTCAAATATAATTTTAACAAATATTGTATTATAATGTACATAATAATTATGTAACACACCAAACTTCCATAGTACTTTTCCCTTTTAATAATACGGTAGTGTGTGTTATACGCAACTTCGAGTTTTAACAAACACACCACAATCAATCAAACTAGTCGTTATGAATAGTAATACCCACTTTTTGAAATTTTATCAATTTTATCTCTCAAAATTTACTTAATTTTTGGATTCAGAATATAAAAATTAGCCTAGGGTAATATTTTGGAACATTTCGGATAACATTTATATTTTGATGAATTGTGAAAATTACTAAATTTTAATTAAAAACAACATTTTTAATAGAAATAAGTAATAGTAATAAAATATTAATTTGAGTGGTTTCAAAGTATATTTAGAATATATTTTTACCATTTAATACAATGTTGGTCATTGGACATAATTTCACAATTAAAATGGACATGAACAAATGTCAATCTTTTGATAGTTATTATCTCTTAAAAACACGCTTTTTTGTTTTAACAACGGGAATTAATTTAAAATTAATTTCTACCACTTCTCTATTTTGAATTTTAGAAATGGATTCCATATTTGGAATCAGTATGTCCAAATTGTGTAAATAGGTAACTTATATTTTTAGGCATTTTGAATAATTACTTCGGTAAAAAAATTATTTACCATGGTTAAAGGGTAAATCCGGTAAATAAGGGAAAACAAATAATACTATAATAATATTAAGTTACCCTAAAATGTGTCTTAACATTATTGGTTGATACATGTCCAACCATGGTCATCTTTGGGTCGATTTTGGGACCTCATGGAGCCACTTGTAAGTGATAGTGACACTTTATATTAATTAAGTTAAAATAAATACAAAAATAACAAAAGCATATATCTTTTAGAAAAATAATTTTTAAATAGTGATATATATTTTTGATTTTGGACAATGAATATTCATTAGAAATCTAAACATATTTCTTACATAATGGTATCTTATTTATAATTTTTATATATTTAATAATTAATATTATTTATGACACAATAATGATGCAATATTTTCCTTATTAATGAAAGAATCAAATAATTCGTATTATAAATGTTAAAATTAATATAATTTGAACGTTTTGACGACATACATGACTTTTATTGCTTAATATGACACTATAGTATTTCTTAAATGAATTTGTTTCGAATTAATATAGTTGTTAAGACTTTAACAAAAATCAATTATTGAATAGTGTCAAAATTGACATAAAATATTTTTTAAAACAAATATTATATTATTAATTTATATTCAATTCCTAAAAATCTAAGGTTCAACCAAGAGACTTATATCCTGATAGTTATATCATTAATAGACCTCTTGGGGGTCGCTTGGAGATATATAGTAATTTTATTAACTATATAATATAAAAATACAAAGTGACATGGTAAGTGTCAAACTAATTAACTAAGAGTTAAAACTAAAAGATAAGGTTAATATAGTGACCCAAACCTATCTAAAACCTATTGTTTGAGTGTTTTTAGACCCATCCCCACCTTAAACTTTAAATAATACACTTTGGATCCTTTAGAAATCGAATATTAATTTATTATAAAATAATATTTCTAGCTTTTCCAAAGGTGCCGCTTACCCCTCTTATAAAAGGGCACTCCCCCTTCTCACTAATTCACAATTTCAAAGCTTTTGGTTCGGCCAAACCCTGCCCAAATACTCTATAAACTTCTTTCAATACAACCTAGAGGCCTTATTTTTATCAGAAACTCATCCTATAGATCCCTTTTGATCAAATCAAAAGAAAGAACCCGAAGAAGAGGTAATGTTTTCACCACCATTTTTCAAGTTCCTATCTTTTTCAACTTCTTCTTTCTTTGTTATTCCCATTATAAAATAATAAATACAGTATATTATATATACTGTGATGTTATTAAAAATATGGTACAACCATATTCTGTATTCTATCCATCCTTTGAATTACATGTCACCATACGTGCGTATGTACGGCTTACCGTCTCCACGTCATGGTGTAATTGTTATTCAGTATATTATTATTTTGATGGGTATAATAAAGATGTGTAATTCATGTAAATAATAGAAATAAAATGATAGTGATTCTATATATATGATATACCATCCAATTATATATTATTTTAATATCAAAATAATGATATTGTCACTCGTGCGTACATACGGACTACCGTCTCCACGAACGCGACGAGATTCATTCCTCATAATATCCATTCAAGAATAATTCTCATTTAATGATTAAAAATAATGTTTAAGGACTTTATATAATTTTGGATATGAATAATATACATCCTATCCATGAAAAACATGACATATTTAACAAAACATATAAAAGAAAACGAGTAAGTTAACACCCGAAGCAATGATAATACTAAGATATTATTAACAAATCAATGTTAAAAGATCATATATGATATCATAATTATGTATATGGTTATTATATAATTTAATAACAATGTTTTAACTATTATATAGTTGTTTAACAAACCATCGACTAAGGAAAAGTACAAGGTAAGGGTTATTTCACAATCTCTTCATTATCCTAGGTTGTTTATACATAATTATCAATTGGGACCCCTTTATCATCCACATCCATGTTTATTAAAAATATATTTCAAAATATTCCTGATATTTTACAGAATATAGGTTAAATTCATTTATACCCGTGTTTGATTTTTTATATGATTTTTATAAAAGAATCTTTTTTTCGTTTTCCAAACAATGTCATTTTTAACCTTTTCGACAGAATTAAGGTAAGAATGTCTTTTTTTAACTTATACGGCGGGTGTGGCTATCTTCTGCCATTATAAAATCTTAGAATCTTCCCTTACTAGATTCTAAGAATATTTTCAATTTAAATGTTTTATTTTATAATTAGGTGACTTTTAAATAATTTCAAAAAAGAGATATTTCACTGAAATAGTTTTGATTTCATCTATAACAACATCCTTTGATGGATTTTAAGCTTATTTGAAGTATATTTATTATGATAAAAAACATCCATATTGTATTCAAGGATTTGTGATATGTTTGACTATGGATGTGTTATTTTTATACCATTCATGGTTTATGGAAAAAGTATTGACATTTCGTATGCTAGATTTAATATGAATGTTTATGTTATGTTTAAACCTGTTCATATGAGGAATGCATTGGACATAATAAGTGACTGGTGGAGCCCGCTATAGCTCCTCGATGAATCAGTAGGTCTCATGAGACAAACTAGTGTCTTGGCACAAGGCCTTGACAAAATCTTATTTGTAGTCTTGGCACGAGGCCTTGGCTATGTGGTTATAATAGTTTGGAATTATGCATTCCATCATTATAAAAGTGGTTATTGATATTGCATGTGATTATTCGACTAGTAGAATATCGATGTGAATAAGTATATGGAATTATTTAATTTCATTTCTGCCTTATTATGTTGATGTTCATGTTTTAAAAGGGTTTTGTTTTAGTTATACATTGCCTTAAATGTTTATTCTTATTTATGAATGTTTCCACTATATTTTTATCCTTACTGGGCATTTGAGTTCACCCCTTTCTATGTTTTATTTTTCCCAGGATGTGAAGAAGTATTTTATGAATGAACTGTAGGGATAGTTTGAGGGGATAAGATTGTGGACTATGGAGACTATATTTTTGTAGTTTTCATTTTATGATGTAATGTAAACATTATGAAAGTATCTAGTTATTCCATGGCTATTAAACTAATCAGTCTTTGGAGGCATGATCTTTCTTGTGATCATGACAATGTTATGTAATAATTTACTAACTCTGGGTAACTGGGGTCAGGGCGTTACAGTTGGTATCAGAGGAATTTTGTGTAAACCTTGGAAGCTAGATTTAGATAAACTCTAATTAGAGCACATAGACCTAAGATGGACTTTGAGGATTAGTATAGAAGAACCTCCTAGAATTTTGGTATTGTAGAGATTTTGTGAGTTTTCCAAGAAATACATACCTGTCTGTATATGAGTAGGTAGAGGCAGATTTGGAACAAATGTACCTAGGGGTAAAACCTAAAAACACTATTTTGAGCTAGACTCGAACGGGAACTTGTGCACGACAACGGTTCTTGTTGCACTCTTTGTTACGACACTCTTGGGGATATGCTTAGGATAACTCTCATTTTCTTTACAAATAATTATTAAGGGTTTATGATTATATACGTCCTCATATATAACATTTTTTTATGATTATGGATTATATCCATAAATAGTTCAATTTATGTTAAGTGTTTTATAAGTATGGAATTATGTATTTTGATTCATAAACTGATCTAGTTTATGCCATTGTTTAGGAATTCTTCCTAGTGGAAGAAATAGAAACCATATCAATGCATGCACTCCATGTAGGGATTTCCCTCCTACTCAAGATAATTATAGTGGAGCTGGTGATGCAACCGGTGCTGATCAACAAATCACCATACTGGGACAACTCACTCAAGTTATGAATAATAACCTTACCCGTATGGAGCACCCTGATCCACAGCGTGGAGGATCAATGTTAGATCGCTTTATGAGGTAGAAACCACCAAAATTCAATGGGAGTAAAAATCCATTAGCAGCTGAGCAATGGATAAGTTCCCCAGAGAAAATATTTCAGGCTTTGGGGAGTAGTGAAAGGGAAAAAGTTATCATGGCAGTTTACTGCCTCACTAGAGATGCTGATCAATGTTGGTCATTGATTCAAAACATGAATGAAGATGATGAAGTATCAAATATATAATAGAGGGAGTTCAAAGATCTGTTTTTAGGAAAATTCTTTCCTCGTGACGATCAAGCAGATATGGAAAGACAATTTCTGAGTCTAAGATAAAAGGAGGACGATAATGTCACAATGTATGAGGATAACTTTACAAGGTTATCAATGTATCCTATATATTTTATACGTAACCCAAGAAGTATGATTGATCATTTCTTTGATTGGTTAAAACCATTTCTCCGTTGAGCATTAGTCTCAAAATCCTTCTCGTCGTACGAAGACATTCTCTTATATGCTATCAAGACAGAAAATGAATTCTCTATGTCTGATGACATTAAAGCAATGAAAGAGAATAAGAGATCTACTGATCAATCTGGGAATGTAAATAAGGGGAAGAATGGAAAGGTTGAATATCCATAATGTGGTAAATGTGGGAAGAAACACCCTGGCACTTGCTTAAAAGGAATGGGAGTCGGTTACAAGTGTGGTGAAAAAGGCCACCAAGCTCGTGATTGGAAGGGGAAGAAGGAAGCTACCAATGTCCAATTCTACAATTGTAGGGTGATGGGACATTATGCAAATGAATGTACTAAGCATCAAGGGAACTTACCTCAGAAAAGGCCAAGGGTTCAAGGCCAAGCTGATGCTATCTCTACTACTGAGGTAGATGCTCCAAAAGACATGGTGGTAGGTAATTTAATGGTTTACTCATGTTTAGAAACTGCATTCTTTGATTCTGGGTCATCTCATTGTTTCATATCGTCCCAGTTTGCTATGAAAATTAGATATTTCCAATTTGATTTAACAAGGGAGTTGTCATTTAAACCTCATAAGGGAAGTATCATTGCAATAATGTTTTGTAAATATGTCCCCATTATAGCACATAAATGTTCATTATCCGCTGATCTCATCATCATAACTATGACTGAGGTTGATATAATCCTCGGTATGGATTGGATTTCGGACCATGATGCGATGATTTATTCTAAGAAGAAGGAGGTTACGATTTTTAATGATGATGATAAGGAACACCTTATCGTTAAAGTAGAATAGTCACCACCTAATTATTATCTAGATCCACCCCCAGTAGCTCAACTAAATTCAATTATTGGGGAGGAAGATAATTAAATGACTATTGGTAAGGAAAAAATGTTGAAATAGAGGATGTACCTAATGTGAAAGAATATGTAGATGTGTTTCCGGAAGATTTACCTGGACATCCTCCAGAACGAGAAGTTGAGTTTTCCATTGATTTAATTCTTGGATCAGGGCCTATATCGAAGACCCCTTATAGAATGGACACTGTGGAATTAGTTGAACCAAATAAAAAACTAGAGGAATTGAGAAATAAAGGGTTTATTCACCCTAGTTTTTCTCCGTGGGGATCCCCTGTTCTTTTTTTTAAATGAAAGATGGATCTATGAGGTTATTCATCGACTACAGGGAGATCAATGATATAACAATAAAGAACAAGTATCCCCTACCTCGCATTGATGATTTATTTGACCAACTGCATGTAGCTCAATACTTTTCAAATATTGACCTTCAATATGGATATCATCAGTTGTGTGTGAATAAGGAAGACATTCTGAAGACAGCATTTCGAACAAGGTATGGGCATTACGAGTTTACAGTAATTCCTTTTGGCCTGACTAATGCACCCTCTGTATTCATGGATCTAATAAATAGAGTTTTCAAGGAATATCTCGATGCTTTTTTGGTGGTATTAATTGATGAGATCTTGGTATACTCCAAAAGCTACGATGATCATGAAAATCACTTGCGCATTATCCTGAAGACTCCGAGAAGACATGAATTGTATGGGAGGTTTTGGAAGTTTGAATTCTGGCTTTAGGAGATTTATTTTCTTGTCCATATTGTCTCTAAAGATGGAATCTCTGTTGATCCTTCTAAGACCAAGGCAATCCAAGAATGGCCAGCACCGACGAGTATAACTGAGGAACACGGTTTTATTAGTTTAGCAGGTTATTATCGACATTTGGTCCAGAATTTTTTCCAATTGGCTTACCCATTAACAAAGCTCACACGTAAGGGGGTTAAATATGTTTGGAAAAAAGAGTGTGAAGAATGATTTGAAGAACTGAAGAGAAGATTAGTCAATGATTCAATATTGACACTACCATCGGGGAATGATGGGTTTGTTATTTATAGTGATGCATCGATGAAAGGACTTGGTTGTGTCCTTATGCAGAATGATAGGGTTATTGCCTATGCATCATGACAGTTGAAAATTCATGAGAAAAACTATCCAACTCATGATCTCGAGTTAGAATCTGTGATTTTTATTTAAAGATATAGAGGCACTACCTCTATGGTGAAAAATGTGAGATTTATACTGATCAGAAAAGTTTGAAGTATATTATCTCACAAAAAGAACTCAACATGAGGCAAAGGAGATGGGTTGAACTACTCGAGGATTATGATTGCACGATACACTACCACTATAACACCCTGAGATTTTATGAAAAATATTCTTTTTAATTTCATTTATGTCTTATGTTTTACGCTACACCAAGATTATCAAGAACTTTATGCAACACCCTATTATCTTGCAGTATACGCAACACTGACTTGACTTACATTACACGTAATCGCGACCTTCCTCGATTGTGTGTGTTGTACGCAATATCGGGTTTCACTAAACAACGATATATGGTTATAATATTATTATGAACTAGAAGTTATGAATATTATTAATTAAATTTTGAATTTTATAACATTATTATTCATCTTACACATTTTCTAGAACATGGGATAAGAACAATATAAATTTTTCATGTAAAATATGTATTTTTCAAAAAATGCAGTTTTGCCGCCTTTTGATGGCGCTCCCATTTTAAATTTAATTTTTGACATGTTTATAAGTTTAATTTTAAAAAATAAAATTATTCTTTGGAATCAGGATATAAAATTTTACCTTGGATAATTTTTTCATATTATTCTGATAACATTCATATTTTAATGAATAGTAAAAACACGCTATATTTTAATTAAAAACAACTTTTTCATCTTAATAATTTATGTGGTTAAATTATTATATTGAATGTTTTTAATGTATAAATAGAATATATTTTTACCATTTAATGTAATTTATGTCATTAGCATTTATTTTACCTTGAATTCGTAGGTTAAATTAATTCAATTTTTTGCAATGCTTTAAACAAAACCCGTTTTCTTTCAACAACGGGATTTATTTTAATTTAATTTCTGCAACTTATGTGTATTGAATTTGGAAAAATGGATTAGAAATTTGGAATCAGTGGGTCCAAATTATATTAATAGACTACTTTTTATTTTTGGGCATTATGAATAGTAACTATGGTAAATTTTATTTACCATAGTAAAAGGTAAATCGGGTAATTAAAGGTAAATATAATATTATAAAATTACCCTAACACTTGTATTAATACAATTGGATGATTATATTTCATCCTATATCATATTTGGGTCGAAATGGAATCCATTAGAACCCACTTGGAGGTGATTAAGACCTTTAGTTTATTTTATTTAATGGAAAGTGAAATATGTCTCACTCAAACATTAATAATTAATGTATTTCTAATATAAGGCTATATAGAATATGAATTCGGTTATAAATACTCATTTGAAAGATAATTTTTTTTTCTTTATCATGGTAATTTATTTGTAATTTTTAAGTGTTTTTTAATTACCTTATTATCTTTTACATTAATGATTCAGAAATTATTTATTTAGTGAAAAATCAATAATTTAGTTTTTATTGAAATAGTAATACATATCAAAAAGCCCAAAAATATGCACAAAACTTATCAGTAGTGTATATATAAACCCTAATCATCCACTGGATGAATTGTTGACCATTTGGATCCTTATTAAGCTGATTATGACACATATAATATTTTCTTTTAAATGATTCTAAAGTTGTCACCTTCATAATTTAATAATGATAACAATTTACATGTTGTTATTTTAAGCTGATAAATTAGAGTAAAATTATTATTATAAAATATTTTATATTTATCAACATCAAAGGATTTTATTTTTAATTTTTATTCATAAAATAAGTATACTAAATAATTATACAAAAATGGTGTACTAAATATTTTATTACGATATATACCAAATAAATGATTTTAAAAATATTAAAATAAATATTATATGAACTATTTATGTACTACACTAATTTTCTAGATTACAATGACAAGTTAGGAAACTATTAAATATTTTATTTTCAATATATCATTTTTTTTGATTTAATTTAAATTCAAATAAATGGATAGTGTCAAAATTGACACTATTGTTATTTTATAAAAATATCATATTATTAAATTGTTTAAAAAACACAAAAATATTTAAAAATTATAAATTTAAATTTATATAGTCTAAAATATCATAAATTATCAAATTATGGATAATTCACAACACATAAGTAATTATATATAACAATTTAAAATTTAGAATCTTATTACCACAAATAAACTTTAATATATTAAATAAGAATAAATCCAGTTGATAATGTTTAAAATAAATTCCCTATAGGTCTAAATTTTATTGGTTGATAATATTACAACCATGTCTCATATAATCTTTGAATTGAGTAATTTTTGGAGGTTTTTATGAGGGGTTTTAATTTATATTAAACTAATATTTTTAAGGATTCAAAGGTGCCCCTCTCCTCCCTTATAAAAGAGAACATCCTCCCTCTCCTCCTTACACCACTTTGAGCCTTCAATATCGGCCAAACCCTGCCCATTTCACTTCCCCACATCCTTATAATCCAACTAGAGGTACTGGTCTTCTCAAAAGACCAACTCTACTGCCCTAAAGAGAAAGTTTAAAGGAGGCACTTTGAGAAAGAGGTAATACCTTCTACCATTTTCTTCACGTTCCATTCTTCTTCTACTCCCTATTATTTAGTTGTTTCATTATGAAGTAATAACATAAGTATACATCATATACTGATATGTTATTATAAATATGAAGCAACCCTATTTAACCTTCATTCCATTATACGGAAAACAAAATCACCGCGCGTGCGAACGTACGGAATAATATCTCCACGCCGTGGTGTAATATGTTTTTCCACCAACACCTTACATGGATGGGTATAATGGTGTAAAGAATAACTATATATGGTTATTATAACATCATACTGATTATGATATATTACACAATCCACTCCAATTCTATAATTATGGGAATGATATCATCGCTCATGCATACGTACGGACTACCGTCTCCATGATGCGATGAGATTCATTCTCCACGTTAACCATAAATGAATGATAATAAAGTTTATATAATGAATAATAATGAAATATATGAAATAATAATGCTACTGGATTTATGTATATATATATTTTTATTTCATCTATTTAGTTTCATTCAATTCAATAAGGAAACGAAAACAGCGTTCATGCGTACGTACGACCTACCGTCTCCATGAACGGTGTATTTCATTCCTTTTATCGATCAATAATATATATGTATATGATGAATATAAATCATGTTTTACATTCTGGAATTATCTAAATCAGGATATAAGTAATAATATCAATAACGACAAGTCGAAACACATACGATAAATGAAATGATTTTACCCAAAATAGTACTTTAACATGGAATTTACAAAAAAACGGGTAATATAAAGTCATAAGTGAAAAATATATGATATCATAACAATGAATATGATTATTTAATAAGTCAATGACATTATTTATATCATTATATAGTAGGTTAAAATCCATAAAAATCATATCGGACCTAAGGTAAGGGATAATATTGCAAATCTCATTTTTATCCGAGATTTCTTATTCGTAAATATTTACTGTGGTTATTTATATCATCCATGTCTATGTTTTATAAAAGAGTTTTCATGTATGATTAAAGTCCTTTTTACCCTTTTTTGACTTTTAATACTTGGTATGTATGTAATCATTCATTTGTTTACGTTACGGGGTACTTTTTTGACTTTTCCGGCAAAAGTACTAGAGGAATTTTTTTTAACTTATACGGCACGAACTGATTTTTACAGTTTTATTATGCCTTATTTTAATTAAGGTTCCTCCAAAATATTTCATGACTATTTTCAACAAAATATTTTTCTATTAAAATTTCTTGATGTTTTGTGAAAGGAAATTGATTTTGAAGAAGAAAGGATATTTTCCTCAAGAATTTATTACAAGTGTTTTATCAAAACCTTTTTCCATATCAGATGACATTATTTCATATGTGTATGTTTCAAGTATAAAGTATCTATGATTTACATGGATTAAATTTTCTTATTATTAAATGATATCCATTTCTTTTATATGGATTATGTGAGGATGGGATGATGTTTATGAAACCCATTTTATTCGTTGGGTTATTATGAATGATGTATGTATATTTTGTGGAAAAAGTAAGAATGATTTCATTATGAGATTGGTGGGACCTATATCTCCCTCCAATGCATTGGGTATAAATTTATATCTCATGAGAGAGACATGGATGGAATGGTAAGTTAATCCGGTTAAGTGTTACAGGACTGAAACGAGGAGTGAACTCGATTCAGAAAGGGACTTTGCCCACTAAGATGGTCTTGGCAGCAATGCCTTGGAAACTACGGAAATCAAAACATGTGATGAATGGTTTCCACAATTACATGTTTTATTCCCATTATATTTTATCATGGTTGATGTTCCATTATGATATATGCCTTACTTACTTCCACGATTTATGTCTTTGCTCAAGATTTTGATGTTTAAATTTCATGTTCATGTTTTTGGTTTCAAATTTTTATGGATTGTTTTATGTTCTATATGTTTTCCCTTAATGAGAATTTGAGCTCACCCTTTATATGTCTTCTCTTCCCCAGGATTTAAAGAAAGGTTTTAAGTAAGAAAATAAAGGGGATGATCATTAATGGAGATGTTGAAGATCCTTCACCACGATTAGAAGATAATATTCCTAGTTTCCAAAAACCCTAAACTATTACGGTCTTTATGTGTCTATTTTTGTTATGTATTACATATTCCATAAATGTAATGTAATTTCTATGTAATTCATGCTTTGGGTATCTACAGTTGGTATCAGAGGAAAGGTTTAGTCAACCTTTGGAAACTACAATGTGAAAATTTTTAGTGAAATCCCTAGAGATATTTCTAAAGTATGGCTAGGGATGTCCCTATGGTTAAGTATACGTATAGGTTAGAGTCCTACAAATTATGTTGCCAATCATGAATAATCTAGGGTGAACCTAAGGTGTCATCGATTAAATAATTTTTTGATAATTTAGACATCCCATATATAACTTTTTCTGATTATGTGGTTCCTCGTTATTTTAACTTCTCTTACACTATGGTATTGGTCTTAGTCAATAGAGGGAACGAGAAGGAATTCCATTAACATTGATTAAAATGGAAAAATAGGTGACTATGATCAACAAAATTATGTAACACCTGGAGAGAAAGATATCGTGATTATGATGAATCAGTCATCTCGATATATGATTAACAATGTGAACTTTTGGTTGTATTCTTAAGTCATCAAATTACAGGAAGATTGAATTTTATGCATGTTCGCATGGTGAGAAGCATAGACAAAGGAATATTGAGATTTCTAAATAAGGGATGAAGGACCTTGAGGAATACCTCAAATGTAGGGGAAAATGTTATCTATGTGGAGAAAAAGGGTCATAGAGTGACAGACTGTTATGGAGTCCAATGTCTTATCTACGGAGAACATGGGAATTACCCAACTCAATGACCGGACCTAAGAAGTTACTTCTAAATCAAGGAAGGACTTATTCCATGGAAATCATTGAAGAGGATGGATTGAAGTGTTTTGTATTGGTATTCAAGAATAATTTTGGTTGAGGTACTTTTATGGTATATTGGAATATCTATGTATTGGTCTATTTTGGTTTTCCATAAGAATGTGGTATCGGTAACCATGAAAAGTGATTGAAATATTTTTGGAATGTAGATGATATGCACATAATGAAGGGATAAGAAGATAATGAGATGTTTGATTGTATTCATGAGCTCATGACTAATATAAGGACACAGTAATTCATGGTTTAAAGTATATAGAAATATTGGGATTTTGGTATGTGGAAAGAGTTTCCTTTTGACAACATTCGTGTTTTCACTAAGATTCTATAGTAATTTCTGTTTCAGGATAACACATGATTAAGGAATTAACATGTTTTTAACGTGACCAACAAGATATATCGTATGATAAAATGATTTTATTCACGTTCTTGTTATGTGACCTTTCTGGTAATCATTTTCTGTACACTATGATATTGGATAGATGTATTTTGGATATTCTAAAGATTAGAAAGGGTTATTTCGGACATCAGATAGTATTATTGAAGGCTAGGAATTTTTTTCTATATTCTTTCAGGAATCCTATTATAATGTGGTTTTTGAAAAAGTGACAACCTGCAAGACGGGTGACAACCCGTCGCGTCGGACAAGGCTTTGGAAATTGAACCTACAACCGAAGTGTGACATGCCTTTATCGCCTACCACTGGCCTATAGGTAGTCCCTGGTTAGTGGAATGTAGTTTTATTTTATTAAGAGGTATGATAAATAAAGTCTAAGTCCATTTTTGGAACCTTATACGATTAATATCACCATATGATGGACTTATAACTTTTGCTAACCTTTTGAAACAGATGGAATGACCCATCATTCTATCACATGATCTGCTAATGCTTCACGAATAACAAATTCAACATCATTTCTTTAAGAGATGATGTGGAAATTGTTCAATTCACAAACAACAGTGAGATTGTACCAAAATCATGTAAGTATTTCTTTTAATTCATCAACTTGAGGGAAATGATCTTGAAAACCAAAAATGTTGTCTCGGTGCCCTTATATCCGATGAATCAGATGGTACCTTAGAACATCAAAAAATTTTGGCTTTGTGATTATTGGAATTTTCTTAGCCATGTTCTCTACCACTCTCCATCAGAACATTACGGTTAGATTTCTCTTCCATATCCATATTTTCACATATGTTCTCCTACGTGGAAACCCAGTGATTAGTTAATTTGGGTAACCAATATGTTTCATACTTCGCTTTTTAAAATACAGTTATTTATTCCTTTTTACGATGTGGGTTTCTATTAAAACTTTCAAGTAGTAAACCATTTATAACTCCGACGAATTTCGAAGGCGAAATTCATTTTAAGGGGGGTAGAATGTAACACCCAGAGATTTTATGAAAAATATTCTTTTTAATTTCATTGATGTTTTCTGTTGTATGTTACACCAAGATTATCTTGCACTATATGCAACACCATATTATCTTGTAGTATACGCATCCCTGACTTGGCTTACATTACACACAATCGTGACCTTCCTCGATTGTGTGTGTTGTATGCAATACCGGGTTTTACTAAACAACGATATATGGTTATAATATTATTATGAACTAGCCGTTATGAATAGTATTAATTAAGGTTTGAATTTTATAACATTATTATTCATCTTACACATTTTCTAGAACATGTTATAAGAACAAAATAATATTTTCAGGTAAAATAAGTATTTTTCAAAAAATGCAATTTTGACGCCTTTTGATGGCACACCAATTTTAAATTTAATCTTTGACATGTTTATAAGTTAAATTTTACAAAATAAAATTATTCTTTGGGATCAGGATATAAAATTTTACCTTAGATAAATTTTTCATATTATTCTGAAAACATTCATATTTTAATGAATAATAAAAACACGCTATATTTTAATTAGAAACAACCTTTTTCATCGTTATAATTTATGTGGATAAATTATAATATTAAATGGTTTTAAAGTATAAATATAATTTAATTTTACTTTTTAATATAATGTATGTCATTAGCATTGATTTTACCTTGAATTCGTAGGTTAAATCAATTCAATCTTTTGCAATGTTTTAAACAAAAACATGTTTTCTTTCAACAACGGGATTAATTATAATTTTATTTATGCAACTTATATGTAGTGAATTTGTAAAATTGGATTCCATATTTGGAATCCGTGGGTCCAAATTATATTAATAGACTAATTTTTATTTTTTGGCATTATAAATAGTTACTACGATAAATTTTATTTACCATAGTTAAAGGTAAATCGGGTAATTAAGGGTAAATATAATATTATCAAATTACCCTAAGACTTGTCTTAATACAATTGGATGATTATATTTCGTCCTAAGTCATATTTTGTTCGAAATGGAATCCATTAGAACCCACTTGGAGGTGATTAAGACCTTTAGTTCATTTTATTTAAAGGAAAGTGAAATATGTCTCACTCAAACATTAATAATTAAAGTATTTATAATATAAGGTTATATAGAATATAAATTCGTTTATAAATACTCATATAAAATCTAAAATGTTTTTCTTTATCATGGTAATTTATTTTTAATTTTTAATAGGTATTTAGTTACCTTATTATCTTATACATTAATGATGCAGAAATTATTTATTTAGTGAAAAATCAATAATATAGTTTTTATTGAAATAGTAATACATATCAAAAGGCCCAAAAATCTTCTCAAAACATATTAGTAGTGTATATATATTCCCTAATCATCCACTAGCCGAATTTTTGACCATTTGGATCCTTATTAAGGCAATTATGACACTTATAATATTTTATTTTTAATGATTCCAAAGTTGTCACCTTCGTAATTTAATAAAGATAACAATTTAAATGTTGTTATTTTAAAATGATAAATTCGAGTAAAATTATTATTATAAAATATTTGATATTTATCTTCATCAAAGGATTTTATTTTTAATTGTTATGCAACAAATAAGTATATTAATTAATTATACAAAAATGTTGTACTGATTATTTTATTTGGATATAGACCAAATAAATGGTTTTAAAAATATTAAAATATATATTATATGAACTATTTAATGTACTCCAATACTTTTCTCGATTACTATGACATGTTAGGAACCTATTAAATATTTTATCTTGAATATATCATTTGTGTGGATTTAATTTAAATTCAAATAAATGGATAGTGTCAAAATTGACACTATTGTTAATTTATAAAAATAACATATTATTAAATTGTTTAAAAATCACAAAAATATTTAAAAATTATAAATTGAAATTAATATAGACTAAAATGTCATAAATTATCTAATTACGTATAATTCACAACACATAAGTAATTATTTATAACAATTTAAAATTTAGAATCTTATTACCACAAATAACATTTAATAGATTAAATAAGGATAAATCAAGTTGATAAAGTTTAAAATAAATTCTCTACATGTATAAATTTTATTGGTTGATGATATTACGACACTATATCATCCAATCTTTGAATTGAGTCATTTTTTGGAGGTTTTTAAGATGGTTTTAAATTTATATTAAACTACTATTTTTGAGGATTCCAAAGGTGCCCCTCTCCTACCTTATAAAAGGACACCTCCTCCCTCTCCTTCTTACACCACATAGAGCCTTAAAGCTCGGCCAAACCCTGCCCATTTCACATCCATACTTCCTTATGGGAATGATATCATCGCTCATGCGTACGTACGGACTACCGTCTCCACGACACGATGAGATTCATTCTCCATGTTAACCATACATGAATGATCATAAAGTTTATATAATGAATAAAAATGAAATATATGAAATAATAATGCTACTGGATTTATGTATATATATATATATGTATGTCATCTATTTAGTTTCATTCAATTCAATAAGGAAACAAAAACAGTGTTCATGCGTACGTACGGCCTAATGTCTCCTTGAATGGTGTATTTCATTCCTTTTATCGATCTATAATATATATGTATATGATGAATATAAATCATGTTTTACATTCTATAATTATGTAAATCAGGATATAAGTAATAATATCAAGAACGACAAGTTGAAAAACATACGATAAATGAAATGATTTTACCCAAATCGCTAATTTAACATGGAATTTAAAACAAATGGGTAATATAAAGTCATAAGTGAAACATATATGATATCATAACAATGAATATGATTATGTAATAAGTCAATGAAATTATTTAAATCATTATAAAGTAGGTTCAGATCCATACGAAGCATATCAGACCTAAGGTAAGGGATAATTTTGCAAATCTCATTTTTATACGAGATTTCTTATTCCTAAGCATTTACTTGGGTTATTTCTATCATCCATGTCCATGTTTTATAAAAGTGTTTTCATGTATGTTTAAAGTCATTTTTACCCATTTTTTGACTTTTACTACATGGTATATAATGAATCTTTCTTTTGTTTACGTTACGAGGTACTTTTTTGACTTTTCCGGCAAAAGTACGAGAAGAATGTTTTTTTAACTTATACAGAACGAACAGATTTTTAAAGTTTTATAAACGCTTATTTTCATGAAGCTTCCTCCAAAAGATTTCATGACTATTTTCAACAAAATATTTTTATTTTAAAATTGCATGATTTTCTGTGAAAAGAAATTAGTTTTGATGAAAAAAGGATATTTTCCTCAAGAATTCATTTCAACTGTTTTATCAAAACCATTTTCCATCTAAGATGACATTATTTCATATGTGTATGTTTCAAGTATAAAGTCTCTATGATTTACATGGATTCACTTTTCTATTTATGAAATGATATCCATTTCTTTTATATGGATTATGTGATGATGGGATGATGTTTATGAAACCCATTTCATTTGTTGGGTTATTATGAATGATGTATGTTTATTTTGTGGCACAAGTAATAATGATTTCATTATGATATGGGTGGGACCTATATCTCCCTCCAATTCATTGGTTGGAGATTTATATCTCATGATATAGACATGGCTGGAATGGTATGTTAATCTGGTTCTGTGTTATAGGACTGAAACGAGGAGTGAACTCGATTCAGAAAGGGACTTTGTCCACTAAGATGGTCTTGGAAGCAATGCCTTGGCTACTTTGGAAATAATAACATTTTCTGAATGGTTTTGCACAATTACATGTTTTATTCCCATTATATTTTATCATGGTTGATGTTACATTATGATATATACCTTACGTACTTCCATGATTTATGTCTTTTCTCAAGATTTTGATGTTTAAATTTCAGGTTCATGTTTTTGATTTCAAATGTTTATGGATTGTTTTATGTTCTCTATGTTTTCCCTTACTGTGCATTTGAGCTCACCCTTTATATGTTTTCTCTTCCCCAGAATATAAAGAAAGGTTTTAGGTAAGAAAACAAAGGGGACGATCATTAATGGAGATGTTGAAGATCTTTCACCACGATTAGAATATAATATTCTGAGTTTCCAAAGACACTAAACTATTACGGTCCTTGTGTGTCTATTTTTGTTATGTATTAAGTATTCTGAAAAAGTAATGTAATGTCCATGTACGCCAATCTTTTGGTCTCTACAACCAACCGGGGAAGGAAAATAATATAGAAGATGCTTCAAGAAGAAAAGATCATGGAGTTTTGAACATGATGAGAAGTTAAAGGGATCCTATTTTCATGGATCTAGTGATGATGGATATGGGAATTACCATGGAAGTTGAAACATCAATACTTTTTCAAATGCTTGCCAATCCATATTTACTAGAAAGGATAATAAGTTAATAGACCGGTGATGAAGAGTTTCAAAAGATGATTAAAGATGTGAATGATGGGAGATTTAATGACTTTGGGTATGAAGATGGAATGTTGAAATTTGGGAAGAGACTTTGTGTTCCCAATATACCTGATCTAAAAAGGGAATTGTTTGATGATGCTCATAGTTCCAATTTCTCTATTAAACATGGGAACACCAAAATGTATATAGACTTGAAAGAACATTTTTGGTGGGACAACATGAAGATGGAGATTTCTGATTTTTTGTCAAGATGTATGGTTTGTCAACAAGTGAAAGTTGGAAGGCAACAGCCTGGATGCGTCATGCAACCTATTCCAATACCCCAATGGAAATGGGACAGTATTACAATGGACCTTATTATGGTACTACAAAAGACTCCTAGAAGGAACGATGTAATATGGGTTATTGTTGATCGTCTTACCAAGTCAGCACATTTTCTTGCTATAAGGGAAGATTTACCACTTCAACATCTAGCAAAGCTATATATTAAATAAGTGGTGAGACTTCATAGAGTACCCATGTCGATTTTTTCTGATCATGATCCCCATTTTACTTCATGAATCTGGAAGAGTCTTCAAAAATCCTTGGATACTGAACTTCATTTGAGCACTTCATACCACCCTCAAACAGATGGACAATCAGAACACACTATTCAAACATTATAAGACATGTTGGGATCATGCTCACTTGATTTTTAGGGTATGTGGGATCAATATTTACCTCTGGTGGAATTTTCTAATAATAATAGCTTCCATTCAAGTATTCAGATGACACCATATGAAGCGTTATATGGGAAGAGATGTCGCACACCAACCTGTTGGGATAACGTTGGTGAAACAAAACTTGTAGGCCCAAAACTGGTGGAAGAAATGATGGAAAAGGTGAATGTAATCAAAATCCACATCAAAACTGCTCAAAGTAGGCAGAAGAGCTATGATGACAACTGAAGAAAGCATTTGGAATTTCAGGTGGGAGATCATGTTTTCTTGAAGGTATCTCCATGGAAGGGAGTTATATGTTATGGAAAGAAAGGTAAATTGAGTCCTAGGTACATCGGGCCTTTCGAAATTCTAGAACGAATTGGAGTTGTTTCTTACCGTTTGGCAATGCCGCCAAATCTCTCCAAAGTTCACGATGTGTTCCACATATCACTATTGATAAAATACATGCCGAACCCAACGCATGTACTCACCTATGAAGAATTATAACTAGAACCCGATCCGTCTTACTGCGAAGAGCCCATCAGTATTGTTGATACAAGAGAACAAGTACTGAGAAACTGGATGACTCGTCTGGTAAAACTTTTGTGGAGAAACCATAAGATGGAAGAGGCAACGTGGGAACCCAAGGAACTTATGATGAAGAACCACCCGTGTGTTTTCATGGGGTAGTAATCTATAAATTTCAAGGACGAAATTATTTGAAGGAGGGGAGAATATATCACCCCAAGCTTCCACAATATGCTTCCCATTGAATAATAAAGTAGCATGTGTTGTACGCAACTTCGAGTTCTAACACACACACCATCACGAATCAAACTAGCCATTATGAATAGTAATACCCACTTTTTGAAATTTTATAAATTTTAACACTCAAAATGGACTTATTTTTGGATTCTTAATATCGAAATTAGCCTAGGGTAAAATTTTGGATCTTTTCAGATAAAATTAATATTTTGATGAATAGTGAAAATTACTAAATTTTAATTAAAAACAAATTTTTTAATTGAAATAATTAATAGTGATAAATTATGAATTTGAGTGGTTTTAAAGTATATTTAGAATATATTTTTACTATTTAATACAATTTTGGTCATTGGACATAATTTCACAATTATACTGGACAAGAACAAGTGTCAATCTTTTGATAGTTATTATCTCTTAAAAACATGCTTTTTTGTTTTAACAACGGGAATTAATTTTAAATTAATTTCTGCCACTTATGTGTTTTGAATTTTGAAAAATGGATTCCATTTTTGGAATCATGATGTCCAAATTGTGTAAATATGTAAATTTTAGTTTTAGTCATTTTGAATAATTACTTTGGTAAAAATTTTATTTACCATGGTTAAAGGGTAAATTCGGTAAATAAGGGTAACAAAATAATATTATAATAATAATAAATAACCCTAAAATGTGTCCTAACCTTATTGGTTAATATATGTCTGACAATTGACATCTTTGGGTAGATTTTGGGACCCCATGGATCCACTTGTAAGTGATAATGACACTTTATATTAATTAAGTTAAAATAAATACAAAAATTACATAAGCATATATCTTTTAGAAAAACAATTTTTACATAGGGTTATATATGTTTGATTTTGGGACTATAAATATTCATTAGAAGGCTAAAAATATTTCCAACATAATGGAATTTTATTTATAATTTTTAGAAAATCAATAATAAATATTATTTATGACACAATCATGATGCAATATTTTCCTTATTAATGAAAGAATTAAATAATTGGTATTATAAATGTTGAAATTAATATAATTTTAATGTTTGGTGACATCCATCACATTTATTGATTAATATGACATTATAGGATTTCATAAATGAATTTTTTTTTGAAATAATAATGTTTTTATGACTTTAACAAAAATCAATTATTGAATAGTGTCAATATTGACATAAAAGAGTTTTTAAAACAAATATTATATTATTAATTTATATCCAACTCCTAAATATCTAAGGTTCGGCCAAGAGAATTATATCATGATATTTGTATCATTAATGGACCACTTGAGGGTCTCATGGAGGTATATAGTATGTTTATTAACTATATAATATAAAAATACAATGTGACACGGTAAGTGTCAAACTAATTAACCTAGAGTTAAAACTAAAAGATAAGGTTAATATAGTGACCCAATCCTATCTAAAACCTATTGGTTGGGTGGTTTTCGACCCATACCCACCTTCAAATTTAAATAATCCAATTCAGAGCCATTAGAAACCGAATATGAATTTATTTTAAAATAACATTTCTAGCTTTTCCAAAGGTGCCCCTTACCCCTCTTATAAAAGGGCACTCCCCCTTCTCACTAATTCACACTTTAAAAGCCTTTTGTTTCGGAAAAACCCCTACCCAAATACTCTATCAACATTCCTCAATACAACCTAGAGGCCTTATTTTGATCTGAAATCCATCCTATGGATCACTTTTGATCAAATCAAAAGGAAGAACCCGAAAAAGAGGTAATGTTTTCACAAACTTTTGTCAAGTTCCTTTCTTCTTAAACTTCTTCCTTATTTGTTATTGCCATTCAAAAAAAATAACTCCAGTATATTATATATATTGTGATGTTATTATAAATATGGTACAACCATATTCAGTATTCTGTCCATCCTTTTAATGACATTTCACCATACGTGTGTACGTACGGATTATCTTCTCCAGGCCGTGGTGTAATTGTTATTCCATATATTATTATTTGGATGGGTATAATAATGATTTCTAATTCATGTAAATAATAAATATAACATGATAATGATTCTTTATATACGATATACCATTCAATTATATATTATTTTAATATCAAAAGAATGATATTGTCGCTCGTGCGTACGTACGGACTACCATCTCCACGAACGTGATGAGATTCATTCCCATCGTATCCATTCAAGACTAATTCTCATTTAATGATTAAAAATAATGTTTAAGTATTTGATATAATTTAGGATATGAATTATATACAACCTATCCATGACAAACACAACTTATGTAACATAACATATAAAATAAAAGGAGTAAGTTTACACCCAGAACAATGATAATACTAAGATATTATTAACAAATAAATGTTAAAAGATCATATATGATATCATAATTATGTATATTGTTATTGTATAATTTAATAAAAATGTTTTAACTATTATACATGAGGTTAAAATACCATTGAATAAGTAAAAGTACAAGGTAAGGGTTATTTCACAATCTCTTCATTGTCTGAGGTTGTTTATACGTAATTATCTACTAGGACCTCTTTTTCATCCACATACATGTTTCTTAAAAATGTATTTTAAAACATTATTTCTATTTTACAGAATATGGGTTAAAGTCATTTATGCCTTTGTTTGACTTTTTTATAAGAGGTTTATAAAGTAATATTTCCGTCATTTTCCAAACAAGGTTCTTATTAACCTTTTCGACAGAATTAAGGTAAGAATGTCTTTTTTTAACTTATACGGTGGGTGCGGCTATTTTCCGGCATTATAAAATCTTAGAAGATACCCTCACAAGCTTCTAAGTATATTTTAAAAGTAAATGTTTTATTTTATAATTATATGAATTTTAAATTATTTCAAAAAAAGGTATATTTCTCTCAAATAGTTTTGATTTCATCTATGTCAACATCCTTTGATTGATTTTACGCTTATTTGATGTTTATTTATTATGATACAAAACATCAATATTGTATTGAAGGTTTTGTGATATGTTTGACTGTGGATGTGTTATTTTTATTCCATTCATGGTTTATGGAAAAATTATTGACATTTCGTATGATAGTTTTAATACGAATGTTTATGTTATGTTTAAACATGTTCATATGAGGAATGCATTGGACTTAATAGGTAACGGGTGGAGCCCGCTACAGCTCCTCGATGCATAGGTAGGTCTCATGAGACAAAATAGTGTCTTGGCACAAGGCCTTGACAAAATATTATTTGTATTCTTGGCACGAGGCCTTGGCTATGTGGTTATGATAATCTTGCATTATACATTCCATCATTAAGAAAGTGGTTATTGATATTACATGTGATTATTCAACCAGTAGAATATCCATGTGAATAAGTATATGGAATTATATCATTTTACTTCTACCATATTTTTCTGGAGTTCAAGTTTTAAAGGATTTTGTTTTAGTTATACATTGCCTTAAATGTTTATGCTTATTTATGAATGTTTCTGCTATATTGTTATCCTTACAGGGAATTTGAGCTAACCTCTTTCTATATTTTCTTTTTCCAAGGATGTGAAGAAGTATTTTATGAATGACCTGCAGGGATAGTATGAGGGGATAAGAGTGTGGACTATGGAGACTATATTTTTGTAGTTTTCATTTTTTGATGTAATGTAAACTTTATGAAAGTATATAGTTATTCAATGGATACTAAACTAATCGGTATTTTGAGACTTGATCTTTCTTATGATCATGCCAATGTTATGTAATAATGCACCGACTCTGGGTAACTGGGGTCGGGGCGTTACAGATGATTTATTAATATCTTCCTTTTAAAATCCCAAATACTATTTTAATATATGGTAAAATCATTTTCAAGGTGTCCTTTCATTCCACACTAATGAAACATAACTATATATGTAAAATCATATTTACTTTTCAAAAAATGATTTCTAAACATTTGAGGTAATCTCATATCCTAGAGAACACTATATTAATTTTTATCTATTTTATTCAAAGATTTATTTTAAGATAATTTTCACAACCATGAATACCAGAAGAAAATAGTTCCTAAAATTTTTTACTTTATTTTTAAAATTTTCAGCAAAATAACTTTTAGATTTGAAATAATCGTAATAATTATAATGGGAAGTAGAAATAATGTTCCTCAATTTTTAATTCTATTGTAAAATCACTTCATTTTCTAAAGAAATTTCCCATTATTTTCATTAATATTTTTATATAAATAAGAATATTCAAAATCAAATTTTCACAAATTTTCATTTTATTTATTTGACATAATAACATTCCTATTTTCAAAATCAAAATCAAAATCAGAACGTCCATAATGAAATCAAGAATCGTAAGCCTCCTTTAGAGTTTCCTTGAATCACATGTTAGTCGATCCTTTCTTATTTCTATATTCTTCACTAGAATCAGATTATTTGTTACATATCTATCTAGTAGTTAATAAAGTATTGTCTATATTATTGTATGTTCCTTTATACAATATTTTATGGATAGTCAGACATGATATTCCATTTCTTTCTAAATGAAAAAATGTAACATATGAAGCAATATAATTAGTACTCCCTTTATAATATCCCATCAATTTTTTCCTTTTGAGAGTTTTTTTCTAAATCAGTTCTAGAATCATTTCATTTTAACTCAATTGTACACTCTTTTCATAATCTAATCTATTAATTCCTTTTCACTATCCAATCACTACTACACAATATGATTTTATCTTTGATACAATAGGCATTTATCATTGATAAAAAATCACTGACAATCTGAGTGTGGTAAAAAGCCCGAAACTTTTATCAACGCTAAAAAGCACTATTAATGGCCCCTTTAATAGTGCTAAAAAAGATTTGTTAAAAGGGTCATTTAACAATGTTTTTTAGCATAATTAAAGGGGTAAAATTATATTTTCACGAGACACCTATTTGCCTAACCCTCCTTATCAGCACTTCAAGGAACCATTTAACAAGAATTAACCCCCTTATTATTCATTTTCACGCCACCACATTTTATCACCTCTTTGACAATTTTCAGCCATATATGCGCCCAACGGGATATGAACCTTGCACCTCTCCTTCAAAGATAGAACACCTTTACCACTAAATTTTTTTTTTTCTGAATGTTTTATGGTATTACTATTTATATATATATATACATATATCTATTTAATTTTTTTAAAGTAAATTTATTCAATATATGTGTGTGAGTGTGACATATATGTATATACATATAGTAATTTAAATATATTATATATTATATTCATTTATATATAATAGAATAGAATATAAATATATATCTCATTATTAATACTCAAATATGTATATGCATATATAATGTAAAATATGGTTAGATAATTTTTAAAATACATTTTTAGAATATGTATTTATTTACATATATAATAATATACATTTTTAAATAAATATGATGATATATGTATTTATATAAGTGATTTATTATAAGTAAATATAATAAAATGTGCTTATATTTAATCATAAATAAAATTAAATCTTGAAAAAAATGAAAATATTTAAAAACCATAATATCAATATGAATGTTATACCTTGGAATTCATTTAGTCTTTACAAAAAAATGACATTTTACCCCCTTAAACGAGGCTAAATATCCATTGAATGTTAAAAAATTGGGTACCCCGACTAAAAATTCTGTTTTTTAGGCCGTCTATACCTTTCGGAAAAACAAAATGGGGCCAAGGATTACCATTTTCACTAAGGGAACATATCTCATCTCAAGGTTTGATTTAATATATTTTGGAGCTTGAACAGATTTCCGGATCAAAATTTATGGTCGTTTGAAGTTTGAGTTGTGTTTTCAACTAATTTTAGATCTTTTATTAATTTTTTATTTTAATTATATTCATATTGATATTAAATGACTATTACTCATTAGTAATAAGAAAATTATTAAATAAAATTGTTTTTTAATTATTTTATAATACCTTTTTCACAAAATAACTTATTTATTAATTTTGAATTTATATTTACCTTATCTTAAACATATTTTAAAAATATATATATATTATTTAGATTAATGTAAATGTATTAATATATAAATATAATATTTATAATGAAATAAATTTTTTCAAGTATACCTTTATTAGTGTTACTGAAAAAGAACTGCTAAAGGGGGGTCTTTATCAGCTCTTCTAAATAAGTGCCAATAAAGGCCCTCGTTTAATAGTGCTATTTTACAAGCTCTATTAAAAGACACAATTTATCAACACTTTTTTTAAACCATTGATAAATGGTGGGACTTTATCAGTTCTTGTAAAAAAGATCTTATAAAGGTCCCCCTATAACAATTCTTTTTTAGTGCTGTTAAAGACCCCCTTTAGCATCACTAAAAAGAGAATTATTAATGACCCCCATTAACTGCATTTTTATCTAGCACTGTTTAATCTCTAGCACTAGATAAAACCAGTTTTGTAGTAGTGTATATTTAACAATAATATGATGTAGTAGTAACCTAATTTTTCTATTTGAAAGATACAATTTTTCTTTTATTGCATATTCTTCAGTGATATTATTCATTTTAATCATATACAGGTATAGGGATCTGATAAATTAATCATGATTTTTCTCTTTGAAGTTTTTTCTTTCATTAATGGTGACCTTCATTTCATTCCATTTGATCTGTTGTTATCTTAAGAATCATTCAACAAGTACTTTATTTTACAATGTGACTACATGTGAAGTAATTCAATTTACAATGCTTGTGAATTGGTGGAATATCTAGTTCACAATTTCATCTTCACACATAATAAAATCATGGTGATTGGATGAACTAATTATTAGTATTATTAGAATCAATTTATTTGATCCATGGTGAGTATCTTATAGAATCATCTAAATCTCACAATTTGTCTTACACATATATACATGATTATTCAAACATCAATTAATATAAAAATATAGAATTTTTCCAAATTTAAATCTAAAAAATTTTAAGTTGCTTTATTTTATATAGTTGTATATGGGTCAGCTTCTCATGTTCTTTATAGTTTTACCATGATTGACTGTTTTTCTATGCTTAACTGCTTTATGAATTACTCTATTCATTATTTATGGTAACCAGAATTGTTTCCATCAAAGAGACTTAGCTTCTAAATTTTTTTGGTGACATTTATGTTCATTACTTCTATATTAAAGAATATTCCCTTATACTGTGAGTTATAATAAAGGATTAGCACCATAAAAATGAAACAATATATTCTTTTACTATCCATAACAGGGTTTAACCTCCAATACCACATGCTAGTTTTAGTGAGAAAAATAACAACGAAAAAATAATTATCCCTAATAGTGTCAAGCATTGTACCAATTATTAGATCAAAAAGGTGATGAAATATGGTCTAGAGGGGTGAATATACTAGATTAAAAATTTAACAAGGTAAAATTACTAACAATGTTAATAAAAAATTTAATTAGAGATAGAAAATACATGAAAGATCACATGGTATTTTTATAGCGATTTAGTCCAAATTAGACCTACTCTACTCTTATACATCTCTACTCTATAAGATAAATTTTATTCACTACACTTACTTTTAAGGGGTATTGTAACCCTACTGTAGCTTAATTTTTTCTAAGTGGATATATAACCAAGACACCTTACTTTGGCATGGGCACTAATAACCCAATTTTAACACTAAATTTAGTGGATGATAGCTACAAACAAAATAGTCCAACCATTAGAATCATGATGTCTTGATTAAAGGAAGGAAATAAAAAGATATCTTGAATTTAAAATCATAAAAATAAAATTCAGTGAATATGTGAGAAATGGTATGTAGTGTTATTGACATAAGAAATAATGAAATGTAAGATGTAAACCTAAAGAAGCATGGTTAGTGGTTCTTTAGTTGGGGATCAGGATGTCTTGTCAATGTAAAAGTAGAAGTTATAGAAAATTTCCCTCAGCACATGAAAATTCTTCCCAAAAAAATGAAAAAATCATCTCAAAAGACAAGGTTTATACAATACTTCAATTTTTAGGATAATGGTCTTTTGTCTCTAATGGTTTTTTCTTCACATTATTGTATCTTTTGAATATGGAATAAATAATTTTAATATGATCTTTTAAAACTTATAAGATAATCTCCAATATGGTAGAGTTATTCAAATTCAAATTTTATAATTATTCATGAGAGAGAAGAATATAGTTCCAAAATAATCATAAAAAATGATTTCAAAACATGATGAAAATTTAAACTAATGTTATTTACCTTTTAAATAATTATCACAGTCTCTATAATAATTGGTTAGATAAATTCGAAAAACACATAAAGAAAATTATACTATTTAAATTTTAAAACTCATTCTAATTTCATCCCTAGTGAAATTATTCAAAATTTAATTATACTTCATTGAATTATGAAAAACAAGTTTTAATAACATCCATGCCCCAAAATATTAATTTAGAAAGGAACAATTCCATGAAATCAATTCATAATAAAAAAAATATTTTTTTTATGTACATGAGTAGATAATGAATAAACTAAATCATATTTTAATATTTACTAAAATATTTTAAAAAAGAGATATGAGTTTTATAATGAATATATGATTATAATATATTCATAAAATAAATAAGATATTTAATATAAGAATATAATAAGTGAGATTATAAAAAAATTAAAAAGAGTGTACTGTCAATATTATTAATTTTAGAAAAAAATAAAGTATGTAATTTTCCATGACTGCAGATTGACTGTGAGGTAAATTGATTATAGTCAATTGACTTACCATGTTCACATAGCATGTAGTAGGGTCAAGATTTCTTGTGTCGTATACTAATGATGTAAAAATTATAATGTGTTGTCACATAAGTTATTATATATATTATGGTTGGATGAATTTTCAACATGTGGAAGGTTGACATAGTGTGTGGTAACTTTAAATTCCATGTGGCCGTAACCTTATCCATCATAAAATAGGTTTAGTGACAGATCTTCTTCACTGAACATTCAACAAATGCATGAAAATTTGGTTTCTGAAGAAAGTATGTGAAAGGATAATTCCTATAATGAATCAAAAAATATCACATGTATTCCATGGGGAGATATTAGCCTAAATGTTCCATAAACAATAGGTAATATTTAAAGAGGAATGTATATTCAGTAGGAAAATAAATTTTAAATCATGAAAGAAAAAATACTAAAAGTTGAGAGATTAAAACCAGGAATGTTGTCTTTGAATGAAAGATTCATAGAATATTTTATGATATGGGATGATGATTCATGTTAATAGATATCTATCCTATCTATAAGTCCTTTACCATGCAGTTGAAACTCAGGATACATTAAGATTGTACTTCTTATAGTAGTTTGGGGGGAAAACACAATTAGTTAGCTAGCAGAATAACAAATGTGGTTATCGAGACATCATCATGTGGAAGTATCAATGAGAGTCGTTGATGTGTATGATGATCCTATAAAAATTGGGACCTACTAATGTCATAGACACCCCACATTAACTTGGAAATCATTTCATGGCCTACTCGGTACCACTACTTTCGCTACAAACACATGTTACCACCTAAGGCCCACCCACATTCCCAAATGGGTCATCTGAATACTTACTATCCCCAAAAGACAACACATGTTCTTTCTAGTATTATTTTTCATCACTCACGCACACCCTAGGAAACATCGTAGAAGGAAACCAATCTAAATCACTCCTCAAGGACAAGCATGCTTAGCTATGGAATTCTAATCAGGTAGGCCCCTGAAAGGAAAGGTTCCCCATATTGACTTGGGTCATATCATTTTGTATCTTTGACCCGTTAATATTTTCGGGTGTTGCGTTAACCCCCCAGAGCACAATGTTCTCAATGTGGATACTACATCACAAACCAAGAAGTTCCACCACACATAAGGGTGATTTCTTTTATTGATACCATTTTAACAAATGGAACCTGATAACAAGATAGATACCCCGCCAAAAAGATTGTTGTCATTTCCTAGCCTTCCATAAACCACCAGTTTCCCCATAACATGTGTTCCCCTCCCTAGGGTCCACCCACGTGTCTGAATGGGTCATCCAACTATTGACTACCACCACATACCATCACATGTTCTTTCCATTGCGCCTTTTCCTCTCTCACACACACCTTAGGAAACATTGAAAAAGGTCAACCATCCTGATCACAACTCTAGGACAATCACACATAACTGTGGAATTATAATTTGTTAGGATCAAAAAAATATGGGTTAAACTTGTTGAAATAAATCATATCATTTAGTTTTTTTAACCCTTTAATGTTATGGGGTTTTACGTAGCCAGTTTAGAGTTCATAAGCCATGATCGAAGGCTTGGTGTGACTCTTCGCTAAGAAATGAAGGCTTCAAATTATTGCATGAAGACAATATATTTCAAGAAAAAATTCAATGTTATGAAGATATTTGAGTGGATCATAAGGGGTTCGTGAAATTACATTTTTTTGTTTCATGGTTCAAGATGATGATGGGATATAGGTTGTGTTAACATCTTTGAGAGTAAATTTGTGGCAGTAAAAAAGAACGAAAAAAACCCAAAACGAAGCCTTGGTATATGATTTTTTTTAGGTGAAGTTCTAATTGAGATAATTTACCGTGGAAGAGCTAATATGATTTGAACGATTACCTACCATGATATTGTGTTTGTGTTTTCATTTTGTAATGGTGGACTTATTGTAAGTTGGAAATAAATCAACTTGTGGTAGGTTCAGGAAATTTCATACGGAATGTAGATAAGAACGTCATGTGGTTACATCCAAATGTATTTCATGTAGTCACATGGATTAATACTCATTAAGTAACATAAATTCATGTAGCTTCATAATATATAATTTAACATAATAAATCATTTATGTGGTAACTTAAATAATTACATATATGGTCACTTGACATCAAATTGATTGGTTATTTTTTGAGCATATATACATATGAATAAAATTTTGACCTAGTTATCCTAAATGATGATAAATTAAATATGTTTCATGGGTTAATTAACACTTAACTTTATCTTATATATTAAGAGATATCATCAAAAAACAATGAAATATTTAAATTTAAAATTGTTGAAAAATCACTAAAATTATTAAAGAACCTCAGTCAATTATTAGAGTATCTAAATTTAAATTTCAACCTTCAGTCTAATTGGATGAAATATATATATATATATATATATATTATTTTTATTTCACTAAACTACCTGAAATTCTAGGTTCTATAAAAATAGTTATCATCGAAAAACAAAAGGTATTGGATTCTAGAAATTTTATAATTTCAAATTAATTATTGAATATATGGGAACGTTTTTGATAAATCAAGAGGTAATTTAAGAATTCATCTTATTTTATTGATATTTAATTAAATCTAATCTATAATAAATAAATTCAGTTGTTTTAAAATATAGGCAATATAAATAATATCATCCTATAATAAATAAATAAAAATATAAACTAAAAATAGATAAATAACTATATAGATGCATTTAGTTTATTCAAAAATTGATAAAATTCTAGAAACTAATTTAAACTTCATCATATTTGACTAAAAATTATATAAAATAATAATAAATAATTCAAAATAGGATTTAAAAAATTTCATGCACTGTAAAACTAGATATAATTAAAATATAGTGAGGAATTACAAAAAAATATTTATATAAATTATGAGTAAGATAGAATATTATGATGAATTGGAATATTCAAAACATAAATCATAAACAAATAATAATAAACTCCAAAAAAGTGGAGGGAACGAATCCATTACTAAAATTACATTACATTTATCTAAATTAAGGATAATATTATTTACATAATGTAAATTTATAGAAAAATCAACATTGAATACAATAATAATACCATTGGTAAATTTATTCGATAATAAAATCATTACAGTGGGGATTTGATGTTCATAGAAGACTTCATAGGCCTACTAGGTTGGTTAGTACTTGATTCCAATTAGTGTATCATTATAGGTATTTATAGAATAATACATTTTCATATGTGTTAATATTTTTGAATTTTATAGTAATTTTAGTTTAAATGGGACACTATGTAAGATATCATACCTGACACACAACAAATGGGTTTCTCTGAAATCTTACTTTGCACACAACACTGAGTTATACAAAACAATAATACAACAATAATATTATTATTTTAAATACAAGTTCACACCAAGTCATTGTATTGGAGAGAATAAATATAACTCACTACAATATGATTATACATGTTTTTAACTATTTTAACTTTCTACAATATATTTTAGACGCTTAAAATGAGAATGAATCCAATTTTAAGCATAAAATACTCTAATATTTTTAATGGTTCGTTTTACTGCATTCTAATGGTGAACCGTTTTTAAAACAAGTTTTTGTCACTTTTATATGATATATTTTACAAAAAAAAACTTTTTCTAAAAAATTGTAACATCATAATTTACATTGGATATATATTTGGAAATTTTATGATAATGTTTATTTTTTTTAATGAATAGTGAAAATACTACATTTTGATTCAAACCTGTTTTTTCATCGATTTTATTTATATAGTTACATTGACATATTAATTGGGTTTAAAGTGTAATGGGACTATTTTTTTAACATTTAATCCAATTTTGATCATTTAATGTAATTTAACTTTTAAATTGGACATAAACACAAGTCAATATTTTGATAGTTTTTATTTCTTTAAACCACGCTTTTCGTTTTGACATCATGAATTAATTTTAAATTTATTTCTAAAAATATTGTGTTTTAAATTTGGAGAAATGGATTCAATATTTTCATTAAGAAGGTCCAAATTCTATAAATAAGTACCTTTTGTATTTTAAAATTATGAATAGTATCTCCAGTAATTATTATTTTTACAATGGTTAAAGGGTAAATCTGGTAAATATGTGTAAATAGAATATTATAATAACATAAACATACCCTAACACATGTCATTATCTTATTGGATGAGACATGTCCGACCATCGTCATCCTTGGGACTATTTGAAGACCCAATGGTTCCACTTGGGTGTATTAATTACATTTTTTAAGAATTAATTTAATGTAAAGAGAAATGTAACATAAAAATGTTTCTTTTACTAAAATAATTTTAATATAAGGTTATATAACTGATCTAATTTCTATAAATATTAATTATAAATCAAAAAAATTTTAATTATTCACGGTACATCAATTATAATTTTTAGACATTAAATTAATCAATTAATTTATGATAGAATGATGTTGCAGTGATTACCTAATAAATAAAAGATTAAAATAAATGATATTATAAATATTAAAATAAATGAACTTTGGAAATTTTAATGCCATAAAAAATTTTATGGAATATTATGACATATTATATTTTATTTAAGGCATTAGGTTTTAAGTAATAATGTTTTTATGACTTTAACAAAAATCAATTACAAAATAGTATCGAAATTGACATAAATAATTTTTTAAAACAAATACTATTTTATTGAATGATATTATAGTCCATAAAATATAATATTTATAAAATTAAATTATATAATGTTAAAATTTTCATTAATGTTACACTTTTGGTTATCTTTTCATTTTATAGTAAATATAGTGAACATATATAATGAAAATATATGAATACATGGTTTGTGTTAAAGTTTTTAAATAAGGGTTAATGCTAAACGATAAGATTAATTTTGTGACCTAAACTTGTCTAAAACCTATTGGTTAAGAGGATTTTCGCCAATTATTATATTATCCTTGAAATATATTACTTTTTAACTACTATAATTCTAAAATAAATTTATAATAAAATTATATTTAAAGACAAACCTAAAGATTCACTCATCCCTCTTATAAAATGCCACCAACTCTACCCACTTACTCACACCACTGATGCCCTTTGTCTTGTAATATGTATTCTAAAATAATATCCCAAAATTCCAAAATTAATCCTAGAATCCTTAAATTGGGTATAAGAAAATTCATGAAATCATTTTGGATCAAATCAAAAGATGTTACCTGCTTTAGAGGTGAAGTCATCTCTTAAGTTCCTTTATTTTATTTTCCTTCTTCACACCAAATGATATTATTATTACATGATTAAATAACAACATTAGTATCCTCATAATACCAAGACGTTTTTAGGAGAATTTTTAGAACTAAAAATACACACACCTCCATCTAATAGATACAAACATACTGTTTCTGTGTACCGTGAACAACTTCCTCACGAAACAATGATTGTTCAATATTCTCTTACCACCTCTCTTGGTAGCTATTATGATGGTACTGTATTTATACATGATATGTATTATATTTATATTTCAATTATAAATATTTATTTTTTTATTTACATCATAACTTTATTCTTTACATAATGTGAAAATACGATAATTTCATTTGAGGAAGTGCATACTACCACCCCCTCTAAGTGATATCACTCATTCATTCCATACAAGGAATGTATAAAGGACGGAATTAATGAAATTATGTAACATATATAAAATATATATTATATTGGAATTATAACATACCTATGTATCATTTTGTTTTCATTCCTTTAATATGAAAATGAAATGAATGTAGAGTTCATGCGTGTGTATGACCTACGTCTCCATGAACAGTGCATTTCATTTCTTATATAAAAATGTTATAAACTATTATTAATACATATATAATGGAAATATAAGATATTTAAATCCTGAATATCCTTATGGGGATGATGTAATTTTTACTACCTGGAAAATTTACATCAAAACAAGTTCACATTTGACTCAAGTACCGAATATTGACAAAATGACCGATATGAACTTGAATAATTATGTTATTGTTATAACAAGGTAATAATTGTTTTAAAAGGAATAATAAAAATTAAAAATGTTCTCTATAAAGTAGAAATTATCTTATGTTTATTATGTAGGAAGAACAAGGAACATATGTGATGATTTGGACTCAAGATAAGGGAACTTATCAACCCAATTCTCATTCTTTGGATTTATCGTCTACTTCTTAATTATGTTGTGTTATGATTATGTTTAAAATAAATTTTTATATCCTATATTTTATTTATACTTTATTTATATGTTTTTATATTGAATATACATAATATATATACTTTATTAGAAAAATTATCTTAATAAGGTTAATCTTTACTCAATCGTCATTCATGGAGTTAAATATCCATGTAATTGGTTTAGTTTTTCCAAGAATATGTGTGAATGACATATGATTATTTTACACAGAATATACACTTATATTAGGTATATTTATATTTATCACATATAATTATTTCATTGATTTATCCTTAATCTAATGATAAAATATTTTTAAGGGACTCCATCTCAATCTCCATTAATTGAAGCATATTTTTATTTAAACATGAATTTGTTTTAAATGGTATATAATTAGACCCTTTGACTTAAAATTTAATTAAATGGGTTTAAAAAATGATTATTTTAAAATGAAGCATTTTCCTAAATAATAAAATGAATTTTTCTTTTTAATGTACGCAGCAACAACAACCTTTCCACTACCGTGAGAATTATTTGTTATTTGGCCTCCTCTACAAGTCATACTTTTAAAAAAAAATAAATGTTAATACTGTATTCCATTTTAGGGTATCCTGGTATTTAAAATGGTTTTGATAATGGACTTATTATGTCAATATCTTGAACTGATATCTCATTATTGCAATGTGGAAATGATATCTTTCTTTTCTTCTTGTTTTAGGTGTTATGATTTTGTTGTGGTTCTTGGGCATTGTTTACATAAACGGGTGGTTCTATTATAAACTGAGGGTGTTTGGAACTATGATAGCTCTCCAATTCATTGGGTAACATAATAGAGGTAAAAATTATGGTTTCTCCTAATATATTTAAGGAATATTCTATGATTGATATTCCAATTCAAAACATGAAGGTTACTCCCTATGTAGCTTTGAAAGCTAGTGTATAAGTTTGATATGGATGCCACATGTTACCTTTATCTTTTATGATTTCTATGATGTTTTTTATGAATCTTATGATTACAGGATTTAAGATAAGTATTTTATGTTTTATGGTGAAATGTATTATTTTTTTAAAATGTTTTCATGAGTTTTAAATAACCATGGACTAATGGTTTTATTCATTATTTTATATTACTTACTACGATTTTTATGATCATACCATGTCTTTGAAACGTTTTTCACAAGTTATAAGGATGGGTAAGAGAATTTGAGATGTTGAGAACATTTTTATCAAGAAAATTATTTCATTTTTTTATTTTGAATAGTTTATTTTTTTGAAGAAAATGAATAGTGAGTAGATTTGAAAACGTTGTTATTTTTGAGTTGTTATGTAATTATTATCACCTAATTCTCTAAAACTCTAAACCTGAAAAGATCCTCAGTGTGAATTCTTCACATAAGTCAATATTATGTAATAAATATGGTTAGGGCATTATAATTGGTTATCCAGAAATATATAGTGTAGGGTGAGTATAACATTGACCATTATTTTCTCATGACATACTTCTAGAAGAAGTGATACCATAGGATTTCCCTTGTTTCATTAGTTTAGGAGGTAATTAATTTTTATTATACTCATTAGATGTTGGGTTAGGGAAAAGTTTTGTTTAATTCAAAAACAATATGTATTTGATGTATTGTATATTATTCACCTCATTTTCATTGATCGTGTTATTGATCCTATCCTGAAGGGTAATGATTCCACATGTAAAACACAATGTTCTTCTTATGATACATTACCTTATGTGAATCTTCCCACATTATTTATAAATAGGTAGTTTGATCTTATTTTATTCATCATTATCTTCACATTATCTTCAATTAAACTCAAAACTAATCCTTAATGTTTATTTTAGATGTTTTTAAACACTCAAGTTATTAATCATAACTTGAGATAGATGGGTGATCAGAACCACAAGGTTTTCAATGACACATAATATCCAACATATTTTCTCATGAGAACGATTTATATATTTTCAATAACATCTATTATAAACACGGTTCTTCTTAATCAAGAATTTTATAAATACCCATTATTCACGAGTGATAAATATTTATATCATAAGGTAATTATGAAAATATCAACCTCAAAAAGTGTTACTCTTTGAAACCCTCACCTATGATTTTTGTTCAACCTAATTCACCACTTATTAAATCTTGGTTCATTTAGGTTGGGTTATGAAATACTTTTTTACATAATTATTTAACATAATTAACCCTTTATAATATATTGTAAACATAATTTGATTAACAAAACCATATCCCCCATGAGTGAAAACTAGGTGTGTAATTATGCCACTTTATCATGCACTAGGTGTTGATTGGGTTTATATCAATCATTTCGTTATCATGTTTACTACCACTATGTACATCTATTATATATCATGTATCAACTTTTATTTTATATATAGAGATTTAAATTCTAGGATTACCAGATAATATATGCTTTATTGAAAATTTCTAACATTGTCCTATACTTAGATTTATTCCTTATACCTTTCGAACAGGTTTTCACTAAAGATATCTTATTATATTCACAAAAAACTAAACCATTCCTCAAAAATAACTAAATCCTACATAGATACAATGTATATTTACCAAAGATAAATATATCATTATTTTACATCATTTCCATAAGATAAACATTTGATCTCACAAAATAATCTTAGAATCATGAGAACCAGATTTTTAGTGTATTTGAGGACAAATTACATGGGAAATATATTTTACCCAACTTTTGAATCATTTATCTATTATAAAACCTCAGTAGATATATTCTAGACAATTCATAAGTTACATGAATCTTCATCACCTCTTGTGTGGAAACATCATGAATGGGTGGACTATTGTTCTCAGTAATGGAAAACACATCAATATGTCATCAATGATTATATCATTATCAAACGTTAAAACATGGGAAGTTGAGAAATTTATTATTAAAATACCATTTGAAAATTAGTTTTCATCTTAATTTAGGATTTAAAGACTAGTAGTCTAAAAAAATATTATAAATTGTAAAATGTGTGTTTAATTAGTATACATTAATCATGAGTCGAGGAGTATAATTATAGGAAAAAGATTACAACATAAGTGTAAGAAATAATCATAATAAAAAAACTATATTTCAAGGATACCAACTAAGAAATTAATCACATATTTGAAATGGGATAACCAGATGTGTACCTTATTGGACATGGTATAATCCTCCTGTGTACCCTTTGTCTTAGTATAAAACCTATATTGTACACCTTTGGGTTGGGATAAATCGTTATGAGTACCTTTTCACTTTGCATAAATCCTCCTGTGTATTATTTTGACCTTATGATATATAAACAGAAACCAATAAATTGGTTGGTGATATAGGACCCAATGACTCATCATTTATAAAAATTCATTTAATATAACATCAATTATAAAAATATCATATTAAACCCTTAGAAAAATAATATGCTTCTTAAAGATACAAAAAACATCACATAACATGAACTAAAAACATCATAGGATATCAAAAATATAATTTCTAAAAAGGAATCATACCATAAAAAAATATATGATGGTCAAAATATCACTCCACAAGAGATAATCCCTATAGGGAAAATAGAATAAAAAACAAATGTCTTCATGAAACCATTTAAACATATTTATTAAAGGTGAGGTGAAAATTACTTCAAAAGAATTTTAAAAAGGAAAAGATAATAATTTTAAAATCCATATTAAAATGATATTAAAAGAAAAAATCATTTAAAATAAATATAGGTTATCAAAAAACATTTATAGGAACCCAAAACACGTTATTTTTAAATGATGCAAACCCTATTTAATTTTTTAGATATATTTTTTTTTGAAAAATCCACATTATAAAGAAAAATATAATGAAAAAATTATTTTAAAATGACTTCAAGTGAAATATAAGGATAAAAAATGTTAGAAAAATTATATTTTCCACTATGTAAAGGTGTACATTTGGGGGAACAAAAAACATTAATATTGATGAAAAATCTATTAAAAATATAAGAATTATTCTTAAAAAAAATTCCAAAAAATATATATTAATCAATATAGTAGAACTTGAATCGAAATATTATTTACAAATAAAATAATTTTTAAATATAATAACATCATCATATATTATAACTGATCAATCGTAAAATATAATAGACTAATAGGAGCTTCTATGATTTAAAGAAAATATTTGTGACCTGAAAACCCATTGAATCCATTATAACATTTAAACCAAAACACCATGAATGGTAGACAAAAAAATATAAAATATAATATCTTAAATTATAGATAATTGTTATAAAACGAAAATGGGGTTGTATTTATAACATTGAAAATAAAAAATTATCTTTAACATAAACATGTTTCAAGGGAATCAAATTTAAGACAAAGAACACATTACCAATATTATTTCATAATCCAATAGTATCTATCCTCTTATAAAAAAATAAATCTCTCAATATAATATTTACTAACCATATTAATATTAATAAACCTTACATATACTTCATTTATAATCATTTTTATGAATTTATTAGTTACTTATATTTTATTTTAAACATCGGTTGTTAGATCTTTTGGTTTTTTTTTTGAATAAATTTCTTGAATATAGGTTTTATTTTCACTTTGGTGTGTATAGAATCAGCCTTAAATGTTTCATATTATAGTTAATTTTAACTAGAATACATTTTTTTAGTTTTTTAAATATATTTTATGTTTATATTTTTATATAATCAGAACATAAATCTTTTATAATAAAAACATATTTATTGAAGTGGTCACTTCTAATCATTATCATTTTTCAATAATGTAAACATTTTTAAAATAAATCATGTTTTATTTTTATTAAGAATATTATTAAAATTGAAATTGAATTATTATTTTCCCTTACCCATCCTTAAAAAGTGTGAAATACATTTGAAAATATGGGATGTGAATAAGAAAATATAACAAGGGACATAAAAATGAAATAAAGAAATCATTAGTCTATGAAAAGTTATAAAACATTCCCATTTAAAATTAAAATTTGGGCTCACAATAAAAATTTTTATACACAATAAATCCTATTATTTATCCAAATATTTTAATAAAACATTTGGTAAAAAATATTTAGGTAATAAAATAAAACTCATAATATTTCTTTGAAATCTTAAAAATCTCATAACAATAATATCATATAATTATAATTTTCAACCTTATGAAATAGAATATAATTTTATTTTACCTTGTGAAATCATAATATTTCCAAAAAAATATAATAATAGATAAATCATTTATCTAAACTGAGGAATCATTTTCATATCTTTATTACTTATACCTAGAATCGTCTTTATGGTTATACTTGGAGAAACCATTATAGTTACACTTGAAATCGCAATTATACATGGAATAACCATCGCAGTATATTCCAATAATCACTTAAGATAAACTTAGTAGGTCTACTTCATCCCATTACCTGATAATTTAGTGTTAAAAAATGGGCTCACCCATCCTCATAAACAATTCCAAATAACCATGAAATAATCATAATGAATAAAATATTGTATCCTAAAAACATTCTTGAGGAAAATAACTTTTCCATTTGAAATCAGTTATTTTAAAAAAACTAGACACATATAAATAGAAATATATATTTTAAAATATACACATAAAATAATAATGTAATATAAAAAAAAACTAATCATGATAGTGGGAAAATCTATTCAGGTCATATATGAAATAAAATATTCCTTCCATATTGTTTTTAGAAAATTCACAAAGTAACTCATTTGGAAAACCAAAAATAGATTCCATTCAAATTGTTTTAAAAAGTAAAACATGGGAAAAAAGTAATTTAAAAATCAAACAATAATTGTAAAATTTTCTTTAAATAATTTCAATAATATGGTCATATGGATATGGAATAAAAAGCTAATTTTAAGGGAAATCTAAAAAGAATATTTATAAAAGAAAGTCCCTTACCCTATGTATGACTTGTCACTTATTTTATTTACCTTCTTAAATTTTAAAATAATGTTAATTTTATAATTTATTTTGAAACACTATGGAGTTAAATTTTTTTATTTCATTTAAAACCATTTTACATAAAAATAATTAATATATTAAATTCTTGTTGGGCATTTTGATGATATTCACCTCTTTTGTGAGAAATGAATACGGTTGGTTGAAAATTGTCAAAAAGGTAGGTAATCCATCATATAAAGAAAAATAATTATGAAATAATTATAATTTTATACTAAAATTATACATTGAAAACAAAAAATGAATGATGGTTTGGAATAATGAACTACATTGTAATCATTGAGACAGTAGGACATAAGTAAAAATCAGTACTGTTTCCATTTTTCAATGATCATTATCCAAAGAAGTTAAGTATTATTTTATCTTTATAAAAAGATAATAATATCATATATATCATATTAATTATTAAAATATACTCATATGTAACATTCATGGGATATTTTAATGAAAAATGAAACGCATCACTTTGTGGAGGTGATAGTCCACATGTATGCACGAATGATGTTATATTTTTTCATTGAGTGGAATGGTAAGATGTTAAATAAAATATTATCTTTATATAATTATAAATATGAAATTAACATTATATAGAAACACTAATTACATCCTTATAACCTTTTTTAGAGATGGTTATAGAAAACGAATTACAACGGTCGGTGAGGCAGTAGTGTTTCATACACACGAATGATGAATTCCTCTACCATTTTATGGGGATTAGAGATTGATGTTAGATGTTATTTTTACATAATAATGTATTAGTATATTTTTTATACTTATTTTTATCATTTCATAATGTTTAAATGATATCATAAGTAGGTCAAATAAAAAATCAATCAATAACATGTGGCTAAAAACAATACCTATTATTTGGATAATCTATTTTACTAACAGATTATGTAAAATATGGTTGATATTATTCCATAATTAAGGACTCAAAAACATGGGAGGTTTGGCTGTTTTTTTAGATATAGTTTGAGATATTTGTGTTTTCATATGTCAATTAATTGGAAGAAGAGATTACCTTTTATAATAGAGTGGAGGGGCAATATTAGATTATCTCAAAAATATTAAATAAATATAAATTAATTTTAAAAAATTAGGGAAAATTTATTTATTCATAATATAGTATGAGTATGGGTCAAAATAATATCATTCAATAAAAATTCGATATGTTTTTATCAATCTTTTACTCTTACCTATTCATTTAAACACATTATTAAACACTTTCAAATTTACAATGACAACAAAGATATTTACTCTTTGGGGATCAAGGTAAATATTATAAATTAAAAAATTCCCAATAAATGGATAATGGTTGACATTATAAAATTGAGTAGTCATTTTTTCAAATATAATATTTTATGTAATTTTATATAATTTAATAAAAATTATTTACTATTAAATATCATTAATGCCAATTTTTACATCTTTTCATTACATTAATTTTAATAACATCAAAATGAGATGTAAAATTTAAAAAGAAATGTTTTAATACATTATTAACATTAAATTTTAATCTATAAAATTTATGAATCACATTATCTATCTCAAAGTATATTACTTTTAATATTTTTAAATTATTTATTATATTTTTCCATTAATCAAATAATTATTGTGTCAGCGTTGAGTAAGTATTTATGTTAATTAGTTATTCACTAGATATTAAAAATAAATTAACATGATGAAGATAACAATTTTTCTCTCAAAATAATATTTATAAACGAACATATTCTCTACTAATCTTTATATTAACAAATATTATATTTAATTAAAATAAGAGCGTGGCATTTTTTCCTTTTCGTTAAAGAAAATATTATAATGGTCGTAATCTCATCAAAATGAGACATATTCAAATAACCGAATAAATAATGATTTTTTATGAAATTAATATATCCAATAAAATTAAATATAGGGCTTCAATAATTTTATAGTCTATGTCATTTTATTTTTCGCTATAATTACTCATTTTACCTTTTACTATGTTAACAATATTTTCTAAATTTATAATTCAAGTTGATCAAAAATAAAAGAAAAATATTTATCAATTTTTCACCCATAGATTTTAAATATATAATCCTTTTTTTTTCAAAATTCTAATTATAAAGTTGTTAGAATATAATTGTAAATTAAACTGGAAAAAGAAATAGAAAAATAGTTTTTCAGAAAAATATCCTTCCAAAATATGTAATGTGTTCATTCTATGTTCAAATATATAATTAATTTAACAAAAATAATATTTGGATAATTATTGAAAAAAACGAAAAAAATAAATTTAAATAATAACAAAAAATATAATTTTACATTATAAATAATAATTAGGAAAATAAAAATTTCAATTTAAAATAAATATTTTTCATGATTCATTGAAAAATAAATATTTTTAGAAAATTATCGAAACATAATCCTAATATAATTTTGGCGTAATGAATTAAAAAATTAATTTCATTTTTATAGTTATATTATATAATCATTCCAGAAAATAATTATAATATTCATTCATAAAAATTAAGAAAACCAATTTTTAAACAAAACATACTTTTGAAGAATTGAATGGATTTACAGAAAATAATCTAATTATTAAAAAATAAATAATTAATATAATATATTTTATTAGTCCCATTATATATATACATATATATCATAATTCAGATTCTACTATTCATCCCCTCTAATTTAATGGTTACGATATAATAGACGCGTTTAAATGATAATAATTCACTGTTCTTTTAATCCTTGTGTGGTTTATATTGTAGACTATCAAGCATAGTAATTCTATTTCAAATCCGAAAATATTAATTTATGCCCTCTTTAACAAATTTCATCATTATGATCTGATCTTAGACTTAGTATACTAGATTTAAGTTTTCAAAATTCATTTATTGAAAACTCACATCGTAAAAAGGGCCTCTAAAACATCCTATTAAATGAGAGAAAGGAAGTATGAAGGTCATTTAGAATAACATATAAATGGATTACAAGTAGGAAAAAATAATTAGGATTTGAAAATAGAGATATAGAAGGGAAAACTATCTTCTAATGACTCATAGAGAGTGTTGGAAAACATGGTCATGGGAATGTTAACCCTCACAAAACCATAAATTTGTGATGGGATAAAAAGTCATTGATTTCATGATAACAAAACTAATTGGATAAAATTTTTCTTTCAAAATATGTTTCCTAATGTGTATGAATTATTTTAGAAACATGGACTAAGAACATAAGTAAATTTATATACTTGAGAATTAGAATGTCATCCTTTAATAAATTCCCACCAAAATCTCATATTTTTTCATCAAAACATTTGTATTCGAGATAAATTTTTATTCTTGAAGAAATTGAATCTGCATTTTAGGGATCACATAATGAAAGAAGATTATTAAGTATTTCAAACTTTCATTAGAAGCATTTTGAATCCAAATAGTTAGGATAAGATTAGATAATCCCCAAAATTATTAATCTTTCCATGAAGAACAGTTGATTTAATTTCCAAAATTCAAAAGTAATACCAAAAGTTCAACATATATCCTTCAATAAATAAATATCTTTATAATTCCTAAAAAACCCCAGACTATGATTGAAATCCCAAAAATAAAAAGCCTACAATTATATAGTCTTCAATTGTTAATTTATAATTTATCTTCAAATAACATCAATCAGTCATGATATCTCATTTCAAAAAATATATTCCCTAATCATATAATACAAATGATATGTTAATCATTTTCATAAATAACATGAATCATCATAATGCCAAATTAGAATCATATAATCTTTCAAAATATAATTTATCCTTTTTTACTGAAAGAAAATCCCATAGTATTATACTTACATTAATCCACTAATGCTCCATAAAATTATTATGATCCTCTTCTGAAATAAAATTAATCAAAAATTAACTAATCATATTTCTAATCACATTTTTATATATATAATAAAATATATGTTCCCAAAAATGATCTCAACCATTGTTTTTAAGATTTTTTAAATAAGAAAAATAATTGCATACTGATTAAAACACCATAAATTCTAATAGAAGGTGAAACAACCCTATCAACATTTGATTGTGGGTTCATGACCCATGGCCTTGATGGTTGTGATGGATTATCTCATGGTCAGTGGGTTATTATTTTTCTTCAACTATAATTATAAAATATTTAACATATTCCATGAAATGTGAAAATGATCCTAAAAACCCTTAATATATTCAACATTATTGAAATGTTTCTATATCCAAGGTTATTGATTTTGTAATTTTACATGGCAGTTAACAACCTCATCTATAACTTTTTATTCTCTTTATGTTATTAAACTATGTTATTTTGTTTTATATTTTTCAATTTTTATATATTTTGTATCAAATTGTAAAAAATGTTATTTTATGTTAAAATTATGTATTCTCGTTTTAAATTTTCTCATTTTCTATACTTTTAAATTATTTAATTAATTCTATTGTAACTACTATTTTTTATTCTTCGATTTTCAATTAAATGATTTTTTTTTTATTTTTTATACCTTTAATCCATTCTTTTTTTCATTTTTTATCCACAAAATATTAACTTCAAATAATTAAAATCATTATTATTTTTTAATTCAATGTAAAATTTTTTCTCAATTTAATTATTCTTAATCTGTTTAAATAATAATATTTTTTAATTATTATAGTTATTTCACTCTTTCTATCATATTTATACTTTCTTCTAATTTATTTATTCTTAAATTATCTCATTGATTTAATTATTTCATCATTTTAATTATTTAATAAATAAAAAGCATTTTTTTTGTTTTAAATAATTAATTTTAATTTTACAATACTTTGATTTTATTAATTCATTAACAAATTAATCTGTTAATTTGTTTGAAATAATTAACTTTATATTTTTTATTGTATTAATAAATTAACTTTTATGTTTTTATTTTGATTTAATTTTTCAAATAAATTATTCTAAAATGTAATATTCATTCATTTATTTGTTTAATAATATTAATTGAGTTCATTCAGTAGTTAACAATTTAAAATTTTGATTTTGATTTTATTTTTATTTTTTAAAATTAACTTATTTATCTTTCGTTCTTTAAAATTTGTGATTTTTCAAGTGCTGCTTCAGCCCCTCCTAGTATCTTTTACCTACCGTAAAAGTACTCAACCGTTGTTGGAACTCCTACAATGTTGACTCCCCTAATTCACCACTGGTCCATCCCACCTCCTCACCCCCAACCCACCATTGGTGATTCACTCAACGATTGGTTCTTACCCACTGTTGCACCCCACACTATCTTCCACATCACCTCACTCGAGGGTGATTCGTCACTCACCAAAATTTAGTTTCTCTCCCTCAACCACCTCTACCCCACCACATTATTAATATCAAATGAATGTGCAGAAAAATTAATGATAATATATCTCAAACACTCAATTCAAATCAGTAATGGATGAAACACCCTAAATTACAGAGTGTTATAAAAATTGATAAATTGAGCCCAAAATTAGTGATTTAGAATATAAGCGTCCATAAATCCTCAGAGAGTCAGATCCCACATCTAGAACTACAATTAAATATTCCTTTGTGATGAACAGGCCTATAGATAACCAAAATAACCCCTCAAAATTGGTTTTCGAATGATCTGGAATACAAACCAGAAGGAGATCCCAATGAGCCATACCACCGCTCAAACCTACCGGTGACCACCAGTTGAAGCAGCTTTCACATCTTCACTCGACCCGTGCCACCAGATCTAGAACCATACCACCACTGTTTATGACATCACATCTATCACAAACTGAGCCACATTCTATGGGTCTCCTCATTTCCATCACAATCAGTCACCGATTGAAGTCACTCCTACCACTAGCATCCACCAAGATCACTAAGTCTCCTCATCCACCTTCTAGTACTACTACAACATTTCCAAACCTGCCCCCTTATCCTTCACTCAAGAAGAAAACCCCCACCCTTATCCCCTTCTTTTATTAAATATAATATATAATATATAATTATCAAATATTATATAACAATAACACCATAACTAATTCCATAATAGTGATAATCTACATAATAGCTAATTTATTATATTAAATAAAAACATATATATCATTAAAATTCTAATTTTCTTTATTTAATTCTGTAATATATTTAATACTAATATTGATAATAATTTTTTATAACTTTTAATTATATATATATATATATATAATTATAATTTAGTGAAGATAAATTGATTTGTAATAATAAGTATTTATATTTATACTTTTATTATTGTCCAAATAATTATTTATATTTTCATAATTATAATATTTAGAAAATAATAATATTAGTAATAATAGATTTATATTAATTGTTAATATTATTTTTTTGTAAATATTTTAATAGTAATAATATATATATTAATTAAAACTAAACAATATATTGATTTATTTTTAGTACAGATTTTATACGAGTAATAATATAATTAGATTATGTCATTTATTTATATTTTTATCTGTATAGTTATTTTCTTCTTCTGTAAATGTGATGGGGTCGTGTAGCATGCCGCATGAATATTTTTTTGAGGATTTCATGGTTTGGTGACCAATGGGGAGGATACGACACCCTAAATTTTCCATTTGTATCCCATAGAAGTGATTCAGGCGTTGTAAAAGGGACTCGTAATGATTTTTAGTAGAATCAAAATGAAGTATGAGACTAGGGATATCTCTCACATTTGAGAACCATCCAGAAATAGTGGGAATTCTTTCCAGAATTACACTTCTCACTTCACCCATCCAAGGATGGGGGATAACACTATTCCATTCACCATTTAAGTAGAAGTAGAGTATCGAGATCATAAATTCAATGTTTTGGAGATCATGCAAGGGGAGACAGAACACTCTTCTCTCCCTATTTTCTTCTATTTTTTCTTCTATATAAGAAGAAATACTTTTTTATAAATTCTATTAATATATTTATTTAAATTATGATGCTTGACTAATCTTCTCTTGGAGAATTGACCGAGTTGTTTAAATTTGTTCTTCCCTTTTTCATACATGTTTTTTCAACTATATTACGTATATCTCCCCACTCTTCAGACAATCATCTTTCAAAAAACATCAAGAGATAGTAAAATCTATTCATGATTGGAATTAAATTCAAATTGTTTTCAATATGATTATTTTATGGAAAAATGAATCATGCTCAAAAGAGTGAGGTGTTCTGATTGCACCTGAAAATTTAAAGTCATTAATTAATAATTATTTCCCAATTGGTGAATGAATGATCTTTGAATTTGATAAAATATAGGGATTATTCAGTCATAGGTTGACAAAATAAAACATCTGGTTACCCTCTTTCTATCACATCCAGATGTTTTAATTCTAATGCATGGATAATGGAAAATCATATTAATAACTTGCCAACTGATTACCCCATTTCCATCATATTTGTAGTTCATAACTACCTAGTTGTTTTTACTGTCTTCCTTACTCTATTTATTTCCATTCACATCAACATACTCAAAATTTCATTCATTTCACAAATACACCATCACCTACTTTTGTTAGTTATTTTCTTTTTTTAAAACATTACGTTGTCTTTTTTTGGTCACTCGCACAAAATCAGTCATTCCTTGTGGTTCAACCCTCTTACCATGGTACTATTATAAGATTTAAATTCTTTGGATTAAATATTTTAATTTGTGGATGGTTAATGATGTATGTTTCAAATTTCAAGATCATCATATCACACAACCCAACTCATTTTTTCAATTTGAGAAAATGTGTAAGGAAATGGGAAATAAGTGAGGAAATATTTTATCATCTTATTTATATTCAAGGGATCACTCTTTCTCACCTTAAATAATAGTTGTAATCCAATAAATAAAAAAACAACGAAAGAGAGAAACAAAACTTGGATCTCAACATAAAATTTGATTTCAATTCTTCAAACGGGCCTTGTGAGTTACATCTCCATTTATGGAGATTCGAGATCACAAAACCAAGAAAGAGAGGAAGAACCAACAAAAATCCTAATTACAGTCACAAAAAAGAGACATCATTATGGTATTTATAGAACAAAATTGAAAAAATTGAGAAAATGAAGAATAAAGAAGAGCATAAGGGTTCTCATCTCTAGGTTAAAGATAGATCCTATGTCCAGGGGGTTTTCCAAGGAAATAGAGAGGAGAGTATCCTTTTATTCAAAAAATAGAAAAATGTGAAAACAAACTAACATGTATTAGTGACATTCCACATGGCCATACTTGATACAACCATCAACCATCTCTAGTGAGTTCCCATTGAAAATAATTAACCTCTTACAATGACCCCCATATATCCCTTTTAATTTTCCAACAATCAGTTTCGCCTTCCAACCACTACCCAAGATCAACTCTCGACTCTACCAATAAAATAGAAAAATAAATAGGTATAAGACATTTCTGAAATAATATTAATAAATAAATAAAAATAAAAATATTTATTTATTTATATTCACTATTATTTATATTATTTCATCCAGTTATATAACATCTATATACATATATTTTTATATATTGACACATACTTATTATTATGGTTAATCCATTTGTATATGTGTTGATAATAATAATAATATTATTATATTAATTGTGTTTTAAATATTATATCATATATATAATTTAATAAAATAAAAAATAAAAACAAATGGGGGAGGGGGTGTAGAGTGACTTAGGGGAAGGGAGTGGGGGTGGAAAAATCTCATTCTATGACAAGTGGTTTTTGGTTACATTGGGTTTTGGCAGGCATGAGTCAAGCATAGAATGGAGTCTTAGGAAGCTAGGGGCTCGCCATTGTTCATGGATCTAGTGTTGAAGGAATCCAGACACTTCGGATTCAACAGTGTGTGGATCTAGTTAAAGCGAGTTCAAATCTAATAGTGGAATTGGAAACTGATCACCTTTGGTGGTCAGATTTGGCCTTGTTTGCTTGTGGTGTTGCAAGGTGGAGATGGTGGTAGTAGTGAGAGGTGTAGAGGGTATTTGTTTAGATGGGTGCTTTTAGAACTGATCTAATTTTGGGTATTTCATGTTTTCCATTTAATTTATTTTTCTTCTTTTCAGATATCAATTACAACTAAAGCCTCTATGTGTTGCCATTTATATTTTGCAGCTATAGGTTTTTGATTCTGTTGTTGTTTGATTTTTTGCTTCTACCATTGTGTCGAGGGGATTTCGGTGGTCAGTCAATAGCCGGTTATGACTCCTTGAGTCACTATTTATGGATGGTGTTGAGTTTTTTCTTATGGTGTTTGAAGGAGAATTCACTGTTGGTTCTTCCAATAGTGGGTATCTATGTAAAAGAGGACGAAAAAATGGTGACTGAAATACCGACAGTGGTTCATGAGTTAAGAGGTTTGATTCCACGACGGTGAAATGTAGGATTCACCATTAAAGGAGTTTCAATAATGGGTTGTGACTCTCCATTGGGTACTCTGGTGGTGCGTAAATGGGGAGATAGTAGTGGAAAAAATGATGGTGGTCGGTGTTTTCTGCCAGTTGATGAAGGATATCCTCAATTTGAAAAAATTAAAATAAAATGAAATATCAAACAATCAATTAAAAAATTTTAAATCAAAATTGACAGTTTAAATTATTAACTATCAAATTTTATTAATTATATTTATTCAATAATGACATTGATACATATTTCAATATATAATCAATTAATTTAAAACATTAAATAAATATAAATATTTAAACGTTTATTTATAAAGTTATAAAAATATAAATCATTATTCTTAAATTAATTAACTAATTAATGAAGGAGTTATAAAATAAAATAATTAAAAAAATAAACTTAATTTTTTAAAATAAAAAAACTAAAATGAGATTTATATATCAAAAAATTAAAATGATAAAATAATTTAATTAGATAATTAGTTCAAAAATAAATAAAATATAATGATGCAAAAAATCAAAAAAATACAACTATATAATAGAAGGAACTAAATAAAAAGACTATTAACTAAACATATTTGTATTATTTAAATATAAAAAAATTAAACATATAATTGAGAAATAAAATAATGATGTTAAATGATTGAATTTATTATTTTGATGAAAACAAAAAAAAATGAAAAATGTGAATTAATCAAAAGATTAAAAATTATAAAATAATTATTTATATGAAAATAAATTTTTAAAAAATGGTAGATAGAATGAAATTAATTAATCGATTTAAAATTTTTCAAAAAGATAATAATAATCACTAATATACATAATTTTAACAAAAAATCACATTTTTGAAAATTTGATACAAAAATACAAAAAAAAAGAAAATTATCAAACAGAATAAATTATTTTAATAATAATAATAGAATAAGAAGTGAAAATGCAGTGACAAAGTGCATTGAAAAAAATTTGACATCAAATTCCTCCAAACCTAAATGTTTGTTTGTCTAGAAACAAATTAATGATTTTTTCTTTAAAAACAAGAATGAAAAATTTTAAAATTAGGTACAAATGAAATATGTCTAGATTTTAAAATCATGGGCATATAACTAGGTTTGTATTTTCAAAGAATGCTAAGAAAAAGGGTTTTTCGTAACTTGAAACACCCACTGGATTTAAGGGAACAAAAATTCATTCAATTTTAATGATGTCATGCCTCCTATATTAAATCACCTACTTCACTACTTCAATCCTAGTTCAAGATCCAATTCTAAGAGTGTTGGTAGGTTTGATCAATTATAATTAAAATCTTAACAAAAGGAACCATCAATTTTCACTTTATAGTTTGTTCCAAAAGTTAATGTTCAAAAATTTTAATCACATAATTGATATAACTAAAATTTTCTTCATACAAGTAAATTTTCCCCATCTTTGTCTAGGTTCAAAATTCCCCTCTTTTTAATGAACTCATTTTTGAAAAATAGGTGCTTTGTATCTATATATTTTTTGTTTAATTTTTTTACCCATCACTATATGTGTATAGATCACTGTTAAAATTAACTTTTTAATATATACACATATGGATAACATATGAAACTAGTTCTTATTGTCTCATATGCTCATCCTGGAGTCCCATTTTTCAAATATTCTTTAGTTTCATAGGACTTCTAAGATTGAAATTTGATTTGGCTCCATAATGTTATTGTTTTCTTATTATTATTAAAAGGGGATGCCCATAGGTTTCAGTTAAAATTTCCAGTTACATAAATATATAATCATTCTTCCAAAATTTATTATCCTATATTACTGACTTCCTCACCTCCTAAACATAAAATCCATAAGAATAGTGTGCTACTTCACTCATTAATCATACATCCCCAATAGTTTCAAACATAATACAACCCTAAAAAACTATCATGTTGTTATCCAATATGTATGAATAAATTTATGTGTAGATTTAAGACAATATAACCTTAGTTTATGAAGTGAGTTGTATTTTTTTATAATTTGAAAAAAATTGCTAAATTTTGGACAATTTTTGGACAAAAATCAAGGGGGAATATATGTGTCCAAATTTTCATCATAGTTTAGGACAAACAAACCACCCTCCCCAATAATTAAAACTCAATAACGTCCATATTGTTGACTCCTATACTGGGTGATATCTTAGTTTAAAATATATAAGAATGTTAATATGAAAATAATTGGGTAGAGATTACATGAAAGTCCAAAAATTTACCTTTCCACAAAAAAAAAGAAAAATAAGATAAAAAAATAAAACCCATGGACCCCACTATCCATGAATAAAAAATAAAGATTTTTAATATATTCATGCTTTAATATGTTATAAATAGGAAAATGTTTTTCTTCAATTCAATTAAAAATGAATCACGATGACCAATGTTGTTTAGTAGTAGTTGAATGTAAATGAAAGATATGGTTGAAATAGTGTTTCACAAATAAGCTCATAATAATTTTCAACTCACTTGATTTTATCAACATAACAACCAAAAAGAAAGCAAATTCACAAATTTAAAAAAACCAGGGGGGGAATTCCACTATACATAAGTACTAGTAGCATAAAATATGAATGTGAATATTTAAAATGTGGAAAATTAAAAATAGTACTTCCCTAAGTGTGGAATCTTTCTCATATATAAATTCTTCTAAATAAAGCCTCACATTGTTTTCGTTCTTCATAATATCAATAGGATTAGTTAAATTCCCTATAAATGTAAAAACAATTAAATTGGACTCCATGAATTAAATTTCAATGTGAAATGAAACCAAAGAGTGAGTTAAGGAATGTTATCCAATAAGTCCAGTGTGTTGGTCCCATTGGTCTTGAATAAATACCATGTAGAACTAATTCATGATTTCATTCCTCCTATTAATACCATAAAAAATTAAAATATAAATCATTATGAAACAAACAAATGAAAATTTGTAATCATGGGATAATTCCCACGGGATAATATAATTTCACTGCCTATAGCTGAATAGTCAGTGGATCAACCCTATATTGATGGGGTAATTATTCATGCTCAAGAACCAATATAATATATTCATTCCAAAATTAGTGAATTTTTGTTGGTGGAGTTTTTCTTGGTCATCTTCCTTCAGTTCCATATTCTTGGAAGTGAAGTACTTATTGTGAATTGAATTAGGGGAAATCAAAATATAGGGGTTCTTCCCCTCTTCTCTAACATGAGTTTGAGGGTGAATATATTATGTGAATGAATCTCTTGGATGCGACTCATCATATTTTTAATTCCAATCATCAAATTATTATTTGAAAAAAATGTGTTATCATCCACTTATGATACTATAAAAAATAATAAAATTACTCTTCAATATAACCTCCCAAAATGGAATTTTTATTTAGAATTGGGGGTTCTATAAATTCCTCTACATGTACAGAATGAAATTCCTCATGACTCTCCAAAAAATAACTAATATGAAATGAATATTCCATGCCTTTAAATAAATGAACATAATATAAATCATCTTCAATATAACTCAGTCAAATAAAAATACATATTCTTCCATGAAATTGTCCACTCCCTGAAGTAGTGCAATTTGTTTTTCCTAGTTCAATAGTGATCTTGGGAGAATGTTTATGACAAGAGTGAGGTAGTCCACATCCTATAGCCTCTCTTCAAAACATACCAACTGTAATGTTGTTTTCTCTATGGAATAGGATTGAATGTCTTTCATTGGAATATTCTATTAAAACATTGAAAAAATCATTAAACAATGCATAACACATTAAATCATCAAATGAAGTACTGGAAATAAAATGATCTCCCAATTTTTTCCTAGATTATTATATAATGGAATGTTATATATCATTCATGATTTTAAAAAGCTCATTATAAATTGTATCTTACATCTCAAATTTTTGAATCTAGTTTTAGTTCATTATTAAAAGTAATAACTCTACTTCTTCTATAACATAGAACTCAGGGAAATGCTTAGAAAATTATTTAAGTTACTTAACTAATGATTCTAAAGATTTCGATCTTGGATCCTCCTAAAATTTATAAATTAGTTCTATAAAATAATTTGGATGAGAAATATTGAATTGCTTTCTAATTCAATATGAAAGAATCTAAAAATATTCTGCTGATTGTACGAGTGGTCACATAAATCATTAGTTTTTTTTATATTTAGTTTTTAAAACAAAAATGGAAAATATCCTCAAGGAAAGTGTTACTTCCCAAGATGGGGTACCTAAATTTTAGGCCCACGTTATTGAGTGAATGAAAATTTAAAATTTACTATGTTTCTTACAACCTATTCTAGTAATTTGGTAAGAGGTTAAAATCACCAGGAATGACTGATTGTGTGCTAGTGACCATGAATAATATGAGATAAAAATTAAAAGAAAACAAACAAACACAAACATATAGAAAATGGTTTTAATGTGAAGTGAATGATGTTTTGAGTGTATGGAATTGAATGGACATGATGAAATGATAGAATACGAGAGAAAATATATACTTTTTAGAACTAAATATATGATTGAAATGGTGAAATTCACTAGTCATCTATTAAAATTATTTCCCCCTGTCCATCAATTAGAAATAGAAATTATTGATATGATTAAAGAAGGCTGGAAAAATATGTCATATGGTCAACTTGTGGCAGAATAAACCCTACAATTTATCAAATATAATGATCAATAAATCACAAAAATTGAAAAAATCATTAATCCCTGAGTTTAAATTTTTTTGTTGAACCCCGTGTTCCTCTCACATATTAAAATGATTAATTTTTTCAATAAAATCTTCTTATTGAAAAAAAATTGAATTTAATTCAGATCAAGATCTATTTTTAGTAATTCAAGAGGTTTTTTACAAGATGATTGTTTTAAGAGTAAGAGATTTAGAGAGACAGTTGAGTGAAAGAAACATGCATGATCAATGAAAAAATAGATTTAACCAACTCATCATATCTACCCATACTATATTAGTCAAGAATCATAATTAAAATAAACATACTAATTGAATTAAAAAAAATGTAGCTCATGCTGTAGTAAATGATAAAACTGAATAAGATAGAGAGTGGAGAGTCTTCTATTTCTATCCATTCATTATCTTAGGAAAATTGAATGTATTATCTCTATGATTGTCTCCTAAAAAATATTGTATAGAATTTTTTGATATCCCACCTTGTAAATTGTGAAATGATAATTGTAATTATAGAATTAAGTCCCACTACTATTGGATGGTTCTCAAATGTGAGGGATGCTCCCCACCTCCTGTTACTTCTGGATTCTTCTAAATTTCGTCACAAGTCCCTATTACTGCTCCTAGATCACTTCTCATGCATCCACATGGCACATTGAATGAGCCTTTTCCTCCTCATTGGTCATTAAATCATGTATTCCTCAAATGAAATGTTTATGCACCATGCAACTCAACCCCCCTGCACAATGACACAAGCAACCACAAATAACTATGCAAATAAAAATACAACTAAAGAAGTTAATTTAATTATATTAGTAATTGTATAATATATGTAAAAAAATAAATCAATATATATTTTAATACTAATTAGTGTATATATATATATAAAGTATAACTATTAAAATATTAAAATAATTATTAATATTAAAAAATTATATAAACCTATTGTTACTATTATAATTATTAGATAGATATTATTATTATGTAAATATATCTAATTATTTATTAATTTAATGTACAAGATTTATATATATATAAACTTATTATTTCAAAATAATTTACCTGTACAAAATTTTTATTATCAATATATAATTAAAATTTTATAAAAATGATTATTATTTTTAGCATTCTATACATTAATAAAACAAATAAATATAAATTAGAATTGTAATAATATATATTACATTATTAAAATAATTTTATTAGTTATTATATATATTTTTACCATTATCTTATCATTTGTTTTATTATCATTATATATTAGTTATCTCATACAATTCATTTTACATCCCTTAAATTGTAATAACCCTTAATTACCTCAAAACCAAAGAATATATAAACCCAAAAGGATTTCCATACAGTTAATCTTATATACATAATATGAAATAATAATTATTCCTCAAATCACTTTATAAAATGATAATTTTAAGGGTTATGGAACACCCCAAGCTTCCACGGTACATTTCTCTTTGAATAATGAAATAACTTGGGCTGTACGCAACATCGATTTCTAGCACACCATGACCAATCAAACTATCCATTATTAATAGTAATACCCACTTTTTGAAATTTTAGAAATTTTATTTTAAAAAATGGACTTCATTTTGGATTCAGAATATCAAAATTAACTTAGGATTAATTTTTGGTATTTTTTGAAAACTTTCAATTTTTTATGAATGGTGAAAAACATTGTGTTATTGATTAAAACCCACTTTTTATTTAAATAATTATTTAATTTATTTAAATTTATTTTAGGTCAAAATTTATATAAAATACATATATAATTTCAATATAATATAATGGAGTCATTTTATAATAAAATTAGATGTATAAAATTTTATAGAACTTTTTAACATATTTTACCCACCTTCTAGGCATGTTAGTAAATTTCTATAAAACATAATTTTACCAATTTTATGAATTTAATTTCAAAACATTTATAGACATGGTTGATATTAGTAAGAAAATTTTGGTTCAATAGGATGAAAATAATTTTTTTGGGTGAATAGTAACTTCTGGATTTTGTTTACCATGGTTAAAAGTAAATAGGGTAATTAAAGGTAAAAATGATATTATAATTACACTAACACATGTCCTAATTCTATTGGATAAGTTTTTTTGACCAAAATAATCCTTAGGAAGAAAATATGATCTTCTGATATCCACTTAGATTAGATTATGACAATTATTATTATTTTATTTAAAGAATAGTTAAAAGTGTAAAATTCAAATTTTCATAAATAAAAAATTTTTAATATAAGGTTATACAGAAGATAAACTCAACTATAAATATTAATTATAAAGATAAAACTATTTCCTACATAATGGTACTTTATTTAAAAATTATAGACATTAAATAATTAAATTTATTTATGACAGAATGATGATGCATTAATTATGTTATTAATGGAAGATTAAAATAATTGATATTATAAATCTCAAAACAAATGAAAATTTAGACTTTTAATTCATTCCAAAGATTTCCATGGTAAATATGTCATGTTAATATTTATTTAATTAATTTTTTTTGAAGTAATCAAGTTTTTTTACTTTAACAGAAACCAAATACCAAATAGTGTCAAAATTGACATAAATGATGTTTTAAAACAAATACCATATTATTAATTGATATAATATTCCTAAAAAAATACTGTTAGACCAAAGAACAAATATATGGATATATATGTCAATAATGAACCACTTGGGGTTTTCTTGACTTTTTATAGTATGTTTATTAACTATTTGTTATAATAATACAAGAATACATTATAAAAGTTAAACTATTTAACTAAGAATTAAATCTAAAATATATGGTTAATATGGTGATATAAACCTATATAAAACCTATTGGTGGAGTGTTTTTGGACCCATACCCACCTTATCCTCGAAATAAATCCTTTTGGATCCATTATAAACAGAATATGATTGTATAATAAATTAATATTTAAAGCTTTTCCTAAAGTGACCCTAACCTCTCTTATAAAAGGGTACTTCCCCTTCTCTCAAAATAAAACCTCCAAAGCCATTTTTATCGGCCAAAACCTACTCAAACAACATCCCAAATACCCTCAATTAAACCTATAGGACTTAATTTTATCATATATACGTCCCACAGAGCTCATTGGATCAATTCAAAAGGAAGAACCTGAAGATGAGGTAATATTTTCATCACCTCTTTGAAAGTGTTTTTCTTCATCCACTCCCTCTTTCTTTGTTGTTTCCATACCCAAATAATTACTCTAGCACCTTCTATATAATTTGATTTTATTATAAATATTGTTCAACCATATTAATTATTCTATCCATCCTATGAATGACAATATCACCATTCATGCCTACGTACGACTTACCGTCTCTAAGTCATGGTGTAGTTTGTTATTCAACACTTCATGATTTGGATGGGTATAATAATGGGTATAATTGAATTAAATAATACATATAAGATGTTAATGATTCTTTATATATGATATACCATCCAATTATAAATTATTTCACCATTAATATAATGATATTTTCGCTCGTGCATATGTATAGATTATCGTCTCCTCAAAAGAGATGAGATTCATTCTCCATCATAACCATTCATGAATAATTTTTATTTTATGATTAAAAATAATTTTTAAGAACTCAATATCATTCTGGATATGAATCTAATACATCTTATCCATAACATACATGACATACATAACAAAACATATAATGTAAAATGAATCAGTTAACACCTGAAACGATGATACTACTGAAATATCATTAATGATGCAATTTTAGAAGATCATATATGAAATAATATTTTTTTATATGGTACTTGTATAATTTAATAACACTTATTTCACCATTATACAGTTGGTTATCCTAACCTCGACTATGGAAAAGTACAAGGTATGGGTTAAATTTACAATCTATTTATTACCTAATGTTGTTTATACGTGAGTATCTACTAGGACCTCATTATCAACCACATCCATGTTTCTTAAAAATGTATTTAAAAACATTTTTATTATTTCCTAGAATATGGGTTATAGTCATTTATAAACTATTTTGAATATTTTTATTTTTTAAAAGGAATTTTTTTGTTGTTTTCCAAATAGAGTACTTTATGACCTTTTCTCCAAATTAAGGTAAAAATGTTTTGTTAACGTATACGATAGGTTCTGATATTTTCTGTCGTAATAACATCTTTGAAGCTTCCCTTACAATCATATAAGAATATTTTCAAAACAAATTTTTTCTTTTATAATTATGTGACTTTTAAATAATTTCAATGTAGAAAGATATTTTTCTCTCAAATAGTTTTGATTAAATATATGTTAACATCCTTTAAGGGATTTTACACTTGTTTGAATATGATTTATTATGATTCAATCTCCAATATTTTACTGAAGGTATTGTGATATGATTGACTATGGATGTGTTATTTTTATACGATTCATTGTTTATGGTTAAAGTATTAAACTTTCGTATGCTAGTTTTAATATGAATGTTTATGTTATGTTTCAACATTTTCATATAAGAAATTAATTATACTTAGTAAGTGATGGGTGGAGCCCACTATATCTCCTAGATGCATTGGTAGGTGTTATGAAAAAAATAGGGTCTTGGCATAAGGCCATTATAAAGTCTTATTTGTAGTCGTGGAATGAGGCCCTAATTATGTGGTTATGATGTCTGACATTATTAATTCCATCATTATGAAATTATCTATTTATATTACATGTGATTATTGGACTAGTAGAATTTCCATGTGAATAATTAAATGGAATTATATGACATCTATTTTTCATATTATGCTAACGCTTATGTTTGGTGTGGTTTTTTTTAGTCTTATACATTGCCTAAAATGTTTATTCTTATTTATGATAGTTTCTACTATATTGTTATCCTTACTAAGCATTTGACCTCACCCATTTCGTATGTTTCCTTTTTTCCCGGGATGTGATGAAATATATTATGATTGACCTACAGAGATAGGATATGAGTTATGATTTTGTTGAAAGGAGACTCAATGATGTTTTATTATTTCAAAATGTAATGTAAAACTTCAGTATGTATCTGGTACTTCCAAGGGTACAGAACTTTTTGGTATTTTGAGACTTGATCTATGGTTATCACGCAAATGTTATGTAATAATTTACTAACTCTGGGTAACTAGGGTAGGGGTGTTAAAGTTGGTATCTGAGGAAGTTTAGTGAAAACCTTAGAAACTATATTTAGACAAACTTTGATTAGAGATCATTACCCGAAGATAGACATTGAGGATTACTATAGAATTATATCCTATAATTTTAGTAATGTATATATTTTGGGAATTTTCCAAGAAATCCATCCATTTATAGATACAAGAAGGTAGAGGTTTCTCTTGGACAGATGTACCTAAGATTGAAAACTCTGACAACGAGTTTAGAGCTTGACTTGGGGTATCCTGGTACATGACAACATTCCTTTCTTCACTCTAGGTTTCGACACTCCTAGGAGATATTCTTTGGATAATTAACATTTTATTTACAAACCATTATGAATAATTAATGAGTAAATACCTTCTCAAAGAAAACATTTTTTAGGATTACGGATTATAAGAATAAACTGTTCAATTTATGTTAGGTATTTTACATGTTTGGAATTTTGTATTGTGATTCATAAACTAATATAGTATATGATATTGTTTAGAATTAGATCATAGTGGAAAGAATGTAAATTTTATAAATGCATGTAATCCAATTAGGGATTACCCTCACACTAATGATAATTATAGTGGATCTGATGATTAAACCAATACGGAAATACTTATAACCGTAATAGGACAACTCACCCATGTTATGAATAATAACCTTACATGTATGGAACACCCTAATCCACAATACAGAGGATTAATGATAGACTACTTCAGGAGGCAACAACAACCAAAAAAATTTGGACTATAAATCAATTTGTATATGAGAAATGGATAAGTTGTTTAGAGAAAATATTTCATGCTTTGGGGAGTAGAGAAAGGGAAAAAGTTATCATTGAAGTATATCACCACACAGGAGATGTAGATCAATGGTGGTAATTTATTAAAAACACAAAGGAAGATAAAGAAGTATCAAATATGAAATAGAGGTAGTTTAAAGATCTTTTCTTTGAAAAATAATTTCCTCATGACCATCGAGCTGATATTGAATGACAATTTCTGAGTCTGAAGAAAAAAGGAGGATGATAATAACACAAAGAATGAGGCTAACATTACATGGTTATAAAGGAATTTAGTATATTATATAAGTAACCCAATGAGTAATATTTATCAATTCTTTGATGGGTTAAAATCATTTCTCCTTTGAGAATTTGTCTCATAATCCTTATCATCATACGAAGATATTGTATCATGTTCTATCAAGATATGAAAGTAATTCTCTATGTCCTATGAAATTAAATAAAAACACGAGAAGAAGATGTTTGATGAACACTCTGGAAATGGAAATAAGGGGAAGAAGTGAAATGTTCAATTTCTATCCTGTAATAAATGTGGGAAGAAACACCCTGGTACTTGCTAGAATGGAATGCGAGTCTGATAAAATGTGGTGAAAAGCAACCAAGCTAGTGATTACAAGGGAAAGAAAGAGGATGTAAATGTTGAATGATAAAATTGTAGAGAAATGGTATTATGTAAATTAATGTCTTAATCAACAATGAAAATTACATACAAAAAGTCCAAGGGAGAAAGGCCAAGCTTATTTGATCCCTACTGCTAATGTTGAAACTCCGAATGATGTGGTGGTAGGTAATTTAATGGTTTCCTCAAATTTATCCAATGCTTTATTTGATTCTATATCATCACATTGTTTCATATCTTCCTCATTTTCTAAGAAAATTAGATATATCCAATTTGATTTAACAAAGGAGCGGTCATTCAGAACTCCTATGGGAAGTATCATTGCATAAATGTTTTGTGAATCAGTTCCCATTAGGGTATATAAATGTGATTTATCTATTGATCTCATCATCATGCCCATGATTTAATTTGATATAATCCTCAATATGGTATTGCTTTGAGACTATGATTTGATAATTTATTGTACGAATAAGTAGGTTACAATTTTCAATGATGATAAGGAGTACCTTATATTTAGAGCAGAAATGTCACCATCTGATTTTTATCAAGATCCACCCTTAATATATCTACTATGTTAAATTATTTGGGAGGAAAACAATGAAATAACTATGGGTGAGGAAATGAATGTTCAAATAGATTATGTACATAATGTTCAAGAATATGTTTATGTGTTTTCATAGTATTTACCTGGACATCCACCAAAATGATAAATTGAGTTTTCCATTGATTTAATTCCTAGTTCGAGGCCCATATCAAAGGTCCCTTATAGAATGTCCACTGTGGAATTAGTGTAAGTACATAAACAACTAGCGGAATTGAGTAATAAAGTATTTATTCTCCCTAGTTTTTTCCCATGGGGAACCCCTGTTATTTTTGTTAAGAAGAAATATGGATCTATGGGGTTGTGAATTGACTACAAGGAGATCAATGCTATAACAAAAAAGAACAAGTAACCCCTACCTCACATTAGTGATTTACATGATCAAATTCTTGGAGCTCAATATCTTTCAATGGTTGAACTTCGATCTGGATATCATCAGTTGGGTGTGAAGATGAAAGACATTCCAAATACAATATTTTGTACAAGGTGTAGGAATTACGAGTTTATAATAATGCCTCTTGGACTGGCTAATGCACACTCTGTCTTCATGGATATAATAAATTGTGTTTTCAAGGAATATAATGATGAATTACTAGTGGTATTTATTGATGATATCTTGGTATACTCAAAAATACATTAATATCATGAAAATCACTTGAGCACTATTCTATTGACTCATAGATGAAATCGATAATATGGGATGTTTAGTAAGTGTGGATTCTAGCATTAGAATATTTCTTTTCTTGGTAATATTGTCACAAATTATGGAATATTTGTTTATTCTTATAAGGAAAGAGAAATCAAATAACGGCCAGCACTGACGAGTATAACTGAGGTATGCAGTTTTATTGGTTTAGCAGGATATTATCAGCGTTTTGTCCAGAATTTTTCTCGATTGGAAAACCCATTAACCATGATCACATGTAAAGGGGTTAAATTTCATTAAACAAAATGGTTTGAAGAATGTTTTGAATAACAGAAGAGAAGATCAATCAATGCTCATATATTGACTCTTCCATCTGGGAATGATGGGTTTGTTATTTATATTGATGCTTCAATAAAAGGAATGGATTGTGTTCTTATACAGAATGATACAATTATTTCCTATGAATCACGATAGCTAAAAATTCATGAACAAAACTATCCCACTAATGATATTGATTTTTTAGTTGTAATATTTTCATTGAAGATATGAATACTCTATCTATATGGTTAAAAATGTGATACATATACTCATCGAAAGAGGTTTACGTATATTTTTCCACAGAAAGAACTCAACATGAGGCAATGATGATGGCTTGAACTACTCAATTATTATGATTTCACTATACACTTCCACCCATGGAAGGAAAATAAGTTAGAAGAAGCTTTGAGTAGAAAGGATCATAGAGTTTTGAACTATATGAGAGTTGAAAGAGATCCTACAATCATGGATATAGTAAACTTGGATATGGGAATAATCATGGAAGGTAAAACATCAATAATTTTTCAAATGGTTTCCAAACCATCTTTATTAGAAAGGATAAAAAGTTATTAGACTGGTGATGAAGAGTTTCAAAAGAAAATCAAAGCTGTGAATGATGGGAGATTTCTTATGATGTGTCAATATGTTTGGTTTTTCAACAGGTGAAGGTTGGAAGAAATCATCTTAGAAGATTCATTCAACCTTTTCCCATACCTGAGTGTAAATGGGATGTTATTACGATGGAATTTTTCACGGGGCTACCAAATACTCCTAGAAGGAATGGTGAAATATGGGTCATTGTTGATTATCTTACCAAGTCTGTAAATTTTCTTGATATAAGAGAATATTTACCACTTGAACATTTAACAAGACTATATATTAATTAATTTCTAAGACTTCATTGAGTACGTCTATCAATTTTTTATGATCGAGATCTCCATTTTTATCAAGATTACGGAAAAGTCTTCAGAAGTCCCTGGACACTGAACTTAATTAGAGCACTTCCTACCTCTCTCAAACTGATGGTGAATTAGAATGGACTATTCAAACCTTAGAAGACATGTTGAGATATGTATAACATTACTTTAAAGGTATGTGGGATCAGTATCTACCTCTGGAAGACTTTTCTAATAACAATAGCTTCCAATCAAGTATTCAAATGACATCATATGAAGCGTTATATGGAAAGAGATGTATCACACCAACTTGTATACATGATTTTGGTAATTGAAAACTCGTAGTCCCAAAACATATTAATGAAACAATGGAAATGGTGAGAATTATCAAAACCCACACCAAAGCAGCTCAAAGTACAAAAAAGAGCTATACCGATAACCGATGGAAGAATGAAAAATTTCAAGTCGGATATAATGTTTTCTTGAAGGTATCTCCATGGAAGGGTGTTATACTAACAGTTAGGAAGGGTAAATTAAGTATTAGGCACATTATACCATTCAAAATTCTAGAACGAATTGGAGTTCTAGCATACCATTTGGAAATTCATCCAAGTCTCTCAAAATTTCATGATATGTTCTGTAACACCCCGAGATTTTATGAAAAACATTCTATTAATTTCATTAATGTGTTGTGTTTTATTCTAAACCAAGATTACCTTGCGCTATACACCACACCGTATTAGCTTGCAGTATACACAACACTATTCTTGGATCGTGTTACACACAATTTTGATAATAGTAATTCTACACAACATTGAGTATATATATATATATATATTCAATGTATAAATGAAATATGGTTGGATTCTGTTATACGAAACAACGAAGGATTCTTTCACAAAACGCAACCCAAACTTGGCTTGCATTACACGCAATCACGACCTTCCTCGATAGCATGTGTTGTACGCAATACCAAGTTTTAATAAAAAATGATATATTATTATAATATTTTCATGAACTATCCATTATGAATATTATTGACTAAATTTTGTATTTTAAAACATTATTATTCATCATACACATTTTCTAGAACATGGTATAAGAACAAAATAAATTTTTCGAGTAAAATAAGTATTTTTCAAAAAATGCAGTTTTGCCGCCTTTTGATGGCGCACCCACTTTAAATCTAGTTTTTTACATGTTTATATGTTCTATTTGACAAAATAAAATTCTTCTTTTGAATCAGGATATAAAAATTTATATTAGATAATGTTTTGATATTTTTCCGATAACTTTCATATTTTAATGAATAGTAAAAACACGCTATATTTTAATTAAAAACAACTTTTTTCATCGTAATATCTTATGTGGTTAAATTATAATATTGAATGGTTTTAAAATGTAAATGGAATATATTTTTACCATTTAATATAATTTATGTCATTAGCATTGATTTTACCTTGAATTCGTAGGTTAAACCAATTCAATCTTTTGCAATGTTTTAAAGAAAACCCCGTTTTCTTTCGACAACGGGATTAATTTTAATTTAATTTCTGAATCTTTTGTGTGTTGAATTTGGATAAATGGATTCCATATTTAGAATCAGTGGGTCCAAATTATGTTAATAAGCTATTTTTTATTTTTGGGCCTTGTGAATAGTATCTACGGTAAATTTTATTTACTATAGTTAAAGGTAAATCGGTTAATTAAGGGTAAATATAAGATTATAAAATTACCATAACACTTGGAAAAATCCTATTGGATGGCTAAAGGTAGACCTATATAACCTAAGGGTCGGATTAGATTCATTTTATGGACTTTTTTCCAGGAAAATAATTGAGTTATTATTAAACCCAAAGAATGTGACAACATGTCACTTTCTTAAATCTTATAAGTATAATAATTTTAATTTACTGATACACTTAATGAAACATATAAAATGAATAGTCTCAAGGAAGCTAATACAATTATCGACATCATAGGAATTTATTAAAAAAATTTAGGGATTAAATAATTATCATTTATTATGACACAAAGATGATGCAGTAATTGTCTTATTAATGAAATATTGACATAATTGATGTTATAAATGCCCAAATAAATGTAATTTGAGACCTTTTATGAATAAAATTAATTTTCTATGTTAATATGACATGTTATTGTTGATATAAGTTACTTGGTTCGAACTTATAATTTTGTTATGAATTTCATAAAAATCATGTATCAAATAGTGTCAAAATTGACATAAATTAGTTTTTAAAACAAATATTATATTATTAATTGTTATTTAATTCCTAAAAATCTAAGGATCGTCCAAATGACTTTGATAAGAATAGATATATTAATAATAAACAACTTGGGGTTCGTTTGGCGTGTTATGGTAAGTTTATTAACCATATAGTGTAAGAAAACAAAAAGACACGGTAAAAGTTAAATTATTTAACTTAGAGTTAAATCTAATTGATAAGTTTAAAATAATAACCTAAACTTGTCTAAATACTATTTTATGAGAGGATTTCGACCCATACCCACTTTATCTTAGAAATTAGACCCTTTGGAACCATTATAAACCGAATTTGACCTTAATATAAAATAATATTTTGAGATTTTCCTAAGGTGCCCATCTCCTCCCTTATAAAAGGGCATCTCCTCCCCCTCTTCCTCACACCACTTTCAGCCTTCAAGATCGTCCAAACCCTGACGAAATCTCTTCTACACTTCCCTAGTATCATCCTAGAGGTTCTGGTCTTCTTCAAAGACCATCCTTAGTTCATTAAGTGGAGGTTAAGAAAAGGCGCGTCAAAAAGAGGTAATATCCATTACCGATCTTTTTCAATTTCATTCTTCTTCAACTTCTTCTTATTTAGTTGTTTCATGATAAAGTAATAAGATCAGTATTTATTATATACTGATATGTTATTATAAATATGAAATAACTCTAATGAACCTTCTATCCATCCTACGGAAAAAGGAAATCACCGCGCGTGCGTACATACGGAATACCGTCTCCACGCCGTGGTGTAATCTATTTTCCGCCACCACCTTAATTGGATGGGTATAATGGTGTAATGAGTAACTATATATGATTATTATAAAGTGATACTGATACTTAAATAGTATACATAAACTTCAACACAATTTCACGATCATGAGAATGATATCATCGCTCGTGCGTACGTACGGACTACCGTCTCCACGACGCGATGAGATTCATTCTCCACATTAACCATTCATGAATGATTATAAAGTATATATAATGAATAATAATGAAATATATGACATGTTAAATCTACTGGATTTATGTATATATATATGTATGTCATCTACTTACTTCCATTCAAGACAATAGGGAAAGGAAAACAACGTTCATGTGTACGTACGGACTACCGTCTTCATGAACGGTGTGTTTCATTTCATTTATCTATCTATTATAAATATATATATACTGAATATATATGATATATAAATCATATTTTATATTCTGTAAGTAAGTAAATCATGATATAAGTAATAATAATGTCAAGAACAACAGGTCCAAACACCTTCGATAAATGAAACGATTTTACCCAAAACACTTATTTAACATGGAATTTACAAAAGAACGGATAATATAAAGTCATAAGTGAACCATATATGATATCATAACAATGAATATGATTCTGTAATAAGTTAATGACATTATTCAAATTATTATACAGGAGGTTTGGACACATACGAAGAAAATCAGACTTAAGGTAAGGGAAATATCACAATATCATTTTTATCCAAGATTATTTATACTTTGGTATTTAATGGGGTGTATTTTATCATCCACATCCATGTTTCTTCAATATGTAATTTTATTTCCATCCACCTACAATTGTTTAAATCCAATTTTATCCTTCGCTGAGTTTTTAGTAAAGGATATGAAAGGAATCTTTTGTCATTTTTTCGTACGAGGTACTTTTTGACTTTCCGAGAAAAGTACGAGAAGAATGTTTCTTTTAACTTATACGACATGAATGGATTTTTAAAACATTATTTCCAAGAAGCTTCCCTTACAAGTTTTCATGTTTATTTCTAATCAACTTCTTTTAGTTTATAATTGAATGACATGTTAAGAAAGGAAATGTTTTTTTGAAGTAGAAATGATATTTTCCTCAAGAATGGAGTTCAAGTGTTTAATAAAAATTATTTTCCATCTAAGATAATATAGGGTTATTTTTTTATCCCTATTATTACATTTATTTTATTATGTTGTGATGGAATTATTTTTAGGAATTCATTTATCTTATATGAATTGTTTTATGATTTCATGATGTTTAAGAATCCCATTTTTATTACAAGGGTTATGTTATGATGTATGGTTTATGATTTTGTGGCACACATAAGAATGGTATCATTATGAGATGGGTGGGACCTATATCTCCCTCCAATGCATTGGGTAAATATTTTATATCTCATGAGATAGACATGGCTGGAACGGTAGGTTATACCAGTTCAGTGAAACAGGACTGAAATGAGGGTGACTCGGTTCAGAAAGGGACTTTGTCCACTAAGATAGTCTTGGAAATGATTCTTGACTAATAAGATATGATTATCTATGATTATGAGTGTATTCCACAAAGTTTCATGTTTTAAGTTATGATTATTGTGATTACATTTCACTACTATGATTTATCCCATGATATGAAATTATGATCTCTTTTGCAGGTTATGATTTCCAAAACATATATTCTTATGAATATGACGCGATTGATATTTCTTTTGTTTACCCTTACTTAGCATTTGAGCTCACCCTTTTATGTTTTCTTTTCCCCAGGACATAAAGAAAGGATTTAGGTTTAGAAAAAAAAAGATCTTTATGGGAGATGTTGAAGATCTTTCACCACGATTAGAAGATTATATTCCGAGTTTCCAAAGACACTAAAAGATTACGGTCCTTGTGTGTGTGTTTTTGTTATGTACTAAGTATTCCGCAAAAGTAATGTAATATCCATGTATGTTAGGCTTCGGGTCTCTATAGTTGGAATCAGAGGAAAGGTTTAGTCAACCTTTGGAAACTATGATGTGAAAACGTTAGTGAGATCCCTAGAGATATTTCTAAGGTATGTCTATGGATGTCGCTAAGGATAAGTATACGTATAGTATATAGTCCTAGAACTATGGTAATGATATTATATTAAACCAAAGAAGATATATATTGAAGTTAATCCCCCTTAATTATGATTTTTGCCTCTCACACTATTCTTTTTGGGTTTTAGAAAATGGCTGAAACAAGATGATTCACGATAATGGAGGATATGATGGACAATGGAATGATATTTTTCATGAGAAACCAAATGAAATGGGATTTTGGAGGTCCAAACATCATTATTATGCCGAATCAGCAATCTCATAATATGATCAATAAAGTAAAATTTGGTATGTTTCTTGACTCGGCTAATAAGAGAAAGATGGAGTTTCATGATGATCATAGAGGAAAGAAAGTTCAATTTCCCCTATGTAAATCATGTGGGAAGAGGCATCAAGGAGAATGTTTCAAAGGAACTGGAAGATGCTTTGGGTGTGGAAAATAAGGACAAAAAGCCAGTAAGTGCAAAGGAAAAGGATCAATTAACACCAGGGATGAGGATAATGGTATTGCTACGACATCAACAATGGTTAAATGTTTTAAATGTGGAATGTACGGTCATTATGCAAACCAATGCCCTAAGGGAAAGTCTCATGAAGAGAATCTTTACGGTCGTATAGGTAGTATTTAGGTTGTTGATGATGATGAGACTATAAATGATATGTGAGACGAAAGAATTGTTGAAGCTCGGTCAATGGTTTAAGAATGTAGTGGAATGATTACATGTTTATCAAGTGTAAAGTTGTATAAGTAATCTCATGGTACTATGGAATAAAGAGACATCTAAGGATTGTTACACTGTTGTCTTTCCTTATGTTTTGAAAGTACGTGATGAATAGTACCAGTATTTTTGGAAAGTAGATGATATGCGCATAATGAAGGGATAAGGAGAAAATTAAATGTTTGATAGTATTCATGAGCTCATGACTGATATAAGGAGAAGGTTATATCATGGTTTGACTATATAGAATTTTTTATTTTGGTATGTGGAAAGATTTAACTTTTAACAGCATTCATGTTTTCACTAAGGTCTAATGGGTATTCATTTTTCAAGAGAATACATGATTACGGTATTCACATGATTGGAATGTGACCAAAAAGATAATGGGAGATAAATTATGGTTGGTTGATTACATTTCATGTAATAATTTTCTTTATACTATGAGCTTGGACCGAAGTATTTTAGATAAGCCTAAATATTGGAATGGATTATGTTGGAAATAAGTTAGGATAGAACTTTTTTCGGTATTATTGATGGGATGTTATAGTAATATAGCTTTAGAAAAAGGATAACATGTATGATGGGCGACAGCCCATTGCGTCGGACAAGGCTGTGAGAATCAAACCCACAACCAAAGTGCGATTGGCCTTTATCGCCTACCACTGGCCTACAAGAAGTCCCTGTTTAGTAGAAACTAGTTTTGTTTTATTATGCGGTATGATATATGAAGTATAGGTTCATTCATGGAATCGTATACGATTAACCTCACCATAGATGGACTTATGTAACTTTTGTTAACCTTTTGTTTGAAACAGATGGAATGACCCATCATTCTATCACATGATCAATTAACACTTCATGAATAACAAATTCCACTTCATTTCTTTAAGAGATGAAGTGGAAATTGTTCAAAGTACGAACAACAGTGAGATTTTACCAAAATTAAGTAAGTATTTATTCTAATTCAAATTCTTCAACTTTAGGGAAATGATTTTGAAAACCAAAAATGTTGTCCTAGTGATCTTATATCTGATGAATCAGATGGTACCCTAGATCATCACAAATTTATGGCTTTGCGATTGTTGGCTTTTTCATAGCCATGTTCTCTACCACTCTCCATCAGAACTTGATGGTTAGATTTTCCTTCCATATCCATATTTTCACCTATGTTCTCCTACATGGAAACCCAGTGATGAGTTAATTTGGGTAACCATTACATTTCATATTTTAGTTTTTAAAGCCATATTTTGGTATTCCTTTTTACGACGTGGGTTTCTATTAAACAAACATTCGAGTAGTAAACCATTTATAACCCCGACGAATTTCGAGGGAGAAATTCATTTTAAGGGGGGTAGAATGTAACACCCCGAGATTTTATTAAAAATATTCTTTTAATTTCATTAATGTCTTGTTTATTATTCTACACCAAGATTACCTTGCACTATACGCAACACCGTATTAGCTTGCAGTATACGCAACACTATTCTTGGATCGTGTTACACAAAATTTTGATAATAGTTATTCTACACAACATTGAGTATATATATATATATACACAATGTATAAATGAAATATGGATGGATTCTATTACACGAAACAATGAAGGATTCTTTCACAACACGCAACCCAAACATGGCTTGCATTACACGCAATCACGACCTTCCTCGATAGCGTGTGTTGTACGCAATACCGGGTTTTAATAAACAATGATATATTATTATAATATTGTCATGAACTAGCCGTTATGAATAGTATTAACTAAATTTTGAATTTTATAACATTATTATTCATCTTAAACATTTTCTAGAACATGGTATAAGAACAAAATAATTTTTTCGGGTAAAATAAGTATTTTTCAAAAAATGCAGTTTTGCCGCCTTTTGATGGCGCACCCACTTTAAGTCTAGTTTTTGACAACTTTATATTTTCAATTTGATAAAATAAAATTCTTATTTTGAATCTGGATATAAAAATTTACATTAGATAATGTTTTGATATTTTTCCGACAACTTTTATATTTTAATGAATAGTAAAAACACGCTATATTTTAATTTAAAACAACTTTTTCATCATAATATCTTATGTGGTTAAATTATAATATTGAATGGTTTTAAAGTATAAATATAATATATTTTTACCATTTAATATAATGTATGTCATTAGAATTGATTTTACCTTTAATTCGTAGGTTAAATCAATTCAATCTTTTGCAATGTTTTAAAGAAAAACCCGTTCTCTTTCAACAACGGGATTAATTTTAATTTAATTTATGCATCCTTTGTGTATTGAATTTTGAAAAATGGGTTCCATATTTCGAATCAGTGGGTCTAAATTATGTTAATAGGATACTTTTTATTTTTGGGCCTTGTGAATAGTAACTACGGTAAATTGTATTTACTATAGTTAAAGGTAAATAGGGTAATTAAGGGTAAATATAAGATTATAAAATTACCCTAACACTTGGAAAAATCCTATTGGATGGATAACAGTATACCCATATAACCTAAGGGTCGGATTAGATTCATTTTATGGACTTTTTTACATGAAAATAATTTAGTTATTATTAAAACCAAAGAATGTGACAACATCTCACTTTCTTAAATCTTATAAGTATAATAATATTAATTTTGTGAAAAACTTAATAAAACATAGGACATGAATAGTCTCCAGGAATCTAATACAATTATTGAAATCATGGGAATTTATTTATAATTTTTAGAGATTATATAACTATAATTTATTATGACACAAAGATGATGCAGTAATTGTCTTATTAATGAAATATTGACATAATTGATGTTATAAATTTCCAAATAAATGTAATTTGAGACTTTTTATGACTTAAATTAATTTTATAGGTTAATATGACATATTATTGTTGATATAAGTAACTTGGTTCGAACTTATCATTCTGTTATGAATTTTTCATAAAAATCATGTACCAAATAGTGTCAAAATTGACATAAATTAGTTTTTAAAATAAATATTATATTATTAATTGTTATTTAATTCCTAAAAATCTATGGTTCAGCCAAATGACTTATATAAGGATATATATATTAATAATAAACAACATGGGGTTCTTTTGTCTTGTTATGGTAAGTTTATTAACCATATAGTGTAAGAAAACAAAAAGACATGGTAAAAGTTAAATTATTTAACTTAGAGTTAAATCTAATTGATAAGGTTAAACTAATAACCTAGACTTGTCTAAATCCTATTGGATGAGAGGATTTCGACCCATCCCCACTTTAACTTCGAAATAAGTCCCTTTTGAACCATTATAAACCGAATTTGACCTTAATATAAAATAATATTTTGAGATTTTCCTAAGGTGCCCCTCTCCTCCCTTATAAAAGGGCACCTCCTCCCCCTCTTCCTCACACCACTTTGAGCCTTAAAGCTCGTCCAAAACCTTCCAAAATCTCTTCTCCACTTCCCTAGTATCATCCTAGGGGTCCTTGTCTTCTTCAAAGACAATACTTAGTTCTTTAGGTGGAGGTTATGAAAAGGCGCGTCAAAAAGAGGTAATATCCATTACCGATCTTTTTCAATTTCTTTCTTCTTAAAATTCATCTTCATTAGTTGTTTCATGATAAATTAATAACATCAGTATTTCTTATATACTTATATGTTATTATAAATATTAAACAACTATAATTAACCTTCTATCCATCCTACGGAAAAAGGAAATCACCATGCGTGCGTACGTACGGAATACCGTCTCCACGCCGTGGTGTAATCTATTTTCCACCACCACCTTAATTGGATGGGAATAATGGTGTAATGAGTAACTATATAGGATTATTATAAAGTGATATTGATACTGAATTAGTATACATACACTTCAACACAAGTTCACGATCATGAGAACGATATCATCGCTCGTGCGTACGTACGAACAACCGTCTCCACGACGCGATGAGATTAATTCTCCACACTAACCATTCATGAATGATTATAAAGTATATATAATGAATAATAATGAAATATATGACATGTTAAATCTACTGGATTTATGTATATATATATATGTATGTCATCTACTTACTTCCATTCAAGACAATAAGGAAAGGAAAACAATGTTCATGCGTACGTACGGACTACCGTCTCCATGAACGGTGTGTTTCATTTCATTTATCTATCTATTATATATATATATACTGAATATATATGATATATAAATCATATTTTATATTCTGGAAGTATGTAAATAATGATATAAGTAATAATAATGTCAAGAACAACAGGTCCAAACACCTACGATAAATGAAACGATTTTACCCAAAACGCTTCTTTAACCTGGAATTTACAATAGAACGGATAATATAAAGTCATAAGTGAACCATATATGATATCATAACAATAAATATGATTCTGTAATAATTTAATGACATTATTTATATAATTATACAGGAGGTTCGGACACTTACGTAGCAAATCAGACTTAAGGTAAGGGAAATATCACAATCTCATTTTTATCCGAGATTGTTTATACTTTCGTATATACTGGGGTGTTTTTTATCATCCACATCCATGTTTCTTCAATATGTAATTTTATTTCCATCCACCTACAATTTTTTAAATCCAATTTTACCCTTCGCTGAGTTTTTATTAAAGGATATGAAAGCAATATTTTGTCATTTTTTCATACGAGGTACTTTTTGACATTCCGAAAAAAGTACGAGAAGAATGTTTCTTGTAACTTATACGACATGAATGGATTTTTAAAACATTATTTCCAAGAAGCTTCCCTTACAAGTTTTCAAGTTTATTATTAATCAACTTCTTTTATATTAGAATTTTATGACATGTTAAGAAAGGAAAAGTTTTTTTGAAGTAGAAATGATATTTTTCTCAAGAATGGAGTTCATGTGTTTTATCAAAATTATTTTCCATCTAAGATAATATATGGTTCTGTTTTTATCCCTATTATTACATTTATTTTATTATGTTGTGATGGAATTATTTTTAGGAATTCCTTTGTCTTATATGAATTGTTTTATGATTTCATGATGTTTAAGAATCCCATTTTTATTACATGTGTTATGTTATGATATATGGTTTATGATTTTGTGGCACACATAAAAATGGTATAATTATGAGATGGGTGGGACCTATATCTCCCTCCAATGCATTGGGTAAAGATTTTATATCTCATGAGATAGACATGGATGGAACGGTAGGTTATACCGGTTCAGTGAAACAGGATTGAAACGAGGGTGACTTGGTTCAGAAAGGGACTTTGTCCACTAAGATAGTCTTGGCAATGAGTCTTGACTAATAAGATATGATTCTCTATGATTATATGTGTATGCCACAAAGTTTCATGTTTTATGTTATGATTATTGTGATTACATTTCACGACTATGATTTTTCCCATGTTATGAAATTATGATCTCTTTTGCAGGTTAAGATTTCCAAAAGATATGTTATTATGAATATGACGTGATTGATATTTCTTTTTTTTACCCTTACTGAGCATTTGAGCTCACCCTTTTATGTTTTCTTTTCCCCAGGACATAAAGAAAGGATTTAGGTTTAGAAAAAAAAAAGATCTTTATGGGAGATATTGAAGATCTTTCACCACGATTAGAAGATTATATTCCGAGTTTCCAAAGACACTAAATTATTATGGTCCTTGTGTGTGTGTTTTTTTTATGTACTAAGTATTCCGCAAAAGTAATGTAATGTCCATGTACGTCAGGCTTCGGGTCTCTACATGTTCCATGTATCATAGTTAAGAAAATGCATGCCTGACCCAAATAAAGTACTCACCTATGAATAAATAGAACAGTAACCCAATCTGTCATATTGTGAAGAGCCTATCAAAATTCATGATACCATAAAAGTGTTCAGAAACCAGACAACTCGTCTGATAAAAGTTCTATTGAGATACAGTAAGATGAAAGAGGCAATGTGGGAACCTGAGGAACTGATGATAAAAAACCACCTGAATATTTTTAGGCAGTATAAATATAGAATTTTCTAGGATGATATTATTTGAAGTAGGGGAGAATGTAACACCCCAAGCTTCCATAATTTGTTTCTCTTTGAATAATGTAATAGTTTTCTGTGTACGCAACTTCGAGTTCTAGCACACTACTTCTAATCAAACAAGCTGTTATGAATAGCAATACCCAATTATTGAAATTTTATAAATTTTATTTTTCAAAATGGAATTCATTTTTGCATTCATAATATCAAAATTAGCTTAGGGTGAAATTTTGGTTTTTTTATGAAAATATTCAAATTTTAATGAATAGTGAAAACACTATGATATTGTTTAAAACTGTGTTTTTATTTAAAAAATTATATTTTTTATTTAAATTTATTTTACATAAAAAAATATATATAATACCTATATATTTTCAATGAAATTCATTGGATTCATTTTATAATAAAATTAAATATATAAAATTTTATTAGACTTTTTAACCTCTTTTACCCACCTTCTAAGCATGTTAGAAAATTTTCATAAAACGTAATTTTATCACTTTTGTGAATTGAATTTAAAAAATTTGAGAGACACGGTTGACATCCATATGTTCAATGTGGTTCAATAAGATGAATATTATTTTTGGTGAATAGTAACTATTGGATTTTATTTACCACGGTTAAAAGTAAATTAGGTAATTAAAGATAAAAATGATATTATAATTACACTAACACTTGTCTTAATTCTGTTGGATAATTTTTTAAGTCAAAATAATCCTGAAGAATAAAATATGTTCATCTTTGATCCAATTGATTAGGATATTTATTATTATTATTTTTAAGAATAGTTAAAAGTGTTAAACTCAAATATTCATAACTAAAACATTTTTAATATATGGTTATACAAAAGATAAATTCTACTATAAATATTCATTATAAAGAAAAAAATATTTCTTATATAATCGTATTTTATTTATAATTATTTGACATTTAATAATTAAATTTATTAATGAAATAATGATAATGCAATAATTACCTTATTAATAAAAGAATAAATTAACTGATATTAAAAATATCAAAATAAATTTTAATTGATACTTTTGATGCATTACACTAGTTTTATAGGTTAATATGAAATTTTAGGACTGATTTAATTTTTTTTGCAGTAATAAATTTTTTTTGACTTTCACAAAAACCAAATACAAAATAGTGTCAGAAATGACACAAACGAGTTTTAAAAAAAATACTATATTATTAATTGATATAATATTTATAAAAATACAAGGATTATAAATAAGAATTAGATAAGGTTATATATCTTAATAAATAATCACTTGGGGATATCTTGTCTTTTTATTGTATGTTCATTAACCATTTATTATAATAATTCAATAATACGTGGTAAAAATTAAACTATTTAACTAAGAGTTAAATATAAAAGATATGGTTTATATGGTGACCTAATCCTATCTAAAACCAAATGGTAGAATGTTTTTAGACCCATACCTACCTTATACAAGAAATAACTACTTTTAGAGAAAATAAAAAGAGAATATGATACTATAATAAATTGAAATTTCAATGTTTTCCTAAAGGGACCCTCACCTCTCTTATAAAAGGGTACTTCAACTTCTCTAAAAATCACACCTCCAAAGAAATTTGGCTCAGACAACCCCAACTCAAATATCTTACCAACTACCCTCAACTCAACCTAGAGGCTTTACATTGATCATAAATCGGATCTAAGGATCCCTTTTGATCAAATCAAAAGGAAGAACCCAAAGAAGAGGTAATAATTTCACACCTCTTTAAAAGTTCTTTTCTTCTTCCACTTCCTATTTCTTTGTTTTTTCTATACCAAAATAATAAATCAAATACCTTATAAATATTTTGATGTTATTATAAATATGTTACAACCATATTCATTATTCTATTCATCTTATGAATGACAATGTCACCATATATTCGTACGTACGGCTTACCGACTCCACGTCATGGTGTAGTTTGTTATTCCTACTTCATTATTTTGTTGGGGATAAAAATGAGTATAATTTATTTAAATAATAAATATAACATGTTAATTATTCTGCATATATGATATACCATCCAATTACATACTATTTCACCATTAATAGATTTATATTTTCACTCATGTGTACGTATGGATTACCGTCTCCACGAACGCGATGAGATTCATTCCCCATCAAAACCATTCAAGAATAATTTTTATTTTATGAATAAATTTTTTTTAATAAAAACATAATATCATTCTAAATATGAATCAAAGACATCCTAACCCTATAAAACATGACTTAAGTTATACGATATATAAAGGAAAATGAATCAGTTAACACATAAAATAATGATAGTACTAAAATATCATCATCAAAGTAATATTATAAGATCATATATGATATCATATTTTTGTTTGTGGTACTTGTGTAATTTAATAAAAATTATTTCACAATTATAAAAGAGTTTAACCTACCCTAGAATAAGTAAAAGTACAAGGTAAGGTCTAATTTTATAATCTCATTATTATCTGAAGTTGTTTATACATGAGTATCTACTGGGACCTCTTTATCATCCACATGTTTTTTTCTTAAAACTTTATTTCAAAACATTTTTATTATTTTCTATAATATGGGTTAAATTACTTTATACCCTTTTTTACTTTTTATAAAATGTTTTGAAAAGAATCTTTCTGTCATTTTCTAAACAAGGTACTTTATGACATTTTCGTCAAATTAAGGTAAGAATGTTTTCAACATATATGGCATGTGCGGAAATTTTCAGCCGTTATAACATCTTAAAAGTTTCCTTTAGAATATTATAAGAATATTTTCAAAATAATTGTTTTCTTTTATAATTATGTGAATTTTAAATATTTTCAAAATAGAAAGAGGTATTTCTCTCATATAGTTTGTATTTAATCAATGTCAACATCCTTTGATGGATTTTACAATTGTTTAAAGTTGATTTATTATTATAAAATCTTCTATATTGTAGTGAAGGTTTTGAGATATTTTTGAATAGGGATGTGTTATTTTTATACCATTTATGGTTTATGGTTAATGTATTGACATTTCATATTCTAAATTTAAAATTAATGTTTATGTTAAGTTTCAACCATTTCATATGACGAATGCATTGGACATAGTAAGTGACAGTTGGATCCTGCTATAGATCTTAGAAGAATTGTTAGGTATAGTAAGACAAAAAAGTGTCTTGGCACAAGGCCTTGACGAAATATTATTTGTAGTCCTGGCATGAGGTCTTGACTCTGTGTTTTTGATATCCGACATTTTTCATTCAATCATTTTGAAATTAGTAATTGATATTACATGTGATTATTCAACTAGTAGAATATCAATGTGAATAAGTAAATGGAATTATTTAATTTATCTTTTCCATATTATGACGAAGTTTATTTTTAGAAGTATTTTTTTTAGTTTTATACATTGCATGAAATGTTTAATCTTATGTATGATAGTTTCTTCTATATTGTTATCATTACATATAATTTGAGTTCACCCCTTTCTTATGTTTTCTTTTTCCAAGTATGTGAAGAAGTATATTATGATTGACCTACATGGATAGGCTATGGGTTATGAGTGTGTTCAATGGAGACACAATGATGTTTTTTTATTTCATAATGTAATGTAAATCTTATGTATGTATCTATTACTTCTAAGTTTTCTAAACTAATCGGACTTTCAAGAAATTAATTCTTGTGATCATGAAAATGTTAAGTAATAATGCACCAACTCTAGTTAACAAGGGTTGGGGCATTACAGTATGTATCACAGGAAGTTTAGTAATAACCTTGGAATGTAGATTTAGAAAATCACTAATTAGAGAACATTATCCTAAGATAGAATTTGAGGATTATTATAAAACAAATTACTAGAATTTTTGTAATTTAGAGATTTTGTGAATTTTCAATGCAATACATCCTACTCTAGATACAAGAAGGTAGAGGAAGCTATGGCATAGATTTACCTAGGAGTGAAAACTATGACAAGGAGTTTTGGGCTTAACTCAGGGTATCCTGGTACACGACAATGGACCTTGTTGCACTCTTGGTTATGAAAATCTCAAGTGATATGCTTAGGATAATTCAAATTTTCTTTACAAACCATTATTAAGGATTTATGAGTAAATACCTTTTTAAAGAAAACATATTTTTTATGATTATGGAGTATATTCATAAACTATTCAATTTATGTTAGGTATTTTACTAGTTTAGAATTATGTATTTAAAATCATAAACAAATCTAGTGTATGCCATTGTTTAGAAATATTACATAATATAAGTAATGGAAATCGTATCAATTCAAGTGATCCATTTAGGGATTTCCTCCTACTCAATATAATTATTGTGGAGTGGGTGATGTAACCGGTGTTGAAAAACTTATAACCATACTGGGGCAACACATTATGGTTATGAATAATAACCATACATGTATGGAACACCTTGATCCAAAATGCGAAGGATCAATGTTAGACCACTTGATGAGGAAACAACCAACAAAATTAAATTAGACTACACATCAATTTTTATCTCAGCAATGGATAAGTTCCTTAGAAAATATTTAATACTTTGGGGAGTATCAAAATGGAAAAAAAATTCATGGAAGTTTATCACCTCACGGGATATTCAAATCAATGGTGGTAATTAATTCATAACACATAGGAGGGTGAAGAAGTATCAAATATGGATTTTATGGAGCTTAAAGAGCCTTTCATAGAAAAATAATTTCGTCATGACCATCGGAAAGATATAGAATGATAATTTCTTACTCTGAGGGAAAAAATAATTATAATGTCACAAATTATGAGGCTAATGTTACATCGTTAGAAAGGCATATAATAGATTATATACGTAAGCCAAGGAGTAATATTGATCAAATCTTTGATGGGTTAAAACCATTTCTTCTTCGAGCATTACTCTCTTAATCCTTATCATCGTACGACGATACTATCTCATGTGCTATCAAGATAGGAATGTAATTATCTATGTATTACGACATTAAGGAAAAAGTATCCCATACATTGCATTGATGATTTATTTGATCAAAATTATGGAGTTCAATATTTTTCAAAGATTGAACTTCGATCTGGATCTTATCAGTTATGAATTTCGTACCTTGTATTTGCATTATGAGTTTACAGTAACGCCTTTTGGACTGACTAATATACCCTCTATCTTCATGGATTTAATTAATAGAGTATTCAAGTAATATATTTATGAAATTTCAATGGTATTTATTGATGATATATTGGTATACTTTAAAATATATTATGATCATGGAAATCACTTGCGCATTATTCTAAATACTCTTAGAAGAAATGAGTTATATGGGGTGTTTAGCAAGTGTAAATTCTAGCTTCAGGTGATTTTTTTTTGGACATATTGTCTCTAGGGATGGAATCTATATTGATCTTTATAATACAAGATAAATTCATTAATGGACAACACTGATGCTGGTAATACATTTTAATGATGTGGAAGATAAGTTAATGTAAGAGGATAGATTTGCAACATACATGGAATGTATGCTCATGTATATGTTGTGTTCTTTTCTTTTTTTTGTTAAAAAGGGTAGTAACATCTTTTTTTCTTGATGCACAAAACCCGCCTTCTGGGATGATGAAAAAAAGTGCTTTTGGATCTTTTTTTCTCGTATGTCATCATCCAAGATTCGATTCAAATATCGTTGGGTGCATTGGAATACCCTCACTGAGTTATTGGTTCTCCTTGATCCATTATTCATGATTTAGTTTCTAGACCAAGTTATTGAAGCTTGATAATTTATTCATGAAGTATAGATTTACTCTATTTTAGTCTGAATAAGAGACCGAGTCTAGACAAGGAGACCTATATGAGTATGAGGTAGGTGGTGCATAACTTTTTTTTGTGTTTTGCTGACATTTTGGGGTTTCGGCTTCTTAGAACAATGACAGGTTTGAGCGAGACCCTTGTCTCTTTATATGGAATTGACTATTTTCATTATTTGATATCGTTGGTAATTCCCTTACCTTGATTAGACTAGTGTGGTCAGGTTATGGGACATCACTCCATATGACATTTTGGAGGGGGTGAAAAAATGGTTTTTTTTGTTTTCAACTTGTAGGTTTGAATTATTAATGTTTGATTAAATAGTTTAAAGGAATTCAATACCACAATGCTTCTATGTTATATTTGTTATCTAGTCTAATTAAATCTTCCTAAATTGAATTACTTGTTTAAAGTGATGAATATGATAATATTTAGGTAATTCTTAGGATTATAGGTGCCAAAACCCTTGGGGTTGTGATAGTCATGACCGGAGGTTAGGATGTCATGGCCATCAGGATTGGGAGATGTTATTAACTAGTTGTTAGTGGCCTAGATTTTGATGGATGGTTTTGAAAACATGATTGGTCATCAAGGACATCTGTTTGAGGTGGTGTCACTATCAGGTTGGGTAAGGCCTTAGGATACATGGATGTCATGGCAATTGGAATTGAGTGACATGCTCATAGGGGAATGAGATGGCAAAGATGGTGTGTCCTGGGTTCTTATTTTGGTTATTTATTCTCACTTGTGATGGAAAATCACTAATTGTGTCGTGTGCACAAATGTAGACTCCGTGATGAGTTTTTCTTACCACATGTGTGTGTAGAGGCCCCTGGTAGTGCAGTTTAGGTAATATTGGTTTTGGGGTGCTTCCCAAAGAAATCCATGTTGATGGTGGGGAGCCTACAGTTGGTAGAGATGAAGCTATTGGGTTGGGGGATAAGGATCAACTTGACTGAGGGCGTGGTCCTGGGAATTTATTTGGGACATATATTAATGTTCCTCTAGTGGTCATGCCATGGGCCGACATAGGCTTACGATTTGGGGTCCCGGGGACTGAGAAACTATTGTTTCGATGTGACTTCGGGATGTCGGTACTTTGGGACACAACGTGTAAGGAGGAACATTGTGCCGGGATATGGGATTAGGGTGGATACTTAGGGTTCAAGAGGACGTTGTGACTATAGGCGTAGCATGGGCCATGGGCCATGGAGTCTCTTTTTTTTGAGATTCTGGCAATCTCTAAAGCATGTGACACTCCCTTGCGGCTGCTGATCACAAGTAGAGGTTGTGTTTATTTATTACATAATATTGTTTAACTTACATAGAGATTTATGTCTTCTTAAAAACTTATTATAGGTACACATTATTGGGTGGTATCCTACTGATATTTATCTCACACCCTACACGGGTGCTTCAGGATATGTATAGACTTTATGGTTTTACGTACAAGTAATGGACCAACCTCAAGATCTGGATAACAGTAGTGTTTTGCTTGGAAATTTGTATAGACATTGATGTCATGCCTAGAGGTGTTTTAAGTTTTTTATCATTCATTCCTATATCATTATCTTGTTATTATATGTAGCTATTGTGGTTATCCATGGGAACATTGTTTATATTGACATGTAAGACAAGCTATGAATGCATGCCTTTTTTTAGTAGTAGTTACAAGTGGTATTTATCATGTTGTTTTATTTACATTCCACTATAGTTGATTCTATATTTCTTCTGCTACTTTATTTGATATTGGATGTGTTTCTACTCTGTGGGTCTGGTTAGACTCTGCTAATTTATTTATTTCTGATGCGTGTGTTATGATTATACTCAGACCAATGTATTATGTTTTCTCGAAGGGTATAGCTTCCCCAAATATACATTTTTACACACTTTCTTCTAGTTATAAGACTTGGGTGTGCAGGGTGGTGCACCTAATGTCAGATAAACCTAGCCGAATATCACAGTTCATGTGGATATTCGGGTTTGGGGTGTTACAAAGTGTTATTAGAGGTAGGTTCTTTTTCCTTGTTTCTCGTTATTACTATTTGGGATAATAGTATACTAGAAATATTTTTTTTTAATTGTATTTTGAAAAAAATCTTGGGTTCCTATATCCCCATGTATGAGGGATGGATTTAGTTACCATGGGTAGGTTATGCTATTTTGATTATGCTTAAATTAGAGTTTATGTGATTTCCACCTTGGTGGCTTACATATTTGTGATGATTACTTATTATGATATGTGACCATGAACCTCGTGTGATAAGGGAGAATTATACCTTGTCCCGATAAGGAATGACATGGTTGTTTGGATTTTGATAGGCACATTTTTAGGGTATTTCAATTTAATATATGAATGAATGCTTTGTGAGGTGATAATACCCAGTGATATATGTCAATTTCCATGTGAAAAGGTGAAATTCCGGATATAATTTCTTATTTTATTCAATGTGATATTCCTTCATTTTAATTTATGTAAAATTAAATGTGGTATATGAATGGGTAGTGCTCTTTAAGAGCAGTTAGATACTATGGTTGAGGTGATTTTTATCACCAGGATTGGGTGAAAAGGATGTCGGATTAAGGCAATAGTGGTTGTCAGGATGGGCAAGGCTTGGGGATATTGTGATACCTAGCTTTGTTGGGATGGCTAAGGAGGACATGAGGTTAGGATACTAGGGGAATGGTTGTAATAGGGAAGTTTAAGGGTAGTTGTTATGTGAATCCTCTTTACTACATTACCAATCAGTGTTATTTATATATTGTTATATATGTGGGTTGTCTGAACATTTATAAAATTCAATGGGTTTCTATTGGACGGCTCTGATGGAGTATCAAGAAGGTGATGATACGGTGCCACATGAGCATGATAAGTTTCATACCCCTGAGGGTTAGGCAAAGTATGAGCACAAGGTACAGGCTTATGGGTAAGAATAGGTTCAAGATCTAGTAACAATAGGGTATCTATTAGGCTTTAAATCTTTTGAGTTGTGGCTCAATTAGCATTTCTGATCTAACCTTGTATTCGTTTTTCTGGGGATAGACAAAGGTGCTCAGGGAATGGATCCCTGTATGGATTACCTTACATGGGAGTTCTAGTCACCGCACCCACCACATTTTTAGAGTTAGGGTGGTCTATAGGAGGATTAAAACTAGATAGATAGCATGTAGATGATCTTCTAGCAGCTCGAGAGGCCTTCAGGGAGGAGGTTCAAGCAGGAGACGTATATGCTTAGAGGACTGTAAAATCATTAGTGGGATGTGCATGTTCGGGCAAGCAAACATGAGGGACTGGCTTGGAAGAACTTTGAAGAAAGATTTTTTGACCACTTTTTCCTGTAGACATTGAGGGTAGAGAGAGCTCAGGAGTTCTTGAGCCTTCAGCAGGGTGACATTTATGTCATAGACTATGCAACTACTTTCACGAATTTGTCTCATTTTTTCACTAGGTATGGTATGTGATGACACCTCGAGGGTGAGGTTCTTATAATATGGATTAAGGAATACCGTATGGGTGTAGGTAAACATCTTTAGGTTGGACTCGTTATCAGAGGTGGTGAATTAGACACTTGTAGTTGAGGGTAACCATATAGACATGTCTCGCTTGTGTTGGGAAGAAACATCAAGTGATAGTTTAAATGGTAGAAAAAAGGTGTGGAGGTGTTCTAGAAGGTAGGTGAGGCCAAGGACTTAGCTATACCACCTCATGGTTGTCCAACATTGGTTTTATTTTAGTGTGGGAAGATAGGTCATGTCCGGACTCAGAACGATTGGCCTCTAAAAGAGTGTAGGGCATGTGGAAACGTAGAGAATATCAAGGGGTTTTGAAGGTAGCCTTCCCAGATAGCCAGAATACATGGATAGAAGTAGGCACAAGGTTTAGAGCATGGATTAATATTGGTACTAGGTGAGTGTCATGACCCGAACCTACCTGGGCCCGATCCGTGACTACCCAAAGCCCACCTCTATAGGCCAGGAGCTGGCGACCAGCGTCGAAGGCACAACAACTCGAGGAGGCCTTTTCCTAAGTACCTATACACACACACACGTAGTTCACTAATTGAAAAAGTGCAGAGCAAAGAGAAAAGTAAATTACCAACTACTATAAATAAACCACAAAGTGCATCGACCTTTAATCAGTACAAAGAAAGTGCTCAAGGTAAACTGAAAAGAAAAGTGGAAAAAAACACGCCAAACCAGAAAAGGTTCCACAACCCGGCAATAGGTAAAAAAAGAAAACACCTGGGAGTGTCCCACACCTGGAACTTGACTGCGACCACCGCACGTGGTCTAAGCTCCCGAACTCTTAAGCTCCTATGAAGTCACGACCAACCTGTCTGTCGTCTGCAAAGTCACAAAAAGTTCGTGCAATACCCAAGAAGGGGTGAGTATAAAAATACTCAGTAGGATGCCCTAAAGCCTCAAGGGAGAAAAAAAGGAGGTACTGAATAGGTGAGTAGTAGATCGTACATGGAAAAGTAATGTAGTACAACAGAGAGTGCAGTAAAGAGTACAACTCAACCCAACAAGAGGAAAGAAGTAGACTCGTCCAAACACAAGGATCTAGAAACGGTGAGAAGATGAACTACTCGTCGATATTATTCTACCTATAGAAGGAGATTATACTCATCCAACTACGAGAATCTAGACACGGAAAGCACATGGAATGCCCCACACGTCTTCTTCTCTCCTGGAAGGAGAGTAACCAAACCCAAGAAGTGGGTACTAGAACAAGGTATATACATATATATATGATCTCTCAAGAAACCCAAACAAGATCGTAAGGGGATATCCATCCCATAGCTCTACCCAAGAATTTGAGTAGCTTACAGTCCTAGATGTAAACACCATCGATGCCCAGTATCCCACACGCCTTCCCTGAAGTGAATGTCAAGGGGCTCAAATCACCCCACCTTGACACTACCCGCTTTGGGTGGCAATGACTCACCCGCATGGTTTTTGGTCGTGTCACAAGGAAATGACTCAGTGGGGAAAGTGCCCATCATACTTGAGAGTTCTGAGAAAAGTCAAACCACACCTCTTCACTATCACACAGTCGAGAGGTCTACTCAAAGTCAAAGCTGTCACATCACTGACCCGTACAAACCAAGGGTCCCGCTCCGGTAATCATGGAGAAAGGCCGCAAACTAGCCTAGAAGAAAGGACTAATTCTGAAAGAAGTCATCGGGTGACCCACTACCCAGTCTCTACTAGAGGGTAAACGCTAAGAGGTCGTAGGGTGACCCACTTCCCAGTCTCTGCTGGAGGGTAGACCCTAATAGGTCATCGGGTGACTCCCTGCCCAGTCTCTGGTAGAGGGTAGACCCTAAGAGGTCGACAGGTGAGCCACTGTCTATCGCAGCTCGAGGGTAGACCTGGAATATATCGACATGCGACCCACTTCCCAGTCTCTACTGGAGGTTAGAGCTAGAGAAAGTCGACAGGTGACCCACTTCCCAGTCTCTACTGGAGGGTAGACCTGGAATATGTCGAATGGCGACCCACTGCCCAGTCTCTACTGGATGGTAGACCTAGAGGAAGTCAACAGGAGACCCACTGCCCAGTCTCTGCTGGAGGGTAGACCTGGAAGAAGTCGATAGGCGACCCACTTCCTAGTCTCTGGTGGAGGGTAAAACTGGAATACGTCGACAGGTGACCCACTGCACTGTCTCTGCTGGAGGGTAGACCTAGAAGAAGATAGTGAGAAACCCACAGCCCAGTCTCTGCAGTAGGTTAAACTCAGAACTACTCTAGCCATCCCTACTGGAAACAACCTCTAGATCTGAGGATCGGTGCCCGTATAAAGTATTGGACACTCCAGAATCCTCAATAACCCTACTGGTCTAAACCATCGTGAACAGGACCAGGGGGAAAACCACTCAACCCTACTGGTCAAACGAACGAGAACAGATCCATGGGAAAACTCAACCCTTCTAGTCAGCAAATGGGAACAGAACCTTCTACATTGTGAGAGGTCAAGGGTACGCAAAGCAGAACACGACACACACATGGGGCCCACCCGACGTGTGGCCCCAAGTCAACTCTAACCAAGTGCACAAATGTTCTCAGGTACAAACAACCACATGTACCTCTAAGTGTTCCCGTATTCTCCCACAGTATTCCATGCTTCCATTACAAAGGCCATCATGCACGCGGCACCCAACGTCAACACGAAGGCGTAAAAGTAACAACCCCAACTTTCCTCCTCAACAACGAAGGCACGACCAACCAAATCTCTTCAAACATTTACTTCACTCAAATAAGAGGGCACACGATCACACGCCAAGGGTTCACTTTTGTACATAGTAAGAAGAACCTTCACAGGAGAACCCCTCATATTTACACATTTAATAAGATCACGTACGAGGCTCCACTCGCCTGAACAGATTACACCATTGCAATCCCCGTGGAAAAACATGTGAGATAGACTACTTACTCACATCAAATGGATATCTGACGGAAAAGTCACCCAACACCACCTTACGCCCAAACGGCGTCCCATGATCCCGATCCTCGACCCCAAAAATAGTTGGGTGCATTGCACCATTGCGATCCCCTTGAAAAAACCCATAAAACGGGCTGCTCACTTGAGTGGAATGTGTATCCGGAAAAAAAGATGCATTCTGGCAAACCGCACACGAGTGGTGCTACGTGGGACCCGCATCTCGGTCCCGAAGCACAATGAACAGATCACACCGTTGCGATCCTCTCGAAAAAGTACAAAAGGTGGACTATTCACATGACCAAAATGGAAACCCGGTGATAAAGATAAAAGTCACCGCCAACTCACAAAATGCCCCTCACGGGGCCCACACCAGCATGTTGAATTAAAGCAGGCAGATTTCACGAATGCAGTGCCCTCAGAAAAACACCCAAAATTGACTACTCGCATTCCCCGAATGGACATCCAATGAAAAAGTTAGAAAAAGCTCCGTGCAACTCGAAAAATGGCTCATGGGGTCCACACATCAACTATAGTTTCGACACCCGAAACCATACTGGTAAACTCCAGATCAATGCTAGGGTCGCAACGCCACTGACGGCGCTAAATTCAGACATCGGATGTATCTGCGCCGTCCAAAACAAGATCCCCCAGGAAAAGCGTTAATACACAAAATGTAAGCATCATGCCACCAAGTCCCCCATCTTGGAAGTTAGAACCCACGAAACCATCTAATATTATTTGCATCGAGCCGAGGTTTTCACTATCGGAGACGGTAGAAAGAAATGACACCCGTAGAAAAAGTTACGCGTGTCCGAAGTCGAGGGGACGAATCCCCTTGGGTTGGACCAGCCAGTGTCGGGCGGTCCACTAGGCCAGAGCCGGCCTGCGGTCCACTCGGGGACCAGCCACGATGGATGGTCGTTCTCGCCGCGTGAAGGCACGTGAGACGCGGGTCTTTGTTCCCCATGGGGTCGCGCGTCGCGACCCCTGTTCACCCGAGCGCCAACGCCGCTCTCCCAGCCTGGAGCCGCCACCTGGCGTCGGTGCCCTCGACCCACCGCCGTCTACCGCTTGCGACCCACAACCACCGACTCCGTTGAAGCCGGACCACCGCACGCCGCCATCGGAACTCCGCCCTACCGACAAAAAAACTCCAAAATATGCATTCGATGACGGACCGCTGCGGACGCCCCAAGACTCTGATTTTAAATCCTAACGATGTGTTAGAAATCTCATAAAATTTAATATGAAAGTATGGGCTTTTCTCGAAGATGAAACTGCATTTTGACGCTAAAATTCTGATTCAAAGAGTGGTTTGGGATTTAAAACTCAAAATGGACACCACCTACATTGTTGGGCGTAGCCTGGCGCTTCACGACGATCCACTGGACTGCCACATCTCGCTGGAGTGGTGGTGGAGAGGGGAGGAGCTCATCCTTCTTCGTTGGAAGGGTTTGCGCCATGGGGAAACAAAACAAAGGGGGGCGGGGAGAAGTGTTTAAATAGAAAACACTTGAAGTCCCCACTCGTAGGCCCCATAACCGAACCCTCAGCATTGTCAATGTTAAGACTCCCCTATGGTAAACACCACCTCCTGAGCACAACGGCAGTCTCAGAATTTTAATCTGAGGCCCCATTCATAGGTTATTAAAACTAAACGCCTGAGGCTGCCAAATCACAAAAACGCCCCCGGGGCCATTTTTCATTGATGGCTCGCACCCGCAAAAAATTACACCTCCTCTAGGGTAAACGACACACTCCAAAATCAATGTTGCCCTCATTTTTCCAATACAAGTCACAGTTAAAGAGGTAATTTTTTTTAACCGTTAAATGAATAAATTTATTATTTTAATTATCCGTTTAACGTTCTGTTAAAAGGAGAGAGGTCCCAACGTCCTGCGCTGACATGTTTTATGTCGTTCCTAGCATAACGAACCAATTTTGGACCCATCTGTAAACTCATATTTCTTATCTGAAATATCGTTTAGGAGTTATCCCATTTATTTGTTGTTCCCAATGTGAACGCACTGAAAATTTAATTCTGGCACATCGGGGATCAGAATCGCACGCTGTTTGATGGAACTGCTCTGAATAACATAAATAATATTCCAAATTATTTTATATCACAAACCAGGTTCTTACATCATTACATCATTCAATATATTAATCCCTAAAAAGAAAAACTAGGGAATAACTCAGTGTACGAAGCCAGCACCTGGCTCTCCCATACCCAGGAGAACTCTTGCACAGTCCCGCATCACTGCACACAGACCAAAGGATTTGATCTGTTTAGGTGAGGTATTCTCTTGCCGATGATGTGTATAGGAGTACGCACACATCTCCTCAGGTAAGCCACACGGGAGACGTTGTGCACCCACTCCAAAAATTGGGGTTAGGTCAAGGCAGTAGGGAACCTCGCCATCCCTTCACATGTTCTCAAACGCACCGAAGGCTCTCGAGGGTATCTCACCACCCCAACCGAACCCCTACGTCGCACACCATGATTGGAATCACCATTTGGACCTGGGAAACATCCTGGTGATTCCCTCCTTCAGAATATCCATATGGTGAAACACCCATGGATATCTGGGCATGCAAGATTTCACAGTCGATGTCTTGCAACAAAGACTCTCTTACATGCACGGGAAGCGGAGCAGTCGACACCATCGACTAATGAAAAAGGTCCCACGCCTTTTACCTTACCAACACAGGGTTACACCGATGCCCCGCACCACCCTGGTAAAAACTTAAACAAGGATCAGAGAGAAAAGAATTTCACGCAGATAGTCTAACAATTCTACTGTAAAAAGTATAAGAGCTGTAGAGTGTACCTATTATCACCTCAAGCTCTGAAGGATCGTATACATACAAAGCTTGTGGTTGTCCATGGTCCCAACTGATAGCTCCCAGAGCCTGACGTGGACCACCGAGTGGTGATGGGAAGACCTCATGATGTCGTCCCCCACTACCAGCTCCTCCCGCTCCTCTGCTAGCACCACATCTTTGGGTGATACTCTGATCACTGCGCTACCTCTACCGTGGTGGTGCACCTGCTGCCTTCCTGATGTTCTAAGCGTGCCTAGTTGGGTAGTCTCATTCCAGACGACCTCGCCCATCGCACGCATATCACTGATACTCTCTGGGGTGCATTGGTGACCTCCGATGCCACTGTGGTGTACGACCATGCCCCTGAGTCCGGTTATCAGAAAGACACCTATGTCGAGGTTATGTCAGCCAACGCCCACTATTAGTGGCAGACATCTCAGCTCTGTCGAGCCTGCAGCCACCACAAACTGTATAACATGAAAGGAAGCTCTCTGTCACCAGCCCCTACTCTAGCACCCTGGCATATGTGGAAATTCACAAGGGTACTATGACAGTATGAATCTCTCTATGGAGACCTTTCTCGAACTTCTGTGCTCGGAAGTTGTCATCGTGGACCAAGTTCGGGTAAAAGCGTGCACGGTCTTCGAAACTAGCCGCCTACTCGACTGTCGTCATCCCTCCCTGCTGAAACTGTAGGAGCTCCTGAATCCAAATGGAGCATAAGAAGGAGGGGAAAAACTCTTCACGAAACAACAACTAAATGTCTCCCCATTAAAGCGACGACTCGTGAAGAAACTGAGTCACCAAACTCCACCGACGCCATTCTACCCCGCGGAAAAGGTTCACGGTCAAAGCCACCATAAGATCCAACAGTGTCCGCAAAAGCCTCAAAAGGTGAACCTCTATCTCGATCCAAACCTTTGCTGCCTGAGGTTCTGGCTCACCACCGAACCTCAGCGGTCTCTGCTGTTGGAACTCACAGTGCACGCTCAACCTGCGCTCAAACCCCGTCTGCTCTACTAAAGCTATATACTGCTCACCATGTGGGGGGTGCTGCTACCGGCCCACCTGGATAAAGGGGATCCCATGATGGGTCCTATACTAAGGCCTCATAGCTCACAGGGTCGTCGTCACGAACCAAATATGGTATCCTGGATGGCTGTCTTTGTGGAGACATCGTGAATATTATCAAGGAGTGTCGCGATCAGATGAGCATATATGTATATAACAGTGAAAACTACGGGGATATGAGTCAATAAGGACAGTCAGGACTCAATCCTATGTGATTCACAAATGAATTTTCCCTGCAAAAAGTGTCTCTGCATGCCGAGTTGACAAGCGGGTTATCAGGGTCCTGGTAAATGAATACGTCGGCCGCCACACCATCACCATACTCCCTGGATCGAGAGCCTCTCTCGAGACACGTTAACACGGTTTCCCTAAATCCAAACTAATTAATTTTTAGGGACATCCTTACAACATCCCATTGAACGAACCACCTCTGATACCCCTTTTTCACGACCCGACCCAACCCGGGATCGAGCCGTGAAAACCCCAAGCCCGCCTCCAAAGGCCAGGGGCTGGCGACCAACACCGAAGGAACAACAACTCAGGGAGGCCTTTGCCTAAGTACCATTAGACACACACGCAACTCACTCAATGAAAAAGTGAAGAGTAAAGAGTAAAGTAATGTACCAACTGCTATCAATAAACCACAAAGTTCATTGACCTCTAATCAGTACAAAGCATGTATTGAAGGTAAACTGAAAAGAAAAGGGGTAAAACATGGGCCCAACCAGAAAAGGATCCACCAACCGGAAACAGGTAAACAAAATCAAACACTTGGGAGAGTCCCATTCTTGGAACTAGACTATGACCACCGCACGCAGTCCAAGCTGCCGAACTCCTAAGCTCCTCTGAAGTCATGCCCAACATGTCTGTTGTCTGCAAGGTCACACCAAGTGCGGGAAAAGCCCAAGTAGGGATGAGTATAAAAAACTCAGTAGGATGCCCCGAAGGGTCTAGGGATTGACAAAGGAGGTACTAAAGAGGTGAGCAGGTGATTAAACAGGGAAAAGTAAAGGAGTACAACAGACAGTGGAGTAAAGAGTACAACTCAACCCAATAAGAGGAAAGAAGTAGACTCGTCCAAACACAAGGAGCTAGAAACAGTGAGAAGATGAACATCTCATCGAGACTTTGCTACCTATAGCAGGAGAGTAGACTCGTCCAACCATGAGAAGATAGACATGGGAAGCACATGGAATACACTGCACGTCTTCGCCTCTCTTGGAATGAGAGTAACCAAACCCAAGAAGTGGGTACTAGAATAAGGTATATACATAAATATATGATCTGTCCAGAAACACGAACAAGATCGTAAGGGGATCTCCATCCTATAGCTCAACCCAAGAAAGTGAGTAGCCAACTATCCCAGAAGTAAACACTATTGATTCCCAACATCCCGCACGTCTTCCCTGAATTTCATTTCAAGGGGCTCAAATCACTGAACCTTGACACTATCCGGTTTGGGTGTCACTAACTCACCCACATGGTTTTTGGTCGCGTCACAAGGATACATCTCGATGGGGAAAGTGCCCCTAGTACTTGAGAGTTTTGAGGAAAGTCAAACAACACCTCTTCACTATCAAACAATATAGAGGACTGCTCAATGTCAAAGTTGTCACATCACTGACCCGTAAAAACCAAGGGCCCCGCTCTGGTAATCACAGAGAATGGTCGTATAATAGACTAGAAGAAAAGACTAATTTTGAAAGAAGTCGTCGGAAGAACCACTTCCCAGAATATACGGGTGGGTAGACCCTAAGAGGTTTTCGGGTGACCCACTGCCCAGTCTCTGCAGGAGGGTAGACCCTAAGAGGTCATTGGGTGACTCACTGCCCAGTCTCTACTGGACGGTACACCCTATGTGGTCGTCGGGTGACCCACTGCACTGTCTCTGCTAGAGGGTAGACCCTAAGGGTCGAAAAGTGACCCACTTCCCAGCCCTACTGGAGGGTAGACCTGGAATACATCGACAGGCGACCCACTTCCCAGTCACTGTTGGTAGGTAGACCAAGAAGAAGTTGACAGGCAACCCCCTTCCCTGTCTCTACTGGAGGGTTGACCTGGAAACGTTGAGAGGTGACCCACTGCCCAGTATCTGCTGGAGGGTAGACCTAGAAGAGGTCAACAGGCGACCCACTGCCCAGTCTCTGCTAGAGGGTAGACCTGGAAGAAGTCAATAGGCGACCCACAACCCAGCCTCTACTAGAGGGTAGACCTAGAATATGTCGACAGGCAACCCACTGCCCAGTCTCTGCTGGAGGGTAGACCTAGTAGAAGACAATGAAAAACCCACTGCCCAGTCTCTGCTGGAGGGTAAACTCAGAACTGCTTTGCCATCCCTATTGGAAACATACTCTTGAGTAGAGTATCGGTGCCCGCGTAAAGTATTGGTAACACAAGAATCCCCAATAACCCTTCTGTTCTAAACCATCATGAACAAGACGAGGGAAAAAACCACTCAACCCTACTGGTCAAATGAACGAGAATAGAGCCAGGGGAAAACACAACCCTACTGGTCAGCAAATGAGAACAGAACCCTCTGCGTCACGAGAGGTCAAGGTTATGCAAATCAGAACATGGCACGCACATGGGGCCCACCCAACGTGTGGCCCCAAGACAACTCCATCCAAACGCACAAATGTTCTCAGATACAAACAACCACATGTACGTCTAAGCATTACCTTATACTCCCAGAGTATACCATGCTTAAATCTCAATGGCTATCATGCACACGACACCCAATTTCAACGCGAAGGCATAAATGTAACAACTACAACTTGCCACCTCAATGGTTGAGGCACGACCAACCATATCTCTTCCAAAATTTAATTCAGTCAAACAGGAGTGCACGTGATCACACGCCAAGGGTTCTCTTTCGAACACAGCAATAAGAACTGCCACCAGAGCACCCTTCAAATTTCAACATTTAATAAGATTGTGTAAGAGGCTCTGCTCGCCTAAATAGATTAAACCATTGAAATCCCTGCGGTAAAACATGTGAGATAGACTAATTACTCTCCTCAAATGGATATCCAACGGAAAAGTCGTCTAACAACGCCTTAGGCCCGAACTACGTCCCGTGATCCTGAGCCTCGGCCCCAAAAACTGTCGAGCACATCGCACCATTGCGATCCCATTGGGACAACACCTCAAAAGGGCTATTCACATGAGTGGAATGGGTATCTGGAGAAAAATATGCATTTCGGCGCACCAGTCATGAGCGGTGCTACGTGGGACCCGCATCCCGGTCCCCAAGCACAATAAACGGATCACACCATTGCGATCTTCTTGAAAAATTATAACATGTGGACTATTCAATTGTCCAAAACAGACAGTCGGTGATAAATCTGGAAATCACCGCCAACTCCCAAAATGGCCCTCACAGGGCTTGCACCAGCATGCTGAATTAAAGCACGAAGATTGCGCCAATGCAATGCCCTCGGGAAAACACCCAAAATCAACTACTTGCATGCCCCGAAAGGACGTCTGATGAAAAAGTAACAAAAAGCTGGGTGCAACTCGAAAGACATCCCATGGGGCCCCCGTATCAACTCCATTTTCAAAGCCCAAAACCATACTGGTATACTTCGGCTCAATGCCAGGGTCGCAACCCCCCCCTGATGGTGCTCAATTCGGACATCGGATGTGTCCACACCATCCAAAACAAGATCCCCTGGGGAAAGTGTCAATCCACTTAACATACTAATCGTTCCACCAAGGCCCCCATATTTGAAGTTAAAACTCACGAACCCATCTCATATTCTCCGCCTCGAGCTGACGTTCGCGCTACTACAGACAGCTTGCAAAATGGACACTAGTAACAATGTTACGGGTGTCTGAAGCCGAGGGGACGAATCACCTTGGGATGGACCAGCCAGGGCCGGCTGGCAGGACTTGTAGTGCCGACCTGCGGCTCAGCTGTGCTGGCTAACCATGGATTCGTGGTCAACCCACAGACCGGCCACGAGGGCCGGTTGTTCTCGCCGCGTGAAGACTTGTGAGACGCGACCCTTTGTTCCCCGTAGAGTCGTTCACCACGACCCCTGTTTGCCTGAGCGCGGACATCGCTCACCCGGCCTAGAGCCGCCGCCTGGCTCTGACACGCATGACCCCCCTCTATCTGCAGCCTGCGAGTCGTGGCCACCACCGCCGCTGAAGCCGGACCGCCACACGCCACCACTGGAGCTCTCCCATACCACCAAAAAAACTCCAAAAACCACCATTCTTCGACGGACCGCTTCTGACGCCCCAAGACTCGGATTTTAAATCCAAAATATGCATCATAAAGCACATAAAATTGACTACACAAGTATGGGATTTTCATGAAGATGAGACAACATTTTGATGATAAAATTTTGATTCAAAGAGGATTTTAGGATTTAAAACTCTAAATGAGCATCACCTAACTTATTGGGCATAGCCCGGCGCTTCGCGATGATCCGTTGGACTTCCGCATCTCGCCGGAGTGGTGGAGGAGAGGGGAGGAGCTCCTTATTCATTGTTGGGAGGGTTTGCGCCAGGGGGAAACAAAACAAGGGGGGAGAAGTGTTTAAATTCAAAACACTTAAACTCCCCGCCCGTAAGCCCCATACCAGAACCCTCAGCATGGTAAATTTTAAGCCTTCCCCAGGGTAAACACCACCTCTCGAGCACAAAGGAGTTATCATAATTTTAATCTGAGGCCTCGTTCAAATGTTAAGAAAACTGAACGCCCAAGGCATCCAAATTATGAAAACGTTCCCGAGGTCATTTTTCACTAACGACCAGCGCCCACGAAAATTACACCCTTCCTGGGTAAACGGCACAATCTGTACTCAACGGTGCCCTCCGTTTTCCAATATGAGCCATCATTTAAGAGATACTTTAGTTTAACCATTTAAAGAATAAATTAATTATTTCAATTATCTGTTTACGTTCTGTTAACGGGCGAGAGGTCCCAATGTCCCGCACAGACATGTTTTATGTCGTTCCTAGGGTAACCAACCCATTTCAGACCCATCTGTACACTCAGATTTCTTATCTGAAACACCCTTTATGAGTTATAAAATTTATTTGGCATTCCTAGTGTGAATGCACTAAAAATATAATTCTGTCCACCCCAGGGCTCAGAATCGCAGGTCGTCTGAAGTATCTACTCTGGAATAACATCAGTAATATTCCATAATCATTTATAGAAAAAACCAGGTTCTTACATTGAGGGTAATGGAGTTTCAGTTAGACATGGAGGACGTAGGAGAGACAGTGGGACCCATCTATGGGGTCAGTGGTTGGTGACTAGTGTATAAATATATGGAGGATTGGATTTAGTTAGCCATGTGTTAGGATAGATGCACTCCATGGAGATACCAGGGGATGAGTAGGCTAGAGAGATGATGTTATTCAGCGGTACCCTGTGAGTGTGGTCATAATTGTTTTCTCTTTGGTTCAGGATGTCCTATTGAGAAATGTCTATTTTGAGTGTACCAGATACTTATGACTTATATAAATTTACTAAATGTTGGTTAGTGCGTTGGAACCATCTCGGGTGCGTGATTATATATATATGAGGTTCATGCGTTACGAGAATCATTAGATTCATGTTTTGAGGTGCTTAGGCATTGGGGTATCCAAGGGATGTGGGTTACTTGAGGTGCCTTAGGCATCGAAGCATCGATGATGTAGTTTTTGATCAGGGTATAAGGCACAAGGTCATTTAGAGCATCCAAGGGATGTAGGACCTCATTGTGCAATGGGTTCCAATGGATTGTGGTGGGTGTCGATGTGGTGCAGGATATGATTGTGTCTTGGAAGTGACATGAGATCACTTTTTGAGGTGTAGTGTTGGAGATTCATCATAGGAGGACCATGGGTCTAAAAATAGTACTTTGGACCTTGCTTGATTAGGGCTTTGTGCTAGATTTGTTTTCGAGTGTTTCTTTAAAACCTTGAAAGATAAATTTGGGGAATAATTTCTTTATGGGGGAATTTTTGTAAGAAAATGGTTCTTCCTTTGAGGTACTAGTCCTTTTTTAGGTTTTTTAGAAAAAAGGGGGGAAACAGGGTTAGTACTAGAATCAAGCCCATTAACTAGCTTAAATTGGGATTACATGTTGTGTACCTCTAGTACATTCTATGTAATGGTCTTCCAATGTAATGGTTCTATATGGCATGTAGGGGTGTTGGTGAGGAAGAGGACTTGAAATGTAAATTTCATGTACTAATTTCATTAAGATTATTTAATGATGTGGAAGAGAAGTTGGTGGAAGAGGGAAGATTTGGAATATACACAGTGTGTATTGTCATGTACACACCGTGTACTTTTCTTTTTTGTTAAAATGGTATGTATCATAGTTTTAGTTAGACGCACAGAAACCTTCTTTTAGGATCATAAACAACATCAGTCGTGGATTTTTTTTTCTTATGTTTCATCTTATGAGCTCTAATTCAAACATCGGTTGGTGAATTAAAATATCCTCAGTGAGTTCTTGGTTCCTCTTTATCCATTCATCATGATTTATTTTCATGAACTAGTTATTTAAGCATGAGAATTTATAATCGTTGTGTAGATTTACTCTATTCTTGGCTGAATTAGAGGTCAATAATTGAATACGATACTTGTACGAGTACAATGTATGTGGTGTATAACTTGTTTTTTATTTTCACTAACAATTGGGGGTTGTGGATTTTTAGAGAAACAACGTGTTTGGGAGAGACCCATGTTTCTTCATATTAAATTGAATATATTCATTATGGGTTTCTTTTCATAATTCTTTTACCATGATTATGCTAGTGATGTGGGGTTAGAGGCCATTACTTCTTGTAAATTTTTTTCTAGGGGTACCAAAATTGATATAATTGTTCTTTTTTTTAAACTGGTATGTATAAACTATTTATGTTTTATTAAACTGTTGAAATAAATTCAATACCTCAATGCTTCTATGTTATAGCTGTCATCTAGTGTAATTAAATAAAACTAAATTGAATTACTTGTTTAAAGTCCTTAATGTGATTATATTTATGTAATGAATGTGATTACATGTGCTAAACCTCATGGGGTTGTGATAGCCTTGACCTAAGGTTAAGATGGTGAGGCCATAGGGATTGGGTGAGGTTGTTCACTAGTTGGGAATTTATTGGATTTACTTGGGTGGTTTTGACTATAGGATTTGGCATCAAGGATGTCGGTTTGAGGTAGTGTGACTTTCAAGTTGGTAAAGACCCTAAGATACTTGTATGACATGGCTATTGGATTTGAGCAACATGGTCATAGGGGAATGATGTTCTAGGGATGTTGTGTCTTGGGTTCTTATTTTTGTTATTACCACTCACCCATTATGGGAAAAGCACGAATTGAGTCATGTGCACACATATAGACTCTATTATTAGGTGGTTTTGACCACTTGTGTGGGTAGAGGCCCTCGATAGTTTATGTTTAGGTAATATTATGTTGGGGGTGCTTCTGGTATAAATCCATGTGGAAGGTAAGGAGGCTTTAGTTGATAGATATTATTCTATCGTGTTGGTGGCTTAGGCTCTCTTTGATTGAGGCCATGGCCTTTGGTATTTATTTGTTGAAGGAAAACGTTGTTCTATGGGTGGTCGTTCTATGGGCCGACATGAGCTTACGAGCTGGGGTCCTTGGAACCGGGATACTATTGTTTGGACGTTCCTTCAGAACGTCGATATATTGAGACACAAGGTGTCTGGAGGTACATGGTTCCAATATATTTGATTATGGTGGAACCCGAGGGTTCACCAGGGCTTTGTGACTACAGGAGTACCTTGAGCCATAGGCCACAGACTCACTTTGCTTGTGATATTATGGTGATGGTCGAAGCAAGTGACACTACCTGGTGCCTACTGATCACTAGTAGAGGTTGTTTTTATTTATTCCATCATAATGTATACACTACATAGATATTCATGTCTACTTAAATAGTTATGATAGGTACACACCATTGTGTGGTATCCTACTGAGATTTGTCTCACACCCTACATAGGACCTTGAGGATGCAAATAGACATTATGGTTTTACGTGTGGGTAAGGGATCATGTTCATGACATGGATTTTAGTGTTTTTTGGTATGGAAATTTGTATGGACCTAGAGGTTATGCCTCGCTGGATTTTTTCTTTCATTTAGATTTCATTCCTATATCAGCATGCCTATTATTATATGTAGCTATTGTGGTTATCCATGGGATCAATTTTATATTGACAAGTATGACCTTCTATGAATTAATTGTTTTTTGTTTTAGTAGTGATTACAAGTGGTGTCTGTCATGATGTTCTATTTACTTTCCACTGCATTTGTATCTATATCGCTTATGCTATTTTATTTGATATTGGAAGTTTTGTCGCTCCGTGGCTCTAGTTCGAGTCTACTAAATCATTTATTTCCACTGCATGTGTTATGATTATACACTTACTAGTGAATTATCTATTCAAAGAGGGTATAGACTCCCTAATATACATGTTTACACCCTAGAAATATAGTTTGAAGCCTTTGGAATTCGAGGAGGGGAGCCTAATTTCAATGACTCCCAGCCCAATAACACTATTAGGGTGGTTTTTCGGGTCTAGGACATTTTATAAATAACAACACATAAAACTTTATATGAAATTAATATGAAGAAATTCATGTAGCAATATATCAATGGTGTTAAATATACCCCATGTATACTCAAATAGGGTTTATAAAATAAAACATGTCTCAAAAAATATTCAGATGAGAACACTTTCCTAAAGTATCACCTTGATTCATACACATTCAGACCTAGTTTATAATAATGATAGATTTATTATAAATATATTAAAAAACCATATTCTTATATCTCTTATTATATTTTATTCATTTATAATTTATAACTATACTTTTATTTACAATTATTCATTAAAATATTTATTCAAGTGAAAATTGGTTTTTCCATGCATGTTTCGGTTTCATGGTTCTAGTCCGTACACATTCTTCATGGTTTCACCATATCTACAATATAAATATATTCATTAATATTATATTTATTCTATTTGTACACTTTTTTAGCATACATATATTGTGGTGATGCAAAATTTATTACATCACTTCATGGAGATGGTAGTTTGTACGTATAGGTGATTAATGTTTCCATTTTTTCATGGTCGGAATAAAATATAGTTAATAATAAATCACTTTTATATAATAATAAATATTTAATAAATATAAAATATATTCATTAAATATAACTTTATGACCATCTATGTAAACCATAAATGAAAAAACAAATCACATCGCTTCATGGAAGTGGTCGTCCACATGCACGAATAAGAAACATTATCATTTTCGAATGGATAAGAAGGTATGGTGGTAGATAATATTTTAAATCTATAGTATCATAAATATTATAGAAAAATAATGAATATCCATTAATTATATAGTTACCCATACATTTAATACATAGATACTTCATCTTAATAGATGAATATTTAGTACATCATATTATGATCTAGGAAAGAATCACATACATTCATAATCATTGGAAACTTATATACATGATAAACTAGTTATAAAAGGACATACATATTCTATCACTTCGTTCTTCATAATATTTACCCTTATTAAAATGGTCATACATAAAAACTGCCTTTATAACCAGGGGAAATAAAACTTAAGAAAGTGTGAGCCCATATGCCCAGTAATGATAAACATGGGGGGAACCATTAATCACTTAAGAATAAAATTTTCATAAGGGTTTGAGAAAATGATTATAAAATTGGAAAACAAAATATAGTATATCATATATAATAATCATGGTTCATTGAAAAAATCACGGTAGTCTGTAAGACATGAATCAGAGCAGAACCAAAGAATGTGATCCATGGGAGCATAAACTTGGAATATGATATTTGGTTTTTTCATATATATAATTGTATAAAATAATTTCCTTAGTACCCAACGATTACTACCAAAACTATAACAGTGGATTGGGTTTACTCCCCAAAGCATTGTATCCTTATTCAAGGTTAAATCACAAGACTATCATAGTGGAAAAAGTCCCTTACTAAACTAGTTTCACTCCCCATTCTAGTCCTTATTATATCATGAGATATATATATTTACACATTACCTTAGAGAGATATATAATTATTGGCACACTCATCACCAAATAAAAATCATATATATATGTGACACAATATCATAATATATACCATTTCATAAACCATGAAAAAGAAATAGAAACCATAACTATTTCATCATTTCATCATAGAAACACCCATAGAAAAAGAAACAAAATTCATAAAGGATCCATCATAACATAATTATTATTTGGGAAAGAAACAGTTTGCAAAGAATAATTATTAAATCATCATCAACATAATATTTCTAAATAATGAAAGTGAATGGTATAATTGGATTGTTTCCCAAATACAGTATAAGTAACATCAAAGGATATTATTTTAATATAAATTCCATTAAGATATCACGAAACATTATTATGGAAAATACCATTTTCTCATAAAAATTACTAATTTATAATTTTAAAAAGTACCAAATATTAAGTGAAATTGTTTAATTAAAAATATAATTGGAAACATGTGAGGAAACATTGATGAATTTAGTGGACATAAATATGATAAATTCCATTGACGTTCTGTATATTAATACAAATATTTCTTTCTCATTTTTGAAAAAACTCAAAAGTACCTACTTCAGAAAACAAAAAGTGTAGTCATTTTAAAAACATTTTTTAAAAATTTAAAACATGTGTAAAAATTAATTTAAAACAAAATAGGATAATTGTTAAAACATTATTGAAAACATTTTTATACATTATATACATGGAAGAAGAGGGACTGTTGGCCAAAGAGATAAATTAATTAAATATTCCATAAAAATAATCTTTAAGACTCTTTAATATTTAAACAGTGGATAATTAAAGGATAACATGTAATATCTATAAATAAATTTATGTAAATATAATTCATAAGATTATTGATAGTTATATCCGGAAATTTCATCATCATAAACTCAATCATAAATAATCATAGTAAATAATGACATTTTAACATAAAACCCTTACATCGAGTTCGAAATTCTTCGAAATTGATTATAACCTCCTGTATAATAAATTTCAATTTGTTATAATTCTATAAAAAATAACCTTAATAGTTTTATTATAATATATGATCTAATTATAAGATTTCAAAATTTATTTATTAATAATTCTCAACTAATATCTTTGTTCTGGTGTATTGACTATTTTATTTTTCGTGAGAGTTTTGGTTCAATATTTTTTGGCCCGTCTATATTAATAATGGTTATAGTATCCCCATAATTTTAATCATGATATAAATATATTATATATTCCTTCTATATATATATATATAATTTTTTATAAATTTTTGACGCACTAAAACAAATTTCACCATTCATGGAGATGGTAGGTCATACAAACGCATGAATGTTGTTTTTGATTTTTAACGGATGAAAATAAATAAAGTTAAATAATAATTTTCCATTATAGAATAATTGTTATATCATATATATATCTTATATATTAATTAAATCTATCTTTATTTATATATAACAAAAAGTTTAAATGGGAAACAGATCACATTTCTTATTAGAGGTGGTAGTCCACATATACGCATGAGAGACATTACCAATTTCCAATGGATTGGAAGGTAAGAAGATAGATTTGATATTATAATTATAAAGTATAATTATGTCATTAATATCATTAATAAAAAATTAAAACTATAATAATAATCATACATTAAATATCTTGATGGAAACTATTTTATAATTACATGGAGGTGATAATCCATACATGTGCATGATAGATACATTCACTTCCCTTTTGATGGAAAAGAGTATGGATAATAGTGTTTTAAGAATAATAATAACATATAAGTATATTTATGATAATTTATTTATTATTTTTTTATTAATACAAAATATTTATAGAAGGTAGAAGGATAAATTAATTGAATTAGGTTAGGTATAAAGATTAACTCTTCTTTACAATGCCTGCTTTAGATTCCTTAATTTGGACACATTTAATGATATTTAAGGAAGAAAAAACACTAATTTATATCTAAGGATGTTTAAAATATAATTGGGCATTGTTTGGTTGAGATAGATGGATCATGGTGGTGTAAATAAAATAGACAAGGGGTGTCATTTTTTATAGGAGGGAAAGGATACACTTGGAATTACTAGAAATAATTAAATATAATAAAGTTATTCTAAATTAAGATTATTATAAATGGAAATATATTAAAATAAAAAGAGGCTAATCTCAAAATATAAACAGATAATAAAATTGAGATAGTTTTTTTTTTCATTTCAAACATTATCTATTAGTTTAACCCCCTGGTTAACTAATTTTACCATATAAATTAAGTTTTTAATATAAAAAGATTATTATTTTAATTTTAATGTAAAATTAGGCTCATAATTGACTCGAAGATGATGATTGATACCATTTATCATCCTAATTTTCCTATTCAGTATTTTTTAAGCTTTTTAAATAATTTAATAAAATATTTTTCTCAAAAAATACTATCAATGTAATTTATAGATATACTAACAAGATTTGACATTAAAAACATGTGAAAGTAAAAGAATTTTAATATAAACTCTTATAAGTTCAATAATAAACAAAATATTTCATCTAAACTATAATACTTTTATTATTTTTAAAATAATTTATTTTATATTTCTCTTAATTTCATAAATATTGTGTAGGTATTTTATAAGGATTTATGGTAATTATTTCATCACTGAAATTAAAAAAAAATCCCCTAAAAAATAAAATAAATTAAGATTTAAAATAAAAATTTATAACCATAAAAATTCTATTTATATACTAATAATCAAACATATGTTTCGTTAAAGTCAAGAGAAAAATATTTTGTATTTATCTTTTTGTTAAAATAACATAATAGTCATAATAAACGAAATATATAATAATGTAAAAGTATTTTTTAGACATGGATGAAAATGGATTAACTTCAGTAAACTAACTGGATAATGTCATGGGTTAAATGAGTTTCTAATCCATAACCCAATGTTTTAACCGAGTTTCACACAAATTGATGTGATAACTACTTAATATAATTACTATTCATAATGTCTAAAAATAAAAGGGGCTTATTTATGAAATTTTAAACTATATAATGAAATTATTTAATCCATTTTACATGATTCAATTTCAATATGTGGTATAAATTTATTTAAGAAAAATTCAGAAAATTCAAAGAAAACTGGTTTTTAGAAAATTTCCTTTTTAGTAAGAAAATATTTTTGTACCAAATTGGACTCTAAAATTGATATAAATGAACATAATTTGATTATTAATATTATAAATGTACTAATTTTACATTCCATATTATTTACTGATAATTGGAACTTTGAAAATGATTTAAACAAAAAAGACACTTTAAAATAAAATTCATTGCTTTTCACTATTCATATAAGAAATTAGTGTTGTCAAAACATTATCAAAAAATCCCCCAAAAAATATTTCAACAAATAATTTCAAAAATTAAGGCCATTTTTTAAATAATTTTCTCTAAATTTTTTATAATTTAATTAAATTATTTTCTCACAAACTATAAAAAACTATTTTTGAGGAATATATATATTTTCAAAGGATATAAATAATTACTAAAAAGTTAGAATATATTTTTCAATACATTTATATTTATCTAAGACCTTTATATACATTTTCTATAATTTTCTCATTTCTATTAATTCCTTCAATTTAATGGATTTTTTATAATAGTTCTTATAGAAATTATGTTCCATGTTTCACAAACTATAAGGGACTGTTAATTTATTTGAAAAAAAATATTTCATAATATATTGGGATATTAAAATTTTCATCATTTTAAACATCATGGAAAAAATGTAATAAAAAATATATTCATCACTTCCTGGAGGTTGTTGTTAACAGCTACACACTAATGATGTTTTCATATCCCAAAGGATGGAAAATGAAAATAAAAAGGTGTATACCATAAATATATTAACATTTAATTATATTGGATATACTATTGTAATTATACCATAATTTTATGATAGGTTTGAATTGGATAGAGAAATATATAAACACGAATGAACTTGAATAATAGTTATACCTTTTCATTGAAAATCCTCCTTTAGATCAAGTATTCAGGACCCTTAGGTTAGTATTTTGAGAATAAAATTAACAAATAAATGTGGATGTTTAGAATATACTTAGGTATAGTTTTTTGAGATATGTGGCTCATGAAGGTGTGAATAATATAGAATAGGACGTTACTTTATATAAGTGATGGGAATGGTTATTTTAAAAATAAAAACAATAAGGTCACGTTCATGGAAAATGGGCTCAAATATATTTAATTTTACAATATGGGATGATATAGGGTCAAAATACATTCAACTAATATAATTTAAAAAATATATATAATTTATTTTAACCTTTATCTTTTTTTTGTAAGCCCTCATTAACCATTTTAACATTTACCTTGTAATAAATTTTTACCTTGGTTACTATTCAATATGAATAAAAATAAAATTATCATGTTTATTATAATTATACATACTGATTTCAAATATGTAAACAATTTCATTTAATTCAATTCAAATAAGTAAAATAAATAGATTTAGAAATAAACACATAAAATACAATGAAAATAATTTTCTAAAAATTTAATATCTCATATATAAAATTAATATACTATAATTCTATTACAAGTAGTCATCATTACATGAATATAATTATTTTTAATTTAATAAATGATATATAAATGAAATTAAAATCATTCATCAGTAAATATAAATTTAATTTATTTAAAAATAAAAACATTATGCACATAAAAATAATTTTTTGAAAAATATACCTTTTTACCTTCAAATGATTACGTATTTCGTTATATAAAATTAATAACCAAAGTATGATCTATTATTAATTAATTAAAATTATATTTAATAAAAATAAAATTTTATTTGAGATCATTATACATAATTTATATAAAAAATACAACATCTTTAAAAATATATACTTTGACAGTAAATGATTTTATTCATAACATTTCAAATTGAGTACAAATTTTCCTAAGAATTATCCAATTATTTCTCATTATGTAAAACATTTATACATGTTCTTAATAATTTATTTATTCCAATTTATACTCACTAATCCAATGTCTATGTGATATTAATATAATTAAATAATAATATTTCAATAGTATATCTCAATTCATTTAATCTCAATGTTTATTGTGAATAAAGATATCAAACACAAGGATTTTTTTGAAAAGAGAAATATATATTATAAAACATTTGGGAGTTACATTATAACCCCTTATAAAAATTTCTCTTATGCAATTACATTCCAATGAAACAAATAAATGAGGATACTTATTCATCATCACAGCCTTAGGTCCCATGTGGATTCTCCAAATTTATGGTTTCCCGAAAAACATTAACCAGGTCAGTTGACTTTTCTATAATACATTCATGCTTTTTTCCAAAATTTTGAAAAGTTATTCCTCATAAGTAATTTTATTCTCTATAGGTACAACCTTAAAAATTTTTACTTATGAAGGATCCAATATGTAGTTCCTCAAAATCAATACATGGAACACATCAGAAATATAACATTCCACACATAATTATCCAATAAATTTAATTATTCATGGTATATATTTCATTATTTATATACCAAAGACCATTATTGAATATGTTTTTCAGATAATTAAAAAAATAGTTCCATTATGAAGTGAACACTTCCACAACATCTATTTTTTTCAGTTAAACAATTTTTTTATAATGACACACTAACTACGTTTAAGATAACTCTCGTAACTAAATCAATAATGTTTTTAATATTCCTGATCAAACTTATGTCCATTTAAAAATATTTTAAAATGTGGTATGATAAAAAAAATCTCATCATGTGACATAAAAGAAGATAAATCCACTAGTGAATTTAAAAACCTAAAAATACATAAGAAAGTTTAATTTTTTCAAAATAAACTTTGAACTAAAATTTCCATTAACCATTTCAAGAATCAAACATAATTTCTCATTATACTTCACAAAATATTTCATAATAAATCATAAAGGAAAAAATAATTAATATAAAAGGTTCATGGAAAATATAAAAAATCATGAATTCCCTTCCTTAAAAACAATACCATTACATTTTAAAAGGTCATAAATTTAGTTAAAAACATAAACTAATTTGCTTAAATTTTTTAAATAAGATATTAATTTTCAAAACCATTATTATATTATCATATAGGTACCATGGGAAATAAAAATTTAATTCACCCTTAAAAATTTATTATAGTGGAACCACCTAACCAGATAATTTTCTTAACTCATTGGATAAATTTATCACCGATAAACACTATTACATTGCATAATGAATTAGAGAGATATATCAGGCTCAACTATAATAGGAGAAATATGAAGCCCATCCGTATTTCATATAATCTTTCCATGAACTATAAAAAATATAAATAAAATATATATCTTGTAATTTAATTATAAAACAAAATTTAATGGGTTTCTTAGTCTATAATAAATAAAAATTTCTATTTTCTCTTACAAATGATAAGTAATTTTTGTTCATTTGAAAAAAAATTAAGAATTAAAATTAAAATAATTGTGGGAATTAAATATCCATTGGAAAAACATGAAAAAATGTAAAGGAATATTGAGAACTAATATCTTTTATGATGGTAAGAAAGAGTGGTCAAGTTGTATAAATTAAAAAATTTATTTTTTTAATTTTTTAAAAGTGAAGAATAACTTATATAGAAAATGTTTAAAATTTTATTTTAAAAAATTTATAAATATAGTCTAAAATAGTCAAAAATTAAATTTATAATCCTTTCAAACATATATATCAATATTCTTAAAATATTTCAAGGATCCTAAATAGGGAATGAAAATAGTTGTAGAGAAAACATTAAAACACCACAACCACCACAATATATTTTTTATTATTTAAAAATTCACTTTTTTGGTAAGTGGGAACGATAAATGAGCCCCTAATACACGCATATCCTATAAATAGTTATGTTACACCACATTATAAATTTATATATTCAACAGTCAAATTTTAGAAAGGAAGAAATCAAACAAAACTAGAACCACTAAAACCACCAAGAACAAATAGGAGACCAAACCAACTCGAAAACAGTGCCACATAAAAAAAATATTCTAAATTTTAATTTCAAAAACCATCATACCAAGAAACCAGTATCATAACACTACCAACCTATCACAATCACCTAGCCGCCATAATCACATTGTTGACTTATCACCAAAACCGCCAGCATCGCTTCACCATCATCATGAAAACAGAAATCAATTACAATTTTGATTTGAACCACCAAATGAAACATTTCAGAACTAACAAGAACAATGACACAATGTTGAGCCTCCTAGAACGCCGATTACCACTCACACAACCCAATTCCAAATCCTCCACAGGAACCATCACACAAGAAATACCTATCTTGGGGTGAAAGACTAGGAATCCAGAGTTAATATTGAAGTGGATAAGCCTTACTAGTGGGATGAAACATTAAACTCAACTCCATCACTAGAAGCATAAAAACATTGTACACATTGAATAATAACCAAGAAAGGAAATGAACCATCTGTAATCATTGTCGAAGAGGATAGAACACCAATGAGTCATAATAAAACTAGAATCACCAGAGAGAGCCTCCTCCTTCAGAGACCCAAGTCACCGAAGACCTGTGGAGTTTAGAAAATATGGGGCCTTGAACAATGGGGATGACAGAAAGAGTGGAAGAGGAGTGATAATGGGCCTCAAATCACTAAAAAGAAGAGGAAAGTAGAACAATGAACAAGGGATCCTAAATACCACAAAAAGAGAAGGCCGATATAGTAGAATCAGAGAAGAGGCTGAGAAGAAGAGGAGAATCGTCATGAAGAGGAAGTCAATGGAATGATGAGAAAGCATAATCATGAAGAAAGATCACAACCTGGAAGAAACAAGGCTAGGAGAAGAGAATGGGAACAAAAAGGCGAGAAGAGTAGGAACACCGGAGAAGGACCTTCACCGTGTGTGGGCGACTAGAGGGAGGGAGGGGCTACGACGTTGAGAACATTTTTTTGATTTATTAATATATTATTCTTACTTTTATTTCATTTATTTCAATTTTTATTTAATTGTTAGATTATTAATGTTTACATCAATCATTCTGAGGTTGTTTTGTTCAGAATTTCAAAAAAAAAACATTAATGTATTAATTGTTGTCAAAGATAAATGGTTACATAATCTCTAAAATATTAAAGAAATTGTAATTATAATTTTTATATATTTAATAAATTATTAGAACCATCCATGTAAGGTGGTCTTATATAATTAATTATACTCTTTCAGGGATAATTTAGTTCATATGTATACATAAACAACATTTTCGTTATTCTTATAGGAAGAATATAAATAAGTAATATAATATTTTAATTTTATAGAATAATTAATATGTTATAAATGTCATATTTATTCATTATCTCCATCCTTATAATCATAAATGTTTGGTGGAAGTGAAAAATGAACAACATTACTCTATGGATGTAGTACTCTACATGTATACAAGAGCAACACTATCATTTTTTAAGATATGGGTAGGGAAAGAAGATAAGTAATATATTATATTTAAAAAATCATCATATTTTCCTAAAAATATAATATATTCATTAATTCTATATTTAAAACCAAATGTTAGAGGTTGTGATGGAAAATAAAATACATCGCTTCATTGAGGTAGTGGTTCATAGGTATAGATGAGGGATATAAAAGGATTATTCCAACCACATAATAATAATTTTTATATATAATATATTTATTTCATTATATTATTTTTCTTATAAGTTAATTTAAAGAGGTATAAGGATAGATAAACATGAAATAGGCTGGTTAGGACTTATACCTCATCTAGGGATATCTCTGTTTGGATTACCCCTTAAACCCTTTTGGTTTATTACTTTAAGAAAAAATTTACCTATAAAACGTGGTAGTATAGTTATGAATTTATTTAGAAAATTCATGTCAAAGATATGCATCTCTAAAGATGTTAATATGTTAGGGTAAAGGGATTACATTTATAAGTGTGAGGATTGGAACTCTATTAAATACTTGAAATTTGAAATTAATATTAATAAATTCTCAAGTAAAGTGGAAGCAATTTAGTAACATTTTTAACCCAAGATAAGGTAACTATAAAATCCCCTAAAACAATCATGTTGAGGTATTTTTTATTAATATTTCATTCCTTATCTCTAGGTTTAAGCCCTTATTCATCCTTTTAACCAATACTGAGGTGGAAACATTTTACCACGACAACTATTCATTATGAAAAAAATGAAATTGAACAAATTAAAAAATTTGACCACATTATAGAAAATATTAAATACAGATTTTCAATATTCAAATTTTAGAAGATAAAGAAGTGAATATTAATATATGTGAACAAAACACAATGAAATAATAGGTTTTATTGTATTTTTATGTATGAAATGGAATTTATACTAAAATCAAGTATAATATTAATTCTAATTGAATTATTTACAATAAATTTGTTTGAATTTGAATAATTTTATGTTATATGTAATCCAAAATAAAATGGTAATTTAATTGAAAAAAATATAATTTTTAAAAAATACTTATTTTCCACTATTCAATCAATGAATAAATAATTTTTAGAAAATATCAAAATTTACACTAATCTAATTTATATATGATTAATAAGAAATTGAATTTAATTATATCAAATTAAAATAATAAAATATATAAATTTAATTATTAAATTTAATCCCATATCCCATGAAAAACATTTCATATCCAATAAAACCATTTCTTCTCTCATGAAAAAACAAATAAAATTATTATATTATATATAGATCCATAAAGAAAATTTATAAACATTAATAATACCTGGAATATATTTATTATCTAATCTACTTTTACCTTCACATTATTAACATTTTTAGAAATTATATCTTCATAATTTTATTTAGTACTTAAATAAGTTTGTATAATTTTCTCTTATTTTATTTATTCTTATGTTTCTTCCAAAAGGTTGTTATTCTTCGATTAAACCATTATATATTGAATAATTTTTTTAAAAAAAATTATTCGTATAAATAAATGAATATTATAATTTATATGTATTAATTTATTCATTTACATTCAACATCATTTTAAATATAATTTTATTGAAAAAGAAATACTTGTATTTATTTAAATAATTCTTTAATGCAATAAACGGGTTTTTAATATCAAAACACTTGATTTTAGAAATTTAATTTTTGAAAATTTAATTATTTTTTTATATCAGCATATAAAATGTATCTTAAGGTGTATTTATGGATTCTTATGATAATATTTCATATTTAGTGAATAGTGAAAAATAAAAATTTATTATTAAAACTGCCATTTCTTTTCAATTATTTTAAAAAAAATTCGATATTTGATTAGGTTTAAAGTTAAATTAGAACCCTATTACCAATAATAATATAATTAATTCCTTATAAATCATAATTAAACTTTATTTTGGTATTACATTTTAATATACATAAAAACAATTTAAAAAAATATTTTTGTTGTGGTATGTGTATTAAAATTAAAATTAATCTCTGAAGTTATAGAAATTGATTCATGAAAAATTATCTCATATTTGAAATATTTAGGTTCATATTTTATGAGAAATACAATTTAATTTTTTTGATAATGAATAGTTTTCATGGTAATAATTAGTTTCAAAGGAAAGGGTAAATATGTTAATAAAGGTAAAAACAAAGTGCTAGGGCCACAAAATATTGTATAAAATGTTATTCTATGAATTTATTTATACCTTGATCATATTATATTATAAATAAAATAGTTTTATACCCACTTTCTCATGATTAGGAATTTATATTATTTTATAACATTTAATAATTATAAGTATTCCACTCCCCATGCTTATAAAAGGGAAGCTCCCCACATCACTTCTTTACACACATTGATCATTTGATCATGAACAATACCTTCCAAATACAATTGTATTACCCATGGCCAATTCATATTGTTACTTACCTCACCAAAATATCTATCTATAATGTCTTAAGGTGTAATCCACGATAGCTTTTTCAAATAATAGGTATAATTCTTAATAATGTGTTATATGTTTATTTCTTCTCATACATCCTTAAATATTATCTTATCATGTTGAAATAACAACATAGGTAAATTAAATATTCTAAAGTTTTATTATGTTTATTGTATAACAATTTTTTATCTTTTTTCCATCTTATTAGAAATTACAACATCACTCATGTTTATATGTGAGTTACCACGTCTATGAAGTGATGTGTTTTTTTCCTAACTACATTATATGGATGGTTAAAATGATGGATCATGTTAATTTATATGATAATTTTAAAAAATTTGTATTGTTTTATGGTAATATATTTTTTACCATCGGAATTTTTTTGTCCATTTTAAATTAGTAATTTTTTTCATGCCTACGTGTGGAATACCACATCCATAAGGCGAGGTAATTAATTTTTCATTCCCTCCTCACATGGTTGGTCATAAGGATAGAAATAAAGTATAATTAAAAAATTAATATAATATTTATGTTATTTTAAAACTAAAATATAAACCATGTTATTTCTTTTCCACCAATAATAAAAATGGAAATGTTGTTCATGTGTGTGTACAAACTACTGTCTCTATTAAACAACACGATCCATTTTTTATGAACATATTACTTGGTTGGTTTTAAAATGATATTTAATATATTAATAAATAACTATAAAATCTTTAATATTCCAGATAGAGTTTAACCATAACCCCATTGACCCTAGTCAACCACTGATGATGTTTTGAGATTATAAAACTAACGACCCTAAAATGTCCAACGTGAACTTAACAAGTTTTGTAACTCAATAAGTAATGGTAAGAAATTAAAAAAGTAATAATGATTCAAAAATTAACATAAATATTTTATTTATAAGTTTGAAAACTAATATATATTTATTATTCTATAGATAGAGAACGTATGAAACTAGATGAGACATAAGGTAAGAGATTTTACTTTAAAATATTATTTCAAATGTTTAAAATCGTTCTCTTTTATATTTATGTTCATAAATATTTTCAATGAATTTTATTATTAATACATGAAAAATTGTTAAAACTCATTATCAACAACTATTGACATTATTTTTATTTGTTTAAAAGGGAATAATATAAATATTTTCAATATAGGTCAGTTTGAATTTTTTAACCAAAGTGCATAATAATGTTATTCCATTTATATGACTTGACCAAATTTTCCAACATTACTTTTTAACCATAATAATTTAAAATTTATCATCATATTTCAAAACTGATCCAGGTTACACCATAGTTTTCGATTAATGTATATAAACCCCTGTGTTTTTATCATATTTCATCCAGGTATCTTCTTAGATTTTTAATGGTGACTTTTGTATGTTTATAGATATTTTTGGGATTTTTTATGGTTGGGAGACTGTTAGGGAAAAGAGACATTAATTCCCGAAGAAATTGTATACCTTGTGTTGGAGTAATAGATGCGGTTACATGGTTAGAAACATAGTTAGTTCAAACCACATGACTTCTTCTTCAAGCCCTCAAACTTGAAAAAGGGCCCTCCCACATATTTTTCAATTGAATAGTTGAATCACGTTTCCAAACTATGTAGCCACAATAATATCCCATAATGTTGTTGATAGTTGGAACACAAATTAAAAAACTATATTCCAATATATCTGATGATAATTAATTAATCCAAAAAAATTAACATGAATCTAATTTTTTACACATTCTTCTTCTAGTGGATTGGTCTCTTTACCAAGGACACTCCTCTTATATATTTTGGATATTCATTACATCCTAGTGATTTTTTTCAATGTATCCCTGGGTTTTGGGTCTAGTTTTTCAATGTAATATGACTTTTCATTATCTTTATTCACTATTATACAAGATCAACTCTTATCACGTCCAAAAAAAGCATAAATCGGGGATATTGATGGTAGATATAATGTTTGAAACTTGATTTAATTAGGTTTCTTATAAATTTTCCATGTAATATGAATTTATTTTTGTATCATCATTTAGTCATTATGCCTTGTTTTGGAATAATTGTGGTGATTTTTTTCTCCCACTCAATCTCACTATTCTAGAATTAACAAATTAGATATTCTTATTTGATAAATCGTGGGTTATGGTTCTTACTTTTATTATTGAGCTCTCATTTCTTCATGGCATGCAGATTTTATGTGATTAATGGAATTCCAAGTGTTTCAAAGATGGTTGATTCATAAAATTTATTTTTTGGATGAACCATTCTTGGTTTCTCATTGAAGATGGTTTCTAAATAATTATACAACATATTTTATCAACTTATCCTAAAAATGTATTTTGAAAAGGTTTTAATGAAATTTCTTTTGATATATGATGGTTTAATAATTATTTATGAAAAAGTATTTCTCCCAAGGTTTTGTTAACGAAAATGGTTTATGAACATGAATTATATGGTTATACATATGAAACTACCTTGAATTATTTTGATATGGTAAACCCAATTTTGATAAAAGATGATGTATGGATCATACCCTGGGGATGGAATATTTTCCCCTTGACGTATTATCCTAAGGTAATGTGTTCACTAAGTATCCAATATTTTGGAAATGACCACTCCTAGAAGTGAACACATACCCACTGAACCAATTATTATAGGGTTATGTACACACCATGTAGACTACCAATCAAAAAACATTGTTTTAGGATACTCACTAAATAAGAATTGAATTTTTCTTCAGGGAATTCGTTACCTATTTTTATATTTTAACAGTTCACATTGGTTTTTTTTTAAATTATTTGGAAATTAGGTTATTTATATTTTTATCGACAAAAAAGGGGTTATTTAAAATGTTTTATATTAAACTATATAATATTATTTCTTATGTATTATTTTTTAACCTGATAATTATTGGTTTATTTTATATGTTTTTCTTATAAAACAGTTTGTGGGACTCTACTAGTCTATTTTTTCTAGAACCAGTATAAATATTCAATTGTATGTTGATATTTTATGTGATGATGCAGAAAACGGAAAGTTATTATGGGGTTGTAGAGGGTTTCATCATTAGTATGATGTAAGAGTCATGAGTTTACAACATACCCCCTTATAGTTTTTTATTATATTGATTATATTCATTTTTTTGGTTTATAAGTACTTGAAAACTATTTTTCCTTTTATTTTTATATGTTCTGTTGTGGAGTTATAATGTCATGCATACTTTTACATTAATAATGAAATACTATTTATTTTTATTTTATGAAATTAATATTTCTAATGGTAGTTGTTGATGCCCATGAATTTGTCTCTATTATGTAGGGGTTCGGAACACCCCTCAGGTCGTGTTTCAGACTAACATGGGATCCATAAGGTTGAGTTAATCTGGGTTGGTTCATGAGAAATTGGTATCAAATAGTGGTTCATCATTTTATATTGTTGGTATGAATATTTTAATATCTGTGTAGATGTGATATAGTTATTTGGGGACTTAATGGATTTTTTGTGAGATATTTCATGGAAAAATGTCATTATTGATGAGTCTTAGGTTTGAAAAGGTGTTTCAGAAATGTACCTTTTGGGATTCAGAGTGATTGAATCCCTTCATTTCCATCATATGCCTCCTTGTTATTTGGGTCAGAATATATTATTTTAAATCAGACTTTGAATATCATGTTCATGTGTTTTTTAAAATATTTTGTGTTGTACCATGCCCCCATAAGACGTTCAATGATTCCATGATAGGGTGTTTCTAAATAACCTTAGTAGGGAAACAATCCAGTTTATCCAAACTTCATCAAAACTCTGTAATATATAGCATGAGATTTTGACTAAGGTATATCACCTACCCCTGATCCTGTTAGAGTGTAAGAACATTGAATGGATCTAGATCGGAATCATGATTAGGTGTTTCTTCACCAGAATCCACCATATTTTTTAAGAATAAATGATCTTTGGGAGGAAGAATATTTTCTTTAAAAATTGATAGGCTCTTTGAATTAACGTTGGATCTTTACTCTAACAAGGTAAGGTGACATATTTTCATGATAGAGTCCCTAACTAAAATGTGGTGGGAATTGGTTATTTTAGTAATGAATCAAGAATTATTAGAGTGAAAAAGTATTCAAGTCCATATTCACTAATAATTTATTTCTATAATATATGACCTTGAAAAAATCTATGGAGTTCCTAAATCTTTCTCATGGTCATCCGATAGTGATGGAATAAACTAAAAACTTCACTGAGATCTCGCTATTCTCACATGTTGTTGTGTAAAATGATAAGATTAAAGAACAATGTATTTAGAGGGATATTAGATGAAAAAATTCATCTCAAGTATTCATGATATTGTTTTCCACCTATTATGTTGTGGTGGATAATAATTTGACCGAATATATTGACCCATTAGTTATGTTAATGTTGTTGGGGTTTCCCCTTACCTTTTTAATGTTATTCATGGTTCTTACAAGAGAAATATAATGTATAATTAGTTTTGAAATTGAAATGGTGGTGGTTATTATTAGAAGAATTTTATTTCACAATCATATATTGTTATTGGACTGACTTATTAATTCTATGGCTAGATATGGAACATGAATTATTTTTTTGTTGTACCTCCCAAGACATACAACTCATGTTGACATCATGGTCACATGAAGAGGTTTTTTCAACAATTTATTTCTTTTTTTCTAGTATAGGATCTTTAAAACCTATAGGATCTATTTCATACTTAGATACTTTCTAAAACACTGGGTTCTATCCTAAGGCCTCTGAAATTATGTAATTACAAGAATTGAAAGAGTCTCCAATGGATGTTGATGTGGGTCCTTCTACTATGTGTGAAAAAATTTCTATTTTCAAATCATATTGACTATATTATTTAATATATATTCCTTACACTCCTTCATAAATATACAAATGGTGGGTATTTAAAAATTTTCCATGGTACTCATCCCATTAATTATAAAATTGGATACACCTCTATAAAATAAAGAGTGGGGACTTTGATGTCCCATATGATCATTCTTAATGTGTAAGTTAGAGATGTTTTGGGATTTTATCAGTATCAACATGGATATATTTGATGATTTTATTGATATGGATTTATTAATTTATCTTAAGGATCATATCAATTTGTATCCTCAATTCATGTATTTTATTGCCCCCGATGGGAGCCCATGTGTGTTTCAAGGTGAATGGGATAGGAGGTCCAGTTGGGTGGGACCTCCCCTTCCAAATAAGTGTAAGTTGATATGAATTCCATCTTACCATATGGATATATCTAAATTGAAAGACCTAAAAATTTATTTGGATTATCTTAATATTTAAGTATTTATATGCTTGAATTTGTAGACATAGGAATCCCCAATGGACTTTTCTAATAAGGTTAATGGGACACTCAATTTTTTGCATCAATTATCAAAATCTAAATCATTTAATAGTTATGAATAAATATAAATTTCCTCACATTGATGATTTATTTGACTAGTTGAAATGGGAGAATTGGTTTTCTAAAATTTATTTGTGATCTTGTTATCACTAACAAAGAATATAGGGGTTAGATATTTCAAAAATCTCTTTGTCATGACCCAACACACCATGGCATGTATGGCCGATGATTAGCCATGTGTGACAATCCCAACCCACCTCCAATACTCAAGGAGATGGAAATCTTCATAGAGTAAGCATAAATCACATATTGTAGGAATTATCCTATGTTTCTTGAATGCACACTCACACTTACGAGCTCACTCAATGACAAAAGTAAATTAAAAAATACCAATGCATTTAAACATAAAAAATTCAATACTAGAAAGCATAACTGGATAAATAAAATACCACAAAAAATCATAAGTAAGTCCAACAATTTATAATGAGTAAACTACAGTCAAATGTGATCCCCGATATAAACCATGGTCTATCCATCCCATCTATTCCCTTTCTACTCCTTGTCTTCCAATGACCCCATCAAATTTCCTATTGTCTATATGAGACTAAACATGTGTGGGTAGAGCCCATGATGGGGTGAGTATAACAATATCCAACAGGAGTCCCCAAAATAACAAAACATATGCATCAAGAGAGTTTTCATCTCATCACAAGGGTATTTCAATCAGAAAATGAGACATTGTATAATCAAATCTAGATATACTCATGGTAGACACAATTTCTAAGAGTAAGTTCAAACTGTATAGCTAGTATATGATTCATATTAGGGATAAAAGATAATTCTCATCACTGATAACTCACTCCATGAGTAAGATAATACTGATAGAAATCATTTTAAAGGTCGTTCTCATCATGTCTCTCAAGTAATAATTGATATCTTAAAGCTGGATGAAATTGAAACATAAATAAAGAATCATACCCAAGGTCATGGGGGACACCAAAAACTAAAACAAGATTAACAACTATGTAGGGGGATCATCATCCATGTAATTTGTTCATATCAAAACCTTTAACACCACCAAGGGTAAATGATATGATAGTTAATCATACCCTAGGAATCATGGGGGATTCCTATAACTCTATCTGAGAAAAATCCCATTGAGGGGATCAAATCATTTTCTTCATCCATGATTCCTCACTCTACCGTCATAAATAATGAAATAAGGGAATTCACCCTAATGAGATTGGTCAATAATGAATATATAAAAGGCCTCAATAAATCCAAGATAAAGTAAATGTTTTAAAATACTAGTACACAATGTGTCTTTCCAACCTAGTTCCTTCTGGTGTGCTCCAGTTCAGGCCCATGTACCCCGGTTAGAGGTCATGTATTAAGATGACCTCAGGGACCAAATCGTGTCCGAGTACTAGTTCATGCTCTAGACTCTAGTCTAGCTTGTGTATCTAGACAAGTTAGTTCTAGTTTAAACTGAATGTATACAATAATCCACCATATTCCATCACATGGAATGTGAAACATTTCACACTATGTGTGATACTTTTCTCTGAGAATAATCTATAGAGTTACAGATGGGGGACTATATAGTGTGTATTATTTTCACTACATGTTATATAATCTAGAATTTAAAAGATATTTTAGATGATTTTATGCATATTTACCCATGAATCCATCCATTGAACTAGCTATCATTAATAATTATTATTGTGGATCTGTTTGACCATATCATCCATGATACTGGTGGATGAATTATATCTATCCAAATAGATTAAGATCTGGTTATCATCACACCATAGTTCTTGTCAGGCATAAAACTACAACTTTGGTTCAATAATCGGTCCTTAATCCCCCTACGATCTACCACCTCTTTCATCAAACCTCAGTCACTCCATCAATCATAATATTCACCTATGGTATCTATCCATTGAATATAAGAACGATTGTTCAATGATTGGATATTGAGTATTCATCTAACCGAATACCAAATAAATTATTTCTGATAAACATGAGAAAATGGGGTAGGAATATGTAAAACACTAGAGGAGAATGAACCTTTTTCATTGTTCATGTCATCCCTAATTCATTTCTTTTATAATGATGAACGAGAAGAAGTGAATAAATAAAATCAATTCCTAATATTCTTCCAAGATAATACACAACCCTTAATTCATATATCAACCCATAAATCAAACTGTTATAGTCATTGATTTGTTTATGGTGTGGTATAATTTAAAATAGGATAAGAAAAACAAAGAAACATTCTATATCGAGTTTGGATAAAATGTTGACAAAGAATTGTTATGTGTCGTCATCATTAGAGAGATCCACAAACTCCATTGGTTTTTTAATCTCCAAGAATGATCCGATTTTAGTTTTCCGTGAATGCTCCTCCAGAGTCTCCTATATAAATCCTTAGGGTTTTATAGAAAAGTCTAGGGATTTTTAATTATTACATATTTATATAAGAGTAAATATATTATGATTTAATTTAAAATAATTAAATTGATACAATAATTTTTTTAATTATTTCACCCATAATGTTGCATAAGGTAAACAACCAACATACACAAAAATTATAGCATTCCTGGTGCAAAACCTACATTTAGAATTCAATGTCAGTCAAATATTTCTGATACATGACTTTGTTCAAGTGTTATTCCACTGTTTTAGGAAATCCATTTACATATGATATTAATATAATTAATAGTTTTATTATATAAATAACTGGCACACTAGGCCTTAGAATCCCATGTTTTCTTACCACTTGGCTCTAAAAATATCATTATATATATTCCAGAGCATTATATAGAAAATAATAGACAATATATTATCCACAAATTTATTATTTTCATTATGAAATGTAAAAACCCTAATAAAAATGTGGGTATTGGGCTCACACTTGGAATTCCCCCTATCATGATATCTCATGAAGATTGTTGTGGTGCCAATAAAAAACAACAAGGGAATCACTCACCAAAAAATGATCTTCAATTTCCAATCCTTCATCTCTATTGGGTACTCTACTGTGGGATCACCATCATCAATGTCTATCTTACCCTAGTCAATAAACTATGATGTTTATTTCATGTACCTCATCATCTATGATGTATTAAATGCATATTGTACCTAGTCTAACTCTGGTGGTAAATTCAAGAAGTACTCCACCTTGCCGACTATACATAGTATATTGAATTGTCATATGAATCTTAGAGGTAACATTCCAACCAAGACAAATCTATAAAATCCACATCGAGTTGAAACCCTCAATAATGCATAGTATCTCTCATAAAACTCGATGGGCCTCTTTCATCAATATGAAAAAGACTTTTGAAGGCATTGTGCAGTCCTCATCCAATATTGTATGACCAATTCCTTTCTTTTCATATCTCACACCAACTCTAATACCATGATCTTATACTGACATGGATTATTCCAACATAGTGGTGACCAACACGGTGGCCTATAAAAAGTATCTAATGGTTCAATAATGATGGTGTAAAGGTTGTTGTTGTTGTATGAAAACGTCACAATGTTTAGGTGATCCTACAAATTACATACAATGTCTAGAATGAAAGATCACAACATTTCCTATTGAACCTAAATTAATTAATTAGTGTTTCCATTAGAATGACAGTGAAATGTTGTTCTCAAATGAAACTGAGTCCAAAAGTCATCCTAAAATCCACTCCAAAACCATGAATTGAAGAGGGGATCCTGGTTTGAGATGATAATCAATGGAACGCTATGATGTAATAATATCTTCATCATGTAAATGAAACACATTTTATCTACTAAAATATTCTATAATATAGCTATGATGTGTTTTTACATGGAGAGTTGGTCTGTGATTACCTATAAATAATCATTTCCCCTATATGTATATGGTAGAACTATTATGTAGTCCATAGATATAAATTCCAATATATTCAATGAATCCTTAAGGGGTTGAGATAAACTATATGGAACCTTGTGATCATCCTTCCACTAATAACATTAGATACATTGAGAGAAAAAACATTTCCACACATCTCTTCATTTATTGCAACTAAAACTAATACTAATGGTCCTGGTACATCTTCTTTATGCTTGAATGTAGTATTAAGGGTGATGTGTGAAACTCATTCAACACCTATTTTCATAACATCATTAGTATAATCATCTATCCTATGAAAAGGATAATGTTCTCCCCAACTTTTTATAATCCATCAGGAGGGCATCTAGTAGATGTTTGAGTACACAAATTATAATTTTCAGTATCTCTACACTAAGATTGCCTAACATAATATAGAAGATATAGGGTAGAAACCATCATCTATAGATATATCACACCACCCTTATTTACTACAGATAACTATAATGAGTTCAAATTAATAGATTACTCAATCAATAACCGTGAACAAGATCTCTTTGTGAGAGTATACACCACCACATTCCCCTTTCCGGGAGTATAGACAATCCCAATGTCATAATTGTGGGGGAAATCAAACATTTACATCTTTATCAATTTAATATATATTTGTGTATGATATTATTTTGACTCTTATGGTATGAATTTATGATGAACTTCTCATCCATAAGGTAGTGTCTCCCTGTCTTTAGGGTGGATACTACCATTTACAATTCTCGATTGTGGGAGATGTAGTTCTACTCATGAAGTCTTAACTACCGAGAGCCATAGTCAATCACTACTGTAACAACCCATTGTTTTTAATGGAAATTCCATTCTTATAAATATTCCATAAAATCATATAATAATGAACTTCTAAGAGATAAGTGACCTTTAAATGTATGTTTTTCACTTTTGTGTTTGGAATATCGAAAATCCGGCATACACGGTTGTGTTCAAGATGTTTTTTGGAGTATATCAAAAAAATAATATTTTTTGTTCAATAGTAATCTACACTAATGAATAGTAACATACCCTTATAAATAGGGATATAACCTAATGAATAGTAGCCTTACCTATGGTGGTATAAAAATTATATTCATGTTGGAAGTTCAATATACCTATAGTTTAGAATGAGTTAATGAATGCTTTAAAGATGGTTTTGATAATAAATTATTATTTCACATAAATAATAAAATATTCATAAAAAGAAAATTATTTTTGAAAATTGGACTTCATTTTTGGATTCTACACGTCGAAGAATGGTCGGGGTAAATTTTTGGGATTTTTCTGAAATACATGAAGTTTTTATTAATAGTGGAATACAGTAATTTACAAAAATAAGCTAAAAAAGCTAATTACAGAGTCATGTGTGATGTTCTTCTGATGTAATCCCACTAGGTTAGGGATTACATTATAAAATTAATATACTTGGTCCTGCTAGACTCACTATTCTTTGTCTTGTGGGGAAATAATAAACTAATGAATTTTATATTAAGGAAACCCCTCTCTCCTCCACTATAAATACCCTCTCTCCTTACTTCTTTCCCTAACACCTCTCATGCCTTGTGCCTTGCCAAATTTCTGACCAAAAACCCTCCCAAGCTCCATCCCCACGTCCAAGGATTTCTGGTATTTCCAATATACCAAAACCAAATCCCCTAAGAGGAGTCTCAAAGAGAGGAGATCAAAGGGCAAGAACCCTCTTTTTTTTCAAGTGTTTTGTTTTAAATTTCTTTGTTTCCTTATATCCTCTTCCCCTTCCCTTATACAAAAGGCATGAAAGATCCAGAATCTCATATATTCTAGATGATAATCATTTTTATGGAAAATTACAATCATCATGCTTCCCCTCCTCTCCCTCGCGTTCTAGAATTAAAACATCGCCTGTGATGTGTCAAATTACCAACATGGATAATGTGTTTTCAAATTCATTTATCATTTTGATTCTGGTCATGAAACCATTTATGTTATGGTTGAACCAGATTATTATATATGTCATATTTCCTATTTAAGGTTTTTTAATCCTCATACAGTCATGATATAAAACAATAATACAAAACAAGTCAATTATGGGAAAAATCGTTACAATTAATTCAAGTGTTTATCATTAATGTTTAATGTAAGGGTTATATTTCACACTAATTAACCAACTGAATTTTGTAACCATGTAAACTAATTGATTTCCACTAATGTTATAACTTCAATTCTGGACAACCACTTTCATCTTACAATTTATTTGAACCAAAATACAAATGAACTGATCATTAAAACAAATGAATCAAACGGACCCGAACAATGAAATTGAACTTTGTAATCAATCAAAATGGGTATAAATGAACATAAAAAGGTTATACTGAATCTTTTAAAATTAGATAAGGTTATGGAAATATTTATTAACAAACCTAATTTGACTATTCAGGTCATTAATATCAAGTGGAGAACACCAACAGACCTAAGGTAAGGGATCCTCTCAATTTCACTCTTATTCATGATTGCTCCCTATGGTATGACATGTTGTGTGTAATTATTAATTATGGGGTATGATTTTTCACCTCCCCCATACTTCCCATTTATTGTATAAGTTATGATAATTCACATTCCTCTCTCAATAATCCCCCTCAAGTACTCTTGATACCATGCTGATCATCCGTAAGGAATTCTACACGAACCTCTTTTATTCCTTCGGGTTGTCTTATCTACTTTTATACCAAAATGATGATATATTATCTTTTCGTGTGACTACTCTAAATGTTGTTTACATGTTACAAGTATATTTATAAAGACTCTTTTTCACTTTATTTTTGGGATATGCATTATTTTAAGTTAATCTCTCTTCATTACTTCCCGATAAGTGAACGTGTTTTAAGGGAACATCCCGAATTCATTCCTATTATCAAATTTACTCTATCCTATGTTTTAAGTAACCTTTTTCCTTATAAAATCAGTCTATTTTTAATGAAAACCCTCCTGGTTTACTTCATGTTTTATAAAAAAAATATCATTCCACTTTTCGTTTTAAGATATATTTGATGTTTTCTTAAACCACACTAAAATGTTTTGACTCAAAGATTCCTAAAAACTATTTTTACATGTTATCACTTCATTTTTTATCTATTGTCATGATTTATGCCTGTATACATTATTAATGTCTATTTATGATTTAATTCCTTTCTTTCATGGATGCTTGTATGTTATGCCCCTTTTTATTATGCTTCATAACGTGATTGTGTGCCCATTTCTTTCCTTGGGTACTCTTATGTTTACATATGATTGAGGTTATTTATGTGGAAATAATATACATGAATAAGCTTAGATGTGTGTGCCCAGATAGAACTCCAATTCATTGGGTAATGTATATGTCTCATGAGAAGATTATGGGAAAACAGTTTGGGTGGTTAGTGTTGGCTTGTGCTACTATGGGAAAGGAGATTGGCAGTTAGCCTTGACTCGTACTAAAGTCTTGTTTATAGTTTCTGACACCTATCTATGAAACTATGATTATATAATATCATTATTATATGATCCCATGATTATCTTATCCCATGTTTTTATGATCCCATGTTTATATTTTAATATTCCATATGTTCCATGCTTTGAATATCATTATGTCAAGCCTCCTAACTCTTGTGATTTAAGTTTATTCTTATGATCTTTCCCTTACTAGGATTTTTAGCACATCCCTTTGTTTATGTGTTCCCCAGTGTACCCTTTGCAGATTTAAGGGCTCAAAGGAAGTTAGGAGCTCATTATGAGGATTAAATAAAGAAGTGTTTTCCCATGTTTTATGTTATATATACCTTGTCTTCCAAGACACTAGACTTAACAATCCGTGGCTTATACTCTGATGATGAATTATGTTTAAAATCATGAAATTCTATGTGTAAAAGGCTAGGGCCACTATAGTGGTTATCAGAGGATGGTCTAGTTATTTTTGGAGATTAGGAATAGAGCACATTAGTGAGAACCTTAAGGATGAGACTAAGTATTAAAAAAATTCCAAAATTTTGGTGAGTATTGTGTAAGTGGTTTATCATGGAAATACATCCCTGTCTGGATATGTGCAGGTGCAGGTGGCTCTAGCACATATGTATCCTAGGGGTAAAACCTGAAAACACCACTTTGAGCTAGACTCGAATGAGAACTGGTGCAGGACAACAGGCCTTGCTGCACTCTTGGTTACGACACTCCTAGGGATATGCTTTGGTAGATTCATGAGATTTGTACAAACCATTATTACGGGAAAAAAAGAATAAAATCCCAAATGAATACATGTTAAGAAGTAGATTGAGGATAACATAGATTTAGCCTAAGGAATCATAAGTTAGGATATACTTCTTCTTTATAAGTTTATCCTTTTATGTTCAATGTTTCCTTTTCTTTGGATAAGTATTCAAGAACTTTAATTATATGTTCTTTCTCTTAGTTAATGGCAGGAAATAGAAGAACACATACCAACATCCAACGTGATAGCAAATGTGATGATTTCTCTAATGATATTCCTGAGGTGATGGAATTAGGTGCTCAAAACTTCATGGCAGTACTTGCTCAGCTAGCTCAAGTTATGAATAATAAATTGAATCAGGTGGAAAATCTTCCTCCTCCATGAAAAGAGCAAGTTGCCATGGAATCCTTCAAGCGGAAAAAGCCTCCCATGTTTAGCGGATATTCTGATCCCCTCCTCACGAAAAAATGGATTAACTCCATTGAAAAGATATTCACCATCCTCCAGTGCTCGGAAGAAGAAAAGGTGGTACTGGCAGTCTATCGTTTTGATGGGGAAGTTGATCAGTCGTGGACACTGATCAAGAAGACAAATTCCCAAGAGGAAATTGATTCCATTGATTGGGAGGAATTAAAGAGGATTTTTTTCATCAAATATTTTCCTCTAACACTCCGTCTCATGATGGAAAGTGAGTTCCTCAGACTCAAGCAGATAGAAGATGAGTCCATTAGGGCATATAAAGAAAACTCTACAAGGCTTGCAAGGTACACCTCTGGCTTTGTTATGAACACCGAAAGCAAGGTGGATCGCTTCTTTAGTGGACTAAATCTGAGTATATGAAAAGCGTTGGCGATTCGAGACTTCGACAGTTATGAGAACATTTTATGTTGTGCCCTCAAGGTGGAAATGGAGATTGGAGACTCTCAGTGGTCTCATGGGCCTAGTGATAAGAAGCGGAATATGGAAAACAACATGGGTGGTACATCAAAAAAATACCATGATGGAAAGAATCCCAACTTTCACCTTTTCCAAAATTGTGGGAAGAAGCATCCTGTTAACTATTTGTAGGGAACCAAGAATTGCTTCAAATTTGGAATGTTTGGTCATCTAGCCAAGAACTGTCGAAGGGGTATGAAAAATCCCACTAATGTTGAAGAAGAAAAGAAGGTTCAGATCAACACTCAGCCTACAGTGCAGTGTTATAACTATAAAGAGCTTGGGAATTATGGAAACAATTTCCCTAAGCGAAGGGTTGTTAGAGGCAATCAACAACAACCTCCAAGGCAACAGGGATGGGCTTTTTCTATCACTACTACTGAGGTGGAACCAAAAAAGATGTGGTGACAGGTACTCCTATTATTCATTCAAGAATAGAGAACGTACTGTTTGATTCTAGTTCTATGCATTATTTCATATCTTGCAAGTCTAGTAGAACAATTCAAAGACCACCTCAAAATTTGTAGGAAAAGTTATATGTGAGAATAGGGAATGTGAAAATTATTGCATCCATGGTTTATAACTCCTTCCTGGTTAATGTTTGTGGGATGAACCTCCCAGAAAATCTTGTCATACATCCTTTAGTGTAATTTAATGCTATCTTGGGCATGGATTGGCTATCCTTGTACAAGGCCAACATCAACTGCCGGGAAAGGGAGATTACTCTCCACATCCCAAAGCATCCTCCGATTCTTTACAAGTTAATGGAGGAAGATGAATCTCCTTTTAAATCTTCATATCATGTGTGGATATTTCTTCCTTATGAGCATGAATACCTTGCTCAAATAATTATGACAAAGGATAGAATCATGCTTGAAGACATGCCTATCGTGAGGTATTACACTAATGTATTCCCCGAAGAGTTTCTAGGTCTTCCCCTAACCGAGAGGTTGAGTTCTCAATTGAACTTATCCCTATATCTCAACCAATCTCAAAGACACCTTACAGAATTCCCACCGAAGATCTAGAAGAGTTGAGGAAGCAGTTACATAAGAATATGGAGAGGGGTTTTACACACCCGAGTGCTTCACTGTGGGGTGCTCTAGTCCTCTTCATCAAGAAGAAGGATGGATCAATGCACCTATGCATTGATTATCGTGAGCTCAATAAAATCACTATAAAGAACAAGTATCCCCTTAAAAGGATATATGACTTGTTCAGTTAGCTATGTGGGGCCAGTTATTTCTCTAAGGTGGACCTTCGGTTGGGATACCACCAACTAAAGGTGAGGAAGTAAGATATTCCCAAGACTACCTTTCGAACAAGGTATGGACACTTGGAGTTCATAGTGATGCCCTTAGGACTCACTAATGCTCCAAAAATTTTCATGGATTTAATGAATAGAGTCTTTAGAGATTACCTTTACAAATTTGTGGTAGTCTTTATGGATGATATTATGATATACTCCAAGAGCAAGGAGGAAGATGAGGAGCATTTGAAAACTATGTTAAATACTTTGCGAAGGGAGAAGTTTTATTAAAAGTACTGTAAATGTGAGTTCATGATGGAGTAATTGTCATTCATAGGGCATGTTATCACTAGAAAAGGGATATTTGTGGACCCTTCCAAGACAAAGGCAATTGAAGAGTGGCCCATGCCAACTTCTATAACAGATATCCGTACCTTTTTGGGTCTAGGTGGGTATTATCGATGATTTGTTAATAAATTTTCATGACTGTCAAACCCAATGACCAAGATGACGTGGAAGGGAGTAAAGTTTCTCTGGACACCGGAATGTGATGACTGTTTCAAGGAGTTTAAAAGAGGCTTATCACTACGCCAGTACTTAAATTCCATACTAGTGGGGAACTCTTTGTGGCATATAGAGATGATTATAAGAAGGGATTAGGCTACGTGCTGATGAAAAATGATAAAGTGATCACCTATGCCTCAAGGCAGTTGAAAATCCATGAGCAAAACTATCCAACGCATGATCTGGAGTTAGCGGCTATGATATTTGCCTTGAAAATCTGGGGGAATTATCTCTATGGGGAGAAATGTGAGATATATAATGACCACTAGAGTATCAAGTATATATTCACACAGAAAGAGATTAATATGAACCAATGAAGATGGATAGAGCTCATCAAGGATTATGACTGCTCAATCCACTACCATCCCAGTATGGAAAACAAGGTGGCATATGCTCTAAGTAGAGAGGATCCGACATCTTTATTAAAGATGAGAATTGAAAAGGATTTGATCTTCTTAGATTTCCAAAGGAATGACATTGGAATAATTAAGGTAGGAACATCATCAATCCTTTCTCAAATGACTGCTCAAACACCCCTCTTGTAGAAAATAAAGGTTGCTCAAAGAAAGGATGTGGAAATTCAGAAAAGGGTGGAAGCAGTTAAAAATGGGAAATCCTATGATTTAAAAATTGATGAGGAAAGAGTTGTAAGATTTGGGACACGATTATGTATACCATCTGATCCAGAGATAAATAAGGAGCTATTGAATGATGCACAAAGCTCGACCATCTCTATCCATCCTGGGAGTACGAAAATGTATCATGATCTCTGAGAACACTTCTGGTGGGATAACATGAAGAAGGAGACTGTGGAATATATATCAAGGTGCTTGGTATTTCAGCAAGTCAAAGCTGAGCGACAAAAGTCCAAAGGTATGATGCAGCCATTGCCTATACCCATGTGGAAATGGGAAAATGTTACTATGGACTTTGTCACGGGTCACCAGAAGGCGTCAAAGGGAAATAATGTGATATGGGTTGTGGTTGACCGACTCACCAAGACATCCCATTTCATCACAATTTGGGAAGATCTCTCACTTGTAAACTTGCAAAGATATATGTTTAGGAAGTAGTGAGACTGCACGGTGTTCCACTCTCAATTGTCTCTGACCACGATTCAAGGTTCACATCTAAATTCTTGAAGAGTATTCAATATTCTTTGGGTACTGAATTAAATTTCAGCACGACCTATCACCCCCAAACTGATGGCCAGTCTGATAGAACTATTCAGAAAATTGAAGATATGATTAGATCCTTCTCTCTAGAATTCAGTGGTGGATGGGATTAACATCTCCCATTGGTTGAGTTCTCATACAACAGTAGCTTCCACTCAAGTATTCAAATGGCTCCATATAAAGATCTATATGGAAAGAGATGTAGAACTCCATCCTGTTGGGATGAATTTGGAGAAAGAAAGCTACATGGACTTGATCTTGTTCAAGAAATTACAGAGAAGGTTCAAGTCATCCAGAAACACATCCAAAATTCTTAAAGTCAGAAAAAGATCTATTTTGACAACCGTCAAAGGGATTTGGAGTCCGACGTTTGAGATAAAGTCTTCCTTCGAATATATACATGGAAGAGAGTCATGAGATTCGGGAAGAATGGGAAGCTAATCTCAAGGTATATTGGTTACTTTGAGATTCTTTACTATATAGGAGCTATGGCCAATCGGCTTGCACTTCCACCGAATATGGCTCGAGTTCATGATGGTTTTCATGTATCACTCTTGAGGAAGTACATACCTGATCCCTCATATATACTAAACTCATAGGTGGTGCAGCTAGATGATGATCTCTCCTATGAGGAGCAGCCAGTAAAGATTCCTGATCGGAAAGATAAGGTTCTACACAACAAGACAATCCTTCTTGTCAAAGTGTTGTAGAGGAACCATAAGTTTGAGGAAGCAACATGGGAGCTGGTGGAATCAATGAAGGAAAAGTACCCACATCTGTTTTTGGACTAGAATGTAAAATGAAATTTCGAGGGCGAAATTTCTTAAGGGGGGATGAATGTAAGACAAAATGTTTTTAATGGAAATTCCATTCTTATAAATATTCCACAAAATCACATAATAATGAACTACTAAGTGATAAGTGACCTTTAAATGTAAGTTCGTCACTTTTGTGTTTGGAATTTCGAAAATCTGGCATACACGGTTGTGTTTAAGATGTTTTTTGGAGTCTAATAAAAAAATAATACTTTTTGGTGAATAATAACCTACCCTAATGAATAGTAACATAACCTTATTAATAGTGGTATATCCTAATGAGTAGTAACCTTACCTATGGTGGTATAAAAATAATATTCATGTTGGAAGTTCGATATACCTATAGTTTAGAATGAGATAATGAATGCTTTAAGTATGGTTTTGATAATAAATTATTATTTTATTTAAATATTAAAATAATCATATTTAGAAAATTATTTTTGAAAAATGTACTTCGTTTTTGGATTTTACACGTCGAAAAATGGTTGGAGTAAATTTTTGGGATTTTTCTGAAATACTTTATTTTTTTTATGAATAGTGGAATACCGTAATTTACAAAAATAAGCTAAATAAGCTAATTATAGAGTCATGTGTGATGTTATGCTGATGTAATCCCACTAGGTTCGGGATTAAATTATAAAATTAATATACATGGTCATGCAAGACCCACTTTTCCTTGTCTTTTGGGGAAGTAATAAACTAAAGAATTTTATATTAAGGAAACCCCTCTCTCCTCCACTATAAATACCCTCTCTACTTACCTCTTTCCCTCACGCCTCTCAAGCCTTGTTCCTTGACAGATTTCTTCTCAAATACCCTCCCAATATCCTTAACCACGTCGAAGTCTTGCTGTTCCTTCGAAAATACCAAAACCAAAGCCCCTCATAGGGGTCTCAAAGAGAGGAGATCAAAGGGTAAGAACCCTCTTTTGTTTTCAAGTGTTTTGTTTTCATTTTCTTTCTTTCCTTATACCCTCTTCCACTTCCCTTATCCAAAAGGCATGAAAGTTCCATAATATAATATATTCTGGATGATAATCATGTTTATGGAAAATTTCAAGCATCATGCTTCCCATCCTCTCCCTCACATTCTAGAATTAAAACATCGCCTGTGATGTGTCAAATTATGAACATCATGGATAATGTGTTTTCAAATTATTTTATCATTTTGATTATGGTCATGAAACCATTTATGTTATGGTTGAACCAGATTATAATATATTTTATATGTCCTATTTAAGGTTCTGTAATCCTCATACTCTAATGATATAAAACAATAATACAAAACAAGTCAATTATGGGAATCATCGTTGCAATTAATTCAAGTGTTTATCATTAATGTTTAATGTAAGGGTTCTTTTTCACTCTAATTAACCAAATGAATATTGTAACCATTTATCGTAATAGATGTTCACTAATTTCATAACTTCAATTCTGGACAACCACTTTCATCTTACAATTTATTTGAACCTAAATACAATTGATCTGATCATTGAAACAAATGAAACGAACAGACCCGAACAATGAAATAGAAACTTGTAATCAATCAAAATGGGTATAAATGAACTTAAAAAGGTTATACTGAATCTTTAAAAATTATATAAGGTTCTAGAACTATTTATAAAAAACCTAATTTGACTATTCAGGTCAGTAATATCAAGTGGAGAATACCAACGGACCTAAGGTAAGGGATCCTCTCAATTTCACTCTTATTCAAGATTGCTCACTATGTTAGGACATGTTGTGTGTAATTATTAATTACGGGGTATGATTTTGCAACTACCCTATACTTCCCTCTTTATTTATAAGTGATGAGAAATCCCTTTCCTCTCTCACTAATCCCCCTCAAGTACTCCCGATACTATGACGATAATCCGTAAAGAATTGTATCTGAACTTCTTTTATTCCTTCAGGTTATCTTATCTACCTTGCTACCAAAATGATGTTATCTTATCTTTTCTTGTGAGTACTAAAAATTTTGTGTACACTTTCCAATTCTATTTATCATTACTCTTTCATCTCTTTCTTTCAGGGATATTCGTGATTTTATGTGATTCTCTCCTCATTACTTCTCGATAAGTGAACCAGTTTTAAGGGAACTTACCGAATTCTTTCCCATTATCAAGTGTACTCTATCCTATGTTTTAAGTCACCTTTTCCATATAAAATCAGTCTTTTTATTATAATAAGACCTCCTGTTGTACTTTTGGTTTTATAAAAAAAATATTATGCCTCTTTTCAATTTAAGAGATATTTGATGTTTTCTTTAACCGCACTAAAATGTTTTGACTCAATGATTCCTAAAAACTATTTTTACAAGTTATCACTTCAGTTTGTTATCTCTTGTCATGATTTATTACATTATTCATTATTAATGTCTATTTATGATTTAATTCCTTTCTTTTATGGATGGTTTTATGTTATGCCCCTTTTTATTATGCTTCATAATGTGATTGTGTGCCCATTTCCTTCCTTGGGTACTCTTATGTTTTTATATGATTAAGGTTCTTTATGTGGCAAGAATATACATGAATAAGTTTAGATGGGTGCTCATAGGTAGTTCTCCAATGAATTGGGTAAAGTTGAAGTCTCATGAGAAGATTATGGGTAAACGGTCCGAGCAGTTAGCATCGGCTTGTGCTACTCTGGGAAAGAAGATTGGCGGTTAGCCTTGAATCATACCAAAGTATTGTTTAATGTTGCTTCCACATCTCTATGAAACTATGCTTATATAATCTCATGCTTATATAATCCCATGATTATTTTATCCCATGTTTTTATGATCCTATGTTTATATGTTATGATTCCATATGTTTCATGCTTCCAATATCATTATGTCAAGCCTCCTAACTCATGTGCTTAAAGATTATTCTTATGTTCTTTCCCTTACTGGGATTTTTAGCTCATCCCTTTGTTCATGTGTTCCCCAGGGTACCCTATGTAGATGTAAGGGTTGAAAGGAAGATAAGAGCTCATTATGAAGATTAAATAAAGAATTTTTTTCCCATGTTTTATGTTATATGTACCTAGTCTTCCACGACACTAGACATAATGATCCTTTTCTTGTAATCTGATGATGAATTATGTTTAAAATCATGAAATGTTATTTGTAAAAGTCTAGGGTCTCTATAACTACCTTTTTATAAATCAAAACACAACAATACCTAGTACTAAAGGAATCACATAACAATATATACATTATAATATCCTCTGGAAATATAAACATAGGAGCACTGATCAACCACATATCTAACTCCTAGAAAGAATTTTGAAATTGTTAGTCTGTATGAAATGTTTCATCTTCCCTGTCAATGAAGTAAAATGTGATGATATCCTAGATAAATCAGTCGTAAATATTATATAGTAGCCTAAAAACCCAAGGAATCTTAACACCTCCATCTCACTATTGGGATATTCCCAATCTAGTACTACATCATCCTTCACGGGAACCACTGATACTCTATTAGATGAGATGACATATCCCAGAATGTTGACCTCTTGAATATTCAATCAACATTTAGAGAGTTTCACATATATATGGTTATCACATAGTAAGTCATGTACCATCCCTAGTTGTCTCTCATGATCCTCCATGGTCTCTGAGTGTAATAATATATCATCTATGGAGACCACTACCAACCGGTCTAGGAAAGGATGAAATTATTTTCATGAATCCCAGGAACACAAAGGGGGTGATCATCATGATTAAATACATCACCTAATACTCATAATCAATATAGATAAATATAAATGAAACAATAGGTATATACCCATCATGTAATCAACGCTAATGATAACCTAATTTGATGTCTACCTTTGAGAACAATCACGCCCCTCTCATCTAATCAAGGAGGTTTTCATTCCTCAGTAGTGGGTACATATTCTTTATGGTTACATAATTTAGATGATAATGATCACAAAATTTATGTGATGACAGTAAGAACACAACCTCATGCTCCCATGTAACTTCTTGGAGATAAATATTGTGACTTCCTATGGTAACACACTAGGTTTAAAAAATTCCTTCCCCTGCAAACCTGTCAACTACAACTGTTCCTCATGACGCTCTACTAGAGCAATCAGATATTCAAATGAAAACATTAGGTCAATACATGGGTGAAAGTAAATGTAAATTTATATCTATTGATGGTGTGGTAAGACAAGAACATCCTTAGGAAACACATCCTCATACTCTAGTATAACTACAAGAAGTTGGCATCCCAAGGAATCCACTCCTCTAATGATAATAATATCCAACTAGTGAGTAATTAGTTTTACCCTCCAATGATAAATTCATCCTCTTCTTGGTTTTCTTTCTCACTAAAAATGTAAAACAACGATCTTCCATTTTGTATAAACTTAATACTCTACTTGAAATTGTATATCTGGGCATGAATTTTGGATATCTAGTCCATAAAAAAGATGATATCATAAGGCCTCATTACTTCTACAAACATATCCCATAGAATGCTCTATCCTCTAAGAGTCAGGTCACACCATTAGCACTTATGTGTTACCAGTAAATCCCCTCCATTTAGAGTCATTAAGTGGAAGGATTAGTCCGAATACTCAATTGTCATCCCTAGTTCATTAAGTAGTAATACTATATGAAAATAATGTCTCATTCATGTGTGTCTTAGTACAAGTAGTAGATTTTATGACAGAAATCATACTTCTAATGATCCCATAATCCTTTGGGTTATAGGCCTCCACTACCTACAATTTTCCTCACCCATGCCCACTAGTTCCCAAATCCTGGAAGAGTACACCTAAGGGTGGTGCTGGTAACAGATCAAAGCATCCTCCACCTTAAATTAATCTTTATGATCTTATTATACATCTATTACCCTATAGACCTCCCATTTACTATTAATTCATACTCCTAGGTGGTCTATCCAATTACACTCTATTAGTTGCACGGCTGGTTGAACAGTATAGTTTGAGATGTCACTAACCATCTTAGGAGTATAACATCCTCACTATTGAATGAGTTTAACCGTTCTTAGAGCCCTAATCTATAGACCCTATATTCAGATATTTCCTTCTAAAACATATCACTTGTTCGGATCTGTACATATTCCATCAGCTACCTTCGACCAAAGTCCCAGCTCTTTTGTTCCCACTACTGGCACCCACTATTGGCATCTTCACAGTAAAAAGATCTCTACTAACAAAACACCCAACAACACTACAAATGGATTGGAATAGAAATATGTATCTCACTATCTAGAATATAATTTCATAAGTCTCACTCAAATTTCCTCCAACCCAAGAGCCTGTAAACTAGTTCCCTAAGACAAGTCATCAAATGACCTGAAGTGTGCCTCCTCATACGCCAGAGCTTTCTGACTAATGGGGAGGGCCTAACAAGGCACGTTGGGATAGTATACCCAATTTACTAGAGTAATCTATAGAATAATACAATATAAATAATGGAAAAATATGAAATAATCAATAACATTCATAGAAAATCATATACCAAAACTAGGTATAAATCAGAATTCAACATTAAACATGTCATGACATGCTGATAGTGCCAATGTGAATAAAACCCAAAATAAATATAAATAGATAAATACCAAGAATGGGTCCCAAATCAATGACTTAATCCTTATCCATTCATATTTCAAGCCCAAATCATCATCCTAGAATAGGGCCTTTTCTCCCATTTTAACCTACAACCATGAAATATGCTCGGGTACCCATTAGTGGCCCGAGCGATGTGTGATTACCTAACACAGTAGGGCACACCAACGATCTCTACAAAATATCTAATCTAATATATTGCCCATGAAAGTATGAAATAAATGTTAATGCAAAAAAACTTGGTAGGAATTAGTTAAAAAAGTGTATCCTAATCATTTATGTAACTATTTTTATATTCACCTATTATTATTCTTATTTACTTAATTCAATATCTTCATGTGTTCCATGGGTTAGGAATATAAATAATCTATATCGTAGTCTAAAGAAATTAATCACTATGTATAATGAGATAACACATGTCCATATCTCACTATGAATGAACACTTCACATTAATACATTATCTTCACCATGAGACCATGGTATGGGTGGAATGAAACTATTAGGGGAATAGATCCTTTATCCCCTTCCATAACCCTTAAATTTTGGGTTGGTGTTTGTAGCCTCAATGTAACACGACCCGGGGGGGTGTGAAACAACATTTCAATAACCCACACTTATATTCCATTTTCAAATTATTATTTAACCATTCATCGCACACATACCATATCACAATTAATAAAAATTGCAATAACATTCCATAACCATCAACATAGAAATTAATACAATTCCATAAACCATTATGTATATTCAACAATTCCTTTTGAGTAAGAAATATTCACCCATTACCAATCAATATCCCATATTGACCATTTATCATTTCACTAGAAGAATTATTATATCACATAACACAACTAGTTATTACATTAAACCCATTAGGTAAACCCCATAATTCCAATGTATTAACCCATTCAACGTATTTATCAATTCCCTTATGCAAACCCATTTACATGCTCTTCAATTCACAATCCATTTGCAATTCAATAGGTTCATCATTTCATATACACTAATCATTTCATACATTTCAAAATAATTCACAAGACATTAAACAGTATCTCAATTAACTCATTTATCATTCATAATCCTTACACCGTCGACCCATTACCCTTTTTCAATTTTATAGTACACATAACCCATTGATATTGAACCCAATAAACACTTTTACCATTAATAACCCTAGGAACGACCATAATTATTCAATTTTAACTCAAACAACCATATATGAATCTAATTCATGCATTCTAAATTATCACACATCAACTCTGCACTTAACCATAACAATTTCTAGGTTCAGGAATGTCAGTGCACCCCATGGGTGGCCTTAAATCATTTTGGTCATCCTTAATGCATCCAACACGGTTCCTAAAAGGAATAAATAATTATTTATCCAACAAATATACTACATCTCACTCAAGGTGATAAATTCATAAGAATAGGGAAGCAATATCTCAACACACACGAACAAATATTTAACAAAACTATGGGATATAACTTGTAGACCACCTACCTCGAATCTGATGATGAACACACTCATACTCATAGCCTTAGAACTTGATTAAAACACCCCCCTAAAGGTTAAAACAATGATATAACATAAATATAGTTTACTTTATATTTTTAAGAACATGGGAGAAACTATGAACCCTAATCCTAAAAGTAGAAGCGAGGGATGCGATAGACATACCCAGAGCTTCTATCAACAACCAATGGAACTCCAAATGGATTAGAAACAAAGGAGATCAACCCCATGGAAGAATTAGTAAAAAATGGGGAATCTATAGGGTTGGAGGAGGACGAAATTGGGGAGGAATCAGATGGATATATTAAAATCCCAAAATTTAATTTTTGTAATTTTCATCAACTTTACAAGGGCACCTGGTTCCCCTGAACATTTTTACAAACCATGCGCAATTTGTGTGCTAGATACTGTTCAAGGAAATATTGCTTGTACTATTACATGGGAAGGCCGTAAGGTTTTCTAGTGTATGTTTCAACCATGCATTAAGCCTTTATCCAACACTACATGGTTACATGGGAATACCACACTATTTTATTAATCATGTCCCTACTCTGCGCCTTTCACAGATTAGTCTGGTTCACCCCTTTCCCATGTCCCAAACCATTGGAACACCCCTATGACCCTAAATAATAACCAAAACCATTTTATTAGCAAAAAATGAGAGATAGAAAATAAAATTTTATCAAGTACATACTTTCACGAAGTCGAGGATATTACAATCTACCACCTTATAATGGATCATCCTTGAGTCGCGCTCGCAAGCAACATTAAGCTTCCGAAACAAGGATGTCAGGCCATTAGGCCTGCCTATCCATTTCCATTTTTAAAATTTCTCATTAAAAAACACAATGCACATAGTACATGAATCAATTAAATGAAATTTCCCACTAATTATTTATCTATAAAACCCCCATCAAGAACTGAATACCCATCCTATGATGCATCGACTTCAACCATTCCTAACCACTACAACTCCTCATGAAATCGTTGGAAACACTTCCTAACTCATAGCACATGGAAGAATTGAATTCCATACCCTACCCTCATGGAGGAACCAATCAATACCTCATCCCTTCAATCCACTTCATAACTCATGACTAGAAACAATTGGTTCCATTTTACCCAGTCTCGACACACTAAAGGACACCAAAATTCGATATCACCACAAAGGGACAAACAGTCTTCCCAACCACATTTTCTAAATTATGTTAACTTAGTCCTCATGTCCTGAATATCTATTTCCATAGTTTTACATCCAAAATGAATCCAACACTCTCAATTTATTCAACTGATTAACTTGTACCAAATCTCAACGCTAGGGATAACTCACCCAAAATGGTGATCACTTGAGTCCTTCTAAACCGAAACTCCTATCAAGCCATCAACCAACTAATTATACCTTATGGTTCTCCCCATTGTATTCGATTACATGGCACCTCCACTATCAACAGGAGGCCACCAGTATCTAAACTCAACTTTCACATCATTCCTAATGCACTGATTGAGTTAATTTATTGACTTCTCGTAGAATCTCGTCATCAAAGCCTCATGACCCTCCAAACCATCATCGGGCTACACCTTCCCAACCGACACTCCAAAAAAATCACCCATATCATTCATACAATAACTAAATAAGGCATTGTTCTCACTCAAACCCATTATGAAATTTGAAACATAATTGTCACCCCAAAAAAATCCACCGAAGGTTATATACATCGCCGGCATATGGCCCCCCACTCCTAGCCGAGTCGAGCTATCTTAGGCTGACTCAACATGGAATTATAAGATTAACAATTGACATAAAACTCCATAACATTGAAAAAGTGACCTCAATCATAAATAAATCCTAATAGCACCCAAAGATACCTACATGGTTCTACTCCCAATTTTGTCAGAGTAATTGAACCCAACCTCTTTTTCCATAACTCTTGTCATGTTTTACCATCCCCCTCAAACGACTTTAATATAGGCACCTTGAATTTTATTTGGAACTGACCTGATCCCAAATAAATCACTTGGATCACACATCCACTATAATCAAGGACCCTCTGGATTCTCTGAGAGACCCAATGTGCACCTCATGGGTTCCTCATCAGCATCCTAGTGCCACTACATTTACTTGATTTTCACCTCTCCACATCTAGTAATGAATAATCACTCCACCCTTAGTAGTGTCATTACCATTTATCTCTACAAGGGATTCCAACCACCATGGCTTACACTCGACCATAATCTAAACCCAAAAATTTAGACATGGTTGTCTTGATTTTCCCTCAATAAGAAAATTAACTTCACCTAGATCCCATTCCTGACTTCTGTGAACAACACCCACATTGTTTTTATCCACTCGGTCCATCCCAATGACCTCACCAAAAATCGTTGATGGTGTACATCCCGACATCCATCTTCACATATTCATCCTCCATGAGAATATACTATATGATGTGTATCATCCAACCAAAACACCTTCAAGTTGGTAGGCATAATCCCAAAGTTTCTCAATAAATCTGGAAGGATTCATGATATTTGGAATGAGTATCACTAGTTGAGGTATTCTAAGAAGTTTTAGAAGAACACCCCCACCAACGTATCCCACATTGATATCACCTACCACTATGGGACACTATGTCCTACCAAGGATCTCATGTTTCTCTTCTACATACATTTCATCAACACTTAACCACTACTGCTCCATGACCATCCTCTAAGAAATCATGAACCAACAATCTCATATGGAACTAGTTTCACCACACTACTCAAATTATTTTGGTTATTCTCTGACAGTTAACCAGTAGATCACAATATTTTCTCGCAAGAAAACCTTTACTTCAGCATATCCCAACACCCAATCACTTTCCTAACCATGAATCCTAGTTAGTAGGCCTCATCATCTTGGATCCATCCTCTTTATCATACCCAAAAACAAACCATTCATACATGCAAGCTCAGTTATGTGACCACCATTTAATAGGTATCACATTTAGAACAAAATCATCTAATTGTTTCACATTCACCCATTCCACTTCCACTAAAAAACAACAATAAGACCTCCATTCATATTCATACAAATTGACAGGTCAGACATTCATATGACACAACCCTTCAAAACAAACCATTCATATTATTACAAGAACTAGGGTTCCCTTATGAATGTATTAGGGCACAACTATACCATTTACTGAAAATTGATGGTACTCATTACATCTCAATTACACCTCTGAAACATCTCCCATACTTCATATTCCAAGCCACCAGAATTTCTAGGATAGCCTCTTATGAGGTCACCCTTGAATTTCCAAAATCTATCAACACCTATCCACTTCTTGAGTCACATAACCATCCATAAATCATCTCATTTATCCCTCTACATCAAAATCACATTAATAGATGTTCTCTATATCCCACTGTTAAGTTCCAAACATCCACCTATATGAATCATACACCAAATTCACTAGGAACCTCGTATGAACTCTCTCTTATCTCACCTTGAAGGTGAATGATACAAACTCCCTAAACTGGAGTCACAAAACGAAAAATCCATTGTTCCTCTCACCAAACCATACACATCTAGGAACAATTAAAATAGTTCATGTGAATGGAACTCTCACCTATGTTCCAATATACATTGTTCCTAGAACACCAAATGACCATTTACTGTAGGATCCACACCAAGGGTAACCATACAAATTCATTGGCACTACAAGCCAAACATTCCCTCTGGGACTCAAAACACAACACACATGGTCCATACTCACAAATTCACTAAAAATCAGGCACTATCTTCAAGGTCCATCGTGAACTCTGTACAATCATTACCAAAAAGGATTTCCACACTCACATTTCTGAAGAATGTCTCATGACTTAAAGGCCACAACCTTATCGAGGGTGACCTAAGCACAACTCCTATTCCATATCATAACTAGAAATGTATCACAACCCAAATCCTGGTTCTGGAACTATAACACTCTCGATACTGAAAACCACCCATTCAAGGTCAAATTGTCAACACAAGGAATGACCACTACTTGACTCGACTAAAGTTATCATAATTACACATCATTTTTCTAATAAAATTCACCATTTTGGATGTCAATAATTAACATTTTAAACTCCCATTCACCCAATGTTTTGAAGTTCCTTACCTTATTCATGACCATAATAAAAAACATTCTCCTCAACAAACACTCTGATGAATGATCAGCAGAGTTAAACCACATAGGGAAAAGAACATATAACTTTAACCATAAAAAAACCATTTTGCATACATTATCCAAAAAATCATCATCACACATAGAAAACTAAAATCTACCATACCTACCATGGGTCTTGGGCAACATGGGGTTACTAATTTACTTGATCACATGTCTTTAGTCAAAATCCCCTTTTTAAAACATTTCGACATTCAAAAAGAAAATGTTTTCTCTTAGGAACATTCCCCATTTCAAAAATTGTTACAATCATAATTTTAACTCATTTGAAATATTATTAGAAAAATCCAAAAACTATTTTACCATCACTCTAAAATGTTTCTCTTTTAGACACCATTCAGTCTTTATAATTTATAAAACCCAAACTCCTGACTATATCATAACATGTCCTTACACACACTATTCCCCGACTATTCATTTTCATTATATTAATTTTTTCACTTTCATTACCATTATTAGAAACCATTTTCTTAAAAAATATTGGGAAATAAAATGAATTCCACTCCCTATACCCAAAACACCCATCATGTGTATTACTATCATGATGCATGCCACCTATAATTATAGGTCCTAAAATGATACATGAATAAAAAACCACATGTCATTATATCTATGATCAAAATATAATAAATTAGTCACATCACACAACATGTGCATCACCCAATTATGAGATATCATTCAATTGTATCAATAGAAATAAAAAAACTAATCCTTCCCTAGATAACTTGTTTCCCCCTATAGAAGGGTTAGCTACATCAAAGCATGAGTTCATTACCATGTTCTGAAACATCCTAGCCTCCAATATACCATCTATAAATATTAATAAAAAATAAATAGAAAGGAAATTCCTCTAATACCACTTTTTAATGCCCCAAGCCTAGGAGCCACTAAACCAGTTCCCCAAGACGAGTCGTCACATGACCTCAAGCATGCCACTCCGTAAACAAGAGAATGTCGACGTGTGGAGAGAGTCTAATGAGTCAAGTGGGGAGACTATACACTCTTTATCAGAGTAAGGAAAAAAATAAAACAATTTATATAATGGGAACAATATGAAATATCCAATAACATGGCTAGACAAGCATCTCCCAAAACTGGGTAAAAATCACAATTCAACCTTAACCATGTCATGACATACTAATAGTGGAAATTTGAATAAAACCCAAAATAAATGCAAATGTATATGTCCCTATACTGGTTTATGACCCTATGTTTTGATCCTCATCAATTCATTTTCCAAGCCCAACTCAACATCCAAGTATTGGGCCTTTTCTCCTATCCAAACCTACAATAATGAAATCTTCTCAGGTACCCATCGGCGAACCAAGGAGTGTGTGGGTGAAAAACTCAATAGGACACCACCAATAGTGTCTAATATTATGTTTTATAATAGGTTGTGTAAATGAGTATGAAATAAATTAGAAGGTAAATAAAAAATTACAAATCGATTTCCATTAGTTAACAAGGTGTATCCTAAACATTTCTATCATTATTACTATATTCACCACTTATCCTTCTTATTTACATAGTACAATATCTCTATGTGCTCCATGGGATATGCATAAACATCATATACACCTATGTCTAAGTCAATCAATCACAATTCATAAGGGTATAAGTCAAGTTCCTATCTCACTAGGGATGGACGCACCACATCAACACATTATCATCACATTATACCTTGATCTAGGTGGAATGAAACTATTACATGAATAGATTTTTGTTCCCTTACTAAACCCATGAATTTTGGGGTGGATTTTGGAGCCTTAATCTTACTCGAATCATGGGAGTATAACCCCATGTCAATACCCCACACTACCAAGCCATGTTAACTTGTTTATTTAATCATTCAACACACACATACCACATCAGAATCAATACAAATAGCAATCACATTCCATAACCATCAACATAGGAATTAATATTATTCTATTACCCATTATTTATATTCAAAAATTCCCTTTAATTATCCAATATTCTCCCATTACTATTCATTAGCACATATTTCCCATTTATCATTTTACTAGTACAATTCTAATACCACATAGCACAACCTCTTATTACATTCAACCCATTAGGTATACCCCTTAATTCACATGTATTAAACCATTCAAAATATTTATTAATTACCTTATACAAACAAATTTACATTCTCTTAAATTCACATGCCATTTCAAATCCAAGATGTGTATCATTTCAAAAACACTAATCATTTTTTATATTTTAACATAATTCGCAAGACAGTAGACATTATCTCAATTAACCCATAGAATTCATTTATCATTCATAAGCCTTAGAACATCAACCCATTACCCTTGATACATTTCATAGTTTATATAACCCATTGGTATTCACCCTAAAAACCTCTTATGAAATTACTAACCCTAGTAAAAACATTCATTATTCCATTTCAACTAAACTAACTATATCTGTATGTTCTCTATGATTTATACATTATCACACAACAACTCTACACTTAACCATTAGAATTTCATGGTTTGTGAATGCCGGCGCACCCCATTGGTGTCTGTAAATCATTCTAATCAATTTCAATGCATCCCATAGGGATCGTGAGGGGCCTGAATAATTATTTATCCATCCAATATAGAAAATATTACTTATAGAGATAAATTCATAACAATATTGATGCAATATCTCAAAACACATGCACAAATAATTACCAAACCTATGTGATCTAACTTATAGACTACCTACCTTGAATATAATAATGAACTCACTCATACTCAAAGCCTTAGACCTAGACTCAAGCACCCCATTAAGATTTAACATGCGATCCACCAGAAATAGAGGTTTTTTGAGATTCAGAAGAATATGGGAGAAACTACAAACCCTAATCCTAAAAATGAAAATAAAGGGATGTTATATACTTACCTTGAACTTTGATCTGCAATTAATGGTTCTCCAAACAGTTTAGAAACAATGGAGATAAACCCCTTGGAATCTTGGGTTAAAATAGGGCATCTCTAGGGATATAGGATGGAGAAATGGTGGATAAATTGTATAGACATCTTAAAATATCATAATGTAATTTATTTTATCATCTTTACATGGGCACATGGTTTAATTAAATAGGCACAAACCATGTTCAATCCATTTTACTAGGAATTATGGGTCACATAGTTACATGGTAAAGGTGAATGGTTTACCAGACCATGCCTCGGCCATGCAACACACATCTTCCCAAGGTTTCACATTTACATGGAAATTCCATACATATTTCTTAACATTGCAGTAATTGTGCACCTTGCCTAGATTAGCCCAATTCTCTCCTTTACTGTGTCCTGAACCATTGGAACACCCCTAAGACTCGACTTACTCCATGGAAACATTTTATTAACCAAAATTGAGAGATTTAAAAAAAATTAAAAAGGGACATACTTACATGACGTTCAAGATCATATATCAATTATGAGATAAAATGATTATAAAAAATATCTATCAATTTTCACGAGACATTATAGAATCTTGATGAATACACATCCATAGTCATGTAGTCCTGCTGAAGTTACAAATTATCTTATATTCTCACTACCCACACCATATCTAGAGGGAACAGTTCTTTAAAAAAACATAAAATATATCAATGATTGATTCATCCCATCATATAAAAGAGTCACTCTTCCCCATCATCACCCCCCTGATCCACGAAGATGACTCACCTATAGGACAACCATCTAGTCTATAGGTGTTCAAATTAGGTGAAATACTCCCCTAAATACCATTTTCGAGTCCTCAAATGCCTGGTTATATATCTCACCCCAAAACCGAAGGGTTCATTATCAATGAAACTCAAAAAATGTTCTCATCCTATATGAATCATCCATATGTACATACAAAACAATATTCTACTTGATGGATGGATGTATGGATGGAACACCACATAGAGGTACCACCACATAAATAGGTCCCCATATCAAAGTCGTGTCACTATGTAGATCATCCTAACAACCCTTTTTCATAATCCATGATTGAAATTATCATGGAGGTATTCTAAAATAATCAAGATGTACTGCTATCATGCTTATATCTAAAGATATAACTCATGAAAGATATGGAAACCACAATCGTTTCCTATATGATGCATGTACCAATGTTTTCCCTAAAACTAGTTTCTACAGGTACTGAGTCAACAAGTAATTTATCAGAGTCTTAGTGAATGGATACTTCATCCACTGCACCGACACTATATTATCAGGACCAAGATCTGAAATAAAACACTATAGAACTGTTTCAATAAATCCCAGTCTAAATCTCACTACTACACAATCTCTAAACACAATTACAAGGGAGAAAAAACTCTAATAACATTTTTTCATTACCCAAACCATGGGTCCCACTTGTATAGTGATAATTCATGTGAAAAAAATCCCAATCCTACCTCCAATAGAAAATGGTCAAGAGAACATTCTGAGTAGGCATATACCACATATGGGAGTCATTAGCCTATGGTACATGTATGTACACACGCATCTCTAACACCATAAATGAAAAAGTACGTATAATAGAAAACAAGGTATTCATACATCTAAAAACCAAAATTAGAGAATGAATACAATAATTGGAATCATAATGAGTGAAATAATATCTCCCCAAAAACTATAAGGAATACAATCATTCAATAATAAAGGGACTAGAATCAAACATGACACCTATTATGGTCCATGTTTTTCCTAGACTATTTATTCCCCATATTTTCTTGGTCCTCCAAGGACCCCATAAAACATCTCGTATTCTTCATAATATATGGAATTTTCAAGAAGAGCTCACACAAGGGTGAGTATAACAATACCCAGTATGAAACCCTAAAATAAAAAATAATGTAACCAATAGAGTAGTATTCTCATCACAAGGGTGTTTTAATAAGAATATGATACACATAATAATGATATCCAGCTATACTCATGACAAACACTTTGTCATAGGGTATGGCCACAACTCCAAAGCGAGCCTAGTATTGCTGCTAAGGAAACAAGATAACACATTCCTGAGAGAACAAATGACACAAAATGTATAATAATGATGGTTAACATCTAAGAGGTCGTGATTAATATGACCTTCCAAAAATAATTATTTTCTGTAAGTGAAAAGAGAATGATACACATCTAGGGGATCACACCTAATTCCAAGGGGGGCACTGTAAACACTATCTGAATTAACCATCTATGTATAGGATCAATACCCATGTAATTTGGTTCTAATGGTACTCTAAATACCACTAATATTAGATGATATGATAAGGGATCCCACCCTAGACCTCATTGGGGATTCATTAAATCTATCCATGACTAATCTTATAGAGTGTGTCACATTATATGCACAAGATATGATACCTCACTCTACCATAATGGGGAATAAACCAAGGAAATTCCCCATTATGAAACAAGTACATACTAAATTAAATAATGGTACTCAAACTATTCTATAGAAATTACAAATAGTGTACAAGTATTACAAGGAATGTATTACCATTATGTATTTGACCATGTTCTCCAACTTGTGCTTGTGTACCACTTGTCATTCATCTGTACTAAGTTGTGTATGGGTACCTAGTCGTGTTAGAGTAATGGTTCATGCCCATTTCCTCTATTTGTGTCCATATATATGGACATTTACATGCTCGTGTAACCTAAATGTACACTATGACTCACCAATCAAGTCACATTGAGAAGGAGTGCTCAGTCTCACTCATAGGGAAATGAAATGTTTTGCACCTACTTCATGATGGCGATAGGCAATGGGAATTTTACTCCCCCTATGGTGGGGGAGGGACCTCAATCATCCTTAAATGTAGTGGAATCATTATGTTATCCCATTTCCAATATGAAAATACTTCCTCTATTACCTCAATACTCTCTATTTCATAAGGTTCCCAGTTTGTAAAAAAGTTTCCCTAACCTCCTAATCTCGTTCATGGATTTTATTGTTCCTTTAGCTCTCCCCAATCAGACATTGATCACTCGTTTCTCAATGATAAGGCCTTTTGTGGATTTATTTGACCATTTTGTGTTCTATTCCAATAATATTAAAGATAAGACTACATTAGGGTTTCTCGATACTATGAAAATCCTAATTCAGTTCACATCGAAAGACATATTGATTAGTGTTTTTGATTTTTATCACTATAGATACAATGGGTCCTGAATCACTCACTTCAAATGGACCAATGTCTTCCACATGAGGCGCGACCCTTCCTCAGTTCTGATTTGGGTGATATTTCTTAAAATAACTTTACCATTTTAAAATCCTTAAATCTATAGGATTCTAGGTAAACTTATAGGTAGGTTCTTCTATTCTGACAGCTGAACCTCATCTCTTTTCCGTCCTACTAATCCTCATCCTTCTGTGGAAATCGATACCTCAAGGACACCTCCTAATTTGGTTTGGATAAAGTAGAAGAGTAATTTTATTATAGAGAAAACAATTATGAATCTTGGGTTGATTTCTATTCAGTGTGTAGGAAAATGGTCCACTCATCGGTGGTCTGTAGGTGTGAGTTTAGACAGTCAGTTATGCAGGTTGGTAAAGAAACAGTAGCCAGCTACAAGTCTCCTGCAACCAGGGTTGTTGTAGGTTCCCCTGTTCAGGGATATGTGGATGTCAAGACTGTGTAAAAGGTATTAAAAAGTGATCCTAGGGAAGGGAATCCATTGGTAATTGAAATCTTCAGTCAGTTTAGGAAGCACATAGATGATCCTCATCCTTCTGAAAAATCTTTTTTGGAGAAGTTGATTTCAATGAAGTGGAAGGAGGATAATTCTTCTATGGAACCTCAAATGGTGTATTTTTAAGGTTGAAAGACTCCCTTGGGCACATAATATATGGATTTGGTGTCCCTAGGGAGAGGTATTAGTGCTGGAGGCCAGGAAGTGATCTCTAATAAACAATGGGAGGTTAATACTACAAGTTATAATTCCTTGAGAAAATATTTAGGGGGTTCATAATTTATTATGAAAAGTCCTAGTATAGAGGTGTAATACATTGAGTTGGTTAATTACATTGAAAGATTTTAATTAATGAACTCGTTTAAAAGGTTGGGGATTTTTCGGCAAGGCCATCCATGGATGGACAAAAGTTCTTCGATAATGAGTCTAGTGTAGGTGAAATAGAGGAAGAGGTTATATGTGATATTCCCTCGAGCAGGAGTAAAAACACGATCTGCAAAGGCATTCCTTAAGAGATGAAGTGTTACACTTGATTTCGCTTCCAATGGAGACATTATCATCGAATATGATTAAAGGAAAGTAGATAGATAGTGATGAAACATTTCTAAAGTGGAAGTCTGGTGATGTGTTTGATCAATCCTTGGAATTTATTTTGAGCTTGGAACAATAAGATTTTGAATATGTTTTGTCACTCAATCCTACTAAATAGGAAGATTCCAAAATGATGGTGATGTTATTGAGGGGTAATATCAATGAGTAGAAATATACATGGATCGAAAACCAGGACCTGGTTCTTATTGGGGGATTCAATAATGAGAATATCATACATGAGAAGTACATATAGTCATGAGATAAGTTGGCATTTCAGTTTCTGGAGCTGTTAATGGTTGAACTGGACACTCAGGTAACCAACATCTCTTGGAAATTTTATAGAGATATTAAATCTAATAGGTTTAAATTATCCTTCAATGACTCTTTTATTTCAATTTTTTGGATGAACTCAGGGTTTGACACATTTTCCTTAAAAAAAATTGAATGATAAAAATTTAATTTTCAGTCATGTCACATGGCATGTGGTAATTTCCTATACACGTAAATCATGGCACCACATTAGGAGGACTACATGGAGTGTCTCATTTAAAAAACATGCAATGTAGGTAGGAATGTATCATTTTATCTATAGTGTTCTATGTTTCTTCACATATTCCTCTATATCTTGGTATATCCATGATACATGTCAATGATCACCAATCTAGTTGACCATGCTTTATTTTCCTCTTTTTGATGAATTACACCATCTAAAATGATAGATAATCGACTCCCATCACACCATTCCACACATAAAACATCAAATCATAATCTAGATTAACCAATTTAGATTTTATCACCCGCTTATCAACCAAATTTTTCATCATACCTTTATCAATCCACTAATCTTGAACTGAACCCAATGTTATTATTTGTCGCATAAAAGAATAGTCAAGCCTCGATCAGATACCAATTATTCATTAAACTGCCGACTAATGAAATTTTTGACAATGAAAGTGTAAAAAATAGGGAATGAATCCATGAAAAACAAAATAGAAATAAATCAAAATTTTTTATTTGTATTTTAATTGATCTGATTATATTAGAATAAAGAATGTAGATAAATGAATAAATAGAATCAATTCCAAATATTATATGATGTTAAAACATAACATGCAATTCATATATCGAGCCGAATATCAATCTATTTGAAGGATTTATTTGAGTTCTATGTGAGATAATTAGAAACAAAATAAAAAACACAAAGTAACATCCTAAATATAGTTAGAATTATTTTTTATAAACAATGGTACTGTATCGTCATTCATGAGATCCCCAGACATCATTCTCCCTCTAATCACCAATCACGATCCACTGTAGATAGGCCAAGAATGCTTCTACAATGGATAATCTCTCAATCACTTGGGTCATATAGCTAACCCTAGGGATTTATCGTAAACACATTTTTATATATTATAAATTTATAAAATCATTAATTATAATTTTTTAAATAAATATGATAATTTATTTAATTATTCCACATATGATAGTGCCCAAGACAATCATCTAATTTGAAAAAAATATTATTTTGTTCCTAGAAGAATGCCCACATTCTAGATTCAATAAAAATATCATATTTCTGAACATTGACACTATTCATGTTTTATTCTACTGTTGAAGTAAAATATTACCCACAAAATATTAATAAATTTAATATTTTAATTATATCCACACCGAGTTCACATGACCTCAAAATCTCACGTTGTCTCATTACATACATCAGAAAAGTATTTTTAGATACTTTTAAAAAAAATTCATGTAAAATTAGATATGTTAAACACGATCAGCAGAAGTTATGGTCATTTCATGTACCTTGTGACTTTTTTCATCCTATAAAATTATCCTACTATCTTCATTGAATTGACAAACCATATTTTCCATTAGTGTTAATAAAAAAATTTCATGGTCCTGTTGGAGGAAATTCTAGTTTACTGTGAGAATGAGTAAGATAATGTGTTTCATTTGAGACATTTTTTGGAAATCCTAATGGATAACTGATGGTATAATTTTTTTGAAAAGAAATTCCAATTCTAGATATAAGAAGTTATGTTCCTAGGACTCATGATCACTAAATAATAAATCTAATTTTATCTTAAAACGGTGATAACTATTATGTCATTGGAGGATCAATAAAATGACTTTAATATTATAAGATTATGGGTTTGGAAGGGTATTATTTGTTTTCCATAAATGATTTAAAAAAAATCATTTCCTTTAACTTCTCTCATTTAGAAAGGGGTGATTTTTTGGGACACAAAGTGTCTGGTATCCTTAAATGAACTAAAGAATCATTTGACATTAACACTATTTTTAACTTTACAAGTGGCTATTTAGTTCTACATAGTTTAATGTGATGCTTTGGGTGCATGTTTGGGCCATGTCTTTATATAGAGATATTATGTTGTGGATTATGGAACATGTCAGCCTCAAACTCACAAGAGGATTTATCCCACCAATGGGATAGAATATGGTGATGTGATGAATACACTTAAAATTTTGAATAACTATATTTTTTTGAAGGATTATATTTTTAATATTAAAAAAAGAGTTTGGGATATAATTTTCTCCAAAATATTTGAACATTCAGCAAAGATGATTGGTATAATACATGAAATTGTTCAATTTTGACACTGTCTATACTCTGAGAAATGGTAATGTGGTCATAGAAGCTCATAACATGAAAATAACTTATCTAGTTCTGATGAATGGAATTTTATTGGATTTTTTCTTAGAATACATCTAGATTTAGGGAGAATGGTTATGTTATTATTATTAAAAGTGATCATATGATATCTTCTCACCATAAGTGATTTTACAAGAGTAGGGGAAATATAAAAACTTATGAAAAATCTAAGATTATTTATATGTTGGGGAGAATATCAATGAGTGGTATCTCTCCATGGAAGGTTTTCTTTTATTTAGAAACAAGTACGTTATTCCATAAAATATGGGGAAGGATTGTTTGGGATATTCTCATTATTATTCATGTGTTCTCCACCAGGGAACTATAAAGATATTTTATTTCATGAATCATCAAGTATGTTGTCCTAGTAAAAAATCTTATATAGCTGGAATTGTGTCTCGATGCTATATATTCTTGTAAATTAAGAATGAGAACAAAAATTATTCTAATTTTATTCTACCTCTCCCAATTCCATCATAAAAATTAAAATAGATTTTAATAGATTTCATTATGGTTTTACCTAATTCTCTGAAAGGTAATAATGCCAATTGATTGGTGATAGATTAGTATACCAATTCAAATCATTTCATATATTCTAGTGGTACTAATAAAGGGGAATAATTTGGGAATTTGTGTGTATAATTTATCAAAAAACATCATGGGGTTCTTATGAATATTATGTTGGAAAGAGACACTTTATTTACCTCTTATTTTTTGCAAGGCCTACCGGAGGTAGTGGGAGCTGGGATCAATTTGAAAATGGAATATAATCCCAAGATAGTGGGAATACTGGAAGGGAAAATCAAACACTAGAAGATATTATATATGCATGTGTATTGGTTTTTTATGGTTATTGGGATGGTAAATTGGGTATGGTTTATATTTCTTATAAAAAAAGTTACAAATAGTCGATCAATATGGATCCTTTTGAAGCATTATAGGGCTAACCAAGAAACACACCTCTTTATTGGTTCAAGTATGGTGAATCATCAATCATAGTACCAATATTTTTTCAAAAATAGGAAACAAATATCTAGTTGATTCATCATGGTTTAGTTATGCAATAGAGCTAGTATAATTCTTATGTGAATTATATTCATAATTACTTGGATATGTAAACAGTTTACAAGGGTTTCTTCAAATTATCACATGGATGGGGTCGCTAAAATCTTGGGAGACTACGTATGCACAATCCATGATATATGAGACCATTTGAATTCATTTAATGGGTTGTATTGGTGGTATATAACTTGGATTTACCACCAATATTCTATTTGGATCCAAATGTTTTTATGTATCCTGTCTCAAAAAATATCAGCCTGACTTATCTCATGTTCTAAATTAGGATGTCCCCGATATAAAATCAGATATGCATACAAATGAGAAACAAAATTGAGTTATTTATTATAAAGTAAAGGATCTACATGGAATTTTTGTACTATTAGATTGTGTTTTGGGGAATAATGGGTTAGAAAACCATCATTCATGGGAGAGGGATTCATTGATGAGAGAACATTGGAAACATCTCATTTTTTGGCAATATTCTTTGAATTAGATTTCTGGGGATATAGAATAATATATTGGGGAAATTCCCCACACCCAGATGTTTTATTCATGTATATAAATCCCTTTATTATATATTTTAATTGGGTCTTTTCTAGAGTCATTTTGGGGGACTTTCGGATGTTTTTATTGATTTATTGTCATGTTAATAGTTGATTATTATTTGAAAAAACTATATGGGTCTTAAAAGGAAACCATACACCTTGTGTTGGTGCTTGGATGAAGGAGTGTACATTAGAACATGATTATTTCAAATGATTTTTATTACTATTCTATCCATAAAACATGGTACATAGGATTTCTTGATGATTGGTGTATAGTTTTTCAAACCGTTTATCCTCCAAAATCCTAGAAAAGGGTTTACAACTAGTTTTTGGTTTTATTAACTATGAATAAAACACTTGGGAAGTGATTTATTTAATCCAAAGTTTTATTTATATAACTTACAATAATATTTTTTCTACAAGATTCTTCCATTTGTTTAGGGTCATGACCAAGGAGACTCTTATATGAGTGTTTTTATATTCCTTTCCTCTCATTGATTGTATTTCATGCATCATTTGGTGTTGGATCTAGTTTTTAAATGTTATGTGTCCATTTATTGTTGTTATTCATTTCTCTTTTATATTATCTCTTCTCATGACAAACTAGACCTTAGATCCAAATATTGAGGATATATATAACGATTTTTACATAATCAAATTGTGTTTCATAAAGATCTGTCATGGATTCATAATTCTTTTATGGGAATATTTTTCATTATATGTTCTTTGGGAATCATTGTGGTATGTTATTTCCATCCTTCACACTATTATACAATTAATTAATTGAAGATTATTATTTTAGAAATAATGTCTCATGTTTATTTCTTATCTTCCTATACCCTCATTTGATCTTTGATTGTGGATCCTCTCTAAGTGCTAAAATTACATTTATTTCAAGGTAGGTGGTTTTATTAACTTTCTTTATCTTAAAAACCATTATTTGATTCTCTTTGAAATTTGGTTCATAATGGATGGAAGGCATGGTTTATATATTTATCATCAATATCATTTTTGAAAATATTTTAAAAGTATGACTTGTGAAATATGGATGTTTTTCTAATGTTTTTGAAAATGGAAGTCTCCCTTAGTGTAATTAATAGAAGTGGTTTAATATGATTATTTATATGGATTCCAATTTGAAATTTCCTCAAATTATTTTTATATGATGAAAGTGATTTTGATAAAAAAAAAATGAGCGAGGGATCCATCCGTGGGGATTAAAACATACCCCTAGACCTATTATTCTAGGGTATTTTATATATCATGTTTCTTATATTATGTAAAGGATCCACTCTTGATAGTGAGATCTCACACCAAATACCTATTACAAAACGGTAATGTGAACATTTATTCTCATGCCTATTTCATATTTGTAAGTGTTTTATTTATGTGATCAATATATTATTTTGAAAAAGTGAAATGTATTCATAGGTCCCTATCTTTTTCACTATAAAAACCAGATTCCATTATTTTTATACCCCTTAATGAGCTTTGTTGGTATCATACTATTTTTTTAATTATTATCATAGGATCTAACTATGAATATATGTTTTAGATATTTTATGATTTCCTCAATAGTGAATATCTTAATCTAATCTAAAGTGTCATCAATGAAACAAGGGTGTATACTTAAAGATATTTTTATAGATACAAAGACACTGTGTTGAAGTGTCCACATTCATATGTAATTTTTTTTCTAACTTACTAAAACTCTAAACTTAAAATATTACAAGAATGAAAAAAATGTGAAATCATTTCTATTAAATTCTTATTTTCTGGTTTCTAAAATAATTTATCATTATAGTTTCTATCAAATAAAAGTTTAGATACATTTATTATTTATGAGAATATTAAAAACACTTCAAAGATACTATAATTTATATTTATAATATAATGAGATAAATTTTGAGTATTTCCATGTTTATTTATCAAATATATATATTTTCAGAATGGTTTTTTCTAGAACAAATAGGTTAGAAGGCATTGGATGGGATCAAGAGGATAATAACATTCCAAATCATAAACATATAATGATTGGAATAGAACACTTTGTGTGGTCTTTATAACTTATTTGGTCATGGATATTAATGGTTTCACCCATAAAATTGAATACCCAAATTATCCATAGAGAAACATGACTATAATATATAATTTCATAACAGAAAAACCACTATATTTTTGTAGAATTTTAGAACCAGTGAATTTTGAGGGATATTTAAATGGACTATAGGAGATATTTTATGTTTTTGGATATATGAAATATCAAAATTTAACTCCCATTATCTGAAATTTTTAAGTTGAAATCAATATATGGTGTTCTCTTAATAATAATACTATGGAATATGATGAAATTGATTCCATATAGCCGATAGTATTAACAGATCATTTCCATATGATATATGTTCATAACGTTATTCGACAAATAATGGAAAGGAAATTTCTAGAGAAGAAGTAGAACAAGAAGAATCAGTGGCCACCAATGAATAAAAATTTAATACATTTTCTAGGGATGCATGAAATTTCATTAGAGACCACTAAAGTAAAATTTATAGATTTTAAAATGTTTTAAAAAAAATTATGAAGAATTTTTTACATTCATAAATATAATAGATATGAGGATGTTATTCATTATGGAGAGAATATTGATATGGTGTTCACTAACACTTATATTATTCATGATAATAATCTTAATAATTTGTCAATAATGTAATCAATGGATAGGAAGTCAGCAAATAAATATGAATGAAAGCCCCCAATATGTTCCAAATGTGGTAAAAGTAAATTTATGGAATGTTTAATAGTATCTGAAAAGTGTTATTCAGATGGTATGTTTTTAATTTCACTCTAGACCTTAAGGAAAATTTTCCTAATCAAATAGTGATGGGAAAAAAGTTAATTATCGAATAATATGGTTTTTTACTTGTAATTAGTTGCTAAATTATGATAACATATGATCGATGATAGTAACTCAAGGTAGGGGGATTCATGATCCAAATAGAATGGTGTTTTAAAGTATTTTTTGTTAGTAATGTTTATGGGGGACCCTAAAATGAAGTGGTGATATGAAAATTATTGGTTTATTCAAATTCTCCCAATGTCGGGATTGATATTGGATCTAAACTTTCTTTTATAAATAGGAAATTTTCCAGTAAAATGGAAATACCATCACAATAAATGAATTTGGAACAATTATTAATAACTCATGGGGGTAGTATAAATGAAAAAAGAATTTATAGAAATCATCTTGTTATCATATATGGAACTATATTTATTTTAAACCATTTTATCTTTACCAATATAACATTTAATGATATTATGGGTATGGAATAGATTTTAATTTATCTGGCTAAAATAGATTTTGGAGCCAAAGAAGTTATTTTTTATAATGTCTGTTAGATTATATATATAAATGAATTAATACCTCAGATAACATATAAGGAAAATGATAAATTGATAAAATATAAAAGTTAAAGTTATCAAGAACATTATAATATCCTGGAATTTTCAATAAAAAAATTTCACAGTTTGTTGCAGTGAATGTAAGACCAGGCTCTGAGAAGGCATGTGATTCTCAGCCCTACGGAACTCGGAATACTTTTCAGAAATTTCTTTAAGTTCGGTTTAGTAGATGTGTGAGTGGATATTATTATCTTTTTAACAGGTTCCCAGATCAAAAATCTTAGGGAACTGTTGAATCTATAATATTGTGTTTCACCTAAGTGGGACCTACCTTCAGTTAGTTAAGTTGAATAGGAAAGATATTTTTCATACCTTTTGTTATAAAAAAATAAACTTATTTTATTTTCTATAACCTCTCATCTGCAACCCTGCGTAATGGATGTCTAGTGATCGAGCGGTTACGGGTCAATAAATGATGCATTATCTTTTGAATGCATAAATGCACCACTCATGCAGTTATTTCACCCTATATATTGCAGTCCAATAATATTCCACATTAATGAACATAGTTTTGGGAGGGTTCTCTTTAATTTTAACCATTCGTTGGCGAATTAATGCAACAAATCCGATAGGCCCTCCGATGAAATGCTGAAGAATTTCTTCCTCAATGAAAAATGATAGACACTGGTAAATATCCACCTTGAGGATGAGACTATAATCAGTGAGCAGTGATGAATTCCACTAAATCACAAATTGATGACAATGAAGAAGGAGGTTGTGTCGATTGTCATCAACGGATGTCTCATTGAGGTAGGGGGTTTTGTTTTTAATATTGCGATATTCCTCCTTCCCCATTCAGGAATTATACAATGAATGTGTATCAACTAACCAAAAGATTTATCCACAGATCGTTCTTAAAACATTGAAGGTTGACTAGGGGTTAAAAGTCGGTAGTTATTTCTAAATTATCTGATTGTTGCTAACACCCCTTATTAAAATGCTAACGTGGAGGGCGCGTGCCAATTTGAAAAAGACCTGGACCCTCCACTGATCGTGTTATTATTGTGTTTCAAATGCGCGGTAAGACAATGTGACATCAAGGTAGAGATAGGGGTCACTTAGTGGTGGCGGTGACCCGGGAGACTCGTAGGTGCAAATGGCACCAAGAACGGACCACCAGAGCATGTGTGGTGGTCCACGGAAAGAACTGCTAGCGGGCTATACTGGAAGAGGCATGGGAAAACTGGCCATGTTCAATGGGAAGGTGGAACACCATTGCATGATACAGTGTCTAGAGTCATCCGGCCCAAGCCAGCCATGCGGGAGAAGGGCGACACACGTAGGCACTACCGGTAACAGCACCCGTGGTAGGAGGGGATGGTGTGGCCCCGCGCCGTGTCACGTCAGTTGGAGAACAATCGGCCACCTAGATGACAATAGCACGCCATGGGGAAGCCCCCCCCCCCCAACTAGATGATACAACCCCATGTCATTGGGGCTATCTAAAGACATGATTCTCCATCAGGTGGACCAGGCCAGATGCAGGTCGTTCGAATGGGCCGGACCGGCGGCCCAGCGGGCCAACACGGGTGGGCCGGGCCCCACCCGGCAAGCCAATCCAACCACGACATGGGCCCGTGAACCATCCAGGCATACCCTGACGGTCTACACCCACTAAACCAGGCCACCCTTAACGGGCTGGACCCAGGCAGGGTCAGGTAGACCCTAGGACCCATTGTGTCGGGTCTGCCTGACCAAGTCGGACCAGGTCTAGACCCAACCGACCCATGAATAAAAAAATACTCATAACTGACGAACTGAGTGTCCATTTGAAATGTCGTTAGTGGTGGTGGTACCCCTTTTTCGATGTGGTCCTTTTTACATATTCTGGTGGGCTCGACTAAGCCAGGTCGGACCGAGGTGTGATCACCACTCTTTCACAGAAAGGGGTGTAACTAACAGATCGGGCATCTGATTGATGCGTCGTCTATGAAATAAGGATCCTTGTGACATGGAGGCCCTTTGGAGATAATATATGTGTGTTATTATAGAGTTTGACGTGCAACCTATGTTGGGCCAAACTTGAATCCAACTGGTCCCTTTTTACAAAAGTGCTCATATCTCATAGATCAAGAATCTGATCGACGCGTCGTTTGTCACGTTGGGACCCATATGATGGGATGGTCCCTTGGGTATAAATTTTGAGTCATTTTTTAATGGTTGAAATATGACTGATGGATTGATGAGAAGAGCCTTTTGGAGATCAGACTTACTTCGTTTGAGAATCCAGTGGCTGGCTGTGACATGAAGAAGAAGAGAGACCAATACAGGTCTGCATCTGAAACTCCATAGTGGGATGATCTAGTTGTACGACTAATCATCCCTAACTTTGTACAAACGACCAATACAAGTCAACACTAGTGACCAATATGGGTCAACACGAGTGACCAATACGGGTCAGCATCTAGAAACCAATACGGGTCAGTATACATTGACTTATAATGGTCGGATGTTGTGTTACTATAGATAGGATGATCTTTCTTTACGACTAGTCATCCATATCCTAGTAACCTTGAATATATACTGTTAGAGTGAGCTGTATCTTTTTCTTTATTCTTCATGATTTAGATAATGCTTGTGATATTACAATTGTGGTATTTCATGTGATGTTTTTCTTTGTGAACTACTGAGAGACCTTTGGGGGTATCGGGGGTCCCCTATTTAGTTGTTAAACTCACCCCTACACGGGCTCCACCCTCATGTGTGTGGCTGGTGTAGACTACTAGAGATCTGAGGTAGGCATTGGAGGTTCGGGACATGGTGGATCATGGTGCGATGGGACCATTCGAGATCCTTTTCTTCGACATCAGTGTTACAGCTAATACCTTCTAGGTAGAGCTCCAGGGTAGATTCAATATCTGTTTACTTTCTTTTCGGTTTATAGGGATTTTATTCCGGCCCACTGTTTTATGTTTACAGTTGTACCTTTGGTTATACATTACTCTCGTGGTTATACCTTGATTTTTTTTTTGTTTACTTCATTTTACATTTTTGAGTGTGTACAGATCTCTATGGAATTGCCTTCCCTGTTCGGGAAAAGCCTTTAGATACTATTCACCAACCCCTGGCCTATGGAAGGAGGGCATGGGGTAGTGGAATTTGGGCCTCGTGGGATGGAACATTACAAAGTGGTATCAGAGGGCGGTCAGTTATACCAGAAGAACTATGAGTCAACTTTTAATGAGGCAATGGTGTATAGTTTCTGGAGTTTGGTTTTCAGTACAAGAAGTCTAGTGTTGGTGGGGTGGCTGATGTATCCATTCTTGAGGACCCTGATTTCTGTTTTTCAACATAGAAAATAAAAACACTGGTATCTAGTGTTTTGAAATGTTTTCTTGATTGTTCTTGAGTTATATCACGAGGTATAAATTATTGAAGGTAGAAAATCTATTTCTTAGAGGATGCCTCCACGAAGATAGCTATCCATGATTCTAGTTATAGATTGTGACAGTGTCTCATAGAGCGACGAGGCATCAGTACAAGGACCACACATCGTGATGAATCCTTCAGGTTGTGTAACACTAGCACCACCAGTCGTTTAGTAGTAAAAGCTACCGTTGGATCATGCACCCCAGATGAACATGTTTCATGACTTCCACAGATAGTGGACTCTGATTTTTTCAGGCAAGACGGTCCCCAAGGCAGCAAATAACTGAAATGAGGTGGTTTTGCAGGTCTTTCGCTTAGTTGAGAAACTCCCTGAACAGATGGAGATCATGGCCTCTATCCTTCTTCAGGGCTGGACAGAATGATTGTAGATCTCGAAACTCCAGGTGAATGAGGAGATGACCCTCACATGGATGGACATTGAGAGCCTTTTCAAGGTGGAGTTTGTGCCAGTGACACTACACTCTGTTAATATTCCGGAGCTGTTGTATATACAGTAGGGAAGCCAGACTATGGCTCACTACTTGGTGAAATTTAATAACCTCTCCCAATACTCCACCGAAATGGTACACGACCCATACATCAGGTCTTAGGCCATTGATAAGGGGCTCTAGAATGAGATCATAGTAGTGACTGTTTCTCTAAGCATCACAATGCAGGTTGAGGTGCTAGAGAAATATTTGATTATGAAGAACTTCCTTGTCGAGTTGGCACCAACAGTGAGATCCCCTACTGGATGACAAGTAGGTGATTCTTCTACAGTTGGAAGTAGAAAAACAACACAGAATCCCAAGAAGGATAGACCATATAGAGGGATTCTATGAGATTCAAGATTAGAGGATTGAGGCTCAAGAAGTCGAGAGAGCCACCAGCAAGGCATGATATTTTTTTCTTGCGGGGGACAGGGTCACAGAGATCGTGACTGTCTGAATCCCCATATGGATGATCGAAAGACCATTTAAGGGCCACCAATGAATCAGTAGTGGTAATATCATGAGTTCTAGACACACAGAGGATGAGGTATGGGAGCATGAAGTGTAGTGGGAGGTGGTTGGGGACACCAGGAACTACCACCACCACCCCCAGGCAGTCCACGACGAGGTCAGGAAGCATGTAGATAGAGATAGGCCCAGCTATAGTCAGTAGAAGCTCACAATCCTGACAACCCAGAGATGATACATGATACAATCTATACCTTCTCTACTCTATAAGCAGTTCTTACCGAAATTGGTTCTATAAATTCTTTCATTACTGCGGACACAGTTCAAGACTCTGAGATTCTCACTGAGGTTTTAACTCGACCTTTGTGTTTTGATACTATTATGAGAGGATATCCAGTGGTCGCACATTGGGGCCGACTGTGTGATCTTACTCTCAAAGGAGAGAGTTTCAAATGGTATCTTCTAGTAGTGGAATTGAATCCCTATGACATCATTCTTGGCATAGAATAGCTATCAATAGTTCACGCATAGATTAACTGCTTGAGATGTACAGTGCGATGTACACACAGGTATGGAGGCCATTTTCCTTTGTTTGTGAGAGGTAAAACAGACCAGCATGATATGGTCTTGTGCTCAACAGGGTACAACCAATTACATATCAATTGGCTTGCATGACCTTCAACACAGTGGATGAGGTGAGTGCACAGTTCCTAGTGGTGGTGGATGAGTATGAGGACGTCTTTCCAGAAGATGTCCAAGGACTACCTCCTCATAGAGAGGTAGACTTCTGCAATGACTTCTACCCCAAAACAACAATGATATCTAGACTAGAATATTGGATGGCCCCTGCGGAGCTCTGGTAGAGGAGGGTTTAGTTAGAGGACTTACAGAGGAAGGGATTTATAAGGCCTAGTGTTTTCCTATGGGCATCCCCAGTGTTGTTTGTCAAGAATGAAAATGAAAGATTGAGGCTATGTGTGGACTTTTGATGCCTAAACCAGGTGATCATGAAGAACATGTATCATATGATGAGGATCAATGATCTCTTTGACCAGATTAAGGGAGCATGTTGTTTTCAAAGATAAACCTCATATCAGTCTATCACAAGCTCAGGGTACCAGAGGAGGACGTATCGAAGATAGCCTTTAGATTTTGGTATGTCCATTATGAGTTCTTGGTGATGCCTTTTGGGATGACCAATGCTCCAGCAGTGTTCATGGGGCTCATGAATAGGATCTTCTTACCATACATCGATCACTTCGTGGTGGTCTTCATCGATGACGTCTTGGTGTACTCAGAATCCTAGGAAGAGCACACAGTACACTTTAGAATAGTTCTGGATACACACCAGGTGCACCAGTTATATAGTAAGCTCTCAAAGTGTATTTTCTAGATATAGAAGTTACAATTATTGGGACACATCTTCTCAGAGGCGGGAGTTACAGTGGATCTAGTGAATATCAATGCTGTACTTTTTTGGGAGCCACGAAGGAGTGTTACTGAGGTGCGGAGATTATTTGGATTAGAAGGATACTATTGGAGGTTTGTACTTGATTTTTCCACAGTAGAAACACCTATGAAATAATTGAGGAATAATTATAAACCCTTCATGTGGTCAAAGACATGCCAGAAGATAATTCAGCAGTTGAAGCAGAGCTTGACCAGAGCTCCCATCCCGAGGTTGCCCGAGGAGAACACTACTACGTGGTTTACTGTAATGCATCAGGGACCGAACATAGTTATGTCCTGATGCAGGATGATGTAGTGATTACTTATGGATTGTGACAGCTGAGGACTCATGAGCAGAATTATGAAACTCAAGACTTAGAGTTGGCAATAGTAGTCTTTTCATTTAATATGTGGTGACACTTCATGATGGGTGAGTGGTTCAGAGTTTACTCAGACCACAAGAGTCTCAGATATATCATCACATAGAAATATATGAATCTTAGACAGTGATGTTGGATATAGTTCCTCCTATATTATATATTTGATATAGTCTATAGTCCTGGGAAGGGGAATATAGTGGTAGATGCACATAGCCAGAGATTGAGTACGCAGCTACTGAATGAGGCTTCAGAGCTGTTATCCTTGATTCAAATATCCTATGTGGAAAGAGATGAGACAGTCCACCTCCAGTCAATGGTAGTTTTCCCATCTCTCCTTCAACGAGTCAAGGAGTTGAAAATCGGAAATAACACCTGCAAAACTACAGGTTCTCATATATCTTAAGTCCATGCACCTAACAGATATTCTGAAGGTGAAGAGCACGCTATCCTTTTCAGAGGACGTACATTTTTACCATTGGATATCTGATAGGAGGTGCTAATGAAGTTCCATACACCCCCCTTAGCAGTATATCCAGGTGTGATGAAGATGTATCAGGACCACCAACGTCAGTACTGGTGGCCATGGATGATGAAATCTATGGTGGAGTTTGTTTCTAGATTCCTCAACTTCCATAAGTGATGGATGAGCACCAGGTACTAGAATGCTTGACCCAAACACTTGAGATACCAAACAAGAAGTGGGAAGGGATATCGATGGACTTTATAATGAGGATACCACATACGTACAGAGGGAATGATACCATATGGATGATCATTGACCGACTCCCCAAGTCATCCCACTTCATTGCTATTTGAGAGAAGGGTTTGGTGGAGAGCATGGGACGTCTCTATGTTTAAGAGATCCTGAGACTTAATTGGGTTCCTTTGACGAAATTCTTATACCATAAAACATGATTCACATATTGGTTGTGGAAAGGATTCCCAGAGTCTTTCATGACTTAGCTTCACTTGAAGAAAACTTTTCACCTATAGACAAATAGTCAGACTGAGCAGACTATCTAGACCATGGAGGACATTCTTCATTCATGTGTCCATGATTCTGGTTGTAGTTGGGAGGACCACCTACCAATGGTGAAGTTCACTTATAAAGACATCTATCACTCCACCATTGCTATGGACCCTTTTGAGTCATTGTATGGACGACCGTCGAGATCGCCCTTATGTTGCCAAGATCCAAGAGATCCAACAATCATGTGCCCAAAGATGGTACGAGCTTCCACTAAAAAGGTACAGGTAATCTGAGAGTGGATGAAGACTGCATAGAGATGTTAGAATTCCAATGTCGATAGGCAAGGGAGAAAACTAGAGTTCCTGGAGGGGGACCATGTATTCTTTCGAGTCTCCCCTTAATGGGGACTACAAATATTTGGCTATGGCGAAAAACTCTCACCGAGGTTTATCAGAACATTCCTCATACTTCGGAGGATTGAAAAGGTGGAAACTTCTTGGCACTACCACTGCAGTTAGAGAGGGTTCATGACGTCTCCCATGTATCCCAGCTAAGGAGATATGTGCATGACCCATCTCACTTCATTGATTATGAAGTTCTAAAAATTGATGACAAGGCGAATTTTTCGAAGTACCCAGTGGAGATAGAGGATCGACAAGAGAAGATCCTTCATGGGTAGTCAATACCTCTTGTGCACGTTCTGTGGTAGCACATGAATCTTCAAGAGAGAAAATGGTAGAGAAAGCCTCATATGCGTTCCTAGTACCCTTATTTGTTTGTGTATCCCAATTGTTATTTCAGGGAAATAAATCCACAGGGTGGGGATAATGTAATAACATGGGATTTTCAATAAAAACATTCCCAGATTGTTAAAGAGAATGGGAGACCAGGATCTCAGACGGCATGTGATTTTGAGGCCTATGGCACCCGAAATTCGTTTCTAAGATTTCATAGTATAGTTCAGTTAATGTTCAAGCAAGGTTTCTTGACATCTGAACTAGTTCCCGAATTCAAAATATGAGGTCACCATTGAATCCGGAATATTGGGTTTCACCTAAGGGGGACCTAACATCGGTCGTCAAAAGTCAACCGTTAAAGATAATTTTTTGGATATTTTATTATAAAAAATAAAATAAACTTATTTTATTTTCTATAAATGCTATGTGGAAACACTACGTAATGTAAGTTTAGTGATGGAATGGTTAAGGGTCAAAAAATGAGTTGTTACCCTTTGACTACGTAACTGCACTTCTTGTGTAGTTATGTCACCCTATTAATTGTGGTTCATTAATGTGCTTCAATAATGACCTTAGCATTGAGAGGGTTCTCTTTAACTATATAAATTCATTTTAAAATTAATACAATAAACGTGGGAGAACATCCGATGAAACCCCGATGGATATCTTCCTCAAAGAAGAATGACGGACGCCAGAAAAGAACCACCTGGAGGATGAGACTGGATACATCGAGCACTGACGAGCACCACCAAATCATGAACCAAAGACAATGACAAAGGAGGATCCATCGATCGTCATCAATTGACCTCTAATCTAGGAAGGGTTATTTTTTTAACATTTTGATATGCCTCCTTCCACGTTCTTAATTTATACAAAGAACACAGATCAACCGAACAACAGATTGATTCGTGGATCATTCTTTAAACATGGGAGGTTGATGTGGAGTAATGGTCTGGAGTTATTTCTATATTATCTGATTGTTTCTAACATACCCTGTTAAAATTCTAACCCAGAGGGCATGGGAGAATCCAAACTAGGCCCAAACTCTTTAATGATCTTGTTGTATTGTGCTTCCCATACATGACTAAGCAATGTGACGACAAAGCAGAGATATGGGTCATGCAGTGGCGACGGTGACCTGAAAGGCTCATAGGCAAAGACGTCACCATGAATGGACCACCAGAGCACATCCGGTGGCCCCTAAAAAAACCACTCACCCACCATGTCGGATGCCTCCAGTGGTGGCTAGAGGAGGCATGTGACAACTTTCAACGAGCGGTGGGAAGAAGGTGTGTCGTCACACACCGCAAGGTCTAGAGGCGGCCAACTTGAGCCGACCACACCGGAGAAGTGCAACTACATTCATGGTAGGAGGCGGAGGTGCGACCACGCGCCATGGCATGTTATCTAGAGACCGGATGAACACGTAGCTGACAGTTGCACGTGGTGGGGTAGTGCCCCACCAGCCAGATGAAACGACCCCATGTCTGTTGGGCCAAGTGGAGACACAGTGTCCCTTCAGGAAGGCTGGGACAGACCCACGAGCTGGTACAGTTGGGCCAAGCCCCTCACGGTGGGCTAGAACCACGGGTCAGCGCGAGTGGGATGAGCCCCACCCGATGGGCCAGACCACCCACAGCCCGGGCCTATAAAAATGCTGAGCTGACCCAGATAGACTGACCCAGTTGGTCCAGATGCATTGGGCTGACTGGACCAAGTCGGACCAGGGCCTGACCCAACCGACCCCCAAATAAAGAAATTTACATAACTAACGAACCGAGTGTCCATTTGACATGTTGTTAGTGGCATTGGGACCCCTTTTGGGAATCGATTCCTTTGGAATATTCAGGTAGGCCTGACCAAGTCAGGCCGGGCGGAGGTTCGATCACCCCCGTTTCATCGAAATAAGTGTCACTAACAGACCAACGTCTAATTGATGAACTGTCTGTGGTATAAGGACCCTTGTGACATGGATGTCCTTTGGAGATACTATATGTGAGTTTTGATGAAGTTTGACTTGAAACTTGGGATGGATCAAACCTAAATCCAATCAGGACCTTTTTACCAAAGCACCCATATCTCACAGAACGAGTGTCCGATCGACGTGTCGTCTGTCACATTGGGACCCTATGATGGGGTGGTCCCTTGGGTATTATTTTTTTGGGACATCGTATCGGTTGAAATATGACCGATGGATTGAGGATTTGTGTCTTTCAATGATTAGGCATGCTTCGTGTGGGAATCCAGTGGCAGGACGTGACATGAAGAATAAGAGTGACCAATATGAGTCAACATCAGAAACTCCAAAGTGGGATGATATAGCTATACGATTAATCATTCCTACCTATGTATGAGTGACCAATACGGACCAGAACCAACACCCAATACGTGTCAACACCATCGACCCATACAGGTCAGCACCAGTGACCAATACAGGTCAGTATATAGCAACCAATAAAGAACAGTATATAGTGACCTATACGGGTCAATAATAGGGTTACCATGTAGATGATTATCTAGATTTATGACTAGTCATCCATATCCTAGTAACCTTAATGTTATACCATTATCACGAGCCATCTCTTTTTCTTTGAACTTCATTATTTATATCATTCTTGTGATATTTACTTTGTTGAATTTCTTGTAATGTTTTCATTTCTGGATTACTAACAGACCTTTAGGGGCCTCAGGCCCCCTACTGAGTTTTTATAATCACCCCTACATGGGCTCCACCCACACATGTGTGTCTGGTTTAGACTACTGATGTTATAAGGAAGTCTTTTGAGGTTCAGGACTTGGTGGATCTTGGTGTGATTAGATTAGTCAAGATACACTTCTTCAACTTCATACTTATATATACTACCCTCTATGTAGAGCTCCAGGGTAGATGCAATAAATTTTACTTTTTTTCAGTTTATACGGATTGTATTTCGGCCCACTGTTTTCAGTTTAGAGTTGTACTTGTGGTTGATCATTACTCTCTTGGTTATACCGTACTTCTATTAATTGTTTACTTTAGTTTCCTTTTTTGAGTGTGTACATATATCTAATTCAATGCCTTCCGTTTTTGGGAAAAAATTTCAAGTGCTAGTCCCCAACCCCTGGCTTATGGAAGGCCGACTTGGGGTAGCCACATCTAGGACCCATGGGATGGGTCGTGACACACAAATTCATGAAAAGAAAGGGAAAAGTAAAATTAGTGATTTTCTATTAGATAATTAATATAAATATATATTTATTGATTATTTTACTGGTTTTATTCCTAAATGGGTGGTTGGATTTACAATTGAATCATTGCATGATGCTGAAAAAATTTAAAAACACCCTTATTGAATAGATCCTATATGACTATTTTAATTGAAAAATTAAATACAAGAGTTTCTTGATGATGGTTTCATCCTCCATATAACATCACCTTGGGGTGATCCTATTATATTAACTAAAAATAAATATTTTTCTAGGAGGCTTCTTCTTTGAGTATAGAGCACTAAATAAAATCACTTTTTTGAAAAACTATGTGATTTATCATATAGATGGCTTGTTTTATTAGATATATGGTTCTTAGTGTTTTTCAATGATTTAAATAAGGTGTTGGTATCACCAAATAAATGTGATGTATGAATACATTACGAGGAATGTGTTCTATACAATGTATAATACATTTGTGTTTTTGGTTTTTCCCTTTAGGTTGAAAATTGTACTCACTGTATTTATAAATCTTATGAATTATTTTTTCTATGAGTATTTAGATACATGTGTGGTGGTTTAATTAATAATATTTGATTCTACTCAAAAAACTGAGGAACATGAGAATCATTTATAGATTGTGGTAATTAATTTTAATGAATGTAAGTTTTATGTAGAATTATGTAAATATGAATTTTGGTTACATCAGATTTTATTCCTTGGAAATATTTATTTTAAATAATGAATAAATATTTATCGGTCTAAAAATAATGTGTTGGAAGTGTGTTTAAGGACTAAAAATGTCACTAAGATTCAAAGATTTCATGGATTTATAGGTTACCACTAATGGTTTGGTGAAAATATTAATATGTTATTTAGACCATTAACTGAGATAACCTACGAAGGTGTTAATTTCATCAAGAAATAGGAATTTGATTAATGATTTAGGGAATTGAAAAAAACTTGTTTGTTCTTTAGTGTTTTCCATACCAATAAAAAATGGTTATTTTTTTATTTAAATTAATGATTATTTTATGGGAATTTTTTATCGATGTAAAAAATTAGATATTTTTATATTCTTTAAGTTAATAGAAACACTATCGGTAGATTTACCCTACACATGATCTTGAGTTTGTTGTGGGGTTCTTTGATTTATAAATTCATAAGAAACATTTATATTAGGTAAAATGTGTTATATATATATACACCATAATAGTTAGAAGTATAAATTCACTCAAAGATAGATGGAATTGATGTAGTGAAGATGTTAAGATCTCTTAAAGGATTATAAATTCACTATTAACTATCATCTAGGTAAATAGAAAAAGTTATCTTATTCCTTGAGTCAAAAAGATAATTTATCATTAACCATGCTATATTTGGAACATGATCTAGTGGTTAATTATTTAAGGAATATCAGTTTAAAATTATGCATTTAGAAACTACCTCTCTTTTGGAACTGGTATTTTTGCATTCATCTTTTGAAGAAATAATTATAACGGATCATATGAATTATTATATCTTAAAATAAATTTCATAACTATATAAGAATGTAAATTTATTTACGTTAATGATGAAAATGAATGTGTTATCAGGTTTGGAAGGATCTTATCTATTTCATTTGATTTCTATTTGAAGAGTGAATTTTTATATTATGAACACAACTCAATGATTTCTATTCATCTTGGAAGTACTAATATGTATACAGACCTCGGGAATATTATTGGTGGGGTGTAATGAAGAATGTTATTACTGATTTAACTAGTCAATGTTTTATTTATCAACAAGTTTAAGCCAAAACACTACTATAATTTGAGTGATTCAACCATTCTGAATTCCTAAATGGAAATCATAGAATATATCCATGGATTTGAGAGTGGAAGTAGTAAAGAAAAATCATGGAAATAATTTGATTTGAGTTACTGTTCAGAATTTGACTCAAAAAATTATTTTCATCATATTTTTACTATGTTAGTAATATCATGACCCGAGTGACACTAAAACTCATTCCCCAAACCAGAGTTCCACATGACATCAGGCATGCCTCCCCATAGTCCTAAGGATTTCGACTTGATGTTCAAGTCTAGAAACAAAAATTGGGAGACTATATCCACTTATCTGAGTAAATCTGTAAAATAAATAATACTAATAGATTTAATAACTATCTTGAACAATAAATAGACCACATATGAAAAAAAACTGAAAACTCACCAAGTTACACATGTTATAAAAATATAATGAATATAATTCATGTCAATAAGAATTAAAAATAAAATATTCAATTAAAACCATAAAACATCCCAATCATGGTTCCAAGTCCCAACCTAGTCCTAATATCCCATGCTCCAACCCATCATCCCTAGCATAGAATAACCATAATGTTCCTATCAATAACGTGTACTTGAAATCAAGTATCATCTGATCTAGTACCCATGTTACATGGAGGCTCAAGTAGGGATTCATTACAACTCAATTGAACACCACCAACAGTGTCTAAAGCATTAGACAGTCAGTACAACCATGTATGTAGATAATCAAAGGTTCAATAAATAAATAAGAAGCAAGGGAAATAAGTTATACATTTATACATTTATTAATTATTCATTTAAATATTTTTGATTCTTCATATGATCACTATGGGAATATACAATTTTATTACACATGGGAATTTATTTATCCATTACATTAATCCAAAATACCACTGAGAATCTGTATGGGTACCCATACCATATATCACAGTGGTCACAATTTAAAATACAAGGAGCCTCACTCGAAGAATCCAATCAAGATTTGGTACATCATGTCTATCTATCCCAACCACTAGGTTACATGTCACCGAACATAGTGCATCAGTCCATGAACCCAACTGGGACTCAGAACATCATATCTCACCATCCCAACCTAGACATTGAAGGATCATTCCATACCACTGGGTTTAGTTGTCTTATTTTTTTCCCTAAAAAAATTATAGAAAACTTGGGATCCTGGAGAATAAATATATACCACCCATCTCATGGGAGTGTGGTGTTAATCAAATATCCCAAACCATTAGTCTCATGTCACAAAAACATGGAGCATCATTCCATGAATCCTGAAGGGATTCGTCACGTCATGTCCAACCATCCCCAACCATTCCATTATCAATCATTCTTATATTATGAAAATGTTTCTAAAATCTCAATAACCTTACACATGAATCATTTTCCATGGTCCCAAAAAACCATTTAAACCAAAGAAATAATAGTGAGACCCAAACCCTTTTCAAAATTTCATGAACACCGTAAAAAAATAAAACTACACTTCAAAAAGGGTCATTCTCTTAAACATCAAAACAAGTCCACAACCATCTATTCCCTTCCATTATTTAAAATAAACTACCATGGAACGTCCTCTAGTATAAATAAAACACACAATTAAAAAACTATTTAAAATATAATAATAACTTTTCTATTGATACACATTGAGGTGAACACCTCCTTTATAATGCATTACCTAATTTTAAAGCATCATTTTTCGGCATTGAAAACCATAAACAAATCAAACCCCAAAACACATCATTAATAGTATTTCAAAAGACTCATTGTAATTTCACCAAATCATAAATTTAAACATTTTAATTATCTCTTTAACAATTATCATATATATAATTAACAATTACAACCCATTCAGTTTCATAATTACACTATATCAACATTTAAAAAATCAATACATAATTCTCAATGTTTGGGTATACCCAATCGGTAACCCTAGGTCTGATATCAAATCATTAACAAATCCAATGGCGTCCACAAAGGGTCTTTCACTCCAAATTAGTTAAAACATTTATATACTTATCCATATAAATAAAAAATGAAATCTAGTAACATAGAACAACCACGTACATATATTAAAACATCAAGACTATGGGCCAGAGCTTAAAGACCGCCTACCTTAGACTCATAGAAAAAAAGTCATCCAATCATAACCTTTGATTTGAGTTATAAAAACCTTAAACACCAAAAAATGACACCTTATAAAGTAAGGGTTTAGAGCTTTAAAATAAGAGGAAACAACGAGAAAATACTCTTCCTGAAAATGGAGCAAATCAATGCTGGAGGCTTACATAGAGATTCGATTCACAATAAATGGAACTCCAAATAACAATGAATGAAAGGAGAAACAACCATGAAGGAGGTGGATTTTTTTGGTTCAACACCCTAACATTCATTCATCCAATGGGGGACAAATTTGGGGAGTAATGAAATAATATAGATAAAGAAAATTGTGAAAAAAACACTTTTAATAAGTCACAAGGTTTGGACAAATAGATGGACAAGCCATTAACCCACCATGTAATTCCCTCTATCCCAGAAGAAATTGAGCCAAATGATTTTCCTCTCCACCACCATGGTTTGGAAAACCATGTGATGGTCATGTGTTACGCACTATCTGAGGGTATCTCGAGATACATGATCTCATATGACACCATGTATAGTTGTTATAACTATAAAAACACATTCTACGGGACACATGGTTACTACCTACTGTGTGCCAATAGTTATATCTACACAGATTGGCCATTTTTCTTACATTTCTGGGCTTCAAATACACGAGACACCCCCAATGCCTTCCCTACTCATGATAAATATAATATAAATTAGAAATTAAAACCAATAAATAACATATCTCAAGGTAAAGATTTTATTACTTCTCAAATTTATAATATCTTGTCCTTGATTTTCATTCCCTAGCCTCACCAAGACTCCATGAAAAATAATTGGACCACTGGGCCCACTTATCATCTTTCATTTCCCAAGATTAATTCTGAATATGTCCATGTCATCACAACACCCAAATCAAAGAAACATTACTACCCTAAGGAATTACCCATTGTGATCCCCAACATGAGACTGATGATCCTAAAAGGATGAATCAATCTGGAATCAACATCACAAATGTCAAACACTTGAGGAAACTATTGTTGATATCGCAAAAACTACCATTCAAATAACTCATCGAGCAATTAATAATCCACTCTAAGAGATCTAATTGGTACACCCTTGATCTGAGTCTCTACAAAATTCTAAAAAAACACAAAAACCTCATTCCATATCCAAACATCAGAAACAAAACAAAATCAAATCACTCAGCCTAAGCATTTAATCAGGCAAAAACATAGATAGTGCCAGTTTCCAAAACTAAAACACCAAGAAGGAACCTAACCAATCCCATCCATCCTAAAACACTGATCACATCATTAACCCACCATCTAACCATTGTGGTGAATCCCTCCATAAACTCTAGATCATAACCCCAATATCTAGGTTTTTGGAACCTCCACCCATAGTAAAGGACTACTAAATCCTCAATGTAAAACATCAAAATGTACACAATGCAATTTCCAACTCATCACGCAAAAAAATTCATAAGAACGCCCATAGAAGTTGACCTCTATCCTTACAATAGAAACCACCCAATATAGACACACATCCTCAATAAATAATCAAACTAAGGAAAACATACCCTTAAGGAAAATTTACTTTTATTCTCAAAACAAATTTTACATTTCAAAACATCAAAAAAACATGGATTACAACTCACCAAATCTGTTCCTTTTACCTAGAATATCCAAACCATCTCCAGTAGTCTCATTTTGAAAACACCCAAATTTCATTATTGGATCATTAAAACTTTATATGGAAAATATTATTTCACACTTAAAGAAATTCCAAGATCATCCAACACACTTAATATGGGATATTCTTTTATCTCAAAGATGTTTCGAAAATGAACCTCAATTATCGAAAGAACAGTCATCATGCCTCATTGCACCATCAACAGCTCTGAAATGAGAAACTCATATTACTGTTAGAACCACCCCAATATCAAATTAAACTCTTGTCTCGATCAACCACCACATCCAAGGCCATATAGAATTTATCAAGAAACCCAAACTTGGACCTCATAGTCTTATCTTTGGGATCATACTTCCACAAAATCCAACCCATTGTCTTATCCAAACATCCACACTTAACACATCACTACCTGCCTAATGAGTGCCATTGTCACTTATTTCCTCAAGAACTAACAACCAACATAGTTCAAACCTCCACCATTTAATTTTCTATTATGTGGTCACAACCATATGATCCTCAGTAGAGTGATATAATGAAATAATAACCAAAAATCATTCTCAATTTCCATGAATAGAACCTTCAGCATTTACCGCCACAAAACCACCCCATGAAACTCACTTGGATATAGATGGTGGTACACTACCCACCATAGGCCTTCAATTTCAACTAGATCAAAGGGAGAGACATTTAAGAATAACCTTATTGCATTATATGAAACCCTTATGTACCTTGTCTTCTAAAAACATCACTCTTGGGGTACCCCAGTTGTTTTCAATATATTAGGCATGATCATCTTGAGTCTCGAAGTATACCAAAATGTCACTGATGAGGACCACCACTCATAAACTATAACTAATTTCAATGATTGGATAATAAATGTGAGAAACATGTTTACATGTCCTAATGGAATGATGAATCTATAGAACATTTACAACACCCATTCCTCATCAAAACCCTTAAGGTTATGCATTTCCTATGATCGTTTAAAAAACATAAGTATATACCAAAAACATCATACATCATTTAAGGTAGGACCTATATCATCCTACGAAAATATTCACTCCTCTAATCTTATCATATCTAATGAACTTGAAGAACTCTCAATGTTTCAATCCAAAAACACAACCCTTTTTACAAACCAGATCAACCACATCACCACACCTTTCCCTGGGTGTCACTTCCATAACAATGTTTCCATCCACACTTTTTTCACACCTATATTTTCCACAAAAATCCAATACTAAATTCTTCATTAATAATCCATAAAATATAAGTTTCAAACCCCGAACAATCCTAAATCTTTCAAAAATGTCCTTAAAACCAACCACATGCACTCGGTTTCTCACTCGAGAAAGAACCCAAGGCCTAACTAAGCACTTCACCAACACTCAATGAAACCCCCCGTACATCCATTCCACCTCTAAACCACAGACTTATGACTCATAATACAAGGAACCTACAAAACTAGGATAACTCCCATGAGGTAACCCTTATTTTCAAAAACTCTCTACTGAATGACCAAAACTCACGTCATGTGTCTAAAACCATTGACCTTCACACTTCACCCACACATCCAGACCCACATTGGAAGACACTCTTTATCCACCACTATCAATCTATAAAATTTCCACCTATTCTATACACACATAAAATTACTAGTAACCCATTTGACCCCTCTCACAATCCATCGTTGAAGGTCAACTGACATTGACTCCATAAACTAGAGTAACCCCTAACAAAGGCCATTGACCATCCCTCTAATCCATACACACAAATTTACAACAAGTCACCCCTCACAAGAGGCACTCTTACCCTAATTCCAAAATACACTTCAAATAACACAGTAATGATACATTTATGTTAGGATCCAAACCCAAGGTACCCACACAAAAACATCCGAACTATGATACAAATACCCACTATAGGGTCCAAAATACAGCTCACAAGGTCTCACTGAAAATAAGTTATCACATCCACATTACCAGACAATATCTCGCAATCCCAAGGTCATATCCTAACTGAAGATATAATAAATTCCTTCCATTAACCACACCTCAAAACCCCAAAAAACTTCACAAACTATAATCATGGTCCCAAATGAGGGAATTTTGACTGATCAAACCACCCATACAAATGGGCCAATCACAACACTAGGGATACCCATTCCCAATGTATCAAGGTTCCATCACATCCAATATCCCTTTTCAATTGACATTAATATTCAAAAACCAGATAATTTATATTTAAAACCATTTTAACTTATATTTTATTTAAAATAAGTTTTATTTAAATTCATATTTCAAAACATCTTCATTACCCAAATATTTCATGTGAAGGTAAATAGGAATAAACAACAGATTGTATAGTACTCTACTGGTATATAAATCCCCTGGAACTATCAATCACATGAGACACACAAATGAACTATCACTCCTAACAGTCTTACATGATGTATAAATACACACAACCATTCATTCCATATATGGAAAATATATAAAACCACATACATCAATAATAAACAACCGACGTCTTCAAACCAATGTGGAAATATTAATCAATAGTGATATCAGAAAATAGAACATCAATTTTCCCTATGAAACATGGGTTTCCCCCGTATATGGCGATACAAGAACCCATGAAAAAACACATTACCAAGACCTGAAAATATCCAAGTCTCTGAAATAACATGACTAAAGAGTAAGATAAAATAAAAAACCTATCATACCACTTTGTAACATCTAGACTCGGGTGCCACCAAAACCATTTCCCTAAGATGGAGTTCCACATGACCTCATGAATGCCTCCCCTTACGATTGAGGATGTTGAATAGCAACATGAGTCTAAATAAAATTAATGTGAGACTATACCATTTTATTTTAAGAAACCCATAGTATAAATTATACCAATTGATATAATAACAATAAAAAAGAATAATTTGACAGTATATAGAAAAATACAACAAGTCACTAAGTAACACATGTTATAACAATATGATTAACGTACTACATGGCTGGAAGTCATACAATTAAAATCCCCAATAAAAAACCATAAAAAATACGGAACATGGTCTCACGTCCCAACCTAGTGCTGACATCAATTGCACCAACCCATCATAACAATCATAGAATAACCATAAGTTTCTTGTCCTAAACCTATAAATGAAAAAAATTAGAATCAACATGTGTACCGAAGTACCATGGAGTCCTACGAAGGGTGTGATTACAATTCACTATGCCACCACCAATGGTGTCTAAAGTAGCATCCATTTTTTACAACAATGTCTAAAAATAATAAGAGGTTTAATAAATAAATAACCAAAATAGAATTTTTTTACATTTAATAATTTATAAAATTTACATTTAAATATAAATTTTGATTCATATCAACAACATGGGAGTATACCATTTAATTTAAAAAGGGAATTCAATTTTCAACTAAATTAATCTAGTGTACCAAAGAAAATCATTCTAGGTACCCATACCTTATATCATAGGGGAATGGGTTGGAAATCAAGGATCCTCAGTCCAAAAATCCAATCAGGATCTGATACATCATATCTGACCATCTAACCCACTAGATAAAATGTCAAAAAAACATGGATCCTTAGCCTATGAATCCATCTGAGACTCGAAATATCATTTCTAACCATCTCAAAATTGATATGGAATTCCTTTTTTATACCCTTGGGTTTTGGAGTGTCATTCATTTCCCTAAAAACCACAGTGCACTAGGGCACCTACAGTATCAGTATGGACAACCCAAAATTGCTGAGTAAATCGTTAGTACAACATCCCAAGCCATTAGTCATTGGTCATAAAACATCGTTCATTTATCCATGGATCCAATCAGGATTTATCTTTTCATCTATGACCATCCCCCACCATTCCATTATAAATCATTCTGATTTTATCAAAATGTTTATCAAATTTTAACTTCCTTAATCATTCGCCATTACTAGGGTCCTAAAATACCTTTTAGACTAAATTATTGATAATTAGAACCATCCCCTTTTCCAAATTTCATAAATACCATATAAAACATTTGAAATTACCTTTAAATAGGGGTCTTTCTATATAACATCAAAACAAATTCAAGGTCACCCATTCCCTTTGGTTATTTAAAATAAACAACCATGTAATTTCCTCAAGTATAAAGTAGAAATACAATTGAATCACTATTTAGGATCCAATAATAACCACCTATTTAAACACTTTGAGTTCAACACTCTCTTTTTAATACATTAACCTATTTCAAAGCATTATTTTCATTCATTTAAAAACATAACTAGTTCAAACCCAAAAAATATAATTTAAACTATTTCAAAATATTTGATGGAATTTAAAAAAATATATAAATTTAAACATTTCAATAATCGATTTAACTATGTCCATATAAAAAATTATCAATTACATCCCATTACCATTCATAATTAACCCATCATAAACTTTTACCAAATAAATTCATAATTTTCTAGGGTTTGAAATACCCATTCATGATACTATCTCTTGTTTTAATTCATCAATAGATCAACTGAGGTTTATGAAGGGTCTCTCACCTCACATTAATCCAAAAACTACTTTAGTTGGAATATGAAATATAATCCAAGAAAGGTATCAACATGGAATAACCACATTCATATATTAAAACATCAAGACTATGGGACACAAATTAAAATCCACCAACCTCATGCTCCTAGAAAACTGTTCATCCAAGCATGGCCTCTGATTATAGATTCAATGGCCAAAAACACAATGTTTAAGGAAACCCTGGGAAATAAGGGTTTATAAATTTAGTAGTGAAAACAACCAATAATGCATCTTCCATAAAATTGAAGGAAATAACATTGAATTATTACATTGAGTATCTAGTCACACTAAACAAATACATATTCCTAAGAATAAAATGAGAAATACCCATAGAGGGGGAGGAGGTTTTTGGTTCATTACCCTAGCTGTAGGGGGAATTGGGGGAAAAATTCATAGAAGAATGAAATAAAATTGGGAGGGAAAATGGTAAAAACCAAAATTTTAATGAGTTCTATAGTTTAGCCACGTGGTTGGCCAAACCATACACCAACTATGTGGTTCCCTCTATCTATGATGAAACTGAGACACATTATTTTCTTATCTGCCAACATAGGTTGAAAAATTATGCATTGGCTAGGTTTTTACCACTATCAAAGGGGATGTCAACACATATGGTCTCCTAGGACACCCTGCATGGTTTTCTATCTATGAACACCCATTCTACATGCCACATTTTTATGGTGAATGGTTAATAATTACTATGTTCCAACAGTTCTCTCAGCATAGATAGTCCCATTTTACTAGTTTTACATGCCCAGAACCCCAGAGACACCCTTGAGGCATGTAGTACTCCCCAAAAACATACCATAAACCCAAATATTCAAACTAGTACATGCCTTTTCTGAGGGTTGGGATATTGAAATATTATTGAATTGACTTTATGGACTCTATATTAAATAGGTAATCATATTATATTTAATATATCTCTATACTATATCTAATCAATATCATAAATTTACCTCATTTTTTTGAATGGACATAAAAAGTATATGGGTACTAAATTAAATCCCCATATAGTATTTAATCCTATGTTTAATGGAATTTCAGACAGAAAAATTTATAATTTGAAAGGTATTATTTAGGATTACTCATTGGATTATCAAGGAAGTTGTGATCATCATCTTTCATTTGTGGTCTTTACTAATAATAATACTTTTTATTCCAGTATATATAGGGATCCTTTAAAGGAATTATAGGGAAATTATTGTTGAACTGAATCCTTTTGGGATGTAGTTGATAAAATAAAGTTACTTCAAACAAAATTTTTATAAGATATGGTTGAGAAGATAAAGATGATTCTACACTATACAATGTAAACTTATAGTGGAAATAATAGTTAAGAAAATAATCATATAAAGTCCCATTTATTTGGGGTAGGATATCATGTTTTTATTTAAGTTTGTACTTGGAAAATGTTTACGCATTTTTAAAAAGAGAATAATTTAAATCCATGCTTCATTGGTTGTTGTGGAATTATAGATAAAGTGGTATTTGTTTCTTATTAGTTATCCATACCTTTGATTATAACTCATGTACATGATGTGTTCCAAGTTTCATTCCAAATAAAATATGTAGAAGATGCATATATTATTTTGAGCTATGATATAGAGACTTAATCATTTAATATATAAATTTTACATACTTTTAGATTAATATTCTATATATAATACTATAACCTATTCGATAACTATAACGGTTTCATGTCACTATGGACTAGATATGATGACAACTTATTTAGGAACATTATTCAACATCACTCATTGGGCTGTCCACAATTTATACCAATCTTAATATACCCTACATAAAACCATTATTCATAACCCAGGTAAGGTAAACATAAGAAGGAGTGATCACGTATTGTAAAGACCCTAAGCTTGACGTACATAGACATTACATTACTTTTGAGGAATACTTAGTACGTAACATAAACACACACACAAGGACCGTAATAGTTTAGTGTCTTTGGAAACTCGGAATAAAATCTTCTAATTGTGGTGAAAGATCTTCAAAATCTCCCATAAAGATCTTGTTTTTTTAAACCTAAATCCTTTATTTCTGTCCTGGGGAACATAAAACATAAACGGGTGAGCTCAAATGCTCAGTAAGGGTAAACAAAAGAAATATCAATCACGTCATATTCATAAGAACATATCTTTTGGAAATCTTAACCTGCAAAAGAGATCATAATTTCATAACATGGGATAAATCATAGTAGTGAAATGTAATCCCAATAATCATAACATAAAAAATGAAACTTTGTGGCATAAACACATAATCATATAGAATCATTTCTTATTAGTCAAGACTCATTTCCAAGACTATCTTAGTGGACAAAGTCCCTTTCTGAACCGAGTTCACTCCTCGTTTCAGTCCTATTTCACTGAACTGGTATAACCTACTGTTCCAGCCATGTCTATCTCATGAGATATAAAATCATTACCCAATGCATTGGAGGGAGATATAGGCCCCACCCATCTCATAATGATACCATTTATATGTGTGCTACAAAATCATAAACAATACATCATAGCATAACCCATGTAATAAACATGGGATTCTTAAACATTGTGACATCATAAAACAATTCATATATGATAAAAGAATTCATAAAAATAATTCCATCACAACATAATCAAATCAATGTAATAATAGGTATAAAAACAGAACCATTTATTATCTTAGATGGAAAATAATTTTGATAAAACCCTTGAACTCCATTCTTGATGAAAATATCCTTTCTACTTCAAAAACACTTTTCATTTCTTAACATGTCATAAAATTATAACTAAAAGAAGTTGATTAAAAATAAACTTGAAAACTTATATGGGAAGATTCTTGGAAATAATGTTTTAAAAATCAATTCATGTCATATAAGTTAAAAGAAAACATTCTCCTCGTACTTTTGTCGGAAAAGTCAAAAAGTACCTCGTACGAAAAATGACAAAAGATTCCTTTCATATCTTTTAATAAAAACTCACCAAAGGGTAAAATTTGATATAAACTATTGTAGAAGGATATAAATATTACATATTGGGGAAACATGGATTTGGATTATAAAATACACCCCAGTATATACCAAAGTATAAACAATCTCGGATAAAAATGAGATTCTGATATTTCCACTACCTTAGGTCCAATTTGCTTCGTAAGTGTCTGAATCTCCTGTATAATGATTTAAATAATGTCATTGACTTATTAAAAAATAATACTCATTGATATGATATCATATATGGTTCACTTATGACTTTATATTACCCGTTATTTTGTAAATTCCATGTTAAAGAGCGTTTTGGGTAAAATCGTCTCATTTGTCGTTCGTGTTTTAACTTGTAATTATTCATATGATTACTTAGATCATGATTACTTAAATCTATAATGTAAAACATGATTTATATATAATATATACTCAGAATATACATATATATAATAGATCAGTAAAAGGAAAGAAATACACCGTTCATGGAGACGGTAGGCCGTACGTACGCATGAACGATGTTTTCGTTTCCTTATTGAGTTGAATGGAATTAAGTAGATGACATACATCTTTATACACATAAATCCAGTATTATTATGTAATATATTTCATGATTACTTATTATATATACTTTATAATCATTCATGAATGGTTAACGTGGAGAATGAATTTCATCGCGTCGTGGAGACGGTAGCCCGTACATACGCACGGGCGATGATATCGTTCTCATGATCATGGGACTGTATTGGAGTGTATTTATACTATCTCAGAATCAATATCACATTAAAATAATCATATATAGTTATTATTTACACCATTATACCCATCCAAGTAAGGTGGTGGTGGAAAATAGATTACACCACGGCATGGAGACGGTATTTCGTACGTACGCACGCGCGGTGATTTCATTTTCCGTAGGATGGATAGATGATGAAATAGGGTTTTTTCATACTTATAATAACATATCAGTATATTTTTGATACTAATGTTATTAATTCATAATGAAAAAACCTAAGAAGAAGAAGTAGAAGAAGAAATAAAGTTGAAAGAATCGGTAACGGACATTACCTCTTCTTTGAAGCGCCTCTTTGAGATCTCCTTTTAGGGCACTAAAATTGGTCTTTTAGGAAGACCAGAACCTCTAGGATGTTTCTAGGGAAGTGGAGAAGATAATTTGTCAGGTGTTGTCCGAGATTTAATGCTCAAAGTGGTGTGAGGAAGAGAGGGAGGAAGTGCCCTTTTATAAGGGAGGAGAGGGGCACCTTTGGAATAACAAAAAATATTATGTTATTATAAAGCCAAATTCGGTTTTAAATAGCTCCAAATTGATTTATTTCTAAGCTAATGTGGGGATGGGTAAAAATAATCTCATCCAATTGAATTTAGACATGTTTAGATTCCAATTTTAACCATATCATTTAGTTTTAACGTTAAGTTAAATAATTTTACTTTTACCGTGTCTTCTTGTGTTCTTACACTATAAGGTTAATAAACTTACTATATCAAGCCAAACGAACCCCAAGTTGTTTATTATTAATATATATAACCTTATCTGAGTCATTTGGCCGAACCTTAGGTTTTTAGGAATAAAATAACAATTAATAGTATAATATTTGTTTTAAAAACTATTTTATGTCAATTTTGACACTATTTGGTAATTTATTTTTTGTAAAAATCATAACAGAATTATTAGTTCAAAAAAAGTGAATAAAATCAATAGTAACATGTCATATTAACCTAGAAAATTAGTGTAATTCATGAAAAGTCTAAAATTACATTTATTTGGGTATTTATAACATCAATTATGTCAATATTTCATTAATAAGATAATTACTGCATCATCGTTGTGTCACAAATAAATTAAATTATTTAATGTCTAAAAATTACAAATAAAATATAATTATGTAGGAAATATTTTTATATTTATAATTAATATTTATATTCGAATTTATCTTATGTATAACCCTATATTAAAAATGATTTACTTATTAAACGTTTCTTTTAACTATTTTAACCCTTCTTTAAATAAATTAATAATAAATGTCCTAATCTAATACAAGTGGTATTAAATGGTCATATTTTATTCATAAGGTTGTCTTTTACTAATTATACTTATCCAATAGAATTAGGACATGTGTTTGGGTAATAATAATATCATTTTTACCCATAATTACCCTATTTACTTTTAACCGTGGTAAAAAAAAGCCAAAAGTTACTATTCACCAAAAATTATTTTCATCTCATTGAACCACATTATAGTCCTTGATATTAACCATGTATCTCGGAATTTTGGAATTCCACTCACAGAAGCGGTAAAATTAAGTTTTATGAAAAATTCTGTTTTTTAACTACCACTTTGTGGTTTCACTATTCATCAAAAAATGAACGTTTCCAGAAAAATACAAAAAATTAGGCGTAAGATATATTTGATATTATGAATTCAAAAATGAAGTCTATTTTACCAAATTCAAAACATATCAGTTACATCAATTAATTTAAAAACTAATTCCCGTCGTCAAAACAAATAGCGTGTTTTTAAGAGATATTAACTATCAAAAGATTGACACTTGTTTATGTCTGGTTTAAATGTGAAATTACATCCAATGACCAACATTGTATTAAATTGTAAAAATATATTCTAAATATACTTTAAATCCACTCAAATTAATAATTTATCACTATTAATTATTTCTATAAAAAAGGTTGTTTTTAATTAAAATTTAGTAATTTTCACTATTCATCTGAATATGAAAGTTATCCAAAAAGTACCAAAATTTCACCCTAAGCTAATTTTGATATTCCGAATCCAAAAATTAAGTCCATTTTTAAAAATAAATTTTACAAAATTTCAATAAGTGGTTATTACTATTCATAACGGCTAGTTTTAATAATATTTTAATAGCATATCGTTGTTTAGTGAAACTCGGTATTGCGTACTACACACACTATCGAGGAAGGTTGTGATTGCGTGTAATGCAAGGCAAGTCAAAGATGCGTGTTGTGAAAGCTCCTTTTGGTGTAGCGTACAACACCAGACATTAATGAAAAGGATATTTTTCATAAAATCTCGGGGTGTTACATTCTACCCCCCTTAAATTGAATTTCGCCCTCAAAATTCATTGGGGTTATAAATGGTTTACTATTTGAAAGTTTCTTTGATAGAAACCCACATCATAAAATGAAATACCAAAACCAATATTTAAAAACAAATGTATGAAACGTAACGGTTACCCAAATAATCTAATCACTGGGTTTCCACATAGGTGAAAATGTGGATATGGAAGAGAAATCTAACCATCATGTTCTGATGGAGAGTGGTAGAGAAAATGGCTACGGAAAAGACAACAATCACAAAGCCATAAATTTGTGACGATCTAAGGTACCATATGATTCATCCAATATAAGAGCACTAGGACAACATTTTTTGTTTTTAAGATCGTTTCCCTAATGTTGATGAAATTTGAATTATGGAATTAGAAGAAATACTTTCATGATATCGGTATAGTCTCACCGTTGGTCATTCTTTGGAAAATTTCCACTTCATCTCTTAAATAAATGAAGTTGAATTTGTCATTCGTGATGTGATAGCAGATCATGTGATAGACTGATGGGTCATTCCATCTGTCTCAAACAAAAGGTTAGAAAATTTATAAAAAAATACATAAGTCCATATATAGTGATATTAATCATATATGGTTCCTAAAATGGACTTATACTTCATATATCATACTACTTAATATAATAAAACTAGTTTCTACTAAACAGGGACTTCCTGTAGGCCAGTGGTAGGCGATAAAGGTCAGTCGCACTTCGGTTGTGGGTTCGATTCCCACGGCCTTGTCCGACGTGATGGGTTGTCACCCGTCCTGCAGGTTGTCCTTTTTCTAAAACAATATTACTATAACATCCCATCAATAATATCGAAAAAACTTTTATCCTTAAACAATACTAACTTATGTCTAACATAGTCCATTCCAATCTTTAGGCTTATCCATAATAATGCAGTCCACTCTCATAATATAGTGAAAAAGATTACCGGAGATTTAATACCATCGTTGATCCCCATATATCATAAGATATGTCTTGTTGGTCACCTTCCAAACATTCAAAGGCCCTAATCATGTGTTCTCTGGAATACCCACTGAACCATAGTGAAAGCATGAATGCAGTTAAAAGTTAACACTTTCCACATACCAAAATCCTCAAAATTCTATATACTCAAACCATGATATCACTTACTCCTTATATCAAATCATGAGCTCATGAATACTATCAAACATATTAGATTCTCTTTATCACTTCATTATGTCCATATAATCTATTTCCAAAAATATTTCAATCACTTTTCATGGTTACCGATGCCATAAAATTATTGAAAACCACAATAGACAAAAATATAAATATTCCAATATTCCACGATACTATATACAACATTATTCTGGAATCCCATTACATAAACACTTCATCATTCCACCACATTGTTGTCATATTCAACATCGCCAATGGTGATTGCATGTGACGTCCCTTTGTCCTTTGCCTTAAGTGGTTGCTCATGTCGATCATCACTAACCCTTGGATTAGGGAATTTATTAGAATAATGCCCCATTTCCTTTCACTTGATGCATTGAAGTGTAGTAGGTTCATTCTGTGTATCCCTTCCTTTGTTTGTATCATTAGGCATATTCTTCCTATCATTGCGGCATTCAAATGCCCGATGACCTTCCTTTCCACATTTGAAACATTTACTTGTCCCTTTAAGATAATCTCCACCATGATTCTTTCCACACTCTGAGCATACGGAAACATTCATCTTCTTTTCACCATTATTCTGAGATTTCTCCTTGAACTCCATCTTTTGTTTCTTGTCAAAACTATGAGATGGATAAGTAACACCAGGTTCCATTTATACCTTGATAGCACAACGCAAAATTTCTTCATAGCTACTGAAGTCTCTTATAGCTAATGCCCTCCGAAGACGTTGTTTTAAGCCACTGAAGAATCGATCAACTTTACATTCGGGTTGGTTGATAAATCCAGATGCATACCTTGCAAGCCTTGTAAAATTCGCTTCGTATATACCAACAGATTCATCATCCTTTTTCTTTAGTTCAAGAAACTCCTTCTCCATCTTTGTTCGAAGAATATGAGGGAAGTACTTATTGAAAAATAAGTTCTTGAACTCGTCCCATTCCATAGACTCAATTTCATCTCTTGGCCTCGTATTCTTGATAAGATTCCACCATTGATGAGCTTCACCTTCCAAACGATATACTGCTAAGATGACTTTATCATGTTCATAACATTATAGAACTGAAAATATCTTTTCAGTGGTACTGATCCATTGTTCAGCAACAAGTGGATCAGAAGACCCACTAAAAGAAGGTGGACGTTGCCCCATGAAGGACTCAATAGAATGTTGTTCACTTCTCTGCTCATTTGGATGTCCAGAATGATTCATAGCTTGTGTAAGTATAGAAATAAGATTTTTCACTCCATCTCACATAACATTTGTTTGTTCGGGAGGACAATCATTGCATTGTCCATTACATTGATCAACACGGTTCCTTCGGGATCCAGCCATTGTCTAAAACCCAAAAAGAATAGTGTGAGAGGAAAAAATCATGCTAGGGAAAAAACAAAATAAAGGGGGGGTAACCTCAATATCTAACATCTTAGGTTAAATTCTATGATCGTTACCATAGTTCTAGGATTGTATCCTATACGTATACTTATCCTTAGGGACATCCCTAGACATACCTTAGAAATATCTCTAGGGATCTCACTAACGTTTTCGCATCCTAGTTTCCAAAGGATGACTAAAACTTTCCTCTAATACCAACTGTAGAGACCCTAAGCTTGACGTACATAGACATTAAATTACTTTTGCGGAATACTTAGTACATAACAAAAACACACACATAAGGACCATAATAGTTTAGTGTCTTTGGAAACTCGAAATATAATCTTCTAATCATGGTGAAAGATCTTCAACATCTCCCATAAAGATCATCTTTTTTTAAACCTAGATCCTTTCTTTATGTCCTGGGGAAAATAAAACATAAAAGGGTGAGCTCAAATGCTCAGTAAGGGTAAACAAAAGAAATATCAATCACATCATATTCATAAGAACATATCTTTTGGAAATCTTAACCTGCAAAAGAGATCATAATTTCATAACATGGGATAAATCATAATAGTGAAATGTAATCCCAATAATCATAACATAAAACATGAAACTTTGTGGCATACACACATAATCATATAGAATCATTTCTTATTAGTCAAGACTCATTTCCAAGAATCTCTTAGTGGACAAAGTCCCTTTCTGAACCGAGTTCACTCCTCGTTTCAGTCCTGTTTCACTAAACCGGTATAACCTTCCGTTCACACCATGTCTATATCATGAGATATAAAATCTTTACCCAATGAATTGGAGGGAGATATAGGTACCACCCATCTCATAATGATACCATTCTTATGTGTTCCACAAAATCATAAACCATACATCATAGCATAACCCATGTAATAAAACTGGGATTCATAAACATTGTGACATCATAAAACAATTCATATAAGATAAAGGAATTCCTAAAAATAATTCCATCACAACATAATCAAATCAATGTAATAATAGGTATAAAAATAGAACACTTTATTATCTTAGATGGAAAATAATTTTGATAAAACACTTGAACTCCATTCTTGAGGAAAATATCATTTCAACTTCAAAAACACATTTCATTTCCTAACATGTCATAAAATTATTACTAAAAGAAGTTGATTAAAAATAAACTTGAAAACTTATAAGGGATTATTCTTGGAGATAATGTTTTAAAAATCCATTCATGTCATATAAGTTAAAAGAAAACATTCTTCTCGTACTTTTGTCGGAAAAGTCAAAAAGTACCTCGTACGAAAAACGACAAAAGATTCCTTTCATATCTTTTACTAAAAACTCACAGAAGGGAAAAATTGGATATAAAATATTTTAAAAGGATATAAATATTACATATTGGGGAAACATGGATGTGGATGATAAAATACACCCCAGTAAATACAAAATTATAAATAATCTTGGATAAAAATGAGATTGTGATATTTCCCTTACCTTAGGTCCAATTTGCTTCTTAATTGTCCAAACCTCCTATATAATGATTTAAATAATGTCATTGACTTATTCCATAATCATACTCATTGATATTATATCATATATGGTTCATTTATGACTTTATATTACCCGTTCTTTTGTAAATTGCATGTTAAAGAGCGTTTTGGGTAAAATCGTCTCATTTGTCGTTCGTGTTTTAACTTGTAATTATTCATATGATTACTTAGATCATGATTACTTAAATCCATAATGTAAAAAATGATTTATATATAATATATATTCAGAATATACATATATATAATAGATCAGTAAATGGAAAGAAATACACCGTTCATGGAGACGATAGGTCGTACGTACACATGAACGCTGTTTTCGTTTCCTTATTGAGTTGAATGGAATTAAGTAGATGACATACATATATATACACATAAATCCATTTTTATTATTTCATATATTTCATGATTACTTATTATATATACTTTATAATCATTCATGAATGGTTAACGTGGAGAATGAATCTCATCGTGTCGTGGAGACGGTAGTCCGTACGTACGGACGAGCGATGATATCATTCTCATGATCATGGGACTGTATTGGAGTGTATGTATACTATCTCAGAATAAATATCACTTTAAAATAATCATATATAGTTATTATTTACACCATTATACCCATCCAAGTAAGGTGGTGGTGCAAAATAGATTACACCACGGCGTGGAGACGGTATTCCGTACGTACGCACGCACGGTGATTTCATTTTCCGTAGGATGGATAGATGGTGAAATAGGGTTGTTTCATACATATAATAACATATCAGTATATTATTGATACTAATGTTAGTCCTTCATAATGAAACAACCTAAGAAGAAGAAGTGGAAGAAGAAATAAAGTTGAAAGAATCGGTAACGGACATTATCTCTTCTTCGAAGAGCCTCTTTGAGATCTCCTTTTAGGGCACTAAAATTGGTCTTTGAGGAATACCATAACCTCTAGGATGTTTCTAGGGAAATGGAGAAGATTATTTGGAAGGTATTGGCCGAACTTTAAGGCTCAAAGTGGTGTGAGGAAGAGAGGGAGGAAGTTCCCTTTTATAAGGGAGGAGAGGGGCACCTTTGGAATAACTAAATATATTATTTTATTATAAATATAAATTCGGTTTTAAATAGCTCCAAATTAATTTACTTCTAATATATGGTGGGGCTGGGTCTAAATCCTCTCATCCAATAGAATTTAGACAAGTTTAGGTTCCTATTTTAACCTTATCATTTAGTTTTAATGTTAAGTTAAATAATTTTACCTTTACCGTGTCTTCTTGTGTTCTTACACTATAAAGTTAATAAACTTACTATATCAAGTCCAATGAACCCCAAGTTGTTTATTATTAATATATATAACCTTATCTAAGTCATTTGGACGAACCTTATATTTTAAGAGATAAAATAACAATTAATAATATAATATTTGTTTTAAAAACAATTTTATGTCAATTTTGACACTATTTGGTAATTGATTTTTGTAAAATTAATAACAGAATTATTAGTTCAAAAAAGTTAATAAAATCAATAAACAAATGTCATATTAACCTATAAAATTAGAGGAATTCATAAAAATACTCAAATTAAATTTATTTGGATATTTATAACATCAATTATGTCAATATTTCATTAATAAGATAATTACTGCATCATCGTTGTGTCACAAATAAATTAAATTATTTAATGTCTAAAAATTAAAAATAAAATATCATTATGTAGGAATTGTTTTTATCTTTCTAATGATTATTTATAGTCGAATATATCTTATGTATAACCCTATATTAAAAATGATTTACTTATTAAACTTTGATTTTAACTATTTTAACCCTTCTTTAAATAAATTAATAATAAATGTCCTAATCTAATCCAAGTGGGCTTAAATGGTCATATTTTATTCCTAAGATTGTTTTTGGTCGAATTACACATATACAATAGAATTAGGACATATGTTAGGGTAATAATAATATCATTTTTACCCTCAATTACCCTATTTACATTTAACCGTGGTAAAAAAAGTCAAAAGTTACTATTCACCAAAAATTATTTTCATCTCATTGAACCAAATTTTAGTAATTGATATTAACCGTGTCTCTCGGATTTTCGAAATTCCACTCACAGAATCGGTAAAATTAATTTTTATGAAAAATTCAGTATTTTAACTACCACTTAGTGGTTTCACTATTCATCAAAAAATGAACGTTTCCAGAAAAATACAAAAAATTGGGCCTAAGCTATATTTGATATTATGAATTCAAAAATGAAGTCTATTTTACCAAATTTAAAACATATCCGTTACATTAATTAATTTAAAAATTAATTCCCGTCATCAAAACAAATAGCGTGTTTTTAAGAGATAATAACTATCAAAAGATTGACACTTGTTTATGTCTAGTTTAAATGTGAAATTACATCCAATGACCAAAATTGTATTAAATTGTAATAATATATTCTAAATATACTTTAAAACCACTCCAAATAATAATTTATCACTATTAATTATGTCTATTAAAAAGGTTTTTTTAATTAAAATTTAGTAATTTTCACTATTCATCAGAATATGAAAGTTATCCGAAAAGTACCAAAATTTCACCCTAAGATAATTTCGATATTCCGAATCCAAAAATGAAGTCCGTTTTGAAAATTAAAATATACAAAATTTCAAAAGGTGGTTATTACTATTCATAACGGCTAGTTTTAATAATATTTTAATAGCATGTCGTTGTTTAGTGAAACTCGGTATTGCGTACTACACACGCTATCGAGGAAGGTCACGATTGCATGTAATGTAAGGCAAGTCAAGGATGCGTGTTGTGCAAGCTCCTTTTGGTGTAGCATACAACACAAGAAATTAATGAAAAGAATATTTTTCATAAAATCTCAGGGTGTTACACATATTATCTTAAGATCAAAATTCAATATATCAATATATTAACATATATAAGAATAATATAATAATAATTTTATTCTTTCATGATCATATAATTCAATTTTCATACTCAATCATTCATCTGTAACAAACATGATTCATAGTATAAAATATTTTATTTCAAAAGACATGAATCACAAGAGTGATAAAAATCAGAAGTCAATCATGAACCATAAGTTATATCAAAATCATGTCAAAATAGTGTAGTTACATCAATGGCATATAAACCATTTCATATGTCATGGTTAACCACTAGGACCATAAAATCATAGAAGATCTAGAATAAACACTTATTTAATATATTATATAGATCAAGAATCATCATTTTTTCCCTCTAGTGGACCCAGAATCCCCAAATATTCTCTTACTTGATCAGTAAACATCACCATTTTCCCATAGTGGATCAAGCATCAATACACGTTTCCAAAAGTGATTTGGGTATCCAAACTTATTTTCCATAGTGGATAGATCACATAAACATACATCTCAAAATTATCTTATGAGATATAAGACTTTTCAAAATTTATTAGAGGGATATATAATTCTATCCCCACCCATCGCATAATAAAAACTATACATATATGTGCCACAAGATCATAAAAATATAATTTTTTCATCATAATATTACCTATGAAAAGAAAATATATTTTATAAACATTTCATCATCATCATAATAAACGACCAAGAGAAATAATAAAAAAATGTATCACTATGACATATCTATATTAAATAATAATTAACTTCTAATGATATCATCTTAGATGAAAATCCTTGAAAACATGCCAAGAATATTTCTTGAATAAAATACTCTTTTCCTTTTAAAATAATATATTTAATATAAAAATAATTATAAAATATTATGGAAAATATTTTCAATGAAACTAAACATGGAATATTTTAGGGTAAGTATCATAACATTGATTTTTTATGACGGTGGGGAATTATTTTCATTCCATATACATTAAAAATATGTTTTCATTCGCATTTTTGGTAAAATTTAATAATTACCTTATTCAAAAAATGGAATGATGATTCCCCTAAAATTTTAAATATAAATATTGATAATGTGTAAAAAATGAATTTTTATAATTATTTTACAATAAAAAATATCTATCTTGAAAACATTTTAAAGAATTGATGGACATAAAAGAAAAATATTCCCCTGTGAATGGTAAAACGTAGTCTATTTTCCATAAATGAATTCGTTTAATCTCTCGACTACTTATAGTGAAGAAAATGATAAGATAAAATTTATTATATATATAAATAGAGGATATGAAAAATTTAATGGATTTATTATATATGTTTCATATAATTTCTTCAATGTAAATTCAATAAAAAATTATCCCGAATAAAATGTGATTGATACATTAATACTTTATATCAAGTATAATCTTTCTTTGTATACATTTTATCCTCATGTATAATAAATTTAAATTATTTATAAAAGTATTAAAATACTATATTAATTTCTATAGTATCATATATTTTTTACATATAACATCTTATCACCCATTTATTAACAATTTTTATTAAAATCAATGTTCCTAGTGATAACTACGTCATTTTTATAGAATGTTTCATGTTTATCAATCCTAATACTTTCAATTAGATCTTTTTTCCATCTTATAAATAACAATAATAATGTAATTAATATCATATTTAATCATTATATATACTTTTATTACTATTAAAACTAATTAGAAATTTCAAATGAAAGGTATCACTCCATGTGGATGGTAGTTTATATGTTCACATGAGTGATGTTTCCATTTTTTAATGGATTTAATAAAAGTGAGCTAAATAAAAATTATCCATAAAAAATTTAATATTATATCATATTTATTCAATAAATTAATCCTTATTACTATCCACTTAAATCATAAGTGATAAATGAACCAAATCGCTCGGTGGAGTTGGTCTTCCACAAGTATGCGCAAGTAATATTTTAATTTTACAATATAAGGGAAGAATGTAGATAATGGTTGTTACATAATTACAAAAAAAATTAATTATACTTAAGAAAATTAATTAAATATTTTATAATAGATACCATATTATTATAATATATTTAATAAGAAATAAAATTGAAAACACGCGGTTAAAAGTAAACCACTTCGTTGAGAAACCTTTGTTGGATTAGACTTTAAACCTTGAAAGGATGTAATTTTGGTAAGAAAGGAATCTATCAGATTTGGTGAAGGGATATAGGATGATATTAGGATTGTTATTTGAAAATATATAAGGTTAAATCATTGTGAATAATAAAGGAGAAAATGTTCCCTTTTATAAGTGAGGGAGGAAAACCATTGGAATTACTTAAAGTATTAAACTTAAATAAATTAATTTTCATAAAAAATTAATACACATTGAAATAATTATAATATAGGATTTTTTTCGTAAAATAATTACATTTTTAAAAAATATTTAATAGGGGTCATTTATTTTTTCTCAAATATCTTTTAGTTTTAACCCATGTTAAAACTTTTGATAATTAATGTTATATCAATGTTTCTATGTTTTAAGAGTTTTAAATATTACAATTATAAGAAAAGTTACTCATAAATGGACCATGGACGGTTTTTAAACAATATTCTTTTTTTACTTTGAATAATATAATATTTTTATGAATCTTAAACCATTTATTAAATTATTTTTTATTTTAAAATTACATTAATGTCATTTTTGAAATATTTTTTTAATTTGAATTAAAAAAACAGAAAATAGAGTAAATAGAAATATAATCCATTCATATATCCCTAATAAGTAATATTTATATAAATTTTTTTAACACTACAACTCACTCAATCAAATTTGCTTTTAAATTTTTTAAAATCATTTACTTTACTTTTATACATCTTGGAAAAGCATTATGTCGGTGTTACATAAGAATTTTATGTGATTAGTTGATCACATAAATTAAAAAACTTATAATGATAAAAAATTAATTCATATTTTAAATATCAATAAATAACTGAAAATAATTTGTTTTTTGTGTCTTTAAAAAACTAATATAGATATTAAAGTCAATAAAGTGACGTTTTAGACTTTAACTTTTAATTAAATGTTATTAATTTCCAAATCAAGATTTAATAGAAAAAAAGGTCATATCATAAACGTTTTGATGATTATATATAAAGAATAATCATAAAATAAAATAGATTCAAGTTTTAGAATTAATTTTAATTTTTATCACATTAGTATTTACCATAATTATCCCATTGTAAAATTAAAGTGGTAAAAAATTTTACTATTGTTATAATTCATGTTGAAGAAAAGTAAAATCAACATATTTAAAAAAGACACAAATCCTAATTAAATGAAATGAATATAATTTTCAAAATTCAATCTCTATAAGTGTTGGAACTTAGTTAAATATATAAACATAAAATGCAACAAAAAATAGTTTTTTAGAAAAATATGTTTTATGTTTAAACACATTTTTATGAAACATTCATCCATAAAATTGATTTCAGTGAACTTAATTGGATTATTAAAAAAATAATATAAATTATTTTTCTTTTAAATAACATAAAAAAATAGAATATTTATAATTTTACTGAAACAAAAATACAGTTTTTAATTAAAATTAATACTTCGGCTATTCGTGGGAAAATCATTAATTTAAAAAAAAATCAAAAAAATTTCACCTTAAAATAATTTTGAAATGTATATTTAAAAAATGATATAATGTTTATCAAACAATATTTCTATAATTTCTATAATATAATATTATTATTATTTCACAAAAATAAAGAATGCACATTTTTTAAGAAAAACTATTTTCTAAAATAAAAAGACTTTACCAAAAAAATTAAACCTTATTTTCATATCATTCATCAATAAATTTATGTTAATTACAAACATTATATAGTTTTTATAATTTTTTTAATTTTATCCATACCCATTAATTCAAAGTCTATGTTATAACGGTTAAAAATAATAATATTTCCATAGTATAATGTGGCCTATTTTAACATAGATTTTTATGTAAAGAAAACTATCAAACAAATAAAAGTTATTTATAGGGAAACATATAATAAAATCTTAGGGTGTAAAATTATACCACCCCTAAAATTAATTTATCTTTTAAAATTTCATTCTTATGATATAAAAACCTTGGATATATTTATTTCATTATATCATAAGGTTCCCAAGTAATGTACTTGAAATTATTATTTAAACACAAAACCTTCATCCGGTGAGTGTTCTTATTTCATAGCGCATTCTCTCAATGATCCAAAATCTCTATTGGTTGTTCCTTATAATATGGATCACACTCTTGTGGTATGAAATTCGGTTTATTCATATGTGAAGGATTAGATATGTAATTATTAATAGAGATATGTTTATCACATCATGAACTTGAGATATATTTGATGGATGTAATAAACGATAATCTTTCATCCCAATATGCTAGAGAATTTTAAAGGGGAATATATATCTGGGTATTATCATTCGTTTATTTCAAAATATCCTAAACTTATTCCAATGATATATTTATAGGAATAAATTTCCAAAATAATTTAACTCTATATCCCACTAGTGAATGTTAGAATAACTTTTCTATCGACTTTGAGTTGCCCATAGATACTGTTGAATATCACTAGTTTTTTTCCTTATATATCTTAAGATATCCTTGGTAACAATTTCTTTATTTCTATCACTTCTAATGTTATGTTGTATTTTATTCTTCTTAATATATTGGCCTTCATAAAGAGCCTTATGAATTATTTAGTGAAAGATATTGTAGAATGAAAAATTAATGAAAGGTAGGGGTTGATCCCAACTACCATTAAAATGCATAGAAGAAGATATGGACATATCATCTAGGGATTATATGGTTCTCTCCTATTGAACATCTATATGATATTAATAATTTTTAAAAAATACAAATCTAAATATATATATTGCTGAAGGATTCTCCAAAACATCATTGTAAGCCATAGATCTGAATCAAATACAATAGAATGTGGCACTCTATGAAATATCATCACTTCCATAATGTATAACATGGTAAGATGGGTTAGAAAAAAAATATTCGTGGATGGAAATAATTTTGGTTGAATTTTTAAGGTGATATATTATGATCCAAATATCATTATTTCATTTAGATTTTATGAGGGGATCAATGATGAAATACCCAGTAATTTTTTCTATTTACATTTTTGTATGATTAATGGTTTTAACATCCCCATAGACTTATATATCTTAAAAATAACTTACTTACATTCCAGGAATTAATAAATACACTCTGAAATATCACATTTCATGTTTTTTTCACTATAAATAATATTTTAAATATTTATACATCTTTATACATCTAGAATGAATATATAATTATGAACTTTGAGCTTCATCCAATAACTCATTCTTCGGGTATGGTAATGATGGGACACAAGCTTAGATCCAAAACCATATCATTAAATTACAGTCATAGTTGAAATCATGAACAATCCTTGCATTATTATACAATTCAATATCTTAACTTTGTGCTTCTACAATCATCACATGGATGGATAGTTGATCATTCATCTAATAAGGATATGATATGTTCCCTTTCCTCAATATTTCATGTTCTGTATTCTAAAAATTCAAATGTACTAGATCACCTTCAATCATCATCAGGGTTAAATAGGTATACTCATTCCAACTTAATGCATCAAAAACCTTCTTTACCTTCCTAGTGTGGTATTGTATTGAGGATTCATAACCATTAGTCGATTTTTATCATTTTATGTGGTTCATATTAAACACATTATGTGTGTGGATATAATTCAAAATTTTATGATCTATCTATATTTCACAAAATTTATCATAAATATAATTCCTCCTTATCATCCATTGAAAATTTACCTATTCCGACTCAAAATCATGAGTTGGTTAATTTTTCTCATTTATTTTCAATTAGAATGAAGAATATGTTACCACCATATAATTATATATGGTGACACATCCCAATCACTTCTTTGATGCATTACTATAGATTGAAAATCCTTCTCCATTATATGGTAGAGTGGAAATAGGTGGACTGAACAACATTCTATTTAGTTCATTGGAATTATCATCACATTCATCTATTCACAAGAACATAATCCTTACATAAGTCAACATGGTGAGTGAATTATATATTTATCATAAATTTATCACAAATCATTAGTAATATCTATCCATCCCAAAAAACATGGATCTTAATAAACACGGTCAGTCTGGGCCTTTTCATAATAACTATTATATTTTGAGGATCATTCCGTATACCCTCACATGATGTTATAAGAACCAAGAATTTAAACTTTAGGAAATTCAATTCACACTTGGTGATTCCTTTACATATATTCTTCTTCTTTATGGTCTTTACTGCAATTCTCATGTGATATTAGTTATCCACCTTTCTATTAGAATATATAATAATATCATCAATAAATAGTACCAATAACTTATCAAAGTATTAATTAATGAATCTATTCATTAAATCAATAATACTAGTAAGGGTATTAGTAATCTAAAATGGAATCACTATAAATTCATAATGTCCATACCTCATATGGAAGGCGTTCCTTGGTATATTTTTCCACTTAAACCTAAATTTTTGTTATCTAAAATGATCTTTAGTCTTATAATAGTATTTATGTCCTCATAATTTATTAAACAAATCATCGATAATAGGTGAAGGATAATTGTTCTTTAGGGTGATATTGTTATGTGAGTCATAATAAATGAAAATGAACATTTACCTATGTTTATTCATGAAAAGAAACTAAGTGAATCCCATGGTGATACAGTAGGTAATATATATCCCTTATCAATATTATTTGATTATTTATTCTTCAATACTTATAAATAAATTGGGTTAATTATATTAGGATTATTTGAAATAGTTATAGAAAAGGCATGAGCTCAATTAAAAACTCAACTTCATGATTCAATGGAACATATGGATATTCTTATATAAATACAACAAAAAATATCATACAATATGGGTAAACCCAATATCGAGTTTATACTCTGCTATAATTGACAAATACACTTCATTTATATGAATTAATACCCATAAGAGAGAAGTAATTTCCATTATAATGTCTTATTCATTCTTGTATTTAAATGTAAAGATAGATTCATTTAGAGTATGAAATTTTACTTCTCTTCCTTGGTAATGGATATTTTATCCGTATAAATAAATATAATCCATGCCTAGAATCATATCAAATTCAAGTTGGGGAAGAATCACAATATTTTCAAGAATCACATTCCCATTAAATTATATCAGAGAGGAACTATAGACTTGTGATATGAAAATAGTACCATTTGGATTTTCACCACTAACTCAACATCTATTTATTGAGGTTGTCATTTGATACCCTTATGAAATTACTTAGATATAAAATACTAAGTTGGTCTGAAATGAAATAAGACATTAGTTTTTCAAGAGTGGATGTTAATTGATCATTTCACCAATTTCTTTTCAAAACCCGCTTGGTAGTCCTGACCACATGAAATTTCACTTTTTCATTGGGATTAATAGGTTATTGATGCTGATCATATTAATTTTTTTTTGATTTTTTCACTTGTTTTTGTTATTCCCAAACTCCTTGAATTTGAAGAATTGAATCATGGGTGGTGAAATTGTTGTCATCTTCCATTCCTCCATTTTATCAATTGAAATTATTATTTACATTTAAAATTTATGAGAATTATGACCCAGTTTATCCATATTTATGTAAAATCCCAGTTCTATTAAACAAATTCCATTTAGTTTTATTCCAATATTTCTAGCATGTTAATAGTAGGATTTTCATTTCACTATGGGCTTTATTCAAGTTTATATAAAACCCTATCTTCCATTTCTTATCCTATCCATGTGAATGGTGGTTATCACAAATTTTCCTTTCTACCTTATGTTCACATCATACAATATATTCATAAAGGATAAAATCATTTATAATTAATTACTTTTTGATACATGGTTTTAAGCCACCAAATAATAAATAAATTTTTATTTCAGGTATAATAATTAAACTAAAATCAAACCTTGCTGTATCTTGTAAAATATTTATCATATGTAAAACTTTATTAACTATACTTATTTTGAATCTCAGGTAATTCCTTTCCCATTTTTATTCATAGAATTCAAGGGAAGTAATTTATAAAAATAACATCTTAAACTAAACACATTCCATAGAGTATATTTATTATTCTGTCTACTTATTCTTAATATTATTACATTGTTTCTCCACTTATCCTTCCAAATGATAAATTGTTAATAAATGATTTTATGTTCCAATAATTAGATAATAAAAAATATTTTATCAATTGTGTTTATTGATTTCTCATCCACTAGTGGATTAGAAAAACCACAAAATTAAGGTGGGTTGTTCCTCGTGAATAACTTGATAGTAAATTATTCCTTCATTCTATTTTTGAGAGTCTTGGTACGTTTCATAGCCTAAAAATATTCCATGATAATAGATAAAATATTATGTAATATAGACCCTATAGAATTTGGTTTCTCGTGTTAAAAATCATTGCATTGGACATCATATTCACTATTAAAAGAATGTAATATAGTTCTATCCATTAAATAAAACAAAAAATTATAGTGTGAGAAACATTAGTCATATTGAGAAACCATATAATCTCTATCTTACAAAAACTATATAATTTTATCTTATACTTAGATTTATCCCCAATAGTATTCACCAATGTTCCCTAATCCTTATATTTAACAATTAACTGAATTATTTTATAATACTCACTATAACAATATAAGAATTATATACCTTGATATTAAATTGTTTTGGTAGAATTTTTATTATATGACATTAAGATCCATTCCATAACTATAATTGTTTAGTGTCTTTTATGACTATATAAATTAACTTATTAATTATGTATATTTGTCAATATCTATTATCGAGATCTTCTCACATTTTACCCTTCATTTCATACCCTATATAAAACCTTTATTCATGATATTGGAAATGTAAACATAAGAAATAATGATATCAGATAATCAGTGATTGTAATCATAAAAGATAAAAATCAACGATCACATGAAATAATAAGATAATAATATGGTTATGAGTTCATGATCATAAGATACAATGTTCATACCTAATCCTTCATGGATCAAAATCTAGACTCGTGGCACAAAACATTATCAACTCAAAATACATGAATCTTAAGAGTGAGAAAGCATCATTAGTAAACACAAAACAATTGTTCTGATCATAATAAATTTATAAATTTATTGTTCCATAATTAGTATATAATCCATTTAATATGTCAATGTTAACTATGAATTCCATCAAATCAAAGCAGAACATATATCAACACACGTTTCCCATATTATAATGGATCATGAATGATCACCCATTCAACATATTGAAATAGAAAACACTACCTATTTTCATTAGTGGATTTGTAATTACAAACTATTTTCCATATTGAATCAGGTATCAAAACATATTTACCTTTTTTGATCAAGCATCCCCACCTATTTCCCACTATGGATCAAGTACATCAACTCGCATCCCAAAGTTTTCTCATGAGATATAAAACTTCACCAAATTCATTAGAGGGATATATAATTTTTTCCCATATAAAACTTAATGAAAACCATTTATATATTTTCCACAAGATCATAAAGAATTTAACTTATCATAACATTATAACCCATGCAAGGAAAACATTTATCATAAACACTTCATCATTATAACAATTAACCATCTAGATAAATAAAAAACTTATCAATAGATCATATCACCAATAAATTATAATTAACATTAATGGATAACATATCAGATTACAATTTCTTCAAAACATCCGTAGAATATTTCTTCAGTAAAATTCATTTTTTAGTTTTCAATCACTTTTTTAAAATCCAAATATATCTAAAACATTAAGGAAAAAAAATTTCTTTTAAAAAATCTGGATACATGTATTTTAAATATCAAAACATTTAGTGTTCTTGATGGTAGAACATTTAATACATTACATATATGTTAAAATAGTGGTTCTATTCACATTTTTGGTAAAAAAAGATAAATTTACCTCATTTGGAAAAGGACATGAAGATCCCATGGAAGAATTTATATAGAAAGTCAATCAAGGGCTAAAATTACTCTTAACCATTATTAGAGAATAATAAAAAATATTCTAAAAAATATTTTAAATAAAACATTGAAATGAAAGAAAATTGATTCAAAATCAGATACTAAAACACAGTAGGTTTCCCATAAAAACATTATTTTGGAATATTGAGTATATAAAGTGATAAATTCAATGGAAAACACATATTATCTAAAAATAATAGTATTATGATAAAAATTAAATGGATTTATTAGATAAGGATCATATAATTTATTCGGTTGAAATTTAATCATAAATTATCTCAAATACAACGAGATTGACACATAAATTTTATACCTCAAGCTTCATCTTTATTTGTATTTATTCAAACCTCTGATATAATAAATATACATTTATTGAAAAAAATTATATAAGTATAATAATATCTATCATTACATTTTTTATTTACTTTTAACTTTCTATCACCCAATTAATAAATTTTTTTATTAATATAACTATTTTGGGTGATAACAACTTCATTTTTCAGGCTTGTTTTTCTTTGGAAGTCCCGATCCTTATAATTTGTTCATATTTCCATCATATCTATAATATTAATCCTTTAATTTTTATCACATATAATCACTATATATAATTTTATAAAAACCTTATTAAAGTTGTGATAAAAATTTAATTACCTCACTTGGTGAAGATGCTAGTCTCTCTGTACGCACGAGTGATATTTACATTTTCAAAAAGTTGGAGAAAAAGAAAGTTAAATGATAATTTACCTTTTCAGAATCATTACTATTCCATATATATCATATATATCATATATATTCATTAATGTAATCCTTATTACCATATATGTATAGAGGAAGCGAAAAATGAGTCACATCACTTCGTAGAGGTGGAAGTCTGCACGTACGCATGAGAGATGTCTTAATTTTTCAATAGATGGGAAGAAGGTGGATAATTTTTGTCCCATTATAAAAATAAATATTCAATATACTTAATATATATAATAAATATTTAATAATTGACACCACTGATTTATTGGAGGTATAATAACAAAAAAATTGAAAACTCTTAGTTAAGTTTTATAACTATTCATTCAAAAACCTTATTTTGATTACACTCTATGTTTTAAAAGGATGGACATTTTTAAATTTTGGAGAAAAATATAAATATTTCAAAAAATATATATTATTTTAAACTATTCATCTAAAAATAAATTTTCTCAAAAAATCCAAAAATTTACCCTAATCTAATTCTGATATTTTAATTTAAAAAGTAATATTATTTTTATAAATACGATGTCTAAAATTACTATAATATATTTATAGTATTCTACCACAAAATTAATTAAAAAAATGGATGAAAATTTATTTTTAATAATAAAATGACTCTACTAAAAATTGAGTACTTATTTCCTAACCATTTATTAATGAAGTTTTATTTATTATGACATTTTCATATATTTCATAATTAAATTACTTATTTGCATACCTATAAAATCAATTATTATTCTATAACAGTTATAAAATAATAATAATTCTATAGTATAACATGATTTTTTAAACTCTGTCTTCTGGTTAAACAATGCTATCAAAGAAATCATATCTATTTATATGGAACTATATCATGAAATATCGGGGGGTTACACCATAGGTGGTATATTTGTATGAGAATATATCCTATGAAGAGAACATGGATCTAATGTTAAATAATAAAGATAATTAATAATGAAATAATGTTATTTTCTATGTAATTGTTTTATATAGTAATCACATGTTTAATAACGAATCATGGGAATCATAAAAACGCATGATGAAAAAATAACTTCGCTTGTTTATGTAATAAGTAATATTATGAGGTTTTAATTTATAGAAGTGGTGAAGAATGTGACAACCCATATATTTATAAAAATAGATAATTAATTTTTTTATATTTATTTATTTAATGGATTTAGATTCATTAATGTTTTATAAATAATTATTATGGAAATGAATTTTTTTAATTAAAAAAATTAATTTATAGGTATTACATGGTTTTTTTATATTAATTTTTTTTATTTAAAAATAAAGAAAATTTAAATGGAATTAATTTTTCATATCATGATATCTAAATTAGTTTAACTTCAATTATAGGATTCTTAGGAAAAGATTTTTTTTTGTAATTACTAAATAATACTTATTCTTTATTACAGATCTCATTTAATTTAATGTATTTAAGAAGTCAAAATATATATTAAATCTATTTTAGAGTTTATTTAGTCCCCTTTAACTAAAAATAATCCAATTAATCATATAGTAATCACCATTTTACTTTAATTTTTCTTTATATTCATTTCAACGCATAAAAAATACATTTGTCAAAAAATGTTTTTTATTTCAATGTGGATAATGATATTAAAATTAATTTATTCCACTTTTAAAAATTATATCTAAAATATAAGAAATTATATTTCAAATAATTATTTTAAAAATTCAGTACTAATTTCAATTTCATTATTGGTCATTATGAATTGTAAACATGGTAATATTTTACTACCTTAATAAAGGGTAAAATAGGCTAATTAAGGTAAAGAATAAGTGATATAGCAAAAAAAATAATCTCTTAGTTCACGTTGGATGATGGTATATAGACCCATATTAAATTATATTCTAAACTAGGTAGTTTAAAATTAATTTTATTTATATTTATATTTTATATTATTTTAAAACATATAATAATTACATGCTTCCTACACCCCCACATATAAAATGTCACCTCCACAACCCACATATTCACACACATTGAGATATTTTGATCAACTAATACATAATTGAATACCATAAAAACAATATTAAATACATATTATATATCCTGGAATCACCAAAATACTAATATAAGAATGATTAAGATATAAACAATGGGAGGTTTTCCAATGAAGACTTATAATTCTTGACAAAATATTTCTTGTTTACTTCCACATCTACCACAATAAAATATTTTTTTTAAATGATAAGGTAATATCATATGTATCTTAAATGTACATATATGTTATCTTGGTTTTGGTAAAACCCTTTTTCATCTTATTTTCCACCACATGGGAAATGAAAACATCACATATATGTATGTGTGGACTACCCCCTCCACAAAGTGATGTGTTTTGTTTTCCATCACTAGATTATATATGTAGATAAAATAAATTATCCATTGAATATATAGGATATTTATCAAATAATTATTATTCTATAAAGAAATGTTATTACATACCTTATTACCTTTTTCATTTGCTGGATATTCAGAATATCGCTAGTGCATATGTGTGGAATACCAACTCCACAACAAAATGTGATTCAATATTCATCAACTCCACCAATTATTATTTATAAGCATGGAACTGAATGATAAATATAAGTTTTAAAATATATTTATGATTATATAAAATTAAAATATTACCTAAATTATTTATTTTCCACCATGTAGAAAATTGAGATGTTATTTATTCCTACATATAGAATATCATATATATAAAATAAAGTGTTTAATTTTTCATGATATCCTTACATGGTTTATTTTAAAAAAAATTATTGTTTAAATATAATAAAAAAAATTAATATTAGATTTTAAATTGAAAAATAACCTATTGTACGAATGTCATCTCACCGATGAGCTTTTGAGGTTATAAACAGAATGACCCAAAAATGTTCAAAATGAACATAAAAATTTTAGTAACTAAACAATTCATGGAAATAATGATATAAAATGATTAATAATAAGAAAATTAAAGTAAAAAAATATTATTATGAAGATATAAAACAAATATAATATTAATATATAGTAGTTAAAGAACATAATATTATATATGATATTTAAAGTAATGGATTTTCCATTAAAACATTGTTTAACATGTTTTAAAATATTTATCCAACATATAAATGTTCTTCAAAATGATCCAAAAATGTTATTATTTATACATTAAATACTGTAGAAATTTATTTTCAACTACTTTATACTTTATTTTAAATGGTTTAAAAATGAATTTTTTAACATTTAAGATATGTTTCATTTTTACATTTTTTTACCAATGAATAATAGAGTATTTTTTAAAAGTTTACAGTTTGTACATTTTTAATGTCATAATATCCATTATTCATTGTCAATATTAACATATATGTTAACATATTTTTCCAAGATAGATTATATTCCCACACTTTCATGAATTTTTAATTTTAAACCATTAGAAAAAAATAGGTGAGAAACTTCATGATATTGATGTGTGAGCCTAATATACCTCATTAAAATAGGTGAGAAACTTATATCTCTCCAATGAATGAGGTAATGATTAGTCTTATATTGAAAAAATGAGGGAGGCCACATTGTAGGTTACTCCTACGGAATTAATTGGGATTTAATTATTCTAACATGGGTTAAACACAAGAGAACATTGGTTATGAATATGATGTTATTTTGTACCTATATTATGTAGTGTAAATAAGGGTTTTATGTAAATCTTTTGATTTCATAAGGTAAATAATTTTTAATAGTGAATAGTTTTTTTCAAAAGAACATGTTCATGAATTTCTATTTTTTACAAGATGAATTCATTATTTTTACTATTCTTTATAATGGGTTCTAAGTGGATTTTTTAAGAAAATATTAATTTTCATATGTGTAAACATTGTACATATTTGGAAAATGTTTTATTGTGAAAAAAGGTATAAAAATTCATGGGTTTTCATGTTTTCACTGTATTGATAGAATTATTTTTTATATCCTTTACTATGCATTATTTTCTACATCCCATGTTTTAACATGATCTTAAAATGATTTTCGGATGATTTGAAATTTTATTAATGTTAATATTTTCTGTATGGGGATTAGTCTTAAATAAAGATAATATATTTTGAAAGCAACAAGTATGTAAACAAAAATTTGGGTTTTATAGAAAAAAATTACATTGTATTGATGTTTCAACCTTTTTATGTAATTTTTACATAATTTACTAAAACACTAAACATTAATGTGCATGGGAATTAAACATTGGTAAATACTTTATTTTAAACTAATATGTTTGCTTTTTAAAAGTAATAGTCCATTATAATATTATTCCATAATACCTACATTCTATGATGACAAATTTGAACTTGTTTTTACTCATAAAAATATTCTCTTATAAATGAACATCCTCATAGTAAAGAAAATAGAAGAAGTAGGAACATACTTCCTTAGAAAAATAGTAAAAAAATCATGTCCCTAAGATAAAATTAGAGGTGGGGCTACCCAGTAAGCAACTAATCCCACTATATTCATATTTATTAGGATTTAATAAACAATGGGCATAACTTTACATTTCTACCAAAATTCATAAGACTTTCCATTGAGATATAATAAGAAAGTCATGATCTCCAACATATAATGAAATATTTTTCCTCATATTATCCTTATAACTATTTTGATTTCTTTGAGATGACCCCATGTGATGTTGAATCATATTTACCCTCTCTATAATTTACTCTTCCTATTTTGATCCCAATAACATCCTATTACCAAAATCACCACAATATATTTTAGTCTAACACTTATTTCTATATAATTCAACAAAAGGATCCATAGGTATACTGGAATTTAAACTGTTATCATAAAAAATTATATTAATTAAAGATATTGATATAAGCATACCAAATAATCCAATGATAATTCTTTAAGAATATCATCCAATGTTTAAATCATTCACTATGACCATCCATCATATTAAGGATGAAATTCAATAATGATATTTAATTTAGTACCAATAAAATTTTGAGGTCCCTTCTAAAAACAGGTAAATATTGGATCAAAATTAGATTTAATATAGAGAGGGACTCCATGTAATCTAACAATACACATAAAAAATTTATCAAAATAATATAAAAATATATATTCTCTCTAATAGAAGAAAAATCAATATATATATAGTCAAACAATCAATGATAAATCAAATAAAATTATGAGCTAAAGATGTCACTGGTAATCCCACACTAAAATATAAGGATATGTTCTAAATTTTCCATTTATGTGATGAAAAGGGATAAATCATCCATATTTGTAGTTTTCATGAATATATGAACTAATAACAAGTCAATCATTTAATAGTAAAATTAGTAATACATTTCGCTAATAATTTTCTCCGATAATATTCATGAGGGTATCTATAAATTATAGTACAACATAGATGAAAAAAGCATAGATATATGCTCTTAATTAAATATAAATCTTCATTTAGGAATCACTTAGAACACATGATATCATTCAAAATATGATAACACCTTTTTTTATCAACAATAAACTTCAGGGACATATCCTTCTTAACCAATTCTACCGTTTCATTGAAAATGACATATATATTCTCAACCTCCATAATTATTTTTGAAAAAAGATGATTTCCCCGATTCTTGATCTAAAATAGTATGGAAATATTCATAAGAATTTTCTTTGAAAACATTTATTAAATCAGTATCTAAAGGATTATGTTTTAAATGTATAATATTTACTGATGCATTATGCTTTTGACTAAAGGAATATGATATGTATTTTTCTTTAACAGAATGGTAGTGAATCTTGCAATCATAATATTTTATCTATTATATCCATCTTTTATACCTCATGGTCAAATATTTTTGAGTATATATATACTTTACACATTTATGGTCAATATATATTTCACTTTTCAATGAAAAAACCACCCATACAAACTCAAGAGAGTTTATAAATCAATGGTTCTCATGGGTTTTCAACTAAACTAAATAATATACAATTACCCATTCATAATTAATATTGACACTACCAATACCCTTCAACTAATCCTAACTGTAAATAAAAAACACCCTATTTCTAGACAGAAATTCTAACACAAGAGTATTAACCAGTCTTATTTTCAGTTCTAAAAAATATTCATCCCATTATTTTTTCAATATGAATTTAAATATTTTTCTTGTTAACATATTTAGTGGGATACATAAAAAAGATTATTTTCCAATAAAATATTAGTAATAACCCACCAATCCATAAAAACACTAAATCCCTTTTATATTTGTTGTTCTTGACCATATTTCAATTCTTTTTTTCTATTATTAATACTTATGTCATCTTTAAAATAAACATTCCCATGGGAAGAAATTTATCATAATAAAATTTTATACATTCAATATTTCTCATAAAATATTTTTTTAAGGTCTATAAATAATTATATAAATAATTTTAATGATAATTATAATATTTAGACTATACCAAAATATCATTGATAAAAATAATCACAAATTTACCCAAATAATCATGTAAATATCTATTCATTATATGCATAAATATAGTGGGTTCATTTATTAACCCAGAATGCATAACAAAAAACTCATAATGGACATACCTAGTTTGTAATTCCATCTTTGGAATATACTATTCCATTACCTTTAGTTGATGGTACTCAACCATAAGATCTATCTTCAAAAAATAATTCACTCATCGGTGATAATAAAATAAGTCATAAATGTGAGAAAAACAATAAATTTTCATACTAGTATTGTTATTAAGTGCTCTATAATCATTGATAACACTCAAATATCAATCATGTATTTTAACAAACAAAATAGGGTCACCCCAAGGTGATTCTCTTAAGAATATGAAACCCTTATCATGAAACTCTTATAGTTGATTTTTCAATTCTAACAACTCAATTGAATCCCAATGATAATGAGGTTTTAAAATTTTCTTATCATCGTCAACTATTTAAATAGTACATTAAACCTCTAGATCAAGAATATACGTGGGATAACATTAGGAAATATATCCTTATATTCATTGAATCAAGAATTTTTTGTTTTTCATTTTTTTGTTTTTTTCAATAATATTTTAAAGATTTCTTTAGATCCCTTATTTAATTAGTCTTTTAGATTTATGGTATATTATAAAGATATGAATTCATTATTATATAAAAATTGAAACTCAATATAAAGATTAATTATGACATGTTCTATAATCTATCTTAGTAATAAAAATGAATGAAAATTTATACCCGCAATAACATCAAACAGCACTAAGCATATGAAAACATGATTTTCTGGAAAAATCATTACACATTTTATGATATAAACAATCCCAAAAAAATATATTTCATTAATAATTCAACCATGATTGTTTCCAAAAAAAATTCATCATTTCATGAGGTGATATTTCTATTTTAGATGAATATTTTATATAAAATAATGTAATTTGTGGATCCATATTAAAATAAGACAATGGAATACATAGATTAAACATGTAATGTACCTTCACCACAAAAATTGATAGTCCAACATTTAAAAATTATTTTCCAGGCCTTTTAGCATAAAATTATGGTGATCAGCATATCTATTTTCATTATAGACATAATCCAAATGTTTTATATTTCCACATTAAAAACAATTCCCATATATCATAAGACATTATTTAGAATTATTATTTCTACACATATCACAATAGATTACTTGATTTTCTTAACCTCAAATTCTTTCAATGAATTATTCTCCATGTCCAGACACCTGGACCAAATCTTATTCATATTATGGTAAAAATACAAAAGCTCCATAATTACTTTCTCATCAAATGGGTAAATTTCATCATAACTTCCAAACATCCAAGTAACCACATACCTTTAAAAACATTACTTCAATACTAAGTAAAATTGACCAATTTTAATATCATGGTTTATAATAATATTTATTGCATACCTAACCAATATAATAAAATTATATTCATAGTTGGTAACAAATTCTTCCTCCCTTTTAAAAAATTATAGGAATTTCCATTACAATTTATATCAAATAAGCATTACAAAATTAATTATCAAGGATTATATATTAAAATACCATATATTCCATCACATAAATTTCTTCCCTTTATTTGGGATTCCAAATAAAATATTAATATAGATTGGATTTTACTTCTAAATGATATATTTTAAGGGTTTACTTTTGATGTTCAAATCATCAAAAAACTACAAAATTTCTTCTATGAAGTGTCAATCCATCGTTAATATTTTACTAGGACAAGGGATCCTCCAAATTATATAGGGTTAAAATTGATGAAATTATCTACCATCAACATATTCATAAATTTTGAATTTATTATCTATATAAAATTAGTACCTACATTAATATCTTGTATCAATTATGTTAACAAAACTATAAGCTTCTCTATTCCAATTCCAACAAGTTTATGTTATTAGATTGAATGGATATTGTCATGTTGATACCTTTCTACCTCACCTTCTATGTTTCATTTATAGAAAACTAATATTGATAATCATATAAATGATAATGTAACATTGAAATACAAAAATAAAATCTATCTTAAGATAAAATAACCACAACTAATATTCTTGTAAGAGTATATTTTAACATAATCATAACCACTAATGTTATCTAAACCCTTATACTGATACCAAATATAAAAATATTTAAATAATTTTCTAATAAATTACCTAATTTATGGTTTATATTTCATCACTTAAATTTCAAAAATCAGTTTAGATTTATATTTTTTGATAATTAGGAAATTATTTGCATCAAAAAGAGAAAACTTCAACAAAATTTCCATTATTTCAATAAAAAAGTTCTTTATAAAGACATAATTTTTTTACTTCATGATACATCCAATAACTGACTCTCTATATTTTATAATGTTCTTTATCATCATTAAAACCCATAAAAATATTTTCAAAACACAGGATGTGAAAATCGTCTCTGTAAAGGACATAAAATTAACGAACCTACCTATCCATTTGTAAACCTGAAAATCCTAAAGAATGTTTTCCTTTTTTCAAAGTAAACATTGAGCTCAAATTACAATCGACCTTTTTATGAAAAAATGTCTTCGTTTATCATTATAAATTATAAAAAATTTCATATGAAATAATGAATCAAAAACCTAATCATCAAGGTTTCTTATAAAACTTGAAAATCATGAATATATTTATTTGGAAACAATCATTTCACCTTTTAAAAGGATATAAACATTCCATAAAAAACCAAAAATTTCCTTCCATTTTCATATATAAATGATTCATTTTAAAATAAATTGGAAGAAAATAATTTTAATATGTTTTTACTTTATCCTTTAATTCATATTAAAAATTTCCCTTTAAATGGAATCAACTAACTAGATTATTCTTATATCTCTTTTGAGCAACGTATCACTGGTAAAATTCATCATATTACCAAATTCATTATAATTATACATCAAAATCCACCATCATTATTATAAAATTACATTGAAAAATTTATTTATTAAAACACACATATATATTACACTTTAACCAAAAAACTATTTTAAATTGGAATAAAATTCAATAACAAATAATAAATTCATTTATCTTATAAAATTGGGAATTAATGTTTTGTTTTTTGAGAAAAAAATTTTATAATAAAAATTCCTATAAGTATAGTAATATAATCATATATGAAAACCATGTTAACATGTATATTAATAATTTTTTTGAATAATTTTAATAATAGTCTAAAATGGTGATCAAGATATATATAATAAAAAACATTCTTTTTGAAGTTTTATAAAAATTTGAAAGTAACCCATATGGAAAACATTGATATAATTTATTTTTAATCAAGTGTATAGAAAGTAAAAAATAGTTTATAATGATATATATAAATTTTTTTAGAATAAATAAAAATTTTATTAAAACATTTAAATGAAAAACTACATGGAATCAAAATATTTGGAAATAAAACCTTCATATAGGATTTTAAAAATATATCCTCATACCTTATCTACTAACTCATCATGTACATCGTTTGGATACCAAAAAATAAAATTATATAAAATTATTTATTTATTATGAATTTATTTATTACTTATTATTATTAATTTTATTTCAGTTATAACTATATTTTATTTAGTTACTAAATTCATTAAGTTTACATCAGAATTTATGATGTCGTTTAGATGATAATATTTTTTATACATGGACCACGGTCAAAGGGCCTTGGTTCCATTAAATATAATTATTGATAATGTAATAATTATTATTTTTATTTATATATTATGATTTAGAAATATCAATTTATTTTTTTCACAAAAAATAATTGCATAATTTCATGGAGATGGTAATCCATACATATGAAAGAACAGTGTTTTTATTTTACTAATTTTTTAGAATAAAGAAATTATATAGTATTTTAATTTTATAAAATCATAATTTATTTATAAATTTTTTATTTATTCATTACTTACATCCTTATTAATATACAAAGTGTATAGAAATAAAAAAACATAACATCTCTTTATATAGGAAGTAGTCCTGATGTACACACAAGCAACATTATCATTTCTAAATGATGGAAAGGGTAAAAAGGTGAGTAATATCACATCCTTCTTGAATCATAATAATTTTATAAAAAATATATATATTCATTTATTAAATATTAATAACTATGAATGTGAGATTATGTGGAATGTCATAATACATCACTCTATGGAGGTGGTAGTCCACACATACACACGAGCAATATTTTAATTTAACTAGGGACTGGAAAGTGATAGAAATGAATTATTCAATAAACATAATAAAATTTCAATATATATAGGATTATTATATATTTATGTTCTAGTTTATTGAACATATTTTAATGATGTATAAGGGTAAATATAATCAGAATATGAATTTTAATACTCATACCTCTTCCTCTGATTCCCCCTTTGGGTTACACCTTAATATTTATTGGATTGGTCTTTTAAGAAGACTATGGAATATAAGAATTGGGGAAGATGGTTTTAAAGGAATTTTGTTATGTGTTTTCTCATATATAGGGCTCAAAATGTTGGAATATGTTTGTATAGGAGCCTCACTTTTATAAGTTTGATGAGTGACATGCTTGTATATACATACAACCATAAATTAATTAGGATTCAGTTATTATGAAATCAATTGAAAATGTGAAAAAAAAGGTTATAAATATGATCCACCAATATAGATATACTATACATTAAATAGAAATGTTTTTTGTCTAAATAAATTTATATCATGAGGTAAATAAATTTCAAAAGGGAATGTTTTGTTTTTCAAAGGAATGTTTTCAAGAATTCTAATGCGTGTCAAGATTCTTTCATGGGTTTTTCAATGATTTATTATGGGCTGTAACAATTTTCATTACAAAAAGAATAATTTTAACTTTTTTGAATTCTTTATTTAGGTGTTCAATGTTTTATTGTAAAAATGGTAGACATATTCATGGATTTTGAGCTTGTTCACTAAAAAAATCGGATTCCTTTATTTTTTTATCTTGCTGGGATTTGTTTTTTCCATCCCACATTTTCAAATGTTTTTCACGAGATTTAAAAATGTTTATAGAATTTATAAAAGATAATATTTCCTCTATGGTGAATCATCTTAATTTATTCTAAAGAGTCTTGATTCAAATATGGGTGTAATATTAAGTCTATGTTTTCGAGGAGAAAAAAAAGTGTGGATGTTTACTTTTTATTTTATAATATGATTCCTAATTACAGAAAACACTAATCATAAATGGTCAGGGGAATATAAAAATTGGATATAAATTCTACTAAACTCATATTTATCTTTTGTTAATGTAACAAATATTTTTAACATTATTCTATAATACATGCTCTATCCAATCCAAAATATGAACTTATTTTTGCATACATGAAAGATTCACTTCTAATTGAACAACCTGAGGTCTTAGAACATAATATGTTTTAGTAATATAAATCCTTAGAAATGAAATATGTAACAAATCATGTTCCTGAGAAAAACTCAAAGGCAAGGAACCCCAATAATAAATCAATCCTACATTCCTTATAATTTTATTATGTCCAATAAACTGGGGAAATAATTTTATATTTTTAAAAAAATTTATAAAACCATTCCATCGAGATAGCTTAATAAAGACATGATTTCCTACCTCCAATGAATGATATTTATATTTATTATCATCATAATAATTCTTTCTACTCTGTGATTCCCCTGTGATGTTAAATAATCTTCTCCCTCTCAACCATATAATAAACCAATTATCATCCTAAAAACATTTTTTCACTAAATTCAACCCAATATATGTGATTGTGACATAGCTTTATATATAATTATATGAAATATTCAATCTGAATAATGGAATACAAACTATTTTTATAAGAAAATTATATTAATGAAATATTATGATCCAATTTTCAACATTAATATAATGAGCATGGTTAAAACATGTCTTCTATTGTCAAAATCATTCTCTTAGGTTTTCCATTAGATTAAAGATAATATTTTGTAATGGAATTTAATTTAGTAAACATTGAGTTTTGAATTCCTTTCTAAAAATTATAGGAAAATTAGGATCAGGAATAGATACAATAGAGAGATACTTTTTGTAATCATACTATCTCTTTAAGATAAAGTCTTTAAAGTATATCCAAAGAATTATTATATTAAAAAAATTAATATATTATGTCAAATAATAAATGAAAATCCAAATCATATCATGGGATCATGATTTCTCAGGTAATCCCCCCTTGAAACCCATAATTATATTCTCTTATTTCCATTTCAGTGTTGAAAAAGGAAAAATCATTCCCCTAAATAGTTTTCATTCATAATTAAACTAATAAAAAGTAAAAAATAATTATGGTATAATCAAAAATATACATCTCCATAAAATCCCACCAATAATATTCTCAATGTTCTTTATATATATTATTACTTCTAGGATAAACAAAAAAAGAGTTATGTGAACTTTACTTAATAAATAATTCTACAACTGGGAATCACTTGGAAAAAATAACATCTTTACCAATATAATATTACATTATCTATGTATAATAAACTCAAGAAACATACCATAATTAAAGAATTAAATTATTTCCTGGAAATCGTGATCTTTATTTAAATCCACCTTAATTATTTTTAACGAAGATGAATGCACTGATACCGAATACCAAAAACCCGAAAATCTGTATAAACATTTTCTATGAAAACATTAATTAAATAATTATCTAAATGAGCATGTTCTAAATATAAAATATTAATGATTAATTGTATTTTTTTAAGGTCATAAACTACTATATTTTTTTAACTAGATAGTAGTAATCTAGGAAATCATAATTCTTTTCTATTTTAACTATCTTCTCTGCCTCATGTTCAACTCTTGTTCAGTGAATATATACTTTAAAAATTTATAGTCGTTATAAATTTCAAATATTAATGAAAAAACAACAGATACAACCTCAATATCCTGGTTTTGGTAATTATGATCATGGAGTTTCAATTGATCTAAAGAATTTAAAATTACCCAATTATATTTTAACAATACACAACTAATAACCATCAATGAATCCTCGCTATAAATAACAAACTCTCAATTACTAGATTTCAAGGATAACACAATAGGATTAAAAATCTTATTTTTAGTCACTTAAAATATTCATCACATTTCATTTCTAGATGAATATAACTATTATCCTAGTAACTAGGTTAGTATGATAGTGAATGCATAAAAGTTTCCAAATAACTTTTAGTAGTAACCATTCAATACTAAAAAAATTTGAATCTCTATTACTATTTTATAACATTGCCTCTCTTATATCAGCTTGGTTTTATAAGGATAAATAGTTAAGTCATATTTGGATTTAATATTCCTAAGGAAATAAATTTATAATAAAAATATATACACTTTCAAAATTTATAATTTATCTTTTTTATTTCAGGTTCTATAAAGAATTTCTTAAATGTTTATTATGATATTTCAATATTTTAGAGTATAACAGAATATATTTGATATAACCAACCATAAATTTATCAAAATAATAGAAGAAAACCTTATTCATTATATATATAAATATATTCCGTGGTTTATTAACTCTAAATGCATAACCAACAAATCATAATTGATATACATAGTATATATTTCCCTTCTCATAATGCATTCATCCTTCACCTTTAGATAATGGTACTTAGGACTCTAGTAAATCTTCAACAAATAATTACTCCTTAGAGATAATAAAATAAGTCATCAATATGACAAAAAGGATTAATTATCATAATAGTATTGTTATTAGGTTCTCTATAATCATCGAAAATACCTATAGATCCATCCTTATTTTTGATAGACAAAATTGGAGAACCCCAAAGTGATGTGCTATGGTAGATAAAACTCAAATCGTGAAACACATGTAAAATATTTTTTAATTCTTACAACTCAATGTATTCCTTTATATAATGAGATTTTTATGTTTTATTAGAATTAATTACTACGTTAATAATAAATTCAACCTCTAAATCTGGAACAAATAAATGAAATAAATTGGGAAATGCATCTATATATTAATTTAAAATTAGAAAACCAATAATTTTAAAGGTTTCATTTTTTTAATAATATTTTAATGATATCCTTAACTCCATTAAATAATTAGTTTCTCAACTTAATTACATGTTATGATAGGATAGAACCCATAATATATATTAATTTAATACTTCCACCACTAATTTTAACCAAATTATTTTTCTTCACTTCTTATGTTTATATGTCCATTTTTCAAGAATCTTTCTCATAAATGAAAGAATGTGTAGATCCTAAAAAAATAATAAATTTGAATACTTATATTAAACATGTAATGAACCTTTCACCACTTTATTTAATAGTACAACACTTAAAATGGACTTTTCTATACTATTATCTTACAGTTCTAGTAATCACCATTTCTATTTTCTTTATAGTGATGAGCCCAGTGCCCCAAATTTCTACATAAATAGCACATAACATATCTCAAAAGTCATTCCACAAAATGAATATTCCAACATTTATCATATGAGGGTAACTGAATTTATTTACCTAGAATTGTGTTCAATTAATTCTTAACCACTTACTGGCACTTGGATTCTTTTTATAATTATTATGGTAAAAAAACAAAAAACCCAAATTTACATTCTCATTACACTAAATCATTGTCTCATTAGGGACAAAATAATGAGTCCCCAACTACATTCGTAAAAAATGATTAAATACTAAGAAAAATTGATAAATTTTATTATCATGGTCTATAAAAAATTCCTTTTTCATACCTGGCCAATCTAATGAAAATATCTTCATAGTTTGTAACATAATCTTCCACCTTTTCCCTAAACTCTAGGAATTTCTTTTATATTATATTTCAAATACATTAGAAAAATACTATTAAATGAATATATATTTAAATACCAACAATTACAAGGATAATATTTTTCATTTCCCATGGTCCTTCTAGTCAAATTCTACTATTGATCGATTTAAACTTCAAAACGATAAATTTCATGTTTTTACTTTTGATGTTTTAATTATCCTGGAAGAAGAAATATATGCTCTAATTTGTTAATAAAAAATTCATATTCTATTTTAATATAGAATCCAATAAATTCAAGATGGTTTCATTTCATGAAATACTCTACTCTTAAAAATTTCTTTAGTGGAGAATCTAGTCACACCCAATAATTCATACCTCCATTAATATCCTACATCAACCGAGTGAAAATAGTATTGGATTAGACCAACATAGCATTAATTTAATGATTAAAAATATCTAATTATTAATTATTTTCATGTTTTTGATTAGAATGTTTTAGAGTATAAAAAAATTTAAAAAATGAATAAGTCTACTATTTATACTACCACCATACAATGTGATGTTCAAGTGACCATATCACCATACCATATGAACAAAAACTTTTTAATGTGATCCAGATGACTAAAAGTTTTCTAATTAATGAACTGATAGTACAATAAATAAATATCTTATCGTTCAATGAGAATTATGTTATCGTATGCACAATCAACCAACAATTAAAATAATTATAATCGATCATGTGGAGTAAACTACCTACCTCTTGAAGAAATCAAGTTACAATGCCATGATATGCCTAATTATTCTTATCTAATTGTACTAATAATGTCTTATAATGTAGTGACATTATTATGAAAAAATTATTTCCACATGAATTGACCAACTTACCAGATATGAAAATGAGCTAACCATATGATCAGATGAACTGACAATGTCACCTTTTGGCATCAGCTGACCGTTGAAAGTTTTCATGAGCTCAACATATTGTACTTCAAGTGAAGAAAAATTACTATGTAAATCATAGAATTGGAGTATTTAAAATATCCAATGGGTATTTTTGAATCATTAAATGAAGTTTCAATGAATCTAATGAATAATTATTATTCTCTAATAAACACTTTTGAATATGTTCTCTTTAGAGAGGATTATTCAATCATGTAAAGAAATAAAATACAATAAACATTTTTTGAATCAAAGAGATAAAAAAGAGGTTATGTACATGAGTACCAGTTCTATAAAGAAGACATTATGTCACTATATTTTGAATAATTTTCTAAGGAACTATTTCAATCCCCTTTAAAATAAAATTTCAAGGACACTAGAAAATTTTAGTTCTTTAGATCAGGTTGCATTATATTTACTATCTTTTTATCAATTAATATTTATATATTAGATATTCCTCTAAATTATGGTTTATATTTCTCTATTTATCTATAAAAAATAGTATCAAGTTATAAACTATATAATTATTGATATTCACTCAAATCCATTATTTATATTCCCACAATTAACTCTGGAATAGGTCATATGTGCCATGATATATTATTCATACCAAGTACAACTTTGGAAGATGATCTATGAATGTGATGTTTAGTGCAATATTGTTTTTAAAAATTGATCTAGGATGTGGATCAGTTTTTTCATTAATAAAATTAATGGAAGTAAGGAATTTCCATGTAGAGGTGATTAAGTCTCCACTTGAGATAGTACCCATTTTTAAAATTACATTGTATGTATTTCATGGTTTTTTTGTTTTAAACTGAAAATCTAATATTCATTTTCTAATCTATAACAAAACTTTAATTTGATATTGAGTATAATTCTTTGTTTGTATAATGTTCTTGGTTTTGTAAATTAATTTAAAAATTAAATGTATTTAAAAAAGTAATTAATCCTTAATACCACTTTAGAGAAATTATTTGAATGATAAGAATTATTTATTGAAACTATTTTGATTCACTGGTTAATTTTTTTTAAAGGGAATTAGTTTCCAATTTATTTAAATATAAATTTTATTGAGAACTCAATTCACCCCCCTCTTATGTTACTGAGACTGACCAATATTTATTTTGAAAGTCTTGTAAAAAATAATTTTAACTATTATTTAATTGTATTTAAATATATTAAATTTCTGTCATTTATATATTCATTTCATTACGGATAAAAATAGGTAAGATGAAACTTCCACTAATAAGACTCTTTATTTAAATGGAAAAAAGTATACTAAATTTGATATTAAAAAGAAAATTCACTTAGAGATTATGAGTTTTGATATTTGGAATGTAATAAAAGATAAATATTACAAACATAAAACTGCTATAGATGAATGTATTGATGAAAAAAATATTACGATGCTTGTAATTTCAAATCTACGAATTCCCTATACTATGATTTAAGATAAGATGAAGTTAACAGAATATATTCATGTCCTTCAATTTTTTAAATTTGGGATATTATGCCTATTTATCATGAATAGAATTCAAATATTAATTTATTTTAAATACATAAAATATTAAATAAGAAGATATTAAATTCAATCATGATGAATCTATATCTGACATGTATAATATATTCAATGAGATATTCAACATTATCCGTGCACTAGGAAAGAATATTACGGACAAGGATGATGTCTTGTGTCTTTTTAGGTATTTACCAGAATATTGGATAAAAAAAATCTGTATCCATAATACATTCTTTTGAAATTAGTACAATTCTAGTGAAGGAAGTTATTAAAAATATATTGATGTATAAATAAGAAATTAAATTATATATAAAGTTTAAAAAATGAAAAGAATAGATATAGATTCTAAAATTACTTATTCAAGAAAAATAGAGAAGATAAAAAATTGAAATATCAAAATATTAAAAATCACCTTCTTACAATTATTAGGTAATGGTGTGTCTAGATAGAGTTTTAAATAAATTTTTTAAAAAAAGAAATTTTTTATGAAACCCAATTACAGTGGGATGTATGAAAATGGAAATTTGATAAAATATTTCAAAAATGATGATTCTATAAATGGGATAGTCTTCTATGAATATAAAAAAGGACACATCAAATAATATTATCCTAATATATGATGTAATAAAATTTATAATGACATTGTAAAAATATATACAAAATATATGAAAGAAATATGGAGTATATTAGAAGATATTTCAAGTGATTCATACTCCTAATGATAAGACAAGTTTAATAAATCCAATATGTGTTTTATTAAAAAACATCATAGGTATTAAATGTTTTTCCGAAATATCCTTCTCAAATTTTCATAATTCTAATAATGAAAATAGATATTAAAAAATATTTAGTAATGAAATGTTTAAATATTGTAACATGTTGGAAGATACATTTCATGAATTAAAATAAAAATATAAATTTTAAAGAAGCTATATACTCTATCATCCCACCTTAAAACTGATATTATATTAGATAAGGATAGAAGTTATGAACTTCTAAATAAAAATAATGGGCATTAGTTATCCAATCAACAATTAATTAATTATTTGAAGATATTTAAAAATACAATTAAAAATATTACTCTGATTCATAGTAAATATATAACTCCTATATATACTACTTGAATAAGATATCAACCTTGAAAAAGAAAATTTATTAAAAATTTATTTATTCCTAGCTCTATTTATTCAAATTCTATTATTATTTTATATTACCAAGATCCAAATAATGTATTTATTTGTAAAAATACCAGATCTTCCAAAAGAAAATAATAAAGTAGTTATGGCTATCTTGACCCAAATAAATATGGGTACCAAATCCATTTCTCGTTTATGTTTATTTATCAGGGAGCCTTCTCAAAGTGTTCTAGTAAACAATTATAGTATTTTAAAAATGTATGTTCTAGAAAAATGACAAGGGATTACTCAGGATTTAAAAACATGATTAAGATAAATGGTTGAAATGTCACTTTTGGGGATAATTTAAATTAAAATATAATTTGTCTTTGAAAAATTACACATTTTTCAAAAAAAATTATTTATAATGAATTTATTTTATAGGGATTGAAATATTATTTTCATATAATTTCACAACTAAGTGTTGATGGTTTTAATATTAAATTTGAAAATAATTATTATAATAATTTTTATTCAAATAATTATTTAGTTTTTACTAATTTTAGAAATGAAAATGTTCACCTTGTTTGAATAAATAATTTTTTCTTAAAAGGGTTATTGTTTTGTTTTTCTTCATAAAGACTCTTGGATTTTGAATAGTAGACTATGACATTGAAATATTCTCTCTCTTATAAATTTATCTTGGACATGTTTATTTAAGAATATACCTAAACATCAATTCAAAAAAAGATAAATTTTGTAATCCCTATAAAAAGGGAAAGAATAATAAAACATCATTCAAATTAGAGAAAAAATTGCTAACTTATCAACCAATATAATTAGTTCACATGGAATTTTTTGGATCATCAAGAGTTTCTATTTTATCAGGAAAACATTATGAAAATGATATATTTTGTGATTCTTCAATAAATATATGGGTGTTATTATTTTCCAAAAAAATTGAATCTCTATCATTTTTTAACAAATATACAAAATATTTAGAAAATCATAGTGGTCTTAAAATTAATAACATAAAATGTTATCATGTATGTGAGTTTAAAAAACAAAAAATTTAATCATTGTGATCCAATCACAGATATAATCAAAACTTTTCTGCTCTTAAGACCCTACATATGAATGGTTTAGTATAGAAAATAAATATAACCCTTTAATAAATTCCCAATAGAAATCTCAATTAGTATGATTTACCCATTTTTTGGGAAGAATTTTTGAATACATCATGTTATATAGTTAAACATGTTTTAATTAGACAACTCTAAAAATGGACCACTTATAAATTATGGAACATTAAGAAACCAAATGTAATTTACTTTAGATTATTTTTTTATAATGTATTAATAATCAATAAATAATATAATTAATAAAAATATTCTTCAAGATGCAATGAAGAAATTTTCCTTGGATATTCAACAACATGTATGTCATATAGGGTGTTTAAGTAAATGAATAAGATTATGGATGAATATATACATGTCAAATTTGAGGAAATACATCCATATAAGCCTAAAACCTATTTATAAAATCTTGAGGATGTCTTATATAGTTTGGATATGAAGGATAAACCTGGTGAAAATTATGTCATGACTTATATAAATAAATCATCCAATTCTTATGAAAAATTTGAACTCAAAGTAGTAGATGAGAATGAAGTATCAAATAATTCTATTCCAATAGATATTATTATTAATAGATATCATCTTTTATATTTTTTAGTAGGTTTAATAAAAAAAGAAAGTCATACTAGATCTTCCCTATAAAATCATGTAAAACATCACGATTTTAGGTCATAGCTTAAACATAAGAACATTCAACATGAAAATAATGATAAATTTTGTGTAATGGAATTGCAAGAACAAAATAATCTGTTTGAAAGAAATGGAGTCTATGAACTAGTTTAAATACCCAAATATTATCAAACTATTTGATCTAAATAGGTATTCTGAAACAAGGTTTATGATTCATGAACAATAATTAGAAATAAAGATATATTTTTCGCATAAGGATATAGTCAAAAAGAAGTTATTGATTTTGAGGAAACCTTTACACCATTACCTAGACTTGAATCCATCATGATGTTTATTGACAATGAAACAAATATGGATATCATGAAATATCAAATGGATTTACATATTGAATTATTAAATGATTATATTATTGAGGATTTGTTGTTGGACCAACCCCTAGATTTCAAAATAAACACTTTTCATATAATGTTAATAAATTAACAAAATATTTGTGCGATTTATATCATGCTCATATATCTTTGAATGATAGGTTCATATTGTTTTCAATTTCTAAATGTTTTACTGAAGGCATTTATGATCCTACATTATTTATTAAAATAATTTAAAAAGATGATATATTTGTACAAAATGATGTTATTGATATTATTTTTGGATATTCTAGAAAATATTTATGTACAAAATGATCAAAAATGATTCACGGTAAATTTTAAATGAGTTTAAGGGGTGAAATTAGATTCTTTTTTTATATAAAGTTTTTCAATTAATGAACGAATTATTTTAAATTATATAATGTACACTAAATATCTTATAAAATATTTTGTCATGGGTAGAAATAAATTTTTTGATACTCCTATGAATACTAGATGAAATTTGGACCTTGATGAAAACGGGGATTTAGTTGATCGAACAACGTATAGAGGTATGGTTTCAAGAAAATGATACATAACATTTAGCTAGACAGATATAATGTTCAGTGTATATGTGTGTGATCATTTTCAAGAAAATTCAAAAGAGTCACATCCACAAGATATGAAATAAATTTTCAAATACATCCTGAATAATGCCAATTTTTAATTATTTTAGTATAATGGTAAAACAATTGATATGGTTATTTATTCATATGTATATTTTTTTGGTTGTATGATATATATAAAAATTACTACTATAACATGTCACTTTTTGGGGAGGTCTCTATTATCATAGTGTTGTAAGAAACAAAAATCTATGTAATTATCAACTGCTAAAGTTAAGAACATAGCTAAATGAAGTTTCTATAAATAGAATCAATAGATGAAATTTACATTAGTAGACTATGGATATCAATTCCTACATGTTTCAATTAATTGTGATAACACAATTGTGAAAAATATTTCTAAGAACCCAATATCTTATTCTAGAACAACGGATATTGATATAAGACATGATTTCTGAGATATCATTACTAAAAATGTGATATAACTGTTGAATAAATTGGTAAAAACATCATATTGGTTATATATTTACAAATAATTTCATTATTGAAAGAATTAATTATATCATACAGTACTTGGGAATGATAAATTATGTCTAATTTTTTATCTAGATTTAGTAATTAATTCCTATGTTAAAACTTTTTAACATATATTCTATAAGCTTTTAACAATGTAAAATTGAAGTATGATTCACATGGTTAGTAGGTTGACCATGATTTTTTGTGCATACGGTTATCATGCATACTATTAACACTTATCACCATAATCACTATATTTACACACATGATCAATATGAATATCATGGAAGTATTTTCATATGATTAGTATGTTCTTATCATGAACTTATAGAATATTTTCTTATCACACCTACCATTTATTTATGGATTAAATTATTTCCATTCTTACATAACTAATAAAACATTGTTTAAAAGACATACAATATCTATATACATTGAATTTTTCATGAAAATATTTTGCTAGGATTTATGCTGTGTTTATTTATATTTTAATCCATAATTTATCTAAATTAAAAATCAAATAGGAATCTAAATATTTTTCTATATTTTACTTTATATGTATTATATGTTTTTAATATCTTTTGAGAAGATAGTTTTCTATCATCTTAATCCTCCATCTATCTTCATCTCAAACCTCTCGTTTTAACTTCTTCTTCTGAACATTCTGAGATATCTAATCGAATCAGAATGTTGTGGATGAAGAAGTAATCGAAAATCAATTTTCAAATTCATTGATATTATTATAAAATTCAAATAAGTAAAAATAAAACTCAATTGTATTACTAATGTTGAAGTATCCATATCTCATAGATTATCCAATTTAATTGGAAAATGAATTTGATTCTCAATGGTTGAAGTCTACCTAATCACTAGTTTTTAACATGATTCTGAAACATGAATGACATGAATGGTTTAAATAAAATTTAAACCTTTATATCAGAATTTAATAAAATTTCATTATAAAAACCCTGAGTTTTTTTGCAGGATAGAAAAGGTATTATATAAAATCAAGGATAAATAATGATGTTTTTAATCATTTTAAAAGTAATGGGAAAGTGTTTGGGATTATCATTTTGTTGAAACTATATATATTATCAAGGTTCAAATTATGTTAATCATAGACACTTTGAATCTCATAATGCCTTTAGTGAACTCACTAGGAATATGACTCCCAAAAGACCAACTATTATTGATTTGAGTGGTGAATGAGGGCTCATAGTTGATTTTATTATGCATGTAATTTTTCTAATAAAATGACCTTAAGTATTATAATCCATCAGGATCTTTTTCTTTATTTTAATGAATAATGGTTGTCAAATCAATATTTTGATATTTTTTATGAGGCACATGGTCGAACTGTTTAATAGATCTTCAAGATTTATTTTTAAACTATTTATTAAGCTAATTTATGCCTTACTATATTTCAAATTTTTAGTTCATATAGTACAGGATAATATAATTGATTATGATCGATTTCTTATTTCTTATAAAATTTCATATTTCAATAAAAGTAAACTAAAATCCATGGAATCAAAAATTGGTGGACGAACCAAGGAAACTATAAAAATAGTTTAACCAATTGAAGTATCCTATTAGACCTTGGGATCTTGTAGATTCAGGTCTTCAACCTAATGAGGGCGTGGGTTATTTAGATATTCATGTTTTGGTATAATAATAAGAATAAATTGAAGAATAAGAAGAATTACTTGTAGAATAAGAAGAATAAATAGAGGTTTTAGATCCTAATAATGAATATAGGTGTTCTTTTGAGGATCAGTAAAAATGGCATCAATCAGTTGAATCTAATGGAAATAGGTAAATCTCAAAAGAATATTCTATTATTGGGATTTCCCCAAGGCAACCTATTCCAGATTCATATTCTAAATTACATAGTCTCTAGGATCTCTTAGATTGGGATTTCAATTTCTTAATTCATATGATGGAGATCACAAAGGTAGTCCACATAGACATGATTTACTTTCGTCTCACTATATTCAAATAAATTTTCAAGGATATTTTATTTTTAAGGTTTATATTCAAGAAGGAATCAAATATTTCTTGTTTATTGATCAATAATACATTTTTGAAGGTTATTAAAATGATGAAATTGAAGTACTTTCTAGATTTTAGGATCTAACTATGAGAGATAGAACAATGGAGGATTTACATGAGGTAGATGGTAAGTTTATGGATTGTGATCCACCTAATCCTTACCATACACCCTTTATTCCATTATCTTCATATGTCATGAAATATTATTTTGTTTTGTATAAATAAAATATGTTGGAGGTACTCATGTATTCATTCATTGATATTCATAACTCATTATAGAATGTGTCACATGAGGATTTTTCTAAAGCAGTTATCTTGGGAATCACTCTTATTTAGTATAGGTTTAATTCCATAATAGAAAAGATGTATAATGTGATTTCAGATATGAGAGATCAGATAAGTGCTCTTCAAGCTGATCAATCTGACATGATGATCCAGTTAGACCAGAGGTTCATAAATGTTTTGTTTCATCCTAATCCTTGTCTGATAATTCTTCTATTGATGAAGACATTATCAAACCATTTATTTAGGATATGTTTCAATGTCTATTTAAATAGTTCATAAATAAGCATGAATATGTGTATGATTTGTTTCAAAACCATGCTTCTAAAACCTAGTTATTGTTCAAAAGGGTGCCTCACAAGCTAGTCGATACTGAGTAACAATAAAGAGAATGGTTGACTATTATCTTAGTATGACAATTACAAAGTTCTTTTTGGATGGAATATCTCATGATCATTCATTGGATTTGAATATGATTCTATGTTCTTGGGATATTATGTATCAATTTATAAATCTAAGAGCTATTAATCCAATTTTAGAATCATTCATGGAGGATCAATATGATTTTTATGAAGCATTATATCATGGTTCCCAGGGTATCTGTGAGTTTACCATGTTAATGGAATCCAATCTTTATACTTCATAGATAGTTGTGATATACCATTAATACATCTCTTTATCTTATACTATTACCTCCGATATAATTAATTCTTTTTTCCTAACTATTACCGAATCCTTTTAGAAGCTTTGACAAGTTTATAGTTGTGTCGTTATTAAGGATATTACCTCCTCCTATAATCCTCAGAGTACATCTACTCCATCATCTAAATCTGAAGTAAAGGATCCTACCCTTCCTATAGAAATTATAATAACTATCATTTGGAGAAAAAATAGGATTTTAGATAGGTATTTCTTATGATCTCAATGTACTATTTTTTTGCAGTATCTTTTGATTTATAAATGTTAAAAAAAATTCTTTTTCCCATATTTTTGTTATTTTTGATAATCTATAAAGGGGGAACAATGTGATAAATTAAATTTAACTAAATTCAGTATTAAAATTTTGATTTTCAATAACTTATTACATAATTGTTTCAATCCATTACAAATATACTATTATTTCACTCATTTCATTTTAATTTAAATTTCATGATTTGTGATCATATAAAAGGGGGAAATTGGTGGCTTAGACCAGAATATACTTATTTTGACAATCTCAAATCATGTATAACCTATTATTAATGGTTTTGATGTTTTCAATTAGATAACGGGTTATTGGAGAGAAATTGAAAAAATGATAGTGTATAGAGATTTCTATGGCACCATATCATGTGAAGGTCATGTGAACATATCACCTAACCTCAAAAAAACTTCTTAACATGAGTTAGATGAACAAATATTTTATTATGTCATAAACTTCCCACAGATTGAAGACTCAGTTTTCCATGTGATGAGAATTACCAAACCAGATGTACAATTAATTAGCCATTGAAATTAGTATACGAGACCATATGAGAGAAACTACCTACTACATGAAGAGATCAAGTTACCATGCCAATGTACTTATAATTTTTCATAAGGAATATGCTAAATATGTCTTCAAATTTAGTGATCTCATGATGAAAAAATCTTACCGCATGAATTCGTCAACATACAACATGTCCAAATGAGATGACTATTTGAATAGATGAAACGGCCATGTCACCTTTCCACATCAGTTGACCATGTCCTGTTTTCATGATCTTAATTAAACAAACATCATGTGATGACATCTTGTTATATATAACTTAGCATTGTATCATTTTAAATCACCAATGACTAGTTTTGAAGTATAAATTAAAATTCATTGCATTTAATTAATAATTATTATTATCTAATGGATATCAATTATGAAGATCTCTGTAAAAATGATTATTATATCATGTAAAAAAGATTGACTACCAAACAAATTTATCACACACAAATAATATTAAAGGATCTTTATGTTTCAGCCTGTTCAATAGGATAGTCTTTATGATTCCCTATATTCCATAATTTTTTGATAAAATCATCCAAATTCTGTCCAAATAAATGTTCTTGGAAACTAGAAAATTGAAGTTACTCAAACTGAGTTGTATTACATTTCCCATATCATTATCTCTTTATGTTTCCATATTACCTATTTTTTAATGATATATTTTATATTGATCCATTTATCTGTAAACAAAATACTCTCATGTGATAAACAATATAATATATGACACTATCTAATATCCTTTATATTTATTCCCATTAATAACTATGGAATAGTACATATATGTCCGAAAACCATTTTTATACCATATAAAACAATGGAAGGGGATATGTGCCTAGAGAATCATGTGTTACATTTCATTTAAAACCAAATCCAGGTTGGGGATCACTTTATTCATTATTAAACTGATTGGAAACAAGTGATTTCAAATTAGATATAATTAACTCTTAACTTCAAACTGACCCTTTTTTTGAATTCAGGTGTGTGTTTTTCTAGTTTTATTATATTAAAATACAAATCAAATATCCATTTTATAAACTTTTGTAAAACATTAATTTTAATGTAAGTCTTTAATTTTGTCTATATAAATTTTTGGTTAAATAACATAATTCTAAAAGTTAAATTATTACGAAAATATTTTTATTGGGACTTAATCCCACTTCTGCGAAATTATTTTAAAGATCAAACTTATATCTTTATAATATTTTTGTTAACTATGAATTTTTATTTAAATATGAAATTATTTCTTAATTTTTTTAAATATAAATTTTTATATGAATTCAAGCCCCACATGCCTCTCGAGTTACCCACTCTAACCATCACACAACTAAAAATGTATCTCTTTGAATCCCAACCATTATAGGTTGCTCGTTCATAAGGATATTATTGTCCTAATTTCTTTCTACCTCAACTAAAATGATTTCTCTATAGAAAACCATTATGAAAAAACATATATTAGATCTAGAATAATTGAAATCAACAAATTATATTCCATAGAAAGATAACCATAAATTATAATATCCTAAGAGTATTGATTGATATCATTATAAACAATAATGTTATTAAAACCCTTACATTGATAACAACTAAAAAAACTTGTACATAACAACACAATATGTTATTTGATTTATTGTGTATATTTCATAACATACATACTAAATAAATTTTAGTTTTAGATTATTATATAATTATGAAATTATTTAAATTTCAAAGTTAATACTTCTATAAAATTTCCATTTCATCACAAAATAAGTCCTTAATAATGACACACTTTCTATATTCAAGATAACTCCCAAAACTAGATATTTTAACTATTTAAAGCTTATTATCACCCTTTAAACATATAAACAACATTTTAAAACATGGTATGAGAAAAAAATATCATTAAGGTGGAAAAAATAAACTTGTTAGTACATATTTGAACTTGAAAATTCATAAGAAATTTTTATTTTTTCATAAAAAACATTGATCTTAGATTTAAATCAATCATTTCATGAAAAAAATATCATTAAATTTCATATAAACATTCGTAATGATTCATAAAAACTAACAATATTTAGGATTTCTTATAAAACATGAAGCTCTTGAATATTATTCCTTAGAAACAATTAGTTCACCATTTAAAGGGTCATAAAATTTCCTTAATTAAATAAGATCAATTTCTTACTTATTCAAAAAATAAATATTTATTTCAAAAAACATTCTAAGAACATCATATTGGTACCATGGTGTTTTTTACCTTCCATTATACATAAAATAACTCTTACAATGGATTCACCTAATTATATTGTCCCCAAATATATTTAGAGAAACCTATTACTATTAAAATTCATCACTTTACCCAATGCGTTGGAAATCTATACCGAGATCACCAATAATTATTAAAAAAATCAATTACCATAGTCTAAATAAAACATTTATATATTAAAATTTGATAATAAAACCCATTTTAATTTGAATATAATACCATAAGAAACAAAACATTTAATTCTCTCATAATGTTGGGATGATATTTTATATTGTATTAGAAAAATATTTAAAACTAAAAAATTATAGAAGAGTGGGAATAAAATCTTTTCCAAAAAAATTGTTCAATTATATTATAACATTTAATAATAATAATGTATATGATGATTTTAAAGGGTTTTCAATTCAAATACATTAAAAATTACACCTTTTATACTTTTTTAAAAATTTAAAAATCACCCATATGAAAAATGTTGTATATGTTCCTTTTTAATGATGTGTAACGAAAGTAAAAAGTAGTAAAAATAGAATTTAGAAAAAGTTTATCAATAAATAATAACATTATTTAACCATTTCAATGAAATTATACACAAAATATAGATAGTTTAATGGAAAAAATTCAAGAAATACTTTTAAAAGAAATCCCCTTACCTCATCTCCTAACTCATCACGTATATCCTTTGCTAACCCAAACAACAAAATTTTATAAATTTTCAAATAAATGTTTAGAATTTTTAAAATTTATTCCCTTATTGTTATTAATTTTATTTCATTTATTACCATATTTTAGTTAGGTACTAAATTGGTTATGTTAACGTTGGATATTTTGGGGACGTTTGGTTCATAATCTATTAAATAATTTCACTACATTGATAGTGATAAAATTTACATGGTTACATTATCAATAAATAATTATTAATTTAATAATTTTAAATTTTATACATTTAATATAATTTTATATATATATATATATGTTGGTCATGAAATATGCATTAGATTGTCTCATGGAGACTGTAGTTTGTACATATATATGAGAAATGTTTGTATTTTTCATTTGTGTGGGATAAAAATAATGTATATAATATTTAAAATTTATAGAATAATAAATAAATAAATTTATTATTTATTAGTTCCATTCTTATGATAATAAATATAGGGTATAAATGGAAAAAAATCACATTGCTTCATGTAGGTGGTAGTCTTGATGTATGCACGAGTGATGTTATAATTTTCCAAGTGATTGAGGGTGTTAGAAGCTAGGTAATATCACATATTTCCTGAAATATAGTAATGTTATAAAAATAATATATATATATATATATATATATCCATTAACAATATCTTTATAACTTGCTATGTTAGGTGGTTATAGAAAACAAAATACATTACACAATGGATGTGGTAGTCCCCAGATACACACAAGCTATGTTTTCATTTCCCTATTTGAATGAAAATAGTTTTAAAAGAGTTGTTATTTCAACATAAAAACATTTTAGTATAAATAAAAATATTATTTCATTATATTATATTTTATACAATATATTTTATGAGGGTAAAAGAAAAAATTATCTTGAAATAGGTTGATTAATAATTATACCTACTCCTCAGATATCTCCCTTCGGATTATAACTTAAGACCTATAGTATTTGTATTAAAATAATACTATGACCTCCAAGAAGGGGGTGGGATAGTTTAAAATGTATTTTAGTAGGGATTTTCGAATGAATTTGAAAAAATAATTAAGGAAGTATAAATTCACCTTGTAAGGTGACTATCTATAAATTTAATATCATTATGGCCTTTAGATATTTTATGGACTCTGATGATGAAATATATGGGGATGTTTTACCATTTCCATTATTGTAAATATTCATAAAATATAATTAGAATTATGTTACTAATCCATAACATAATAATATATCAGTCATGAAGATAAATTCTATATAATATTCCATTTCAGGTTGTCTAAACTAAAATAATATGTGAGATCTCTATATATCTTTATTACTTATAATATGAATAGAAGACGATGAACTATGATCTTAATACAATGGAACTTCCTTCATGTTTGGAATTAATAGAAAATATATTGATTTCTTAAAACCTATCATCATGGTGGAACATAGGATCATTTCTAACCTTATAATGTAGTTATACATCCCCTTCTTATTACTCATTAATCTACACATAAATAGGTTGTTGAACACTGATAGGAGTAAGATGTGATTTCTCCTATTATTTCATGATTTAAAGTTCCATTATCTACAAATACATAAGTATTTTATCTCTTCATTTTAAAAAAATTATCATGGTTCTTCTGACTCATATAATCATCCACCTTTTTATCCATTCATGGGTACTATTGTATTGGGAATTAATGATTCTTAATCAACTCTAATCATGTCCTTTGGAAAATATTAAACACCTTTTTGTGAATATATTATTTGATATTTAATGATTATTATATATATAACACGATTAACCATATAAACAATGACTCTATATCTTTGATGTTAAGTCTCTCCTCAATAATTTGATATTAATACCCATCATGAATTAGTAGTAGGACCCATATAATAAATGTAATTTTTATTAGAAGATCATGGTCATACTTAATCCTATAGACGGCCATAAGTTTATTTGGAATATCAAATATGACTAAAAATACTTGAAATTTTACTTGGACCCTATATAAATAGAATGAATTCATTCCCAACATCACATAAAATACATATAGGTGGAGAATATCTAGGTTTTTAGGGAAAAAAATTATCATAAACTTTTATTAGGGAGAAGTTATATACTTTTTATTTAATCATCATACCACTAGAAGTCTATTAATTATAATTTAACATATGTTTATTATGGTGGTTATTTGATGTCATTATCAAATATTTTAGGTACAAAGGATTTGTTCGAAAAATTTCCAAATAAAACATTAATAGTTCTTGATTATATGATTATTATATCTTACATAACATCATTTTTATAACCCAATTCAGTATTTTGTATTATAGAGGAATTCCCTTTTTTTATTTGTCGTTGGGTTTGATTATGCATATCAACCTTGTAATGTATTATATTATTTAATTTATTTGGATAGTGCCCAAGTTTCCCACATTTATTACATTAAACCATTAATGATCCCTTAGGATGAAGTCTATTTCTCATCATGTTATAAAATGGACTCTTCATTTTTCATTGTAAATTTTCTCCTTTATTCCCTCCTTTTCTACACATAAAACATATTAATGTTCCTTTGATACCTTTACCTTGTTCATTTTTCCCATAATATTAACACATAGAAAGTTGAAACATTATTCCTCCATGGTTTTTATTACATAAAAATTCCTAAAACACCATTTTAACTTTTCTCAATTTCAACTATGATCAAGTAATTGATCAAAATTAGAGATCATTGATTAGGATTAACAATAATATTTTTCATCTGGAATCCTACTCCACTAATTTTATCATGAGGATAGTCACTGCATTATCAACCATACTCATTAATCAAACAATTCATCCCAGATCAAAAAATTTACTAAAACCCAGATGGTACATGTGACTGTTATTTATCATCAATATAAGTAAGGAATAATATGATAATGAAAATCATATTTAACATGTCCTAAATTATGATACATTCGCATTAACCCATGACCCTTTATATTCATCCCATGTCACTTAGGTTTCTCAAATATCATCATAGGTAATATTTTTTTATTATTATAATAGTTCATAATAATAATGGGAGTCAACCAAAAACATACCCCCAAGTGTGTTAAATAAGGTGTGTAGTTATAACAATTAATTGTGCACTGGGAAAAGATGACTTCAATACCCAACCAACTCTTTTAGGGTGATTACCCCTAGAAATGTTTATTACAAATAATACATATACTTTTATTTATATATATAAATGGATTTCATTGATTGGAAACCACACAATATATACCTTACTAAAACATCATGATGTAATTCAATGCATATCTATATACCAAGGATTTTGAATAATGTTATTGAATCATAATATACAAAAATATAAAAACCTAAATTTTATTCAAACTGAAGTGACCCAATGATTTCATAAATAAATATTTCATAGTTTTAGCTTAATATTCCATACATCACACAATAATACATTCCCTGGAACCATAAATGTCTAGTTCCTTTAGAGACAAGATCCAGAATTAACTTATTTCCTTAAATATCTTTAATATGTCCCACAAATGTTTTCATAGATAGTACAATAATAAGACACACTCTATATAAATCCACTCTTCTTAACCAGTGGGAATGGAAGTATAATAAAAGATGATCTTGGATTCTTAGTAATGGTAATCATATGAGATATTAATCAATAATCATAAGAGATTATTGAATAAAAAAGGGTGTGGTAACATGACCAAAACATATAAAATTCATTCATAATATTTTGAAGATCATTAGTCAAGTGTCTCTAGATAAAGATTCATTATAATAGAATAATTTCTTCGTAAGAGTATTAAATCATCAGTAATAAACTATTATCTGTGATAACACATCATAATAATAAGAAATATGTTTTGTGAATATAAATAAGAATGGAAAATAATTTCCCTAGGTAAACCTCTCTTTCAACACAGTCGTAGTGGAGACAGTCTCGTAGTGGATTCAGTTCACTCTGTATTCCCATAAATTACATATTCAATGCTCAATGTCAAGATTATCATAATGGAAGGAGTCCCATAGTATATTGGGTTTTCTCCCCATTCAATTATTTTTTTAGTGAAGGATTACTGCAAAGACAATCATAGATCATAGATTCCATTGCAGAACTGAGATCACTCTCCATTCCAATTCATATGTTTTCATGAGATATCAATAGTTTCATAATACTTTCAAAAAACATATTTCACAACCCACAGACCATATATTGAGATTTATATATAAGCGTGGCACAAAATCATAAGAACATTTATCATTACATCATAGAATAACCCAATTAAATGAAATGAATTTAATTAAAATTTTATCATCACATAATCAAAAGCCATATAAAGAAAGGAACTAGATGGTATCATATTGAAATTAATTATTTTATCATATGTTAAAAGACCAATGCAAAGAAATAGGCTTCGTAAAACATTCCCAAAACAACATAATTATAATAAATTTGGAGAAATAAATATATGGTATCATTATAATGTATACCCAGCGTACTGTAGGAAATATTTAAGGATATTGATAATGACGGAAAATAATTTTCAAAGCAAATTTGAATAATTTTTTTGAAAATAGTGGAAAATATTATTTTCCATTACTATATTTAAAAACTAAAAATTTCAAAATATTAAAAAAAATCATTGAAAACAAATGTTGAATATTTTAAATTATGATTCAATGAAACTAATGGTTATGATAGTATGAAAATCCATTCATTCATTAAATGTTAAAATAATTATTCCTTTCACACATTTTTCCAAAACTCAAAAAGTGTTGGTTTAAAAAACATTGTAAAAATTAATTATTAAAATAATTGAATGAAAAGTAAAATATGGTTGAAGATGAATTTAAAGAATATTTGGATCATATAAAACAAAATTATGTTAAAAAATTTATATAACATGTACAAGGATTGAAAATTTCTCCAACCAAATAATATAGAATGCTTGTCTCTTGTTAAAAACACCTTCTAGACAGTTGTAAGGACCAAATAAAAGATTATGAATGGAAGACATGGAAAACATAGTAATAATAACTGAAGAATATAATATTTGGTTTTAAAAGATAATGATCATATAACTATCATCAATGAAAATTTAACATATATAATCCCCAAAAGGAATGAGATTGTTACATAAATGATTAACACTTTGAGAACTTTTGAATCACAATCCCATTAAGAAAAAAACATAAAATGGAAAATAAAATACCATTATTAAGATTAAATTAATAATATAATATATAAAATTGGAATTATATACACTATATAAACATAATATGGTTCATAAAATAAAACATTTCTGAATGAAATAAAATTGAGGCAAATAGACCTTACATCAAGTCTATTTGGGAACCATTTGTGAGAAACAATACTATATAATAAATATTGATTTTTTAAGAATTTATCAAAAAATTAATATATTTATATATTACTATATATAATTCCTTTATAATTTATAATTACCATTTTATTAATTATTCTTCATTAAAATTATTATTCTCTTCAAAACTAATATGTTTTATACGCATGTTTCAAATTGATGGTTCTTGTACTTTCATATTAAACATAGTATAATAATATCTAGAATCAAAATAAATTCATAAATATCATATTTATCCATTATATCATCTTTTATAACAAATTATGTGTGGTGGTGAGGGAAAATGAATTACATTACTTCACATTGACGTTAGTTTGTGAATATGCATGAGTAATGTTTCCATTTCTTATTGGTTGGAAACAAATAGTAATAAATAATAAATTAAATTTAAAGAATAGAAATTATATCATAAATTTAATATATATTAATTAAATATATATTTATTATTAATCATATAAATCAAATATGACAAACAAATCACTTCACATTACGGAGGTGGTAGTCCACACATACACAAGAATGATGTTTTCATTTCCCATGGGATGGAAAAGGAGAAAAAAATATGTGTACCATAAAAATATTAATATTTTAGTATATTAGAGATACTTATTTTTTATACCATCATGGTTATTATAGGGTTGATATAGGTCTATGAAAAAATTAACATGAATGAACTTTGTTAAAAGTTATCCGTCTTTATTGAAAATCTCATTTGTATCTCTTCTTAAGGATCCCATGGGTGGTACTTTAAGAAAGTCAAAACCTCAATAACATGGATAGTGAATTTCAAAAAATATTTATGTATAATTTGGTAGACAAAAGTGTATGGATAAGATGTTAATAAGATAGGAATGGTGGTTCCCTTTTAAAACTGAGTGGAGTAGCTCACTTGTAATTATTCAAAACAGTAAAATAATGTTATTCCACTTTCACTATAAATTTTATCTAAATTGGATAACCAAATAATATAAGAAGATATAATATTTTAAAAAAAATAATCCAATATAATTTATAATTTTTTTAGGTTATTTAACCATTATCTTTTATGTTTAACCCCTTGTTAACCCTTTTAACCTCTACCATTGTAATGAATTCTTATCTTAGTTACTATTAAGTATGACTAAAAATGAAATTAAACTACTTCACCAAATTATTAAATTATGATTTCAAAGTGGGAAACAATTTTTTTAAAATTAATTTCCTATAACTGGAAGAAAATAATTTAAAAATAAACCAATAAAACACAAAAAAATGTTTTATTTACATAACTTCATTTTTCATGCATAAAACAAACATACTGTAATTATTTTCCTAGAAGTTATAATTATATTAATGTAAAAATATATTATTTAAAAATTGAGCAAAATATTACATTAAAATCATTATTCAATTTTTACTAATTTTATTTGTCATAATAGCAATATGTTATTCATATAAAAATTATTTTCTTAAAAAAACCATTTTTACATTATAATGATTACACATTTATTTATATTAAATTTATAATTAGTGTATTAACTATTATTACTTAATTAAAAATATATTTCAGTGAAATAAATCATCTTTTGTTATCATGATACATAATTTATAGAAAAATGTGATATCTTGAGAATATATAATTTAATATTATATGATTTTATTCTTTACATTTCAAATTGAGTTCTAATTTCCAAGGAATTAATCAATATCTTTTTATTAAGGAAAATTTTAACAGATATTTTTTATAATTTATTTAGTCATATTTATTCTCAGAAATCCCATGGTTATGTGATAATTGAAATATTTTATAATAATATTTCAATAGTATATCGTTATTCATTTAAACTCACGGTTTCATATAAATAACATTATTGAAAAATTATCATTTTCAAAATGAAGGTGAAATATATATATTGTAAAATATCATGCTGTTAAAAGCTTCATGAGAGTAAAATATTATATATATATATTCCCTATTTTATTTTAATATTTATATATCATCATAAATAATTATTCTCTATGAAGACCATCAGTTATGGAAAATATAATGTTATACTTTGATTGTATTGTTACCATTTCAATCCACGAAATATATAGCATAATGACCCATATTTTTTCAAACTTAATTTGTAACATATTTAATTTTAAAAAAATTACCCTAAGAAAATCCTCTAGGTATTTTGATGGTTACTTTCTTGGAATCCTTATATAGAAAATATAATATTTATAAATCATAAAAAAAATAGTGATTATCTAATACTTATGAAATCATTTTTTATTATGATATCCTTGGAAACCACACTAAATTTTTTTTTTGGGGTATATACATAAAAAGTAATGGGTGGGAATAATAAATAGTAAGGTTTAAAAAAATGGAAATCAGAAGTAAGTGACATTCATGGGTAAAACATGAGGAATAATATAAGAATATATTCCTATGTATATAAGGAATATCCATGAAATTTAGATGAAATAAAATAATAAGTCATTCAAAAGTATATCAATATGGTTTCCTAACACATATTTCACATTTTTTCAACAGGTCATCATGACACAATACAAATTCATGCTACCAATTTATTATAATCTTATCATCTATATAGATTAATTATTTACTCAACACACTAGAGATCTATCATGGTGCACATTTTGTACACCGAACTTTATGTGTACCTTTTATATCATATATCAAAACAAAGTATTTCAATAACTTAAATTATGAGAAATGAATGTGATTATCACATATAGAATTCACCGATCAAGAATTATGGTATTATCTTATCACAACCTTCATTTATCAAGATGAGAGAAGGGACAACAGGTTTCCAGACCCTTCCATGTTGAAGGAGAGATAATGACCCCTGAGATTGGCCTTCAATAGGTCTCGGAGTTGGGACTAGAACCAAGGGTATAGAATCACACACAAGATGGAAGGCATTACCCATTTAATTTAATAGGATCGGCAGATAAGAATGTAATTCCCAACAACACAAAAAGTGGAAGTACAATTAATGACAAAAAAACCAGTCCCATATGCATGTTTTAAAAGTAAAGAAAAAAAAGTACTAGAAAACCTCAAATTATTGTACCAAGAAAAGAAACAAGAAGAACAAACGTCCTAACGTCCAAACTAGTGTTATCCCGCATGATACCTAAAGTCTTTCTAGAAACCTGAAAGAAATTTTGTATAAGTAGGGTGAGTATACAGGTATACTCATTATGGGAAACAAAAAGATCTTGTTCACAAGTGGGGAGGCATTCTAATGCCCCGTGAGAAAATGAGATAACTAGAGAACCTAGAAAGGAAAGCTATCCACCTAGGCCTCACCAAGGAACACTCCCCAAATAATGCAAGTCAAGTAATGTAATAGTAATAGAACATCGATATTTGGGTACCCCGCGCCACTTTCCCACTCGTTATTGAAGACATCCTACACATCGGACCTCTCCCTCCATTCCCACTATAGTCCCACTGCAATACCCCCGCCAGCACACACCTGGGCTACCCCAACCACACGTCCCACCCGCAAACACCTGGGCCATCTCTACTACACATCCTTCCCACAAACACATGGTCCACAACAAATACTGACATGCCCTAAGACACCTAGGCCTCATTCCTAAAACACTTGGGAAACAACCTGCCATCACACACCTAGGGAAACCACCACAACTACCCTACCCGAAGAATCGTGGGCTATAATGGACCACAGGCCATCACATCATGCCCGAAGGATCTTGGGCTACTTGAGAAAGGGAGAAAAAAGGGAGATAATAACCAACCACTCATAGGAGTGTTGGTAAAACACCCTCCCCCGTGAAATGGGGGTTTTCCACATGAAGTTCACAACATGGGTGGGGAACGAATAGAAATATAACAACTACAATTAAATTAATATGTAACAAGTACTCATCCCAACCTATGGGTTCGAAACCCAACCTAAGAACAAACACCCTCATTACTATTAATTAAAAAAAAGCACACCACTCACAGCCAAGTCACAACTCATTCCCAGAACCAATTCCCCATTGAACTGCTATTTTTTTCATGTTCAAGTGATTCCATTTAAGTAAATTCTTCACTAATGGGAATCTAAAAGGCAGATCCACAAGCTGAGGAAAGAGGAAACATCCATACAAAAATTTAAGCATTCACACCTGAATCTCTTATAAAGTCACATAAAAAAGGGATCCTTGAGATCCCTCAAAGTACTAGAACCAAACTAGGACTCAAGGTACAGTCCAAATAGCCTCATGTACACCAAAAACTGCAATAACAGAATATCTCATCCCTATCCATATCACCCCATAATCAGAGAACAAACCTGCATATCGCCAAGACAAAGCAAGAAAGTTTCCAAATTCAAGAACATCATTCATTTAGTTTCCCCCCTACTATTTGGTTAACTGGGGTGATCACACAAGGATCATTGTAAACTGGGCATCCATTTAATCGTCCAAGTTTATGTGATTAACCAATTTCCATGTTACACCATTTATTCAAATAATTTATCGAGCAAGAAACAGAGGTTCATTAGTGCAAAACAAAAGACTACCAATGACCATGATTTTTAGTGGCCACAAGCCCATAAAATTAATAACACTTAATCAAGGAAAAGAGTACAACAGAAACATCAGTCAAACCCCCCCTTCATTCTTTAAATTCTTTTTTTTATCTTTATTAATGTTTGATTTCATCCATCCCCATAGAAACAATAGCATAACCACCCAGAATGATACACAGTAAATAGAAATGAAGGAAAATCCTACTTGGATGATCAAAGATCGTTGTTGTGACTCCGCACGCCAAGATATGGGGATGCACGACTTGTAGAGGAAGATCTACGAGGAATAAAAGGATGAGTAGGGAAGTATCGGTCACAGCCGCACCACTTTCCTCGGGAAGGGGGCGACTCCAAATGTACAAGGAAGGAAAAAGAAGACCAGCCAGGAAAAAGAAGGAAGAAAAGAATGAATTCTCATGCGATAAAAGGTAATATCTTGGAGTTATGAGATATGGAATTTTTAACGGCTTTAAAGAAGGATCGTGGTCTCACCATGCGGTTGGGCGGTTACACACGATGGAATTAATTGTCATTTAACAATTCTCATCACAGAGGTGGCCATAACGGCTATAAATTTAAACAGTTTCCTTTAAATCACACAACATGGGAAGAACTAGAAAGTATGGGGAAGGGTGTGACACTGAGGAAAAGTCACGCATTTTGGTAAGTTAAGGGTTTCTGGGCTTTGGGGAATTTTTAGATATCATTTATGGGCTTTAAATGGCTTTTAAAGGGGGAATTAAATCATTTTTAGGTCAAAAGATTTGTTGTGGGAGTTGAAAAAGTTAGGAACTGGAAACGAACGACCCCGATGAAGACACGGTGCCCTCGTCATGGTGAAACCCTTATGGTGCCACCATCTTGGTGTCACCCTCAATGTTCCATCGTCACAGTTCCACCGTTTCAAAGTGTGACCATGACCGGTGCCACTGTTTTGGTGGAACCATTTGATGGATCCATGTTTTGGAAAATTACTAGACTAGGAGGGTCTGGGCCATTACATCAGATACATCTCAAACTATTCTCATACTCGAGAATCAAAACTAGACCGGAAGAAAAAAAGGGGGTCTGAACAACCACCTCAAAAAATACCTCTCATGAGTAAACCTCGTCCATCTTCTGAACGACTATGGATACACTAACTCTCCTCTCCTCCCAAGTAGGCATAACATCATTCAAGGGTCAAACTGTCCTGTCATATGGATTAGGGAGTTTTTTACTCCATATCAAAATACTATCCCCTTTGGGAATCATTGAATTTCCCACACGGGTTTAATCGCATCCGCCTTAATGAGTCTTGATTAGGGATCAGGTCCTCCCCTCCCCACAGTCCGGACACTTCACACGCATTCTGAGAACAAGGAAAACAACATATTCTATTGTTAACAAGGTAAATACGCTTCATCACAAACAAGTATATAAAATTTAAAAGAATAGAACTCAAAACAACTTTTGGTACTAGGTGCGCATATGTGCCTCTCGCTCCCAGGTACTCTCTTCGAGGCCACCATTCCTCCATAACACAAGAACCAAAGGGTTGGTGCGTCCATTAACAACTTTATCCTTCCGATCCTCGATTCTCATAGGTATTTCTACAAATGTCATGTTGGACTCAATATCCAGATTTCCCCATCCGAGGACGTGTGGATTGTTGTGTAGACACCGTCGGAGCGGAGACACGTGAAAAACGTTGTGCATTCTCAGTAGCAGTGGTAATAGCGCTAGCTGGTAATCCACTTCACCAACCCACTGCATCACTTCGAATGGTCCGATGAACCTGGGAGAAATCTTACATCCCATGTCGAACCTCTATTTCCGACATTGAGGGGAGACTTTAAAGAACATGCGGTCCCCAACCTCAAACTCGAAGGGTCTACTCCTATTATCGGCATATGACTTTTGCCGGTCATGGGCCACCTTCATCCTCTCCCATATAAGCAGAACCTTCTCTGTCATGCTCTGCACCACCTCTGAGCCAAGAATACCTGCCTAGCCGACCTCTATCTACCACATGTTGTGCGACACGACCTCTCATACAATGCTTCGAATGGAGCCATGAAAATGGTAGAGTGATGGCAGTTGTTGTAGGAAAACTCCACCAGAGTTAACTATCATACCCATGATCCTTGAAAGTCCAACACACATGCCCGTAGCATATCCCCTGTCGTCTGGATGGTGAATTCTATTTGGCCATCCATATGGGGGTGGAAAGTAGTGCTCATGCATAGATGGGTGCCAAAAGCATGTTATAGTACATTCCAGACCTATGAGGTAAACCAGGTATCCCAATTAGAGACAATGGACCACAGAACCCTGTGCAACCACACCACCTCATCCATGTACCTCTATTCTAGGGAATCCACCGTACTCGACTCCTTGATCGAATGGAAGTGAGCTGATTTTATCATTTGGTCGACCAATACACAGATAGCATCGCAACCCATTTGAACATTGGGTAGTCCCATGATGAAATCCATCGAGATGTCGTCCCACTTCCACTCGGGGACATTTAATGGTCATAAAAGACCTCTTGGGATGCGGTGTTCGGCCTTCACCTACTGACACAAGTCGAACTTTTCTATGAACTCTGCCACTACCCTCTTCACCCCGGGCCACCAAAACTGACCCCCCAGACCCCGGTACATCTGGGAAACTCTTGGGTGCACCGCTAGTGGTGAGTTGTGGATCTCACCAAGTACTCACTCGCGCATCGTCTCATGGAAAAAAAATACTCCCTTAGAAAAGAATCTAATTCTGATTATCCTCCGACCTTCCTTCTGAAGCATTTTCCTGGCTAATTCCATCACGCATTACTTCAGTCTCTGAGTCTCCCCACTGAGACTCCTCTACCCACCACAACAGAGAGGATTTGTAACACCCCAAGATTTTACGAAAAATATTCTTTTTAATTTCATTAATGTCTTGTGTTGTACGCTACACCAAAAGGATCTTGCACAACATGCATCCCTGACTTGGCTTGCAGTACACGCAAGCGCGACCTTCCACAATAGCATGTGTTGTACGCAATACCGAGTTTCACTAATCAACGATATGCTATTAAAATATTATTAAAACTAGCCGTTATGAATAGTAATACCGAATTTTTGAAATATTATAAATTTTATTTTTGAAAATTGACTTCATTTTTTGATTCGGAATATCAAAATTAGCCTAGGGTGAAATATTGGTATTTTTCTGAAAGCTTTCAATTTTTGATGAATAGTGAAAACACTATGTTACTATTTAAAACCCGACTTTTTATTTAAATAATTAGTTATTTTATTTAAATTTATTTTAGGTAAAAATTGATACATAATACCTATATAAGTTCTATGTAATTAATTGGAGTCATTTTTTAATAATTTTAGATATATAAAAATTTTATTGAACTTTTAACAGTCTTTTACCCACCTCCTATGAGAATTTTCAAATTTACATAAAACATAATTTTACCACCTTTGTGAATGGAATTTCAAAAATCAGAGAGACACAGTTGATGTTATTATGTAAAATGTGGTTCAATGAGATGAAATTTTTTTTTGGTGAATAGTAACTTTTTACTTTTATTTACCACGGTTAAAAGTAAATAGGGTAATTAAGGGTAAAAATGGTATTATTATTACCCTAACACATGTCCTAATTCTATTGGATAAGTGTAATTCGACCAAAAACAACCTTAGGAATAAAAGGTGACCATTTAGGCCCACTTGGATTAGATTAGGACATTTATTATTAATTTATTTAAAGAAGGGTTAAAATAGTTAAAATCAATGTTTAATAAGTAAATCGTTTTTCATATAGGGTTATACATAAGATAAATTAGACTATAAATATTCATTAGAAAGATAAAACGATTTCCTACATAATGATATTTTATTTGTAATTTTTAGACTTTAAATAATTTAATATATTTATGACACAATGATGATGCTGTAATTATCTTATTAATGAAATATTGACATAATTGATGTTATAAATACCCAAATAAATGTAATTTGAGACTTTTTATGAATACAAAAAATTTTATATGTTAATATGAAATGTTAGTGTTGATTTAATTAACATTTTTATAACTAAACATTCTGTTATGAGTTTTAGAAAAATCAATTACCAAATAGTGTCAAAATTGACATAAAATAGTTTTTAAAACAAATATTATATTATTAATTGTTATTTTATTCCTAAAATTATAAATTTCGGAAAAATTACTTGGATAAGGTTATATATATTAATAATAAACAACTTTGGGTTCTTTTGTCTTGTTATAGTACGTTTATTGACCTTATAGTGTAAGAACACAAAAAGACACGGTAAAAGTAAAATTATCTAACTTAATGTTAAATATAAATGATAAGATTAAAATAGGAACCTAAACTTGTCTAAATTCTATTGGATGAGAGTATTTAGACCCATACACACCTTATCTTCTAAATAAATCAATTTGGGGCAATTTAAAACCGAATTTGGCTTTATAATAAAATAATAGTTTTAGTTTTTTCAAAGGAGCCCATCTCCTCCCTTATAAAAGGTCACCTCCTCCCTCTCATCCTCACACCACTTTGAGCCTTAAAGCTTGGCCAATACCTGCCCATTTCAATTATAATCTTCCCTAGAAACATCCTAGAGGACCTTGTCTTCTTAAAAGACCAATTTTAGTGCCCTAAGTGGACGTTTCAAAAAGGCGCTTCAAAGAAGATGTAATGTCCGTTACCGATTCTTTCAACTTTATTTCTTCTTCCACTTATTCATCTTTAGTTGTTTCATTATGAAGTAATAACATAAATATCACTCATATACTGATATGTTATTATAATTATGAAACAACCCTATTTCACCATCTATCCATCCTACGGAAAATAAAATCACAACGTCTGCGTACGTACGGAATACCGTCTCCACGCCGTGGTGTAATCTGTTTTTCCACCACCACCTTACATGGATGGGTATAATGGTGTAAATAAATAACTATATATGATTATTTAAAGTAATATTTATTCTAAAATATTATACATAAACTCCAATACAATTCCACAATCATGGGAATGATATCATCGCTCGTGCATACGTACAGACTACCTTCTCCACGAACGTGATGAGATTCATTTTCCATGATTAACCATTCGAGAATGATTATAAAGTATATATAATAAATAATAATAAAATATATGACATAATAATTCTACTGGATTTATGTATATATATATATATTTATGTCATATACTCAATTCCATTTACTTCAATAAGGAAACGAAAACAACGTTCATGCGTACATATGGCCTACCGTCTCCATGAACAATGTATTTCATTCATTTTATCGATCTATAATATATATGTATATAATGAATATATATTATATATAAATCATGTTTCACATTATGGAATTATTTAAATCAAGATAAAAGTAATAATATCAAGAACGACCAGTCGAAACACATACGATAAATGAAAATATTTTACCCAAAACGCTCTTTAAACTGGAATTTACAAAAGAACGGGTAATACAAAGTCATAAGTGAACAATATATGATATCATAATAATGAATATGATTCTGTAATAAGTCAATGACATTATTTAAATCATTATACAGGAGGTTCGGATACATACGAAGCATATCAGACATAAAGTAAGGGATAATTTTGCAAATCTCATTTTTATCTGAGATTGCTTATTCGTAAGTATTTACTGGGGTTATTTATATCATCCATGTCCATGTTTTATAAAAGTGTTTTAAAGTATGTTTAAATGCCTTTTTACCCATTTTTGACTTTTACTACATGTTATGTAAGGAATATTTCTTTTGTTTACATTACGAGGTACTTTTTGACTTTTCCGACAAATGTACGAGGAGAATGTTATTTTTAACTTATACGGCGTGAATGGATTTTTACGGTTTCATAAAACCTCATTTTCATGAAGCTTACACTACATTATTATATGACTATTTTCAAAAAAATACATTTCTTTTAAAAGTGCATGGTATTTTTGGAAAATAAAATGATTTCGAAGAAGAAAGGACATTTTCCTCAAGAATTCATTTCAAATGTTTTATCAAAACCATTTTCTATCTAAGATGACATTATTTGATATGTGTATGTTTCAAGTTTAATGTCTCTTTGATTTACATGGTTCACTTTTCTTATGATGAAATTTCCATTTATTTTATATGGATTATGAAATGATGGGATGATGTTTATGAAACCCATTTTATTCTTTGGGTTTAATGAATATTTAAAGTTTATTTTGTTGCACAAGTAAGCATGATTTCACTAGGAGATGGGTGGGACCTATATCTCCCGCCAATTCATTAGGTATTGATTTATATCTCATGAGTTAGAAATGGATGGAACGGTATGTTAATCGGGTTCAGTGTTACAGGACTGGAATGAGGAGTGAACTCGATTCAGAAAGGGACTTTTTCCACTAAGATGGTCTTGGAAGCAATGCCTTGGCTACTATGGAAATCGTGAAATGTGCTAAATGGTTTCCACAATTATATGTTTTATTCCAATTTTATCATGGTTGATGTTATATTATGATATATTTCTTACGTACTTCTACGATTTATTTCTTTGCTCAAGATATTGATGTTTAAATTTCATGTTCAATTTTTTGCTTCCAAATGTTTATGGATTGTTTTATATTATCTATGTTTTCCCTTACTGAGTATTTGAGCTCACCCTTTTTATGTTTTATTTGACCCAGGAAGTAAAGAAAGTTTTTAGGTGAGGAAACAAAAAGGGGAATATCGTTATGGGAGTGGTTGAAGATATTTCAACATGATTAGAAGTTTATATTCCGAGTTTCCAAAGACACTAAACTATTACGGTCCTTGTGTGTGTGTTTTTGTAATTTACTAAGTATTCCGCAAAAGTAATGTAATGTCCATGTATGTTAAGATTATGGTCTCTACAGTTGGTATCAGAGGAAAGTTTTAGTCAACCTTTGGAAACTAGGATGCGAGAACTTTAGTGATATCCCTAGAGATATTTCTAAGGTATGTATAGGTATGTCCCTATGGTTAAGTATACGTTATAGTTCTAGAATTTCTCTAACCATCATAGAATTAAACCTAAGATGTTAGATATTGATGGTACTCCCCTTTATTATGTTGTTTTCCCTAGCGTGATTTTTGCCTCTCACACTATTCTTTTTGGGTTTTAGATGATGGTTGGAACCTGATGGAACCGTATTGATCAATGTAATGGGCGATGACATGATTTTCCTCCTGAACAAACCAACGTTATGGGAGATGGAGTGAAAAATCTTATTGCTATACTTACACAAGCTATGAATCATTCTGGACTTCCAAATGAGCAGAGAAGGGAACAATATTCTATTGAGTCCTTCATGAGGCAACACACACCTTCTTTCAGTGGGTCTTCCGATCTACTTGTTGCTGAACAATGGATCAGTACCACTGAATAGATATTTTCAGTTCTTTAATGATCTAAACATGATAAAGTCATCTTATCAGTATATCGTTTGGAAGGTGAAGCTGATCAATGGTGGAATCTTATCAAGAATACGAGGCCAAGAGATGAAATTGAGTCCATGGAATGGGACGAGTTCAAGAACTTATTTTTCAATAAGTACATCCCTCGTATTCTTCGAAAAAAGATGGAGAAGGAGTTTCTTTAACTAAAGAAAAACGATGATGAATCTGTTGGTATATACGAAGAGAATTTTGCAAGGAATGCAAGTTATGCATCTGGCTTTATCATCCAACCTGAAAGTAAAATTGATCGATTCTTTAGTGGCTTAAAACTAAATCTTCGAAGTTCATTAGCTATAAGAGACTTCGGTAGCTATGAAGAAATTGTGCATTGTGATATCAAGGTAGAAATGGAAGTTGGTGTTACATATCCATATCATGGTTTTGACAAGAAATGAAAGATGGAGTTCAAGGAGAAATCTCAGAATAATGGTGAAAAGAAGATGAATGTTTCCTTATGCTCAAAGTGTGGAAAGAAGCATGGTGGATATTATCTTAAAGGGACTAAAAAATGTTTTAAGTGTGGAAAAGAAGGTCATCGAGTAGCTGAGTGTCAAAGTAATGGAAAAAGGGTTACTAATGGTGTGAATAAAGAAAATATAGCAGAGAACGCACCACCAACACTTCAATGCTTCAAGTGCAATGAAATGGGGAATTATGCTAATCAATGCCCTGATCCAAGGGTTAATGATTATCGACATGGGAACCCACTTAAGGCAAAGGACAAAGGGAAGTCACATGCGATCTCTATTGGTGATGTTGAATATGACAATGATGTGGTGGAATGATTAAGTGTTTATGTAATGGGATTCCAAAATAATGTTGTATATAGTATCGTGGAATATTGGAATATTTATGTATTGGTCTATTGTGGTTTTCAATAATTTTATGGTACCGGTAACCATGGAAAGTGATTGAGATATTTTTGGTAAGCAGATGATATGCGCATAAAGAAGGGATTAGAAGATAATGAGATGTTTGATTGTATTCATGAGCTCATGATTGATATAAGGACTAAGTGATATCATGGTTTGAGTATAAAGAATTTTGAGGATTTTGGTATGTGGAAAGTGTTAACTTTTAATTGCATTCATGTTTTTACTATGGTTCGATGGGTATTTGTTCTTCAATAGAATACATGATTAAGGTATTCACATGTTTTTAATTTGACCAAAAAGATATATCTTATGATATATGGGGGATAAATGATGACATTCCCATGATTGTTATGTGACATTTCAAGTAATCATTTTCTTTATACTATGAGCTTGGACCGAAGTATTTTAGATAAGCCTAAAGATTGGAATGGATTATGTTGGACATAAGTTAGTATTGTTTAAGGATAGAACTTTTTTCGATATTATTGATGGGATTTTATAGTAATATAGTTTTAGAAAAAGGACAACCTGCAGGATGGGCGACATCCCATCGCGTCGGAAAAGGCTGTGGGAATCGAACCCACAACTGAAGTGCGACTGGCCTTTATCGCCTACCACTGGCCTAATAAAGTCCCTGGTTAGTAGAAACTAGTTTTATTTTATTACGTGTTATGATATATGAATTATAAGTTCATTTTTGTAATCGTATACGATTAACCTCACCATATATGGACTTATGTATATTTGATAGCTTTTGCTAACCTTTTGTTTGAAATAGATGGAATGACCCATCATTCTATCACATGATCTGTTAACACTTCACAAATAACAAATTCATCTTCATTTATTTAAGAGATGAAGTGTAAATTGTTCAAAGCACGAACAATAGGGAGATTGTACCAAAATAAAGTAAGTATTTATTCTAATTTAAATCCTTCAACTTTAGGGAAATGATCTTGAAAACCAAAAATGTTATCCTAGTGCCCTTATATCCGATGAATCAGATGGTACCCTAGATCATCACAAGTTTATGGCTTTGTGATTGTTGGATTTTTTATAGCCATGTTCTCTACCACTCTCCATCAGAACATGACGGTAAGATTTCTCTTCTATATCCATATTTTCACCTATGTTCTCCTATGTGGAAACCCAGGGATTAGTTAATTTTGGTAACCGTTACGTTTCATACGTTAGTTTTTAAAGACAAGTTTTGGTATTCCTTTTAATGATGTGGGTTTCTATTAAAGAAACATTGGAGTAGTAAACAATTTATAACCCCGACGAATTTCGAGGGTGAAATTCATTTTTATGGGGGTAGAATGTAACACCCCAAGATTTTACAAAAAATATTGTTTTTAATTTGATTAATGCCTTGTGTTGTACGCTACAGCAAAAGGATCTTTCATAACACACATCCCTGACTTGGATTTCATTACAGGCAAGCGCGACCTTCCACGATAGCGTGTGTTTTACGCAATACCGAGTTTTTCTAAACAATGATATGCTATTAAAATATTATTAAAACTTGTCGTTATGAATAGTAATACTGAATTTTTGAAATTTTATAAATTTTATTTTTGAAAATGGACTTAATTTTTGGATTTGGAATATAGAAATTATCTTAGGGTGAAATTTTGGTATTTTTATGAAAACTTTCAATTTTTGATGAATAATGAAAACACTGAGTTACTATTTAGAACCTGACTTTTTATTTAAATAATTATTTATTTTATTTAAATTTATTTTAGGTCAAAATTGATACATAATACCTATATAAGTTCAATGTAATTAATTGGAGTCATTTTTTAATAATTATAGATATATAAAAATTTTATTGAACTTTTGACCGTCTTTTACCCACCTCCTAGGAGAATTTGCAAATTTACATAAAACATAATTTTACCGATTTTGTGAATGGAATTTCAAAAATCCGAGAGACATGGTTGATGTCAGTAAGTAAAATGTGGTTCAATGAGATGAAAATAATTTTTGGTGAATAGTAACTTTTTACTTTTTTATACCACGGTTAAAAGTAAATATAGTAATTAAGGGTAAAAATGGTATTATTATTATCCTAACACATGTCCTAATTCTATTGGATAAGTGTAATTCGACCGAAAACAACCTTAGGAAAAAAATATTACCATTTAGGCCCACTTGGATTAGATTAGGACATTTATTATTAATTTATATAAAGAAGGGTTAAAATAGTTAAAATCAACGTTTAATAAGTAAATCATTTTTAATATAGGGTTATACATAAGATAAATTCGACTATAAATATTAATTAGAAAGATAAAATTATTTCCTACATAATTATATTTTATTTTTAATTTTTTTAATTTAAAATAATTTAATATATTTATGACACAATGACGATGCAGTAATTATGTTATTAATGATATATTGACATAATTGATGTTATATGCACACAAATAAATGTAAATGGATACTTTTTATGAATTAAAAAAAATTTCTTTGTTAATATGACATGTTAGTGTTGATTTAAGTAACGTTTTATGATCTAATAATTCTTTTATGATTTTCATAAAAATCAATTACCAAATAGTGTCAAAATTGACATAAAATAGTTTTTAAAACAAATATTATATTATTAATTGTTATATTATTCCTAAAAATCTAAGGATCGTCCAAATGACTTAGATAAGGTTATATATATTAATAATAAACAACTTGGGGTTCGTTTGTCTTGTTATAGTAATTTTATTAACCTTATAGTGTAAGAACACAAAAGGACACGGTAAAAGTAATATTATCTAACTTAAAGTTAAATATAAATGCTAAGGTTAAAATAGGAACCTAAACTTGTCTAAATTATATTGGATGAGAGGATTTCGACCCCCCCCATCTTAGATTTTAAATAAATCAATTTTGAGCTATTTAAAACCGAATTTGGCTTTATAATAAAATACTATTTTTAGTTTTTCCAAAGGAGCCCCTCTCCTCCCTTATAAAACGGCACCTCCTCCCTCTCTTCCTCACACCACTTTGAGCCTTCAATCTCGGCCAATACCTTCCCATTTCACTTCTACAATTCCATATAAATATCCTAGAGGTCCTGGTCTTCTTAAAAGAACAATTTTAGTGCCCTGAGTGGAGGTTTCAAAAAGGAGCTTCAAAGAAGAGGTAATGTCCATTACCGATTCTTTCAACTTTATTTCTTCTTCCACTTATTATTCATTAGTTGTTTCATTATGAAGTAATAAAATCAGTATCACTCATATACTGATATGTTATTATAATTATTAAACAACCCTATTTCACCATCTAGCCATCCTACGGAAAACGAAATCACCATGCGTGCGTACGTACAGAATACCGTCTCCACGCCGTGGTGGAATCAGTTTTTCCACCACCACCTTACATGGATGGGTATAATGGTGTAAATAAATGACTATATATTATTATTGTAAATTGATATTTATTCTGAAATAGTATACATACACTCCAATACAATTCCACAATCATGGGAATGATATCATCGCTCATGCGTACGTACGGACTACCGTCTCCACGAATGCGATGATATTCATTTTCCATGATTAACCATTCGAGAATGATTATAAAGTATATATAATGAATAATAACAAAATATATGACATAATAATGCTACATGATTTATGTATATATATATATATATGTGTGTATGTATGTGATATACTCAATTCCATTCAATTCAATAAGGAAACGAAAACAACGTTCATGCGTACGTATGGCCTACCGTCTCCATGAACGGTGTATTTCATTCATTTTATCAATATATAATATATATGTATATAATGAATATATATGATATATAAATCATGTTTTAAATTCTGGAATTATGTAAATCAATATATAAGTAATAATATCAAGAACGACGAGTCGAAACACATACGATAAATGAAACGATTTTACGCAAAACGCTCTTTAAACTGGAATTTATAAAAGAAAGGGTAATATAAAGTCATAAGTGAACCATATATGATATCATAACAATTAATATTATTCTGTAATAAGTCAATGACATTAGTTAAATCATTATACATGAGGTTCGGATACATACGAAGCATATCAGACATAAGGTAAGAGATAATTTTTCAAATCTCATTTTTATCCGAGATTGATTATTCGTAAGTATTTACTATGGTTATTTATATCATCCATCTCCATGTTTTATAAAAGTGTTTTCATTTATGTTTAAATTAATTTTTACCCATTTTTTAATTTTACTACATGGTATGTAAGGAATCTTTCTTTTGTTTACGTTACGAGGTACTTTTTTACTTTTCCGACAAAAGTACGAGGTGAATGTTATTTTTAACTTATACGGCGTGAATGGATTTTTACGGATTTATAACGCCTCATTTTCATGAAGCTTACCCTACATTATTTTATGACTATTTTCAACAAAATACATTTATTTTAAAAGTTCATGGCATTTTGTGAAAAGAAAATGATTTCGAAGAAGAAAGGATATTTTACTCAAGAATTCATTTCAAATGTTTTATCAAAACCATTTTCCATCTAAGATGAAATTATTTGATATGTGTATGTTTCAAGTTTAATGTCTCTATGATTTACATGGTTCACTTTTCTTATGATGAAATGTCCATTTGTTTTATATGGATTATGAAATGATGGGATGATGTTTATGAATACAATTTTATTCTTTGGGTTATGATGAATGTTTTAAGTTTATTTTGTGGCACAAGTAAGAATGATTTAACTAGGAGATGGGTGGGACCTATATCTCCCTCCAATGAATTGGGTAAATATTTATATCTCATTAGATAGAAATGGCTGGAACGGTAAGTGAATCCGGTTCAGTGTAATAGGACTGAAACGAGGAGTGAACTCGATTCAGAAAGGGACTTTGTCCACTAAGATGGTCTTGGCAGCAATGCCTTGGCTACTATGGAAATCAAGACATGTGCTGAATGGTTTCCACAATTACATGTTTTATTCCCATTTTATCATGGTTGATGTTCTATTATGATATATGCCTTACGTACTTCTACGATTTATGCCTTTGCTCAAGATTTTGATGTAAAAATTTCTTGTTCAAGTTTTTGCTTCCAAATGTTTATGGATTGTTTTATGTTATCTATGTTTGCCCTTACTGAGCATTTGAGATCACCGTTTTTATGTTTTATTTCCCCAAGAAGTAAATAAATGTTTTAGGTAAGGAAAAAAAGGGGATGATCATTATGGGAGTTGTTGAAAATATTTCAACATGATTAGAAGTTTATATTCCGAGTTTCCAAAGACACTAAACTATTACGGTCCTTGTGTGTGGGTTTTTGTAATGTACTATGTATTCCGCAAAAGTAATGCAATTTCCATGTACGTCAAGCTTAGGGTCTCTACAGGATTGCACTGTCATCTGAAACAGTCAACCTCTACAACCATCTATACATGCATCTAGGTGTAGGGCTTCCAATTCTTCCATTTCCTTCCATGAATCTGCAGATTCTCGAACCACGTCTTTCTGTGACTTTCTACTCAGTGCATAATCCACCACATTCCACTTTCCTGAGGTGTAGGAGATTTCAAATTCATAGTCTTGAAAAGATCTCCATCCACCTTCACTACTTCAATTTCAGGTCCCACTGGGTGAAGATATACTTCAAGATTTTGGGATCTATGATGACCCTGAAGTGCTCCCTGACGAGGTAATGCCGCCACAAATTTAGTGTAAACACAACCGTTGTAAGATCCAGATAATTGGTGTCATAATTATACGAATGGGGAAGTAATAGACTAGACCCATAGGATATCATCCCTTGATGTTACATCAACACACACCCCAATAAATTTCATGAAGCATCACATAAAACCTCATACGCTACCCCTTCTTCTTGAAACCTCGGCACCAGGGCACTAACCAACTTCCCCTTCAGATAGCTAAAGGATTCCCCGCAATACCCATTCCACACGAAAGCCTGGTCCTTCTTGGTCGAGGCTCTAAAAGGTTCTGTAAATCGGGAGAATTTGGGCACGAACCTCCGGCAGTAACCTTTCAGACCTAGGAAACTACGAACATCTACCATGTTCTTGGGAATTTCCAAAGAAACAATAGCCTCGACCATTGATGGGTCCACCACTATTCCCTACTCAAACACCAAGTTTCCAAGGAAGTGCAATTCTCGCGTCCAGAACATGCACTTGGACAATTTCCCAGAGAGTTGGTGCTGTCAGAGGACCTCCAAAACTGTTCTTAGGTGCTTAGTGTTATCCTCCTCTTATCTTTAGTAGATTAGGATTTCGTCAATTAACATGAATACGAACCAATCCAAGTATTCCTGGAAGATGGAGTTCTTGAGCCCAATGATCACAGCTGGTGCGTTCGTAATGCCGAATGACATGACTAAAAACTCAAAGTGCCCATACCTACACCTGAAGGTAGTCTTCGAGATGTCTCCCTCCTTCACCCTTAACTGGTGATACCCATACCTAAGATTGATCTTAGAGAACAAAACTAATCCATACATCTGGTCAAAGAGATCGTCTATCCTCTGGAGGGGGTAACAGTTCTTGACTGTTAGCTGTTTTAGTGTTCTGTAGTCTATGCATAGCCTCAAACCACCATCTTCCTGCTTCACAAACAAGAATAGAGCACCCCATGGTGACACACTTCGTTGAACAAAACCCTTATTCATTAGATTTTAAATCTAAATCCGCAACTCCCACAATTTAGAAGGCGCCATTCGGTAGAGATCCATCAAAATCGAATGGGCACCAGGTTGCATGTCTATCCAGAACTCAACATCACGTTGAGGGGGTCGAGTCTCGACCTCTTCCCGAAAGACATCCATTAACTCATTGACGATCCCCAATACTTCCACCATCTCTCTATCCATCGACTCCACTGAAAATTCAGAATATAAGGAAAGAATGGGCTCTACTCGCTGGTTACCTTCTGGGTAACCCTGCTCGCAGATGAAAGTCACACGTCGGCTACCCAAATATGAAAACACGATCCTTCCTTGGAAGTAATAAATATTTTCACATACAGATAACAGCCATTGGATTACCATGATGTTATCGTATGGTTGTATCAGCAATAGTAGAAGATCCCTTCTCGACTGGTGTGGCCCTATCATCATTCTACACCCTTGGCAAACATAAGAGAAGTCAGTCTGGCCTTCGACTGGTGTACTCAACCCTAGGGGAACTGGAAGTCTCTCAGTGTCTAGACCCAATGAATGGGCTAGAATGGATGAAACAAAGGACTGAGAAGCTTCTTCATCGAACATGGCATATACAAGAGTGATTAAAAGATGATCATACCTCAAACAACTTTTGTCTTTTCCGGAATTACTACCTCTACGATGTGCAACGTACCATGCACAGCTCCTCTGCCCCTTGGATTTCGGCCACCTCCCCAAATGCACCTTGGTCGAGGACCCTGAGGAGCACCTTGAGGTCGGCCTCCTCCGACACCATCAGCCCTTGGAGGAGTGGGAGCTCATTGTCCCTGTTGTTGCTACTGAAAGGGCCTGGCTAGAAACGGTTGCGGCTGAGGTGGGTCCTGCACCGGCCCACCCACACTGTACTGTACTCGGCCTGGGCACTGATTTTGAAGGTGCCCACGGATGCCACAAATAAAGAATCTATGTCTTGGGCCTAAAAGGAATGATCATGGACCTAGTGATCGGAACCGGAACTGCTAAATTTTTCTCCCTACTGGTCGAAACCTAGAGGGCCCTGATGCTGGAGGCCTGCTGTTGACGATATTCACCTTCGACGAGCCCAACTGGATTCTCACTCATGATACACCTCCTAGAGTTTGGAACATTTCCACCACTTCAGCCTTCCTATGGACCTCCAAGTATGTCAGTAGGGTGAAGGGGGTTACCACATATTGAAGAGAAGGTCAGAGTGCCTCTTCTAAACGTCTTGGCCGAGTCTCCTCATCCGGAAAGAGGTCCAGAGAAAAGTGAAGGAGGTCCTTGAACTTGATTCCCAACTCTCTCACTGACATGCTCCCCTATTTGAGGGAGAGAAGCTCCTGTCTCTTATTAGCCTTCATCGTGGAAGAGGGAAATTCCTCCCAGAACTCCCACTCGAAGTCAGTTCACGTCACCTCATCCTGCCTCTACTCCCCAAGATAAAGCGTTCACCACTAACGCACTGCTCCCCACATCTGGCTTACAGCCAGAGGAACCCAGTACTCTGTCGGATCCCGGATCAAGATGAAAGCTATCACCAGCTTCTTTATCCAGCTCTCTGTCTCGACGTCTAAGATGCTGCCTTCGTATTTCTTGAGGGTCTGCCGCTGAAAGGCACAAATCGTCCTCTTCCACTGATCATCCTCCTCCTCTCGGTCATCACTATTTCAATCATCCAAATAAACCCCTTGGGCCTTGATCGCCTACACTACCCTTGGTTTCCATCCGAGTGCCATAGCTGGAAGGTAAACAAGGAATACCTAATCCCATGTAGTGTAGAAGTTTGCTTTTAAATTTTCTTATAATTATTATTCATTTTAAATCCCCAAAAATACCCATGAATCACTGGAACACAAGTCATCATGATGCACGTACTTTTCCTAGGGTCTCTACCATGCAATCAGTCTAGCCTCACTTGGTCATTCGATAGGCCCATATTCCTTGCATCGGATCATGTGGGGCCCTAAAATCAAGTGTCCTAGCTTGTCTTCCCTTTCCTATTTCAGGCACCAAGATTGTCCAAAACTATTTCCCTACCATCCCATGAAATCCTCACTATGCCAAACCCCATACTACATACTATCCCCCAACCTCCCCTCTGATACCATTCTATCATTACTCGCCTTCACCAAGATGAGAGAAGGGACAACATGTTTTTAGACCCTTCCTTCTTCAAGTTGAAGGAGAGATAATGACCCCCGAGGCCTTCCCTCAATAGGTCCTAGAGTGGGGACTAGCACCAAAGGTATAGAATCCCACACAATATAGAAGGCATTACCCTTTTTATTTATTATGATTGGGAGATAAGATAGTAATTCCCAATAACACCAAAAGTGGAAGTACAAGTAAATCCAGAAAAACCATTCTGATAAGCATGTTTCAAAAGTAAGGCTATAAAAGTATAAGAAAACCCCAAATGAAAGTACCATGAAAAGAAACAGAAACAACAATCATCCCATCATCCGAACTAGTACGGTCATGAAAAATCTCTGATATCCTCCTGGAAGCCTGAAAGCAGTTTTGTATACGTAGGGTGAGCATACAGGTATACTCAGTAGGGAAAACAATAAATCCTCGTGCACAAGTGGGAGGAATTCTAATGCCCCGTGAGAAAAGGATATATCCAGAGCACCTAGCAAGGAAAACTATCCACCCATGGCTCACCAAGGCACACTTTGTAAATAAAACAAGTCATGCAATATAATAGTAATAGAACATCAATATATTGGTACCATGCACCACTTTACCCCCCATTATTGAAGACATCTTATGCATGAGATGACTCCCTTCATTTCCACTATAGTCCCACTGCCATATCCCCACCCGCACACACCTGGGATACAACAACAACACGTCCCTCCCACAAAAACCTAGGCCATCTCTAATACACATCCTGACCACAAACAATTGGGCCACAACAAATACTATCACGCCCGAAGACACCTGGGCCTCATCACAAAAACAGTTGGGAAATAACATGACTGCACACACCCAGGAAAACCACCCCAACTACCCTACCCAAAGAATCTTGAGCTATAATGGAACTCAGACCACCATAGTATGCCCAAAGGATCTTGGGATACTTGGGAAAGGGTGTAGAAAGAGATCTAATAACCAGCTACTCATAAGAGTGTTGGAAAAAAGACACTCCCCGTGAAATGGGGGTGTTTGGCATGATGTGATCAACATGGGTGGGGTGAGAATAAGAAACATAAGAACTACAACTGTATATATAGGTAATAAGAACTCATCCCAACCTAGGGGTTCCAAAACCAACCTAAGCACAAACACCCTCATTACAATTCATTCAAAAAAAGCACAACACTCATAACCTAGTCACATCTCATTCCCAGAAACAATTCTCCATTGAACCGCTCATGTTTTCATGTTCAAGAGATTCCATTTAAGTAAATTCTTCACTACTGGGAATCTAATAGGTAGATCCACAATCCAGGGAATGAAGAAACAACCAGAGATCAATTTAAGCATTCACATTCAGTTCTCTTGTAAAGTCACATCAACAAAAGTGATCTTTGAGATCCCTCAAAGTACTGGAACCAAACATATACTCAAGGTAAATCCCCACACGGCATCAGGTCCACCAATAACCACAACAATAGAGGATCCCATCCCCATATATATCCCCCCATAAGCATAGAACAATCGCACATACCGCCAAGATAGAGCATATATGTTTCCAGTTTCAAGAACATCATTCATTTTGTTTCACCCCATACTGTTTGGTTAACCAGGGTGATCATACAATGATCTTTGTTCACTGGGTAACCATTTAATCAGAAGAGTTTACATGAATAACCAATTTCCATGTTACACCATTTATTCAAATAATTTACCAAGCAAGAAACAATGGTTCATTATTGCACAACAAAAGACCACCAACGGCCATGATTTTCAGTGGGCACAATCCCGTACAATTAAAAACACATAATCAAGGAAAAGAGTACTACAGAAACATTGGTCACACTACCCTTCATTCTTTAAATTTCATTTGTTATCTTCATTAATGATTGGTTTCATCCATCCCCATAGAAGTAATTCTGTTCCCACCCCACATGATACACAGTAAAGAGAGACGAAGGAATAACCTACTTGGATGATCAAAGATCGTCATTTTGACTTTGCGCACCAAGAGCTGGTGATTCGTGACTTATAGTGGAAGAACTCCAAGGACACCAAGGATGAGTTGGGAAGGTTCCGTCACAGGCGCACCACTTTCCTTGGGAGGGGGTGGACTCCAAACACACAAGGATGGAAAAAGGAGACCATAAAAGAAGAAGAATGAAGAAAAGAAGGTATTCTCATGCAATAAAAGGTTAGATCCTGGAGTTACAGGATATGGAATTTTGAACTGCTTTAAAGATGGACCATGGTCTCACCATGTGGTAGGGCAGTTATACATGATGGAATTAATTGTCATTTATCAATTCTCATCAGAGAGGTGTCCATAACAACTATGTGTTTAAACAGTTTCCTTTAAATCATACAATAGGGGCAGAACTAGAAAGTATAGGGAAGGGTGGGACACTGAGAAAAAGCCACGTGTTTTTGTAAGTTAAGGGTTTCTGGCCTTTGGGGAATTTTTAGATATTTTTATGGGCTATAATGGATTTTAAAGGGGGTATTAAATCATTTTTACGTCATGAGATAAGTTACAGGAGTAAAAAAAAGTCAGGAACTGGAAAAGAACGACCCCGTTGAAGACACGGAGCCACCGTCACCGTTTCACCTTCATGGTGCCACCTTCATGGTGCCACCGTTTTGGTGGAACCGTTTGACGGAACCATGTTTTGGCAAAGTACTAGACAAGGAGGATCTGGGTCTTTACATATCTATTTGAATACCAATAATTAAAGTTGGTTTGGGTATTTAGGACATAAAATTATGGAAAGGGAAATGAAATAAATAGTTCAACAATATAATGGGTATAAATAATAGATTATTTAATGGGATTAATGAGATAGTTTGGTGATATTTAATTAATATGGAATTCATTAAAAAGTATTGTTTTCAAAATAAAAAAAATAAAACAAATAAATTATATGTTGAATTACTTATTAAAAATGTAGTACTTTATTGGAGATAGGGATGGATGAGAAAAACTTATACCTTGCATGGAGGACTCATAATTTTTGAGATGAGCTCCTAAGAACGTACAAAATTCCTTACAGAAACTCTTATGAGATAAAGTAAGATGAAATACATGATTAATGGCTTTTGAGGAATAATAATAGATGAATGGGTGGGTATTTAAATAAGAAGTGGCTTATATGGTAATTATTTTATAAACATAATAATTGGACTCTATGTTATAAAAAATAGAAAATCTTTTTCCTTCTAATGGTTTAAGTATACCATAGTTCACATACAAGTGTTAGTTTTTATTATTTTAGTGTTTAATAAATTATATAATTTAATTTTTTTTTTGATGTGAAATATTATTTTATTCATAAATAATTTTAAAAAAATATTATAATATACTTTTGTGTTTTCAGTATTAATTATAGGTTTCAAAAATATATTTTTTACTTTAGAAGACATTTTTATTAAAAAAGCCCATTTATTTTGGATCATGATTTTAAGACTTTTATTACATGATTTTAAATTAATATTGATGTCATAATAATTTAGACACATTTATATAGTATTTTACATTTTACCCAATAAATTAATGTCATTTAATATTTTTCAAAATTCTCCATTGGACATTTTTAACGTGATTATTTAAAAAACATCGATTTTGTCAAACTAGTTTTTTAAGTGCTCAAAAATATTTATAATGCAAACACACTTGTCCAGAATTACCAATTTTTTACTATAGAATAAAATTTCCTACCCTTCGAAATATTAAATTTAATTTTTTATTTTTATTTTATTATTTATATATGAATACATATTTTTTTACTACATTTGATAAAAATATTTTATTTTTTATATTATAATTTATCATAAAATAATATTTTTATAGATATTATATATTTTTGTCAAAAAACTAATTAACAGTTCTTTGTATCAGAAAAAAATTTTGTTATATCAATCCTCAAATCATGTGATTTATTATTTCATATATTGTTAATAAATTAGATAAAATAATTGGATTGATGTAGTCAGTATTTCATTTCAAAAATAAATTAACCCTTACTACTATTTAATTTCTAGATACATAACCCCTTAACATACCATTATAAAACCTAAGGTTATAGTGTGTGATGGTGGAACAACAATGGGTTGGTTCAACTAACATTGATCTCATAATGATCTCTACTGTTTTAGACATCTCTTATAAATTATTTTCTTCTAGATCAACTTCATAACAAACATTCCATCTTCTTGAGTAAATTTTTTCTTCTATATACATAAACTATATCTAGATATTACCCATATATGCAACACTTTTAATGGTAAAATTATAACCAAAAATCATAATTATAACGAATCATGCCTTTCATAAAAGTATATTACATCTTATTAGATAAATATTCATAACATAACATTACATTCCATGCCAAAACATTAAAGGATTAGTGTGTTTGAAAACATTGATACATAAAAAATAGGTTTATAAAATATGTAAATCATCTCCAACATAGATCTTCATAACTAGAAACCTTCTTAGATTCAACATATTTACAAAATTTCTTTATTTAATATGGAGAATAAAACATAATTAACTGTGTGCTCGGATGCCTAGTAAGGGTAAACATGATAGATATAAACAGTTAAATAAGCATAAAATTAGTATAATGTGTAAATTAAATTTATATTAACCTTTCAAAATCATTCCCAGTGATTCTTTGATCCTAAACATGAGTCATGGTATAAATCATGGTAGTTCAAATGTTAATATTTAAAAATGGATCAGAAAACATGATCCCTGGGAACATATCATTGGAATAAGATCACGATATAAAATAGTGGCATAACTGTTTCATAATCATAATCATATAAATATTATATCAAGGATATCCACAAATATATTCATAACTTGTTAGGCCAAGGATAATAGCTCATGTTCTAACTTTAGGCTTGTGAAAACCTCTTATGTACTATATATAGGGCATAGGATAACCTCCCATGTAGCCTCATTTTTTTGACTCGGGATAACAACTTGTCTTCCATTTGATCTTGTAAAACAAAAAAATTAATATAATGAATTATAGAGATAAATATTTATGGTCCTACCTATTATTTTAAAAAAATTATCCAAATGTATTCCATAAGATCAAAAAATAGTCATCATAAGTTAACCCAAGGAAAAGAAATTGATTTTAGAAATATCTCATCATTATAACTATAAACCATCATGGAAATTAAAAATATTATAAAATTGGATCATAAACACAATAAAGTGTAAAAACATCAATGTATGTTATCATATATTAAAAGATACATAAAAGGATCATTGGAATATTTCTTAACGAAATACCCTTTTCATTTTCAAAAAAAATATAAAAAATTAAAATGTTAAGAAAAATAAATTATTTAAAAAGATCCTTGGAAAAATGTAAATTAATATTTAAATTATTTATTAGACACGGTGAAAAGAATTTACATTCATGTTGTGTATGTTAAAATAAATAATCCTTTTACATTTTTGGTAAAAAAGTAAAAAATAGATCATTAGAGAAATAACCAGACTATCCCTTTAAACCATTTTGTAAATATTCAAAAAATATGTAAAAGATAAATTAAAAATAATTTTATAATAGTAGAAAAATTCATTATAATCCTTTTATAAAACATGAATATTCAGGAAAATGGATTTTTGATCAAATAAAGAAATAAAGTTGGTTTTCCTTATAAATTTTATTTTTGTCTCCTAAGTATGTAATGTGAGAAAAATGAGACAAAAAATGAATTCATGACAAATAAATAGTATAGAAGTAACTTCAAGATATTATTGAGAGATATAGAAGGAAATTTCATCCTTTGAAATATAATCACAAACAATCCCAACAAACAATGACATTCTAACATAATTCTCAGACCAAAAGTTCCACATTCTTTGAATGTACCCTAACCACATGTATGATAAAATAAAATTATTATAAATATATATCATCATCATTTATTTACTAAAAATATCATATATGATCAACTTTTAACATTTCAAGACCTATTTATTAATAATTATTCACTAAAATCATCATTTCTAGGTTTTAACTATTTTATTTTTAAATGACAATTTGGTTATGAAGTTCTGGTCCTTATACATTAATCATGGCTACATAATCTAAATAATTTTCACCATGATATAAATATAATTTATATTCATTATAAATATATTTAAAGTCATCTATAATATATAGAGATAGGGAAATTAATTATATCTTTTATTGATATGGTAGGTCAGACATATTCATTAACGATATATTCTCTTTTCAATAGATTGAACAAAATAAAGGTACAAATAATTTCACCATTATAAAAGAATTATTATATCATAAAAATAATATGTTTTCTTTAAATATATCCGTATTTATGTCCATGTAAATATAAAATAAAAAATGAATCACATTCTTCGTGTGTGTGGTTGTCCACACATACGCACGATCAATATTATCATTTTCCAATGGATTGGGAGTTAATAATTTTGTTATGATATTACATTTATAAAAGAATAATTATTTCATAACTATCATATATAAATTTCAAACCCATCATAATATCATCCATGAAATATAATAATGGTAAATTAATTATTTTGCTACGTGGAGGTGGCAGTCTACATATATGCACATGCGATACTTTCACTTCCCATTTGATGGAGAAGAGGGTGGATAAGTCAATTACATAAAAACAAAAATAATAATATAGTGATGTTTTTATATTATGATGAATACAAAAACAATTAATGAAGTTATAATAAGGAATAAATTGAATGTGGTCAGTTAGGAAGATTACCTCTTCTTTGGTAGGCCTCATTTAGATTCCTTATTAAGGAACCATCGAATGTAATGTCAAGAAAAAAACCTATAATTCCTAGATATGGTTGTTTATAAGATATGTTTTCATTTTTTGGTTGATATTTTTGGCTCAAAGAGCTATAAATAAGAGAGATAAGTTATTTCCTTTTATAAGAGAGGATAAGGACACAATGGGAATTTCTAAAAAAATTAAAATATATTTAAATCATTCTCAATAAAAATTATTCGAAATGGATATATATTTGAATAAAAATAAAATATGGTAAAAATATAATCATCCATTGAAATTTATAAAGGTTTTTTATAATTTAAACCACTTATTTTGGTTCAACCACTTTGTTAACCTATTTTATTCTTAATTGTGGTACAATGTTTTTAATATTAATGGGTTATAATTTTACATGTAAGGTAATTTTTGGGTCAAAAATGGTCAAGGTACATCATTTTAAAGCCTTTATAATTATAGTTCTTCCCTTATTTTATTTTTACTAACTATATATAATTTAATAAAATATTGTTTTCCTAAAATACTATTGATGAAATTTTAAAAATTATTCACATAATATGAAATTGAACATAACATGATAGTAATTTGATTTGAATATAATCCTTTATAACATTTACAACGTGTTATATTAATCTAAAACTTCCATGGGAAAATATAAATCACTATAAAATTATTAATTTAAGTTTTTTGAAACATATTTATATGAATGTAATATACCACTTGGAGATGTTCTTTAGCAGTGTTGTGTAAGACTTTAATGTTATTATTTCTTATCTGAAAATGAAAAATAAATTACCATGATAAATAATTAATCAATATTTCATATAAGTATTTATAAATGAAATTTCCCTATTCTAGTACTTATGTAAAGAATTTAGTGATATTAAATTCATGATAGTTACATTTTTGGTATTTTACTTACATAAAATAATATAAATTTATTTATCAATATAAAATCGAAACAAATAACTTGTATTCATGTATTGGGATTATACGGTTGAATTAATTCTATCCAACTAAATATGTACATGGTTTTTGAATATTTTTAGACATTATATCAAGGATTCATCCTTATTTTACCCATTACTCCTTTACTGATGTGACAAATATTTAAAATATATACTATTCATAATGACAAAAAATAAAAGGGAATATTTTCCAAATTTTAACCTCTTAATTAAAATTATGGAATCAATTTTTCATGATTCAATATCTATATGTGGATGAAATATGTTTTAATATAAATTCATTAAACGAAACCAAAAGTACTTTTGAGAAAAATGCATTTTTAAGTATAACAATCAACAAGTATAAAAATAATGAATATTGATTATTGAAAAAGAATTAATAAGCTTTTTATAAATAATATGGAACACATATAACATTTAAACCAAATATAAAATTTATCAGGACCATTAAATTAATTTATTTAATGAAAATAAATGACACTTTTTGAAAAATTTGTATGTTTTCACTATTCACTAAAAAATCAATCATTTTACAAAAATCCAAAACATTTCACCCTAATTTAAATTTGAAATGATGATTAAAAAATTTAAATTTTACATAAATTTTTTAAATATTAAGGAAATTAATTTTATTATTTTCTCATAATAATAAATAAAACCCAATTTTGGGGAAAATCACTTAAAGACTACAAATTGAGTATTTATTTATCAATATGTTTTCATCATCTAAAAATATTATAAATAATTTTAACAATGTGTTTATTCATATTAAATGAGAAAATTTATAAGCGAGGTTATAAAGGTATACTATATTATATTGCATTTAGACTTAGGGATGCAAGTATCACAAGCGATAGAAGAAATTAAATTTCTCAAAAGTGAAATTTATCGTAAAATCTCAGAGTGTTTTGTTTTATCCTATTTTAAATTAATTTATCTCTAAAAACATTATCACCATGATATAAACAATTAGGATATCTTTTTTTCATCACATCATTAGGATCCCAAGTAACTTATTTAGTTTTTTGATTCCACTATGGAACATTAACCATGCGAGTAGTCTTATTCTATAACACTTTATCTCTATGAAACAATATTATTACATGATTTTATTAATGGAAAAGACCATTCCCCAAAGGTATAACATATTATTTGAGTAAATGTGATGGATAAGGTATGTGCATCCTCAGGGGAGATATATGTAATTCATCAGAATCTTTAGGGAGGTTTGGTGCAGGTGCCAAACGATAAGCTACTACTCATAATCGATCAAGAATCACAAAGGGGACAATATACATTAGTCTTATAATTCCATTATTTTTTAATATTATAAGATTATTATATTGATAAATTATTTGGAATACATTCTAACTAACTTTGAATTCTATATTTCACTAAAAATTATCCATATAATTGTTTTCTCGACTTTGAGATTCCTTAATGTGCAGCTTTATGGATTTGATATTCTATTCAATTTACTCAGTTAGTTCATGTCCCAATACATTCCATTCTCCGTATTTATTCCAAAATGTTTTATTTTAACAATTATTACCATATAAATATTCCTAAGGATCCATCTTAATTCTAGAGTGAAAGGTATTATTGTAAGAAAACTCTACTAGAGGATGGTGTTGATCCAAACCACCTTTGAAATCCATAGAACATAACAATAGAATATCATCTATGTTTTGAATGGTTCACTTAAATTGTAAATTTATTTGAGGATGATAATCATTACTAAAATACAACTATAAATATATATCTTTCTAAATCTATTTCCATAACATCAAGATAAACATCATATCCTGATCAGATACAATGGAATGTGATACTCCATGTCACATTACCACTTCCTTAATATAAATTATAGAATGTTTATCAAGAGATAAATAGTATCTCATATAAATTAATTATGACGAATTTTTAAGGTGATCAACTAAAACACAAATAGAATTATGGCCTTTAGACATATTGGGGAGTCTAATAACAAAATCAATGGTGACATTTTCTTATTTCTATTATTGTATTGGTAATTATTGTAACATACCATTAGACTTATATCACTCATCCTTAACCTATTTACATAACAATAATAGAGATATATACTATGAAATATCTCATTTCATGTTATCCCACTAGGAATACTAATTTCAATCTTTATACATCTTTATACTTCCATGATTAATAAGTATTGATGAAATATGAGTTTCAAAAAACGTCTCCTTCTTCATGTCGGGTATTTATGGGACACATACTCAGTTTTTGAACCTTATCATTATATCACAATCATGGTTGAACCCATGAACATTTATCACCTTCCATTAAAATTTTGCAATGTCATGTCAAGCCTATTTAATCTTCACATCGATATATATTTCAAAACTCATAAGAGAAATATAATATTTATCCCCTTACTTCATGCTTTCTAGATCCATAATTTACAAAACTATAATTATTTGGTATTTTTTCTTATTATAAAAAATCTATCATGTTCCACCCATGTAACAAGAAATCCAAGATACACTCTCAATATCAGCACCCAAACCAATCTTCCCCATACCCAAAGGGTGTTCTTGATCCCCAGAGGCTGGTGACTAGATTTTGGGTTTCAAACAAAAACCATAGTGAATGATTTAACTTAGCCTGAAGAAACAAAAAGGCATATATATATACACACATATAGAATAAACAATAGACGAAATCATGAATATATATATGTCAAAATAGAAATAGAAAAATGTATGTGATACACATGATAAGGTATAAAAACAGTCTCTAAGAGACAAGTATAGAAATAAAAGACAAAAATACCAAAATAGCTACTCCAAAAATCTCTAATTGATAGCATGGGGAAAACATCACTATATAACCATCCAGCTACCCAAATACAACTTGTAGAAAACCTCTTCACCTCACTAGAGTGTCATTCATTTTCTTATATTGAAAGCTCAAAATAGGTCAACACACTGTCAAAGGGGTATGTAGGTGGTTATCTTGAAAGATCAGAAGGGTGTCACCAAGGTGTTCCATATCAAGTCTTAGAATAGTAATCCAGAATTCTCAACTTTAATGAAAACAGGGAATGATAAATAGTTTAGCCATTTTGAAATCAAAATCATAGAAAAACAATTTATTTTCCCTTTTTCCCATATTTATTAATTATATAGGTAAATTAATTTCAAATAACTTCATATACATATACGAAAATAGATATATCATCTCAAAACAAACATGAATCACATATCATCTCAAAATCATGGAAGTATAATAAAAACAAGCCAAAGAAACCTAAAATGGATAAAATATTAAGTGACATCACACCAATGAATACTATGGGAAAGGATATCTAGGACCCTCATAAATAATATAGATAATAGTTTATTCATCAAGCCTCTGGAAATATTTATTGAGTCTAAATATCATAGGAACACCCTAGAAAACCCACCAATAGGTCTAAAAAGTCCCTTGAACAATACCCTTAAGGAGCAGAGGAAAGCCTCATGAGAAAAACCCAGGATAGTGGATTCCACCTATAACTACACCATCCACCTACATACGCATGGATTCCCAGGTTCTTTATTTTACAAACCATTTCATCAAAGCATCCATCATATCATTCTATGAAAATCATTTCAGAAAACCCTTTCACTATGCTTTGAAAATGCCTTTTATTTTACCAAAAACCGAGGGAAACCATATTTTAATAAAAAACCATTTTCAAACATGTAATTCAAATCAATCAATAATTAAATATCATTTATCAAAACATTTTATCTAAAAACTGGTGTAATGAATCTCACCAAAATAGACTAGGGATGGAACCATCTTCCTAAAAACATAGGTCCCACACGCCTACAATAGAATAAACCACAATAAAGGATTCAAAAATTATAACTAAGTGCTAATAAATATTCTACACATCCTATAATCAATTAAATTTAGAAAAAGAGTTGGTGCATAATAATAAAAAACACATACCATAAGAACGCACATATGCTGCACCACAAAAAATAAAGGAAACAGACCCTAGAATAAGATCGTACCATGGATCTAAAGAGAATCAAGAAGAAACATCACAGGGGATCAATAAAACCAATAGTGCAACACAACATCCCAACCACAATCATAGGAAACATAAAAATGTGAAGGATCTCAGACTCATGGAGATGAAATTCAACTACCCAAATGATCCAATTCTAAAACAATGAATCTAGATAAAACAGAGGATCCTGAAATCATCATAGAAGAGTCCTTGGTAGATAGGGGAGAGATATACTGAATAATGAAATAATATTCATCCATGATGAGCCCTAAATCCAAAACACAAATCATTTAAATGTTGTCTAAACCCTATAAACATTCTGTAATCCATGGTGATCATATACACTAAAACACTTATCTCATTTTTAATAGAAACATTTCTTATAACATTACACAATGTGTAACTTTTACATGGTATTTAATCCCTTCATAAAATGTCCCAGGTTCCAAAAATATCCCTTTCAGGAATTAGACATCATACACTCCCATTATACGATGGGTGTTTCACCTAAATGCTACAACAATTCTAGCTTATAGTAGAAAAATCAATAACACCTAGGGTATATTATCAGATTAGGGAGAACCCTGTTAATGAATTACCATTTTATAAAAAGACTCCATTAATTCATCCAAATATATATCCCCAAAAATATAATCAATTTTTTCCAAAAAAATTCTCTATCATTGGGAATCTGAAGACACAACCAGATTAAAGATAAAAATAAGTATAGATAAGTGAATTACCTTAGAGTGGGTAATGGGATGTTACAATATCCCCACAATATTGTCCCTAGTAATTCATGTAGAAGATTGAATTCTAGTAAATATGTGAGGCCACAACTCCCTTATGAATTACTCACACTCCCAATTCATAAAATAATTGTATCCATGCTTCCATAACACTCTTACCAACGTAATCAACTTACCATGAATGAATTTCACTTGTGAGTCAATGATCACAACAGGATGCTCCAAAACAGAAGTATTTAGAACTAAGCTAATATTTTCCCTACATAGAACATGAGAAAGATCATGATGGTATTTCTTGTTATGGGATATATGAAAAACACCATGAATTCTAATCAGATGAACTTACAATGCCAACTAATTAGAAACCTTCCCAATCAACCCAGTGAACTCAAATAGTGCAACATATCTCAGATCTAAATTGCCCTATTTTCAAAGGCGACGGTGATCCAACCGGGGATAAACATTCAAGAAAACCCAGTAACAAAAGGAAAACGCCAAAGGATTGTTTTTGTATCCACATAAGATTTATTTCACCTCTATAATATTACCAGAAAATGATGTATATCATGAATCCTCATAGATGTATCTTAAACTAAACTTGTTCCCACCAAACAAGATTCACCCACCTATGCTCAACAAAGAGGTCATCTTCGTAAGTAACTACACAAATATATGAAAGGATTCATTATAATTGAAAAATGACAACTATTATTATAATAAAACTCAACCCATCCAAGATTGGAATCCCAAGATCTACAAATATCTAAGACATAGGTATGGATCATATTATCCAAGATATGAATAGCATGCTCTATCTAAAATTCTCCCCTTAAATGGTAACCTATACTAAATATGACCTAATTCCCCATCTCCTCTTGGAGACTCCCCCAGAAAGTTAAAGTAATCCTAGGATCCCTGTATAAAATAATGGTCGAAGGAAGACAATATAACCTCACAATTTACTACACATAAATCATATGTAGATCTTTAACTTTAGCGATGACCTTCATCAAAATGAAATTATCTTACTTTGTCAATCGATTAATTGCCACCTAGATAACATTACCCCTCAGGGAGCCCATGGAAATCCATCAATAAAATAAATGGATAACTCATCCCATTAAAAAACAAGAACTAGAAGAGGACAAAACAAACCAGAATGTTTCATATCCTCTACATTTATTTATTTCTAGGTGTGACCGTGGGTCACACAATCTGCAATGCCATTCTTCATAACCAAAAAATTAAATCTCCACCCCATATCATAATACAACATCCTATAATGGATTGTAAATAACTATTACAATAAAAAACAGATCCCATAATTAATCCTAGGATGAAAAACTCATCTCCAAAATTGAGAATGCCGTCAAAAGAGATAGATCAACCAGAAATGGTCTCCACACCATATAAGGTTTCTTGAATTCTTATGAACTCGAAATCTTGCTACTACCTCTATGGAATATACTCAAGGATAGATGATGATAACTGAACACATTTCAAAACCATTACTAAAACGTCCTCCTGAGATTCCAAGTCCATCTTAGAAAAAATACCAATAACTTTCCACTGTTCCTTTGATACCAAAATAGCTTGTGAAGACACATTCCTACTAAGAGTGTATGTAATGACATTCCACTTCTCTTGGTTGTTGGCTATTTCTATGACAAACATATATAGGTATTAAAACCACTGCATCTATCTAATATTCAATTCATTCTAAGAAAAGATATATCCTAATCTCTTATGGCTAGAAAAGAATGTGAAAGTTCTTGGAAAATGATAGTTCTCTAACACCTAAACACTTCAAAAACTATGGTAGGATCTAGATTATACGTTGTATAATTATTATCATGAATTTAAATATAAAGACAATCATAATCTTCCACATGATCATCCTTCATGACCGCACAACCAAACATAGTTTCAGAAGAATCTTTGAAAAATACATACCCATTTCCTAGATTAGGTAAGAATAGAATAAGAGATGATGTTAGAATTAATTTTAGAATTTTGAAAAAAACTGAAACTTTTAATACCATATAAATTTGACCCCTATTCATATGGTCTTCCATATGAATATTTAAATTCTTCATCTATTATAGTTCCATATGATATGAAGCTATCAAAATAGGGTTGTACCTAGAACCTAGTCAGTCCTGAAGTACAACTCCCTCTCAGTAGGAATCCAAAATAAATTTTCTTTGAAAATATAAATATAATCCAAAAAAATAAATGGAATATAAAAGACATAAGAAAACTCCTCATCCTCAACTACAATAGAAAACAATAATCTATTGAGCTATAGGTGATAAGGTCTTCGATTTAATAGACCTCAGATTCCACTCTACCTAAAACACCCATCACCTCCCATAGGCTGTAAGAACTAAAACATACAAATTATAAAAAATCAAACCCAGATTGATGAGAAATAATATAGTCCTTACTGATGATGAATTTAAATACATCTAGATTGATAATAAGAAAATCACATACTAACTATACATCATCTATCGATAGCGCACAAGAATGACACTAAAACCCATCTTCTTTCTACTTACTAAGAGGTGTAACTAACTCCAAAAAAGGAAATGATCTCCATTGGAAGGTTAATAATATAAATGAAAAGGATTGATATGAATGATTTGGAATCAATATTATAAAATAATGAAATTACTGCTGAATATGAAATAGAGATGTTACCTCTTACTGACTCTAGACCTGTGTCTACCTCAATAGAAATATCATCTACTGCGTGAAGGTGATTCACCCTTGAGCCCTATGGATGGATCCTTGTAATCTTAGATACATATTACCATGATTTAGTGTCCTTTTGAGTAAAACATACCTGTCCATATGGAGCATTATACATACCATTATAGAAATATTGCAGATAATCTTAACATCCACAATTGTTACACATCATTGCATGTAAAGGTAAAGAACACCTGATGTGTTCAACCATGAAGCACTGATAGAAAATTATAAGAACAAAACTATTTGAAACTTGATGTTTTGAAGAGTCCTACTTTGGAGAACTAATTCCACCACTCCTTTCTTGGTCTTGCCACTTCCTTTTTCTCCCTAGTTCGCCACTGAAGTTTCCACTAGTTGGAAGAGAAGGGGTAAAATATCAAACCTTTCCTCCCATATTCCACTCTCCCAACATATACTTATCTACTGTGTCGGTATAGGTAGAAATATTCAGCATAAATATCTTATAGCTTGTATCTAATAAAAATCTCTACAGATATATATCATATTTCATCTGGTCATTATTTATAACCTATGGTAAAAAAATCAACCAACTTATAAAACTTATTGGAGTACCCCAACAAATAATGCTCTCCCTGCTATAAAGAGAGTAAGTCAGTCAGTTTTTACATCATTAGAGACTCTGGACAGAAAACTAATATAATAAAAGAGTCTTAAAACCCTCTAATTCCAAGCCCACATTATTATTTACCTCTAATATGGAATCCCACCATTGCTTTTTGGTGTCCTTAATTTTGAACACTGCACACACTACTAAAAAATAGGCCTTTAACAGTACTAGAAATAGTCTTTATCAGCACTATAAAAACATTCAATACCTGAGTGAGATTAAAATCCCTGGTATTTTATCATCACTTTTTAGCACGGATAAAGTAAATTTTATCAGCACTTCTATAAGCACTAATAAAGAAACTTTTATCAACGCTTCTGTAAGAACTGATAAAGTAAACCTTTATGAGCACTATTAAATGCACTAAGAAATGTGTCGTTTATCATCACTGATAAATTTTTTCTTTTATCATCACTTTTAAAATCACTAATAAAATTTCATACTGTAGTGTGTTGCAATAGAACACGGTATCACCACTACAAGGTGTTGAAATAACACATGTACTAGAAACACACCAGATATTAACAAATACAAGTCCAAATATTTAATTTAAATGTAATAAAATTTAAAAAACAAGTAAAATAAAAAACTATATTATATACATTTCATGGTTTTGTTTATTCAATTACAAAAATACATATTGTTACATAAATTCGAAAAAAACAATTTTACTTTGTATTTCATTACTAACTTTGAATCATACTATTTCTGAACAAACCACCCTTTCTCGAGAAAAAGAACCAACCTGTATGAGAAAAAAATTCTAATATTAGTAATAATATAAAGAAATAAATTAACATAAAGTGTTAATTTTACTAAAATTGATGTTGATTTTACTAAAAATAATTTCAATTTTAAATAAAAGACACACTTTGAGTAATACCTGTCCCACTATGCATCAGATTGAGTTGATGCTAATTCCAAAAAGACATAATTGACTTGTGTATCGTTGTCTTAATTTATTAAAACTATATGAATGTGCTTTCTCAGTTTTGAGTACGTTAGTTGTCTTTTTTACTAAAATGTCATTTTAAACTAAAAACATGCACTTTGGACTCATTATAATCACATCGTGTATTAGTTTTATATGAAACTAATTCATAGACATCACTAACAACATATAAATAATTTTCCTAAATTTTCAAGAGAATTCAATCATGTTTGACTTGTTTTCAGTGAGTGACAGTTTTTCAACTAAAATTTCAGTTTTAAACTAATAACGAACAATTTATGTCATACTAATCACATCATATATTGAATTGAGTTGTGGTTGATTCCTACAAAATCTAAATGACTCATGAAACGTTATTTTAATTTATATAAACAATTTGAATGCATTTGTTTTATTTTGAGTAGGCCACTAGTCCATTTTATTAAAATGGATTTCTTTTTAAAAAACATTTCTCCTAGAGTCATACCGGTCACACCATAGGTCGGATTGTGGTGAAGATGATTCTAAAAGGTCTGAAATGAATTATGGATATTTTTCCTAAAGTATAAAAACAATATGAATGTGTTTTCTTAGTTTTGATTACATTAGTTGTCCTTTTTACTAAAATGTCATTTTAAACAAGAAACACACACTTTTAACTCATTCTGATCACATCATGTACCAGTTTTACAAGAAACTGATTCCAAAAAATCTAAAATGACTTATGAATCATTTTCCTAAATTATCAACAAAAACCTGATCACGTTTGATTATTTTTCAGAGAGTGACACCTGTTGAACTAAAATGTCTACTTTAAACTAATAACTAACACTTCAAGTCTTATCAGGATCATCCTATATTGGATGGATTTATTTTTTATTAGTAAATATAAAAATTAATTATGGATTATTTTATTAAAGTATTGAAAAAATTCAAATTCACTTTCTCATTTTTGAGTTGGTCATATGTCTCTTTTACTAAAATTGATGTCAATTTTAAATAAAAATATGTACTTTGAGACATATTAGTCATGCCATTGGTCAGATTGAGGAGAGGATAATTTATACACTTCCCAGATGTCATATATATAATTATCATAAATTATTAAAATAATCCAAATGTGTTTTATCAGTTTTCAGTATGTTAGTTTTCTTTTTTACTAAAATATCATTTTTAACTAGAAACAAGCACTTTTGACTCATTACCATCACATAAAATATCTATTTGATGTGAAATTTATTCTTACAAAACAAAAACGACTTTTGAATCGTTTTTATATATTATGAATACAATCTAAGCATTTTGGATAAGTTGTTAGTGAATGACACTTTATGAACAAAAATGTTGATTTCAAATTGATGATATACACTTTAAGTCATACTAGGGACATCAGGTGTCTGATTTAAATGAAACTGATTCTTACATGTCACAAATGACTTATGGATAATTTTGGTAAATTATCAAAATCACCTAAACACGTTTTATTAGTTTTGAGTAGGTCAATTATACATTTTACTAAAATTGATGTCATTTTTAAATAAAAATACGCACTTTGAGTCATACCAGTCTCACCGTGTATTAGATTGAGGTGTGTATGATTCCTATACATCTCAAATTATTTATAGATCATTTAATAAATGTATCAAAATAATATGAATGTGTTTTCTCGATTTTGAGTACCTCAGTTTTCATTTTTAGTAAAATTTAATTTTAAACTGGAAAAACACACTTTTGACTTATTCCAATCACATCATGTATCTGTATGATGTAAAACTGATTCCTACATGTCACAAATTAATTATGAATCATTTTATTAAATTATCATAGAAATATTATTTTTTTGATTGGTTTTTAGTGATTTTCAATTTTTGAACTAAAATATCAATTTTAAATAGATTACAGACACATTGATTCATAATGGAAATATCATGTATCATATTGAGGGGAAGATGATTCCTACACATCAAAAATTACTTATAGATCATTGTCTTAAAGTATAAAAACAATCTAAATATGTATTCTTGGTTTTCATTATGTCAATTTTCTATTTTACTAAAATTATTGTTAATTTTAAATAAAAATAAGTACTTAGAGTCATACCAGTCACATTGTGTGTGAGATTAAGGTGAGAATTATTCTTATAAATATGAATGTCTAAAAAAAGTCATAATTATCAATGATACCATGATATCCACTGACTTTATTTGTCGAACTATCAACACTACGTGAGTATCTTTGAACAAACCACACCTACTCAAAAAAATAATTCACATGTACTATAAAACAATTATTATATGGGTAATAAAAAAATTATACAAAAATATGAAATAAAACATTAATTTTATGAAAAATAATTTTACTATGGAAACATCAATATTATCATTGTGATTGAGAAGTGGAGGGAACTTGATGTGAAGTGAAAAATGTCAACATTATAGGGGTGAGCGGTTTTGAGGGATTAGAAGTTTGTGGATGTTTTCGTGCAGAAAGGACTAAAAGATGGATAGACCACCCCAAATAAATTATATGAATCCACCTGTATAAGAAAAAAATTATTGTGTTCATGATACTGAAAAAAAATAAATTTAACATAAATATGACACAATACATTAATTATGTCGATAATTATTTTTTACTATGAAAACATCAATATTACCACTATGATTTAGATTAGGTTGCGTCATTTCTCTTCTTGAAAATCTACTCTATAATACAAGAAGTAAAGTGATAAATATCACCATTGTAGGGGTGAATAGGTTGTGAGGGAGATGAATTATGTGGATGTTTTGAAGTAGAAAGGCATGAAAGATATAAAAAACACCTCAACATAATCAAAATAATCCACCTGTATAAGAAAACAATTACAATGTGACTGATACTAAAAAATTAAATTTAACATAAATATGAAAAAAAATTGAATTCTATGGACAATAATTTTACTATGAATAAAAATCACTACATAGTATTTATGTTTTTCAAATATGGGTATATTTTTTGTTAAAGGTTCATTTTCTTTTGGTAAATCATTTTACCAACAAAAATTGTCATGTCACTAAATTTTCTGTAAAAACTATGTCGCTAAATGTTATTGCGACAGATAAAATAGTTTTGTTACTATTATAATAATACAAAAAAATAATATATATGTTTGTAAAAGTGTTTAGCAACATATTCATATGAAAAATATATCTATTTATAATAATATTACCAACATATATTATCTATTTATAATTTACATTTAAATAAAAATTTTAAATTTTTATTTCTATTAAAATTGTCTATTATATTTACTAATTTTTCATCAATAATACACTTGTTTTAATTATCATGCCAAAGACGATTTTTCACACATGTTAAAACTTATAAAAAATATAATTATATTAATAATTCAAATTAATACAGAATGAAGCAGTACATAGTTTAAGTTGATTTAGAAGACCATAAAAAAATAAAAAAACCCATGATCTGTCAATTCAGTTGCTGCCACTACACCCCACCACCCATGTCATCCATTGTTTGCAATCCTTTTAGATGATTTATCTCATAGTTATAATCCACAAACACCCATTAGGTAATAAAAATAGTTACTTCTGCCAAAGATATTTCATCACCCCCAGGTATGATATTAGAAGAAAGAAACCATGTCAACTACAGTATCATTGAGGAACCTCATGTCGATGTTATGTTACATTATTCAACTCTAATATCTACACCACACATAATCAAAACGCATACCAAAAAATCATAGAAAAAAATCTACATGAATTGAAACAAAAAATAATAATAATTCATAATAAAATGAAAGACAAATATTTAATAAATTGTGAAGGAAAAAAAGGGTACATAAAAAAATATTAACTCCCCCAAAATGTTTATCTTTGTCCTCCTTGTTGAGTAATCATCTAATATAGAACAATGTAATCTATAAGGTTCAATGCTTACAGTTGAGAAATGAATCTAAGAATAGTATTGGAAGTTATAATTATTGCTCATGAGTATACCTAAAAAGCGTGGATTTATTATGAAAGAAATTTTCTTTACCATACAGATCACATTAAATTAGTTTGTAATGGTTCTTTAAAAGTATGCATGATGGTATTTCAGCATATATTATTTTTCAAAAATGATTATTAAATCTCATTTTCAACAAACAAACCATGCAAAATACATGTCTAAAAAACACCAGTGTACCTTTAGACTCAATACCCAACATGTTTTACAAAAAACCAAGTAGTGTTGTAATAACCAAGATGTACAAAATTTGTACAGTGATTATGTCGATGAAAATATTTGGAACTAACACACAAACATCATAAAAAAGGGGGTTCCAAAAGGTAACCAAATGAATGAAAAGTTCAATTAAAATTAAAATCAAATGAAGAAAGTACTTCCCAATAATAAGAGGGTGTTATCCTCTATACAATGATGATCCATCTATCCTTCTCTTTTAAAATTGCACTCAATCTGATTTTTATCATTGAAGTACCTAAAAAAGAAATAAAATCAACACCGAATTCAATCAATTTAGATCAAGAAGGATAAAAACATGTATAATGTGATAAAGTACATTCATTATCCTTATTGAAATCTTAACAGATCAAGTTCCTTGGTGACTGATGACCCTTAAGAAGGAATGTATTCCTCTATCGATAATGCTACTAGTCTAGAGGAAATGGAGGAGGAAGCTACTAACTAACCGCATGATGAAAAAACTGGAATCAATATTTCCTCTTCATGTAATCTTTGATTTGAATGCATTAGAATCTATTGAATGTATCAACCATGTTATTTTTTGTACATTTACATGCTGTGGGTGAATATACATGATATATTTGGATAAAAACTATACCTATATAGAATTAAAGGCATTTTGGAATCCATCATCAGTACTGGAAAAAAGTGAAAAGTATTAAGATATGGTGATTGTTGTAGATTCTTCTATCATTGAGTATTCTTGGAAGGATAGAAATGGGTTGGAATTTGAGAAATGGTTACCTTCCATTCATTTAAGAACCTTGGAAATTCATAGGGATTTCCTTAAAACTTATAAGATCCAAACATGTCACATGAATAATGATGTTTCTGATCATATTATCCTGAGAATAATTGGTTCTTCTTTATCTTATTATCTTTAGAAATATTTAAATAAAATCCTTCATGAATTTATAAATTTCTGAAAGTTTTTACATACATGTTTTTCATGTGTTTATGAATAGGAAACACCAAATAATATGAGAATCACCAGAAGAATTCCCTCATTTATTTTTAGAGTGTATATTAATTCATAACATCATGAAACCAAAATAAATATCTTTTTAAATTAATGAATAAAATTACAACAACAAGGAATCATGAACTTACAGAAAATCTCAATGCACGACGTCCACATATAAGAATTTCATGTTCCCTAGGAATACATTCTGTTCAAGTAACCAATCAGCAACATCTTGAAATATAGTTATAGAAGAATCATAATAAAAATAGAGTATAATGTAAAAACACTGATGTAAAGTGAATTTTTTAATGAGTAATCCTGACAACTCTTGAAGAGAGTGACCAAAAGCATAGAAATAAAACGTGTTTTAAATTTCCATCACATAAATTGTATAAAAACAGTATGAACACCCATCCTGAATAGTAGTAAATGTTATCCCATAACCCTATAAAAATCTAACCATAAAAAGACATCTTGATAAGAACCATGTATTTTACACAAACATCTATGTAAATATATATATATACAATTATTGTTTAATATAACTTCACATCATTGATTGCACTTTTGGAAAAAATTTTGTTAAAAATTATTCACATTTAACAATATAAAATGCATAATCTATTTTCACTTATAACAATATGATAATTATTTATCAATACCTTTTATAATAAAATAATTTTCATGTTGTCACAATTTTATATCCTTTTATAACATGCATCAATACAAATAATATTTATGAAAATGAGTAGGTCATGAAATTAAAAAAGATACTAGAAAAAAAGTGTTTTTTGAATACATAATTTATGAATAGATCTACTTCAATAAACATATGTTTACATGAATTCTAAAAAAATAATGAAAAAAATGACACAATAATTTACTAATCCAATGTACTCTTATATAGTTTTTAAATCCTCTAAACAAAAACTTTGAAAAGATGCATCCACAATAGATGACTGCTGCTATATTTTCATCTTTAATTTAGCACTCAATTACAATTTAGACTACTTCTAATATTAAAAAATCATTCCATCATGAAAATTTCTACAAATGGAAGGAAAAATGATCCCCATGTGATTCTAGTTAAAAAAATAATTTATAGTGGATAAAAAAACATGTCTTTTGGCTAATTATTATACCCCCAAATTGATATGGAATGTACTCCATCAACATCATATTTATAAATACCAAGTTTATCTGCAAGACACTAAATAAATATGACGAATCATAATCAATCATTACAAAACTAAAGAAAATTAAATAACATGAACACATCATTTTTCTAAACGCAAGGGGCCTGAGCACTTACATTGGTGCCCGAACGGTGAGGGTGGGTGCATTTAAATGTCCCCATGAACTATTTTAAGTACAAAAAGATTATGTATTTGATGTACAATGGGATTATATTTGTGTCCCATTTATGAAATATATGGATCATATAGGCTCTGCTATTGGCTTGGTACCAAATTTACATGGACATGGAGGGGATGGATATTTGTAAGAGTGTGTGGAGAACCTTCAATAAGAAGGATGAAAGCAGTAGAGGGAAAATAAATAGAATTCATGTCTTATTAAAATTAATGATATGAGAAAACTATAAAAAAATTATACATTCCACATTTCAGAAAAGTCGATTGTGAAATCAAAGTAGAAGTCAAGTCATGTGTTCAATCTAAGTAGATCACTAAGAAACCCAGATGAGACTGTGTGTTCAATCTAAGTGGAAGACTAAGAAACCTAGATGATAAAGAGGTAAGGGGACATATTGAATAGATTCCACAGATTATAGATTTCATAGATTCTATATTTCATACACAATACATATATTTATATTTCACAAAAAATACCTAGATTCCAGATTTCATACAGTAAGAAACTCATTTGGCATCTACATAGAAACCTATGTAGATTATACTTATATTTCACACAAAGATAAGGCATCAATATATGTCAGTGAGAACACTAAAACTAATTCCAGATTTCAAAACATGGCATAAGAAAGAGGATAAGGTGAGTATGATATTTGTGAGAACACTAAAACAATGATGAGGTGTCAATATATTACCTTAAACATGTGGTATTTTCTACTCCACATGATCCATAACCAACTGTGGATAAAGAAACACTTCTCATCTATTCACGATAAACATTATCAATGCATCAACCTAATTCTACATGTCATTGTCAATATTATCGAAAATTTTGTTCCTTATCCACAAAAGGTAGGGAAATTTAAAAGATAAAACACAACTAAAACCCACATCATTCGTGTACTATTATCATTATCACCGAAAAAAATGAAAATATTTTTAATAAAACCATCATTTTTTCCATGTGAAGTAATTTATCATTAACATTTTGTTGGTAAATTTGAAATTGAATTCAAAGTGATCTGCACTTTTTGATGTTGTTGGTGCATCCATCCAAAGTCTTTGTTTGAAATTTAAATCTAAGCCTAGATAGTCAAAAATGGAAGATAAGGTCATTATACTAGATTAATGTCTTAGCACATTGGTATAAGGGTTCTAATAACCCTCACTTTGAAGGGGACCAATTACAAGTACAAGGAAGATAAATTGGACAAAAAATCTCTTATCGATAACAGATGAACCCCATTCATAAGAAGATCCCATACCTCGTCCATAATGGCAGACTGGTCTACAAATCCCTCATCATTGTCCAGTACATCGTTGTGGTCTAGCATGAAAGAACACTTTTTTCCCCTCAAATCCTTACCAGCAAGGACAGACTAAGTTCTAGGTTTATTGTTTTGATCAAAAGATATACATGAAGGGGAGGAAGTAGTTGATGAGAAAAGGCAAGGAGAAAGAGAGGGAAAAATATTAGAATATTCAATATAAATAAAAGGATAAATAGATGATAATATATTCAATGGTCAATAACAACATAAAGAAAATTGTGAAAATGAATCCCAAGAAAAGTACAATTTTTAATGTAAGTGATAAAGTTACGAAACTAATATAGTGTATAGGATAAATTATATATGTTGATAAAACCACAAAGGAACCCTATGGTACTGATCTCATTCCATATTGTAGAATTATAATTAATGACATGAATATTAATGTTCACCAGTAAAGATTAGAAAAATTTATAGTCATATCAATGAAGAAAGAGATGTGGAGATTAAACTAAATAAAAATTAGGGAATACATCACTTGGGAAAGACCGGGTGGGAGTGGTCGAAGATGGTGGGGGCGTTGAGCGAGGAAGATCAAGGATGGCGGGGGTCGAGCGAGGAAGGCCGAGGAGGGAGGGGGTCATCAGGTGTGGATGGTACGACCGTCATTGAAAGAATGTAGTGGGTGTGGATGGTCATGATGGAGGAGGCTGGTGGCGTAGGCAGAGGGTTGTGGAGTAGGTGGCGGGAGTCACAAATGAGGTGGGTGAGAACCTAACATAATGATTCATGATTCAATCATAACCCCACAAAAAAATTTAAATTTTAGATTTCAAATGTCAAATTTCAATTAAAAATCCATCATGATTGGGGCCACCTACCACCTCACCTTGTGCACACTAAAAACAGGCGTACTCATCTTGACAACTGTTTTTTGGAGATAGCACCCATTGGAATCCATCGCAATCATAGAAAATAAAATAAGATCAAAATAAACCATAAAACCTGTGATTTTGATGCTAGTCTACAATCCATCAAAAAGATCAAGTCTTTCTGGAGCCCAAGGATAGATATGAAGCCACCACATATTAACGGTTCATAAAACACCATTGACTACTCAAACAAAACATCCCAAAAATCTTTGAGAACCATTATAGGAATAAAACTATGATAAGATTGGTGGAAAATATCACTAAAAAGAGTGGATAAACCGAGAGGAAGGAGATTTATGGGAGAATATGCAAAAGAATGAAGGGGCCTCAGTAGAAAAACCATAGTAGGTAGAATGCAGCATCTGTTTTAGTTGAGGCGGAGGCGACCTTAGTGTTAGTAGTGGCGGAGGTGGTGTCGGCGTGAGCATAGTCGATGTGAGCATAAGCATCAGAGTGAGAGGAGGTGTCAGCATGAATGGAGGCGTCACCATGAGCAGAGGCGTCAGTATGAGCGAAGGCATCTGCATAAGTGAAAGCATCAGTGTGAGCAAAGGAATGAGCGTTAGTGGAGGTAGAGGTGGAATCGTGGGTCACTGTAGGCAGAGTAATGAGGGTTTGGGGTATGCTATGGTAAGTGAAATAGGGTTGGGATTAGATTTTAAAAAAATAAAATTATCAAAATATAAAATTTCATTCAGTTTTTTAAATTAAAGATATAATAAATAAATATATATATATGAATGGTATAGATTTTTATAAAAATTATTAATTTTATTTTAATATAAAATAAAACATCAATACGTGAATATAAATTATTATTAAAAATATTAATCCATTGATTATTATGTTTTTTATTTATTAAATTTAAATTATTAATTTTTTGAATTTATATTGATTATTTTATTATGTTTCATGAGTTTAAATATGAATATTAAATTACCATGTATAGAATATCAACATATATGTTAATATATCAAATATTATAATGATTTAAATTTCATTTTATAAAATTTATTTAAAAAATTTTCTAATAAACAACCTTAAGAAATATAAAAACTATAAGTATTTAGAGAAAATTGAAAATTAAAATATGTCAATGAGATATTTTTAATAAGACATCAAAATATGGATATTTACTTTGGTTGTAAAAATTGTAATAAAAAAAAATTATGTTCACATAATATTTTTACTGATAAATTTTTTTTATTATAAAATGGTTAATTATAACAATTTTTATTAACGGTAAAAAAAATTTTGGTAATAGTTATCATTACTAACAGATTCACCTAATAATAATAAAAATGTTGGTATTAGTATGGTAAAGCGATAGATTTAACTGACAGAAAAAATAATTATAGGTATTGAACAATAAATATAAATTGATATATCTTTTGTTAAAAATAAGTATTGGTATTAAAAATTAATACCAATAAAACTCAATCTATTTGGGGAATACTAATATTTACCAAAAGATATATTATCTATCAAAACATTTATGTTGGTATAAGCCATTTTTTAGTGGATCAAGATTACATATGTGGTTGAGTAGAGGCATCATTTTCGCTCCTCCAATAAATATAGTGGAGAGAACATGAAAGAAAGTGATAAATGAAACATAACAGGGTTGAAAAGGTTTTGAGGGGGAAGATGTTTGTGGATATTTTTATGGAGAAAGGCTGGAATGATGGACAGAACACCCCAACATAGACAAAAGAATACATAGGTATAAGACAAAACATATTAAGTGAGTGATACTAAAAATAAATAAACTAAACATAAATACAAAACAATGTGTTAATTATATAATCAATGATTTTACTATGAAAACATCAAGATTACCTCTATGGCTGAGTATAGATAACATTGTTTCTCTTCTTGAAAAGGAATGACAGATGGAAAACAATCGTCTAAAATAAAGAAACATTTTATGGAATAAATAAAATTAAATCAACATTCTACTATATGATTTTTTGGTAATATGGAGAAAGTATATCGTAATAGAACCTTTAAATATTTCGAAATGGATTCCTTCAGTATAGTTTGTTCTTATGATGGATTAGTAACATCATCATGTGCATAAAAAATTATCTATTTTCATAGTCAAACATTTAATTTAGATTATTTTAATGTAGTATAGAACATATAATATTATGAGTAAAAATATATTATATTAAAAAATAGTTTTACCTTATTATTGAACTCTCTTTATATTTTTAAAGGTTTTAGGGATTTGTTTCCTCTATTGAGAATCCAAAACCACACTTTTTGGTCTACTCTAATATAAAATACATTGTCCCTATTGGTACTAGCATGAAGTGATTATGATATCCCAATAAAAGGGTCATCCTCGACTGAATTTTCATCTATACCAACATTTTTTTTAGTCTCTATAGGAAAACGGACCAATTATTTTTTTATCAGACTTAAAATACTTTCACTACTTGTGATTAAATTATGAATGGCTCATCTTTTTCCCCTTCAATGTTTAAATTCACATTGACAAAAACAATTTCATCAACTTTCACTACAATGATGTTTTTAACCCATCTATAGTAGAAAATAGGTAGATGAAATGCGGTATAATAGAACTCGTATATCAATTCAATAAAGAAAAAATATGAAACTTCTGCATAAATTGGATTTCTATCCTTGGAACCATATATGTGCATCAGTTCAGCCACAAGTGTAAAACCGCTATTTTTCATCATGCTGAAGTCATCAAGTTCATTTTTATAGAGCATATTTCCATTTATTACAAAACTAGTGTATGGTATGCCATTGGAATTTAGTCTTTTGGCTATCTATTGAAGTCATTCAACAATTTTATCCATACTGTTAGATAACTCCCAATAAATTTGATCTCAGAACCATCCTATAAACTATTTATTCAGTGTATTTGATATCCATCCTTCATCCCTTGATGGATCCAAATAACAATGAATCTATTTGTGAGCATCATTTTATGGATCAACATCTTCACTATTATGTAAAATGTAATGGTTTGGTTTATCCCACTTTGTCAAGGTAATTGTAACAACGTATCTTCCAGAATTCCCTTCTCTTATAAGGCATTTCATGTGATGAGACTTCGGGAGACTAGTGTTGTCAACATCTGATAGGTAATTATTACAAAATTTTATAGATTCATCAACAATATATCATTCTGCAATACAACCATTACGATGACTTTGATTTTTGACATAACCTTTCAAAATCATCATATAGTTTTAATGGGGTATATCCATCTATAATGAATAGGACCACATAGTTAAAGCTCTCTAACCAAGTGAACCATCAGGTGGACCATTATAAAGAATGATGTTGTGAATAACATCTCTAATTCACATTATATGACTGCATCCTCTTTATTCATGATTGGAATATTCTTCGGGTCTATAACTTTACTACATATTGATTTGAAAAAGAAGTTGAGCATGGTAAATGTATGTCATACATTTTGATGTGGAATACAACAGAAATTAGTAAGCATTACATCCTATATCAAAACATGAAATTCCAGAGATTTTAGTCCTTGTAACATCAAATTAGTCATTGATACGACATTATTTATATTTGATAAATAACCCTGTTGAAATTTTACACTATTAAAGAAAAGGAAAATTTGTAATTTTTCCTATTAAGATATATTATAAGATGAAATAGGAAGAAAATTCCACCTTTTACACTTTATCAGTGCCATCTATTCCCTTATCCCCATTTCAATCAAGTCCAACCTATCCATGATTTCATCTTTCATTTTTTCATGAATATTTACTAATGCTCTAATAACTCTATAAAATAATTTTTTTATACATGCATGACATCAGAAAAAGTTCTGACATATAAAAACTTCCAACACGGTATTTCAAAGAAAATTGATCTCTTCTTTCTAAATGAATTTTTAATGTTTTTTGAAAATGGTTTACCGAATGCACTATGAATATATTTTAATTTATTTTTCAGTTGATCACCCATCATTAGAGATGTTGTTGTACCTTGTTTGATATTTCCATCGAATGATGTCATCGAGGATCAATATTTATGTTATCTGGGTAAAAATTTCCAATTTCCTAAAAACACAGTCTTTGATTAATTTTTCAACTGAACTGAGTATATCTGTTTTTCACTAATGGGACTCCCCAACATTCATTTAATGCTATAGCCTGATAAATTTCTATAAGTAAACAAGTAATTTATCATTCCATTTAACATTGACTTCAATGTGAATTATTCGTGTCTATGAGCATCATATATTGTAACACCTTGATTCCACATCAATTTCATATCATTGATCAATTGACAAAATAGACATCAATATTCTTACCAGGTTTCTTTGGTCCATATATAAGTAGATAGAACATAATATATTTGTTCTTTGTACATAACCATGGAATCAAGGTATAATTTTCCAATATAATCTATCATGTACTATGAGTACTTCTCTATAAACCAAAAATATTTATTCCACCTTTAAATAATGAATGATGAAATTTTAAATGCTCATTTGAAAATTTAGGATACTCATAATCAAGTTTCTTCTACTGAGTAGAATCAGCAGTATGATGTAAGTTCTCATCTTTGATTATTGTATCTGCATGACAGGTCAATTTTCTCACAGTTTCATGAAATCCATATAGGTTTATAAACTATGTAATTATACAAATGTATCATACACATTTCAATGGACTTGATTGATTTTTTTTGTATCATTCAGCTCCATACTTAGGAAATTTTTGGAGTGATTCACAGTCCTTGTGAAGCAATACGAAATCATTTGGACATGGAATAATATTTTTAGAGATCATTCCCATTGAACATAACATCCATTTTGTATCATATGTTGGGAATGGTAGTTCATTTTTTTCTAGAAAAATATCATTCAGGATACCAAGTGGTTTTGTAATGTTCGTGTCCCTTCATCCACTTCCAAATTTCAAATTATATAACTTCAATACAGTTGAAAATGTGTTGTATTTAGTAAAAATGGAATACAATGGATTCTTGGAACAACTATTTAACCCCTCAAACAACTTTAGACAATCACAAATCTCATCTTTAATTATCATTTTCATTTCTTCCATGTGATCTCCATCGTCATTTACACAGGTATTTATATCAAATTATCTATAAACTGCAATATCACCCCAATAGGTGTACACATTATGTTTTCCAATGTGTTTATTCCAATAGTTATAGTTATTATCTATTCTAAAAAAAAAATTTCTTCAAACCCTTCCAGACTAATTTTTCATGAATAACAATAACCTAAACAGAGACAAGGGATTCAATAAGGGTCGTATAAATGCTCTTTTTCAAACTTGATGAACTCTTTAACTCCATCTTCATAATTTTTTATAAAATGATTAGAATGAATCCATTTTCTATTGATAACCATCCTATTTGATTCATAAAAGATTTATTTTTTTATAATAAATTAATAATCGCATAAGATATTCATTATCAAAGGTGGAAGTTATAGATAATTCAAGTAAGGTAATCTCAATTTTGATTTTTTCATATAATTTCAGCATATTGGAGAAAATGGGTAATTGAATTTTGGAAAATAGTTTATCCACTATAGAAAGTGTTATCCTATGAATTCATTCAATGGTGAACGTTATATACAACTCATCCTCATCACCTCATCTCCCAGACATTTATCATTGCATTTTACTATTTCACACATCCTTCATCTCTTATAGATAGTTAACATCACATTCTGAATATTCATATAAATAAATAAATATATATATATTTACACACACACATAGACACACACATATATATAATAAACTTAAATTGATAAAAATATATTTAACACTTAAACCAAAATATAACAACACAATAAAATAAATACAACCCCATACTAATTCTAAAAATATAAATCCATTGAAAAGAAATAAATATGGTATCACCCTTACTAAGATTTATCTTAAACATAAACAAAAAAAATTAGAAAATAAAATTTTAAGGAAAAACCCTTAATATATAATATTAAAATGGAATTTAAATAAAAAAAATTCTTTTACATTAATTGCATAAAATCTAATTTTATTGCCGCTTCACATCATCATTAGATTGAGAATTTGTTTTCTAAATAAATTTTCTTATTCATTTAAGGTTTTTATATCCAAAGCCACCACATTTTATATAGTGGATTAAATATTTATTTAATTGTTTTATCAGAGGACCAAAGACGATTCTCTAAGATTTAAAAACAAATAAAAAATAAACCTTGCTGAGTAATATGCAGTATAGATGTAGAAAAAAAAGAAAATTGATTCAAAAAAACAATTTAAACATACCAAAATAGGATTTCAAAAATTGTATTGAAGAAAAAAATGGATCAGAAACAAAATAAACATAGTATATGGTAATAAAAGCACAAATATAGAAAGAAAATTGGAACCTACAAAGTAAAACACAAGCCAACCTCACTAGGTTGAAGAAAATCTGAGACACTCAGATCCAGATCATGATGTTTTCTCTATAAATCATAACTAAAAGCGATCACCAGATGTCAGATGATGTTTGAGAAACTAGAGGTATTGGGATTGATAGATTCGTGTGAGTTTGCGTGATTTGATTTTTAATTCACCGAGGAGGTACACCGACAATGGGTGACTTCTGTAGAAAGCTACTAATATCGTGATGGGTTCATAATAGCTTAGGTTCTTTTCAATTTGATCCGAAAAAATTTATCAATAATTTCAAAAAATAAATTATAAAGGGTCATTTTATCAGTGATTATTATTTAATTGATGATAAAATTCATATTTATCAGCATTTTTTAGCGCTGACAATGGTAGGTCTTTATCAGCGCTAAAAATCACTCAATATTATATCTTTTATCAGCCCTTATTACTTAAGTACCGATAATGGATTTACAATTATAATTATAAATAAAACAATTATATATATATATATATATATTCTTAACAAATATATATAAATTTAAATATAGTAAATATATTCCTGTTTAAAAATATTTATAATATACTTATAATTTTTTATTAATAATTATAATTTTTTTATAAAATGATATTTATATCATTATATATATTTTTATAATTATACATATATATATTGTAAATATTATAATTATTTACGTAAATGTATTATAAATTTAATAATTATTTAAATATATATATATTTTATAATTTTATAAATAATATTTTTAAAAAAATATTTATATTTACTTATAATTATAAATATATAATTTTATAAATATAGTCTATACGTTTATAAATATACTTATTTATAATTATTTTTATTTCTAAATACATTTTTACAAATATTATCTTACAAAATTGTTTTAAATATTACTAATGGATATCTTATTTTAAGCGCATACATGTTAAAAATGAGTGAAATTAAATAAATTAAAAATTAGTACACATTAATATTATTGAAAAAATGGATAAGTTTTGTGTCTGTGCATTGTATATAAAAATGAATAAATTATGTATATGTGAAATCATTATAACACACATTTTATCTATATAAAATTTAAAAATCAAAAGACATTCAATTATATATCCATAACTCTATGCAATTAGTCTGTATTTTAAATTCCTATTACTTTTTAATTACAAACTATTATTCATTAAATATATGACTATTTAATGTAAATCACATAAATATTTTATAATATATAAATCATATTTATATACATTAATATATATCTATATATTTAATATATAATATTTATCAACATTTTCAATTATCTTCTGAATAATAAAATATTTAATGTTTTCTCAATTTAATTATTTTAATTTTTATTTTTTAAAATATTTATTTTTTATTTCTATATATTTAATAAATACTATTTATTATTATTTATAATTTATATAAAGTATAATGAATTTATTCATTTTTATCCATAATTATTTAATTAATAAATATTTTAATATTTGATAAAAAAATTCATTTTTTATTTTTTATTTATATAATTATTTCATTTTATTTATTCAGACCTTAATCAGTGCTAAAAAATTGTTGACAAAGGACTCATTTATGAGTGATAAAAATATAGCGTGGATAAAGGGTTCCCATTATGAGCACTAAAAATAAAGCGCTGATAAAGGGTATCCTTTATTAGTGTTAAAAATAAAGCACTAATAAAGGGAACTCTTTATTAGTGATAAAAATAAATCACTGATAAAGAAAAACATTATCACATCTAATAAAATCACTGATAAATGGTTATATTTATCATCTCTTTCTTTACCATTGATAAGGATGCCATTTATCGTCATTTGTTTCTGGCACTGATTAATACCAATACTATTAAATGCCTATTTTGTAGTAGTGACACTTAACCTTGATACTCTCAGGCATATCCAAGAATTCTAAGATATGATAAGTCCTTTCAATTTAGTCTTCCACCTCTTGAGGTTCATTCGTACATTTAAAGGATGTTGGCTTCTCGTGCAAGAAATCTCAGGATCAATCTCCATCTTCTATAGATCTCGGTTATTCCTCAAAAATTATGTTTTGATCATTTGATACATTCCGGTTGATAATAATAACTACCCACATGATAGACAAGATAATTTTTGGATCCATATAATGATTCCTTTGAGGAGTATGGGATGCATTCTCTTGGGGAACATTCAAAACATTTTTGGGAGGCATACCACTACAAAATAAAAGGACGAAATGATAAAAAAATAGAATAATCTCAGTTCAAACCTGAAATCCCATAATCATAAAATGAGATTAACATCAATAATTAATGATAGGAGACACATATCCCAACATCCCTTGGTAACTTTAGTTTCATCGCTAAAAGTGTTGGATAGGAACTCACCATAATCTAACTCTCATTTTCTGAAAAACGTATATCTAGTCTACCAAACAACCTAAGACAAGTAATATTCGAGACACTGAACCTGTGATACCATTTTGTAATGAACCAACTAGTACACCATCTCAATACTGGTACTCGACCAGATCTTCCCCATAACTAAATGGTGTTCTAGATCCCCATTGTCTAGTGACTAGGACTCAGGAATCAATCAACAACCATAGGGAATGATTCCACCCAATATGAAGAAACAACCTGAAATAAATATACACATGTAAATAATGAATAGAGGAAGAAAACATGAGTATATATATATATATATATGTATATATCCTAAAATAAAGAGAACAGTGAATGTGATACAACTGAAAAGGTAGAAAAACAATATCTAAGAGACAAGTCCAACATCAAAGGATAAATAAACCAAAAAAGTAACTCTAATTTTCTCCACGTGATAGCTTGGGAAAACCCTCTCCATCTAACTTTTTAGCTACCTAAACCCAGTTGAAAGAAAAACTTAATGCCTCACTAATGTTCATTTCCTTTCCCTTCATCTAAAGACATGACATACTCTATGCATTGTTGAATGGGTACCTAGGTTGTGAACTAACATGCTCTTTAGGGTATCACATATAAGTTACATATTAACCATCCAAACAATAATTCATGAATTCTAAACATTAAATAAAATAATCCACGATATATAGTTTAATAGTTATTCAATAAAATGCATGAAAAAAATTAATTTCCATTTTTCTACATTTCTACATAAATCAGGAAAATATATTTTAAATAATTTTATACACATAAATCAAAAAAAAAATATCGTGTAAAATCAAAGAATGCATCACATATCATATCAAAACCAAGGAAGTATAATCAAAATAGTAAAATCTAAAACAACCTAAAATTTCCAAAATCATAGGTAAAATGACACCAAGGATCAAACTAGGTCATGATAGCTAGGACCCTCATACATAAAATATATAATCATATTCACATTAATCCTCTATACATATGATTCATGTCTAAAGAACAGAAAAATACCCTATAAAGTGAATCTTCTAATAGGTAAAACATGTCCCTTAAAAAAAGGCCTAGAGAATAGGAAATCCCAGGACAAAACCACCTCGATGGTTGATGAGGCCTATTACTACACCTTCTACCAAAGTACCCAAGGCGTCCCATGTGATCTATTTTTCCAAACCATTTCATTATATCGTTCTTTGAAAATCATTTCAGAAAACTATTTCATAGTGACTTGACAATTCTTTTTGTTCTACCAAACCCAAGGAAAACAAAAATTTAACAAAAAACCATTTCCAAACAAGATTTTAAAATCAATAAATCATTCAATTTCATTTAATAAATTATTTTATTAAAAATAAAAGTAATTTAGTTCACCAACACATGCTAGAGGCAGAACCACCTACCTTAAAACTTGGGTCTCACCCATCCATAATGTAATCCACCATAATAATGGATTCAAAAATTATAATGGAGGTCATATAATAAATCTACACATGTAGGAATTGATTCAATTAAAAAAAGGTTGGTAGTGAAAAGGAAACAACATATACCTTAAGAACACACACATGCCGCACCACAACTAACAAAGGAACATTCCCATAGAATAAGGTCACAAAATGGATCTAAATAGAATCAAGAAGAAACATCACCATGGATCCCCAAAACCAATAGCACAATGAAATAGAAAGACTGTAATAATATAGAAATAATAATCAGAAAGAAACTCTTACACAAAGAGATTCAATGTAACTTCTCTGATGATTCAATGCCATATAAATCAATCTAGATCGAAAAAAGGATCCAAAAATCATTGGATAAGTAACCTAGGTTGAGAGGGAATATATCTGCAGAAGAATGAAATAATATTCAACCGTACAACACCAAAAATCAACAACTCGTGAAATTTGCATGGCATGCAACCCCTTTACATGTCTTGTACTCCACTGGGATCTCAAATGCAACAAAACTCATCTCCTTTTTATAAAAAACAATTATTTTAACATTAAATTGCATGTAACCTTTACATAGTGTCTAATACCTACACATTGTGTACCGGTTTCACAAAATCTTTCATGAAGGAATTAAAATTTTATTAATCCCATTACACAGCTTGTATTTCTCATATAGACTTCAAAAGTTCAAGTTTACCGCATAAAAATACAAAACAACTCGGCCATTTTACAAATTTTGGGAGAACCCCATTATTACATTACATGTTTCTTCCTAGACTCCATTAATTAAAAAAAATAGACATCCCTAAAATTAAGGTCATTTCTCTAAGAAAACGTTCTCTATCATTAGGAGTCTATGGACACATCAAAAATAAAAGGAAAAAAATGTATAGATAATGGAATTACCTAGAAGAAGGTAATGATATATTAAATTTCATATAAAATCATTAGACCCCATTTTCACCTTCTTAGGGTCGTAATGTATTGAGTAATCATAATCATTAATCAAACACAACCATCTTATTGGGAAGATATTTAACTTTAATCATTGAATATATAACATAAACATTTATGATTAATATATATATATCACATATTTTTCTATAAAGAATATACCTATATATCATTAAGGAAATACATTCAATGCTACTCCAAATCATGGGTTGTGTAATTTTTCTCATGAACCTTCAATTGGATTGAGTCAAATTTTATCACGATATCATTTTAGATAATGATTCATCTCAGTCAGATATTGTATGCATTATAATAGATTAACAAACCTACTCTATTGTAGGTTATAGTAAGCATAGGTTCACTAACTAAAATTCTCTTCATCTCCTTGAAATTTTATTCACATTTATATTTCAAAGGGACTTGGATCCCTTCAGAATTAACTTAGTGAGTGTTTTGTAAAGTCATAATAACTTATCCACAATGAATTGATAATATTAATTCAAACCAAGAAAACTACTGAACTTAATCATAATGGTTGTTCTATGCCAACATTCAATAACTTTTTTCTTTACTGGATCCATTGATATACGCTCTCATGATATTATATGAACTAAAAATGAACCATTATAAAGCCAAAATTCACAAATGGTAATTTTTTCAAAAACTTAATCCTTCTTCATGGTCTTCATAACAATCCCCAAATAATCTCAATTATGTTCCTTTGTCTTTTAATATATTATAATATAATATAAAAAGACTAAAAAAACTGTTCATGGTAATATACGATGACATTATTCATTAAATACATGAAGGTAGTGGGAACATTAGTAAAAAAATGGCATCAAAATAAATTCACTGTGTTTGTACCTCACATGGACGGATGTTTTGTGTATTTTTTCACTTTTAAACATCAAATTATTGTGTCCAAATCAAAGTCCAATCATGGAAAAATGTTTTTGTATTTGTAATTTATAAAAAAAATCATCAATATGAGGCAGGGGTACCTATTCTTGATTGTGGTCTTATTATACTTTCCTATAATCAATACAGAGTCACATATATCCATATTTATTATAAAAAAAGTACAAGATCATCCCAAGTTGATTCACTTGGGAGAATGAATCCCTATTCAAGGTTATCCAAGAATAACTTCTTTAATTCCTCTAACAAAATCAGGATCATTCTACATAGATTATTTGAAGTAGGTGTAACACCAGGTATGGGTTCTACTGAAAACTCAACTTCATGGTTTGTATTAGTACAATGAAATTATTCATGAAAAAAATAGACAAACCACAATATAATTGGTATATCATCATTGTTGATTTTCTCCTTAAACATATGAGATAAAAACCATATTCGAATAGGAATCAATACCCCTAAAGTGGATTCAATTTCCATTAAAATTTAAAGCATATCATCCCAATGATTTACAACCATAGGATGGTATGAAATATCAAAAATGAATTCCATTTATTAGTAATTTATTTTGGAATTATGTAAGTAAATCCAATACATTCCGATTATAATATCCAATTCAACTAGAGGAAGATTAATTATATTTTCAGGATCATGTTCTCATAATCATTAATTAGATATGAATCAAATAATTGAGATGTGATCGTCATAAAATTAGAGTTTTTCACCACTAATCAAATATTTAATCATTTGTGTCGAATTATTATACCCTTAGTAAACCCTTCATATAATAATATTTGGTAGATCCAAAATCAAATATGAAAATAGAAGTTCTAGAGTAGATGGAATGTGTTCCTCTCACCACTTCGTTGTTGTATCCCACATAAAAAATATTGATCGTATGAGATTCATCTTTTTTATATGGGTTTAATATTTTTTTGACATTTTTCTTCATCATTGAACTTAATATTTTGGAACTAGTTAGAAAAATTCCCATAATTCTTTCATTTTAAACACTATAGTATGTGTGGTTTATTCTATGGTAATTTAGCTCCATCATTAGTTATGTTTTTCCATCACCTCAGCATTCAATTTCCAGGTGAGCTTCCATTATCCAATAAAATTATTTACTTTTCCTATTAAAATATTTTCCTCTATGTCTCATTCACAATTCAAACATCATGGGATGGTTATCTTCTTCCCGCCATGTTTTTTATTATTATAATTTCCTTTGAATTACATCTTTATTTAATAATCAAAACCATTATATTATTGGGTACCTCTAATATCTATTTCTAAATTAGTATCACATTGAATATTTTATTCATAACTATTGATGTAAATTATGGATAAAACCCTTTTGAGACTTTGTTCTAAGCCACTGGAGAATCGATCTATTTTACTTTTTGTTTCGATGGTAATAATAGAATCAAACCTCATGAGTTTTGTAAACATAACATGATATATACTAATGGATTGATCATCCTTATTTAACTCAAGAATTACCTTCTCTATTTTCTGATTAATTATATAAGGAAATTACTTGTTGAAAAACAAACTTATCAATTCATACCACCCTATTGTGTAAAGTTTTTCCAATTTCCCTATGTTCTTTACAAAATTTCACCATTAATATTCTTCACCTTTCAAATTATAAAAATCTAAAATGAAAAATTTATTCTCAAAACACTTGAGAATGTAAAATATATTTTCAATAGTACAAACTTATTTCTTAAAAACTAGTGGATTTGCAAACCCACTAAAAAAATGTTAATATTTTCTCATGAAGTACTTAATAAATCGCTGTCCCATTATTTCCTCTTCTTGAAACTCAGTATGATTCATGTATTAAAAAGTTGTGTAATCATATAAATTATATTTTTCATTCCATATCCCATAATATTTTGTTATAAGTAAGGAAAATCCTTTTATTTTTCATGACATTCAGCATTAACAAAACTCTTTCGGGTTCAATCCATTGAATAAAACAAAAAATAATAGTTTAAGCAATAATATTCATAGTGGGAAACGACATAATAATTAAAAATAATGTGTATTATATATAAATTGGGACACCTTATTTTTAATATAGACATATTCTGTTTAACCTAGGTTATCCATGATCATAATCTATTAAATGCTTTTATGATGGTTTACAAATAAAATGTCAATTAACTAAAGAATAACCCCTAAGTGTGTCAAAATAGGTGCATGGTAAGGGAACACTCTCCTAAAACCAAAATGATATCTAAGATATACTCAAAAAAAATTAGGGTTATTTACCCAAAATTCAAGATCTTAAAAACCAAACTCACTTTATGTATAAAGACAAGGATGTTTTCCTAGGAAAATCACACTCTTTTCTATACTATGTTATACAAAATTCCACTATACATAGGATTATCCGTTGATTTTTAGCTAAATTTTTCTCATCTTTGTTTCTAAATATAAATAAACCTTACTCTAATACCAACTATAGATTCCCATTCTATTCATATATATTTATTATATCTTATTAGATGAATATTCGTTACATTACAATATGATCCATTCCAAAACCAAGAATGATTAGTGTCTTTTAATATTATGAAATATAAAAAATTAGTTCTTAAAAGATCTAAATAATTTTCCAAATAGTTATTCATAACTATAACCCATATTAGAATGATAATACATTAATATTTTATTCTTATCATATATAAAAATAATAATAAAGGGTGATCCCAACTGCTCTATAAGTGTAAAAAAGTGTGATATCAATGATTATTTAAACACTCACTTGTATAATTGGTATGATAACATGATCTTAATCTTTTAAAATCATAACCAGTAATTCGTAGATCATAAACACGAGTCATGGAATAAATCATGGTAGTTCATAAGATGGGAATAATAAATAGATCGAAGAACATGATCCACATGAACATAAAAAAAACATAATATCAAGACATAAAATAGTGGAATAAAGTGTAACAGAATCATAATCCTAAAATGTAATGGATATCCAACAATACATTCATAAAATGTTTGGATTATAACAACATCCCATGTAACTTCTTGGGTATTAGGATAAACTCCCATATACCCTTTTTTAGTCTTGTGATAACCTCTCATATACCCTAATTTTTATGTATTTGGATAATATCTCATGTACCATTTAAAATAATATAACATTAATCACTAAATAATAAATTAAAGGGCTATATAATTCATGTACCACCCATAAAATAATATAAATACATTCATATGTCTACGGAATGATCATACAATATTCATCATAACATAACCCATTAAAAAATAAAATGGGTTTCATTTATATTTCATCATCATAACCATAAACCATCCATAGAAAGAATAAATATGGTTCTATTGGATCATAAAAATAGTAAATCTTATCTAACATCAATGGATGTTCTCATGGATGATAAATTCCTTTAGAAGATCAGTATAATAATTGATAAGGAAAATTCCAACTTAATTTTTAAATTGTAGATTAAAAGATATGAACTTTCCAAATATTAAATAAAACATTTTCATGGAAAAGATCCTTATAATCTTTTAAAAGATGATTTATTTAATTTAGTGGTCACAAATGTGGGAAATTGTATTAATTTTTTGTATGTTGAAATAATGATTCCTTTTATATTTTTAGTAAAAATTTCAAAGTACCTTATTTGAAAAATGAAAAGAATATTCATTTTAAACTAGTTTGAAAAAAGTAAAACATAAGGAAAATATATTTAAAAATATTATAATAAAAATAAAACATTATTGAGAAAATATTTTGAAAACATAGACATGGAAGAATAATGATTTCTGACAGAAGAGATAAATAAATTTGATTGTCCTTAAAATTGTTATTTTGGTCTATTTAGAACATAATGTGAGTAAAATGAAATTAAAACATTTATTATCAAAAAATAATCATAATAAAATAAAAAAATTAGATTCCAAATAGATATGTCCAAAAATATAATCATTATAAACATAATCATGAATAATCTCAACAAATAATGAGATTGTAATATACAACTCTTACATCAAGTTCTAATTGCTTCAAAATCACTCCATACCCGTGTATAATAAATTTAAATTTTTTATAATTCAATATAAAAACCATTTTCATACTTATAATATAATAAATTATCCACTTATAATATTTCAAACAATTATTATTATTAATTATTTACTAAGATTGTTCTTTCCATGTGGTAATGACTTCATTTTTCCAAGAAGTTTTAGTTATTTGGTTATGGTCCTTTTAATTTCATCATGCATATGTCATCTACAAAATTTTAACCATGATATAAATATCATATATCTTCATTATATATTTATTTATATTCATCTATAAAATATATATATAGAAAATAGAATTAGATCATTCCTAGAGATGGTGGTTTGTATGTATGGATAAAAAATGTTTTTGCTTTTCAAAAAATGGAACATAAGAATGTTATATTATAATTCACAATAATATATTCCTTATTATATCATAAATATAATATATATTCATTAAATATATCCTTATTATAATCCATGTAAAGTGAAAATTAAAAACAAATCACTTCTCTTTGGGGTGGTGGTCGTCTAGACATATACATGAGAAAAGTTATCATTTACCAGGGAATATGTATGTAAGAAAGAAAATATGATTTTATAATTCATGTAGTAGAATAATTTCATAAATATCATATATATACTATGAACCCAACATAACAACTATCCATAAAATATGGTGATTAAAAATAAATTTTGTCACTATGTGGAGGTGGTAGTCTATATGTATCCACAAGCGATACTTTCACTTCCAATTTATTATATAAATGGGTGGATGATGGTAGTTTCATAATTATAATAACATTTAGATTAATTCAAGATACTGAATTTATTTTTTAGTAATTAATACTACAAATTTATATATGTTACATAGAAATTTAAATTAAAATAGGTAGGGTGAGAAGATTACATATTCGTTTATATTCTTCCTTTAAATACAATTTTGAAGACCTTTGGAATAGTATTTCAAGAATATCCACACCAATAATTATTTAATAGAGAATTATAGAATATAATTTATCTAGGTTTTTTTGATCTAGATATCTCAAAGTGGTGTATAAAAAGGGAGAATGGGTCTCTATTTATAATAAAGGGAAATGAAATTATTGGAATTATAAGAAATATTAAAATATAATTAATTCATTCTCATGAAAAATGATTACAAATATCTAGAGATTAGAATATAAGGATTTAATTTTTAAAATATAATCATCCAATAACTTATATAGGTTTGGGTGTCATATTAAACCATATCTTTTGGTTTAATCCCTTGGATAAATATAAATAATCTTAATCATGGTAATATTTTTTTAATATTAAAGGATTAAAATTTTACTTATAATGTAATAATCGGCTCATAAATGACCAATGGATGACGTTTTTTACACTCTCTCATCCTACTATTCCACTTTTATGATTTTTTATTTATTAAATAATTGAAAAATATATTTTTAACATAAAATACTATTAAGGTCATTTTAAGAACTATTTTAATAATTTGAATTTGAAAAAAACATAAACTAAATAGAATTATAATATAATCCTTTAAAAATTATATAATATGTTACATTAATATACAAATAACATGGATAATTATAAATCACCAAAAATAAATTTTATAGTTCTCAACAAAATTTCCATGATGTTTTCTACTTCTTCCACAAACACTGTATCACCATTGTGTATGCATATAATGTATTTATTTCTTCACTAAAATATAAAAAAAATTCCATGATAAAAACTAATTTATATTTTAAATAAACATTTATAACTGAACATATCCTCTTTTAATCCTTATGTAAAATTTTAAGATATTAAATTTAAAAGAGTGACATTTTGGAATATTCATTACTTAAAATAATATAGATTTCATTATCAAGGTGAAATAGAACCATTATTCCATATATTTTAATTTGGGGTGAATATGGTCAAATAAATTATATTAGATAAAATAAAATAACGTTTTGGGTTTATTTTATGACCTTACCTTATATTTTTATCCATGTTTTACCCATTTAACCATTACCAAGTTGAAAAATATTTACCATGATTATTATTCATAATAACCAAAGCTAAAAGGGACATATTTACAAGATTTGAACCTACTTATTCCACATATAGTATCAATTTTTTAATATTTAATCTCTATAAGGTGAAAAATTCAATTTTAAGAAAATGTATACTACTAAATGAAAAAATAGTTTTTAGAATTTTTTTTAAAAGTGTAAATATTAAAATATATCAAATCATGAATAGTAATGATTAAAATGGAATTAATTATATTATTATAGATCAAAATGGATCATATTTCACTTTAAAACCAAACCTAAAATATAATTGGTGTCACGAACCATCCCAGATACCTAGGTACCATGATAAACAAACCAGTCCTAACATAGCCTTAAGGGCATTCTAGATACTCATGAGTTGGAGACAAGCACCTGGAATCAACCAACATAAAAGAATGAAAAAAAATCACAAACACAAAGGATGTGAGAGATACCAGTCATTATCCCCAATACAAAACTACATAGGGAAAACTATACCATAATTTAAACATGTATAAACAACCTAAAGTACAACAACAATGTTCCAGAAAATAGGATAACCACTCAAGTTAATCAAACACAAAAACTTAATCCCAAATATCAATAGTAACTACCACTTCTAATAAGTGATTTCCCCTTGTTCAAACCTTGGAGGGGGAAATATACAAACACACAAAGACACATGTGGTGTGTGCACTAAAATTCTACTAGGGTCTCAGTATGGATTACAAAATGAGATGCCAACATAATTAACCAGATATAACATTCAATTTTAAATAAACATACTTGGAATTTATAAGAAAATATTACAAAAAAATCAAGTTTTACATCTCAAATGAATGAAATAGTTTAAACAAATGGATTAAAAAAACTTATATAAAACATTTTACATTAATTCTTAAGGAATGTGTAAAATAGCTTAAAAATGGAATATATTTCAAAAAATTAACAATGAGAAACATGTTCATCTTTCAAGAAGAATGATAGTTCCTAGTTATGGGACCATGACACACTCATATGATGATAATAGCCATGTGAACACACATCCCTCTAAAACTAGCTAAAGAATGCCAAACAATATCCCACTAGGGATTAGAACAGCCGTTAAGTTTATGTTAGAGTTGCAAAGAGTCAATCCATTATTAGGGAGATTCCAACCTAGCATGTTGGTCCCAAATAACTCACTAACTATATAATATATTCTATGTTCAAATAGAAATCAATAATGGAAAATTTGTTTCAAAACATTTTAAAATACAATTCAACCCATTTCCCATTTAAATAAACTAATTTTATTTTCAAATACAAAACTACAATTTAATCAAATCATTAATTATTCTAGGATAAAATAAATGGTTTTCTATCAGAAAAAATTAATCCATTTTTCTCAAATAATAATTTCAAATCAATTTCAAAAATCAATTACACAATTTAAATTTCCACAATTTTCCATCAAATATAAATCACCCCAAAATGTAGTGGAATTATAGTTTTTCCCAATTTCATGACAAATATGATTCAAATACCCTATTCAATGTAAATTTTTTTATTTAATTAATAAATTGAAAGAATATAATTTTGAATCAAAAAATTAAATTTCAATCAAGAAATTTAGGATTAATCAAATAGAATATCTTAAATAGAACCACTAACTTCAGGATCTTGTTATCATGAATATAAAATCCTTAAATAGGGAACTATAATGATGAATGTTAGAAACAATGATCTATGAATAAAACAACGATTCAAAATTTAAAAAAAATTATATTAGATACTCCAACAACACAAAAATATAAAAAACCCTTACGAAAAAAGAGAAGAGAGCATAATAGAAGGAAAGTGGAGATAGAACTTACTTTCAAAGGACATAACAAATATTACCTAGATTTGATCCACCTTGGAAGGGGTTTGGAGGAGCCAAAATTTTTCCTTGAGAGCCTTATCAACCCTACAAATCACTATATGGAGAGTTAACACTGATAAGGGGATAAAAGGTGTGTTCATTAATTTTAAATGAAATTATGGATTAATTAGAAGTCTTGTACATGGTTTCTTGTATAGGTCCACACATTTTTTTCAAACCATGAACCCTAAACATGAACCCCTACTTATGGGGTTGCATGGTTCCTAATTTACTGGAACATCGTCTTCTAATATGTGCACTAACCTTGAAACCCCATACTTCCTGGGATTTCATCGTTTGCACTAGTAGGGAACATGGTTTGGGAAAACTGTGTGTCAACCATACATAGCCCAAAATACCTTCAAAATTTTGAAAATATCACTCAAAGAACCCCTAAATAATACCCAAATAGAGTATAATCAATCGAGGGGTTTTGGAGTAACTAATAATAGTAACATAATGTTACAACCTCCCCACCATATAAATATTTGTCCCTAGAAATCCTGTTATAATGCTTTCATTTCAAAAAGATGAGGTAACTATTCTCTCATAAGTGACTCACTCTCCTAAGTCTCATGAGTATTAGAACCATGATTCCATAGCACTTGAATGAAAGGTATCATTCTATCATAAATTATCATGATTTCATAATCAACTATCATTACCGGATGTTCATTTATAGATAAATAGGGTCCAATATCAAGATCACTCTAACTTAGAACATGATATGGATCAGAAAGATACCTTTGTAGATAAGATACAATAAACAAAAAATGTATTGATGTCGAATATGGTGGACATTCTAAATGGTAAGAAATGTACCCCGACTTTTAAAAAACCGAAAAAGATCTAATAAAATGGGGAGAAATATTCCCTTACCTCACAAACTGTAGATAACCCAACCAAGGTGAAACTTCAAGAACACCTAGTAACCAACTGAAGCATACAATGTTGGGTGATGATAATCAGCATAATATTTATACTAACGTTGTGTCATCAGAATTCTCTAAAAAAACAAATAAATATTTTTTTCATCTCTTGAACCAATCTTACACCAACAAGGGAACATTCATTGATCTCCATCCAACAAAACAATTATATATCTGGCCATATAAGACCTCAAAAGGAGTTATTCTGATGGAGAACTGGTCACTATTGTAATAAGTAAACTCAACCAGCCCAATATGTTCATTCCAAGCCCCCTAAAATTCAATAATGTAGGCTCAAATTGTATTCTCAAGAATCAGAATATCTCTTTTTGTCTATAAATTCAACAATGGATGATATTCCATATTCAAGAAAATCGGATATCCCAATGCCTCATCAAGTCCTCTCCAAAAGATAGTTTTAAACTAGGGTTCTCTAGAAGAGATAATATCACATGTAACTCCATGAAAATGAACAATATCTTTCACATAGATATTTTAAACTATTTAACATTTCTTGAATAAAAAATGGAGTAAAGTGTTTCAATTTAGTGAGCCTATTGATCACAACCCATATCACATTATTCATTATCTAAGTACAGGAAAAACCAACCACAAATTTTGTTGAGATCTAATCTCACATCCATGTTGGGACTAGTAGTGGTTGAGAAAAACCCAAAGGTTTTGGGTTTTCATCCTTGACATGTTTTCATGTATAATAATGATATAAAAATTCAGAAATTCCATGTCTTGTTTCTATCCACCATAATATATGCATCATTTAATAGAAAATATCCATGGTTCCAATGAGAACTTCTCACTAGGAATTATGAAAATCCCCCTTCACAAATTTCTGGACCAATTAAGATACCACAAAACAATTCTGATAACATAGAATGCCCTCAATTGAGAAAGGCCAGTCAAAAATGCTCTCTCCACCATAAAGAGAGTATCTGATTTACAGAACTCATCATTAAGATGATTTTCTTAAAGAATATTCTCAAGAAGAGTGGATGTTAGCTCAATAATGGCCAAAGTAACCAAATTACCTAATTCCCAAAATCATATATGCAACTATGAAAAAAAATATCCATCAAGCTTCACTCTATTGATGATTCTTTCATGACTTTCTTTGGAAGTTTCCTGCTCAAAGAATCTTTGATGAAATTCCCTTTCCATAGGGTATTGGTGATGTCAAAATCAAAATCACTGTACATATTCCACCCAATTCCTTTGAGGTAGAGTCAAATATTTTTAAGATAATATATAACTAAAGATCTTGTGTTCAAAAAACATAGTAATCCTTTATTTAAAAAGGTAATGTCGCTAAATCTTAAGTGTGTTCATCACAACTACAAGATCAAGATCAAAGGTTGGGTAATTCTTCTCATGTGGCCTAAGCTGTCAAGATTCATATGTAATGACATGATCAACCTTTATTATAACACAACACAAACCTAATCCTGATAAATCATAGAAGACTGCATAGCCCAACCCAAACTCTGTAAGAGTCAACATCAGTGTAGTATTCAAAAGACTTTTCAGCTTAACAAAATAAATTTTAAAATTATTATCCCAATGAAAACATTACTCCATTTTGAGTTAGAGTAGTGATCAAAGAAGACATATTTGATAAGTCCATTAAAAATCGGTGATAATATCCTATTAAACCAATGAAGGACTAAATCTCAAAAACATTACATTTTTCTCTCATTTCATAACAACCTTTACCTTCTCAACATCAATTGATATAACATTTTTGACACAATGTGTCCCATGAAATTCCCTTCCCACAACATAGAAATCACATTTCAATAGATTGGCATAAATTTGGTGACTGCTCGAAAATTCTAATACCACTCTCAGATGAAAAACATGATCCTCCTCAGGCTTAGAGTATAGAAGGATGTCATCCACATAGACTACAATGGACATATGAAGATACTCTTAGAATATCTTGTTCATTAAATCCATAAAAACTAATTGATCATTGGTTAGACCCAATGGAATGACAGGGTATTCATAATAGTTATAGCTACTCTAAAAGCATATTTTTGGAATGTTAGATTCCTTTACTCTCAACTAATGGTAATCATATCGACGATAAATCTTATAGAAACAAATTTCCCCTTTTAACAAATAAAGAAAATCATTGATCTGTGGAAATGGATATTTTTTTATATTTCCACTCTATTGAGTTTTTAGTATTTAGGAAAAATGTTAAGGGACCCATAATATTTCTTATCAAAGGGAATCAGTGACATCCATGGTGACACATTGAGGAATATAAATATTTTTTTTAATTTATCATAAAATTATGTTTTAAACTCTTTCATTTCAGATAGTTTCAGGCTATATGAATGAATATATACAAGTTGAGTACCAGAAACTAAGTCAATAGAAAAATCTACCTCCCTTACCAATGGAAAACTGGAAAATTTAGGAGGAAAAAATTAGGAAACTCAACAAAAGCTGGAGAGATATAACTTATCAAAAATTATCTCTCTAGATCAAAATAGAAATTTGATATTACTTTCCTAAACTCTGGATAAGAAGTTCTATCTCTACTTGACCTATAGTCCCATTCTCATTGAATGATATGGAACACCATACTTGGATGGTAAGTGAGACCCGATAAAGATAACAATCAGTCAAAGATTTATTGGTAATCAGTCAACCAATCCCTAAAATGACATCAAGAAGATTTATGTCAAGAATCAGAAAAGTTCTGTCATGATTTAAATCTAATAATGAGAAAAGACATACAGAACTATAGAGACCCTACTATCTCTTCATTCCAACATGTGTAGTAATAACCATCACATAAGATAAAATATCTATATAAATAATAATAATATTCATAATATGGGTTTAGATAAATGAATGGGATGCACCGGTATCAAACAAAGAAACCACTAATGAGAAACTTATAGTGATAGTACCATTCACAGTTTCTAGACCCATATCTTCTTCCTCTGGAGACTCTCCTACTGCATGAAGAAGATTCATTCTAGATTCTATTATCTAGTAGCCCTTTTTTATGAATCATATTATTTCACCATAGTTTTAGTATGCTTTGATGATCCTATGACACTACGCATTATGGAATAGACATGTTATAACTTCAAATAGTGATCTGAGCATCTTCATGAACCATATATTCTTTGTTCCTAAGTGAAAACCCATTTCAAGTTACCAAGTTTATCACACTGTAAGAAAATCGAAGTACCTCCTCCAGTCACTACAGTAGGTGTAGAAAAAACACTACTGTTATGAAACACCATGAGAATAATCATGTTTTATCTTCCCTTTAAAAGAATTCAGAGACCCACCACATGTATAAAAAGAAGCTCTCATTGACCCTTCCTTACTAGCTAGGTCCATTTACACCATATACACCCAATCCATCACATCATCATAAGAAGGAATATTTTTAATGAAAACATAAGAAAAAATTATCAGATATAATTCCCATCATGAACCATTGATCCTTAATCATTTCATTAATTAAAATATCATGTTAAAACAGAACAAGATCTCTAAAACTAATTTCATATTCTATAATAGACTTATAAAACATCATGATTTTGAATAAATCTACAACCTTATCTAAAACCATTGAATCTGGATAGACTTGGTCGTTGAAAATAACTTTGAATTATTTCAACTATAATATCTCGTGAATCTTGGTCATCACCTTCATGTCCCACCATCTCATTCTAGGTCCCTCTATCCTTAAGGTAGTACATTTCACCATGATTTCATCCGGAGTCTACAAGAACCCAAAAATAATCTTCATATATCTTATCCAATCCTCCACATTTTATGGATAATTTGATCCTTGGAACAATGAAGGATTCTGGAAAAGAAAATCATGAACACGATTCAATAAAACAACCCTTTGTGGTTCCACAGCAGAATCCTTAATCAAAATGGATTGAGGTTCCAATCCAATAGATTGGAAATCATTCATGATAACCTCAACCAGATTCTGGTCCACCAGAGGATTAACTCATTGAAGTTCATCTGGTTCTTCCTACTAGATCTGATTTTCATGTCCTCATAGAGGTATGATGCTACCCCACATCAACATAAAACATTGAAGACAACATGAATGTTACACAATACAACTCTCAATAAGATGAATAGGTAAAATTTATCCCAATAGACTGAAAACCAAGATTTCAATTTCAATATATCCAACTAAAAATTTGGGAAAATACTATAACTAAACCTCAAGAAATAATTTCTAAACTACCCCTAGTTACATAAGGATCATCATAATGAGAGTTTTCTAGACACTCAATCGCAACTACTGGCTAACTCTTAATATGATTAGTCAAAATGCATACTAACATCAATGATAAATGCCTAACATGAACCTTTGATACCACTATGTCATTAACCATCCCGGATACCTGGGTACCCTAATAACCAAGATGGTCCTGACATAACCCGAAGGGCGTTCCCGATCCCCATGAGATAGGGACAAACAATTGACAAAAAACAATATAAAAGTCAGAATAAATTTTCTACAAACAAAATAAATGAAATATATTCAAGTTAGTATGAAAAAAAATAAAACTCCATAGTGGGAACTATACTAGAATTAAAATTTTTATAAAGAACCCAATGTAAAACCCCAAAGTACCAAAAAAAATAGGATATCCACCCACATCCCAATGGACACACGAACTCAATCCCATAGACCAACATGAACTATCACCTCCAAGTGGTGTTGTCCCCTTACTTGAACCTAATAGGAGGAAATCTAAAAACACAAAAAAGAATAGAAAAGGTGTGATCTAAAATCCAAGTTGAGTCTCACCAATTATTCCATAATAATATTCCAACAAAATTAACTAGATAAAATGTTCAATTTTAAATAAGTATAACTTGAATTTCTAATATCATTTGTAAAAAATATTTTTTTATATCTCAAATGATAGAAAAACATTAAACAAATTGATTAATAAACTTATCATATAAAATAGTTTATATAAATTCAAAATTCATGTGAAAAATAGTTAAAAATAATGGAATGTATTTCAAAAAATTAACAACGAACAACATCATTATCTGCGAATAGGTATGATAGTTCTATTTTATGGGATCCCCACTCCCTCATATGATGCTAATAGAAATGGGAACACACATCCTTATAAAACAAGCCAAATAAGACAACCAATCTTTCTATTGGAGATAATATATTCCTAAAATTTTATGTTAGATTTTTAAAGCATCAATCCATTTCTAAGGAAATTCTAAACTAGAATATTTTTCCCAAATAACTCACTTTATACCTATGATTTCATGGGAACAAACAAAAATGAATAGTGGAAATTTATTTAAAAAAAGTTTAAAATAAAATCCAACCCATTTCCCATTTCAATATTCCAATTTCAATTTAAAACATCAAAGTGATTTTTAATCAAATCATTTCTTTTTCCAGGATAAAACCAATGAGTTTATACAAAAAAAATAAATTAATTTTCCACAAATAAAAATTTGAAATCAATCTAAGAAATAAAAATCAAAATTCAATTTCATAGTTCAATTTCATAATTTAAATTCTAAAATTTAAATTTAAATAATTTTCCATCAAATAAAATCACACCATAATTCAGTAGAATTAGGAGTTTTCACCAATTTCATTCCAAAACTAATTCAATTCCCCAATTTAGTAGAAATAGAGTTTTTAAAAAATCAATTGAAAAAAATTAAATATAAATCTATAAATTTGGTGATAATAAAATGGGAAATCTTTAATGGAACCACCTAACTCGAGATCATTGGATCACAAATCACAAATCACTTAATGGGAAAATCAGACAAAGAACATTGGTAATGATGATTCAGAATCAGATCTAGATTAAAGATATAAAAAACTTATTTTATATCCTCCAATAATATAGATATCAAAAAACCCCTAATAAAGATAGTATAATAGTGGGGGAGAAGGAATAGATAAAGGAAACATGTAGGGAAAGGACCAAACGAAGATCAACTATCTTTGATCCACATTGAAAGTGGTTTGGAGGATCCAAAATTGGTCCTTGAGATCCATCTAAACAAAAAAGTCATAATGGAGAGAGTTACGACCAAGTGGGGGGAGTGGGATTTGGAAATTTTAAGTGAATTTAGAGATTAATTAAAATTCGTTCATATGGTATCCTACGTAGGGATGTATGGTCTGTCAAACTGTGTTCCTTATCCATGTACCCCTACTAATGGGGTTTCACAGTTTCTCTTGGTTAGGTGCTTAGTTATCCAAACCATTCAACAAAAATACAAATTCACATTGCTTGGGTTTGCACTAATAGGTTTCACAATTTGGGAAAACTGTGCTCCAACCAAGAATATCCCAAAGGCCCTTCCCAAATTCAAAAATTTCACTTGAATCATCCCAAAAAAAGACCCAACCAAAGAATGATCAAAAGTGGTATAGATATTTACCTTAAGATAGTAATATGACATTATAATAGGACCTTTAAATTAACTTATTTAATGAAAATAAATTATATTATTTGAAAAATATAACATTCTAAATGATTCACTTAAAATTGACCATTTTAGAAAAATCTAAAAAATTTATTCTAAGATAATTTTGACATTCTGATATAAAAAATTAATTATATTTTTTAAAGTACATTATAGTTATTTTATGAAATTAATTTTACTCTTTTCTCATAAAAAATATATATAATGAATTTTTAAGAAAAAAAAGTATTTAATGATTAAAAATTGAGTACTTTTTTATCATTATATTTTCTTAATATAAAACATTTATATATAATTTTTAAAATGATATTATTCTTATTAAATCTAAAACTTTAATTTTAGGTTATTATTGTATACTATATTATAGTTCATTTGGGATCAAGGTTGTGTGTATCGCATGCTATCAAAAAAATAAATCTATTTCATTAGAAATATATACTAAAATCTCAAGGTGTTACAATAATTTCCAATGAAAATAATTCGCAATGGTCATCATGACCAATATTCATCATAACCAATGGTCATATAGAGAGTTGATAATAATGGCCAATGCCCATGAAGATCATTGATCATAATAACCATATTTACATTCTAAAAATTTATTAAAACCAATCCCTTAAATAATAATTTTCATTTTTAAGTCCTTCAATATGTTGATTTTTTTATATTATTCTTATAATTATTAAAAACTTTATTTGATATTATGACCAAATAATAACATACTTTAAAATTTAATTGTTTATTTTTTTCCAATTTTTCATTATTATTTATATCATTATTATTAATTTTTTACCATTTATTTTTAATGCATTACATTGTAATTTTTTTTAATTTCATAGTATCGTTTTCTTCGGTGTTTCATTCTATCCCCTTAAATAATTTCTCCCTTGTAATTTCGACCACACCAAAAAATAAATTGAGGTAATTTTCCTTCATCTTGTCTCTAGGATTCTGGGTTTCTTTTTTAGACTTATGATTTCTCCACCAGTAATTCATGAGTTGGGTTCTCTTGTTCTACAACACATGTTCCCTTCCAGCTAAATATTGATTTCTTATTATTTATATAGAATGTTAGGTCCCAATTAAAAACGAATAATTTTGATTATAGGTATTGGGTTTGATATATAATTTCATAATAGGGACTTATGGAAGACGTTGTGGGCATTAGAAATGTTTAGAGGTTCTGTTAACCAAAAGAAAACTTCTCCAACATTATCTAGAATAAAAATTTATATTATGTCCATATGAATCACTTTCCACTTAATTCTAAATCTTATGACTCGTTTTCATTGTGATATTTCAAGGAATAAATTATCCCTAACTTTAAATTCTATCTCCATTATTTCAATTTCAATACAACTATTCTATCTACTTTATGCATCCTTGATATGATTCTGGATCAGAAATGTCTTCTATATAATATCTCTCACTTTGTCTATTCCCACTAATTTTTTCCCCAATATCATCCAAAAAATTTAGATTTCTAAATATTTTCCCATTTAGTTATTACTAAGAATCCATTTGAATACATGAGTGGAAACTATCATAATAGGAGTATTAAATTTGTGGAATATATGATTAAAGACCCGAAACATTGATGTAATTTTTTTAAAAATAAATTAAATTTTACAAGTCTGTGAAATTTGATGGTGCATGATTCCAAGTCCCGGAGTCCCCGAAATAAATTTCAGAACTTTTGTTCAGGTATATTCAGTAAATATGTGAGAGGGATTTTTCTAAATTTTGAACCGGTGCTAGGAATTAAAATCAGAGGGCACCGTTGAACTCATCGTGCCGGTATTCGCTTAAAAAGACTTTCACCTCAACGAAATTTTGTCAAGGGTGAAAGATAAATTTTGGTTTTTTTGTGGAAATAATAAAATAAAATAAACACACATTTTATTTTATTTTGTTCTAACCACACTCCTTGTGGAAGTTGAAAAGTGGGGACCACCATACCTTAACCTCCCATGAGAGGTTATGGTGGGGGGGGGGGGGCACCCGAGGTCTAAACCACTTCAACTCACACATTAATGTAGAGGATCCTCTTGAGCTTCCTCCAAAATAATTGTTCCAACCCTCCTTAATTAATTGTGCAAAACATTTGTATCATCCAATTTGAATTTTATGCCAACACAACCCATTTATTGTTTCCAATTAATTAAGCCAACATTGATTACCAAAAAAATAAATATGTAAACATATTTTACTTGGTTTTCTATTCAATTTAATGAAAAGTATTGGAAAAGTAGATTGGTAGAACTTGGGACAAAGCTCTCCAATGAAGAACGGTCCACCAATGAAGAACACAAACCTCCTTCAAACTTCTTCCTTGAAAATTTTTCCGACGTGGGATGTCCTCATCTACGAAAAATCGACTACCGTAGTACCTTCTTACGCCAACATCATCAACTGAATGAGGTAGGAGGTTTATTGGCATGATAATATTTTTCCCATATTTTCAACTTGTATTATTTTGTTGTTTAGGAATGAAACATTGCGGGAAGTTGTTAGCTTGACATTCTACTTTACTATTGAGCCATATGCAACCACACTAACGTGGTGGGCATGGGCCAAACCAACATGGCCCGACCCTTCTGAAAATCTTGTAGAGTTTTTGGTGATGTTGAAGGATGGAAACCATAAATGGTTTGGGCATGAGAATGGAGGTTGACACTGCCACCAACCGCGTCAAAGGCGATGGCGTAACAGCATCACCCCGTAGTCCCCGCCACCACCCTGCGGCCTCTGTGTCGACCGCGGCCCCTGCCGCCACCCCGCGGCCTCCACGTCGATCATGAACACTACCTCCGCTATGCGGCCTCTGCATAGACCACTGCACCTATCATCATCTGCGGCTGAGGCGCTACCCTGCGGCCGGCCGAGCCGCCCCCCGCGGCCGGACTGTCGCCCCATGGCCGGTCCGCCGAATCATGGTCGGAACTCTGACCTGCGGTCGATCCGTGCCCTCACAGCCGGTCGGCCACCCTCACGGATGGTCTACACCCTCCCGGACGGTCTGCGCCCTCACGGTACCAGTGGCCAATCTACGCCCTTGCGATACCCTATGGGCCAGGTCGGTTCGACCGGGTCTGACCGAACCTAGGCCCATTACAGCCCAACTACTTCTTTTGTCCATAACTTCGCCAACAGACGTCTGTTTGACAAACCAACAGCAGATCTGGAAATATTGGATTGTGATGGTCCCTTTGAGTATACCCCATTAGAGTTTTGGATTAATATGGGGAACAATCAGTTTGGATCGAGCATGAATAAAACTGGGCCCCTAGGACTAAAAGGTTAATAAATCAGAGACCGAGCATCTAATTGACAGGCCGTCTATTACGTTGAGACCCCTATGTCATGGGGGACCTTTGAGATAATTTTTTGTGGGATGTCGTGTCAGTTGGAGTATCGAACATTATCTTGTGGATCAGATCCTCTCGGAGACGAGCGAGCATAGTGCAAGAACCCAGTGGCTAGCTGAGACTTGACGACTACTGACCATTTTGACTCAGAGTGACTCGACAGGTCTAGTGGGGAGCACCTTGGTGATGTGGCAGACCCACTGTGGGGGTACTTTGGTGATGCGGCAGACCCACATTGGGGAGCACCTTGGTGACGTGGAAGACCCAAGGTATTCGACAGGAGGAGTACCACAACAGTCTAAGGTTAGTGGAAAGCACCTCTATGTGACGCTATGGGCCCACTGTACTTGATAGAGGAGGATTTCTCCAGTATCCAAGGTGTTCGACGTTGTGACAGAGAATGATACTTGATATTCCCTAGAATAAATCCTGGTGTGAGGTGAGTTAGTAACTCAATGTTTTCCCTCATTATTGAGATGGATTACTTGATAACAGATGTATATGCATGGGAATATACTTAAGTAATGTTATCTGTTGATTTCATACATTTTTATCTATCTTTGATTGATTTTGTGAGACCTAGAGGGTCTCGGGGTCCCTTCTGATTATCGTCATACTCACCCCTATATGGGCTATACCCGCACCTTGTTGTGTTGGATATAGATGATGAACAACGTTGACTGAGATGAGTGTACCAAGACTGGACAGAACCTAGAGGTGGACCATATGGTGTGTCGATAAATAGAAAATATGTTTTGGCGTGGAGTGATGAGAAGGTTATCGATACCTACCCTTCAGGTAGGAAACTTGGAGGATGATCCCGTAGATGTCATTCTCTTTCTTCAGTTGTATTACATTTCAGTTGAACATGTATTTTCCAGTTGGGCTTGTATTCTGGATCCTTTTTACATACTATACCTACTTGTTTATTATACATTTTTCTAGCATTTGTTTCTTGTTGTCTGTTTGTTTGTCTGTTTTTATAGGTTATAAAGGCAATGCCTTCCCAGTTCTAGGGAATACGCTTTTGGTTCCAGTCGCGAGCCCCTATCCTATAGAAGGTGGGCTTGGGGTAGTTACGGCATGGGCCCCGAGGGATGGGTCATGAAAAATTGTTATCAGAGGAGTTGTTTCTACCATAGAACATAGGAATCTGATCTTTCTTTTCTATAAAGAAATGGTGTTAAGGGTAATGAGTGCAGTTTTTAGTTCAGGGAGTCTTGTGTTGGTGCGGTGGCTGACATATCCATACACCAGGACCATGACTTCTAATTTCCAGCTCAGTGCACGAAAATACAGATTGCGTGTGTGTTTCCAAGAGTTTTTATTGTTATCTATTGAGTCAAATCACTAGATATAACTTATTAACCATTGCACACATATTTCTTTTCAAGATTCCTCCATGAAGACAGCCATATAGAGTTCAAGTGTTGTATGCACTGATAGCCCATAGAGCGATGAGGCCTCGGTGCATGGCCCTTTTCTAGTAGAGGAACCAGTGGAGGCATCGGTGGTACTACTCCCCATTGGTCCACCGATGCCACCAGCCCCAGCCGCAGATGGTGCTTGCCACTTGAGCACGTTTTACAAGTTCCAACGTCAGAGGCCACCTAGGTTCAGGGGAGAGACGGACCCGCAGGAGTCTAGGGATTGGTTGGAGGTTGTAGTGAGAGTCTTCTGACTGGTAGGGACACTAACTGATTTCATGGTGATCCTTGACACTTTCCTTCTACAGGCAGCTGTAGGTAGATGGTGGAGCTTGATTCTTTTAGTTTACGATGAGGTGACTCTTCTCTGGGAAGACTTCAAGAGCCTGCTTCGGGGAGATTTTATCCAGCGACTATTCGTACAGTACGCATACACAAGCTTCTTCATCTGTAGCAGGGTAGAATGATTGTAGCTCAGTACTCAGCGAGGTTCACTAACCTCTCACATTACTACACCGATATGGTGCATGACCCATTCTTCAGGGCCCGGACCTTTGAGAAGGGGCTCAGGCCGGAGATCTGGGCCTCGATGATCTCACTCAGCATCCCGACACAAGCGGGGGTGTTAGAGAGATCCCTCTTCTTGGAGAGTATCCTTACACAGAAGTCACCAGTAGTGAGATTCACTACTAGTCACCACGTTGTGGAGTATTCTACAGCTGGAAGCAAATAATCATCATAGAGGAACAAGAGGACTAGACCTACAGGTGGACGACCGCATGACCCAAGATCTGTTGTGCGGGGCACCCAAGGCGAATCCAGTTATTCCAGGAGCAGGAAGTGTTTCTCATGCGATGGTCAGGGTCACATGGCTCGTGACTATCCAACACGTTGTATGGATGATCGACATACGGTCGAGGGACCATCCAGGAAGATATAGAGGTTCGATCGAGGTGGTCTGCAGGGAGATAGCAGACGTGGTAGAGGATCTGGTCGTGTAGCCAGTGGTGGGAGATGATTCGAGATATTACCGCCACCACCACCAGGAGGTCCACCCCAAATGTAGGGAGTAGGTGGAAAGGGGTGAACTCTGCTCTAGGAAGCTGAGGCTTATGATCATGGTGCTCCAAAGATGATTCGAGGTATGATATGTGTCTACTCCACCATAGCTGTAGTACTTATAGACACATGTTCTTTTGATTCTTCCATTGTAACTACCATCTTTCGGAGTTCAGAGATTCTGACGGAGCCGTTTGTTCGATCCTTATATCTAGAGACTCCTATAGGATAGGATTCAGTGATTACACACTTGTGCTGGTAGTGAAAGCTTACTCTATATGGAGAGAGCATTGGTTGGGATCTTGTTGTAGTGGCTTCAAGGCCTTACGACATCATCTTGGGTATAGACTGGTTATATACAGTCCATTCACATATTGATTATACAAGGTGAAAATGTGGTGTGTTTTCAAGGATGGGACCAGGTTTACCTTCACCGTCATGAAGGGAGCCTGTACAATGCATGATGGACTTAGACGGAGGAGAGTGCATCTGATCACTCATCAGTTGGCTAGCCTTACCCTCGGAGCTGTTATTGTGGATAGTATGAGCAATCCTGTAGTGGTGGACTAGTACGCAGATTTCTTCCCTGATGATGTATTGGGTATAACTCCCCGTAGATAGGTAGACAGTATATTGACTTGTACCCTGGGGCGACACTGATATCTACAGCAGTGTTTTGGATGGTTATCGTGGAGCTTCGGGAGCTGTAGGTACTGCTAGAGGACCTAAAGGGGAAGGGATTCATTCGGCCCAGTGTTTCTCCCTGGGCAGCTTCGAATTTTTTCGCCAAGATGGAAGATGAGTGCTTGATATTTTGTGTCTACAATCAGAGCCTAAAAGAGGTGACCGTGAAGAACAAGGACCCAATCACGAGTATTGATGACCTCTGTGATTAGCTGAAGGGTTAACGGTGGTTCTTGAAGATAGAAGTTATATCAATCTTTCACTATATCAGAGTGGGAGACAAGGATGTACATAATACGATATTTAGATGTCAGTATGGCCATTACGAGCTCTTGGTTATGCCATTCGGTGAAACCAAAACTTCAGCTGTGTTCATGGGACTCATGAATAGGATATTTCAGCCATTCCTTGATATCTTTGTAGTGCTCTTCATAGATGACATTCTGATCTACTAAATTACTGAGGAGAAGAATGTCTTTCATTTGCAGGTAGTACTGGACACACTCCGAGAGCACCGGTTTTATGATAATATATCAAAGTGCCAGTTTTGGATACGAGAGGTTCACTTTCTGGGACATGTCATATCGGAAGCTGGATTTATAGTAGATACATTGAAGATTGAGGCGGTACTTAGTTGGGATCCACCCAAGAGTGTGACAGACGTACGAAGTTTCTTGGGTTTGGCTGGATATTACAAGAGGTTTGTGCCTGACTTCTTTAGAGTTGTAGTACCGATATCTTCCTTGAAAAAGAAGGGGCAACCCTTTTTGTGGTTGGAGAGATTCCCACAGAGTTTTTAGAAGCTGAGGCAGAGGCTGACTTGTGCCCCCATCTTACGGATTCAAGAGGATGGCGTAGGGTATGTAGTTTACTGCGATGCAATAGGGACCAGGCTCAGATGTGTCATGATGTAGGAGAGAGTAGTGATCACATATGGTTCTCAATAGCTGAGATAGCATGAGCAGAACTACGCTACCCATGACCTGGAGTTAGCATCATTGGTCTTCTCCGTGAAGAAGTGGTGGCACTATCTGATTGGGAGAACGCTTTACAGTGTACATTGATCACATGAGTCTAAGGAATATCTTCTCTGAAAAAGACCTGAACCAGAGACAATGACATTAGTTTGAGTTCCTCAAGGACTATGTCATCGAGATTGTCTATAATCCTCGGAAGGGGAACGTTGTATCATATTCAGTCAATAGGAGGTCTGGTATAAAGTTGATAGGTGAGGCGACGGAGAAGCTGGATGGTTTACAGATATCCTTTCTGGATAGAGATAGAGTATCCTTACTATAGTCTCTTACAGTCACTCCCCCACTTCTTCAGCGATTCAGGTTGGTGCAATGTGGGGATGCTAACTGCGAGACACGGCGTGCTCAGATATCAACAGGACAGGCACCTGATTGATTTTCTGAAGTTGGGGAGCACATCATCCTTTTTAGAGGACGTACCATGGTACCAGTGTCACTATTGGAGGAAGTGTTGAGAGAGTTCCACACATCCCCTCTAGTGGTACATCTAGAAGTGGTGAAGATGTACCAGGATCTCTAAAGACATCACTGGTGGTCAGAAATGAAGAAAGAAGTTGTAAATTTTGTCTCTCAACTCCTCACTTGTCAACAAGTGAAGGTAGAGCATCAAGTACCAGCAGGCTTGGTTCAGCCTTTAAAGATCCCAGAGTAGAAGTGGGATGGGATATCCATGGACATCATGACAGGACTTCGATGTACATACAGGGGACATGAATCTATTTGGGTGATCATTACCTGACTCACCAAGTCGCCCCACTTCCTACCGATCAGAGAGTAGGGTTCAGTAAAGAGCTTGGGACACCTATATGTGCAAGAGATTGTGCGGATACATGGAGTACCTTTGACGATTGTCTCCTATTTTAACACACAATTTACTTCTTGGATATAAAAGTGGTTGGAGGAGGCTTTCCGGACACAACTTTGTTTAAGAACCTCCTTCCATCTGCAGATGGATGGTCAGACTGAGCGAACTATTCAGACCCTCAAAGATATGCTCCGCGATTGTGTCCTTGACTTTGGCCACAGTTGGGAGGATCACTTACCTTTGGAGGAGTTTTCATACAATAAAATCTATCACTCCACCATTGGGATGACACCTATCGAGCTGTTTTATGAACGACCTTGCAGATCAAATTTGTGCTAGACTGACCTGGGGGAGTTAGCACTAGTCGGACCAGCTATAGTACGAGCTACCATAGAAAAGGTGCATGTCATCCAGGAGGAGATAAAGACTGCATAGAATAAGCAGACGTCGTATGCCGACAATAGATGGGGACCTCTAGTGTTTTAGGATGGTGACCATGACTTTTTATGGGTCTCACCTCAATGAGGTTTACGGAGATTTGGTTGAGGCGGCAAGTCATCTCCAAGGTTAATCGAACCCTTTCAGGTCCTCAGCAGAGTTGGTGAGGTGTCTTATCACTTAGCTCTTCCAAATTAGTTGCAGTGGGCACACACCATCTTCCATGTATCCCAGTTGAGGAGAAATGTGCATGACCCTTCTCACATTATCATCCATGGTGAGATAGACGTCAACGATGGGGAAACTTTTACGGAGGTTCCAGTAGATATTGAGGATCAATAGAAGTGGGTATTTCGTGGATGGTCAATACCTATGGTGTATGTTCGCTTGGAGCATGAGAACCACCAGGAGAGAACATGGAAATGATAGTCTCAGATGCATGCTCAGTACCCCCACTTTTTTACTTAGTTTGAGTTTTGGATTATAGGGGCATAGAGTCATGAGGTGGGGAGAATGTAAAGACCCAGAATTTCAATGTAATTTTTTTTTAAATAAATGGTAATTTTAAAAGTCTGAAAATTTTGATGGAACATGATTCCAAGGCCAGGAGTGCCGGGAATGAATTTCTGAACTTTTGTTCAGGTACATTCAGTAAATGTGAGAGCGGGTTTTTTCTAACATTTGAACTAGTGCCTAGAATTGAAATCTGAGGGCACTGATTATCTCACAGCACTGGTATTTGCTTATGAAGACTATCACCTCGACGAAAGTTGGTTGAGGGTGAAAGATAAATTTTGGGTTTTTTGTGGAAATAGTAAAATAAAATAAACACAGGTTTTATTTTATTTTTTTGTAACCACCCTCCATATTGATGTTGAGAAGTGGGGACCACTAGACCTTAACCTTCCATGAGAGGTTATCGTTCTAAGGGACACCCAAGGTCTAAACCACTTCAACTAACCCATTAATTTGGAGGATCCTCTTGAGCTTCCTCCAAATTAATTGTGTCAACCCTTTTTAATTAATTGTGCGAACCCTAGGTATCCTAAAATTTGAATTTTATGCCAACACCACCCAATTTTTCCAATTAATTAATCCAACTTTGATTGTAATAAATTTAAATCGATAAACATATTTAATTTGGTTGGATATTCATTTTTTTGAAAATTATTGGAAAAAGAATTTTGGTAGAACAGGGGAGAAAGCTCTCCAAAAAAGAACGCTCCACCAAAGAAGAACATCGAACTCCTTCAACCTTCTTTTTTGTGACTTATTCTGATGTGGGATGTCCTCATATACGACAAATCGACGACCGTATTACCTTCTTGTGCCAAAGTCAACAATCAAACGAGGTAGGGGGTTTATTTTCATGATAAGACTTTTCTCATATTCTTACCTTGGATTCTTTTGTGGTTTGGGAATGAAACGTTTCGGGAAGTTGTACGCTAAACATTCACATTTATTATTTACCCATATGATACACCCAAACGTAGAGGGCATGGGCCAACCCAACATGGCCAGACCCTTCCACAAATCTTGTGGTGTTCTTTGTGATTGTGGAGGATGACAACCATCTAAGGTTGGGGCATGAGAATTTCGGCCAGCGCCACTGCCGACTGCGATGAAGGCGATGGCGCAACAGCGCCGGCCCACGGTCACCGCCGATGCCCCACGGTCTCCATGTCATCCATGGCCACTACTGCCATCCATGGTTCCGCACCACCACGCTGCCGTGGCGCCACCCCGCGGCCGATTTCTTCACCTTCCCGCAGCCGGACCGCCACCTCGTGGCTGGCCGAGTCGCCAGAATGCGGTCGAGGTGCCGCTCCGCAGCTGGGTTGCCGCCTCGTGGCCGGATTTTTGACTCGCAGCCGGAACGCCGACCCGCGGCCGGACCGCAGACCTGTGGCTGGTCCGCATCCTCATGGCTGTTCTGCCGCCCTCGTGACTGGTACATACCATCGTTTCCATTCTTCCACCCTCATACTTGATCCGCACCCTTAAGGTACCATATGGTCAGGATCAGTCCGACGGGGTCGGACCGGACCCGGGCCCACTCCGACCTGATTATTTATTTTGGCCATAACTTTGGCACCTGATGTTCGTTACACAAACCATTAGTGGCTCTATAAATCTTGGAATGTGATTTTCCCATTGAGTATAACTCACTAGATATTTCTATTAAGATGGGAAACATTTGTGTTGGATCGAGCATGAATCTAACTAGGCCCTTAGGACTAAAATGATAATAACTCAAAGATCGGGCATCTGATTGATGCGTCGTCTATTGTGTTGAGACCCCTATAACATGACATAACGTTGAGATACTTCTTTGTGGGACTTCATGGTAGTTTGATTATCAACCAATAACTTGTGGAGAAGATCCTCCTGTAGACAAGAGAGTATTGTTCGGGAACCAAGTGGCTGGCTAAGACTTGATGATTACTGACCTTTTTGACAAAGAGTGACTCGACAGGCTTAGTGGGGAGTGCCTTGGTGATGCGGCAGACCCACAGTAGGGAGGGTCTTGGTGACGTGGCAGACCCACAGTACTCGACAGGAGGAGTACCTCAGCAGGCATAGTGGGGAGTGCCTTGGTGACGTGGTAGACCCACAATGGGGAGTGCCTTGGTGATGTAACAGACCCATGGTACTCGACATGAGGAGTACCTCAGAAGTCCAGGGTTAGTGTGAAGCACCATTTTGTGTCGCAAAAATCCCACTATACTCAATAGAGGTGGATTTATCCAGCAGCTGAGGTGTTCGACGTTGTGACTTGGAATGTTACTTGACACTGAGCTAGAATAAATCCTTGTGTGAGCGGAGTCAGTACCTCTATGTTTTTCATCATTATTGAGATGGATTACTTGATATCTTTGGTTTATGTATGGGAATAAACATAAGTAATGTTATTTGTTGATTTCATACTTTGTGATTTATCATTGATGGTTTTTGTGAGACCTAGAGGGTCTCGGGGTCCCTATTGAGTATCGTTATACTCACCCATTCATGGGCTATGTCCGCACGTTGTTGTGATGGATGCAAAAGACAGACAACACTGAATGAGGCTAAGAGTACCAGGACAGGATGGTACCCAGAGGTGGATCATACGACGTGTCGGTACACAGAGGAGACAGGTGTACGTAGAGTGATGAGAAGGTGATCCGTACCTACCCTTCTGGTAGGAACCTCAGAGGATGATCCAATAATTGTCTCTCTCTTTATTCAGTTGTATTTAATTTCATTTGTATTTGTATTTTCCAGTTGGGCTGGTATTCTGGCCCCTTTTTACTTATTGTACTCACTTGTTTACTATACAGTTAACTAGCGTTTGTATCTTGCTGTGTGTTTGATTGTGTGTGTTTACAGGTTATAAAGGAAATGCCTTCCCAGTTCTATGGAATATGCCCTCGGTGCTAGTCGCCAATCCCTAGCCTATGGAAGGCAGGCTTGGGGTAGTCACAACACATGCCCTGGGGGACAAGTCTTGATAATATTAGTCTTATCCACTTGAAAATCAAGTGAGATATCCTTTAACATGTCTTCAAATGTTTTAATAGTCTTCTCAAAATAACCATTATCTTGGGTAATATAGCTTTAGATTAGGTTTATTTGTATATTAGTATCCCTTTGAACGATCCTCCAAACTCGAAAAGTATTTCTTTGACTGTGTTCAAAAACAATTGATAGTAGTGGTCTGTGATGTCACAACACTTATAGAATTTTATGATGAGCAAGGAATTCAATGGATAAATCTTCTCATACAGCGATTAAATAGATATACATTATTATATTATAAAATATTAGCCATATGGAATTGTTTTCATTGGATTTCATAGGAAGGATAATCACAAATTCCATAGTGATGTCATCCTATTTCCGTACCAGTAAGGGAAATGGTTATAATACTCATTTGAGAATTTATTGACACTCTTTCTCTCACAGACATGAAAAACATTATTATATAATCAATAATTTCCATCTTCATTTTATCACAGTAATAATGATCACACAAATCTCTATACATTTTGGTTCTTCCAAAATATATAGACAATAAGGATTTTTGAGATTCATCTGTCATATCTTTCATTAAATCTTCAATAGATGGGATGCATAGACTTGTATCTAACCTCATAACTCCCTCTTAATCAATAAAAAACATATAACAAGTTAAATTCTAAAAAAATTCTATTTTATTTTGTAAAAAATGATCATTTCTTTATGATTTCTTGATTTTATCAAGTAATGTTAGTTGGGAAATCATTTTGTATAGGATTGATGATTTCCCTTACCTTATAAATTCAATGTATATATTTACCATTTCCTTGATCAATTTATATACTTCAGTCCTCATTATTGAAATAACATTAGGTATTTTTCGACCTAATGCATCAGAGACTTTGGTTTTCTTGCCAGGGTGATAATGAATAGAAGAATCATATTCCTTAAAAAACACTAATCATTTACATTTTCTCATACTCAGATCATTTTTCATGAATATATAACTCAAAAATTTGTTTCATAAGTATATATAATTCTTCTAACCATATAAATTATGTATTCATATTTTTAATGAAATAATAATTGATGATAACTCCAAATAACTGGAAGGGTAATTATACTAATGATTCTTCAACAATTGAGAGGCATAGTACATCACCATATAAATTTTCTTGAGAACACATCAAATACATTTCAATAATTCATCACTATAGATGATAAATAACAATATATCATTGGGTAAAGTTAAATTAATTGAACTAACCATCTTATTCTTCTATTCATGGAATCGTTTTTTAATACTCTATTGTCCAGATAAACTTAACTCCCATCTTAGTAAACATGACTAGTGTATTATAAATCCATGAAATGTTTTTCACAAATATTCTATAGTATTCTATTATACCATGGAAACTATAAATATCACTAATATTTTAGGAAAAGGTCACTCCACTACTGCCATTGTCTTAACATGACTATCCTATTTTACCTCACTAGTTATAGTGTGTCCCAATAATTCTATTTGTTATAACCATAACTCATACTTACTAAATTTAGAAAAAAATACTCACTTTTCTAAAAGATTCTAATATGACGCGTAGATTATCCATATAATCCCCACAAATTTCTTAATATATCATAACATCATTAATAAAGACCACCACATATTTTTTATGGTATTTCCCAAAGATTTTATTCATCAAATCATTAAATATAGTTAGATAATTTGTCAAAAATCATAATTTCCATATAATTTTTGGAAAGAGGAATTTTCTCAAATGGCCTGAAGGCCTTTATTTTTACTGATTTTTTGATAGCCCCTCCTTTCAAAGGATAAGGGGAACCCTTATAAGGCCAACAAGCTAAGTGATTACATTTACCATAGTGTTAAGATAAATTACATGACTTGAAGGACATAAGGAATTCAACCAGACTACATCTACAAGAAACTTCTCCTCCCCATCATCTATATCGTGATGGTACCTCTCCACCTTCGCATGGTCGTCTGGATAAGCTTTCTGTGCATGAAAAGTCTGGTCCAAATGGCATCTCCATACCATCTCATTCATCCAAATCCATTGGTTCTGCTCTAGTGGGTGCGCCTGCATTGAATCCTCCTCTGGGGATGCTCCTTTTGTAGATTCTGTATGGGGAAACTGCATGTGACCCAAAGGCCTTGAGGTGGCCCGAAGGCCTTAATGCCAGCCCAAAATCCCTAATGACCTAAAGGCCTGGGTGGCCCAAAGGCCTTATGTAATCCAAGCCTAAACCAGTGGACCAAGGAGAATAGTTCTTCCTACCATTGTACTTCTACAGTACATCCTATAGTACTGCTATAGTGCCTACTACAGTACTACTACAGTACCCCCAGAATTATTTCTTCACCTAGTTTCGATCCTAGGTCTTGTGGAAGAACTTAAGGATGCCTCACAAACTGGTTTAAGGCTCAGGTGAAAGAATGTGGGCTCTTGGATATCCATTTTCTTCACTGAAACTCATGATACACATTATAGAGTATGATCATGAAGATGAATCGAGCTCCATGAAGATGATTAAATAAATCAAAAATACTTAGGATATGGTACTTTTTTATTCATTTTGATCCCATTATGTTCTCTACAATCACAAAACATTCATATTGATTCATCATTATTCCTAAAAAAATCAAAAGGTACTCCTTAATGTAACAGAATGATTCAAATAAACACCATCTAAAAATGATCATATAGTTGCTTCTTAAATTCTTATATATATTAAATTCCATTATAAATTTTTCCACAGATATATTTTTATATTTTTGTATGATTTTAATTGAAAATGTTACCACTCTTTTTAGGAGAGTTCATGATAATTATCCCAAAAGAAAATCATTTAATTCTATAGTAATGTGTTTATATACTATCATTATTCTTTCACTTTCTTGATAATCATGACCAATAATTATAATAAACAAGGTTATAGGGGCATGGTTTCTGATAAAAATCCCTCTATTATATATCTATTTCAAAAATAACATTAAATTTTACCATTAAGACAAATACAATTTTCAAGCATCTAAAATTTATATTTATATTTTAATTTTAGATTCAATCCATTCCTATTATTATGTCAAATTTCACCATTAGAATAACCATCAGGTTTGTCTTGAGGATGTACTTATAGAATTTAATAAATGAATATTTATATACTCTTTCAGATTGAATATAAACAATGATAGTTTTAACTGATAACTCTACTTCTATCAGTTTATAATTCTATTTAATATTATTTTTAAATATGATTAAAATGAATGAATTAATATATCCATAATCAAATAATGTACTAGTTATCCTTGATTCCACAAAGTGTGTACTTGCTACCACATCATTTGGATCCTTGAATTCATTAGATGTTAGAGACACACACTTTAATTTATCCACATTCCTTTACTAGGGGTGATGGTTGTTTCCCTTATTATCTTCTAATTCTCACATTGATTAAAAAAGTTTAAATGCTCTCAAAAATTGATCTATTGTATTGTAGGCTACACTTTCACCATATTTCCTTTTTTTGTATTTGGTTGTTGAGGATTTATGTCCCTATGATAGTTTCGAGTTATATATATATATTATTTTCTCACACATAAAAGAATCCATATATTTAAAGATAATTTACTAAATTTTTTTGCCCACACTTTTTTTACATGGCCAATTTTAGTTTCTTCCCTTCCCTTTCATGATAAAAATTCTTCCCAAGATTTGGATTCATCCTTCTCTTATTATCATTAAGTCCATCATACCACTAAATATATAATAACTCTATATCCATTTTTCATGAACACTATATGTTTCATGATCCCCTACCTCCAATGGTACCCCTCCAAGGATGGGAATGAAGAAAGGTAGATAATGACCCCCCGAGTCCTTCCTCCAGTATGCCTCGGGTCGGTGAGAAGAACTGAGGGTAGACAGATATCACAATATAGGATGCATTACCCTTTATAAGAAAAACAAATCAGGAGACATGATGAATCAACTGAAACAACTCTATGACATACTATAAAATAAATCCATACCACCCCATAATGCGTGTATAAATCAAAAGAGAAACTTATAAAATCTATAAAATAAATACCAAAAGAAACAATGGTAAGCCATCGATGCTAAAACATTCCAATCGCCTAAGCTAGTAATGTCTAGTATGGTCTATATAGTCCACCTGAAAACCTAAAAAAAGTTTTTATATATGTAGGGAGAGAATATAAGTATACTCAGTAGAAAAACCATTGTATCTAATGCACATGTGAAAATAGAATACTAATACGCCCATGTGAAAGTAGTAGAACCAAACAACACCTAAACTGGTATACAAACCAAAATCTTATCCTCACCATGGCTCACTCACCAAATAATGAATCCACATATAATAATTTATAATATGAATCACATAGATGATAGGGTACCCCACACCACTTTCCTAATGATTATACACTATCACACCCTAACAACAAACATCATAGCATTCCCACCTCTTCTGAATCTATCACATCTCATCCCACCCACACACACCTAGGAAATCACAACACAGCACATCTGACACACACACACCTAGGCCATCAAAACACATCTCATCCTACCCTCTTGCACTTGGACCATCCCAACACATCATATCCCACTCACACACACTTGGAACATCACAACACATCTCATCATGAAGAGTGCTGGGACAGCTCAACACATCGCATCCCAAAGACACCTGGGACTATATATCACAACTTTCCTGAAGACACGTGGGCCACCATCACCTGGAATAATGTTCACAGATGAGTAGGTGGATAATCATTCATCACCACACTAAGATTTTTGGGAAAGACACCCTCCCACATGACTATTCAGGTATCGTAACATAGTGCTCGATGGGGGTTGGGTGAGAATAAAAATCACAAATACATACAGTGTATATACATAGAGAGTTATAGCTCAAAAGACCAACCTAAGGGTTCAAAAATAATAACTAACCTTCTCATAGAATACACACAAATCACCACACCCTATAAATGCATAAAAACAAACACTACACAAGCCACAATTCATATTTTAGTCTTTAATCGATTTCCAGGGTCTCTGTTTTATCCATATTCTATAATTTATTATAGAATTTGATTTTTATAATAATCATTATTTAGAAAACCCATTTAATTTAGGATGTTATCTTATTTCGTATTTCCAACCCATTAGTTTATATTTAAACATTAACTACTTAATCAACATAACCCATTATCAATTTTGTCATTAAATATTCCCATTTTAAATTATTAACATAAAATATTAATTACATTAATACATGGGTAGATATAATAGAATAAACCACAAAAAATAAGCACAACACCAAATCCCAAATACCACATCCAGATCAATTTACAGCCACATCTGGTTTCACAACCCCGCTAGCTAACCATACCACACCCATCATCGCAGCCCATCAACACCACTGTACCATAACAAAAATTATATCCCCACTTCACAGTCATATCACATCCACTTCCCCCACACACAAACCGTAACCGTTCCAAACAACACTACATATATCACAACACATCACATTTTCATATTCAGGAAGGAAAGTTGAACTTATTCTATTTTACCATTTTATTTAATAGTGCTATAACTAAAGTCATAAAATCACTTGGCTCCATTGAACTAATATATTTCATTAACTGGTTTTTTATTTTTGATGATTGAATTAAATCAAAAAATAGAGGATTTCAAAATAAAAATTCTCTAGCCTAATCATGCCACAAAAAAACAAGATTTTTATCAAGGCATTTCACACATACGATCATAAATCAAATGAAATCAACATGAAACTATAACATTATAATCCACATTACCCTTCTCATTTAAACACAATTTAGAACAATTCATTATCATTAATAGTTTTATTGAAACAATTTTCAGCATATTTTACAATAATAAACCCATACTACATGATACACATGAATATAAATGAAGAAAAACCCTATTTAGAAGAAGACAATCCATTCCCCAAATTGTTTCACCAAAATAGTGGGTGTTTATATATGGAAACTAATTCATAGGGGACTCAAACCAATTGAAAAACGTCGTTATAAGACTCTAATTTGAATAAGGATTTGGTTTTACTTATACCAAGAGAAATCCATAACGAAATAATAATGTGAAGGATAAATCAACTTTAAAATTTTCATATCATAGGCATGGGGATTAGATACAGTTTGAATTTTTTTAATTGGGGATCAAACCACAACCACATGTTTTGACCATTTAAAAGCCCCAAAACATTTAAAAAATAAAATATATTATTCATGACCGTTTTAATGGCTTCCAAAACTCATAAATATGTCATTAAACTCATTTTACATCAATGAAATATGTCAAATGGGAAAAACTAAAAAAATAGAAGAATCTTGAAAATGGGTGAACTATTGAAACGAGTCGGTGCCGCCAACAGGATGAGTCACCACTAAAAGAGTCACCGCTAGATGAGTCATCACTAGATGACATTCCTCTAGAAGATTCATCACAATTGATCCACTACTACTGACTCACCACTAAATGATTCATCACTAGTGAGTCACTGCCTGACAAGTCATCTCCAATGAGTCAAAATAATTGAATCACCACCAGAAAAGTCACCACCAGAGAGGCACTACTAGATGAGTCACTTCCTGTGGGATACCGCTATGATGAGTTACCACCAGTTAGATATCGCAAGGATGAGCTTCTTCTAGGATGAGAAACCCCTAGAATGATCTACCACTAGAATAAGCTATTGTTAGAATGATCTACCATTGGAAAATTGTAAATTTTGAAAAATATTGAAATGAGTCACTATTAGAATGACTCACATTTCCCAAAACCACCCAAACTACCCTAATACACCTAAAACAACATATTTGTTTCAAAGTAAAGGGATATAAGGTTTAGTCACTTTTATTAGATACCTCTGGAACTACTCTCAACCCTATAGATTTCAAAACCATCCTGGAAGAAAAGAAAGGAAGGGTTTAAACAACCATCCCTTGTGATACCACTTAAGGATATCATTACTCCTAAAACAAAACCACCATACAAACCTTATATCAAAAATTACCACATTAACTAAAAAACAGACTTCTTCAAAAAATAATCATGGATTTTTATCCTCCATGTAATGATATTATCCACTATTGGTGGCACTGACCCACCCGCACAGGTTTAATCGCATCATAGTATAATGCATCTTGATTAGGAATAAAATCATCAATTTTTCTCCTATATAAACATCATAACTATAACACCTCAAGGTCTCATGGTATTTTTCCCTTTGAATAATACAATGGCTTGCATTGTATGCAACTTTCAGATTCTAACACATCGCGACCAATCAAATGAGCTGTTATGAATAGTAATACTAATTTTTTTAATTTTATAAATTTTATCTTTCAAAATTGAAATCATTTTTCGATTTGCAATATCAAAATTATCTTAGGGTTAATTTTAGGTTTTTTTCTGAAAACATTCATTTTTTGATAAATAGTGAAAAACACTGCGTTATTGTTTAAAATAGACATTTTTATTAAATATTTAATTATTTTATTTAAATTTATTTAAGGTTAAAATAGATACATACAACCTATATATATTAAAATTAATTCATTGGTGTCATTTCATAATTAGTTATGATATATAAAAATTTATGAAACTTTTTACCGTCTTTTACCCACCTCCTAAGAAAATTTCCAAATTTGTATAAAACATAATTTTACCACTTCTGTGATTTTAATTTCAAAAATATGAGAGACAAAGTTGATATATGTATGTAAAATGTGGTTCAATAAAATGAAAATAATTTTTGGTGAATAATAACTTTTACACTTAATTACCACGGTTAAAAAGAAATAGGGTAATTAAGCGAAAAATGATATTATTATTACCCTAACACATGTCCTAATTTTATTGGATAAGTATAATTTGACCAAAAAAAACATAGTAATAAAATATAATCCTCCTTGGTACACATGGATCAGACTAGGACGTTTTTTTTTATTATTTTATTTAATGAATAGTTAAAATAGTTAAATTCAATGTTTAATAGATAATCCATTTTTAATATAGGGTTACAAAAAATATAAATTAGACTATAAATATTCATTATAAAGATAAAAATATTTCCTAGATAATTGTTATTTATTTATAATGTTTATAAATTAAATAATTAAATTTATTTATGATATAATAATGATGTTGTAATTACCATATTAATGAAATATTAAAATAAATAATATTATAAATATCCAAATAAATATAATTTGAGACTTTTAATGGATTAAAATAATTTTATAGGTTAATATGACATGTTAGGGTTGATTAAATTTATTTATTTAGAAGTAATAAAGTTTTTATGGCTCTAAAAAATCAATTATTAAATACTGTCAAAATTGACATAAATGATTTTTTAAAACAAATACAATATTATTGATTGATATAGTAATCCTAAAAATATATTATTATGAAAAAAAGTATATAATGATATTTTTATCATTAATTAACCACTTGGGGTTCTATTGAAAGTTTATAATACGTTTACTAACCTTATAATATAAAAATACAAAGAGTTATGGTAAATGTCAAACTATTTAACTAAGAGTTCTGTCTAAAATATAAGGTTAATATAGTGACCCAACCCTGTATAAAACCTATTGGTTGAGTTATTTTTGACTCATACCCACCTTATCCTTTAAATGAATTATTTTTTAGCCATTATAAACCGAAAATAATTTTACTATAAAATAATATTTTAATCTTTTCATAGGGTTCCCCACACCTCTATTATAAAAGGGAACTTCCCGTTCTCTCATATTCACACTTTAAAATCCTTTTTGATTGGCCAAACCCTGCCCAAATAACCTATAAACTATCATCCCTTTATCCTAGAGGCATTACATTGGTCAACAATTTAACTTAAGGAGCCCTTTTGATCAAATCTAAAGGAATAACCCGAAGAAGATGTAAATATTTCATCACCTCTTTCAAGTTATTTTCTTCTTCCACTTCCTATTTCTTTATTTTTTCCATTAAAAAATAATAAATCTTGTATATTCTATTTTATGTGATGTTATTATAAAAATTGTACAACCATATTCATTATTATATCCATCCTATAATTTACAAAGTCACCATATGTGTGTACGTATGGATTACCGTCTCCACGTCGTGGTGTAGTTTGTTATTCAAACACTTCATCATTTGGATGGGTATAATAATGAGTATAAATGATGAAAATAAAAATTATAACATGATTAGGATTCTTTATATATGATATTACATCCAATAATATATGATTTTAATATCAAAATAATGATATTGTCGCTTGTGCGTATGTACAGAATACTGTCTCCACGAACACGATGAGATTCATTCCCCATCGTATCCATTCAAGTATAATTTTCATTAGATGATTAAAAATAATTTTTAAATACCTAATATCATTGTTAATATGAATAAGATACATCCTATCCATAAAAAAATTGGTTAATTCACAAATCATATAAAGGAAAACAAATCAGTTAACACTCGAAACGATGATACTACAGAAATGTCATTAACAAAGCATTATTAGAAGATCATATATGATATAATATTTATGTGTATAGATATTATACAATTTAATAACAATTATTTAACTATTATATAGGAGTTTAACATGCCATATACGAATGAAAAGTAAAGGGTAAGCGTTAATTTCACAATCTCTTTATTATCTGAGGTTGTTTTTACGTAAGTATCAACTGGGACATATTTATTATCCATGTACATGTTTCATAAAAGAGTTTTCAAAGGTATTATTTTAAGGCAATTTTTTTTACTAAAACATCATTTTAAATGTTTTAAATATTTATTCTTCTAAATCATTCTCATTAATGTCCATGTTTTCAAAATGATTTTTAAGGATTTATTTATATGAACATGAATATTTTTAAAATGTTAATTATTTTCGAATGTCTCAAAGTGGGATTGGAAAATTTGATTCAAAAATGCATTTAAATGTCATACTTTACAAATTGTGTGACTTTCAAATGTTTTTATGAAAATGTATATTTCTCTAAAAGATTTTTACAAATCATTTTCACATATATCAACATCCCTTGATGGATTTTAAACTTGTTTGAAGTTGAATTGTTTTGATACAAATCATCCATATTGTATTGAAGTTTTTATGATTTTTCTGAATGTTGATGTGTAATTTTTATACCATTCATGGTTTATGGATAAATTATTGACATTTCATATTGTAGTTTTAATACGAATGTTTATGTTATGTTTAAAACTTTTCATATGAGGAATGCATTGGACTTAGTAAGTGACGGGTGGAGCCTGATATATCTCTTCGATTCATCGGTAGGTCTCATGAGACAAACAAGTGTCTTGCCACAAGACCTTGACAAAATATTATTTGTAGTCTTGTCCCATGGACTTGAATATGTGGTTATGAAGTCTGGCATTATACATTCGATCATTATGAAAGTGGCTATTGATTTTTCATGTGATTATTCGGCTAGTAAAAAATCCATGTGAATAATTAAATTAAATAATTTGATTTTATCTTTGCAATGTTATGCTTATTTTTATGTTTAAAAGGCTTTTGTTTTAGTCTTATACATTTCCTTAAATGATTATTATTATTTATGAATGTTTCCGAAATATTGTTATCCTTACTGAGCATATAAGCTCACCTATTTCTATGTTTTATTTTTCCTAGGATGCGCAGAAGTATATTATGACTGACCTACAGGGATTGTTTAAGGGATATGAGTGTGTCCTATGGAGACTATGTTGTTGTAGTTTTCATTTTATAATTTATTTTAAAACATATGAATGTATCTAGTATTTCCAAGGCTACTAAACTGATTGGTCTTTCAGGACATGATTCCTTGTATCATTCCAAAGTTATGTAATAATGCACCTACTCTAGGTAACTGGGGTCGAGGTGTTAAGGTTGGTATTAGAGGAATTATTTTACAAACCATGAAATATTGATTTAGAAAAACTTTGATTAGAGAACATTATCCTAATATAGAATTTGATGATTAGTATAGAATAACTTTCTAGAATTTTGGTATTGTAGTGATTTTGTGAGTTTTCCATGAAATACACCCTTATCTAGATACAAGAAGGTACAGGTGGCTCTAGAATAGGTGTACCTAGAGGTAAATCCTGAAAACAACGCTTTGAGCTAGACTCAAATGGGTACTAATGCACAACAATGGGTCTGGCTGCACTCTTGGTTCCAACGCTCCAAGGGGATATCCTTAGGATAATTCTCATTTTAATTACAAACCATTATGAAGGTTTTATGAGTATATACATCCTCAAAAAAACATTTTCCTGATTCTGGATTATATCCATAAACTATTCAATTTATGTGATTTGTTTTACAAGTTTGAATTATGTATTATGATTCATAAACTAATCTATTGTATTCCATTGTTTAGAAATGGAGCCTAGTAGAAGGAATGGAAACATTATCAATGTAAAAAATCCATGTAGGTTTTTTCCTACTACTCAAGATAATTATAGTGGAGCTGGTGGAGCAACTAGTGCTGATCAGCTTATAACTATACTGGGACAACTCACTCAGGTTATGAATAATAACCTTACCTGTATAGAGCACCCAGATCCACAATGTGGAGGATCAATGTTATACCTCTTCATGAGGCAACAACCACCAACATTCATTGTGAGTTCAAATCCATTAGTAGCTGAAAAATGGATAAATTAACTAGAGAAAATATTTCATGCTTTGGGGAGTAGGGAAAGAGAAAAAGTTTTCATTGCAGTTCATCGCCTCATGAGAGATGCAGATCAATGGTGGTCATTGACTCAAAACACAAAGGATGATTATGAAGTAACCAATATATAATTGAGTGAGTTTAAAGGGATTTTATTAGAAAAATACATTCCTTATTACCATCGAGCGGATATTGAAAGGATATTTCTGTGTCTGAGGAAAAAGGAGGATGAGAATGTCGCAAAATATGAGGCTAACTTTATAAGATTAGAAAGGCATGCAAAAGATTATATATGTAACCCAAGGAGTAAAATTTATTGATTATTTGATGGTTTAAAACCATTTCCCCAGTGAACATTAGTTTCATAATCCTTCTTATCATAGGAAGATATTGTCTCATGTGCTATCAAGACAGAAAAGTAATTCTCTATGTCTAACAAATTTAAAGAAAAGAAAGAGAATAAGAGATCTGCTGAACACTCTGGAAATGGAAATTAGGGGAAGAAGGGAAAATTTAAATATCCATCATACTGTTAATGTGGTAAGAAACACCCCAGTACTTTCCTGAAGGGAATGAGAGCCTATTTCAAGTGTGGTGAAAAGGGCCACAATGCTCATGATTGCAAGGGGAAGAAAGATGTTGTCAATGTTGAATGATACAATATTAGAGAAAGGGGGAATTATGCAAATGAATGTATTAAGAGACAAGGAAACATACCTCAAAAAAGTCTAAGTGATCAAGGAAAAGTTTTTGTTATCACTACTACTAAGGTTGATGCGCTGAATGATGTGGTGGGAGGCAATTTAATGTTTCCTCAAGTTTAGAAAATGATTTATTTGATTCTAGACCCTCGAATTTTTTATATCTTCTTACATTGCTATGAATATTAGATATTTTCAATTTGACATAACACAGGAGTAGTCGGTCAAAATACCTAAGAGAAGTATCATTTCAACAATGTTTTGTGAATCAGTTCCCATTAAGAAATATAAATGTTTTTTATCTGCTGATATCATCGTCATACCCATAATTGAATTTTATATAATCATCCGAATGGATTGGATTTTTGACCATGATGCACAAATTTATTGTAAGAAGGAGGTTAAAATTTTCGATGATGATAAGGAGTAACTTATCTTTAGTGTAGAAATGTCACCACCTGATTCTTATCTAGATCCACCCCTAGTATCTCTACTAAATTAATTATTGGGGAGGAAGAGAATGAATTAATTATGGGTGAGGAAGAGATTGTTCAAATAGAGGACGTACCTATTGTGCAAGAATATGTTTATTTGTTTCTAGAAGATTTATCTGGACATCCTCCAAAATAAGAAATTGAGTTTTCCATTGATTTAATTCATGGTTCAATTCCCATATCAAAGACCCCTTATAGAATGGAAATTTTGGAGTTAATGGAACTAAAGAAACAACTAGTGGAATTGAGTAATATGATATTTATTCTCCCTAGTGTTTTTCTATGGGGATGCCTATTTTTTTGTTAATAAGAAATATGGATATATGAGGTTGTGAAATGACTGTTGGGTGATCAATGCTATAACAATAAATAACAAGTATTCCCTACCTCACAGTGATGATTTATTCGTCCAACTTCATGGAGCTCAATATTTTTCAAAGATTGACCTTCGATCTGGATATCATCAGTTGTGTGTGAAAAAGGAAGAAATTATGAAGAAATATTTCAAACCAGGTATAAGCATTATGAGTTTATGGTAATGCCTTTTGGATTGGATAATGCACTCTCTGTCTTCATGGATCTAATGAATAGAGTTTTAAAGGAATATCATGATGACTTTGTAGTGGTATAAATTTGTGATATCTTGGTATACTCCAAAATCAACAAAGATCATGAAAATAGTTTGAGCATTATTCTAAGGATTCTTAGAAGAAATAAATTATATGGGAAATTTAGCAACTGTGAATTCTGGCTTCATGAGATTTCCCTTCTAGGCCATATTATCTATAATGATGGAATCTCTGTTGATCCTTCAAAGACGAAAACAATCCATGAATGGCCAACACTGACGAGTGTAACTGAGGTATGAAGTTTTATTGGTTTAGAAATTTATTATAGACGTTTAATCTATAATTTTTCCCGGTTGGCTATCCCATTAAAAATGATCACACATAAAGGGGTTAAATTTGTTTGGACAAAATAGTGTAAAGAATGTTTTGAAGAACTGAAAATAAGATTAGTCATTGATCCTATCTTGAATCTACCATTGGGGAATGATGGTTTTGTTATTTATAGTGATGCATTAAAGAAAATACATGGTTGTGTCCTTATGTAGAATGACAGAGTTATTGCCTATGCGTCACGACAGCTGAAAATTCATGAGAAAAACTATCCTACTCATGATCTTGAGTTTGCATTTGTAATCTATTCTTTGTAGACATGGAGACATTATCTCTATGGTGAAAAATGTGAGATATATACCGATCACAAGAGTTTGAAGTATATTTTCTCACAGAATGAACTCAACATGAGGAAAAGGAGATGGCTTGATCTACTCAAGGATAATGATTTCACAATACAGTACCATCCAGGGAAGGAAAATAAGGTGGAAGATTATCTGAGCAGAAAGGATCATGGAGTTTTGTACAAGATGAGAATTGAAAGAGATCATATTTTCATGGATCCCGTGAAAATGGATATGGAAATAATCATGGAAGTTGAAACAGCAATACTTTTTCAAATGGTTTCCAAAAAATCTTAACTAGAAAAGATAAAAAGTTCTCAGGCTGATAATGAGGTGTTTGAAAAGAAAATTAAAGCTATGAACGATGGGAGATTGAGTGACTTCAAATATAAAGATGGAATTTTGAAAGTTAGGAAGATAATTTGTGTTCCTAAAATACATGATCTAAAAAGGGAATTGTTGGATGATTCTCATTGCTCTAATTTCTCAATACACCCTGGTAGCACTAAGATGTATACAGATTTAAAGAACATTTTTGGTGGGGCAACATGAATAGGGAGATTGCTGATTTTGTGTCACGATGTATGGTTTGTCAACAAGTCAAAGCTAGAATGCAACAACCTGGAGGAGTTATGGAACCTCTTCCCATACTTGAGTGGATATGGGATAATATTACGATGGACTTTTTCATGGGGCTTCCAAAGACACCTAGAAGGAATGATGAAATATGGGTCATTATTGATCGTCTTACCAAGTCAGAACATCTTCTTTTTATAAGAGAAGATTAAGCACATGAATGTTTAGAAAAAATATATATTAATAAGTTATAAGACTCCATGGTGTACCCCTATCGATTGTTTTTGATCATAATCCCCGTTTAACATCAAGATTCTGGAAAAATCTTCCGAAATCCCTGGATACTTAACTTCATTTTAGCACGACCTACCACCCTCAAACTGATGGACAATCAGAACAGACTATTCAAACCTTAGAAAACATGTTGATATCTTGATCAATTGACTTTCAAGGTATATGGGATCAATATTTACCTCTGTTATAAGTTTCCTATAATAATAGATTCCATTCAAGTATTTAGATGGCACCATATGAAGTGTTATATGGCAAGAGATGTCGCACACCAACTTTTTGGGATGATGTTGGTGAACGAAAATTCATAGACCCAAAAGATGTTGAGGAAATTATGGAAAAGGTTAAGGTTATCAAAACCCACGTCAAAACAACACAATGTAGGTAGAAGAGATATGCCGATAACCGAAGGTAGGATTTCAAATTCCATGTATGAGATCATGTTTTTTAAAGGTATCTCCATGAAAGGGAGTTATATGATTCGATAAGAGGGGTAAACTAAGTCCTTGGTACATCATAAATTTTTAAATTCTAGAACAAATTGGGGTTGTAGCTTACCGGTTGGTAATGCCACCAAGTCTCTCCAAAATCATGTTGTTTTCCACGTATCACTGTTGAGAAAATACATGCCTGACACATTTCATGTACTCACCTATGATGAAATTGAACAGGAACCTGATCTATCTTATTGTGAAGAGACTATTGAAATTCTTGATACCAGAGAACAAGTGATGAGAAACCGTATGACTCGTCTTGTAAAAGATCTATGGAGAAACTATAAGATGGAAGAGGCAACGTGGGAACCCGAGGAAGTTATGATGAAGAACAACCCGAATATTTTTATGCAGTAATATTCTAGAAATTTTGAGGACAAAATTATTTGAAGGATGAGAGATTTTAACACCCCATGCTACCACGGTACATTTCCCTTTGAATAATACAATTGCTTATATTGTACGCAACTTTGAGATTGTAACACACCATGACCAATCAAACTAGTAGTTATAAATAGTAATACCCTCTTTTTGAAATTTTATAAATTTTATATTTTAAAATGGACTTCATTTTTGGATTTTTAAAATCAAAATTAACTTAGGTTGAATTTTTGGTATTTTTTTTGAAAATATTCAATTTTTGATGAATAATGAAAAACAATGCGTTATTGTTTAAAATCGACTTTTTAATTAAATATTTAATTAATTTATATACATTTATTTTATGAAAAAATACATACATAATACATATATATGTTTAAATTAATTCATTGGGGTCATTTTATTATGTTTTTAGATATATAAAATTTTATCGAGATTTTTACTATCTTTTACCCACTTCCTAGGAGAATTTCAAAATTTGTATAAAACATAATTTCACCACTTTTGTGAGTTTAATTTCAAAAATCCTAGAGACAGAGGTTATATCAGTAAGTAAAATGTGGTTCAATAATATGAAAATAATTTTTGGAGAATAGAAACTTTTTACTTTTATTTACGACGTTTAAAAGTAAATAGGGTAACTAAGGTTAAAAATGATATTATTATTAGCCTACCAAATTTCTTAATTATCTTGGATAAGTATAATTCGACCAAAAAAAAATTTAGGAATAAAATATGTACCTTTTTGGTCAACTTGGAATAGATTAGGACATTTATTATTATTTTATTTAATGAAGAGTTAAAAGAGTTAAATTCAAAGGTTAATCACTAAATCATTATTAATATAAGGTTACACACAATATAAATTAGACTATATATATTCATTATAAATATAAAAATATTTCCAAAATAATGGTATTTTATTTATAATTTTTATACATTATATAATTAAATTTATTTATGACACAATGATGATGCAATAATTACCATATTAATGAAATATTAAAATAATTAATATATTAAATATCCAAATAAATCTAATATGAGACTTTTCATGAATTAAAATAAATTTATATGTTAATAAAACGTGTTAGGGTTGATTAAATATATTTATTTCGATGTAATAAAGTTGTTATGACTTTAAAACAAATTAATTGTTAAATAATGTCAAAATGTACGTAAATGAGTTTTAGAAACTAATATAATATTATTGGTCAATATAATAATACTAAAAATCTATTATTCCTCAAAAAGATGTATATAATGATTGTTTTATCATTAAAAACCCACATGGAGTTCTATTGGAAGTTTATAGTAAGTTTATTAACCATATAATATAAAAATACAAAGAGACATGGTAAATCTCAAACTATTTAACTAAGAGTTAAATCTAAATGATTTTATTAATAACATGAAACAAACCTATATAAAACCTATTGGTTGAGATTTTTTGGACCCATACCCACCTTATCATTTAAATAATTCATTTTTGAGCCATTAGAAACCGAAAATGATTTTATTATAAAATAATATTTCAATCTTTTCCTAAGGTTCCCCTCACCCCTCTTATAAAATAAACCTTCCCCTTCACTAAAATTAACACCTTAAAATACATTTGGATATGCCAACCCCTACCCAAATATCCTCCCAACATTCCTCCCTTAATCCTAGAGTCCTTCCTTTAGTAAGAAAGCCATCCCATGGAGCCTTTTTGGTCAAACCAAAAGGTAGAACCTAAAGAAGAGGAGAATATTTCATCACATCTTTCACGTTCTTTTCTTGTTCCACTTCCTCTTTCTTTGTTTTTTCCATTATAAAATAATAAATTCAGTATCTTATATATAATATGATGTTATTATATAAATTATACAACCATATTCATTATTATATCCATCTTCGAAATAACAAAGTCACCACACATGCGTACGTATGGATTACCGTCTCCACATTGTGGTGTAGTTTGTTACTCAAACACTTCATCATATGGATGTGTATAATAATGAGTATAAGTGATTAAAATAATAAATATAACATGTTAATTATTCTCTACATATGATATTCCATCCAATTATATATTATTTTAATATCAGAAGAATGATATTATCACTCGTACGTATGTACAGATTACCAACTCCACGAACGCAATGAGATTCATTCCCCATCGTATCCATTCAAGAATAATATTCATTTCAGGATTAAAAATAATTTTTAAAGAATTAATATCATTTGGAATATGAATAAGATAAATCCTATTCATAAAAATCATTACTTATGTAACAAAGCATATAAAGAAAAATGAACCATTTAACACCCGAAACGATGATACTACTGAAATATCATTAACAAAACAATATTAGAAGATCATATATGATGTCATATTTATGTATATAGTTCTTGTATTATTTAATAACAATGATTTAACTATTATACAGGAAGCTAATGTACACTTAACCAAGGAAAACCACAAGGTAAGGGTTAATTTACAATCTCTTTATTATCCGAGATTATTTTTACGTAAGTATCTAGTGGGACATATTTATTATCCATGTTCGTGATTCATAATAGAGTTTTAAAATAGATTATATTAAGATATTTTTTCACTAAAATATAATTTTGAATTTTTTAAATATTTATTCATCTAAATCATTCTCATTAATTTTTATGTTTTCAAAATGGGTTTTAAGGATTTATTTATATAGACAGGAATATTTTTAAAATGTAAATTCTTTTCAATAGTTTCAAGGGGGTATGGGACACTTTGATTCAAAGATGTCTTTAAATGTCTTAATTTCTAAATTGTGTGACTTTTAAATTTTTTTATGAAAAAGGGATATTTCTCTCAAATATGTTTACAAATAATTTCCCTATATATCACCATACATTGTTGGATTTTAAACTTGTTTGAAGTTGACTAATTATGATACAAATCTTCCATATTGTATTGAATTTTTTTGTTATTTTTTTGACCTTGGATGTGTTATTTTTATACCATTCATGGATTATGGATAAAGTATTGACATTTTGTATGCTATTTATAATACTAATGTTAATGTTATGTCTAATCACATTCATATGAGGAATATATTGGACTTATTAAGTTACAGGTGGAGCCCGCTATAGCTCCTTGATGCATCGATAGGTCTCATGAGTCAAACTAGTGTCTTGGCACAAGGCCTTGACAAAATCTTATTTGTAGTCTTGCCACAAGGCCTTGACTATGTGGTTATGAAGTTTGGAATTATTCATTCCATCACTATGATAGTGGCTATTGATATTTCATGTGATTATTCGACTAGTAGAATATCCATGTGAAGAAGTAATTATAATTATTTGATTTTATCATCACAATATTATATTGAATTTCAAGTTTAAAAGTATTTTTGTTTCAGTATTATAAATTTCCTTAAATGTTCATTCTTACTTATGAATGTTTCTGAAATATTGTTAGCCTTACTGAGCATATGAGCTCACCCCTTTCTATATTTTATTTTTCCCAGGATGAGAAGAAGTATATTATGACTAACCTATAAGGATAGTATAAGGGATATGAGTATGGCCTATGGAGACTATGTTGTTGTAGTTTTCATTTTATAATGTAATGTAAACCTTAGGAATGTATATAATATTTCCAAGTCTACTAAACTGATCAGTCTTTTAGGAAATGATTCTTTGTATCATTCCAACGTTATGTAATAATGCACCAACTTCAGGTGACTCAGGTTGGGGTGTTACAGTTGGTATCAGAAGAATTTTATTGCAAACCTTGTAAGATAGATTTAGAAAAACATTGATTGGAGAAAATTATCCTAATATAGACTTTGAGGATTAGTATAGAAGAACTTTCTAGAATTTTGGTATTGTAGAGATTTTGTGTGTTTTCCATGAAATACATCTCTATCTAGATACAAGAAGGTAGAGGCGGCTCTGGAACAGATGTACCTAGGGGAAAAACCAGAAAACACCGCATTGAGCTAGACTCAAATAGGAACTAGTGAATGACAATGGGTCTTGCTGCACTATTGGTTACGACACTCTTGAGGGATATTATTGGGATAATTATTATTTTCATTCAAACCCATTATGAATGGTTTATAAGTATATACTTACTCAATAAAACATTTTTATAATTATTGATTATATCCATAATCTATTCAATTTAGGTTAATTGTTTTACATGTTTGGAATTATGTATTATGATTCACAAACTAATCTAGTGTATGCCATTGTTTAGAAATGAATCATAGTGGAGGGAATGGAAGCCTTATCAATGCACACAATCCATTTAAGTATTGACCTCATAATCAAGATAATTATAGTGGAGATAGTGAAGTAAGTGTTGTTGATCAGCTTATCACCATACTGGGACAGCTCACTCAAGTAATAAATAATAACCTTACCCATATGGAGCACCCTGATCCCCAATGTATAGGATCAATGTTAGACGTCTTCATGAGGCAACAACCACCATCATTCAATTGGTGTACAAATCCATTAGTATCTAAGAAAATGATGAATTCCTTAGAGAAAATATTTCACTATTTGGGGAGTATCGAAAGGGAAAAAGTTGTCATGGAAGGTTATCGCCTCATGGGAGATGCAGATAAATAGTGTTCATTGATTAAAAACACAATGAAATATGTTGAAGTATCAAATATGGAATGGAGGGAGTTTAAAGATCTTTTCTTAGAAAAATACATTCCTCATGACCATCGAGCGGATATGGAAAAGAAATTTTTGAGTCTGAGGCAAAAGGAGGATGAGAATGTCGCAAAGTATGAGGCTAACTTTACAAGGTTAGCACGTCATGCAGCAAATTATATACTTAACCCAATGAGTAATATTGATCGATTATTTTATTGGTTAAAACAATTTATTCTGTGAGCATTAGTCTCACAATCTTTCATTTCATAGAAAGATATTGTCTCATGTTCTATCAAGACACAAAAAGAATTCTCTAAGTATTAAGACTTGAATGAAAAGTAAGAGAAAAAGAGATCTGCTCAAGACTCCAGAAATGGAAATAAGGGGAAGAAGGGAAAAGTTGAATATCCATCATACAATATATTTGGGAAGAAAAACCCTGATACTTTCTTAAAGTGAATGAGAGTCTTTTCCAAGTGTAGTGAAAAATTCCACCAAACTCGTGATTGTATGGGGAAGAAATAGGTTTTCAATGTTTAATTCTACAATTGTTGAAAAAGGGGCATTATGAAAATGAATGTCCTATGATCCATGGAAACATACCTCTGAAAAGGCCAAGGGATCAAGGAAAATATTATTATATCACTACTTCTAAGGTTGAAGCTATGAAAGACGTGGTGGCAGGTAATTTAATGGTTTCCTCATGTTTTGAAAATTCTTTATTTGATTCTAGATCATCGCATTGTTTCTTATCTTCCCAGTTTTCTATGAAAAATAGATATTTTCAATTTGAAATAACAAGGGAGTTTTCAGTTAAAAAATTTATGGGAAGTATCATTGCAACAATGTTTTGTGAATCCGTTCCCATTATGGCATATAAATTTTCTTTATATGTTGATATCATCGCCATACCCATGATTGAATTTGATATAATCCTCAGAATAGATTGGATTTCGGACCATAATGTGAATGTTTATTGTAAGAAGAAGTAGGTTACAATTTTCAATGATGATAAGGAGTACCTTAACATTGAAAAAAAAATGTAACCACCTAATTATTATCTAGATCCATCCCTAGTAGATCTACTAAATTTAATTATTGGGGAGGAAGAAAATGAAATAATTATGGGTGAGGAGAAGAATCTTCAAATAGAGGACATACCTATTGTGTAAGAAAATGTTGATGTGTTTCCAAAAGATTTACATGGACATCCTCCAGAACGTGAAATTGAGTTTTCTATTGACTTGATTAGTGGTTCAAGGCCCATATTGAAGACCCCTTATAGAATGGCCATTGTGGATTTAGTGGAACTAAAGAAACAACTTGATGAATTGAGTAATAAGGGATTTATTCTCCATAGTGTTACTCCATGGGGAGCCCCTATTCTTTTTGTTAAGAAGAAAGATGGATCTATGAAGTTGTGCATTGAATACAGGGTGATCAATGCTATTACAATAAGAAAGTATCCCCTACCTCACATTGATGATTTATTCGACCAACTTCATCGAGCTCAATATTTTTCAAAGGATGAACTTCAATATGGATATCATCAGCTGTGTGTGAAAAAGGAAAAAATTACAAAAATAGCATTTCGAACTAGGTACGTGCATTATGAGTTTACAGTAATTTCATTTGGATTGACTAATGCACCCTCTGTCTTTATGGATCTAATGAATAGAGTTTTCAAGGAATATATTGATGAATTTTCTGTGGTATTTATTAATGATATCTTGGTACACTCCATAATCTATAAAGATCATGAAAATTAATTGTTCATTATTCGTATGACTCTTAGAATAAATGAATTATATGGGAAATGTAGCAAGTGAGAATTCTGGCATTGGGAGATTTATTTTCTTTGGCCATATTGTCTCTAAGGATGGAATCTCCATTGATCATTCAAAGACCAATGAAATCCAAGAATGGTTTGAACCGATGAGTATAAATGAGGTATGTAGTTTAATTGGTTTAGCAGGTTATTATCAACATTTCGTCTAGAATTTTTCCCGGTTGGATAACCCATTAACAAAGCTCACATATAAAGGGGTTAAATTTGTTTAGACAAAATAGTGTGAAGATTTCTTTGAAGAACTGAAGAGAATATTAGTCAATTCTTTTATCTTGACTCTATCATTGGGGACTAATGGGTTTGTTATTTATAGTGATGCTTCAATGAACGGACATGGTTGTGTCCTTATACAGAATGATAGAGTTATTGACTATGCATCATGGCAGCTAAAAATTCATGAGCATAACTACCCTACTCATGATCTTGAGTTAGAATCTGTAATCATTGCTTTGACGATATGGATATATTATCTCTATGGTGAAAATGTGAGATATATACCGATAACAAGAGTTTGAAGTATATTTTATCATAGAAAGAACTCAACATGAGGCAAAGGATATGTCTTGAACTACTCATGGAATATTATTTCACAATACACTACGATGTGGGGAAGGAAAATAAGGTGGAATATGCTTTGAGCATAAAGGGTCATCGAGTTTTGAACAAGATGTGAATTGAAAGGGATCATATTTTTATGGATATATTGAAAATTAATATCAGTATATTCATGGAAGGAGAAACATCAATACTTTTTCAAATGGTTTCCAAACCATCTTTACTATAAAAGATAAAAAGTTCATAGGCTGATGATGAGGAGTTTCAAAAAAAAATTTAAGCTGTGAACAATGAGAGATTGAGTGACTTCATATATGAAGATGGAATTTTGAAATTTGGGAAGAGAATTTATTTTCCTAATATACCTTATTTAAAAATGGATTTGTCGGATGATTATCATAGCCGCAATTTGTCTATACACCCTGGTTGCTCTATGATGTATAGATATTTAAAAGAACAATTTTTGTGGGAAAACATGTAGAGGGAGATTGCTGAACTTTTGTCATGATATGTGGTTTGTCAATAAGTTAAAGCTAGAAGGTAATATCCTGGAAGATTCATGCAACCTCTTCCCATACATTAGTGTAAATGGAATTATATTACAATGGACTTTGTCCTGGGGAAACCAAAGACACCTTTAAGGAATGATGCAATATGGGTCATTGTTGATCATCTTACTATGTCATCACATTTTCTTTCTATAAGAGAATATTTAGCACTTGAAAGTTTAGAAATACTATATATTAATATAGTTGTAAGACTCCATGGTGTACCTTTATTGATTTTTTCTGATCGTGATCCCCATTTGACAGCAAAGATTCTGGAAAAGTCTTCTGATGCCCTAGATACTAAACTTCTTTTGGGCACTGCCTACCACCCCTAAATAGATGGAAAATCAGAACTGACTATTCAAACCTTATAAAACATGTTGACATCATTCTCACTAGACATTCAAGGTATGTGGGATCAACATTTACCTTTCATAGAATTTTCCTATAACAACAACTTCCGTTCAAGTATTCAACTGGCACTATATGAAGCCTTATATAATAAGATATTTTGCGCACCAACTTGTTGGGATAATGTTGGTGAGAGAAAACTCATAGGCCCAAAACCTTTTGGGGAAATTATGGAAAATGTGAAGGTTATCCAAACCCACAATAAACAGCACAATGTAGGTAGAAGATCTATGCTGATAACTGAAAGAGTGATTTGGAATTTCATGTATGAGGTCATGTTTTTTTTAAGGTATCTCCATGGAAGGGAGTTATACGATTCGGTGAGAAGGGTATAATATGTCCCACATACATTGGACCTTTCGAAATTCTAGATCAAATTGGGGTTGTAGCTTACTGGTTGGAAATGCTGTCAAGTCTCTCCAAAGTTCACGATGTGTTCCACGTATCATTGTTGAGAAAATACATGCATGAACGAACACATGTACTCACCTATGAAGAAATTGAATTGGAACATGATCTGTCTTATTGTGAAGAGCCTGTCAAAATTCTTGATACCAAAGAACAAGTGCTGAGAAATAGGATAACTCGTCTGGTAAAAGTTCTATAGAGAAACCATAAGATGGAAGAGGAAAGTTGGAACCCGAGGAACTTATGATGAATAACCACCTGATTATTTTTATTCAGTAATATTATAGAAATTTCAAGGACGAAATTATTTGAAATAGGGGAGAATGTAACACAGCAAGCTTCCACGGTGTGTTTCCCTTTGAATAATACAATGACTTGCATTGTACGCAACTTCGATATTATAACACACCACGACCAGTCAAACTACCCGTTATGAATACTAATACCGAATTTTTGAAATTTTATAAATTTTATCTTTCAAAATGGACTTCATTTTTGGATTTTTAATATCAAAATTAGCTTAGAGTAAATTTTTGTTATTTTTATGAAAACTTTCAATTTTGGATGAATAGTGAAAAACACTGCGTTATTGTTTAAAAGACACTATTTAATTACATTATTTAAATTTATTTTACGAAAAAAAAATAGATGAATAACACCTATATGTGTTCAATGTAATTCATTGGATTCATTTTGTAGTGATTTTAGATATATAAAATTTTATCAAACATTTTACCGTATTTTACCCACGTCCAAGGAGTACTTCCAAATTTGTATAAAACATAATTTTACAACTTTGGAGAGTTGAATTTCAAAATCCAAGATACATGGTTTATATCAGTATGTAAAATATAGCTTAATAACTTTAAAATTATTTTTGGTGAATAATAACTTTTTAATTTTATTTTCCACAGTTAAAAGTAAATATGGTAATTAAGGGTAAAAATTATATTATTATTACCCTGAAACATGTACTAATTTTATTGGATAAGTATAATTAGACCAAAAACAAACTTAGGAATAAATTATGAACCTCTGTGGTCCACTTTCATTAGATTAAGACATATATAATAATTTTATTTAAAGAAGATTTAAAAGAGTTAAATTCAATGTTTAATAAATAAACCATTCTGAAGATAGTGTTAAACCCAATATAAATTCGACTATAAATATTCATTATAGAGATAAAAGTATTTACTACATAATAATATTTTATTTATAATTTTTAGACATTAAATAATTAAATTTATTTATGACACAATGATGATACAGTAATTACCATATTAATGAAAAATTAAAATAATTGATATTATAAATATCCAAATAAATCTAATTTGACACTTTTAATGAATTACACTAATTATATAGGTTACTATGACATATTAGCGTTGATTAATTTATTTATTTTTAAATAATATAGTTTTTATACTTAACAAAAATCAATTATTAAATAATGTCATAATTGACACAAATGAGTTTTTAAAAGAAATACAATATTATTGGTTGATATAATAATCCAAAAAATATAGGGTTCATACAAAAGACATATATAATGATAGGTGAATCATTAATAAACCACTTGGTGTTATATTTGATGTTTATAGTATGTTTATTAACCATATAATATAACAATACAAAGAGACATGGTAAATGTCAAACTATTTAACAAAGAGTTAAATCTAAAAGATAAGGTTCATATAGTGACCCAAACATGTCTAAAACCTATTTATTGATATTTTTTCGACCCATCCCCACCTTATACTCTAAATAATTTATTTTGGAGCCATTAGGAATAGAAAATGATAATATTATAAAATAATATTTCAATCATTTCCAAATGTGCCCCTCACCCCTCTTATAAAAGGGAACATCCCCTTCTCTCAAATTCACACCTTCAGAGCCATTTTTATCAGCCCAACCCTACCCAAATATCCTCCCTACTATCATACGTTCATACTAGATGCCTTTTTTAGTTAGAAAGTAAACTAAAAATCCGTTTTGGTCAAATCAAAAGAAACAACCCGAACAAGAGGTAAATATTTCATCACCTCTATCAAGTTCTTTTCTTCTTCCACTTCCTCTTTCATTGTTTTTTCCATTATAAAATAATGACTCCAGTATCTTATATATACTGTGATGTTATTATAAAAATTATACAACAATAATCATTTTTCTATTCATCCTATAAAAGACAAAGTCACCATACATGCGTACGTACAGATTCCCATATCCACGTCGTGGTGTAGTTTGTTATTCAAACACTTCATCATTTTGATCGGTATAATAATGAGTATAAATGTTTAAAATACTAAATATAACATGATAATGATTCTATATATATGATATTCCATCCAATTATATATAGTTTGAATATCAAAATAATGATATTATCGCTTCTGCGTACGTACAGATTACCGTCTCCACGAACACGATGAGATTCATTCCCACTCATATCCGTTCAAGAATAATTTTCATTTGATTATTAAAAATAATGTTTAAATACTTAATATCATTATGAATATGAATAATATACTTCCTATCCATAACAATCATTAATTATGAAACAAATCAAATAAAAGAAAATAAATCAGTTAACACCCAAAACGATTATACTACAGAAATATCATTAACAAAGAAATATTAGAAGATCATATATGATGTCATATTTATGTATATAGTTATTTTATACTTTAATAAAAATGATTTAACTATTATACAGGAGGTTAACGTACCCTCGACCAAGGAAAATTATAAAGTGAAGGTTAATTTCACATCCTCTATATTATCTGAGGTTGTTTATCCATAAGTATCTACTAAGACATATTTATTATCCATGTCCATGTTTCATAAAAGGGTTTTCAAAGGTATTATTTTAAGGGACTTATTTTTATTAAAACACCAATTTAACTGTTTTAAATATTTATTCTCCGAAATCATTCTCGTTAATGTGCATGTTTTCAAAATGGATTTAAGGATTTATTTATATAGACATGAATGTTTTTAAAATGATAATTCTTTAAAAAAAATAAAAGTGGTATGGGACACTTTGATTCAAAAATTTCTTTAAATGTCATCCTTTATAAATTTTGTGAATTTTAAATGTTTTAATAAAAAGGGTATATTTCTCTCAAATATTTTTACAAATCATTTTCATCTATATCAACATACCTTGATGGGTTTTAAACTTGTTTGAAGTTGACTTATTATGATACAAATCTTTCATATTTTATTGATGTTTTTGTGCTATGTTTGACTATGTTTATGTTGTTTTTATACCATTCATGGTTTATGGACAATGTATTGACATTTTTATTCTATTTGTATTACTAATGTTTATCTTATGTTTAAACCATTTCATTTGAGGAATGCATTGAACATAGTATGTGACAGGTGGAGCCCACTATAGCTCATTGATGCATTAGTATGTCTAATGATACAAACTAGTGTCTTGGCACAAGGCCTTGAAAAAATCTTATTTGTAGTCTTGGCATAAGGCCTTTACTATGTGGTTATGAATTCTGGAATTATGCATTCCATCATTATGAAAGTGTCTATTTATATTGAATTTGATTATTCGACTAGTAGAATATCCATGTGAATAAGTAAATGACATTATTTGATTTTATCTTTGTGATATTATGATGAATTTCAAGTTTAAAAGGCTTTTGTTTTAGTCTTATACATTTCCTTAAATAATTATTCTTATTTATGATAGTTTCTGAAATATTTTTATTCTTACTGAGCATTTGAGCTCACCCCTTTCTATGTTTTATTTTTCCCAGGATGCGAAGAAGTATATTATCACTCACCGACAGGGATAGTCTAAGGGATAAGAGTGTGGTCTTTGGAGACTATGTTGTTGTAGTTTTTATTTTATAATTAAATGTAAAACCTATGTATGTGTAAATTATTTCCATGGATACTAAACAGATTGGTCATTCAGAACATGATTCCTTATATCATGACAATGTTACGTAATAATGCACCGACTATGGGTAACTGGGGTCTGGGATCTACAATCATACAGCACGGGGAAAACAAAATATTTTATAAAAACACTATGTTTTTAATAACCCGTCATAAGAAAAAATAGAATGGATAATTTATAACAACTCTGGGTATTAGACTCACATCAATATCTCATTATCCCATGTAATATCCTTCGAGATACCATGCCTCCACATCAGAAGAACCTGGGAAATGGTTCTTACTCCATAATAAAAAAACTAGATAGAAAGACAATTTCGGTTTGAACAACCAACCCATGAGACACCACTAAGGTTTATCAATATTTTGGGAACAAAACAATCTCATTAGAAAGTAATTGTAATTGTACATAATACCATATAATGATATTTTTAGTGAGATACCTCTCAAATAGAACAAGGCCACATAGATGGTCATAATAGAAATATAAATCAATACATACTGAACAATTATGATCAAAAAATTATTTTCAAACAATTTATCATTCACATTTTAAATAAGTACGTTCCTTTCAACATTATACTTCATTTAACATCAAATCACTTTTGATTTTAAGTCATTTTTCTCATGCCTAATATTTTTGAATCCTCTAAAAGTAATATTTCATGATTACACTACTTTTATTTTAGTAAAAAATATAAATTATTTTTTTTAAAACTCATGCCACTAATTTTAAATCATCCCAACTTAAATTATAAATTATTTCACACACTTTTTATTTTATCAATATTCAGCTCCAAATCATTATTTCAAATTAATAACATTTTTCCTAAAAATGAATATATTTTTTTGTTTTTATAAAGTAAATATCTAGGGTTTTTAACATAGAAACCATGAATTTTAAAATAATTTTTCACGTTTCTCTATTTTTATATATGACATGAAATGTAAAAAAGAAAAACACATGGTTAGAATAATCTATTTTATCAAGTTGTAAAATTTTCCACGATTGGTGACAAAACATTATTCAATAGGATGATATTCATGAAACAGTGCTTCATAACATTTTACACACAACATAAGAACTCATATTAATATAGACAGACATACCACAAGCATACAAATCAAAGGAACCCATCCACCACAGTACGGTATTGGTCACTTTGGGCGGTAATGACTACCTTGTATGGTTTTAAAACATGTCATAATATAACACATCTTGATGCATGGAAAGATTTTCCCTCTCTTCATATTCATAAATTCATACAATGTTATTTAAGTATAATATCAAATAAAAAAATTCCAACTAACAAGGTAGTATTCAAACATATTTATCAATTCCTTTAAAAATGATTTGCACATGCAAGGCAAGCTCATCTTCATTAATTTATTGATTTCCAAAACAACCATTTTATTTTATTACCCACTTCAAGTGGTTATCCTTTTTGTGGGAGGTGAGTTATTACATAAAAATAATAACACTATAGGAAAAAATAAGCCAAAACACCACAAAAACCAAATTCCTCAGCCACCACACATCACCACCATTGCACAACACAACCACTATCCAAAAATACCGTCCAATGAAAAAATTCACTAGACATTTCATGCAACAACATCACTGCACCAATTTATTATTCATATGAAACTATCCTTTTCACATAACCCTTTTACCACCTTATCCTCCACACTTATCCATCAAATGATCACCATTATTATCACACCCAAATCCCCAAACACACAAATTAGGTAATTCCCTTTCCCAAGTCAAGAAATTATCTTCTTTTGGTGGCATTGACTCGCCTGTATGGTTTTAATTGTGTCAAGGTATAATTTTTCTTGATTAAGGATCATTTTTCCCCATAATAATATTCTTTAAGTTTTAAAATATATGTCAAACAATGAATAACAACAAGAAAAACCACGCATAGTAGCAATATATTTAATCTACCATAATTGTCTAGGGTTTTACATTATTTCAACTCATTTTTTTCATGAGTTATTTTACCTGATTTTAAAATTTTCTATGGAATGGGGTCATTATAAATATATAAGTGACTATCATTTTAATGCATGGTGATATTAAAGATGAATTAATATAAAGGGTCTTATATTTTACAACAATCCCAACAAAAACAATGTTTCCAAAAACAATTATTTTAAACACGGAATATAAACACATCAATGCAATGACAATAATGCAACCACAAACAACAGTCAAAATATCCATGTTATTTATAGTCAAACATCATTCCTTGAATTTAAATATCTTTAACATGCATCCATGTTGAAGACAAAAATCACACAGTTTATATCACACACCATGTTTAATATGGTTAAAAAAAAGACATTTTGTGTTCATATTATTATAACTGAAATTCACTTACAACTTCATTTAAAAAAATTATACATGAAAGGTTATTATTTTCAATTAAATAATTCCATTTTACACACAACATTATTTTAGAATAATAAAAATAAAACATGCTTTCTAACTATGAAATTAACTATTACATATGTTGTATTACTATATTTCATTATTTATATTTCTCAAGATAAAAAATCATTAATCATCCCATTTCACAATGAAACATGATTTCTGAAAAAAAACATTAAAAACACAGATGATGAATTACTAAATTTCTTATTTATCATTCTCAAGATAACCATTATTTAATCATTTAATTGCTCAAGGAAATATACTTTATTATAAAAAATTAAAATTGTACATGTTGTATTACTATGTTTCATGATTTATCCTGATCAGACTAAACATTCCATAATCATTTCATTCCTATGAAGAAAATTATTATATGATTTAATAAGGATAACATGATTATAATTCTATATTTAAATACAATATATTAAACATGTTACATGCCCAAGTTACTCATACTAGAATTACCCTACTTACCACACACATGATTTCAATTTTAGTCATTCTTTCCATAAAAAACTACTCATGAACTAACATGTGATGTATGGATGTTTTAGTTCATAAAAATTATTATAATTCATATAATAATAATTTTAATCATTTAATTAGTTTTAAGTCTCAAAAAGTTTCAAAAAATTCATGCTTATAATTTTCCAAAATTTGAAAATAAATGTCACAAGAATTTTTACCCAAACACTTGCTTATACCCTATGGTAATATAAATAATTTAGAACTGTAATCTTGCCAAATAAAGAGAAAATTATTCTTTAAAATTCATCCAAATTCAATGGAATCATAAATTAATTAAGATGTGAATTTTCAGTAATTTCAGATATTAAATGTCTACAACTATGTTTTACAACAATTCTATAACACATTATCATGATAAATTATAATAGAATGAAACATAATACATATTATCTCACAAGTAATCTTGAATACTTCTAAGAATGGTTTCAAAATAATTGGTTTTATCACACTAATGTGAAATAAACTTCATGTTAACATTCCTTCCAAGGGTCTTCAGACTTAAATAGTTGATCACAACAATGTACACTAATTATGATTCTCTAAAAAGTTCATATATTATGAAAACTAGTGTCATGTTATACATTTGTAATAATTGATGTAAAATACAATTCATTAGGAATCATGCCTTAATAGGAAAAGAAATAAAACATTTATACCTGAATATGGTTTTAAATAAACAGCTCATGCTAGTTAACCATCATTTCATTCTCTCATATTGTTTACATGAAAAAATTTGAAAACAATAATAATAATTTATTAATAATAAGATCATGTGAAAGGCTAGATAATAAAAAATGAAAATTTTAGGATTGATTTAATTTATTTAAAATTTCTAAGTACACCCAATTCAAATAAGAACACAAGTCATCATGATGTATGTATCTCTCCTAGGTCCCAAACCAATAATCAATGTCGGCTCACTTGGTCATTTGGTAGGCTCAGAGTCGATGCACTGGATCACAAGGAGTCATAAAATCATGTTCCCTAGCTAGTGTCCCCGGCCTATGTCATGCATCAAGGTCAAACAACCACTACTGGAAAATGGGTCTATACCCACGTTTTTACAAAAAACAGTGGGTATAGAGTACCCATATACCCACAGTTCTTCAAAACCGTGGGTATATGGTTAATATGGGGACCTGTACCCATGGTTTTGCTTGAAACCGTGGGTATAAGTTTATTTTGAACACCTATACACACGGTTCTGAAAACCTATGGGTATATGTGTTTTTTTTTAAAACCCTATAAACACGGTTCGGCCAAACCGTGGGTATAGGGTTTTCCATGAAAACCTATGCCTACATATTTTCAAAGCTGTGCGTGTTGGGGTTTTTTTGAAGACCTATACCCATGGATTTGGAGAACCATGGGTATAACCTTCCCGTGTTTTGGTGGGGGAAAACATTATGAGGGACGATAAAATAATTTTGGGGGAAGATGCTTCTTATTAATATTATTAAGAAAATACAAAGATAAAATCCAAAATTATATATACCTTAGTTGGTATGGGTGTTACTCTACTCAGCGCGATCCCGGGTTCGAATTCCAGCTAATTTATTTTTTCAATTAATTTATTTTGATAATTATAAGTAAGAATACGTACGCATATATGATAAAAATGTTACCAGGTTAGTTGGTAAAATGCGGCTTTGAAGACTGATAGGTTGGGGGATTGATACTTGCTGTTTTTTTTTCATATAAAAAGATATATTAATATAATAAAAGTAATAAATATATAAATACCAGTAGCGACATTGGCTTGGTTGGTCCATGAGTTCACTGGTAAGCGTTCGGTGTAGTGCTCGAAACATGCTTGATGTGATTTTTTTAAAATGAGCTGAATATATTCTCCACGGTTTTCAAACCTTGGTGGATTTGCCTTTCCACGCTATACAGCATGTTGTTGTTGTGCGACACACCTTTACCCAATGTTCTACCAAACCGCGGGTATAGGTCAAGACCCCTATACTGACGCTGTTCCAGCCCACGGTTCCCAAAACCGTGGGTATAGCCTATACCCACGGTTTTGAATAGTGGTTATAGGACCTTTTTCCAGTAGTGGTCATCTTTTCCATTCCAACTAATGCATTCCTCACTATGCCTATCTCTGAAATCCACAATATCTCTCAACCATCACCTATGATATTATTCTGTCATGACCCTCCCTCCAAAGATACACATCATGGTCTACATTTTAGAAAAATAAACAATGAACCTCAAGTCCCTCCTACAATAGGCCTTGTTTTGGAGACTAGCTCCGATTGTATAAATATCACAAAATATGGGGGAATTACCATTTATAGGAAAATAAGATCTAGATATAAGAAGAATCAACTACCAACAACTCCATGAAATAATATAAAATAAAGGCAATCTATCTTATAATGCATGTATAAATCAAAAATTATAAATATAAAAGTTTACAAAAGAATACCAAAATGAAACAATGCTAAGGCAGTGATAGAGACTATGTCTCAAGGTGTAATCTAGTAATGTCTATCATGGTCAACATAGTCTTCTTGGAAACATGAAAATAGTTTTTATATATGTAGGGTGAGCATACAGGTATGCTCAGTAGGAAAACAATAGTCTCTCATTCACAAGTGAAAATTGCAAATTAATGCACTCATGTGAATGTAGTTGAACCAAAAAACACCAAAACATGTATACTAACCAAAACCCAAACCAAACCAAGGATCAGTCACCAAATAACTCATCCAAGTATAATAATATATAAAAGGAATCAATTATATTATAGGGTACCTTGGACCACTTTCCCATGGATTAGCCACTCTCACACCCCAACAGAAAACATCATGTAACTCCCACCTCTTCAAAATATATCACATCACATCCCACCCACACACACCTAAGCCATCACAACACATCACATCTTAACCGCCCACACATGGTCCATCACAACACATCCCTCCTACCCATATACACCTAATCCATCATGACACATCACATCCCACCAACACACACATGGGCCATCACTACACATCTTATAAAAAATAGATCTAGGATAATACAACACATCTCATCCTAAAGACACCTAGGTCTATACATCAGAACTCATCCGAAAACACTTGGGCCACTATCACCCGGATGAGGGACCAGGGAATTGTGGGTGGCCAACCATCCATCCTCCCACCAAGATGTTCGTGAAAGATACCATCCCATGTGAATATGCGGGTGTTAGAACATAAATCTCTATGAGGGTAGGATGTGTATAGAAATCACAAAAACATATTGTTTATATACATATAGAGTTACAGCACACAAGACCAACCTATGGGTTGATAATAATAACTAACCATTTCACAGAATCCACAAAAATCACATCCCCCTCAAAATAAATAGATATTAATAATACACAATAAAAAATCCACAATTTATATTTTAGTCTTTATGCAGTCTTCTATGGTCTCTATTTTATCAATAAATTCAACTTTATCCGAAAATATGATTTGTGTAATCAATATTAATTTGAAAACCCATTTCATTTAGGAAGGTATAATATTTCATATTTTCAACCCACTAGTTTATATATAAACATTAACAATTTAATAAACTCATCCCATCATCAATTTCATTATTAAACAATCCTATTTGAAATTATTAACAAACAGTATTAATTCCAATAATATTATGGTATATATACTAGAACCAATTACACAACATAAGAACAACACCACAACCCAACTATCACATCCACATCAAATTACAACCACATATAGTTTCATATCCCTAGAGTATAACCATGCCACACCCACCATAGCAGCCCCGTTGCACCACTGTACGATAACAACAATCATAGTCCCACTACACATCCAAACCTCATCCACGTCCCCCACACAAAAACCAATACCATTCCACACATCAAAACATATATCAAAAAACATAATGATTTCATATTTAAAAAGAAAGGGGGAACATATTCAATTTCACAGGTTTATATAAGGGTGTTATAACATATGTCATTGAATCATAGGGAAACAATTCTATTCCCTAAATATACGTGGTTAACAAGTTCTTTATTTATGATGATACCATTCAATCACAAAAATAGATGATTATAAACGGAAGTTTCTGCTGTATAATCGTTCCAAAAATAGAGATAGTTTTTATCAAGTCTTTATACCCATACGATCATAATATCAAATCGACTCAAAACAAGTTAACAAGAAATAGTAACATCATAATTCACATTCCCCTACCCCTTTAAATTAAATTTAAAGAAAGTTTCTATCTTTATTAAACTAGTCAAAACCATATTCATAGGAATCAAAAAAAATAAACCAATCCCACATGATACACATGAAGAGAAACAATGTCAAAACCTACATAGAAGGAAGAACCTTTTCACTAACTTGTTTCAGCAAAACAAGGGGTGCATACAAGAGGAAACTACTTCGGGGGGGGGGGGGGGACTCTAACCAACTACAGTGCCTCATTATATGACTCTTATGGGATGAAGCATTTGGAAATTGCATTTCAAGTGAAATCTAGGAAGAATGAATGAAGGTAAGGATCTCTAGTCTTTAGAAAGATCACATCTAAGACACAGGTATTAGATAGGAGTTTAAATTGTCGACAAAGGAGGATCTAACCATGACTATGAGTCTTGACCATTTAAAAGCACCCAAACATTAATTAAAATAAATATATGATTGATAGCCTTTGAAACATCATTAAACCCTTGTAGATATGGAATTAAACTCAGTTTACGTCAAATAAATATGTCAAAAGGTAAAAATTGGAACAACTATAAAATTATGTAAATTTGGAAAACTATTTATATGAGTCACCACTACAGAGAGGATGAGTTTCCACTAGATGAGTTACCTTTTGATGAGTCATTGTTGGATGAGTCACCACTACTGAGTCACCGCCAGTGACTCACCACTAGTTAGTCACCCCTAGATGATTTACAGACTATAAATCACTGCCAGAAAAGTCACCACTAGTGATTCATCACAAATGAGTAACCACCAGATGATTAATCTCTAGCTAGTCCCTGCCAGACGAGCTGCAAAAAATGAGCCACCTTTTGGATGATTCACCACCAATGATATACCACCAGTATGACCTACCACCAGAATGACCTACTGCTAGAATGATCTACCTCCATAATGAGCTACCACCAAAATGATCTACTGTTGGAAAATTGGAAATTTAGAAAATTGTAGAATTTAGTCAATATTGGAATGACTCACATGCCCCAAAACACCTCGTACTACCCCCAGGCACTTAAAACATCGTATTTTTGGAATGAAATTATCTAGAAGGTCTAAGTCATTATAAAAATGTCTTCTAATAACTCATAACATCCTATGATTCGAGAGACTTCTATAAATGGTGGCTTAGTCCAAAAAATAATTAATTTATCTTCCCATCACAATCAATGATAAATCATGATGTTTATTTTTCAAGCCTATAATTTTTATTTCATATTATACCACTGATAAATTCTATTTTTTATTTAGATAAATTAATTCAAATTCTATTTTTTCATAGGGGGTGAGGAATATTGTTTTTTAAAAATACACTTTTAAACTCTTCCCACTGTATATATTTATCTTCCTCATTTAACTTTATGTGTTTAATTAGTTCTCTCCACTAGATTGATTCTTCTTCTAAGTAGTACAGTGATAAATTATCCTTCTCATTCTTATAACAATATATTTAGAAAAAAAAATCTACAGTTTTGATCCATTTTCCGACATTCAATTGGTCATAAGGTATACTAAAATAAGGTGGTTGTTGATATAAAAATAATTCATCTACTTGTTTCTCAATACTTAGTATAGTCAGATTCTCTAAAAGGTGTAGGCTATTATTCATATACTATGATAACTGATTCAACATCATCATAGAGTTTCTAACTTAATATTCCCTTATATTTTCAAGGTCATAATTGGATTGTTTTGTGCTTCTATTATTTATATGAGACATTATATTTCCAAACACTTCTTTAAAAAATAAAACATAATTGAGTAAATTATTACTATTAGTAATCATATGATAATAATTCTGATGGGGAGTTTAATATGAAAAGATTATAATATCCCCCTTTTATTACCGTATTTTTCATTATTTCAGATCTTAAAAAATGAAATAATTACACTATTTATACATTCTCTATAATAGTTCATAACGAGTATGTGATTAATTGATGTATATCTCCAAAGAGTGTCTAATGAGTTGTACAGTTAGTTCCACTAATTTTTTAGCAATTGAAGATGTATTTAACACCCACCCAACCTTTTTTATGATTACTATCTCTAGGTGCATCTAGGGGAGATCCTAAATCCATATGTTAGTATCCATAAATGGAATATTTAGTTAGTAAACGAAATAATCTATACTTTACTAGAATTTTAATATATTTTCCTTTATTTGGACTCATCCCACATGTTTTATGTAATTTTTTCTAGTCCCAATTTCCAGAAATAACTAAATATTATTTTGATAACAACTATGAGGACCCATAATTTTCATACATTACATGTAACATATTTCAATAAAAATATTTCATTAATAAATTACATTTGATATTTTTAGGTTTAGTTGTTTGGTAATAATTTAAATAACATGTGAGGTAAAAAGATCATTAGTAAAGTAATATTTATCTAATTATCTTAAAATAATAATTTGATATTCTATCCTTGGTCACCTCATTGCAAAAGATAGTTAGGGGAATACATCAAAAGGAAACGGTGAGAATAAATCCCTATTAGAGGAAAAGTAATGAAAATATATAGTAATTGGTCACTATGGGTAAGTCATGATGCCTAATATAAAATCATAATTAATATTATAGAATACATAAAATTTAAATATGACTATAATATAAAAATGAAATATTCATAAGAATATCACCATGTTCATCACTAAGGTGTTATAAAATATGTTATAATGTTTATGCACAATGGTATGGTGAATAATTACCAAGGATTGATACTAAGGTATCATAAACATTGCATCTATATATATTAACTCTATAAAAAATTTATTGGTGTACTATCAAGGAACACCCTTTATATATATAACTTTATGTGTGCCAAATATACCATATATTGTAAGAAATTATTCCATAACTACAAAACATTAGTATGGAATGTGATATTTATATGGGTAATTCTCCAATTAATGAATTATATTTATATCTCTATGAATTTTATTGAAGAAAATTATTGTTGGGTATTCACAATATAAAATTAGGGAATAGAGCATCAAAGAAATATTTATGTAACATAACATGTATATATAATAGATTGTGAAATGGGATTAATAAGAGGGAATTGTAGTATCTCATTAATTGGGAATAAATTAAAAATTAACGGAATGATTTAAAAAAAACATAAAAATAATTAATTGAAAATAAAAAAAGGATTATTATAATGGAAGTTCTCAAATAGTGAGGAGTAAAGAGAATGATAACCCTTTCCTTGAAAGGTAGCTTCCAAAAGACTAACAGTAGATCTTTGGTACCATAAAACTTCCTTGTAGAGACCCGTAAGATAGATAATGATATAGAATTTGTTAGCAATGTCGTTAGAGTGGAGAGTAATGGGATAATGTGTGGATACTTATAAGAAGTGTGGGAGAATTGTTTATTAATTAATAAATTTAATCTTTGGACTCTATGTTTTGAAAACTAGAAAATCATTAGCCTTTCTATGGTTTTTGAATATTGTATTTGACATGGGTTGCCTATTTTTAGTACATTAATGTTTAATAACTAAAATCCTTTAAAAAGATTATTTAGGATGTGGAAGAGATTGATATTCATGATGAATTTCTTTAAATATAAAAACATATCTTATGTTTTGAAAGATTCTTTATGGATTTAGATAATTTATTTTATTAATTTAAAATTTGTTATTTAAAATTAAATGATCCTTTTTTCTTCAAGAAATACATTAAAATATTCATTAAATCATTATTTTTCATTATGATATCATGACACTAATCGTGTATTCAAACTATTTTTTACTTATTAACTAAAAAATTGACATTATATGAACACAATGAAAAAGTAAATTTTGAAATATTTTAATGTATTGATTTAAAAAAATAAATTTATTTTGTAAAAATAATTTTCTAAATATGATATAATAATTTTTGAAATAAAATATTTATTTATTGGAAAATTAAAATTTTTTATTTCATGATCAAATTTATAACCCATATAAAACTACTTCTAATTGTATAGAATGTATTTCTTATTTATATATATGAATAAATATTATTTTTTGAAATATTTTTAAGAAAATATACTCTTATATAAAATTTCATAGTTTATCATATAAATTTATATTAATTAAATGTTGATATATATAGTTCCAAAAATATAATTATAGTTTTTCTAAATCCAAAATATATTTTATCAAATTCATCTTTTAATTATGTTCATTTTACCACTTATATATGGGTTATAAATTAGATAAAAAAATTTATTTTTGTAATAACTTTTTCATTTATAGAATATTTTATGCTTAATATTACTTATGTACAGATACATAACCCCTCATCACTCCGTCATATGCCATAACAGTAAGGCCAATAATGGTGGTACCTTCATTGATAATTTCATTTATCCTTAATATTGTAATGATCTCTACTATCTTGAATTTATCCCGTAATTTTTTTTTCATGAGTGGGAGTTATTAAAACTTGGGTTGGTCATGGTCAATAGTGAACCACTTGATTCCATTTCCCTATGAAGCTATGATAAATGAACTTCATAAAATATTTTTACACTAGTTGAGGCCATGTTTTCTCCCTTATCTATTAAATGACTTGCATTATTACACTTTATAATAAATAATTAAAATATTAACATTATTACTAATGGTCCTAATTCCAAACTATCGTAATAACCAACATTTATATTAAAAAATTGTCAGAATGACTATATTTTATTGTTATAAATTCATTGTAAATAAGTTCAAGTTTGGTATAGACTCTCCCATTTGGAGTCCTGCAAAACCATAGGAGTATTGATTTCTATACTATAAGAAATAAAATTTATAGTCTCCCAAGTATACAAGGAGGGTAATTTCATCATTGACACTCATTCCAGTTTTAGTTTTAGTTCGAGGAAAAGTGGCTAGAAATTTGAAAATCTAGATTTAATAGAAAAGTGGTTGTTCAAAAATATTTGAAAAATCCTATCTTATATATATTAATCTTTTGGGAACTAATCTTATATCCTAGGAGACTCTAATTATTATTATTATTCATGTGTACTCTTGTTATACAATAATTGGTTTTTATGGGAGATTATGATCCTAGATACATATATATTTCTCTTAAAATATTTATTTTGGACTATTTTATATTATTAGTTATTTTCTTTTTCATGATTTTATGAATTTAATTTTTAATGAATTATTTTATAAAATATGGTCATTACTTAATATAAGTTTCTTGATTATTATATGCCACCCACATAAATGAATGATAACGTAGATGTATCATTTTTATATAAAATGATATATTTTTAAAATTATTAATTTACTTTGATAATACTAATAAATTAATACACAATTCTTAAACATTTCAATATCTATTAATGAACCCAAAGTCTATAAGTATGTTAAAAATTATATACTTGAAAAATTTGTTATATATTATTATTATTTTTCATAACTCTTTGTGTCCATCTGATTAATCATCCCAATGAACTATTTTATTGTGAAAATATCTTTAAAGAAAAATATTTTGATAATATTGAGATTATAATTAATAAACCTTATGTAAAATACTTTTAACATTATATATAAATAATGATACACAATAATGTAAAATATTATGATGAATTTTATCTAATTATGTTTAAAATTTATAACATTTAATTCCCTTTATGTTATTCAAATAATTATATGTGCTAATTAATAAAATTAAACAATGTAACGTTTTTCATTAATCTCATTAATTTTCTATTATATCTTATATTTTCAAATATGTAAAGTGACTTTTTCATTGAATTAGATTGGAAGAATCATTTATTGGTTACATTTTGAACCTATCCAATTTTTAAAAGTACTCCTCGTAGCCTCATACAAAATACATTTTCCAAAAATATTTTTAAGAAACGTGTGAACTTCGTTTAAAGAAAATAGAAATTATTTTTTTGTAAGAATATTTAAATGAATATCTATTATTATATTTGGTACCATGGATAATTATGTGGGTCTTAAGGTACTCTAAGTGGTTTAGTGAATCAGGGTGATACCCAATTGAAATGTTTTCTCAAACCATCACCCATCATCATAGTTTTCTCTAATTTTAGGAGTAAGGGATTTCATTTTACCTTTCCTTTTATTATACAAGGACCAAAAAATACGTTCATATACAAAAAATAAAGATTATTGATCATAAGGATCTCACTTAGTTCACTCACATTTCATTTTTTATAAAGAGCATACACTCTAGGATATAATATTGTACCAAAATCCATTATTAATTCATCATTTTAGTGGATCCACTATTTAGGGGATGGTAACCTCATTCCAAGGTACACTTCCCATAAAAAAAATGTTTAGGGTCTCTTATGACTCAGCTAATGACATCTCAATCTTCTTCCACTTACATTCACTAAATCAAGAAAATAACCATTTTAGATTCTATAATGCATCTTTGATCATCAAATGGAGATAATATCCACTAAATTGAATAATAGTATATTTAATTCATTATTTATGTACACCTTTCGTCCTTTATGCTCTCCAAGACTTGTATATTCAACTTTATAAAAATAGAGTAAAATTATTAAACTCTTGGTGATATTTATAAAAGAAAAAACATCTTCTATAACATAATAATTATTTTTAAGGAAATATCACTATTATTGTTCTTATTCATCTATGATTAAATGAATGTAAACAATGAAACTATATAAATAATAAACATTCCATTGATAAACTAGTTGTATGATGAATACTCAATTATTATGATCTCTACACTTCTATAAGAACTTGATAAAATTATATTATTGTATGATATTACAATTCTATCAAAATATATTTTATATAAAATATAAATCTATAATCCATTAAACCAATCGTTAATATTAATTCACATTATCCTAACACCATAAAATTATTCCATACATTCCTTTTAAATTAGTGTACTCATATATTTAAAGTAACATCAATCCAATCTCTCACAACCTGAGACATAAATTCTTTTTTAATGATTCATTTTAATATTTATTATATAAAAACTTTTCATAAACCACTAACAAAGATAAGTATTCATTAATATATAATCAAAATATTTTTCATTATAATGCACTAAATAAATCTGAAGTTGTCTTTTGTTGAGGTTTTATAATAAGTTATTTAATTAATTAAAGTACTTTTTTTCATATAAAATTACTGAAATGATTAGATAGTTAAATTCAAAATTATGATTTTTTAATTTAAATGAATATGAAGGAAGTTATTTTATGTGAAACAATGATAATGTCTTTTGAAAATAAGAATTAAAAATTGAAGAATTATATAATCATATTTCGAAGTAGTGAACTTGACCATTATTGTGCTTTGTGTTCTCTCTTTTTTATTAAAATATTTCTCTCATGAACTTATCTTTAATTCTAAGATAATGATTATAAATGAAGCATTTATTATTAAAATTTAATAAATTCTTTAATGCAATTATATAACATTTTTTAATAATATTATTATTAAAATATTTTAATATTTTCATAAAATTTTGATTAATTTTTCATCCTATACTAAGTATACGTGTTAAGAAAAATAATTATAAAAGGAACAAATCCATTGAAATTGTTCTAATTCTATTCTGATTAAATTATAAAATAATTCTATGCAAGAATGTTTCAATTGAATAAACTCACCCATGTAATTGGAAAATAAAGTATTATAGGGGATGTTTTATGAAAATTTATATACATAAAAAATTGTTCAAAAGAAATGATAATTACCAAATTTATAGAAATGAGAGAACAAAATCTTATAGAAGATTTTACTCAATCCATCCAAATATTAGGTCACTAATAATTTATCCAAGAATGGATATGCGCAATCCTTTCACCATATTTATCTTATTCCTTCTAAAAATCAACATGGCTCTTCTCTTATTTTGAAGAATAAAACTTTATTATTCCTCTATATGAGTCTATATAAAAAATAATATTATATAACACATATAGGAAAATTTACAACTATTCAAGTCATAAAAATAGTAATCAATAAAGTCCCCACTATAAAATATCACTCAAAAAATTATTAAATCAAAAAATATCAAAATTCCAGTTCTTGTTTGAAAAACAATAATTATATATAACAGTTAAAAATTAAAACATAAATTTATTTTTATCCTTTGAATATCATTTTTATAATTTATTCAAAAAAATTAAAATTTTAACATTGGACTAAAATCATTTATACAAAACAAATCATATTTTTTAATAAAATATCTCAATCTATAAGTTAATTCAAGGGTCTTCAGATTTAAGGAATTGGTCAATAAATAATTTTGGAGAAAATGAATAAAAATGTATAAAAATAATATCTGGAACATATATAAAATATAGTATCATTAAATTCTCCCACACTAAAAAATTAATTATCATGAAATAATCAGTGAGAAATTTCTATAAATATAATATATAATGGATGAATATATTTCAATTTAATAATAATGGTTGATTTAATGATGATCGAATCTCAGTAAAATTTAATATATGAAATAAATTTATCATTCTTCTAACAAAAATTCAATGAAAAAAATAATTTTAAAAATTATAAATAATGACCCAATTTAGGACAGAGGATGATAATTTAAAGAATTAAATCCTCTATCCAAGATTTCATTCAAAATTTAAAATTCACCATGATTGACACCAGAAATTTATTTTGATGAATTAAATTTTTTTACAGTCATTGATTAAAAATGAGTTTACAACAAATTTTAAGAGTTAATTGAATCTCAGATCTACTGGATAAATTTTTAAGAAATCATATTAATCACCTCAAGACACAATATTTTCTTACAGATTACAATAAGTGTATAATGTAAAAAACAATGTTATGTATCAAACCACTAACACCCAATTCAAATGAAAAACTCTGGGTTAATGTTAATTATTTCAAAATACTCAAAAACAATGATACAAAAATATGATACTCATCAAACACTTTAGAATCAACTTAAAAGTATCAAATGTAGTATAATATTTTTATCAAAAATAATATATTGAGATTATGATATGTAATACAAGATAATTAGTATATTCCATGATACTATACAACAATTTATTCTCTTGGAACATAAAAGACTATAAAAAAGAATCTAGAAATAAATATTACCAATCTTCAAATAAAATAGTTCATGACAAGTAGTATTGAAATATATTATGAGAAATTTGAGTGGTAAGAAATTAATGTTTTATAAAAAAAATAAAAACCATTTCCATAAACTTATTTTTCACATTTTCTCTAATTATGGTCCAAAGGTGAGAATGAATTTCTTGGTTTATTTTTTGAAAACGTATATAATTTTATTATAAAAAGATCATCTGTAGGATGTAAAGTCAATATAAATTTTATATACATGACAAATTAATTTTTACATCCATTTAAAAGTGGTTAACTATTTTTTAGAATATCAGTACTCCCCTAGTTTATTATAATGATTTTCTATGAAGTCTACATATAAAAATCACATTTTGTAAGTCAAAATTTTATTCAGCTTGTTTCCATTATGTTAAATAATAGAATAAAAAAATTAAATTTAAATACATTATTAATGTTCTAAATATTATAAATATAGTTTCTCAGTTAATAGATGTTATGTTATGAAGGTAAATAGTTTTTTATCAATTTGACAAAGTTGAAAAAAACACAAAAAATGAAACAAAAAAAAATTCTCCGAAAAGATTAACAAAAAATATAAACAAACATTTAATTTTATTTCAATCCCTATAATATAATTGTGCACAAAACTAAATATATTTAAATTTATTATATAATCTGAAACTCAAAATATAGGAAACCATATAAATATGACTTGGTGGGGAGTATAAATGTAAGGTCCCAGAATTAAATATTACATAATATTAATTTAATTCATGAATTCATATTAAGGATATTTCCAAGTTTATAGTTTTAGAGAATTATTCCATATTGATTAACAAAAAACATAGATATTACAAACTAGACACTTCTACTCACTTTCCATTTTTTTCATAAAACTAAAACTTTTAAAAATAAATATTGTTTCATATCATGTTTATGTGTAAAAACTTTTCTTTAACATAATCCTTGACTCTATTAACCGTAAAATACTATGAAAGAAATCTCCAAAACATGGTATGATCACACAATTATCATTAAGTGATATAAAATAAGGAATGGAACCATTAGTCCAGTACAATTACAAACACCTAAAAATATTTTCTCAAAACCGAACTTCCACCCATAAAACATAAGATATTAAAACACCTAATGAAATCATAATATTTCTAAAAAACATTTTAGAAATTATAGGTCATAATTTTAAATGATTTAATTAATATCATACTTACATTCTAGTTTTCCCAGTTACATAGTGAGTAACCTTCATTGTTACATTTGGAATACCCATCATAGTATGTTCCATAAATCTATTAAGAAAAACCTTATCATTTAACTCCTCATTACCAAATGCATTGGAGAGATATCACTGGATCACCTACCCTTGGATTATAATGGAAATGACCATATATATAAACAATTTCAATTAACAATAACATAATCATAATACATAAAACACGCATAAAAGAACAATAACATTTCCACTTTGAAATTACATTTCATATTTAGAAAGTCGTGTACTCATAAATGAAAACAATTCATTTGAAAATAAAAGTGTAAACTTAGAAAGTAAACATTTAAACATCAAATTTACATAAAAATAGGAAATTTTTTCATGGCGTATATGTTAAATAAAACATTATAAGTAATTGAAATAATCAATCCATTTTTAATACATAATTAAATTTTCTAAAAAGAATAATTTTTAAAAAAAGTGTCCCATAAAACATTTAAACATTTGAAAGGAGTTAAAAATTTTATAACATTCATGTCTATAGAAATTAATTCATAAAAGCCAATTTGATAACATGGACAAAAAATTGAAATATTTATAATAATAAATCCTCAAAACATTAAAATAACGTTTTAGTCAAAAAGTTCCTTACCAATTGAGAAACACTTGTATAAATATCCTTAAATAATAACAGTAAAAAGATCTTTAAATATCATTAGAAAATGGTAATTTAATAAATAATGGTTATATATATAACATAAATGATAATAATGGTTCACAATATCAATATGTGCCTCAATGAATGGAGATTTAGACGAAGTCCCTTACCTCAAGTTCGTTCGTCACATATATTCTTTATCATCCTGAATAATAAACATAGGTTAATTATTTACATTGTTTAGAAAGTTTTTTTATTATTGATTTTATATCACTTATTACCATGATATAAAAATTACATAATTATTTATGTTCATATAGGATGTTTTGCTGATATTTGGTACTTGAGTCTAAAATGAACTTGGTATGATGATAATAGTCCATGGGGTTATAAGTCCATAATCTCAATATTAATATTCATGAAATTATTATCATTTTTATTCATAAATTATAATTTTAAATGAAACCATTAACTATTGTTATGAAAAATTAACAACTTTATAATCACATATGGTATGTTGTACGTACGCATGAGTAACATTTCCATTTTTCATTGATCGTTATGGAAAAAAGGTAATTATTATTTTATCCTTATAGGATTATCATAATATTTTTAACATAATAATTATCATTTAAATATACTTATATATATCATAAAAGTTATGTGGTTAGTAAAAATGATTCACATCGCTTTATGGAGGTGATAGTTCACACTTATGCATGAACGACGTTATCATTTTTATGAGCACAGAAAGTAAGAATATAATTGATATATTATTATATTATAATAATAAATATGTCATGAACATTATACCAAAACATTAATTCCATAATTTTGACCAGTCTTAAGAAACAGTTACGAAAAATGAACTATTCTGGTTCGGTTGTCGGTAGTTCACGGTACACACGATTGAAATGTTCATTTCCCATTTGATGAAATTAGAGATGTATTTGGGTGATGATATTAAAATAATAAAATATCAGTATATTTAGGATACAAGATTTATTAGTTCCTCATTTATTAAGGACATTTAAAAGATGTGGAAGAATAACTACAATTGAAATATATAAAGAAAACGATACCTTTTCTTCGGTTGATTACCTTTGAGGAACAGCTTAACGCCTCTAAGGAGGGTGTTATGACTAAAATAATACCTCAAGAATGTAGTGAGGGATTTTAGGAAGGGTTTTAGTAGATATTTTTGGAACCAAATGGTTTTAGAAGTGTTATTAATAGAGAGGAGTGGGTACCTTTTTATAAGAGAGGGCAGGGGAACCGTTGTAAACTATTAAAATTTGAAATTAATATAAATTAAATATTAACTAAAAATGACCCCAAATTGAATTATGTAGAATATAGGATGAGTATAGTTCTAAATTCACTCATCCAACCATTTTTATATAATTATTTATTTTATTTTAAACATTAATGTTTCAGTTCACCCATAATTAATCTATTTTAATTTTAATTGTGGTAACAATAATTTCAATATTAAAAGGCCATAAATTTTACATATATGTTGTCAATTTTACACATATGGATAGTTTATGAAATTTTATACCTTATCATATTCACTATAATATTTTTAAATATTTTTAAGATTTTTAAATAATTTAAAAAAAACATTATGTTTACAAAAAATCAATAGGGTCAATTTTGACACTATTAATTTCATTAAATTTAAATAAAATAAAAATAGAGAGATAAATTCAGAAAAAACCCTATAATAGACTTAAAATATTTCATAATAACCTATAAAATTTATGTAGTACTGTAATTAATTTGAATTATATTTATTTTAATAATTTTAATATCTTTTATTTAATATTTCTCTTAATAAAATAATTATTGTATCATTGTTTTTTCAGTATTTATATTTATTATTTTAAATAAAAAAATTATAATAAATTCAATTTATATAGATAATTTAATTATATTTAGGGAAACAATTTATGATATAAGTTTTATCATGGTTATCTCTATATTAAAATTTTTATAATTATATGGAATAAGAGGATGACATGTTTTCGAATTATTTTGTTTTAATAATATTATATCGCTTTCATGAAACAAAGTCCATTAAATGGTTAAATAATGATACATAAGAGTTAAGGGTCTACTTTTATTCATCTATTAGTATTTTGGAATGTGTTATGGTAATTTTACTATCCTTATCATATTTTTTATTTCTCTAATTTTTCTTGATTTACCATTAACTGTGGTAAATAAAAATTATGAAAGTTATTATTCATAAAATCCCAAAAAATAATATATTTAAATAATTTGGACGCAATTATTCAAATATAGAATCCATTTTCAAAAATTTAAAACACAAAAGTTGTAGAAATTAATAAAAAATTAATATCGTTGACGGAATGATAAAACGTGTTTTTAAAGTTAAATGTCCAAACATTCACATAGTTTTTATATCCAATTTCAATATGGAATTTATTCTAATGAACTAAAATGTATTAAATGATAAAATTAACAAAATTATACGTTAGAAAAATGAATATTATTAGAAAAATACCAAAAAACTATGCAAAGAAAAATTTTATTACCCTATTTAGAAAATAAGATAATTTTTTAAAATAAAATTTATAAAATTGAAATAAATAGATTTAAAATGGTTTCTTCATCAAAGGGAGAAAAAATTCTTCTTTTAAAAATACATCTTTTATCCAAAAAAATAAATTTGTTCTTACATTATATCTAGAAAACATATAAGATGAATTTTAATTATTAAATTTAATATATTAAATATATATTTCATTAATAAAATCCCTCAATATTGATTTTATTATTTTATAAACAAGCTTATTTGCATTTAAAAAGTTTCTTAGGAAAACACATCCTTTATATTCGATTGTTTTTAATTTAATTTCATAATTAATTTGGTAACCAATTAGTTATTATATAAACATGTGTAAACCATATTTTAATAATTCAGTTAATCCTTTTCATTCCCATCATTCTAATGGTTATGTTATAACTAGCATATTAAATAATAATATTATATTGTTCATTTGAACTAAATGTGTCATATCATGTATGATATCGAATATAGTTTATCTTTTTAAGAACATTGGATGTCACATCCCTCTAGAAATTGAGTCTTTGTAATTTGAATTTGGGGTCGGTAATTAAGGTATTAATTTTCAAAGCACCTTTATTACAATCCTACATCAGAAACATGATTAACAAAACTTCCACATTAAAAGATAGAAAGAAAGGTATAAGGTCATAATACGAAACACATACTAGAATTCCATTTATTAAAACATTGATTTGAAAGAAAAATTAACTATGAAGTTATAACGGATATTGATAAAAAAACACGATCTGAACAATGTTTACAAGCAAAAAAACCATACATTTGTGTTTCAATTAATGTTCATTGATTTCATAGTATGAAACTTAAACAGAAAATTTTTTTTAATCCTTTTCATAGATTTATAGAATGTATTTACTACCTAGACTAAGATCATATGGAAATATACTTACTGGACTAGTAGAGTTTCGTCCTTTAATCAATTTCCACCACAAACTTATCTTTTTTCGAAAATGTTGAGTATTCAAGATGAATCAACTTATATATAATAAAATAATCCAAAAAATATTAACTATCCATTTATCATGTATTGAAACATTAACAATGACCAATATGGTTAGGATAGATAAAAAACTCTCTTCAAAAATGATAAACTATTGGATAAGGAAAAATAACTTTTAATCTCCAAAATTCAACTGTAATATCAAAATTCCAACATTGACCATTCAAAAAATAAATATCCTTTAAATTAATCAAAAATATTGTAATGAATATTAAATCCAAAAAATAAAAAGTATTTGATCAAATAATCATTTGATATAAGTTCTAATATTTAACTCCAAATAACATCTACCAGTCTTAATGTCACATACAAAAAAATGTAATTTCCAAAATCATATATTCTTCAAGATATGCTAATAATTTCCATAAATAAATCAAATTTCTATAATTACACAATAAAAAAATGTATTCCTCTAAAATAAAATTCAACATTTACTCCTCAAATAAAATCTCATAGTATTCTATTTTACTTAGGTATATAGGGTTCCCAAAATAGTGAACATCTTCCAAACTAATATTTTTTACATATTCCACTACAAAAATGTTTAACTAAAAAAATTCATACTAACCAGGGTCATCATGTAGGCCAGATGTAGGTGATTCACCCTTATCACCCTTCAGTTGTGGGTTTGATCCCCACGTCCTTACCAAACAGGATGTGTTGTCACCCAATCCCGCGACTTTTCATTTTTTTAAACTATAAAATTCTTATAAAAGTCTCCACATTTGAGATAAAATTCTAAAAAATAATAATTACATATTTTATCCCCAAAATGTATTTCATACCTCTCACTTTGTATACCAACAAGTAATAACCCATAATTACTTGAAATGTGAATGTCTCAAAAATATTGTTAATCACCCAATAAGTTCATAACATATAGCCTCAAAAGGGATTTTAAGACATTAGACCTATAATAAAAATTATAATTATAAACTTATGATTATATAAATAACTATTTAGGAAACATCATAATCTCCAAATTTGTCTAAACCATCTTCTGATACAAATTGTAATGGCCCGACCCTAACCATTACATAATCGAGAGTTAATTCATGAACTCACATTGAAGATATTTTCAAGTTTATTTTTTTATATAATTAGTAAATAAATATTATATAAAATCTTTAATATTATAAATTGGACACTTTAACTCACTATACATTTTTTTATAAAAGTAAAATTTTTAAAAAGAAACATAGTTTCGTTTCATGTTTAAACATCACAACTTTTCCATGATCCCATCATTGTGTTTATTCTACTATAAATGTTACGAAAAAAATATTATAAAATATGGTATGATAACAAATAAACTCAAAAAGTGATATAAAATAAGGAATTAAACTGATAGTCTATTAATAGTTAAAATTCATGAAAACATTTTCCAAAAAGCATAATTTTAACCCATAAAACATAAGCTCTTAACATACCTCATGAAATTAAAAGGTTACTGAAAAAACTTCTTCGAAATTAAAAATAATAAAGTTTAATTTTTTAATTTGTATCATACTTATATTGGAGCTTTCACAGCTACATTGGGTGTAACCTTCATGGTAAAATTTTGAATACCCATCACAATATATTTCCTATATCTCTTAGAATAATGCTTATCATTAAATCAGTTTAATTACCCAATGTATTAGAGAGCTATCACGGGCTCACCAAAATTCATTTTATCATGGAACAAACCAAATACAAAAAAAAAATTCCCACAAACCATAACATAATCATAACACATAAAACATGAATAAAGAAACAATAACATTTCCACTTTGAAATCACATTTAATTTTTTCAAAGTTTCATAATCATAAATTAAAACACATTATGTGAAGATAATATTTTAAACATGTAAAATCAACATTAAAACATCTACGAAATATAAAATTAAGAAATTAGGTTCATGAATTATATGGTAAATAAAACATTCCACGTTTTTGAAAATATGAATTCATTTTTAAAAAACTATTAAAAAATTTAAAAAAATATTTTTGAATAAAATTGTCCCATACCACTTTAAATTTTATGAAAGGAGTTAAAATTTTAAAACATTTTTTTATTTATAAATGCATTCATAATTTTTTTTTGAAAACACAGATATAAAATAGAAAGATTTATAATAATAAATCATCAAAATATTAAAACAAGGTTTTTAATCAAAAAGTACCTTACCACTTGGGAAACACAAGATTAAAAATAATTAAAGAATAACAGTAAAAAAAATTTAAATATAATTAAAATAAAGTAATTCATGATATAAAATGTCAAGAGGGTCGTATATACAAATTAAAGGATAGTAAATGTGCACAATATCAAGATATGCCTCAACGAAAAGAGATAGAGATGAAGTCTATTTCCTCAAGTTTGATTCGTCGCAAATATTCTTCATATTCTTGAATAATAAAATTAGGATAAATACTTACTTTATTGATAACTTTTTGGGGGTTTATTATTCATTTTATATCACATTTTACAATGATATGATAATTAAATAATTATTAAAGTTCACATCGGACGTTTTGTTGACATTTGGTACTTGAGTCGAAAATGAACTTGTTATGATGACAATGGTCCATGTGGTCATAAGACCATCATCTCCAGAAAAATATTCATGAAATTATTATAATTCTTATTCATAAATTATACTTTTAAATCAAACCATTAAATATTTTTATGAATAATGTACAATGTTATAATCATGGAGACGGTAGGCCGTATGTTTGCATGAGTAACGTTTCGATTTTTCATTGATTATTATTGAAATAAGGTAATTATTATTTTATGTTACCCAAATGATAATAATATTTGTAACATTTTAATAATAATTTAAATATACTTATATATATTATATAAGTGATGTGGTGAATACAAATGATTCGCATCACTTCGTGAGGCAATAGTTCACAAGTACGAACGAATGATGTTATCATTTTTATGTGCATGGAAATTAAAAAATTAATTTTTATATTATTATCTTATTATTATATATATTTCCTGATCATAATATAAAAAAATAAATTCCATCATTATGACCAGTCTTGAGAGATGGTAATGAAAAATGAACTATTTCAGTTTGTAAGGTGGTAGTTTTTCATACACACAAATGAAATGTTCATTTACAATTTGATGAAATTAAAGAATGATTTGGGTGATGATGTTAAAATAATAACATATTAGTACATTGATGATACTTTAGTTATTACTTCCTTATAGATTAAAAATATTTATCAGAATTGAATGAAGAAATAAAATAGAAATACTTGAAGAAAATGATAACTCTTCTTCAGTTGATGACCTTTTGAGAACAAATTAACACCTCTAAGAAGGGTTTTATGCCTAAAATAATGCCTCAAGAATGTGTCTAGGATGTAAAAGTGTTTTGGGTAGATATTGTCCGAAAAAATGGTTTTATAAGTATGATTAATAGATAAGAGTGGGTAACTCTTTATAGGAGAGGAGAGGGGAATCCATGGAAACTCTTAAAATATTAAATTAATATAGATTAATTTATAAGTTCAAAGTACTCAAACACGAGTTATGTAAAATATAAGAAATTTTATGGTTATAAATAAACTCATCCAATAATTTTAAAACATGTATTTATTTTATTTTAAACATTATCTTTTCATTTTACCCTTAATTAAACTATTTTAATTTTAATTATATCAAGAGCTTTTTTAATATTATGAGGCTATAAAATTTACTTATATGGGGTAAATTTTACATAAATATAAATTTTAGGAACTATTACCCCTTATCATAGTCACTTTGTAACCTAAAAATTGCTTTTATGATTTTTAAATAATTTAATAATATATTATTTTTAAAAAATATCAATAGTTTCAATATTGACACAATTCAACTCCTTGAATTTTAATAAAATTTAAATAAAGAAATAAAATTGAGAAAAAAGTATTTAATAGAATTATAATATTTCATAATCACCTATAAAATTCATTTTGTTCCCTAATTAAATAGAATTATATTTATTTTTATAATTTTCATATCATTTTTTTGATATTTCTTTCAATAAAATAATTATTGTATCATAGTTGTGTCAGTATTTAAGGTTATTATTATATCTATAAAAATTAAAAATAAATTTCCATGATTTATATAATTTAATTAGTTCTTTGTAAACTATTTATTATTGAATTTTTATAATTATTATCCCTAAATTTAAATTATTATACATATAAGAAATAAGTGGGTGACATGTTGTCACTTTATTTTGTCTTAGTAATATTTATATCACTTTCATTGAAAATATTCCATTAAATGAATAAATTATGATCCCTAGGTGTTAAACGTATACTGTTATCCATATATTAGGATTTTTTTAGTGTTAGGATAATTTTATAAGCCTTATCATATTATTTATTAACCTATTTTACCTGATTTACCTTTAACCGTGGTAAATTAGAATTAATAGAGTTACTATTCATACAATAAAAAAAATACTAAAATGAAACAATTTACATAATTTCGACACACATATTCCAAATAAGAAATCTATTTTTTAATTTAAAACACAGTAGTTGCAGAAATTAATTAAAAATTAATCTCGTTGACGGAATGAGAAAATAGGTTTTTAAAGTAAAAAAGTTCAAAAGTTCACATAATGTTTATATCAAACATCAAAATGAAATTTATTCCAATGACCTACATTGTATTAAATTTTGAAAACATAATATAATTATACCTTAAAATAATTTAAAAGGATAATCTAAAAATAAAAATATATTTTTGGAAAATAATTTTTGAAGTAAAATGCAGTATTTTTCATTATTCATTAAAAAATGAATATTATCATAAAAATAACAAAAATTTATTCAAAATAAAATTTTACTTCTATATTCTAAATAACATTTTTATTTTGTTAAATATAATTATAAAATAGAAATAAAAACTAGATTTAAATTGGTTCCCTATCAAAAGGCTGTAAGAATAACTTTTTTTGTACTTCATTTTTCATAGAAATATAATTTTTTCTTATTTAATATATATAATACATATAAGATGAATTTTAATCATTACATTGAATATATTAAATCTATATATCATTAATAAAATCCAAATATAGAGGTTTTATTATTTGATAAACTGACTTAGTTTATTTTAAAAAAAAATTTAGAAAAAAACACATCCTTTTTATTCAATTGGGTTTTATTTAATTTCATAACTAATTTAGTAGCAAACGACTCATTATATAAACACGTGTAAACAATATTTTCATAATTTAGTTAATCATTTTCATTCCCACTATTCTAATGGATATGTGATATCTATCATTTTAAAAATTACTATTAAGTTGTTCATTTAAGATAAATGTGGCGTATCTACTATGCTACCAAACATAGTGATTCATTTCAAAAACATTGGATGTTACAATAGAACCTGATCTATCATAGATAATAATGATTCAATACAATGGCCTCCTCTATAGGATATTTTACATTTTTCCTAAATATTTTTGGTTGATTTCCAATAATAGTGAATGGGTTGTCTTTGGTTTCTCAAATACTATTAATAGATATAAAATAAACCACTTAAGATACTATAAAATAATCCAAAAATTAAGATCAAAATTTATATGGTTGTATTCATAAATTGTAACTATAAAGTAGAACTCAATTGACTTAATTTAATTATTTATCTAGGATATTTTACTGTGGTAGGCCTTTGTTTTCTCTTTGTAATGCCTTCCATTTTTAAAGGAATTTATTATTATTCCTTCAGGAAATAACAAACAATGTTTTATTTATTTCATAGCTAAGGAATGATTCAAATTTCAATTCATTATATCGAAATATTCTTTTTTTCATCCTTAATAATATAATGTAAAGAACTTCCATAAATTATCTATAGTGTAGAAACTCTTATGAGTGTTTTAAAGGATATTTGATAAGCCAAAAGAGTTGCATCAAGTTTTAAGCTCCAATCCTACCAATTTAGGTGTATATTACTCTTGTAAATGCGTTTGATTTCCCTATATGAGAGTAAATATATTATTTTTATGGGTTTTAAGGTGTTAAAACGTTTTGGTTTAACCTATATATCCTAAATAAATCATCATTCATTAGATTATCAAAATGTGATTCTTGGTCGATTAAAATATATATTTATTTCCAAAATATACACACTATATTTCTATTAAAAAATTTAACCCCATACTTAGAATTATCTATCTGTGTTGGAATGGATTCTACTGAAAAGGAAACATATTAAATGATAAGTAATATGTAAATAAAACCATGTTAATTAATAATTTCACCCATAAAATCAATTCCCAATACATTAAACACCTCACAAAATTGAAGTAGTGGTTCTGTTATTTCATTTATCTTATATATTTTTCCATTGAATTAATAATTTTTTAATCTTTCATAAAACTCAAGGATATCTTTAAAGAGTGTTATAAAAAACAAAATAGAACAAATGCCTTCTCTAATTTTCTATTGTGGATAGAAATGGCCCATGCATATCAATGTATGGAATAAGTTTACCACTAAGTTAAATCCATGATGTTGAAAATATTTATTCATTATTGGGTCACTATCTAAGATCCAAATGTAAGGTTAATTTAAAAAATAATTTTTGGAATAATTAACTACCTTTGTTGCCGTCTTATTCTTGAATCAGTGAGTTGATTACTGGGATTACTGGTAGTTTAAAATTTTAAAAAACCATGATTTGTATTACCAAAAACTACAGTATAATGTCCTTCATTTCAAAATAATTATTAAATTAGTAAAATGAGTAAATATTTATTGATTATAATTGGAAATAAAATCAATTGATCATCAATTTAATTTTGATAAGCATTACTATTTTTAATCTTTAAACAAAACTCTTAAATAAAAAAACCATCATAAAAATATTCATATGCAGTCATTAGTTTTAATGATGTATCTAATGGTTAAATTGTTAATTAACAATTCAAATTTGGATCCTAAAAGATAAAACATTATTTTTTTTAAAAATAAAAAATTTCTAATTGATTGTTTCTAGTGGTGGTGTAATTATCTAGGTAGAATCTAATTCCATATAATCATAGGCTTTGGTATGTGATTTAGTCTCACCATGATGGCCTAAAAATGCCCTTAAAGGGTAATTTGGTGCATTGATTTTCACTTTAAAACGAAAATCCCATCAAGGTGGTTGAATAATGGGTAGGTAATTATTTATTAATTTATTCTTTAATGTGAATTTTTTTGTTTTTTTATTAAAGAAAAATGGAATACATAATCTAGATAATGAAATTTAAAATTTACTAGTATAATTAATGATTAATTTATAAAATCTAGTGTCTCCTCAGAAGGATTTAACATCCTTCAATGATTTAGGATAACTAATTCAGAACATTAATTCTTTATTATAATTTTTACCATGAATTCTCTCTTTGTAAACTGGGTTTCCTAATGTGGTCCCCTTCTATACTATGTGGGTGCTATAGCAGTCAGGTACTGTAGAAGTACTTTTCACCAAATAGGCCTTGGGATAAAAAATTTGGGCCTATGGGGCATGTAATGGGCTAAATGCCCACTGGGCCTTCGGGCTACATAACAGGTCACCCTCTACCTAGTAAAAAGAGTTGTTTACTTTGTCTTAATAATAAAATAAGGCTTAAACTCCAACCATTTAATAAAAAAATTTACACATTCTTCTATGAACTCATAAAATACTTTCATCATACACCTGTACAAAGTAAAAGGTGTGTCATATAACCCAAATATAATCCTTCTATAAGAAGTGTTTCCAAAAGGGAATGAAAAATTGGTTTTAATTAATTCTCTATAGCAATACGTATTTAGAAATAACCTATATATATATAAACTATAATGTATTTTTTCAACTCAATTATCTAAAAATTTGTCATGAAAAAGTTTTAGGAATTCATATTTTTAATCTCCCTATTCAAGATCATATATTGAATGTGTACTCGCCGTTTATTAAGAATCTATGTGGGGAAGAATTAACTAAATATATATTAAATATAATTGATCCACTTTTATTGGGAATAATTTTGACCTAAAATACCCATTGACTATCTAAAATAGGTAATATGACTCCAATAAATAAAATTGATGTGACTGAATTTTAACCACTTCTAAGAGATTTTAATTTAGCCTTATTTGGCCTTGTAAATTTAGATTTTTTTCCTATAATATAATTTGATGAAAAATAGATAAATGGATTCTGTTAGAAAGTTATTATAATGTATATATTATATATTTCCCATTTTCTCTATAAAATATTAAAATTTCATTTTTATATTCTCAAATCAAACTGATTTCTATATTAAGATGGATATTTTCAGGATCTATTATGAAATAATATTTTATTTTTTTAGGTAATGATTCTAGTTGAAAACATGGTGGGTTTTCTACACAAAGTACAATGGGATTGAATGGACCCATAATATCAAACTCAGTATTATCTAGCTTAACGCTAACAAAAGATTCAATAAAAATTTCATATTTATGAAACCATTCATTTTCTATATGGAAATATAATTTTTAGCATCTCAAAGTATTTCAATATATTAATGGTCCAAAATAAAACTTTCTAGAAAAATATAGTAGTTTCCAGAATGTGTTTGGATAGTTTCTATATGTTAACAAAATGATTCAGAGTTTTTATCATGTTTATACTATATTTTGGTACTATTACAATTGTTTTCATAGTAACATTTTCCTAATTTTTAAGAAAAATCTTTATTTATAATAGTTTATAAAATATTTAAAAAACATATATCAATATATTAAGTAAGAGCTTCAAGTTATGAAAGCTTAAAATCATTAACAAATAAATTTTCATTATTATCACAAGTATGGTTTTGGGTTTCAAATAGTAAACTACAGTAGGAAGATTCATATAATTATCTGCCCCTTAATGAAAATCAATATTGGATTAAAAATATTAGCTTTGTGACTGATTTTATCTTAAAACAGGTTCATAAATTCATTATAAAAATATTTTTTTCATATAAGGGTGAAGATTATTTCAACTTTAACTTAATTTATATATTTAATATAGGTAATATAAAAACATTTCAGTATAGAATCAATAAATAATAATGACTTGTTAATCTAATTGACCGTCTATTTAATGTTTTATGGATCAAAAAATTTTAAATTGTGACACATTATAACCATTTACAATTTATAGTGTACCATTATGGATATTAATGGTTCTCTTAGAAGTTTTAAGGAATTGATAGGTAAAATAAATTATTCAGGAGTTTAAAAACTATTATATTATTTTTATAATAAATAAATATTATTTGGGAAAAATAAACATTTTACACCACTAGATTATTTTATAAAATTTTAGAGGGCCAATAAATTCATGTATTTTCTAGTTGAATCACATTTCCTTAAGTTTCATATTCTCTTATTTTCAAATAAGTGTAAACTAAATGTTGAAGGGCCTCTATAAAAGCATCAAGTTCCTTAATTTAAACATCAAATTAATATTATATTATTAAAGGAATATAAATTGAGTCCATATTATTTTATATAATTCTAAGATTATGTTGTGTCAAAGATAAAATATTTCATCCACAACTTACTTTTTCACCACATTAATTTTTTTTTGAGTAAATATTTCTTTGATAAATATTTTATATTATTGATTTTGTTTCAATATGTAAATGTATTTTTCTTTTTCAATTTACAAAAAAAATCAATGATTTCTTATTCTAATGCACACTGAAGAGATGTTTTTATTGGATGTGGGTTTTGGGGTATGGTAATGGTGGATTATGTTTATTTTGTCATAAAAAACTTATTTTCACTTTACCAAGGTTGCAACAGTCATTTGTATAGTATAGAAATATTTGACAATAGAATTTACTATTTTAAAAGTGATATAGTGTTAACAGTGGACTCTATGTGCTCAGATTATGTGGTTAGTTTTGAAATTTATTAAGTACGCATTCTTCCAGATGGTGTTTGTTCAAAATATTTAATTATAGGAGTTTTATCATAGTTTTCATAATATGGTATTTTTTTCAGCGGTTTTTATTTCAATAGCCATTAATACATTGGTTTTAGACTCACTCATAATAATATCGCATGTATTTTCTTTCCCCTTTGGGTTCACAAAAGTTTGTGTATGTAAACATACAATCATTTGATTTTTTTAACATACCAATATTAGTATACATCAACCCCATTTATGATTTTAAATGTATAATTTATTATTCAAAAAAAAATTCATAAAATTTTGATTCATATTTATATATTTATTGGGAAAGATAGAAATTCATATCATTTGGATTACTATATTCCATAAATTGTTAAAAACTACTACTAGCATGACCATTCTCTGCTCCATTAAGTGTATACATTTTTGTTAATTGACTTTTCTTAGAAATACCTATTTGAGTTTTCAAAAATCTAAAATCTATAAATTTTTTAATAATCCAGGTACTTATAAAATAATTTCTTTTCATTATTGAATTAAATAGTAAAATTCATTATAAATGTTTAATAAAATATGTGGTATTTATAAAAATTGAAGGAATTTATACTATTGGAATAGTAACTTGACCTTAGGAATAGTAATCTATCCAATATAATAGTAAATTCACCTTAAAAACTATAAATAAAATTCATGTTCCTTAAAATTGAAAATATTGTATATTTTTATCATGAAATAAGTAAATAAATGTTTTAAAAGAGATAAATTACGTGTTGGTATTTTTTTGAAACATAAATGCTTATTTTTAATTCTATAATTAATAAAATGAATTTAAAAAATATATTTTCATAAAATATATTAAAAAATTAACATTTTATTTTCTTATTATTATAAGATAATTTTTTGAGACCTTACTTAATTTTTCAAAGTGATACAAACTCAGTTATTATTTTAAAATTAGTATTTTTAAATAAATTATGATTTTAATTAAAAATTAAATTTCTCATATTTTTAAAATTATTTTTATAAAATTAAGTTAATTTTTTAAAATATACACATAAAAAATGGCTGGGTGATTTTTTGGTATTTTTCTAAAATACTATATTTCTTTATGAATAGTGAAAATTATAATTTATAGTATAATCTAAATAAATGAATTATTGTGTCATAGATTATGTGAGGCTTGTGTAAGCCCAAAATATCAGATCATACATCATTATTTTAATATATTTAGTTATAATTATCAAACTATTCATATCATTGACTCGAAATAATAAAATAATGAATATAATATTGAGAAAACCCATGTCTCCTTCACTATAAATACTACCCTCACCACCTATTTTCTGCCCACCTCAAATATTTATATCTTGTTTAATTTCTACCAATTTCCCTCCCCAATACTCTTCCCAACATTTGATACCTTTTTTACCCACCAAAAGGCCAAAACCAAGGTCATTAATGAGGTTCTTGAGGTGGAGAATTGAAGAAGTGAAACCTCTTTCGATTTCTTTTATATTCTTTTGAATTATCTTTATTTTCTTATACATTATTAACCTCTCATTATCCAAGAAGTTCTAAAAGTCTATTATATTATATAAAGTATAATTTTATCATATTTACGGAAAAATTCATCATCAAACTTTTTCTACACTCCCCATAATTCTGAAAATGATAACATAATCTATGATGTGATGATTTATCACCACCGTAGAAGATACACTTTTACTTTTCATTAGCGGCATCAATGATGGTCATAAAACCATTATAATGGTTAAATAATATTTTATTCTACATATTATAATTTATATAATTTTCTACAATCAATATATAAACATTATTTTGAATAAAATGATATAAGTCCACGATGATCAAGAAAACTAGTAAAATAAATTAAATCATTCTCATTAATGTTTTATCTAATGATTCATCCTCATATCAAAAAAAATCACATATGGTATATTTTAAAATTATTTAAACATATTAAAACCATTTAATTCCACTTCTCGAGTTTATCATCCATTCAATATGAAAATCCTTAAGGAACTAACCATGGAAACCACGAAATAAATGCACCTGGAAGAATGAAAATAAAAATATATTATTTATAAATAAGTAAAACTATTTTCTAATAATATCATATAATTAATTATAAATATAAATATTGTTTTTTAATCTATTAATAATACTCTTTAAACCATTATACATGAGTATTGAACACATTTTACCTAAGACGATCCTTGGGTAAGTGAATTCATAACCATATTTTCATTCTTTAGGTCAGCCTTCTACAAAATTGATTATGAGGTACTAAGATTATTCGTGAAAGTATTTTTTATTATATTATGTTTAATTATAATTATATAATTTCATTACACATGTTACATTCTTTTTATAAATTCTCACTTTAATTATATTATATTTGTAAGAGACCTTTCTTTAAAGATCCTCATTTAAATTTCTATTTTTAAAAAATTGAAAAATGAATTTTTTGTGCAAGTATTCTATTTTTGTTATAATGGTTCTTGGAAATTGTTTATGATGAAATTTGAGACCTATATCTCTCTCCAATTCATTGGGTATGTTTATTCTGGAGTTGAACAGTATGGTTACTACAAATCTAACTATAATGGTCATGCCAACAGGTAGCCATGAGGGTCATATTATGAAGTGCACTGTGTTGCATTTGTTGTCAATGAGGCATGAAGTTGTCTTGGAATGAATGGAAGTCAAGGAATGTCACGATGTGAATGACAAAGGTTGTGATGGTGTTGGTGATGAATGGAGAATGGACATGGTACTAAGATGTGTGTCACTTAGGAGATTCACTAAGTGGCATAGGAGATGTGGTTGAAACATTCTCTAGTAAAATCAGACGATTGTTGAGCTGCTCTTTAAGTTCTAAGAACTTGTATCAACTGGATAAAAAGTCACAACAATGTTTGAAGACCATGCATTGTATTGACAATGCGTGAGGAGATGATGAAGATCCATCCACACTTTCTAAGTGGATGAAGTGACATGAAGAAGTCCATGCACTATCACTTGGTGCATGTGAATCAGAAGATGTTCCAATTTGATGTCTGATTTGATCAACGAAGCACATTGAAGAAGTTATGTGATTCAAGAGATCGGTTGATGAAGAACATTCAAGAATTTCCCTCCTAAGTAATGAATATATGTTGAGGAGATTGGGAGATTTCCTATGAGGAAGAAATGAAGAAATGGGAGGAAGAAAGAAGGGAACTTGGTTTGGCACTTGGCATTTTCACTTGGTTACTTTGTTTTTATACAAAGTCCTAAGTGTTTTACTTAGACAAAAATATGGCCACCAAGGAGGCCAGCCGAGGGATCACCCAAGGCACATATGGGCCTAAGGCGCCACGCCCATGGGGAACCCTCAAGGCCAAGGCGCTCCCTGAGGAAGAAGAGCGGGGCCGTGTATAAGCCCGGAGCTACGCGGTGGTGAAGCCCGCGCAGCGTGAGCGCAAGGAGCGCACCCGAGTGCGCATAGAGGGCGCTAGGAGCGCGCCCGCAGAGGCGAGAGTGGGCGCAGAGCGCGCCCGCAGAAGAACACGGTGCGGGGCGGCACCGTGGAGGGAGAGGATTCAACTGAGCGGCTGTAGGCAGCGCTTGGTTGATAAAGCACGAGAAAACCGCGCGAGGATTCGATGTGGGATGCGGAATTTTTTCACGGGAGCGATCCTGGCCGCATGATTGATCGCGCGCCAGATCTCGGCCGCACATCTGATCCGCGGCGAGATGATCTGATCCAGGTCGTCTGAGATCAATTGAATCTTCGATCCAACGGCTCCCCGTCCATCTCCTACCTCGAGCTCGACTGAAGCTCCCCGACATCTCCCGCTTAACCAGACGCCATCCGAGCATGGTTTTTGAGTTCCCGGCTACCATTTCTGAAGCCGAAGGCTCCATTGAGCTCGTCTGGACCTACTGAACAGATCCATGCCTAAAAATTGGCTTGCATGCAATGAGAGGAGAATTCGATGATCGGCCGAAGCAACTGAAGCTGCGAGGCCATTCGGCGTTGTTGATCTGCATGGACAGGTATTAACAGAGGCATGCACGCGTTCAAAAACGCATAAATGTGAAGGAAAATAAAAACAAAAGTACCTGTGTGTGAAACAGAGGAAGATATCAAGATTTGCAGAATCTTGAAATACCCGAAAACTTTGGGGATTCAAATATTGTATCACGCGGATGGGCTGAGGCATTCCTCTACCTATAAAGGGAGAGCCCGAGGCCTTGGAGTGCTTGCTGATCCTCTGAAGAGAGAAGTCCCGTGAGAAGCACTCTGTGCCTCGCGAAGTCGAAGCCCCGCGCAGCACCCTGCGCGGCAGTGAAGCCCGGAGCACCCCTTGCTCCGTGAGGTTCCTTTTGCGCACCTCTTGCACGAAATAAGAGAAAGGGAGAGTCCCCTGCGCGCTTCCCCTTTGCATGACAGGAAGGAGAGGTTGGGCAGCGCGATCTTGCGCGCCCTCCTTGTGCCCGCGGTTGGTCGAGGCTTGCACGAACCCTGGCTCAAGATCCTTGTGCGGCAGTGACACCCTTGCGCGCTGCCTTGTTCATCCAAGCACTTGCACGGCCAGCTACACCCGAGGTGAACTCACACCTTGTGCGCCTTGAAGAGGAAGTGAAGTCCTGAGGCCGTGTGTGATTAACAAAAGAAGAAAAGGGTTGTGGCAGTGTATGTGCAAGTGGGTGAAGTGAAGACCACACATTTGTGTGTGTGTGAAAACTTGAAGATCCACCTACGGCCCAAGTGTGTGCAAGAATAGAGGAGTAGGCCAAGCTTAAGTGTGTGCAAAACGTGGAACAAGTTGTGTGTGCAAAACAAGCGACGGCTGAACCTTAGTGTGTGCCTAAGTGGTGTGTACACACTAAGAAGGAGAAGAAGAAGGAGACTCTCGCACTAGAGTATAACACACTTTTAAGTGTGTAACCAAATTGAATTAAGTGTGTGAAGTTCAAAGAAGGTGTGTGCTTAAAGAGACTACACCCTTTGTGGGTCTATTACACCAAGAGAAAAGAAAGGGAAGTGCATGCTTGCATGCATGCACATGCACACTTAAACAAATCCAAACCAGCTTGTGTGCATTTGAGTTGTCCAAGACTTGAAGATCTTGAAGAGATTTGAGAAGGCCATGCAGTCAGTGCATGAGGATGCAGAGTTGCCATGCACTCAGTGCATGAAGTTGATGTGAACTGAGACTGGACCAGACTGAAGTTAAAGATATCAGTTGTCTGAGTATTCAGTAGTTGGAGAGAGGCCAGGTCATCCTTAGAAAAAGGAGATAAATCCTGAGCAAGACGAGAAGACCTGATCAACTCAAGTGATCAGAGGTGCAGAGCAAGGCCAGCAGTCTTTATCCCAGACTGCTGAGGATACTTGAATAAGCTTAAAGTGAAGAAGAGCTACTCGTGCGACTCGAGGAGCGAAGAGAAGACCCTGTGGGACTCAGGGAGAAGAAGTCTTCAGTGGGATTCTGGAGCAGGCCAGTGGGACTCTGGTAACACTGTGTGAAGCAGTATAAAGACCCTCCTGTGGGACTCAGGAGAGATACGGTGGGAAGCTGTATCGACCATTGTAATTCTAACAAGTTATAATGGGAGAATCCATGCTGGGAGAGCATGGCAAGGATGTAGGCATTTGGTGCCGAACCTTGTAAATCCTTGTGTCCTGTGCCTTTTCATTACTGCATTATCCGGGAAAGGTTGAGAGACATATGAAGAGTGGATCGAGGCCTTAACAAGCCATAGAGGTTTAATTGATTAAGAATCAATTAGTAAAAAGTTTTAAAGGATCACTGATTCACCCCCTCCCCCTCTCAGTGATTCACACTGATCTGGGCACTTCAATTGGTATCAGAGGGAGGTTCCCTCTAAAAGATCCAAGGGAGTCTTTATGAAGTGCAGATTTGAGGAAATAAGAGACCAGCTTCAAATGGAGATATCTTCCAAGAATCAGAAAAATAGAAAGAAGAAACATGCCAAGAAGATGAAGAAATCATGTCCTAGCTGTGATGAAGTTGGAACAATGAAAGATCTTCAAAGTGAAATCTAATATCTTCAGAAGACAGTCCCCAAGGAAGTGGAAATTTGTATAGCTACAGGCATCCTTGATCTTAAAGAAGACAAATTACAGCTAGAAGAAGAAGCCAATATAATGGAAGATCAATTGGCTAAAAGGGTTGGCATAACCAAAACTCTCAGAAAGCTGGTGAAGGCTAAATATGAAACAGTTTCTCTTTGCAATGAAAGATATGAAGACACTGCTGAAGAATTGCAAAGAATCCTTTCTGAGAAAGAATTCTTTAAAATAATAATCAAAGATGTGTTTCATGCACTGGAGAAGTTTCACAAAGTGTCAATGAATGTCAGAGATGCTCAACTCGAAGACAAAGTCAAAAAGGTGAAGGATCTTGACAACTCATTACATGAAATAAAGATGGTGCATGATGACCAGATGGAACAGCTGAAACAGAATTGGGAAGGTAGGCTAAGATTGGTTGAGGATGAGAAGAACTCCCTCAACATGAAATGCTTAGAACTAGAGGTGATATTGAAAAATCTGCAATCACCCAAAGCTGAATCCTCCCAGTCAGCTGAAAGTAGAAATGTTGCTACACAAGTGTGCTTTGAAGAGGATGATTCTAAAAGAAAGACATCCTCTAATAAAAGGGAAACATCTTCTAGAAAGAAGGTACCATCCATACCATCTTGTACTCATGCTTCTAAATGTGTTTCCACAAAAAGTGCAGGATGGAAGAATAACTCTGAACAAGTATGGATGAAGTCAATGACGAAAGAAAGATCTCCTGAAACAGCACAACAAGTCAAGAAAAGTACCCTACAATCAAAAGGACTCAAGAGGTCAAGATTTGTGGGTCAGTGTTGGTGTTTTAACAAGTATGGGCACTGTGAAAAAGATTGTTGGTACAATCCACTGAATGTAAAAGCACAAAGGAAGCCCATGCCTAGGGGGATCAAGCCAGAAGAAAAGAAGCAGCATCCACAGGTCCAGAGACATCTGTTTACTGCAAATAGATTTGGATTACTTGACAACATCTGGGACGGTTGCAAAAGTGGTCAAGAATTTGATACATGTCAATCTCCGAATGTATCCAAAGCTGGAAAGAAGAGAATATCACAGAACCTGGCTAAGAGAGATTCCTTGGGAAGCAAGAAGAATGTAGAAAATGCTCCCAAGAAGTGTTTTAGAAATGAAGAGAAGACCTTGGAGTCTAAATCCAAGAAGAGTGATGCATCCAGAAGGACCACCAAGAAAACATGCTTCTACTGTAGAAAGAAAGGACACATCATGGACCTTTGTAAATAAGCCATGAAACTAAATAGAAGCATACTGAACTCCAAAATACAATCAATCCAGAAGAAGAAGGGATTGATTGAAAATAAGTTGCCTAAGAGAGGTAGCTTAGCAGCTTCCAAAGAACCATGTGGAACTTCCAAAACTGAGGCCACTCTTCCAAATGATTTACTAGTCATATGGCCAAATCAGTTGCAACTTGCCAAAGATCTGCAAAAAGCTGAAGATAAAGTTCTGGAAATTGCTAAGGCAAAAGGGAAGAAGAAGATTTCACATGAAGATGTTTTGAGAACCACACCAGCACAATCATCAATGAAGATCAAATGTGCAAGTGTGAAGACTGGTGAAAATGGGACATCTCGGTTGAGAGAATCTTCTCAACCTTGTTTTTCACATTGATGAACCAAGGAGGTTCCATCTTATTCCCTTATACTCTTGGTATATACATGTGCTAACATTGCAGGGAATTGAAGATGATGATCATTCTCATCTGGAGGATGGTTTGGACAGAACGGAGTGCACCCCTTGAGGGGGAGCAAATCTGAAGAAGTTGATGTTCTGAGATTAATATCATCTTAAGAAAATGGATGAATGGGGGAGCTTTATCTTTGCACCTGAACATTCTAATGTGTTTTGTGAAGTATGTGCAGGATTCAGCAATTCATTGAATATCTGAAAAAATTCAACCCCTAAGCATGATCTCACATGTGTAGAGAATTGTGGACAACATTGAGTATCTTGGTTACATCACTCTTGTTTTCTACACCGGGTTTTCCCAAGTAGACTTAGAGTTGATTTACTAAAGGTTCTTTGCTAAAGAAGAACATGTGGCATCATCCCTCTCTTAGTGATTTTCAAGAAGATGTTATTCAAAGGGAGGAAGATATTTTTGAAAGTGAACCACACCACACCTTTGCATTTTATTGCCAATAAGGGGGAGAAAATATTGGCACACATATTGACCCATTCATATGTGCTGAAGTGGTGTATTGAAAACAAATACAAAGGGGGAGATTGAAGTGCACTGTGTTGCATTTGTTGTCAATGAGGCATGAAGTTGTCTTGGAATGAATGGAAGTCAAGGAATGTCACGATGTGAATGAAAAAGGTTGTGATGGTGTTGGTGATGAATGGAGAATGGCCATGGTTCTAAGATGCGTGTCACTTAGGAGATTCACTAAGTGTCATAGGAGATGTGGTTGAAACATTCTCTAGTAAAATCAGACGATTGCTGAGCTGCTCTTTAAGTTCTAAGAACTTGTATCAACTGGATACAAAGTCATAACAATGTTTGAAGACCATGCATTGTATTGACAATGCATGAGGAGATGAAGAAGATCCATCCACACTTTCTAAGTGGATTAAGTGAGATGAATAAGTCCATGCACTATCACTTGGTGCATGTGAATCAGAAGATGTTCCAATTTGATGTCTGATTTGATCAACGAAGCACATTGAAGAAGTTATGTGATTCAGGAGCTCGGTTGATGAAGAACCTTCAATAATTTCCCTCCTAAGTAATGAATATATGTTGAGGAGATTGGAAGAGTTCCTATGAGGAAGAAATGAAGAAATGGGAGGAAGAAAGAAGGGAACTTGGTTTGGCACTTGGCATTTTTACTTGGTTACTTTGTTTTTATACAAAGTCCTAAGTGTTTTACTTAGACAAAAATATGGCCACCAAGGAGGCAAACCGAGGGATCACCCAAGGCACATATGGGCCTAAGGCGCCACGCCCATGGGGAACCCTCAAGGCCAAGGCGCTCCCTGAGGCAGAAGAGCGGGGCCGTGTATAAGCCCCGAGCTATGCGGTGGTGAAGCCCGCGCAGCGTGAGCGCAAGGAGCGCACCCGAGTGCGCATAGTGGGCGCTAGGAGCGCGCCCGCAGAGGCGAGAGTGGGCGCAGAGCGCGCCCGCAGAAGAACACGGTGCGGGGAGGCACCGTGGAGGGAGAGGATTCAACTGAGCGGCTGTAGGCAGCTCTTGGTTGATAAAGCACGAGAAAACCGCGCGAGGATTCGATGTGGGATGCAGAATTTTTCCGCGGGAGCGATCCTGGCCGCACGATCGATCGCACGCCAGATCTCGGCCGCACATCTGATCCGCGGCGAGATGATCTGATCCAGGCCGTCCGAGATCAATTGAATCTTCGATCCAACGGCTCCCCGTCCATCTCCTACCTCGAGCTCGACCGAAGCTCCCCGACGTCTCCCGCTTAACCAGACGCCATCCGAGCATGGTTTTTGAGTTCCCGGCTACCATTTCCAATGCTGAAGGCTCCATTGAGCTCGTCTGGACCTACTAAACAGATCCATGCCTAAAAATTGGCTTGCATGCAATGAGAGGAGAATTCGATGATCGACCGAAGCAACTAAAGGTGCGAGGCCATTCGGTGTTGTTGATCTGCATGGACAGGTATTAACAGAGGCATGCACGTGTTCAAAAACGCATAAATGTGAAGGAAAATAAAAAGAAAATTACCCGCGTGTGAAACAGAGGAAGATATCAAGATTTGCAGAATCTTGAAATACCCGAAAACTTCGGGGATTCAAATATTGTATCACGCGGATGGGCTGAGGCATTCCTCTGCCTATAAAAGGAGAGCTCGAGGCCTTGGAGTGCTTGCTGATCCTCTGAAGAGAGAAGTCCCGTGAGAAGCACTCTGTGCGTCGCGAAGTCGATGCCCCACGCAGCACCCTGCGCGGCAGTGAAGCCCGGAGCACCCCTTGCTCCGTGAGGTTCCTTTTGTGCACCTCTTGCGCGAAAGAAGAGAAAGGGAGAGTCCCCTGCGCGCTTCCCCATTTCACGATAGGAAGGATAGGTTGGGCAGCGCAATCTTGCGCGCCCTCCTTGTGCCCCGGTTGGTCGAGGCTTGCACGACCCCTGGCTCAAGATCCTTGCGCGGCAGTGACACCCTTGCGCGCTTCCTTGTTCATCCAATCACTTGCACGGCCAGCTACACCCGAGGTGAACTCAAACCTTGTGCGCCTTGAAGAGGAAGTGAAGTCCCGAGGCCGTGTGTGATTAACAAAAGAAGAAAAGGTCTGTGGCAGTGTGTGTGAAAGTGGGTGAAGTGAAGACCAAACATTTGTGTGTGTGTGAAAACTTGAAGATCCACCTACGGCCCATGTGTGTGCAAGAATAGAGGAGTAGGCCAAGCTTAAGTGTGTGAAAAACGTGGAACAAGTTGTGTGTGCAAAACAAGCGAAGGCTGAACCTTAGTGTGTGCCTAAGTGGTGTGTACACACTAAGAAGGAGAAGAAGGAGGAGACTCTCGCACTAGAGTATAACACACTTTTAAGTGTGTAACCAAATTGAATTAAGTTTGTGAAGTTCAAAGAAGGTGTGTGCTTAAAGAGACTACACCCTTTGTGGGTCTATTGCACCAAGAGAAAAGAAAGGGAAGTGCATGCTTTCATGCATGCACATGCACACGTAAACAAAGCCAAACCAGCTTGTGCGCATTTGAGTTGTCCACGACTTGAAGTTCTTGAAGAGATTTGAGAAGGCCATGCAGTCAGTGCATGAGGATGCAGAGTTGCCATGCACTCAGTGCATGAAGTTGATGTGAACTGAGACTGGACCAGACTGAAGTTAAAGATATTAGTTGTCTGAGTATTCAGTAGTTGGAGAGAGGCCAGGTCATCCTTAGAAAAAGGAGATAAATCCTGAGCAAGACGAGAAGACCTGATCAACTCAAGTGATAAGAGGTGCAGAGAAAGGCCAGCAGTCTTTATCCCAGACTGCTGAGGATACTTGAAGAAGCTTAAAGTGAAGAAGAGCTACTCATGCGACTCGAGGAGCCAAGAGAAGACCCTGTGGGACTCCGGGAGAAGAAGTCTTCAGTGGGATTCTGGAGCAGGCCAGTGGGACTCTGGTAACACTGTGTGAAGCAGTATAAAGACCCTCATGTGGGACTCAGGAGAGATACGGTGGGAAGCTGTATCGACCATTGTAATTCTAACAAGTTATAATGGGAGAATCCATGCTGGGAGAGCATGGCAAGGATGTAGGCCTTTGGTGCCGAACCTTGTAAATCCTTGTGTCCTGTGCCTTTTCATTACTGCATTATCCGGGAAAGGTTGAGAGACCTAAGAAGAGTGGATCGAGGCCTTAACAAGCCATAGAGGTTTAATTGATTATGAATCAATTAGTAAAAAGTTTTAAAGGATCACTGATTCACCCCCTCCCCCTCTCAGTGATTCACACTGATCTGGGCACTTCACATTATAAGGTGGTCATGAGGGGCACATTGTAAGGTAGCCACAAGGGATAAAAATCATACGATATCCATGAGGGTTACAATATTAATTATGTAATTACCTAGGATAACTTTATGGTATTATTTATATTTTCATTTATTAATGGAAATCTCATGTTTTCACAATGTAACTATATGATACTAGTTGGGTGATAAGTATTTCTTTATGAAAATTATTTCATATGTTTATAAGTATTCATGTACTAATGGGTTTTCTCTTTCATTTTATGTCCCTTACATATAATTTTGTTCTCATCCCAAGTATTAAAATATGTTTCATAGGGTTTAGGAATGGGTAAGAGAAAATGATAAGCCTAGATGAATGTTGAGAAAACTTTTCATGATAAGATTTCATGTTATTATTAAAAAACATGTATTACGGAAGAAATGGATATTATTTTAATAGTGACCACTTTTTATACTCTTGGATTTATATGTATAAATAATAGACAAATTTTATAAAACAATAAACTAAAAAGATATTTGTGAATATAAAAAACCTAATTCTAATGGAATTTACTAGATTATGTAATGTTTAAGGTCAGGGCCATATAGTTGGTATCATAGAATGGTTATGATAACGTAAAGGGCTAGGATGATGTTAATATAATACCATAAATGATTTTATCTTATTTTAATATGGATATAATATATTATTTTATGAATACCATGTTTCTTTATCTAGGATATTTCTATTCGGAATGATTTTCTGCAAAATAAACAACAAAGATAAAGCAGGAAGGCATCAAGAGGATGATATCTTTCCAAATCCACATCCTGGAATGGTGGGAATTTGATCCAAATAGTTTTTTTATAGTAATATATTAGTTTATTTTAGCTATAAATGGTGGTGGAATCCATGCTAGAGAATAACCAGATCTACCACAATGAAACAAGAAGATAGTGGAACACATTATGAGGTAAAAAACTCTTACTTTCAGTGGATCTTCAAGGCCAATGGTGGATTAAGAATGGATTAAATCCCTTTATATGATATTCAATGTTAAGGGGTGTGCATATAATCAAAATTTTATTCTTTATATTTATTATTTTTATAGTGAATCTAACTAGTGGTTTTCAATGGTCAAGAATATCAGGGATAATGAGAAGATGGATTCCTTGAAATTGGATGAATTTAAAACAAATCCTTGAAAAATATTTTCCTAAGGTGGTTATAATTGGGATGGAAAATAAATTCATTGAATAAAAACAATAGGATGAGGATTTAGTGGTCATGTATAATGAAAAAGTCACATGATTGGAAAGGTATGATCAAAATATTATTCGGTATCTTGATATAAAAATAAATTGTTTTCACTATGGATTGAATCCAATATATCGAATGGCATTGGCCACATGTGAAATAAATTTTTTTGAGAAACTTGTTTGATTTTCAAAAATTGTAGAAATGGACTTTTTTGTTAATCACATGTACTTTGAAAAAAATCAGAAGAAGTTGTCCAGATGGAAAGAGATGGGTAAGAATTAATCAAAAAATATAATGGTTAGAACATCTAATTTACAGTTTGAGAAAAGTGTGGTAAAACACCTTGGGGAATGCCAAAACAAAATTGGGAAGGTTTTTTGATGTAGTAATTTTAGACATATGGTCCAATAATGTAATGAAAATGATCATAAGATTAACTCTAATAAAAACTATAAAGTGTTTTAAATGTGGTGAGATGGGTCAGTATGAAAATAACTTCCCAAAGAAAGATCTGAATGATGAAAATCAGACATATTACCAAAATAGAGGTGTAGGGAGATCCTATACAACTATGTAAACAAATGTTGGTCCATCCAATGATGTGGTATCTGGTAGTTTGATCTCTTACTAATATTTTCTAATTTATTTTTTATATAGGTTCGAAACATTATTTTATTTATGGTAATGTTTTTGGTAAATTGGGAATTCAACCTCAATAAATGAGACTAGAACATATTTTAAAAAACTAAGGTGAAATATTACATCGAAAAGAAATTTTCAGAATCTTCTTATTAATATATGTGGAAATAAATAATTTTAAAATAATGTTTTTTTCATTTGTAGAGTTTGTATTGTTATGTGTATGAGTTGGCTTTATGTTTATCATGCTAATATTGATTGTAAGGTTAAAGATGTTTTTATTTAGAAAGAGTTTTGGTTTTTATAAAACATTGATAACATACAATTGATAACGTATCTGAAAGCTGAGAAATTTTTAAAATATGAAAATAAAATTTATATTTCTCATATTATTGAAAATAAGGGAACTGGTTAGATAAATTACATTCAAATGTAAATTAATACCTAGGTGTTTTTTTGACGAGTTTCTTATTGGTATACCTCATCGAGAAGTTAAATTTACTATTTAATTGGTTCCTGATGCCAATAAAATTTAAAAACCTATTTATTTAATAGATCAAGAGGAACATATTGAATTTAAATATAAGTTATAGGAGGTTATTGATAAAGGGTTCATTCATCCTAGAACTTCACCATGGTGTACTCCGGTTTTATTCGTTAAAAAAATATTTTTCCAGGAGACATTTCATTGATTATAAAGCTTTTAATAACATTACTATTAAGAATAAGTATCATTTTTAACACATCAATGACTTTTTTAATCTACACTAAAGAGGTCAGTATTTTTTTCAAATTGAATTCAGATCCGGGTACCATCATTAAAAGCTGTATGCAAAGTCCTTGAAAATTCCATGTAATATTTTAAAAAATTTGGGATTATTAGAGTCTTTGAAAATTGACTGTGCATAATTTTGAGGCTTGGAGTGCCATGAATGAATTTATGAACTTTTTTTTGGTTGTGTAACCACCCTGTTCATCAATTAATGAGGCACTTTAATTACATCAATTAATGAGGCACATTAATTATATCAATTAATTAACCTCATTAATTCTTCATGAAGCTTCTCGCATTTCCCCATCGTATTTAAATAGAGGTCATGGTGGGGTTTTGGCATGAATTCATCATGCGAGTAACCTATTTCTAGGTCCTATGGTAACACCCACTGACAGAGGATGGATGCTAGGGCGGCAACGATCTGGGATCAATGAATGCCGATCACTCCATCCAACACAAAAGCTCCCCCCGTCACAACTACGACACCTCCAACGAATCTTGAGGTAGCGTGTTTAAATATTTTATGCATTTAAATTATTTTCTATCTTCATTCATGATTAATACAAAGAACAAGGATCAACCAACCAATGGTTTGATCCACAATGAATTCATATTTATGAATGGTTGTCGTAGGGATTCATTTTGGGGTTTCATAATATCTTATGATGTTTTTTCTTTCACCAATATGTTATAAAACTAGTACGGAGGGTGCAGACCAATCCAAACAAGTCCCATACCATCCAAAGAAACTTGGTCTTGATGGGTTCTTTATGGGCGATTAATTAACTTTTCGACAACACGGAACCGTGGGTCACACAGTGAAGGTGGCTTTTCGGGTGGCCCGTAGGTGCAGACAAGAATAGAAACAGAGCTCCGAAGAATCTTCAGATCCCCATGGAAGCTCTATTGGCGCGGTATGCTTGGAGAGACCTACATCCTGGAGGTCTTTCATGTGACAAGGTAGTGCCACCTGGTGTCACCCTAAAATGAAATTGAACGTCTCTATGAGCAGTTCAGGAGGCCGACCAAGTGGGGCGTGGTAGCAGGCCGGGATACGCCGCCCGACCGGCGGGTCAAGCTAGTCCATGGCCCAGCAGGCCAACCCCTCCATAGCCTAGCCCAACCGGGCCGGCCCAGGCAAGGTTGGACCGACCCAGACCCCTCCGACCCAGAAAAGCTTAATGGGATATAAATTTCAAACCGAACATCAGTTTGATGAACCGTCTGTGGCGTCAAAATATTTAGAGAGAGACAGTACTTTTGAGATAGTTCATGAGAGATTTGGAGATGTTTGGTTTATGGGAGGGTTGGATTGACTTTGTATCCAACCGGGCCCTCGGCACTAATATTTCAATAACTAACAGACCAGGCATCGGATCAACGTGTCGTTTGTAGATCAAGGACTGTTGTAAAAATGAAGTCCTTTGTAGATAGTCTACATTATTTTTTCCAGAGTTTTACATGTAACTAGGGTTGGATCAGATTTGAATCTAACCGGTCGCTTTTTAAAAAAGTGCTCATATCTCCTAGACTGGGCGTCTGATTGACACACCATGTGTCACATTGGGAACCCTATAATGTGGTGGTCCCTTGGGTATTCTTTGTACGGGACTTTGTATAAGTTGAAATATGACAGATGGCTAAAGGAGGAGAATTTTTCAGATATCAGGCATGCTTTGTTTTGGAATCCAGTGGCAGAATGTGACATGAAGAAAAAGAGTGACCAATATTGGTCAGCATCAGAAACTGCAAAGTGGGATGATCTAGCTGTATGAATAACCATCCCTACCTATGTACCTAAAACCAATATGGGCCAGCACTACCAACAAATACAAGTTCACATGGATGACTAATACGGGTCCACACCAGTGACCAATACCGATCAGCCCCATCGACCAAAACGAGTCAGCACCAGCAACCAATACCTGTGAGAATCTAGTGACCAATAGGGGTCAACATACAATGACCTATGGGTCAGAAGTAGAATTAATACGGATATGATGTTTTGGATTTATGACTATTCATCCTTATCTCAGTAACCTAGATGTTATACAATTAGATTGAGCTGTCTCTTTTTCTTTGTGATTCATGGTTTAAATCATTATTGTGATATTTACTTTGTGGTATTTCTTGTGTTTTTTCCATTTTGGATTACCGAGAGACCATTGGGGCTCTCGGGGTCCCATTCTGGGTATTTTTATACTCACCTCTACAAGGGCTCCGCCCGCACGTGTGTGTCTAGGGAAAACTACAGACACTCTGTGGCAGACTTTGGAGGTTCTAGACTTAGTGGAACTTTGTGCGACATGATCAGTCGATATTCTCTCCTTCGACTTCAAACATATAGCTACTTCCTTCCAGGTAGAGCTCCAGGGCAGATGCGACATCTGTTTACATTCATTTCAGTTTTTTAGGTATTGTATTTCAGCCTACTGTTTTCAGTGTACAGTTGTACTTGTTGTTGTACTTTACTCTTGTGGTTATACCTTACTTTTCTTATTTGTTTACCTCAGTTTCCCTTTTTGAGTGTGAACATATCTATAAGGAAATTCCTTTCCTATTCAGGAAAAGAATTTAGGTGCTAGTCACCAACCCCTGGCTTATGGAAGGTGGGCTTGGGGTAGTCATGTTTAGAACCCATGGGACAGGTCCTGACAAAGTGGTATCAGAGGGAGATCGGGTATACCAGAATAATTAAGAGTAAACTTTTAATGAGGAAATTTTGTAAAGTGTCTTGAGTTTAGTTTTCAGTATAAAGAGCCTTGTGTTGGTTTGGTGGTTGATGTATCCAAACACTAGGACCCTGAATTTTGTTTCCTAACTCGTTACATGAAAACACCAGTTGCTATTTTTTTGAAAAGTTTTTCTTCATATTTCTTGAGTCAGCTCACAAGGTATAACTTATTGATCATGGAACAATAGTTTCGTACAGAATCTCTCCATGAAGAGAACCAACCAGGATACTGATTATAGATCATGACAGTGTCCCACCAAGAAAAGATGCTTTGGTACATGAACCACTCACTGTAATGGCACCTTCAGGTGGTGTACTAGCCACAACACCACCCGTTGAGCAGCATATGCCACCCGTGGATCATGCACGCAGACTGAGTGTGTTTCATGAGTACCAGAGACACAGTCCTCTATGGTATTTGTTGTTATATAGACCCCTAGGCAGCAGAGGATGGGCATGAGGTGGTTTCACGGGTCTTCCGAATAGTAAAGAATCCCACCGAGCAGGTGGAGATATTGGCCTCTAGTCTTATTTAGGGATTGAAAAGATGTTGGTGGATCTCGATGCTCTATGTGCATGAGGAGATGAAACTCACCTAGTCAGACTTTGAGAGCCTTTTAGGGAGGTGTTCATGCCAATGACACTACACTCTGTGCATATTCAGGAGCTACGACTTCTGCAAAAGGGCAGCCAGACTGCGGCTCAGTACTCTGTGAGATTTACTGACCTCTCCCAATACTCCATAGATATGGTACGAGACCCTTACTTTAGGTCCAATACAATTGATTAGGGGCTCTAATAAGAGATTAGAACTTTGACAATTTCTCTCAGCATCTTGATACAGGCTAGGGTTCTAGAGAAATAATTGATGGTGGAGAGATTTCTTGTCGTGTATGCACGGATAGTGAGATCCCCTACCAGATGACAGGTAGAAGAATCATCTTCAACTGGAAGTAGACATATGATGCAGAAGCCCAAGTGGGCTACACCTTCTGGCGGGTGACCCCAGGACACAGGTTCAGAGGTGAGAGTCTTGAGAGGCTGAGGGATCCACAAGGAAGGCAGGATCTGTTTTTCCTGTGGGGCACAGGGTCACAGAGCTCGTGACATACCAAATCCCCATGCATATCATCGATAGATGGAAGAGGGTCCCCTGAGGAAATGAAAAAGGGAGAAATATGAGCATTATCTAGGTGGCAGAAGAGGCTGGGGAGTAGGATGTGTGGTGGGAGGTGGTCAGGGTCACTATGAACTACCACCACCACCCCCAGGTGGTCTACAACAAGCTCAGGGAGCAGGTGGATGGGGATAGGCCCTACTATTGTTAGTTTAGGCTCATGATCCTGACATCCCGGAGATAATATGAGGTACGATCTGTTTCATATCTACATTAGCAGTAGTGCTTATTAGCATAGGTGAAAGACATTATTTCCATGTTACAGACATAGTTTGGGACTCTGAGATCCGGACTGAGCTTTTAGCTTGATCATTTCTTTTAGATACTCCTACGAGAGAATATTCAGCAGCCACACACTAGTGCCGATAGTGTGATATTACTCTTGGAGGACAGAGTTTTAGATTCAATCTTCTATTAGTAGCATTGAATCCCAACAATGTCATTCTAGGCATGGACTGGCTATCCACAGTTCATGCATAGATTGACTTCTTGAGACGTATAGTGCATTATATGCATAGAGATGGAGGCCGATTTTCTTTTTTTGGTGAGATGGAAAATAGAGTAGCACAGGATGGACTTGTACTCGGGAGGGTGAAACTGATTACATATCAGCTATCTTTCATGACCTTTGACATAGTGGATGAGGCGAGTCGACATTTTCTAGTGGTGGTGGATGAGTATGATGAAATATTTTTAGAAGATGTCCTAGGACTACCACCTCTTAGAGAGGTAGACTTCCGCATTGACTTGTACATAGGAACAACATAGATATCTACACCAGCATATCGGATGGCCCCTATGGAGCTCTGGGAGCTGAGGATACAGTTGGAGGACTTACATAGGAACAGATTCGTATGACCTAGTGTTTCTATATGGGCATCCCCCATGTTGTTTTCCAAGAATATAGATGGATGTTTAATGCTGTGCAAGGACTTCCGACACCAAAACTAGGTGACTGTGAAGAAAAAGTATCCTTTATCGAAGAATAATGATATGTTTGATTAGTTGAAATGAGGTAAGTGGTTCTATAAGATATACCTCAGACCAGGCTATCACCAGCTTCATGTGTAGAATGAGGACATCCCAAAGACACCCTTTAGATGTCGATATGGACATTACAAATACCTAGTGATGTAGTTCAGTGTGTTGAACGCCCCTATAGAGTTAAATGGGTCTCATGAACATGATTATCTAAACCTTATTATCCCTATTTGTAGTGGTCTTCATCGATGAAATCATGGTGTACTCAACATTATATGAATAGCATGTTGAACACTTGAGGACAGTTTTGGACTCACTCTGGGGGCTCTAGTTATATGGGAATCTTGTGAAGTGTGAGTTCGGGATATGGAAGGTCCACTTCTTGGGACACGTCATCATAGAGGTTGGAGTAGCAGTGGATCCAGTGAATATGGAGGGAGTAAATTCTAGGGATCCATAAAAGAGTGTTACAAAGGTGCAGAGATTCCTTGGATTACCAGGCTACTATTAGTGGTTCGTACACAATTTCTATAGAGTAGATGCACATATTACTTCCCCGAATAAGAAGGGGAAACCCTTCTTACTATCAGAGACATTCCAACAGAGCTCTTAATAGCTCAAGCAGATCTTGACAAGTGCTCCCATCCTATGGTTGTCGAAGGAGGGCACTGACTACATTGTTTATTATGATGCATCATGGAATAGACATGTTTGCGTCTTGATGAAGTATGATGCAATGATTGTTTATGGATCATGATAGCTGAGGACTCATGAGAAGAATTATAAAACTCATGACTTGGAGTTGGAAATAGTAGTATTCGCACTAAAGATGTGGTGAAACTACTTGATAGGTGATAATTTCATTGTTTACTAATACCAAAAGAGTCTTAGTTATATTTTTACATTGAAATATCTGAATTTGATACATCGGCATTGGCTAGAGTTCCTCAAGGACTATGAATTTTAGAAAGTCTATACTCCTGGGAAGGGGAACGTAGTGGTAGATGCACCTAGCCGAAGATCGATTTCGTAGCAACTGAACGAGGATTTAGACTAGTTATCCTCACTCCAGATATCCTATGTGGATAGAGATAAGACACTCTACCTCTAGTGGATGGTAATTACCCCTCCACTCTTTCACCGAGTCAGGGAGGCGCAACTCGGAGACAACAGTTTCAAGTCTACATGTGCTCAGATGTCCTTAGGCCATGCACCTGATGGATATTTTGAAGTTGGAGATCACACTATCCATTTTATAGGACGTATAGTTGTACCAGTGGTGCTACAAGAGGAGGTGTCAAGGGAGTTCCATAAATCCCCATTTCCAGTACATCCAGGCGTGATGAAGATGTATCAAGACCTCCGGTTTCAGTACTGGTGGCCAGGGATGAAGAAAGTTGTGGCATAGTTTGTTTCTAGATACCTAACTTGCCAGCATGTGAAGGACAAGTACTAGGTACTATTAGGCTTGACCCAACCCCTCGAGATACTAGAGAGGAAGTGGGAAGGGATATCGATGGACTTCATGATGGGGTTACCACATACATCCTGAGGGCACGATACAATCTGGGTGATCATTGACCGACTCACCAAGTCAGCCAACTTCCTTTCAATTCGAGAGAATTGTTTAGTAGAGAGATTGGGATGTATCTACATTAAAGAGATTGTGAGACTTCATGGGGTGTGTAACACCCCGAGCTTCCACGATACGCCTCTCTTTCAATAATGCAATAGCTTGCATTGGACGCAAGTTTGAGTTCTAACACACCGCAACGAATCAAAGTAGCCGTTATGAATAGTAATAACCACCTTTTAAATTTATAGAAATTTTATATTTCAAAATGGACTTCATTTTTGTATTCCTAATATTGAAATTAGCCTATGTTGAATTTTTTGTAATTTTCTGAGAACTTCCAAATTTTTATGAATAGTGAAAAATACTTAAAACAACTTTTTTAATCAAAATAATTTATAGTGATAAGTTATAATATTTAGTGGTATTAAAGTATAATTGGAATATATTTTTATCATTTTATCCAATGGTGGTAATTAGAATTAATTTGACATTGAAATTGGACATAAACAATTGCCAATCTTTTGATATAAATTGTTTCTTAAAAACACGCTATTTGTTGTAACGGCGGGAATTAATTATAAAATTAATTAATACAACTTATATGTTTGGAATTTTGTAAAATAGACATCATTTTTGAATTCGGAATATCAATTATATCTTAGGGTGAAATTTTGGTATTGTTCTGAAAAACTTCAATTTTTGATGAATAGTGAAACCACTAAGTGGTAGTTAAATAACTGATTTTTCGTTTAAATGAAATATTACCACTTCTGTGATTTGATTTTCAAAAATCCGATATACATGGTTGTCATTAAGAAGTAAAATGTGGTTCAATGAGATCAAAATAATTTTTTGGTGAATAGTAACGTTTAAGTTCTTAATCGCGATTAGAGGTAATTAGTGTAGTTTAAGGTAAAAACAATGTTTTATTAATATGATATGAGCTTGACACTTGTCCTACTCCTATTGGATGAGTCATGGTCGACCAAGACAACCCATGGGTCAACTTGGGGACCCCATGGAGCCACTTTAGTTGGAAAATGACATTAATATATATTTATTTAATGTTAAAATTAAATTGACACAAACATGAGTTGTTTTACTAAAACAGTTTTTAAGTGGGGTTACACAAGTCCAAATTTTGATTATAAATATTCATTAGAAAGCTAAAAATATTTCCTACATCATAGTATTTTTTTTATAATTTTTAGACATTAAATAAATTAAATTATTTATGACATCATTATGATGTAGCGATGACCTCATTATTTAACGATTTAAATAAAATGAGAAGATAATGCAAAATCCAAGACTTACACTTGTCCAAAGCCAATTGGATGAGGATATTTAGAACCCTTATCACCTTAGCCTCGAATTATATAAGTGTGGGACCTTTAGAATCCGAAAAAGCATTGTGAAATAATGTAACATTTCAATCTTTCCAAAAGTGCCCCTCCTCTCCACTTATAAAAGGCCCCCACCTCTCCCACCTCATTTACACTTTCAAGCCATTTGGCTCGGCCAACCTCTGCCCAAATACTCTCCAAAAATTCCTCCCTTACTCATAGAATCCTCACTTTGGGAAGAACTCTTCCCAAGGAAGCCTTTGGCTCAAATCAAAAAGAGTTACCCGATTTTGAGGTAATGTCTTTTCTAATGTTGTTTTGTTTTATTTTTCTTCTCCAACCCCCTAAACTCTTTTTATTCAATTATTTTATAACAACACCAGTATCCTCAATATACTAGTATGTTGTTATAAGATTTATTCTAGCTACACTTACACACACCTACATCTAATGGTTAAAGAACATACGGTTTCTGTGGATGGCGAATTTCTGCCTCACGAAACGATGATTGTTCAACACTCATATAACACCTTCAAAGGTGGCCATTAAGATGACACTATATTTATATATGATATATAATGTGTTTATGTTTTACTTATGCTTCTGTATTTCTCATTTATGTCTTACTTTATGATTTCTATTATGGGTAAAACGCGATAATTTCATTTTAGGAAGTGCGGACTACCGCCCCCTCAAAGTGATTTGAATCGTTAATGCCATATGTGGGATGTATAAAGGATGGAGTAAATGGTATTATACACTATATTATACTGGAATTATATTATACATTTATATCATTATGATTTAGTTCCATTAAATATGAAATTGAAATGAAAGTAGCGTTCATGCGTACGTACGTCTTACCGTCTCCATGAACGGTGCATTTCATTTCTTACCTCTAAATGTTACATAATATTACAAATGAATGTATATACTGGATATATAAGATATATATGACATCTAAATCATTAATATAATTCTGGATATAATGGATATTTCACCACATAAACAACTTGTAATTATAAGAAGCTTATTGTTGACTCAAGTTCCAAAGATCGACAAAACGACCGTTATTAACTTAAATAATTACATAATGTTCATATCATTGTAATAAGTGATATAATAAGGATAATGAAATTGAAAATGGTTCTTAATAAGGTATATATTAACTCTAGTTTATTATTCAGGAGGTTAAAGAATGGTTGAGTCAAGTCAGACAAGAGGTAAGGGAACTTCTTAACCCAATTTCCATTCTTTGGGTTAATCTCCTACTTTCAAATTATGTCATGATGTTATTATGTCCTATTTTGTATTTTTACTTTCTTTATGTGTACCTATAGTGAATACACATAATATATCTATTTTATGTTAAAAATGATCTTTTTAAGGACTTTGTCTCAATCTCCTTTCATTGAGGCATATTTTGTTTTATACACAAATTTCTTTTATACGGTGTATAAACCCCTTTGACTTTTACGTTTATTCAAAAGGAATCTTTTTATACGAAGCATTTTTCTAAACGACAAAAGGGAATTTTTTTCTTTCCGTACTTATGCGGTGACAATGACTTCTCCGCCGCCGTGACCATTATTTGAGTTTCGGCTTCCTCTACAAGCCATCATTTTTTTAATGAAAAATAAATACAAAGTTTTAACTTTCTTTTATTTTGGTATTGAAAATGGTTTTGAAAGCGTTTTTATCATATCAAAGTGTTGTATTGATATCTTGTGATTGAAATGTGGAAATGTTATGTTTCCTTTATGCATATTTTATGTGATACGATTATGTTATGGTTTATGATATGTTTAAACCTATTCATATGAGGAATGTATTGGACTTAATAAGTGACGGGTGGAGCCCGCTATAGCTCCTCGATGCATCGGTAGGTCTCATGAGACAACTAGATGTGGAATTGGCCGAGGCCCTTTCCCAATTTGATTTATGGTTTTGGCCGAGGCCTTAATCATTTTAGATGTCTTGGCCGAGGCCTTGACAAAATGTTTCAGAATGTCCGGCATTATACATTCCCTCATTATGAAAGTGGTTATTGATATTTCATGTGATTATTCGTCTAGTAGAATATCCATGTGAGTAAGTAATGGAATTATTTTATTTTACTTTTTCCATATTATGCTGAAGTTCAAGTTCAATAAGGCTTTGTTTTAGTTATACATTGCCTTAAATGATTATGTTTTCTTATAAAAGCTTCCGCAATATTATTATCCTTACTGAGCATCTGAGCTCACCCCTTTCAATGTTTAAATATTTTCCAGGATGTGAAGAAGTGTATTATGACTGACTTGCAAGGATAGTCAGTGAAGATATGAGTGTGGACAATGAAGACCATGTTATTGTAGTTTGTTTAATATTGATGTAATGAAAGACTTATGAATGTATCTAGTGTTTCCAAGGCTACTAAACTAATCGGTGTTTCGAGACTTGATCTTTTGTGATCATGCCAATGTTACGAAGTAATGCACCGACTCTGGGAAGCTGGGGTCGGGGCGTTACAGTTGGTATCAGAGGCAGTTTAGTACTAACCTTGGAAGCTAGATTTAGATAAACTCTGATTAGAGCACATAGCCCAAAGATAGACTTTGAGGATTAGTATAGAAGAACTTCCTAGAATTTTGGTATTATAGAGATGTTATGACTTTTCCGAGCAATACATCCCTGTCTGGATACGAGCAGGTAGAGGCGGCTCTGGCACAGATGTACCTAGGGGTAAAACCCGAAAATACCGCTTTGAGCTAGACTCGAACGGGAACTGGTGCACGACAACGGGCCTTGCTGCACTCTTGGTTACGACACTCCCGGGGGATATGCTTAGGATAATTCTCATTTTATTTACAAACCACTATGAAGGGTTATGAGTATATACTTTCTCAAAGAAAACATTTCTTTTTATGATTATGGATTATATCCATAAATAGATCAATTTATGTTAAGTGTTTTATAAGTATGGAATTATGTATTTTGATTCATAATCTAATCTAGTTTATGCCATTGTTTAGAAATGGCGCCTAGTGGAAGGAATGGAAACTGTATCAATGCACGAACTCCGTGTAGGGATTTCCCCCCTGATCAAGATAATTATTGTGGATCTGGAGATACAACTAGTGCTGATCAACTTATTACCATACTGGGACAACTCACTCAGGTTATGAATAATAACCTTACTCGTATGGAGCACCCTGATCCGCAACGTGGAGGATCAATGCTAGATCGTTTCATGAGGCAACAACCACCAACCTTTAATGGGAGTACAAATCCTATAGTAGCTGAGAAATGGATAAATTCCTTAGAGAAAATATTACCTGCCTTGGGGAGTAGTGAAAGGGAGAAGGTTGTCATGGCAGTTTACCGCCTCACTGGAGATGCCGATCAGTGGTGGTCGCTGATTCAAAACACAAAGGAAGATGATGACGTATCGAATATGGAATGGAGGGAGTTCAAAGATCTTTTCTTAGAAAAATACTTTCCTCGTGACCATCAAGCAGATATGGAAAGGCAATTTCTGAGTCTGAGGCAGAAGGAGGATGAGAATGTCGCAAAGTATGAGGCTAACTTTACAAGGTTAGCGAGGCATGCTGCCGATTATATACGTAACCCAAGGAGTAAGATTGATCGTTTCTTTGATGGGTTAAAACCATTTCTCCGTCGAGCTTTGGTATCACAATCCTTTTCATCATACGAAGATATTGTATCGTGTGCTATCAAGACAGAAAAGGAATTCTCTAAGTCTTACGACAACAAAGTAAAGCAAGAGAAGAAGAGAACGGTGGAACAAGAGACAGATAAAGGGAAAAAGGGAAAGAAGGATTTTCCATTATGTGATAATTGTGGGAAGAATCACCCTGGTACTTGCCTAAAAGGAATGGGAGTTTGTTATAAATGTGGAGAAAAGGGTCACCAGGCTCGTGATTACAAGGGAAAGAAAGAGGCTATCAAAGTTGAATGCTACAATTGTAGAGAAATGGGTCATTATGCAAATGAATGTCCTAAGCGTCAGGGAAACTTACCTCAGAAAAGGCCAAGGGATCAAGGACAATCTTATGCTGTTACTACAGTTGAAGCAGAATAACTAATGTATTGGTGCTTTTGGACTCAAGGATTATATTCTGGTTATAAGAATAATGTAATATATATATATGGATTGTACTGCAGTACTTTTTGATTTCAGTAAGGTTTTAATATGATTAAGGTAATCATATTTTTAGTATGTGACAATAAGAGAAACTTTTCTTTGTTTGGGGAATCTGATGTTACAATTGATTTTGGAATTTAGAGACCTTTTAGAGAAAGTCTGGATGAAGGTATTTTGGATAACTATAAAGGTTGGAGTGGATTAAGTTGAACTGTGGATAGTATTGTTTAAGGTTAAAACATTTATGAAGATTATTTTTGGAATAGTATAGTACTATATTTTTAGGAAAAGGACAACCTGCAGGGTGGGGAATAACCCGTCGCGTCGGACAAAGCTGCAGGAATCGAACCCACAACCATAGTGCGACAAGCCTTTATTTCCTACCACTAGCCTACAGGAAGTCCCTGGTTATTACAAAATAGTTTTACTAATCTAAATGGTATGTGTTAACATTTTGAACCTTATACAATTAGGATAAATAGAATATTTTTGAGTTCTGTTACCATTTGGAGTAAAAGTTGGGTTTGTGGTAAAAATTTATTAACGAATGAAAGTATACATAACAAGTATGTATATTCCCTTACGTTCTTAGTAAATCTCATAAATAAATTCCTCAACATTATAAAAGGTAACTTAAAACAAAAATTTTGTCGGTTAACTTTTCCAACTGGGGATTCAATGACCGTTTAACCAATCACAAGTTTGTGATTTTCTTATGGTTAAACTTTCTCCTAATCCTGTTTTCTATAACTCTCCATCAGACCTTGATGGTTTGTTTCTCCTCCATATCCATATTTTTATATAATCCTAGAATGGGCTATATCGGGTGACCTTTGTAATTATCCTGCTTTCTTTTAATGTTATATATTTATTAACCTTATTTCCGATGTGGGTTTTCCTCAAAGGTATTTTCTCTTTTCAACCTTTTATTATCAAAGAAAAATTTCAAATTGCGAGGACGTAATTTATTGAAGGAGGGGAGAATGTAACACCCCGAGCTTCCACGATACGCCTCTCTTTCAATAATGCAATAGCTTGCATTGGACGCAAGTTTGAGTTCTAACACACCGCAACGAATCAAAGTAGCCGTTATGAATAGTAATAACCACCTTTTAAATTTATAGAAATTTTATATTTCAAAATGGACTTCATTTTTGTATTCCTAATATTGAAATTAGCCTATGTTGAATTTTTTGTAATTTTCTGAGAACTTCCAAATTTTTATGAATAGTGAAAAATACTTAAAACAACTTTTTTAATCAAAATAATTTATAGTGATAAGTTATAATATTTAGTGGTATTAAAGTATAATTGGAATATATTTTTATCATTTTATCCAATGGTGGTAATTAGAATTAATTTGACATTGAAATTGGACATAAACAATTGCTAATCTTTTGATATAAATTGTTTCTTAAAAACACGCTATTTGTTGTAACAGCGGGAATTAATTATAAAATTAATTAATACAACTTATATGTTTGGAATTTTTTAAAATAGACATCATTTTTGAATTCGGAATATCAATTATATCTTAGGGTGAAATTTTGGCATTGTTCTGAAAAACTTCAATTTTTGATGAATAGTGAAACCACTAAGTGGTAGTTAAATAACTGATTTTTCGTTTAAATGAAATATTACCACTTCTGTGATTTGATTTTCAAAAATCCGACATACATGGTTGTCATTAAGAAGTAAAATGTGGTTCAATGAGATCAAAATAATTTTTTGGTGAATAGTAACGTTTAAGTTCTTAATCGCGATTAGAGGTAATTAGTGTAGTTTAAGGTAAAAACAATGTTTTATTAATATGATATGAGCTTGACACTTGTCCTACTCCTATTGGATGAGTCATGGCCGACCAAGACAACCCATGGGTCAACTTGGGGACCCCATGGAGCCACTTTAGTTGGAAAATGACATTAATATATATTTATTTAATGTTAAAATTAAATTGACACAAACATGAGTTGTTTTACTAAAACAGTTTTTAAGTGGGGTTACACAAGTACAAATTTTGATTATAAATATTCATTAGAAAGCTAAAAAGATTGCCTACATCATAGTATTTTGTTTATAATTTTTAGACATTAAATAAATTAAATTATTTATGACATCATTATGATGTGGCGATGACCTCATTATTTAACGATTTAAATAAAATGAGAAGATAATGCAAAATCCAAGACTTACACTTGTCCAAAGCCAATTGGATGAGGATATTTCGAACCCTTATCACCTTAGCCTCGAATTATATAAGTGTGGGACCTTTAGAATCCGAAAAATCATTGTGAAATAATGTAACATTTCAATCTTTCCAAAAGTGCCCCTCCTCTCCACTTATAAAAGGCCCCCACCTCTCCCACCTCATTTACTCTTTCAAGCCATTTGGCTCGGCCAACCTCTGCCCAAATACTCTCCCAACATTCCTCCCTTACTCATAGAAGCCTCACTTTGGGCAGAACTCTTCCCAAGGAAGCCTTTGGCTCAAATCAAAAAGAGTTACCCGATTTTGAGGTAATGTCTTTTCTAATGTTGTTTTGTTTTATTTTTCTTCTCCAACCCCCTAAACTCTTTTTATTCAATTATTTTGTAACAACACCAGTATCCTCAATATACTAGTATGTTGTTATAAGAATTATTCGAGCTACACTTACACACACCTACATCTAGTGGTTAAAGAACATACGGTTTCTGTGGATGGCGAATTTCTGCCTCACGAAACGATGATTGTTCAACACTCATATAACACCTTCAAAGGTGGCCATTAAGATGTCACTATATTTATATATGATATATAATGTGTTTATGTTTTACTTATGCTTCTGTATTTCTCATTTATGGCTTACTTTATGATTTCCATTATGGGTAAAACGCGATAATTTCATTTTAGGAAGTGCGGACTACCGCCCCCTCAAAGTGATTTGAATCGTTAATGCCATATGTGGGATGTATAAAGGATGGAGTAAATGGTATTATACACTATATTATACTGGAATTATATTATACATTTATATCATTATGATTTAGTTCCATTAAATATGAAATTGAAATGAAAGTATCGTTCATGCGTACGTACGGCTTACCGTCTCCATGAACGGTGCATTTCATTTCTTACCTCTAAATGTTACATAATATTACAAATGAATGTATATACTGGATATATAAGATATATATGGCATCTAAATCATTAATATAATTCTGGATATAATGGATATTTCACCACATAAACAACTTGTAAATATAAGAAGCTTATTGTTGACTCAAGTTCCAAAGATCGACAAAACGACCGTTATTAACTTAAATAATTACATAATGTTCATATCATTGTAATAAGTGATATAATAAGGATAATGAAATTGAAAATGGTTCTTAATAAGGTATATATTAACTCTAGTTTATTATTCAGGAGGTTAAAGAACGGTTGAGTCATGTCAGACAAGAGGTAAGGGAACTTCTTAACCCAATTTCCATTCTTTGGGTTAATCTCCTACTTTCAAATTATGTCATGATGTTATTATGTCCTATTTTGTATTTTTACTTTCTTTATGTGTACCTATAGTGAATACACATAATATATCTATTTTATGTTAAAAATGATCTTTTTAAGGACTTCGTCTCAATCTCCTTTCATTGAGGCATATTTTGTTTTATACACAAATTTATTTTATATGGTGTATAAACCCCTTTGACTTTTACGTTTATTCAAAAGGAATCTTTTTATACGAAGCATTTTTCTAAACGACAAAAGGGAATGTTTTTCTTTCCGTACTTATGCGGCGACAATGACTTCTCCGCCGCCGTGACCACTATTTGAGTTTCGGCTTCCTCTACAAGCCATCATTTTTTTTAATGAAAAATAAATACAAAGTTTTAACTTTCTTTTATTTTGGTATTGAAAATGGTTTTGAAAGCGTTTTTATCATATCAAAGTGTTGTATTGATATCTTGTGATTGAAATGTGGAAATGTTATGTTTCCTTTATGCATGTTTTATGTGATATGATTATGTTATGGTTTATGATATGTTTGAACCTATTCATATGAGGAATGTATTGGACTTAATAAGTGACGGGTGGAGCCCACTATATCTCCTCGATGCATCGGTAGGTCTCATGAGACAACTAGACGTGGAATTGGACGAGGCCCTTTCCCAATTTGATTTATGGTTTTGGCCGAGGCCTTAATCATTTTAGATGTCTTGGCCGAGGCCTTGACAAAATGTTTCAGAATGTCCGGCATTATACATTCCCTCATTATGAAAGTGGTTATTGATATTTCATGTGATTATTCGTCTAGTAGAATATCCATGTGAGTAAGTAATGGCATTATTTTATTTTACTTTTGCCATATTATGCTGAAGTTCAAGTTCAATAAGGCTTTGTTTTAGTTATACATTGCCTTAAATGATTATGTTTTCTTATAAAAGCTTCCGCAATATTGTTATCCTTACTGAGCATCTGAGCTCACCCCTTTCAATGTTTAAATATTTTCCAGGATGTGAAGAAGTGTATTATGACTGACTTGCAAGGATAGTCAGTGAAGATATGAGTGTGGACAATGAAGACCATGTTATTGTAGTTTGTTTAATATTGATGTAATGAAAGACTTATGAATGTATCTAGTGTTTCCAAGGCTACTAAACTAATCGGTCTTTCGAGACTTGATCTTTTCTGATCATGCCAATGTTACGAAGTAATGCACCGACTCTGGGTAGCTGGGGTCGGGGCGTTACAGGGTGACTTCAAAGATAGTCTCAGACTGTGATGCAAGCTTCACATCCCAGTTTTGGAAAGGATTGGAGGAGGATTTCCAGACTCAGCTTCACAAGAGCACAACGTTTCACTTACTGACAGATGGTCAGACTAAGCGAACCATCCAGACCATAGAGGACATGCTTCGTGCATGTGTCCAAGATTTCAGTCACAGTTGGGAGGACCACCTACCCTTGGTGAAGTTTTCGTAGAAAAACACCATCACTCCACCATTTGTAGTTCCCCATATCAGGCATTGTACGGATGACCGTGAAGATCTTCTTTATGCTGGAAGAACCTAGTAGAGCCATCACTCGTGAGCCCAATGAGGGTACAGGCAACCACTGAGAAGTTAAAGGTCATCTGAGAGATGATAAAGACTTCACTGAGCGGAAATAAGTCCTATGCTGATTGGAGATGGATACCACTTGAGTTCCATGATGGGGACCACATATTCATGCAACTCTCCCCTCGATAGGGACGATGGAGATTTGTCTGAGGCGGTAAACTCTCACAGGGGTTAGTCGGACCATACGTAATACATAGGAGGATTATCAAGGTGACATACTGCTAGGCACTTCCACTTATGTTGGAGAGGGTGTATGACATATTCCACGTATAATAGCTGAGGATATATGTTAATTACCCTTCTCACATGATAGACCATGGAGATCTAGAGATTGGTGACAGAGAAACTTTTGGGGGGTACCAAGTGGAGATAGATGATCGATAAGGGCAGATCCATCATGGGTAGTCAATACCTTTTGAGGAAATTCTTTGGTACCAATGGAATCTCTTTGAGAGAACATGGGATAGAGAGGCTCATATGCATGCAAAATACCCCTCTCTTTTTGTGCAACCTTTTGGGATTTCGGAGATGTAATTCCCTAAGGTGGGGAGAATGAAAAGAGATATAAAATTCCATTTATTTTTTTTAAATTATTTGTGATTATTATGAGTTTGTGAAAATTAAAGGCGCATAATTCTGAGGCCCGGTGTCCCCTGAATGTATTTTTGAACTTTGTTTCAGCTACATTCTGTAAACACACTGACAACATCTTCTACCATTGGAACTGATACTCGGATTAATAATCTGAGGGCACTATTAAATCCATAGATCTAGGATTCACATAAGGTAATCTTTACTTTGACCGAAGTTGTTCAGTATAAAAAGATATTTTTTTGTGACTTTTAAAGAAATAATAAAATAACATAAATTGTTATTTTAATTCTATTTCTTTTTCCTACAACCTGTTGAGCAGTAGTGGTGGGGACCACGAAGGTTATCAAACCATTAATTATGGGGTGTAATTTGAATGGTTAAACATTGGATACATAACGTCCCCTTACGTCAGTTAATGAGTCAATTTAATTACATCAATTAATAAACCACATTAATTCCTCAAGGAATTTCTCCCCTTTCTCCTCCTATTTAAATGGAGCTTGGGGAAGGGTTTTGGAACGGCTTCATCAAGTGAGGAACCTTTGGTGAATTCCGGTGGTGACATCCACCGATGGAGGACGGAGGCTAGGGTGGAAATGATCTGGGAAAGACGAACGCCGATGACTCCATCCAATGTGGAAGTTTCTTCTATTGTAACTGTGACACCCCCAATGAATCTTGCGGTAGGGGGTCCAAATTATTTATGAATTTAAATTATTTTTCCTCTTCGTTCTTGATTAATATGATGAATATGGATCAACCAACCAATGAGTTGATCCATGAATAATTCTTTTTTACAGAAGGTTGTTGTGGGGATTAATTTTGTGGTTTTATCAAATCATATGATAATTTTTGTTTCACCCATATGTTTTACCGCTAATGCGGAGGGACCTGGACAATCTAAACAAGGTTCGGACCCTCTGTTGAACTTTTTCTTGAAGCGTTCTTTGTGGGCGAATGATGAACTTGTCAATAATGTGGAACCAAGGGCAAGACAGTGTAGGTTGAATTTTGGGAGGCTCGTAGGCTCATAAGAGAATAAAAACATAGCTCTGAAGAATTTCTGGAGCCCTAGAGAAGCTCCACCAGCATGTCGACAATGGAAATCAGTGCCGATAGCGAAGACGATGTCCAACGCTCACCGACCGCAGAAGAGAGCGGCGCCGCGGTGGCCGGACATGCGTCTGACAGCGGGATTACTGTGGAGGGGGAGGCATCCAATTATCGCGCGATGCATTGAAGAAGTGTCGTGGCTAGAAGCCTAAATGTGGTTGTAGGGACCCACCTCCTGTGGGTCCCATGGGTGACAAGGTGACGCCACCTAGCGCAGCCCATAAAATAAACCAAATAGCTCTATGAACTGTTTGGGAGGCAGACTGTGCACCTCACGTGGGACACGCCAGCAGGCCGGGCCACATTGCCCGGTGGGCTGCGCTTAGCCGGCGGGTTGTGCTGGTATGTGGCCTAGTAGGCTGAGCCTGCTGTGGCCCAGACCATGCTGGTTTGGCTAGGTCAGATCGTACCGGACCCAAACCCCACTCGGGATCAGAAACACTTAAAGGGACATAACATGCGAACCGGGCACCCGTTTGAAGAACTGTCTGTGTTTCTAGGATCCATGGTTTTTGAAGGTACTTTTTAGATACTTCACAAATTTTTTGGATAATGTTATATTATGGATGGGTTGGATCGACTTTGAATTTAACCGGGCCCTCGGCACTAAAATGCCAATAACTAATATACCGAGCTTCTGATCCATGCACCATCTGTCGCATAAGGACCCTTGTGACAAGGAGGTCCTATGGAGATACTCTAAGTGAGTTTTGACAGATTTTGACATGTGACATGGGTTGGATCAGACTTAAATCCAACCAGGACATTTTTATAAAAGTGCCCATATCGCACAGACCGGGTGTCTGATCGACCCGGCGTCTGTCACGTTGGGATCCCTTAGACAGGGTGGTCCCTTTTATATGATTTTTATGAGATGATTGAGAAGTAAGACTAATCATACATACCTCTGTGCCTACAACCAATATAGGTCAGCACCAGAAAACAATACGAGTCAGCACGAGCGACCAATATGGGTCAGCACTAGCGACCAACAGAGGTCAGCACCATTGACCAATATGGGTCAGCACCATCAACCAATACGATTCAACATCTAGAGACCAATACAAGTCAGGATACAGTAACCTACAGGTCAGCTTTATAGTTACTACAGATAGGATGATCTGTCTATATGACTAGTCATCCCTATCTTTGTAACCTTGATGTTATACCGTTAGAGTGAGTTGTATCTTTTTCTTTGTGATTCATGATATAGATCATGCTTGTGATATTACCTTTGTGATATTTCTTGTAGTGTTTCCTTTTTGAATTACAGAGAGACCTTAGGGGGTCTCGAGGTCCCCTAATGGGTATTTTTATACTCACCCCATCATAAGCTCCACCCACACATGTGTTTCTGGTGAAAATTACTAACGCTCCGAAGTAGAATTTGGAGGTTTGGAATTTAGTGAAGCTTGGTGTGATGGGAGAAATCAAGATACTCTCTTTCGAATTCATACTTACAGCTACTTCCTTATAGGTAGAGCTCAAGGGCAGACGTGATAGCTGTTTACTTTCTTTTCTGTTTCCCGGACCTATATTCTGGCTCACTGTTTTTAGTTTACAATTGTACTTGTGGTTGTACATTACACTCATGATTATACATCACTTTTGTTGGTTGATTTCCTATGTTTCCATTTTTTAGTGTGTAGAGATATCTAAGGTAATGCCTTCCCTATTCAAGAAAATCTTGTAGGTGCTTGTCACCAACCACTGACCAATGGAAGGGGGGCTTGGGGTAGTCACGTTCGGGCCCCATGGGACGGGTCATGACCGTGTAGGACGACTACATCCCAAAAAACATGTTTTTGTACTAGATATATGCATTATGATTTTCTTTTTATACCCTTTAGTTTGAAAAATCCCTCTACTATATTCATGGATCTTATGAATAGAATATTCAATGAATATTTGGATATGTTTTCTGTTGTTTTTATTGATAATATTTTTGTCTTTTTAGACATTTATAAACATCATGAAAAACATTTAAATATTTTCTTTCAAACTCTAAAAGAAAAAACGTTTTACAAAAAAATTAGAAAATGTGAATTTTGGTTGATGAAGATTTCCTTTCTTGGGAACATTATAAATAAGGATTAAATAACAGTTGATCTTACCAAAACAAAAATGTTTGAGGAATGGATAAGACCTACCAATGTTTTAGATATTTATACATTTCATTGATTATCAGGTTATTACCGAAAGTTTGTTAAATACTTTTCATGGTCATCTAGACCACGAAATAAGTTAACACGAAAAGAGGTTAAATTTATTGGGGAAAAATATTGTGATATTTGTTTTCAAGAACAGAAGAAGTGATTTGTGAATCCTCCGATTTTGGACCATCTATTCAAAAAAGGTAATTTTTTAATCTATAATGATGCTTCCTTGAAAGGACATGGTTGTGTTCTAATGAAGAATGATTAGGTAATTTATTTTTCATTATGAAAACATAAACTCCATGAGTTAAATTATTCCCCAAAATATTTTCAAGTAGCAGCTATGGATTTTTCTTTGAAAATTTGGATGCATAATTTAAACGGTGCCAAATGTGGAATATATAATGACCATAAAATTATGAAGTATATATTCACTCAGAAATAATTATAAATGATGTAGAAAACATGGATTGAAATGATCGAGGATTATTATTTCAAGATAAATTTCAATCCATGAAAATCAATGAATGTGGTGGATTCTTTGAGTAAAAAACATCATGAATCATTAACCATGTTATGTTTGGAAAAATTCCCCTTGATTAATGATTTGAATAATTTTGGATTGAATGTTATTGGTTCAGTAAATTCATCTCTTTTGTTTCAGGTTACAGTGTAGTCTTCTATGTCAGATAGAACTAAGAAAGAAAATAAGGAATACCGTGAGTTGCAGAAAATGGTATAATTAGGGGAAAGGGTAAGTTTATAAAACTTAATGTTGATCAAGATTGTGTTTCATGATTTGGTAACTTGTTATGTGTGCATTATGATTCAAAGTTGAATAAATAGTTGTTATGTGGATCTCATAGTTCTCTATTTTCAATTCATCCTGAGAGAATAAAGATATACAGAATCCTATGGGAGTATTACTGGTGGTATGTAATGAAAAGAGATATTGTAGATTTTACAATGCATTGTTTGACTTTTAAATAGGTTAAATCATAGCGGTAACTACCCAAAGGGATGCCCCAACCTTTTCCAATTCCAGAGTGTAAATGAGAATATATATCTATAGACTTCATGGTGGGACTATCAAAGACATCCCAAGGTATTAATATGATTTGGGTTTTTATTGTATAGCTGACTAAATCAACCCATTTACATCCTATTATAGATCATATGTATTTGTATTATGTTTCTTGATTGTACCTCAAATAGATTAGCAGGTTTCATGGAGTTCCTCAATCCATTATATCTGACCATGATCTGAGGTTCAATTTTTACTTTTGGGAAGACCTTCAAATTTCATGGGGAACTGAGTTAAATTTCAACAATGATTTTCGTCATCAATTTAATGGAAAGACCGAGTCAACAATTCAAAATTTGGAGGATATGAGTCAATATTGTTTAATAGAATACATGGTAAGTTGCTATCAACCACTTTATTTAGTTGAGTCTGCTTATAATAATATTTTTCATTCTAGTATACAGATGGTACCTTTTAAGTCATTATATGGAAAACAGTGAAGAACTCTATCATTTTGGGATGAAGAAAGAGAAAGGATGTCTATGGGACCAGAATTTGAAAAGGATGTGGTGGTGTAAGTGAACATAATCTTGCAATACATGAGGATATCTTAGAGTAAGTAGAAAGTTTATAAAGATAAATGGGGGAAATGATTTTCTATCAAGGATGGTGATCATGTTTTTCAGAGAATTTTATTATTGAAAATTGTTATGAGGTTTGGTCAGAAAGGAAAGATAAGTCCACAGTATATTGGACCTCATAAAATCCTATAGAAAGTTGAGTTATTTTCCTACAAAGAATAATTTCATACATGTTAATCATTGGTACATAATATTTTTCATGTTTTAATGTGGAGAATTTATGTGCCAGATTTATCTCATGTTTTGGGCCCATAAATAGTTCATCTAGAAGAGAACATTTTTATGAATAGAAACATATTCAGATTCTTGATCATAGAAAGAAACTATTTCTAAATAAAGTAATTCACCAATTTAAGTTTTTTGTGGTAAAACCACATGGTTGAATACGCAACATGGGAATCTGAACATGTTATGAGAGAAAGGTACCCTCACATGTTTAAAAAGTAAATAAAATTTGGGAGGAGAAAATTTCCAGAAGATGCGGAGAATTTGAAAACCAAGATACATATAAAATAATTTCTTTTTATTATGGAATTAAATAGTAAATTCATTATAAATGAATATTGAAATAAGTTATATTTATAAAAGTCAAGAAATTTATACTGATGGGCTAGTAACATGTCCATATGAATAGTAATCTAGCCAATATAATATTAACCAAACATATGAAGCTATAAATAAAATTCAGGTATCATTAAATTGAAAATATGATATATTTATATCATGTAAAAAGTAAATAAATGTTTCAACGTGATAAATTAAGTGTTGGAATTTTTTGAAACATAAATGTTTATTTATAATTTTATAATGAATATAAAAATTTAAAATAATTTTTTTAGAAAATATAATTTTTAAATTTATATATTGTTTTCTTATGATTACGGGATAATTTTATGATACCTTAATTAATTTTTCATAGTGTTACAGATTCAGTTATAGTTTTAAAATTATTATTTTTTAAATAAATTATTATTTTCAATAAAAATAAAATTTCTCAAAATTTAAAAATTATTTCCAAAAAATGGAGCTCATTTTTTAATTCTATATATCTACATATTTTGAGGGGGAATTTTTGAAACTTTTCTAAAATGCTTGAATTTTTTATGAATATTGAAAAATGGTAATATACAGTATAAGCTAAATACATGAATTATTGAGTCATATATGATGTAAAGATGATGTATGCCCAAAATATATAATAAACCATAATTATTTTAAAATATTTAGTGATAATGTTAAATCTATTTATATTTTTGAGCCAAAATAATAAACTACTTTATACAAAAATGAAAAAACACCCCACTCCGCAACTATAAATATCACCCATCACCACCTCTTTTCCCCACACCTAAAACCCTTGTATGTTGTTTAATTTTTACCCAATTAACTTAAAAAGACTCTTACCCATTTCCAATACCATATGGTATCAACAAAATGCAAAAAACAAGGTCCGTAAAGAGGTTCTTAATGAGGATAATTCAAGAGGTTAAATCCTCATTCATTTTCTTTATTTTTCTTTTCAATTATTTTTATTTTATTATACTTATTTCACCACCACTTAACTAAGTGGTATGAAAACTAAAGTATCTTATATATACTATAATTGTATCATTTTTATGGAAAATTTATCTTCAAATGTTTTATCATCTCCCACTTATTATAAAAATGGGAACATCATTCGTGACGTATTGATTTACCGTCGTCCTGGATGATACACTTCAATTTTTCATTATCACATTAAAGTCATGTAATAAACCCATTATTATTGTAAAATAATATTTTAAAATCAATATTACATGTTGTTTAATGTTATATAACCAATATATAATAATTATATTTTATAAAATGATATAAATTTCTAATTATCATAAAAATGGCCAAAAATACATTAAAACATTATTATTAATTTTTTATCTAATGATTCTCCCTCATATCATAAAAAATGATATATAGAATAATTTAAAATTAAATAATATTATTATCACTATTTAACTCCACTTATGGAGTTTTACTTTTATTTGACAAGAAAATCCATAATGAACCAACCATGGAAACCATGAAATAGATGCACCTAAAACAATGAAAATATTAAAATATTAAAAAATTGGTAGAAAAATGTTAGAATAATATTATATAAGTAATTATAAATATTAATATGGTTATTTAATGTATTAATAATACTCTTCAAACTTTTATACATGAGTTTTGAACATGTTTGAAGTTAGACGAACCCGAGGTAAGGGAATTCTTAACCTAATTTCCATTCTTTGGGTTAACCTTTTACTTAATAAATTATGTAGTATTAAGTTTATTTTTGAAATTCTTTTTGATTATATTATGTTTTATTATGTGGATTTATAGTGTATACACATAATCTATTATTTTAATAAACTCTAAGTTCAATTGTATGAAATTAGTATGTGAGTTTTGTTTAAAAATACAGTTTTAAATTTCTATTTTTACGAAATTACAAAGGAATATTTTTATGAAAATAATATTATTTCTTTATTATAGTTCTTTGAAATTATTTAAAATTAATGGTAGGACATATATGCCCCACCAATGCATTGGTTATTTTTATGTTGGAGATTGATCGTATGGTTACTCCGAGTGTAATTGTGATGGTTACACCTTAATTTAGTCATGATGTTACATCATAAGATATCCATGAGGGTTACATTGTAATGTAATCATGAATGATATAAATAATACAGAATCCGTAAAAGTTAAAATAATAATTGATTAATTCCCCAAGTCACCTTAAGGTTATTATTTATGTTTTTTATATTTTATGGAAATATAATATTTTCAGAAAGTAACTATTCGATACTTATTGAGTCATAAGTATGTATTTCTGAAAATGATTTCATATGTTTATAACTAACCATGTACTAACAGTTTTTCTATTTATTATTGTGTCTCTTAGTGACTTTTTTATTCTCATCCCAATTTTTAAAATTTTTTCCACTAGTTTTAAGAATGGGTAAGAGAAAATGAGAATCCCCGATGAATGTTGTAAAGACATGTTGTGAAAAGATTTCATATTTTTATTAAAAAAAATTGTATTATGGAAGAAATGTGTATTGTTTAAATAGTACCCACTTTATATGATTATGGGTTGATATGTAGGAATTATGTCCTAATTTTATAAAATTTTAAACTGAAAATATATTTGGGAATGTATGTAAGTAAATTCTACAGGAATTTTGTTGATTACATAATGTTTAAGTCGGGGTACTTTTATTTAAATTAGTTATTTTAGAATTGGTCGTAATTTGGGTTTATATAAAAGTATATAAACTAATTATTTGGGTGGAAATTCTATCTCTAAATAAATTCAATTCAATATTCACTTGAATTTTTAATTTTAGGGAAATGATAACTAACATGGTCTATTGAATCAAAAATATCATAGTCCAAATAACATTGAAAGCCGGTTTCATCTTCAGTTTTCCTAATTTATGAACTATAAAACATAATTGACCTCATAAATGTGATAGGATCACTCAATAAGCTCGTAATCATGATATTTCCTTAACTCAAAGTATGAACCTTTTAGGATGTTTTCACATGGAACATACCCCTAGTTCCAAATCCTTCGTGATTTTAATCTGTATAATCAATTAGGTTCCTAGAAGAAACCTGAGTTTTATCCACCAAAAAACCCCTAATAGTAGCATATATCATTATTTTATCAGTGATAAATAATCCATTATAAAAATATTGGGCAAATAGTTATATACTAATCAAATAGTGATGATACTAAATCATAGTCTCTTAAATTATTCTAGAAATTCAACAAGAGGTTCACCCAAGATTTTTCAAATGCTACATATTGATATCTTTATTTAATTTATTCTAAATATAGTAAATAATTTTTTTAAAACATTTTTTAATTATGGGTAAATTTTCTTAATGGATTATATTTTGATTTTTAATTTCACTCCATAGAGTCTCTATAAAAGGAAATTTGAAAATACATTAATTTCAATTAATATCTACTAATACTTAATCATGTCACCCCAAACATACATTTGATAATTATTTAATTATTTAATTTATTTTTAAATATGGTAATGATTTTATGGTTTATTTTTGTTAAATTTTCAAAATTTTAGAGAATTTGTGTATGAAGAATAGTTTCTTCATGGTTAGTTTAAATTGTGTGGCCTACCCATATAAAGTGGGTAGAGAATTTTAGAGGTAACCACATAGTTGTTTCATGGTTTCCCTAACCATGTTCCAAATCCCTATAGTTTCCTAGTTTTATGGGATCCACTTGGTTGGTGTAGGTTATACCAAACCATGTGGTATAAAAATTTAAGATTCCCCAGGTATAATATTTTGAATTTCTAAATATGAACATGTTTGAAATTAATGCTTTTTAACCCCTTCCCCTATCATTATAATTATTTTAAGATGTGGTGAGAACTGTGGTGGCAATCCCTCCCCCCCACTATTTTTTGGAGTCTCTATATATTGATTATAAATTATTTTATAAAGTTAAATCCCTCATATACGCTTTACATGCTTTATTATTTCTATCCTTCATATTTTATTTCAATTTAATTTAGATAAAAAAATATAAGGGATTTTCGGATTATGATTGGGTAAAAAGTTGTTTATAATTTAATATTGTAGTAACTCGGGTCTTCTATATATCTTCATCAATATTTTTTTTGTATCAACCGTTGACTGTTAGTTTTTATTACTAGTTTTCATTGAGTGAAAAGGTGTCTCTCTACTCATACATTTGAATGTTATAATTTAATTGTACAATGTTTCTATTTTTAATCATTATTCTCTTAGCATGTATAAAATAATAAAGTATTTTCTATATTTAAAATTTTTTTAGTTCTATCAGATGTTGGAAATCAGTTTTACCGAAAGGACATGTACATATTCTATCAGATGGAGACTAACAAATTATATTGGATAGAGACGTATAAATTCAATATGGTAGATAGTGAAAAATTATACATGATATACACTTTTAAATTATAATGAATTAATTTATACTATGTATATAGGATTCATGTATACTAATCATACAGGATATAACATCATTCAAGACACTGTAATTAAAAATAGTACAAATGAAATTCCATTGGGACTTAATTTCAAAAAACAACTAGTGACATCCTTCTATGATTGTTTTACTTACAAACTACATAAAGAAATTAATTTTTTCTTCTATTATTGTTTCCTTTGATGTTTCATTCCATGATCTTTCCTAGTTAATATACATGTTATTCTAGTAGTGGTGGTATATAATTCAATGAGTTTCTAAGTATCATATAGATATAGGTAGTAGATTCTTGATTTTGACCATTATTCTAGGATACTTATTTATCAAACTTGTCATCCTAGATCTCTTTTTAGAATCATTTTGTATAATATATGTTAATTATTTATTTTGTTTATTTTATAAGATGGTGTATTATATGAGTTTGTTAAATTATTTCTCTTCAATTTATACAATATGTATGTTTTATTTTTGTTTACTTATTAATATAAATCATTCCCAATTGTGTTTCCTTGATTTACAGGACCGATTTTCATTCCCATGGGGATCGGGAACTCCCTATGAGGATTCCAATAGGTCATCTCAAGTGCTCAAATAAAAGGTAACTCGATTTAGCTCATGATAGAAGGTTTCATTATATCACGTGTACACTCAAATTCTTGGTAATGATTATGTGGATATCCTATTAGAAGCCCATGAAATTTGAGAAAATAAATATTCGGACTATATTTTAACTCAAAACTATTATCTATCTCAGGGTTTTTGTGCAATTTAAATTGATTCATGGATCTATGGTATCCAATTTTCTAAAGTTTATTTTTTATAACATTTTTTCCATTCTATGATATGAAATTATTATTTTTATTTTAAGGTTAAACTACTCCAAATTGGTGTGTGGTTACTTGGGAATGGTATTTCTAAAAAAACTGAATGGTTTTAGTGTATAAGTTTTTAAATAACTATATGGATTTTTAAAGAGATAAATTGAATTATTCTAGTAGTAATCTTTTTTGAACCATACAAAACAACTGTGATAAATGTTTAATGAATTTATATCATGGATAACTAATGAAAATATTTTTATTAATGATTTAATAAATAAAACCCAATATTTATCTCATAGAATTTTCAGATTAATTTTTATTAACACATAAAATATTTATATTTTGATTCATAATAAAATATTTGATTATATTATGTTATTCTCAATAGTGATTTTATATTTTAAATTAGTATTAAATTAGTGGGTTTTGAAGTGAAATCTTATAACTGAGGGTTGAAATGAAGGATTCAAAATCAAAGAAATAGAACTTCAATTTTAGAGTGATCAACCATGAACATTTTGAGCTATGGGAACTATTTAATTAATTATTTAGTTATAAAATCATGATTTCATGTTTAATACAAAGCATGTGGTTATAATAAAAACATTTTTATTATTGAAAATTTAAAACATTTCATATGATAATCATAGTATGTTATTTCTGCTTTCAGTAATATTGATAATATATTTAAAATATTATAGAAAAAAGTAAAATAAATTACACATTAAATGCCCACTATATGAATCTAGAAAGATAGTCATAGATATCGTGAACCCATTAAATTCAATCCTATTTTTTAGGATTTCATAAAACAAAAATCATGTTAAATAATCCTTCAATAAAATAAAATCAATCATGTAATTGGTAAATAATGTATTATTAGTGATGCTAGAAGAAAATAATAAAACATAAACAAATTTTTAGAAGAAATAAGAATTCTAAATTTGAAATAAAGTAGAAAAAGATAATAAATGAGTTAACATGACCCTCTAATGGTTCGGTCACCAAAAATTTATATGGATATGAATATGTAGTAAAATTTCATTACTTTTATCTTCTTCTATCAAAAAATCATCAAGGGACTTGCACTTTTTCCAATAATTGAGCTTCTCTATTATTCTATTTTTATATCTATAAAATGGATTAATATTACATAAATCATAAAACAAATATTTATTCTGTAACTTTTCATAGAATTAGTAATGGATGAACTCATCGGTGAAAAGGGAACATTCAAAATATTCATAAATCAATTAATAAGAAAAGTCCATTTCTATTTCCTATATACTTATTTTTGAAGAATTAATCATTAATACCATGAAATAATTAAATAGTCAACATCTAAAAATTAATTTACATGCCAGTAAAATCATTTTCAAACAATATTTAATAAAAATATTTTAAAATTAGATCTTAAAACTAATATCATTAAAATAAGAAAAATTAAAATTTACAAAAAAATGTACAAAAATCCTAATTAATACACAATTTAGTAGATTAAATGAATTGATAATCTAATATCAAATTTCATAATAAAAATGAATAAAATGTGAAGAAAATATATATAGTGAATGTAAAAAATATATCCACATCTGCTATATTGTGACATCTTATTTTATTGTCTAATACGACTATGTTATATGTTCCTTGTAAAATCATTGTGAGATAAAATATTTAGACACTAAAATATTAGAGATTGATATCTTTATATATTCAATAAAAAATGATATGGTGTAACCAAGGAGTTTATATTCCAATAAATACTCAATGGCATTTTCAAAATTATCAGTCAAATATCATTATTTAGTCTAAAAATCTATATCATGTGAAAAGGTACCTCTTAGATCAGTGAATAATCACTAAGAGTGGGTGAACTAGTGATTCAATAACTTTTTAAATTTACTTAGTGAAAAAATACTCATAAACTGTTAATGTAAATATTGATCACTTACTAACACACACGCAAAAAGGGAAAAGAATATATAAAATGTTCATCTATAAATATGATAAGGATAGTCCTCGGCATGATCTGGATTTAATTGAGATCATATTACCCACTAGTTTGAATATGTAGGTACAACGAGAAGAGTGTATTATTGTACTCTGGTTTAAAAAGTATCCCAAATTTCATATTTATTCCCAAACTATTACAATGATAAAACACTTGATTTCAATAAGTACAAATCCTTATATACATTGCCTTACTTTTTTAAGATAAAATATACTTGGACATTTACTTTAAGATTCCGTACAAAATCATAATCACTACATCTCTATCTTAATAATAATAATGGTGACCCAATTTTCATCTTCCAAGACATAAAAAACAAAAGTATATATTATTACACGTTCATTATCAAGGAAATCTTAGGTTTAGAGTTTTAGATAATTAAGAAATATTCATAAAATAATTGGTTCACAAACAACCAGTACATAATGATGAACATCATCTCCCATTATAACTAGATTTTCATATTCCACATTATTTTATCATTATCATCTATCTGAAACCCTTCCAGTCATAATTAATTTAACATTATTCTTTATAACCTAGGGAAATCAAGCATAAAGAAGAGTGAGCTCAAATATTTAGTAAAGATAAAAATTAGAATTAACAATTGAATGTCACGAGGGAAAGTAAGATGGGAATAATGGTATAATGACATAATCAATGTGTATGGAAAAAATATAAGAGAACTCATACCTGTTATCCTAGATCAAATATACATTTGTCATGATATAAATCTATAAAAATGGTAAGAGACATTAGAATCAATAATCATGATCCATTTGATATAAATATTAGTCACAAGAAACACTTATGACCATATCAAGAATAAAAAAATGTGTTGTTATCTAGGAATATCATATACATAATGCATATTAAAATCATCTCAAAAATAACTAAATCATAGTTAAATCCATTAGAGAAACCCTTTAGTAAATCGGTTATTCTTTCCTCTAAGGATAAGGAAAATTATCTAATGCATTAGAGTGATATCTAACACACCCATGATATAAGAAATATTTGTATCACTTTGTGCTATTTGGCTACACCCATTGTATAAGATATATCTATCTCACTCAAGATATATAATGGTGCTCAACCCTTTTTATAATTTTTATTAGGCTCACACATTCATCATTAATAATTTCCAAGTACTATTTACAAATAAAACATTTATAATCCTTAACATTTAAATCATGGAAAAAATAAGATTTATTTTATTGATCAGTTAAACCATGTAAAATAAAATGATTCCATGAAAATCTATTTGAATTATGATTAACCTATAAAAAAGAAAATTTTTCCTTGATAATCACATTGAAACATGATTAAGTTTCGTAAAATAAAATTTTATATGTCAATATTTTTGAAATGATCTTAACTCATCTAGATAAACAATGAGTATGGTATCATTATGATGTACACCTATTGGATAATATGTAACAATAAGGGTTGTATACTTTGATGAATAGAAATATCATTAATATATCATTAAAAACTGTTTTTAGTGAAAAAAATTTATTTAAAAATCACTTTTAAAAAGTAAAAATATAAAAAATATTGTGAAAATTATATTTTATAAAAAAACCAATGAAAAATATAAAGACATCAAGAAAAATAATGTACATTATGTAGGGAAAGTCCGTTCATGTTAAAAATTTTAAAAATATATATTATTTTTAAAAAAATCAAAAAATGAGTCAAAAGTAACCCGTTTAGAGAATATTATGAAATTTAATTTTAAAACATTTTAAAATAAGATAAATGATAATTTGAAATAGATATAATAAATAAAATACTTTTCTACAAAAATTAATTTTTTTATAAAACATGAAGTAGGAAGATAAAGATATCCAATCTAAAAGAAAATACAAATCGATATCTATTAAAAAAGAAACCCATGATGTTTCAGTAATCAATAATAGAGGTAATGGAAATTAAAAATGTGAACCATATTCACGAATAGATTATAAGAAATGATATGTTGCTTAAAAAAATAATATCACATTTTATCCTCTAAAAAACAATAAATATAAACAATCTTGAAAGAAAGTATATTGAAACGTAAATCCTTTTCCACTTTTGTAACTCTTCATTCGTAAGACCCATAAAATAATTACATAAAATGATACATTAAATATATTGAAAATAAGTATTTTCATGATAAATAATTTAATAAGAAACTATATTCACCTCAAAAATTAATATAGCTTCATTTCTAGAATGTATGTCTCAATGAAAGAGAATTCGAGATGAAATGACCATACAAAAATCATTCCATTGAATTTGAAAATTAATAAATGAATTGATTATGGGTATAAAATTTAAAACCAAATAAAAGATAATGAAATAGCTTTTATTATAATAAAAATTAATTACCCCCAAAATCCAGACATATGAATTTCAATGAAGAGGTATTATAACCCAATGAAAAGAATTGAGTTAAGAAACTCTTTACCACTAGGTAAATTTCAAGTCAATTACACTTGAATAAATGTAATAAAAAAAATAAAGTTAAACTAACATTATTAATTAAGGATTGAGGTTATTAAATTTTAAATTGATATTTTATACAGTACATTGTAAAACCAAGTGGTGAAATGGAATATGTCTCATAGAAATCAAAAGTTATATGTGGAAACCCTTACCTTCAGTCCAACTTCTTGGTATGTCCATTAACACCTATATAATAAGTATAAATAAATTATTTAATTTATTAATAACAAATTTATGTTTTAATAAATTATAATTAAATAATTTACTTATTAATTTTTAATGACATATTAAAATAATTGATCAGTTAATACCAATTCAGGTGTTTTAAGGATGTATAATTAATTGTTCCAAAGAAGATTCGGTGTGTTGCCTGTGGTCCAAGATATCATAGTTTCAACATCTAATAAAATTATCAAGATATATTTATCATATTTATACATAAATTATACTTTTAAAACCAATTATGGAATATGGTTAAAAAAATAAACTACATATCAACCATTTGGTGGGTAGGTCATACGTACACATGAGTAACATTTCAATTTATCATTAATCATTATGGAATGTAGGAATTAATTATTTAAAATTTATATAATGATAATAATAACATTTATAAAATATTATTTCTTTAAAAATACTTTTATATCTCATTTATGTGTTTTAGTGATGAAAACAAGAGTCACATCGCTTCATAGGGGTGGTAGTCCCCATATACACAAGAATTGTGTTATCATTATCAAGTGTAAGAATAAAAATGATATATTATGTTTTAACAATGATAAACATGTCATTATATAATAATTATTTTATTTATATCACATATATATTCACTCACATTATCTTTATTACCTTTCATGTAAGGTTCTAGTAAAAAATAAATCACATCACTTAACGAGGTGGTAGTCCCCCGTACACACGAGCATCATTATAGTTTCCCCCATATAAGGGAATACAAGAAGATATATGTTATATCATAAATATATAAGTATAAATATATTAAAAATATCATATATAGATATATACTTTATATCCATGATTATAACAATATGTGGGAGGCTAGATGAAAAATGAATGACATTTATTCATGAGGCGGTAGTCCTCCATACACATGAATAATGATTTCGTATCTAATTTGATAGAAGATGATATGGATTTAGGTTATTATATTAATATAATAACATATAATTATATGGAAAATACTATTGTTATAATAAAATTTTAATTTAAAAATGTTTTTTGGAGGGGTGAAAAGAATAAAATAAAATATTATTGGTTAAGCATGATACCTCTTCTTCAGACAACATCCTCAGTTTAAAAAAACTCCTTCATGGGATGGATTTATTATAAAACCAATGATTTTAGTATATGTTTAGTGAATTGATAATGACATTTGGGTATGTATTGGAAATTTAAAATTGATTTTAATGTGTTAATAGAAGAGTATATGGGTTCCCTTTAATAAGTGAGATGGGTGGCACGCTTATACTTTTTGGAAAAAAGAGTTGTACCCATGTTTTTCACATTATCATTGGATCCAGAATGGAATAATATTGATACTAAAACATTATAAGGTCGAAACATGTCAATAAAATAGATCTCAAACAAGATTTTAGTTGATTTTAACCCTTTAATTTTAGTTTAACCCCTCATAAACCAATTTTTACGTTAACCACGATAATTAATTTTTACAGTTTTCACTATTAATTATGGTAAAAAATATGATTAACATATTAAATAATATAAATTATTATTATGAAAAATATTAAATTCATTTTACTAAATTAAATTTACATAATTTCAAAATTATAATTTAAAATTAAACTCACAGATTCCACAAAGAAGATGATCTTCCAGAAGTGTATTTTTTAAGAGAAAGATGATTTTATATTAACTCCAAGATAAATAATAATAATAATGGTATAAATACCAATTATTATTTAATTATATATATTATATAAATTCTATTTAAATTAATCATTATTATGTGTTTTTGTTAATTTAAAAGAGAAAACATTATGAACTTTAAAACAATTTATGAAAATATTTCATTTTTATACCCAAAACATAAATTATAATAAAATCCAATATAAAGATTATTAAAATGTAATTAATTGGATTAAAAATAAATATATAATACATATATTACCTAATTTTTTTTAAACATAATGGTTCTTTTAAATTAATTTATTTTCTTAAATGAGAAGACAGTTTTTCAAAAAATTCTACTTTTCAAAATTCATTGAAAAAAAAATATTTTTTGAAAACTAAATAATTCTCATCCAAAATAAAATTTGAAATGAATATTTAAAAAAAATCATTTTATGAATTAAATTTTATAAAAGTATCAAAAATTAATTATAATATTTTTTCATGAAAATAAATAAAAAACATTTTTGAAGAAAACATGATTTTGAAGAATGAAATTACTTTAATAAAAATTGATTGATTATTTTATAATAACTTATAAATGATTTCAATTTACTATAAAATATATTTAAATATATTTCATAATGTAATTAATTGTATTCATACCCACCAATTCCATGGAATAGTTATAACAATTATATAAATTTTGGGTCATTTTAGATCAGTGTTGCATGTTAAATACGTTATCGAACATAGTTTTCTTTTATAAAATATCAAGTTGTTACAAGTGTATTGATACTCTTATAATTATAATTAAACTTATAGAAGACCAAATATAATATATTTACAATATTTCATTATATATAGTCACTTATTCTTCCTCTTGTCTTCACCTTCTTCTAACTCTACTTCCTCTTCACATGTTCTCTATCCTTCTTACACATAACATTTTCAACTTTTGCACTTTGGATAGGTTACCTTTTAACGTATATGAGTCGATTCGATTTTTTTTATTTTAATTCAAATATTAAAATTAAATCAAGAAAGTAAACAACTCCTACTATATTTTTATCCATTAGAAATCATTAAATCATTTATATATTGTTGATACTCCAAAAATGATATCATTGATTGTGATAGTGATCCATTAAGTCATATAAGAAGCCACATCTTTAGATATTCTAAAAATATAATTAAATCATAGATCAAGAATTTTACCATATCTTTTATAACCCATGTCCATCCAACTAATTCTTATTATTAAAAAATTATCATAAGTCAACACACATTGAAGAACATCCTGTCGAAAAAGTTCTGGGAATTTTCTTCCAAAATGTCAAGCACTGCAATTGTGGTCTTTTAACTATAGATTTTTTGGTTTGATTCTTCACTTGTGGACAATTTATTCTTCCACTAGATTCATGTTATCCTTTATTTTCACATTTTTCATTCATCTTAATATATTGACCATGAATTTTCAAACCATGGGTGTGGTCTTTCTCCATTGTCTATTTTGACAATTTTTTCCCTATCGACCAGAACAATGAATAGAAACCACCACAGACTTATTTCCATTATCATTCCAAATAAAGAGACCATTTCTTCACCAAAAAATATGAAACATATTCATAAATTAATTTTACTACCTTTGTTTCACACCAATCTATCGTAAATGTCATGTAACATGGCATGGTCTTCCTCGTGATGACTTTCCATTCATTAAAATTCATACAAATCATGAATCATAATGAACTCATCATGATATTTATAACCATGAAAATAATTTCAAATGGAATCATATTATTGAAAATTTAATGTGATTTATATATTGAAAAATATATAACATGATCAATAATAGGAATATAAGAAAAAAGAGAAAAGATTTATGTGATAAATTTTCCCCCTTTTTAAATAATATCCAATTTAAATATGATATAGAGGAAGAATACAACATATCATAGACCTATAATGATTGAGGTTGAATGGATAACTTCAAAAATAGATTCTGAAATGTTTATTTTGATTATGGATGAGTAAACACATCAGAAAAATTATCCTTTGTTGAAATAAAAATTCTAACACAATATTTTCTAATATATCTTTGATAAAGTGATATTTATTATCAGTGTTGTTGGATATATAATTTTGTATGGGATAATTTTTAATATTAATATAATTATGATTATCGCATCCCAATAGTAGTGGAATCATCACTTCAACATTTAAATTTTTAACTTAGTATTCATCTGTAAAATTTGTGTTTAAAAATGGGTATAAACATCACATTAAACCTTGTATGTGATCAAGAGGCTATATTTTTCTTACTTGAGTTACAATAGACACACCTTTATCCATGATAAATTGATCCACTAGATTTATACCCACTATCATCAATACATCCTTCATAATCTTCATTTGAGTAACCAAACATATCAATATTTAATTTTTCTTCTTGTTTCAATCCATAGTTTGATGTCACATTGACATTTATAATTATTATATTTCTAGTCATAAAAAATTACACATTTTATACACTATGATAATTGGATCAATGTGTAAAAACATACACTATATCCATTCAAAAAGTTGTCTACTAATGTAAATTTCCAATCAACATTCATAACTCTATTGAATTATCCTACTTTAATTTTTCATATTAGTTAACATTATTCCCACATAAATTGGAAAAAAAATTATTTTATCTTCCAATAAAAACATATTCAACATTTTATTAGAATACTTATCTTGAAATTGAAAAATATTGTCTTTCTCTTAAGAAATTGGTAAGCCAAAAAAGTATCTCATCCTGCCAAGAATATACATTTCTGAAAGATTCTCAATTTTTTTTGCAAAATATTCATAAACATAAACATCATTTCTAGAAAAAAAATGATATTATCTACATTAATTATAATAATTATTAATAACACTTTACCATGTTTAAAATAAATATTATTTTCAACTATACCCTTGTTGAATTATAACTTCTTCAAACATGTGTTTGTCTTAGAAAACCCATATCTTAGAGATTTTTCTATCCCATATAAATTATTTTTGACCTAATAATCAAATTATAATATTCAACAAGAAATAAACCACCTACTCATTCAATATAAACCTCATATTTTAATTCACCATTGATGAAGGATGACTTAAAATCCATTTGAAAGGTCATATATTTCCCTTTGGATATAATGGAAATAACTATTCGTATGGATTCAAGTCATGTATGTGCTGACAAATATATCATTAAAGTCAAATCCTTCAACCTGTGAATATCATTTAAACACCAATATCACATTATTTATCACCACTTCACAGTTTTTATTTATATTATTTCAGAACATCCACTTTGCCTCAATAATGTTATCCTCTTTACGTTTGGTTAATAACTTCTAAGTATAATTATTTTTTATTTTATCTAATTCTTAATTCATAGAATGAATTCATTCCTTATTTTTTGGTTTCTTCTCGTACATATCATGGTTGAACATTAGAAAAAATTATATATGAGAGGGTTTCCTCGATGTTATTCTATTTTGAATCAGTTTCTTATGATTTCTAATGTTATTTTGAACTATAACATTCTTTCTTATTCTGGGATGATGTGAAAATTATTTTTCATCATCACATGAAATTTTTTAATCCAAATTTTTAATATATAATTCATTATATTTATTATTATTTTTAGAAATTTCACCTTTTTGGTTTGTAAAAAACGATTCATTGTAATCACTTATTTATCTTTATTCTTCATGTGAGTTAACTTTATTTTTATGTCCAATAACATTAATATAAATAAAAAATCTTCCATATCCCTTTGTTGTAAAACTCATATCCTCTTCCATTTTGTGGATAACCTAGGAAGATACCATCAACACCTATTCTTTCAAATTTCCCAATATTTTAACATTAAACATTGATAATGAAAGGGAAACCAAACACACTTAGATAATTCAAATGTAATGATTTCTTATAATCAATATCATATGATGATATATCAAAATTTTCCTATAAAGACATTAATTTTAAATACGAATCTCTACTGTTATACCCAATCTCAAAAAATAATGAGATGTTCCATACTATAACAATATATGTCAATAAATATCCACAAGACTTATATTCTTTCATCTATCCACACTATTTTTTTGATGTGTGTATGGTGAACTAATTTCTTATAAAAGTTATTATTTTTCAATATAGGATTTTAATATTACAATATTTTACTCTACATCATTATTTTTTTAATATTCCTTAATTAGTTACCACACTCTTTACTCGCACTTCTCCTAAGACTCATGAACCATTTTTGATCCTCTAATTTATGTTTTATAAGAACTATACATGTAATGATGGAAAATTAAAAAATAACAGAAATTTTATAATTTTCACTACTCTTTACTACTTCCTCATGGGCCCTCAAATGATAGAGTGAATTAATTCAAAAGGGTGTGTACATTGTATTTTATCCTTAATGTGTAGTGTATTAACAATATTTCCATTTTGACATGTTAAAAAATTCACATTCCTTTCTCTTTTAAACATCGGAATATCTTGGTAAATATCTAAGTGAATTAGCATAAATATAATATTTTTTCAAGATGAATAACTCTTCCATTCCACGTATTATTTTCATATTTCTGGGTGAATTAAATATAATTTCTAGAATAAAAAATCTAAATTTAATTTACTTGTTACAATTTTTCAACTACGAATATATATCCATCAATTTTTAAGAAAATATAACATATAATATATTCATTGTTATATTCTCTAATTTTGATTTTTTAACAACTCATCTATGATATTATATATAATCCTATGTCTATGAATCATAGAGAATTTGATATATTTATATCCCCCTTTCACCTTCAATGAGCATATAGACTTATTTTATTTTATTTAACTTATTTTCTCAATAAAAATCAATGTTATATTCATTAAATATTTCAAGAATGTATCACCCCCAACCTTAAAAAAATATTTTCACCATATTTAATCACAAGGACTCTATCACCATAAACAATAACCTTCAACAGTTTCACCCACTTATAAGATATATTATTTATTTTTTCAAGCACTAAAACACTATTTTTTACTCCATGACTTGTAACCTTATTCAACACATTATTACCCCTCTCTATCATTAGATTTTAGATAACATGTTTTTTTAATTTGTTTTTAGGAACCACTTATTTTAAGAAATTCTATTTTTTTTTAAACATAAAATTCTCCAAACATTAATCACACACCTCAATGATTTAGAACTAGTTAAATTAACCCTTTTCAATTTTTTTTAAATAAATACTTTAAACTTATTGACTCAAAACTAGTTATACAGGAAAAATAATATAAGTAACTAACTACAATATTGTGAATTTCACCCACCTAATTCCATAATTTCATTAATAATGAACCATTAAATACTTCAAATTTACCTATATTATCATATTCACTAATTATTGAGATTACTAGAAAATAAATGTTAATCCAAAATGTGTGTGATCCATACCACTTTTTTATATTTGAATTATAGTACATGATACTCCATGTTAGTTGTTAACTCTTATGATTTCACTTATAAATATAAGCATTCACTATTTCCAATTGTTATCTAGTACACAAGTGAAAAAACATGAAAGTAATACAGTCATCCCAAACTCAACTATAACTCTCTATCGGGTCCTTTAGCTCTATATTTAATTATCATAATTATAGTCATCATGGGAGTCTACTTTCATTAGTTCTTGTGTGTCATATAAAATATAAAGGATACTGATTTTTTTTTAAAAACATAAACTCAACTTTGGATGTTGTTACATATCCACCATGTTTAATATTTCATACTCTTTCTTCATGGACTTTTACCAGTTATGGGTTCCTATTTTTATATTGAAACCACCTGATATACCATTTTAGTTATAATACCAATTGAAATATTATAACACCTTTTTATATCTAATATTTTTTATACAACATATAAATGGAGATTCAAGAAATGTTAAATTTTATTTATTTTTTTATATTTAAATTTGAATCCTATATCTAAAATAGAATGAAATTTAATCTCAAAATTAAATTAATGTCATAATTGCATCTCTCTTCTGTGGATTCATCTCAAATACATCTTTATTTTTACTTTCTGATTCATTTAAGTTTTATTCAACTAGTTTTACACTCTCAAATTGTAGTGGGATTTATGAAAACACTTAGGAATTCTTCATAAACCTCATCATTAATATTGAATAAGGATAACTTAAATTTTTTATCCCTTATATTCCTTTTTATTAACCATTGATCATTCATTTCATATATAATGGTAGATATATTATTTACCCTTTATACTTGATATAATTAATTATATGATGGTTATTATATGAACATTTCCAATGGTGTATGAATAACATTTTTTTGATATCTATCCTTGAAAATAACTAATAATAATTTTTTTAGTGAAATATATTCCTTGTATTTTTTAGTTGTTTTTAACTTTGATAGAGGAGTGGGGGTTTTCCTATTATTAAATCAAATAACATTCATTATTTATTTCTACATCATATGTTTATATTTAGAATATATAAATAATATTCGGATAAAATCATACCTTTTGTATCTTTATACAGGTCGATATAGATAATAATATTTTTAGTCATTATCAGAACCCTTAATATAAAATCTAACATATATAGTGTGTCCAATATCACCATAGTAGCATAAATTCATCAATAGTATTTGTTTAGGATCACTATATTTCGATTTTTAAAGTTAAATATTTTTTATCTTAAATTATGCATTTCAATTGTTATAAGATACACTGTTTGAAAATTCCATGGACGGTATCTCTATCATTCACATTCCCTTTAAATATTTCATATTTTCATCCAAAACCTTGATTTTTAGGTCTGTATCTATTAATTAGACTATTATCTACTCTATTATAAAATGATCCACTTTTTATAATTTTATCTTCTATTAATGGTTTATTTTTATTTTAATGAAGTTATATTTTAATTCCTTGTCCTTGGAAATTTGTTCCACCAACAAAAGTGTATGTTATCAAAGTAAGTCTATTTTCTATTTCATATTTTCACATATTCTTATCATTGTTCCTTTCATGGAAAAAAATTGTAATAGAATCATATTTTCCATATATATATTTTAATGTCTCCAGAATATCAAAATATGTTTCCCAATTATGGGTTTTCTGAAAACTTCATTGGTCATATTACTAACCCAGATCTATTGGGCCCTTTCATCGTGAACTCTTTAATTATGCATTATCAAATCTGGTTAATTATGTGTATATTTAATTTCATCATCACTACAACACTATAGACATCAATACAACTCTAATTTACATCCATCAAATTTATTTACCATTAAAAATATATAGCCTTATAAATTAATCCATGTGTGTAATAAACTTCCAAAAAGTATTTGATAAATTAAATTCCATCTCATAAAAATTGTGATATTAGAACCAATAATATGAATATCATGATAAGATATGAGTATTGGGGAACCATAATAGTGATTGAATAATTTTTCGAACCAAGTAAATATATTTACTTTAAAGACTTTTAGGGATCCTTAATCAGTATAAGTACCTAATATCCATTATATAATATAACTATAGATTTTATATATAAGGTCTTAATATTTATTTAAACCATAATTTATTTTTTAAATAATAATTATTTTTATTTTTATTCCTAAATATATTTTTACGTTTAATGATTTAGTGTTTTAGTTCATAATTATTACATAATAAATATATATATTACAATTTGGACACTTTCTCTTAGTATCCATTTTTTAAACAATACAAAACTTTTAAAAATAAAACACATTTATTTTAAGAAAGAATTATCATGATTTTAAATAGTAATTAATTATTGTTAATATAAATAAATAAAACATTTTAAAAACATTTTAAAACATTGTATTATCATTGAATGATCAATAAGGTAAATATATAAAAAATAATAATTCAGTTAGTCTATTTCAAAACCATGAGGTCATAAAAGAGAGTTCACTATTTATATAACAAACATTGAGATCAATTATTTTTTTACATACACATAAAATCAGTTATAAAACCCAAATATTTTCATAAATAACTTTATAAAAATCATATTGCGAAGCTCATAATAATGAGGTTTTGTTGAAAAAAATTATAACTCATGGAAAATAAATTCTTAAAAACACGATTTTTAACCCTTAAGAATGATAATCTTTCCAAAAAATAAGGTCTTTCCTTCTAAAATAATAGTATTTCCATGAAAACTCGATATAAAGTAGGTATAATTCATGTAGGTTCCTTGGGATAACATATTCATAGAACCCATATAAAAACACATTCAAGAACCCTTACAAATTGAATTACTTATACGGTCAACTTCTAATATAATTCTCTAATGAACATAATCATTTCCCAATGCATTGGAGATATATATTAGACACACCCATATTCATAGAAACTATAGAAGGACAATAACATGAATTAATCACATAAAATATTTCATTTAATCCCCAAAAATTATAAAAATATACTTTTAAACCCCTAAGAAAAACATATTTGGTTATTTATGTATACCTTTTCTTTAAAAAAAATTTAAAAATAAAATTATGAAACAAGGTAAGGGGGTTTTCTTTGAAAAAAACATGTAATATTATAAAGGAATGAATACATAAAATAATATTTATGGTAGCATGAAATTTTATCTATTTCATATATGTTAAAATAGAGCATTCATTTTTCTTTTTGTAATGAATGTCAAAACAGGCCATATAAAATACATAAAAAGATTCCTTTTAAAAACATTGAATGAAATTGAGAAGAGATATAAAAATATATTTATAATTAATTCATTTACATAAAAATAAATACATTAAATAATTTTATGAATAAGGTAATGTAATGAAAAATGTTAAAAAATGAATCTTTAGAACATTTAAAAATGATTTTTAAGGTAAAGTATCCCTAACCATGAGTACAACATGAAACATATATTATTTATCTCCTATATAATAACAAAATATAAATTATTTAATTTATTATATACTTTTTTTGTATTTGTTATTACTTTTTTTATATATTACCTTTATATATTCAATTACCTAATCAATTAAGTTCGCATCGGAGGTTTTAAGGACGTTAGGTTCACAATTCCAAAAATGAATTTGGTAGGCTGAATGTGGTGAAAGGTTTCATTATTACATCATATCCAAAATCATAATCATGAATAAATTATCATTTTCATACAGTAATTATACTTTTATAACTAACCATTTAAAATGGTTATGAAAAACGAATCATCTTACAATGATGGGTATGGGGGCCATATTTACACATGGGTAACATTTCTATTTTTTAATGAACATGAGGGAAATAAGGTGAGTGTAATTTCATTCTTCTAGAATGATGATTATATCATAAATATAATTTTATATCTTTAAATATGGTTATATATACCAACCATGTGATACTGTGATAAAAAATTAATCACAACATTTCGTGAAGGTGGCAATCCACAGGTACACACGAACAATGTTATCATTTTTCAATAGATATAAAGGTAAGAAAATGGATAATAATTTATATTTATATAATTATATTTAATTTAATAATATCATATATGTGTGTGTGTGTGTTTCAAATCCATCATTATAATTATCCATGAGAGGTAGTGATAGAAAACAAGTTAAATTTGTACGAGAGGCAGTAGTCCGTCATACACATGAATGATTGTTTAATTTATTGTTTGATAGAAGAGGAGATTAATATAGTATATGGATCAAACATAATAAAATATCATTATATATTAGATACTAATTTTATTATATTATAATAATTATAGGATTTTTATTGGATGTAGAATGATAAATACAACTAAAACATCCGCTTAAGATTTATACCTCTTCTTCGGATAACCTAATTTTTTTTACACCATAATACTTCAAATTATGGAGTTATTCCAAATAATAATACCTATAAAACATAAGGAGGTATGTTAATATGGTATTTTTGTAATTATTTTTTTATAATAATTCCACATTAATTGTGGATAAAATAGGATAATAGGTGACCATTTACAAGTGGGTTTAGGGGACACACTTGAAATTTTTAGAACGATTAAAATATATTAATATCTTACTAAATAAAAATGATTCAAAATTAATTATTGAGATATCTGAGATAAAGTGGGGTAAAATTATAGTCATATAATAGGGTTTAGAAATATTTTGAGGCAATTTTAACCCGTATCACATTAATTTAATCCTCTGTGAACATGTTGAAACCTTAATCATGGTGAAAGACTTAAAAACATTTTGCTGTTAATTATGACCAAAAAATAATTTTAAAATAATGAATAATACTAATTATTATTATTATTATTAAAATATATACTATTTTACCCAATTTAATTCATTGAAGTGGGCGGATTTAAAATCAAAATAAACACACAAAACATAATGGAAATCATTTTTTCATTGAGTTTACTTTTAATTATGAAATGTTTTTATATAAAAACCAAGCCTAAAATTGGATAAAAATTATTTAATTGTGTTAATAATAATATAAATTCTCCAATTTTACTTCAATTTTGTTTTAAAAATAAATTTTTGTAAATCCTTGATATGAAAAAGGACAGTATTCAATAAAATTAAACACTTTATATGATTCACCAAAAAAAATAATGTTGTTGAAAACAGCAAAAAAATTAATTATAATATAATGTAGAAAATATGCTAGGAAAAATAATATTCATTTTTTAAAATTTAAGTTATAGAATTTTGAAATAGGTCTTTAAATAAACCATATATTTTATTTAAATAAATTAAGTAAGAATAAAAAAAATTCTTTTTATTTGAAAATTAATTAATATTCATATGGTTAATATAATATTTTAAAATATAATTAATTAAAATTAATAAGTAATGAAATTTATTTTCTATTTAAATTAATGGGGTTGTTACATTTTACTCCCCATTTTGAAATTGTTTCCACAAAATTTCATTCACTACTTAAATAAGTGGATACCTTTTTCTTCAAATATCTTTCAGATTCACATGTTTTTTCATTGATCATATGGTTTTTTCAATAGGAACTTAACACAGTTAATCAAATTATTTCATATCACCTTATCTATATGGTTAATATTCTAAATAAATTTTCTTTTTTAAAAAATATTCTCCTCCATTTGTACTTCATAAGAAATGAAAACATGAGATGTATCTGGCACATCTTTAACAAAAAATCATGAAATAAATCGTATAACATAAATAAAATCGGTTGAAATTACACTTGTTAAGAAACTAACCCATCCTCTTAATAATTTCTTATGTTGAAATGAAATTTGGACTTAACATTCCTTTTTTACCAAAATGAATAACACTTTTCCATTGAGGTATTTTATGAGAATCCATGATCATTTACATTGAATGAAAAATATTTTGATTGGTTATATAAATAATTTTCTTTCTTCTCTAAGATATCATAATATATTGATGACTCTTACCCACATTATTAACCATTTATTTTACTAATTTGGGTCCCAAAAAAATTATTTTATGTACTCCATCATAAAACTCTGCAATCTGATACCAATTTTCATATAATGCCTCAAATGGGGAAATATATATTCTAGAATAAAATTTGTTTTTATAAAAAAAGTAAACTAATAAAATATTTTGATCCCAACTTTCATGCAATTATTTTGAAAAAGTTTAAATAAATTCTTCCAATTATTGAATCATTCTCCCTTTTTTTCTATCACTTTTATGATGAAAAATCATGCTAAAATTAAATTTAGAAACTAATAACATATAAAGACTGTTTATGAAATTAATGGTGAACCTGACATCATGGTCAAATAAATTGGAGGTAGGAAATCTATTAATCTAATTTGATATTTAACATAAATACAATATTTTTTATCTAAAAACATATTATCAAGAATGGAAATAAAATGATTAGATTTAGTTAATATATAAATAATTTCCCAAATAATGATATTACCTTAGGATGTATATGGTGATACCATTATTAAATCCATTGAAATATCTTCCTAATTAAAATATGGAATTAGAAAAGAATAAGTTATACCCTTTGGTAATGTTCATTTAGCATTAACCTATTAACAAGAAGAAATTGTCATGGGGAATTCTGTAATGTATCTTGGAATTATTTTCCACTAGAAATGTTCTTTAAAATATCAATTTTTTTAAAGGTTGGGGCCGAAGCCTCAATTTATTATTTAATGCAAATGCCTCTTTAAACTAGGTAGAGGGTGACCCATTACATTGCCCGAAGGCCCAAGTCCAAGTGGCCTGAATACAAGGCTTGAAAGCCCATTTTTTGGCTCAGAGGACCCCTCGGTGAACAGTACTGCTACAGTACACGCACTGCTACAGTACCTGCTATAGTAACCACCGGCACTACAGTACCTGCTACAGTCCCTCTGCCGCTACAGTGTCACCGCTGATACAGTTCCACGGCTGATATAGTACTGCTACAGTGCCCTGCTATAGTACAACTACAGTACCGAGAAATTCACCCCTGCCCGGATTTGATCCCGGGTCTTTTGGATGCCAAGCAGGAGCTTGTACCACTAGGGTAAAAGCTCGTTGGATCTTGAAAATATCTATTCATATTAGTGATTCTATATTAAATTGAAAATGAATAATTATGAGCATCACTCAAAAATTATCTCTTAAACTGGGAATAACAAGGTACACATAATCTCTTTTAAAATTTACTACCACTTTCATAATCAATATTACACTCTAGAAAATTATCATTCTTGATTGATTCTTCCTTTTCCTATAATATTTGATCCCCTTTCTTTGTTTGATTTATTATGTCTGGAAATAATAAATTCACTAACACCAAAACCTCAATAGGGAACGTTCCTATATGGATGATTTATATACCATCATTAAGAAAATCATTTAATAATGGATCATGTTTCCAACATATCATATTTAATGATGAATTATCATTCCAATATATAGAATAAAATACTCAATCTAATTTTCATATATGGAAAAGAATCATGTAGTAATAATCCTTAATCTATTATAGTTGTTTTATCTGTCTCATGTTTAACTCATTCTGAGTGGATATATACTTGAAAATTTTAACATCAGTATATATTTCACACTATATTCCATATAAATGATGTCTCAAAATTTTTAAATAAACCACCACATATTATAGTTTAATTTTCTCTCTTCGATAATCTAACTCATATGGATTGAATGTCTATGAAGTATAGTAAATTTCATGGTTATTATTTTTTAAATAAACAAGCTACCATCAAGGAATCATCATTCTAGATAACAAACTCACCATTTATTGATGGCAGGTCCAAAACTAAAGTAATCACTAATATTACCTTCAATTCATGGATACATTCATCACATTGTTTTATCCAAGAAAATTTAAATCATTTTCATGTTAACTTGGATATTAGTCTAGATAACCAAGAAATAATTTCAAAAAAATCATTGGTAATAACCCCCTAACCAAAAAAAATACAATTATCTATATAATATTTAGGTTTTGGAAACTCTTAACCCAATTTATTTTTAGCTAGAGAAACAAATGTTCCACATTTATTTAAAATATTTCCAAGGAAAGAAATTTTCCCCAGCCAGAATTTTCATATACTAAGATTTCCATATAACTTTTATTCTTTAAATTCATTAATAAGAACACTCAAATTTTTATCATGTTCATAATAATATTTATAATATATTAATATATCATCTATAAACACAAAGAAAAACATATGCAATAAAATAAAGAAAACTCTGTTCATAAGGTCTATAAGTATAATTGGATAATTTTTCAACACGAATAGTATAACAACTAACTCATAATTCTCATTCCATGTATAAAATATTGTATATAAAATTTCATCCTCATTCAACTTTAGAATATAGTATCTAAACATTAGATAAACCATCAAAAAATATTGATATCCTAAGAGTTGATCAAATCGGTTATCAATATGTAGAAACAAATACTAATTTTTTCAATGATGTTATTCAATGATTTATAATAAGAGAAAAGCCTCATAAAAACATCATTATTTATGAAAAATAAAATAGTATCACCCCACGGTGAAGTTATTTCATGAATTAAATTGTTATCATGTAATTATTGTAACTAGTTTTGAAATTGAATAATTTATAATTGGTATATTTGATAAGTAGGTTTTGATACTGTCTTAGAATAAACTACTAATTCAATAGAAAATTAAAGCATATAATGAGATATAATAATAGGAAATTCATCAATTAATACATCGAAAATTTATTTACTATATGAAAATAATCAATATAAATAGTCTCTTTCTTCTCAATAATATATGCAAGAAAACATAATTTTCCATATTTAATCAATTTTTTAGCTTTTTAATTTGTAATCTGAGGTATGGATTCATTATTATATAAAAAATAAAACTCATTTTGAAAAAAACTTCTTCAGATCTATAATCTAACTAATCATGATAAATAGAAAACCAATCCATACACAAAATAACATCAAAATTTATAAGAGAAAAGATAATAAGTTTTTCTATTTAGACCCTTCTAAAAATGATTAAAAGAAGATTCTTATAATTTTTTTACGTGAATGTTACCCCCATTTATTTTTACCGAAATCTCTAGCTTCATTCCTGGGGCTGAAATTTATAATTTAATAGAAAAATTCTTGAAAATGGAAGAACGTTTAGACCTATAATCAAATAATACATTATCGTAATCTGAATATATAAATAAAGTACATGATATATAATAATTAGATATTATAATATCTTTTTATGTAATCTAAAGGATTTAGAAACACCACTCTCCTTATGATCTTTATGATTCTCATATTTAATTCCTATAATTGGATAAGTACATAAATATTAACCAATTTTATTATAAGTGAAACATCTTTTTGTCAGCATTTAATTATTTGTATGGTCATTACATTAATCCATTTATTTATATTCATGATCAAAATTTCCAAACATTCCACATAAAATATAGTTCTATATTTTATAATACATTAACTAGGCATCATTTTACCACACTTTTTTCCATGTGGAAACATCAGTTTTTTATCTCTTCATTTCGTTGACTGATATTTCCCATTTTCCTACAACATGGATCTATTTTTATGCTTGTTTTCATAATACACATGATCATAAGAAAATTCATTTCTAAATTTTTGGAATATAAAACATGTTTATCATAACATTTAAATTCACAAAAAACCAATTACCTTTGATATCATGGCTTCCATCTGGATTAAAACTAATTAATTTTACTATCAATATCTGGAAAATAATTTAGTGAATTTGTTGAAAAATGAGTGAAGTTTTGTTCATACACAACCATTAAATATTCATCCTTATTTATAAATTATAAAAATTTATTTTCCATCCTTGGTCAAATAAAATTAGTAAAATATTTATCAAAGAAAATATTATTAAATTCATTTAAAACCAGGGAATCAATCTTTTATCTTTATCTAATTTTCTTAACCATTGACCCCCACTAATTTTCTTCACCTTCAAATAGGTAAAAAATAAGATAATTCATTCCATTATCTAAATATCCCATGAATTTAAATATCTTCTCTAATTTTTTAACCCAATCATTATCTATAATATAGTCAGATAAACCACTAAATGTTTGAGGGTTTTGTTTTAAGAAATGTTAAACTATATACATGTTCCTCTTTGGTGAATATTATAACACAGCAAGATATTAAAAAAAGTTTTATATGATAGTGTAAAGGACATGGAACACTGAGATTATCTTGAATTATGTGAAAAAATAATTTAATATTATTATATATAAAAAAAAGGGTTTATTATTATCTTGTTTTACACTCAATACTATGTTTTACAGAACAACAATATAATATTAATATTGTTATTTAACTTGATAGTTATCACCTAGCTATTGGAATGGAGGGTATGGATAGTATTAATGAAATTATGAAAATATGTTTTAAACATAGATATATGTAATTAATTATTTGGTGATCAATTAATTAGAAATTAAAATATAACCCTTTTAAAAATAAAAGAAAATATTTTTCTAAAAAACTATTTAAATGGGAACAAGTGAGTTTAAAACCAATAAATATTAAAAAAATCACAATTTTTGGATTATATTAATCAAATTTTTATTTAATTTATTAAATATAATTCTAAACATCCATCTTTTGTTATTTTTAGACAATAGATAACAATTAATCTGATTTTGCAACTGAAAACCGTTTTTTCAAAAAAATATTTGTCTTCTTCTTATGGAATACATATTTGAAAACTATTTTTTAATAATTTTTTAATTTTTATTTGAAAAAATAAAATTAAATATTGAAATAGGAATACCAAAATTATCTTTGTGTGAGATTTTGGTATTTTTCTCAAAAATTTCAATTTTTGATGAATAGTTAAAAATACTAATTAAAAACTATATTTTTGCCTAAATTATTTTCAATGATTAATTATAATTTCAATTTGTTTTAAATTCATATTGGTAAAATATTCTATTAATTAATCCAATTTTTTTTGTCGGAACCTTTTAATATTAAATTTAGATGTAAAAACTTTGTGAACTTTTAGACATTTTCAATTTAAAAAATCACTTTCTCATCACATCTAAAGAGTTAATTATAAATAAAATTATAACTTTTATGTGATAGGAATTAGAAAAAATGGATTCCATATTTGGAATCAAAATAATTTATATTGTCTAATAAGATAAACATAAAGATTTACTAACATGATCAGAGATAAAAATTAAAATTAATTACAAAGATTGAGGTAAAAAACAAGTTTACTTAGTAGTTAAACAAACAATATAAGGTGTAAAAATGAAACTAAACTCTTACAACACATATTTCATGAACAAATTTCGACCCTTGTTACTATATTATCGAAATATGTGAGTTTTTGTGACACTTTCCATGAAATTGACTCCTTTTAAATTATATAAAACATGGGGACTAGGGAAAAAATTGCATAAGTTCAGTTATAAATAATATTTTAAATCTTAAAGGATTTTTTATCATAATAATTTATTTTTAATATTTAGATATTATATATATATATTAAATTCTTAAGAAACAACAATAAATGGATTTTTTAGTAAATAGTTAATTAAAAGAAATTACACCAAAAACATTAAAGGTGAAGTAAATAGAATTAATTATTATGTCAAAATATTCTATAAGATTAATATATAATTATACAGTGATTAAAAATTAATATATTTTAATTAAATTATTTTATTTTTATTTTTATATTCAAATTAAATGAATAATTTAAAAAATGATATTAATTCTATTTTATAGTGAATTATATTTTAATAATTAATTTTATATCACTAAAAACATATTTTTCATTCAAATTAAATGAATAATTTAAAACAATTGTGGACACAGTTAATGTTAATGTAGGGTTTTCAAACGTTACATTCTCTTGTGTTAAAAATTAATTTTCGAGAAATATAATATTTTTGTTTGATAAATTTGCATTTAATATTATAAATAATTGAGTCCATATCTAATAATTATAACTCTAATTTAGTCTTAATGGATAAATTACTTAGGATGAAAAACAAGTTTTCATAATTAAAAAAACTTAAATGGTGAATTTTGAGAAACTAAGAAGTTATAGAAGTAAATGATTAACCCATGTGTTATAATGTGTTTTGGTGGTTTTTATTGACCATATAATCCATAAACACCATTAATTATAACTCAAGGATCCATATAAGGTATTATTGGTAACTAACTATTGAATAATTTTGAGTATCTACAAGAATATCAGGTCTCTTCAACTATAAAACAACACACACTCTCCCGACTACTTCCTAACTATAAAGCCTTAAAGATCTTTCATAACCTAACAAAATTACATACCAAATTACATAACATCATCTTATAAGCCTTATTATTTTAATAAATCAAACTTTAGAAGGTTTTAGAGAAAACCTAAGGAGGATACCCGAAGAAGGTGTAATGTCTTCTAAAAGCATTTTTATTTTATTTCCATCTCCACCTTTTTAAAATATATTTGTATTATTATTATATAATTACCTAAGTATCTTATGTATACATATATTTTATTATGTTAAGGATAATACCTAAAAATCACACACTTCCATCAAATGGGATATGAAATCATCATTTGTGGGTATGGTAGACAACCTCCTCGCGAGCCGATGTCGTTCATTTTTCCATTACCACCATTCAAGGTTGGGTAGAATTATAGACATACTATTAATGTATGATTTTTATGATTTTTATGATGTTATTATTCTTTTTTAATTATTATATAACACATAAATTCTTACTTTTTTTGGTAATATAATAACGTTCTTTGTCTGTATATAGGACTACCGCATCACGAAACGATGTGATTAATTCACTCTTTACATGGAATGTGTAAAAGAAATGTTTAGTAAACATATTTTATATATATGCTAGAGTAATTATACTATAATGATAATATATAAATATATATAATATTTACTTAAAATTAATTCAATACAACATGAAAATGGATACAATGTTCATGCGTATGTACGGCCTACCATCTCCATGGACGATATACTTCATTATCTAACACTAAATTTTATGGATTAATATAAATAAATATATAATTAATATATATGATATTTATTTCATAGGTTATGTTATTTATATTATTAAACACTAATTAATATAATAAGAATAAAAATAAAAATTCAAAACAAATACGAAAAACAATTTCATTAATACCAAAAACCTAACCTTAACATAGAATTATTAATAAACAGGTAATAAAGGGATATAAAAAATTCATATATGTTATTAAAAATATTACTATGTTTATCTAATAAGTTAATAAAATTTTTAATACCACTACATAGGATTTTAAATCCTGTTTTTACTAAAAGGAAGCGTGAGGTAAAGGTTTTTCTCATCTTACTATTATTTTTGAGAGATACATGCCATATTCAATGATTATTTTTATTGAGTGATGTATAAAATTCCCATGAATTTATTTTATGGATATTATAAATGAATTTAATTTTGTCCTGATATCCATTTTATTATCAATATTTTATGGGTTTTAAGGTTTTCATATTACCAAGTAGTTAGGGTTTTTTTCTCGCAATTTTCTTTCATTGAGATGTTTGATATGTTATACACCTATCTTCATTTTTAAGGTGTATATACATCACCTTTAACATTTTACATAATTAATATTCTAATTTTTAATTATATTATATGTTAAATTTAATTTTATTCATTTATGGGGATTTTGATACAATGTTACAAAAGTGGTAAGAGTCTTTTGTTATAATCTCATCATTTTTCAGTATTGTTTATGATTAAGTATTTGATATTAAAAACTTATAACTCTCATGAATTATATTCACCTATGGTTAATACTGATAATTAAAATTAATTTTACCAATTTTTTAGCTCTTTCAAATATAATAATTTTGATAATGTGTTTTTAATAAAATCAGACTTCATTTCTCTCTTCAGTCAGAAATTTGTGTCATATAAAAAAAATGTTTTCTAATTTTTTTTAAATGTTTTGAAATTATATTTTAACTCAATTCAAAGGGAAATTATCTTTTAAAAAAATATTTTAAAAATTATATAAAATGATTTCCAAATTTTTCTTTATAATATTTCAAGGATATTTTCCAAGAAAATGGTTTTAAAAATGTTTTATGTTTAAGAATTAAATTTAAAAATAAAATGATATTTTCATTAAAATGTCATTAAATTTTTTTAATTATATTTCCATTAATCAACATAAAAAACATGTTATTACCTATACTAAAATTGGGATATTTTTAGTGATATTCTGCTCATTCTTTCTCTAGATTGATTAATAATATTTCAAAAATATTTTTATGAATCCCAATTCTTTTCTATGTGTAAATTATATTAAAAATATATTGATGTGAACCCATTTATTTTCTATTGGTTTATCATGTTTTTTTAATTTCTATTATTAAAGTGTTTTATTCATGATATGTTACTTGATTAATATATGAAACTATTGTGCAAGATAAAACCTATTTAAAGGGTTGAGCCCCATTATAGCTCTTGGAAAATGGGTGAACCTGATATAGCTATATGAAGTGAGAGCTACATTATTACTCTCCAATGTATTGTGTAATTATTATATTAGAATCCAGTTATATGGTTATTCTATAAATGGTTTTTGAAATGGTATTATGAAAATGATTCTCCAAGTTACCAAAAAGCATTTTTATTGATTTTTGTGTTTAAAATGTTTATCATGATCAAGATTAATATGACATGTATTATGATTATTGATTCTAATGACTGTTTTCTTTTCCATGTTATCGTAATTTGATGATCGAGTTATTGATGTGTATGATTTAATTTATTATGCACTCAAGCCCTCTGATTATGTCACCATACCCTGTTTCACTTTTTATGCTAATTAATGAAACTCATTTTCTAGTTCTTATGTTTACCCTTACTAAGAATTTGATCTCACATTTTTTTTGTTTCCTTTTCCAAACGTTTTAAATAATTATGTTGATTTATTTATGTATATAAGTGATTCCATATTGGTGATTATGATTTATTAATGGGAAACGAATATTAGTTATGTTGGAGAAATGATAATTTTAATTCATGTGAATTTTTATATAGATTGTTTTCCAAATTCCCGAAAAAAATAAACATAAAATATCTTTGAGGTTATAGTTGATCAAATCTATACTTTTTTCTTTTGTCACAGTTTATAAGAAAAGAGATATTGTCATAATTATCAGCATCAAAGATAGAAATGTAAATTTTATGATTTCATCATGAGATTTAGGAGTCTGTGTCTTGTGTTGTTATAGTTTGTATCAATGGTCGGTTTAGATAAATTTGGAGATTATAATGTTTTCAAGGTATTTTATCTTAATATTTATGGATGAAATCCTAGTTCCATAATATTATGTTTGTTCATATGTTTATTGTTGTAGATTCTCTATTTTTGGTTATTAAGTAGTAAAATTTTTGAGGTTATTAATTACATTTTGGGAGAAATTTTATTGGGTTGGGGTATTTGTAACCCCCAGGATTAGAATAAATTTATATTAAGAGAGTAATTATTTTCCATGTTTAAAAAAGGAAAACCCCATATGATGGTTGACACCCCCATTGAATTCTGTAAGGTGGTGGGGCTTAAACCCATGACCAAAGGACAATAAGGGTTTCATTCCCACCAATGGCCTATAGAATGTTCAGGTTAGCATGAAATTTTTATAGGTAAATATTATGTTTATTTTGGAAAAATATGTAATTTTACATAAGGAATAATGGTTGAAATATCTTTTATGAATATCCGATAAAATACTTTTAATCTTTGGGATCCAAACTAAGTTAATAAAATTTTGAAAATATTTAAGGATAATTATTTATGGAATGAATTAGTCTAAACATTAGGTATTACTATTTAATTTTGAATATTTGTGTTTCATAGGAAGTTTAATTGATGTTTAGAATTATCTTACCATGTTCTAACCATTTTAGTTTTATTTAATATATAAATATTGGAGGAATAATTTGGTATACATTTTTTTGTTAGGTAATCATTAACTTTTTTGGGCTCCATGCCGGAAATATTTATCTTGAATACACATAATCTAGAGAAAAATATAATATTTTGTTGGATATTGATTACATGGTGAAATTATTCTCATAAATTATTTATTTTTTCATATTCTCTTAATTTAGATGGTAATATTATTCTTCAACTCTATGAAATGTATCATGAAAAAAATTGATATTATATTATAATCCTCTCTAATAATAACTATGACCATTTTGAAAAAAAAATTATGGTTTTGGGATTCTTAACATTATATTTATCATTCAATTTAAATTTATCGATGGTCTTGGTCACCTTATATCCTTATTTTGGATTTTTTTCTTCCATGCCCATATCTTCACATTCCATTATTTCTCTTATATATAGAGACCTATTTATGTTTTATTCCAGAAAACCCTTATACTTACCTTTTAATTTTATCAATAAAATATTTGATTAAACCTTTTTATGTAGTGATTATATAGTATAAGTAATTCCAAATTTACATCCTCTTATTGTTGAGCTAATTTTTAAATTTTGAGGGTGTAGTTTTTTTAAGGGGGTGGGGATGTAACACCATAGGATTTAAAAATAAATGTAGACGCCGAAAAGTGCTCAAGGGATGATTAATGTTTCGAAATGACAAAGCGATGTCATATTTGAACCTAGGGACCTCGTCTGGGGGGGCATAGGGGCTGCATGAAATAAATTCAGCAGCGCGTGAAAAAAATATATCCTGTGTGGAATGTTCTGGGATTCGCGAATGTTTTCTAGTGGGGGCGCGAAATATTTCGCGCCCCAATCCGCAAGGTTGACATTTTTCGCCACCTCCTTCCATCATGAAATTTTTTTGTGAGGACATTGTTTCCACATCGATGGGCACCTATAAATAGAAGGAGACCCATATGCACTTTGGGAAAAAGAATCTGAACCGGCTCTCATGCGCGAAATTTGCCTTCTACGTGCGCAAAGATGGCCTTTAGGTTCGGTTCTTTTCGTGCCAATTCACCCCAGTGTCTACCTTCACTTGAGATTCCCATGGCTTTGACTGAATTAAAATAGCTCTGGGTTCTACCCCTTGCACGCAATCCCTTCCCCCTTGCATGTAGGCTAGCCAATTGCATGCAACCCCTTCGATTGCGCGCACCCCCAGCCAATTACATGCAACCCCTACCATTGCGCGCACCTGCAGCCAATTTCACATCAATCCCTTTCTTGGAACGCAATACCCTTAAATTTCACGCATCTCCATCATTTCGTGTGGTCTTTCTTCCCACACACTTTTTCTAGTTGTGCGCATAATTTCCACTCTAATTACACGCAAGCATCCCAGATTTCACACCAGCCCGGTGTTTTTTGCGTAGGCCTACTTATTTCGTGCAAACCTCAAGCGTTGTGTGAAATCCCCCTGAGACCTCCCATCTTGATGCTCCCCGGGCCCCCCTTTAATGATCACCTGATGCTATTCTTATGGATTCCATTCGCGAGTGCCTTTCACCCCTGGGCATCCACAATATACACCGTTTTTCCGTAGGACCTTCCAATTTCATTCAATGTAACTTCAAAGTCCCATGGATGACACCTCCTATTGCGTTTCTTTGCCTCATGTTTCTTCTCATAGGCACACTAATGGCTATTGGTTCTTCACATAGCTATGATAATGTGGACCCCTCGATGGTTCTCCCTAACACGCACCCTCGTTACGGCATTGTCAATTCCTTCCCTCCCACAAGGAGCAGGGGGTACTAGTTTTGTAATACCTAGAGGTGTGGAGAGAACCCACCCCATCTGAGCTTCATGCAATTAAACTGCCAGGCACCATCATCCTCAGCACATTATGTTAAACTGTGACCCGGCCTCATGCCTCACACGCACGGTCCCACCACCTTGGACATTTTCCATGCTCCCTGGTCTCCATAGTGGATGATATCCTCCTTATGGGAGTGGATCTTTTATGGGGGAAGGGTAGAAACCTTGGTGTAAGACCCTATCCTTTCATGTAGGAGGTAGCATCCCTGCACCTCTTCACTTCCTCAGTGCCAAGGACCAAGAGTGGAGATGGGTACAGGGGGTTTTGTCACCCTTTCCCTCTCCCGCTGGGATTTGTCACCAACGAGCCTCCATCCTGGAATAAGCCCCACCCTATTGGCCTACTAACCACGCGTAATCCCTTATTTCATCTTCGGACCACTCCACATGTAAGACCCACTCCATATCCCATGGATGCACATTTCACAACTTGTTCTTCAAGTCTCTACTACCTCTTGTTTATCACACCGAGCAAGACTCATGTGAGCATAGAGTAAGCACCGACCCAGACAACACCATGGGTTGCCTCAAAGTGTAAGCCCCAATCCATCCCGAACTACGGGGACTTTGATCCATTTCAAGGCATCGTAGGAAGCCTCCACAAGGTTCAAGCCCCAAACACCTTGCGGCGCCTCAGAGTGTAATCCCCAATCCATCCTGAAGTATGGGGAATATGATCCATGTCAAGGCATGGTACGTAGGAATCCACTATGAGGTTCAAGAACCAAACACCTTGGGCCACCTTAGAGTTTATGCCCTAATCCATCCCGAACTATGGGGAATTTGATCCATGTCCTGGCATGGTACATAGGAAGCCTCCACGAGGTTTAAGCGTCAAACACCTTGGTCCGCCTAAGAGCATAATCCCCAAATAACCCCGTCCCGCATGACATTAAACTATACCTGCCATCTGAACTATGCAGACTTTGATTCCCTATCACGGGGATACGTAGGAAGCCTCCATGAGGTTCGAGCCCATCACTCATGAATCATCCAGATCTCTCCCTCGATCTAATGTTTCTCAGGAAGTTCATACCATAACCTGGAGGTTCCACTTCCTCCAGGTCCCATCCATGTGTCCATTCTCATGGGTCGTCTCCTCAGGTGTCCCATATTTTCACCGAACTACGCGAACTTTGATTCCCCACCACAAGGATACGTAGTAAGTCCATTCAAGGCACAATCCCAAAACCATCGTCTATCCTAATTCATATCCAGGACGCCACATCCCGGTGGGATCATGCTACCCCATTCCCCATTCCCACTTACAGCATTCAGGAATCCGCCCTCATGTTGGCCCTAGTATCGATGTTCCCTCCAGGGGGTTCTTCAATCAGATCCACTCTAATCAGTGTTCTGATCAGTCTGATTCGTCTCTGTTGGACGTTAAACATGCGGCATACCCTATGTTAAACATGGGAAGCTGAGGAAAACCTCAGATACATGACAATGGAATATGATTCCAAGTGTTCAATGTGGGATGCCTTGGGCTTCTGTGCCCTCAAGAATCTATATAATAAGGGAGAGAAGATAGACATGCCAATCCCCTTGCGTCAAGACATGCCAGTGGTGCCCAATGTGAATACTCACATAACAGAAGGTTTCTTCTCTGACCTAACCCCTTGGATCATCTTTATAGAAGCAGCGTAATTAACTGGTGTCCATGAAGATATTGCGTGGGAAGACTTTCACAAAAAATGTCATAAATCTTTGAGGGAGACCCGAACGAGGTGACAAGCTATGAGGAGGAATCCATAGAAGGAAGAACCGACATCCCATCATCTTGTTTCGATCAAAGAGAAGACATCCCTGAATAAGGAGAAGATGCCACATGCCTTTGGAAAGAAGGAATGTGGGGAAATAACTACGCGTCCTATGCATGATGAAGGAGCACGCCACGATGAAAGCGTCAGAAACAAAAATGGTGAACCCGACATGAATGAATTCTCCTCAATAGTGATACTAGTAACGTTTGAAGCACCAATGGATTAGCTTGTCATCAGACCTCATCAGTCAGCACCAGGCCCCAACATGAAAACATCGGATCTGGCGTGAAACTCGCCTGAAGTTGGGACAGTCAGGACATTGAGCATTCTATTCTGCGATGTTGTCAGCGTGGATCCCTCTTATTGGCCACAGAAGACAGAATAACGCAGGGGAGCTGTTTTCTGATTTATTTTCCAAGAATTATTAATGAGTTCATCTCCCTAGTTTTAGGAACCAAGTTGTTTCATTTGGAGCCCGATCACTGGCCCGCCGACATAGGGACAGGAGCAATATCGGCACTGCCACCCCGCACGGTTCTGCCTCTTCCTTGACGGATTCGACCACCATGACTGATAGGCTCCCCCACCCCCTCTCCCCCTCAGAAATTATCCAGAAAAGGGTAATTAATGACCATGTACGCAGGTTTGAGGAGGAAGGGATCATCCCCACTAGGGATATGGCCCGCTTGGATCTCCAGGCAGGTGTGCCTCACTGTCAACACCGCCCCTGAGGGCTGCTCAAGGAGCCGCTACTTCTCGCCATACCATTCAATCGTTTCACGACCTTGTCCGCGGAACCCCTTGACAAATCCCTCCCCTACGCCAACGAGGTAGGGGATGTCCGGGTTGGCCAAATCGGGTCCCACTCCAAGGGCTCCTAGCGAGGAATTCCACTAGGCTACGTTAGCATTGTTGTCTGGTTCCCCAAGCCAAGGAGTAGGTAAGCTACACGCCTGCACCAACAGCTCCAATTCGTCTGACAAGAAACCAACATCGGGCGCAAATGGAAGAGGACGTCCATCATGGGGCATCAACATCAACGACTACGGTGGCCCGATACACTGCTGACACATATCCCCAACTCCCAACATACGCTGAGCAGGGGAAGTTATACACCCGACATGAATTGTGGCCCCAACCACCCCACGAGCAGGCTGGGTCGACTCTCCCGGTCGCCGGCACATGTGATGGCCGCTGCAGACCAATCCATAGCAATGCCACCTAGTGTGGAGGCCTACACCATACCGCCACTACAGAAGGTGTGGGTCCTCCATGTTTCCACCCTCATCTTGGAGGTCTTCCCCATGCCACCTTTAGCCCATGTGATGATCTTCTCTGCGATAGCAACACTCCATATGGGGGTCTCTCCCGAACTCACTACACCGGGTAAAAGGTCACTTCCTTTGCCGAAGACTGCAGGTATGGAGACATTTCATGTCCAGTCACTCATCACCAAGAAGGTCCTCCCCGTGTCCTCATACCAGCCGCTAAAGGTCCTCCTCTCCCCAACGATCGGAGAAGTAGAAGCCAATCTCACTTTACCAATTCCCATCATAGAGGTCCTACTCGTGCTCATCTTTACAAGTATAATGACCTTCCTCGCACTGATGTATTCAGGGTAAGTAACCACAGATGTCCTACCCATGCTCTTACAACCACTACCCATGCTTGTGTCAGCCCCAGTAGAGGTCCTTCCCGCTCATGCGCTTCCCACTGAGGTCCTCCCCATGTCCCTTTTGATAACTGCCCTGGTGCTGCTCGCCCCGTGACCTACCCTGGTAGGATCTCTCTCCACCCTAAAACCATTATGGCCGAAGGACCTCCTCATTCCAAAACTGGGACTTGATCCAAAGAGCCACCAAGGGGCATGAGAGCAGTTTGTCGCCACTACAAGAGGAATTATGCGGAGGACCAAACATGAATCAAACCAGTCTACTTCTCAGACTCTGAGGCAGAGTATGAATCAGAGATGGAGTCCTCTCCTCAGTCTTTCGAGTCAAGGGTTGGGGAAGGATCGAGGCACAATAGCGTCATACTCCTGGAATACGAGGTCCAGAAGATCCATGTCTCCCTCTGAAGGTATATCCAGGAGGATGATAACCTAGCATGTCCCCAGGGACCAACCACATAGTCACCATTATCATCTTAGGAAGAACCCTCTGCCTCAGCCAGAGACTACAAATAACTATTTTTGGGGACAATGGGAGAAGAGCTGCGAAATAGCCCACCCTCATTAGACACTGATGCTGTGTCAGGAGCCTTGGCCCTCGGTCCGTCCTATCGTGATATAGCGTCCATGTCGCTACAACCCTCTGACGACATTCCAAGATTCTGCGGCCAATCAACCTTCTCGCTATATTCTCCTCCTACCAGCCCACCACCCTAGTGGTCTACCTCGGTTCCACCACGAGTTCTTTAGCCACCCTCAATTGATGAGTGGGGAAATCAAAGTCCAGATCCTGGATCTTAGCTAAGGACCTTCTAGACTATCCTTGCAGCTTGCCACATCCCTGAGAAGTTTTGGCTAATTGAAGGACCAAGTATTTGTACGCTGGAATCGCTCACCCTCGAGGAGTTTGAGTGTTTCCAGCAGACCTTCTGGGTGACTCACTTTCGTCTTTGACACCAAAGAATGACTTATCCTGGGAGCCAATTTCACCCTTAAGGTATCGGCGAGCAATGCCGTTTGGGTGACCTAGCTACCCTCCATGTGGTCCAGCACCTGGAGTCACCTGGTCACCATAGGGTCCTCCAACATCAATGCGTTTGGAGTTTTTAAATACACCAAAAAGTTATTATGGTGGCCAACCACACATGAAAGTCTATGGATGGGGGTAGTACTCTACCCTCCTCTTCAGTGAAATTTTCTAGTATCCCAACTCTCTAGGCAACAATAAGTAAATTCCCCCGAGAAGAGTTACGGTCAACATGACCGATCTGTCAGGAGGGAGAAATGAACTGGAACTTGTTGATGGGAACATCATCCCAGAGGATGAACCACCACTACTAGAGCCATTTGGGAGGATTACTCAACAGTAGAGGAATGTCCTAGGTCTCCCTCCACCCACCGAGGCACTAGTCCTCAGCTGGAATGCTAGTAAGGGAAAAGAGCACATCGGAGCTGTTAAGCACTCCGACCCGTCAGATTTAGTGAAAAAGACTAAGGAGGATCATGAGAAGCCAAAATTGCACCAACATATCGTTGAGAAGAAGAGGTTGGTTGATGAACTCTTGGCTGAATGTGCTACAGAGCAACGACCCGACTACGGTGATCCTAGGCCGGGGCAGTAGGGGCAAGAACAACTACTCATTGGTGAGTTGCCCCCAGACAACCCTGATCAGGCTCCATTCAATGATAGAGCAGAAGCCAGAGCTAATGGAAAGAGGGTTTAGTATGTCTCATCAAACCCACCTGAACGGTGTGATAATCCAAGGAACCTAGCTCGGGATCCTCCAGTAGCCCCAAGGTTCCCTCCATGAGCTGCTCCACGTGCCGCTAAGTTCTCCTACCACAATGAAGAACCGGAAAACATGATCGTGGTTACGGATCCCTATCAAGACAGGGACCCACATCCAAATGATCCTATGACAGCACTCATCGCCCTCCTGGAGGCGTTGGAAACACGACATGTGGAAATCCCTCTTGATGGTAAGCCATACCCGGCATGGGTGGATGATATGCCCGCACCCCTGGGATTCTGAAACCCCACCTTCTCCACCTTTAACGGGATGGGGGACCCACCACAACACCTGGACCATTTCAACACATGTTGTGGGCCTATGCTAAGGACCCCAGCATAGCAGGACGCTGCCAAGCTCCACTATTTTGTTCAGACACTAGAGGGGAAAACATTCGTCTAGTACCACTAGCTCCCCATCAGATCCATGACTAGCTAGGAGGACATTTGTAGGAAATTACTCAACTATTTTAGCTCTACTGACTGGAAAATGAACATTGCAGACCTCTTCAAGTGCAAGAAAAGGCCTGATTAGAGAGTCGCGGACTTTGTTGCCCAGTGGAAGGGGATCAAATACTCCCTAGATATGCCACTGACTCAGGAGAAATTACTGATGATGTGTGGGGGGAATGTAAATATGAAACTGGATCCCACTCTAATCACTCATAACTATCCCAGAGGGTTCTAGGACTTCATTGATAAGGCCTAGTTTCTTGAAGAAGCCCTACAACAAGCCATCCAGGCATGTCTGCCACCCACTATGATCCCAGCATGGAGGGCGTCCAGAGTCGAACCCTATGTGGTGGCCCATGTAGAGGGCCCCCTGGAAGATAGAATTTATACCAGTAGAGCTATCTCCACATCCCCGCAGAGGTCCGCCACAATGGGCATAGCTTCCAGCCTAGCAGCGACCACCTCAGAATCGGCAGGCGCCTCCACCTAAGGCACCGCCTCCACCTAAGAGAGATAATGATGTTCCACCTCCTCGGCAGGCTCCTTTGGCCCCCCATCAGGGTCAGGCTCATAGATCCCCCCTTCTGGATAGAAGAAATTAGACATACTCTTTCAACAAGGCTCAGGTCCCTGGTTACTTCCACAGTGCCTTAGAGCAGAGAATTCTACGACTGCCTGAGTGTTGAATGCCAGAGCAGGCGCATCTCACTGATCACCTCAACTACTGCCCTTATCCACGGATCCAAGGGCACACCCTCATGAAATTCTATGTGTTCAATGTATATCTCCAAGACTAGATTGAAAAAAACATAGTCAGGTTGGTTCCAGCCCCACCACAAGGTGCATGTGTCTTTGCAAGGCCAGTTGGAAGTAGCAACGACGAAGGCGATTGCCAGCAGGTTTCTGACCATGGGTCTCAGAAGTATAATGACTTGATGGATTTCTAGATGTATGCCCATGCCCACGGCATTATTCGTGCACTTCTTAATCAGCTAGAGACTTCAGAATCTATGGCCAGAACTTTTGCATCATCATCTCAACCGGCCTCTTCCCAGAAGAGCAAGCATCGGTGGCGCAAGAAAATGAAATGCGCCCCGCCAAATCCATCATCGTTCTGAAATTTTGGTGAATTCATGCCCTTGGAGATGGGGATCCCTCCCATAATCCGCCCAGTGGTGGATGACTCTTCAAGTGATAGTCATGGATACGCATCGGTTAACATCGTCGAGTTGGTAAACCCCTATATGACTCCCGGTGAGGAGGAGCGCCAGAAGAACCTCCCTAATGCTCCCACCTGACTCCAATGTCGATGGAGCCACGACCATATGTCTCATTGGGGTACATCAGTTGGAACCTCTGTCTAGGCCATGCATGCCACACAAACTAGACAGCAGTCCCATCGCAGATCCCAGCACACACAACCTCCTCATCTGGTGTTTACAGTCCCTCCTCCACTACCGTTTGTGATATTGGATCAGGCAGAATCACTTAGGCCATGTTGTGACCATCTTTTCCCCACTACAAGATGATCTTATCTATCTAGTCCTCACCAGGAAGCTACTCTTTAGGCTTTGACTAGTTAGCAGAAGGATATTCCCAGTACCAGTGAGTTGTCAGTCCGGCCGGCAGGTCAACCATGCCTTCTATCATAGAGCGGCTTCCCAATAGCAGAAGTTCATGCCTAGAATGAAAGTATGATATTATCAAGAACCTCTTCGACATTTTTTGGAGGCTTTCCATCCTTGAATCCCTTCACCTATCACCAGATATGCGCGATTCCCTCACCGAGGCTTTAAGAAGCCCCCTCCAGTTTGAGACGGAGGTAGGAGCTGCTGAAACCTTCCATACTGAAATAGTTGAGGATGTCGAATGCTAGGAAATCATTTTGTTCTATGGAGAGGATGAATGCTCCCCCATACAAGGGTATATATGGCCAATGTATATCACCGGCCATTTCAACGACATGGAGGTTCGCCACTTTCTCGTAGACACTGGCTCCAGGATCAACCTTATCCTGACACGGACACTGTAGAAGCTAGGGTTACCTGGAATGACATTAATCCCCCCGATTTAAGAATACAGGGATATGACAGGACAGAGAAGACCCCGGTCAGCCAGATATGCTTAAGGACCCTGTTTAGTGGCCTAGTGGCCAACACCGAGTTCATGGTTGTCTCCAAGGACACCACGTATAATGCATTGATGGGCAGGACATGGATCTACATGCATGTGGTGGTCCCCTCATCGTATCACCAATGCCTCATGTACTCCCTTAATAGTCGAGTGGGCATAATCCAAGGTGATGCATCTCTTTTCTCCTCTTGTGAGGCCCACTATTTGGATTTTGACTATTACAAGAGCAAGGATAAGCAAGTCTATGCAAGTGCAGTTGAGCCGGTCACCACTATGACTGACCCTTGGGTAGGCCTGAATGACGCCTACGCCTTACGGATCCATCAGTTGGAGGTCAAAATCCCTGATATGGGGAAATTTTTTGTCATTTCCGAGACAAAGGGGAACCATGCCCCAAAATCCGAGTGGCATCAGAAGATCACTTCATGTTCTTATATGAACTATGCTTCAGTAATCCCAGAACCTCTTACCCCCGTACAATAATGGGATGTTCGCCCCATGCCAACGGTAGTATGTCATACTTTTCTTTTTTTCTAGGATGGAATAAGCCGGCATCGACCGACGTTCCACTTCTACTTTGATATTATCAAACGTCACCCCTTGGGCCAGAGACCAGATGGGATCAGGTCGACGTCCTTCATCGACATGGTCTTAGTGAAACACGAATCACTTGATATGATGTCTAAGGCTATTCAGGTTGGTACCAGCCTCCCATCAGGTTCTTCTGAACCAGGGGAAGCTCCACCCACAGAGAATCCCTCCTTCGCAAGTGATGAAGAGGATTTGGAGGATTTTACCCCAGCCATTGAAGAAGGCGTCTCTGACACTGTCGACGAGTTGGTACAGGTGTACCATGGTAGCGAGGTGAATCTGAAACCCACATTGATCAGTGCAGCCATGTCCCTCGAGGAGCATCAATGATACGTTGACTTCCTTAAATAGAACCATGATGTATTTTCTTGGAGTTACGGAGAGATTCTGGGACTAGATCCACATGTATCCATCCACTGCCTCGGTCTTCTGGAAAATCATCACGGATTCAAGAAACCTCACAGAAAGATGCACCCTTCCCACGGTGCCATGGTCGAGGCCAATGTTGACAATCTCATCAGGGAAAACTTCTTTAAGGAGGTCTAGTACCCCGAGTGGATATCCAACATAATGTCAGTCATGAAGAAGAACGAACAGATTAGAGTCTGTATCGACTTCTGTGATCTCAACTGCCATTGTCCAAAGGACGATTTTCCCCTTCCTGTGACGGAGCTCCTGATCGATGCTACGCCTGGATTCGAATACCTCTACATCATGGATGGTTACTCTGTGTATAATCAGATATGGATGGCCCCTAAGGATGAGGATTCCACCACTTTCAGGGAGAACCAAGGTACTTTCTATTACCATGTTATTCCCTTCCGCCTGAAAAATGCAGGTTCCACCTATCAGTGGGCCATGCACCGCATATTGAAGCCAATCCTCTAGTAATTAGTGGAATACTATGAATATGATCTTGTGGTCAAATATCACCAGCATCAGGACCATGTCAGGGATCTTGAGAGTGTGTTCGGCTTCCTCTATTCCCTCCACATGAATATGAACATGTTAAAGTGTACCATCGGGGTAACCTCTGGAAAGTTCCTCAGCTTTGTTGTCAAGTACCGGGGCTTCGAGATTGACCCAGAGAGGATCAATTCCATCGACCAGATGCCTCCACTGAGTAATATTTGGGATCTCCGAGGTCTTCAAGGCCACATATCCTATATATGCCGATTCAATGCGAATTTGGATGGAAAGTGTAATCCCTTTTCCCAGCTCATGAATAAAGACTCTACCTATGAGTGAGATGAAGAGTGCCAGACCACATTTAAGGTAATCAAGCAGTATCTGCTCCAGTCTCCATTCTTGATGCCACCAGTCTCTAGAAAGCCACTGGTCCTCTATGCCACTTCCTTAGAATGGTCCCCCAACACCCTTCTCACCCAAAAGAATATTGAGGGGACATAGAATAGTCTCTTCTTCCTCAGCCAAATGCTCCTCGATATGGAGACCAGATACTCCCCCATCGAGAAGAGCTTCCCTGCACATGTATTTGCAGTAAAGAAATTACGACACTACATACTGCACCATGAGGTATTACTGGTGTCTTGAGTAGACATGTTGAAGTACATCTTAATCCATCCCATGTTGACTAGCCGACAAGAACGGTGGGCGGTAATCCACCGACAGTTCGAAATCAGGTTCTTGCCTTAAGAGCCTATCAAAGGACAAGTGTTGGATGATTTCATTACTGCCCATCCAACCTCCGTGGATCAGTTCCTGGACTTGGATTTTCCCAAAGAGGCAATCCTCTCAGTCGAGCAATCTATTATGTGTTGGATGATGCAACTTCATGGCGCCTCTCAAAGCCCCACCGGTAGGAGGATCAATGATCATCAACTCAATAGAGTAGGCCTGGGTATCATCTTTATCACCCCAGCACAAGTCGTTCTGCCATAATCATTCCTATTGTCGATAGGCTGCACTAACAATGAGGGAGAGAATCAGGTCCTCATTACTAGCCTCGAGCTGGCCCTCGATATCGACGTGCCCAATTTTCATGTGAAAGGGGAATCTGAGCTAGTCATTAAGCAAGTCAACGGAGGCTATGTTGTCAGGAATCCAGAGCTCATACCATTGTTGGAATGAACCCCCCAGCTAATGTTCCAGTTCCCTTCTCTATCGAAGGTTACCCATGTCCCTCGGTCAAAGAATAGATGATCGGTTTCTTTGGACAAACTGGCTGCATCACTTGCAGAGCCTGAACAGGATGATCTGATTATACACATGGCACACTGAAGAGTCATCGCGCCCGTCACCCCATAGGATGAAGAAGGCCTACGGGTAAGTCATCTTACTGCCGGGTCATCCACGTCAAGGCCCCCAAGTCATCCGAATGTAGTGATCGAAATGGTTTCCGATTGGAGGACACCCTTGGTTGAATACCTCAAACACAGTAATCTCCCATCAGGTCAGGCCGAGCGTGAGCGAATCCGACGGCGCGCACTAACAATTTCTCTCTATAGTAGTCCTAGTCTTTAGTAGATCCTTTATAAGAGTGGGTTTGATGTTTTTCTCCTCCATTTCATTCAGGGAGTTGAGAATCCACAAGTCAAGAAAGAGGTTCATGCTAGTTCCGGCGGTGCCCATCATGTCAGGCCAAAAATGTCTCACTAGATCCTGAGATTAGGGTATTTATGGTCCTCTATGATCCACGACTACATAGAGTTCTCTATGAGGTTCTGTAGATTCCACGTGCATGATATCATTGTGCATAGGCCACCGGGGCCTCTCCACACCACCAAGTACTCTTGGCACTTTGCAGTCTAGGGATTGGATGTCATAGGGCCATACCCACCAGTAACGGCTCACCAATGTCGATTCATCTTGACTACTACAGATTTATTTTCCAAGTGGGTAGAGGAAATTCTACTCAAGGAAGTCAAGGATAGATATATCATTGACTTCATGAATTCCAACATCATCTACTGATTTTCAGTCCCTTACGACGTCCCCACCGATAACGACACCAACTTCCGAGCAGCTGAAATGAAGAAATTGTACGCAAAGTACAACATTTGTTCAATCCATACCTCCCACTATCACACACAGGAAAATGGGAAGATCCAGGAGTTCAAAAAAACCCTCTCGAACATTTTGCAGAAAATGCTTGGTCAGAACAATAAGATTTTACCGGATAAGCTCCCCAATGTGATCTGGGCCTATCGAAAGAAGACTCGTAATTCCACCTTGGTGACCCCATATTCCCTAGAATATGGAACTGAGGTCGTCCTACCCATTGAGATTCACTTTCCCTCATTACGCACAGCGGTCGATGCCAGCAAGCGCCAGATAGAGTAGCTGAAATCTATCTAGCTGAATTGGAAGCACTGGATGAGAATAGGCTTCATGCTCTTCACAACCTAGAAAGGAATAAGAGAAGGATGGCTCGAGATTTCAACAAGAAGGTTCCCCTATGCTCTTTCTTGCAAGATGACTTGGTATTGGCCCTCAGGACGCCAATGATCCCTGGCTGGAAACCGCCAAAGTTGGAGCCCAAATGGGAATGACCATTCATTGTTTATAAGGTTTATCCCAATGGTGCGTACTAGCTAGTGAATATGGATGGTGAGCGTATAACTACCCCAACCAATTCCATGTTCCTTAAACAATACTTTTCCTGACCCTTATGGGTCCTACATGGCCTTAAACTGGATGAAGGTCCTGCACGACCTTAAACTATCGGTCCTGCATGACCCTAAATTGCACGTTGGTCCCGCATGACCTTAAACTGTCGGTCTTGCATGACCCTAAACTGAACGCCGGTCCTGGATGACCTTAAACTGTCGGTCCCACATGACCTTAAACTGTATTTCTTCCCACATGACATTAAACTGTATATAATCCCGCATGATGTGAAATTGTATGTTCTCCCACATGACCATAAACTGTATGTCATCCCACAAGATGTTAACCTGTATGTCGTGTGGCATGACATTAAACTGTATGTCATCCTACATGACGTTAAACTGTATGTCATCACGCAGGATGTTAAACTGTATGTTGTCCCGCATGACGTTAAAACTGTATCTTGTCCCACATGACGTTAAACTGTTGGTTGTCCTGCATGACGTAAAACGGTATCTTCAATAACTAAGTATGGCTTGATTCCCATCCTTATGGGATATGTAGGAAAATTTCAGGTTTATCCCCTCCCATGTCGATCCCCTCGACCCATTACAGTGGTTCACTGATGTGTCTAAGAGAACTCTGTTCTAGGACCTGGAGTGTCATATTCAACTTGGGCAAGTTTCCATCCACTTTTCAAGCTTTATGTTCCTCTTCATTTGGGCCCCCGTTATCTTTCACACAGAAAGGGACCCCAAAAACGGCATGGATACTATTCCTAAAGGCCCTCCTACCATTATAGGCCGACGTATCCCGATGATTTTAGAAAACAAATTGATACAAATCCGACGTTTCGAACATGGTTAGTGGTCAATTATCATTTTTTTGTCCTGGTTTTAGGCTAACACGATAGGATGCTGTGTTGCGAACATGGTCAGCAGTTATCCTCCATTGTCATGCCAGCCCCTTCCGGCCATGAATTTTGGTTACATTATTCACATTATGTTCCACACCATCATGTCCTGTTAGAATTTTGACATTCCTAGCACTATCCCTCAGTGCACTTCCGCACATCAGGCGAACAAAGCTGCAATATGGCATCCGTTGAGGCTCCCGGTGTCTGAGATCTAAGAACATAAACTAAGATCTTCCTTATGCACTATGTTCATCTTGATTCTCATCCTCATGGGAAATATAGGATCACCCGGACAACTCGTTTTTTGGTTCTGGCTCAGCTAGGAGCTAGTTTTTCCTACCTCTTACCTTCTGACCCTCACTGGCCTCTTCTCCCAAGGATCCTTTCCCGGAGTTGCGAACAGTGATGATGTGGACCTCATCCTCATTCACGTCAGGTGTGACTTATCACGTCATGCTCACTCCCTCAGGTCCAAGCCATATGACCTTAAACTATGCTGTCAAGTCCAATCACATGATCCTAAACTGTGATAGTTTTGTCTCGACCGCACGATGAAAAACAGTACTGCATTGTGATGACCTCATCATAGGGGACATCACGTTGGGTATCGGTCATCCACCATACCATTTTTCAATGCTTGTATAGGTCTTGATTCTTGTGTAGATGCCAAGAATTACTACCCAAGTCCCATCGCTTCACAGGAAAAAAACCCATTCACCTTAAAAAACAAACTAGATACATCAAATATAGCTTCTTTTGTGTGAGGGCCAGACCCACACGCCCCTTTTCATACATTTCACTGGTACCTTACAGTGGAACCCCTTTCCAAAACTACGTGTGGCTTGATTATCATTCTCGTGAGATATGTAGGAATTCCAAGGCACATTGTCTTGGTTCCAGCCCTGGGAATCACAAATCCCATCTTTTCCCCCACTATCGGCCCCTTGGCCTGACCCCCATGGGGAGTTGTGTAACTACAGAATTTTCCCTAAACAAGTTTGGGATTCCCCATAATGACATTGGGAAGCGACAATTCTCTCACCAGATAGGTCCTGTCTAATGGTAGGGATGATGCATGATCAGATTAGTGCACCCGCCTAATCTGCTTCCACCACAGTGATGTAATTTTAGGAGTCTTAGATTCTGTTCTAACAAACCACCGCTCCACATTCCACGTTCTTTGTGCCCCTTTATTTGGACCCTCATACCATTTCATTTCTGAGGGGACCCACAAATAGTATGGATGCTCGACCTATGGTCCGCCTTCCATCCTGGGCCAACGTTCCAGATGATTGATGGACAATATTTGAGTCAGGTCTCGTGTTGCAAACATGGTCTGCGGTCGACCCCCATTTGTTTTCCCCATTTCTGGATAACACAATAGGGATGATTTTTTTCAAACACAATCAATAGTTGTCCTTCTTTTCTATGCCCCTCCCATAGTATTCTGAATTTTGGTAACTTGATTCACATTTTTCATTCCCCTATGTTCAGACTGATTCCAATGCCCCAATAATTTCCACGATCGTGCGCTAGACCACATTGAGATGATGATACATTGATTGTTATGAGGTCCTATTACTTTGATTAGGCCTCCCTCTTCTCCGTGGAAGTATGGATTCGAATTTCAAATTCCCAAAGCTTGGATGATGCTCTCAATATCAAATGAAGTAATAGTACGAGCTTCCCTTGTTTCTCACATCGGGTACGACCCATGTGTGCTTAGGAATGAATTGATATTTGTTTCGGGATTATGGTTGAGAACATTAAACCAAAGGGAAAAGTAAATAAATTTCTCCATATATACAGTTCAAAAAAACTGTAAGGAAAAATTAGTTCATAGGTTCGGCCAAAACAGGGCCCTTAAGGGTCGGCTTCTTGAATGGATCTTTGCAATGCCGCTACCTTCTGGCTGGTGGACTCCAGAACTGCTTCCTACATTTTGAGGACTCTCTCTTCATTAGTGGCTGCGGAGCACAGTTCGCTGACTCTAGTTCATTCCCATGCCTGTTACGTTTAGAGCTGAATTATCTGGTGACTCACTTCAATGTTTTGATCTTGGGCGACCGCCAGCTAGGACCTCAACTGCTCCACGAGCTCAGAGATGTTTTCGATTAATATCTCATGTTCTTTCGCTTGTTTCTCGAGGGATTGAACCTCCTAAAACTCATTCAGAAATGCTCAGGTACTCCCCGAATCCTCCTGACACTGGGTGACATCAGAGCACTGGATGCTCTCACACATCTTCTCGGCATGTAATTACGGACCATCAGGTGAATGAATTGAGCATCTTCCCTTCCAACACACAGGAAACGCAGCCAGGTGTGGAGTGACCCCATTTGCTTCAGCCATTCCCTCTGAGGCTGACTGAGAAAACGCCGGATGCACTTCCACCCCTTGTGTCGCATCATCCGTCTCTCCTCAGCCACTTCCGAGTCTGAATCATCGATTTCCTCGGGGTCATCAGGCTGATTGAGAAGAAATATATCCAACATGATAAAAGCAGGGTCTTCCTCAGATATTCCTCCCGGGGGTTTGGCTCTTTAGCGTTTGAGCTACCTTCATCTCTCACCTCAACCCTGGTGTCACCTTCGTCGACTACTGGCCCTTCCCCGACCACAGATCCCCTGAAAATCCACCGCTCTCTGCTCAGCAATTTCGCGGTGGACTTGATTTGGGAGGCATGTTCTGGATGGGGCAGTATGTTTTCCATCGGCTCGCTCATGGACGGTTTAGATTTAGTAGCCTAATGAGCCTCCAATGTCATGATCAATGTAAAGATAGGGAGCACCCTAATCTGTAGAGTCCTCCAACAGTAAGTAGCGGTATCGATGCAAGGAACTTACAAGAACCCAAGGCACTAGCCTCCAGCGTTCTGGCCGCTACGTGAGCTGTCATAGCAGGGGACCCCTCAGCACTCGTTATCTCGATAATGGACGTTGATGCCCCACCTTGTCCCAATGGTGTTTCTCCCCCTCCCTATACTGGAGGTGCTTGATCAGCACCAATACGCTTCTCAGTAAGTAGGGTGGATGAAGGATTCCAATGGAAAGTGAAGGAATGGAGGAGGATAGATAAGGGTTTAAGCATACCTCGAGCAGTTCAGTCACATCCATATCAGAGCCGACGATCTCGCCACTCTCTCGGAGAATCCCTTGGAGGGACACCCCCTAAGACCCATCTTCTTCAGGAACCTATTCTCCTTCACCTTCACCTTCCCCTTCTCCTTCTACCACCTCTCTATTTTCATCTCCCCCCGACTCATCATCGCTGTCATCATCCCCTGGCGGCATTGTTTTCAGATCATGATTATGGCAGAGCATCACCTTTACCAAGAGAGGTGGCTCCACACGCTGACCCCATTGACGTGCATACACATCCATGACTGTCAGATATGCATGTCATCTATTAAAGTTTATTTTTTTGACAACCCAAATAAGACCTACTTCTGGAAGATGGATTCAGTCTCTCACTATCTTCTACAAAAGGGTTTCGGTGCTCATCGACTGCCGCAGGGTTAGCCAAGCCAACCGTAGTGCAGGGAAAATTGAATATTGAGAAGATTGATGCAGATTTCTCATTTGCTTCCTGGGAAGTTCTCTGGCCACTCCGTGGGACCCTCCTTTTCTAGGCGACGAGGGCACGACCAAGCCATGCGACACCCCCGCTGCTGAGGTCACAGCCTATGCGGGCCCCGTTGTTCAACGTGCCTCTGATCTTCCCCCATTAGTGGAACTCTTCCTACTCTCTCACTTCCTGGGTTCCACACTGGCGACTTTGAGTTTCCGAACTCGCTTCCGCAAAATCCCCTCAGGTTATACTATGGACCTATGTTCGACATACTCGGTCGAGAGACCAGTGTCGACTCCAGTGGGAGGAAAGGTAATGACATCCCTAGAGCCATAGGTTGTGAACATCATCCACAACTGACGAAGAACACAGGGGTTCCTTTCTTCCCGAACGTCAGTGTATACTTTTTTCGGCATTCACTAAAGGCACCCAAACTGTCTGGTGAACTAGGATGGAACATAAGGCTCACAGAAGATCTTCCCATCGATCTGGGCCACAAACACCCCACCTCTGATTCTCTATAAGTACTTCCTCTACTCAAGTGATCCTCACCCATTGTCTATCATCCGACCAGTTGGGGTGGGGAACAGGATGATGGTGAAGTTGGAATGGTTACCTATTCCAATCCATACTCCCTCCTCCATGAGTGTCAGCCACATGACGCCAGAAATATTCAGCAGAGAGGGTCGTAGGCTATTTCCCGAAGGATGGATGGAATTATGGAATGTTTACCTGCCGTAGTGAGCCGCAACCCAGCCGCGGAAAATATGGAAGGGTCCACAGACTATCCTAGGTGATCCCCCTCTCAAGATGCGTCCCAAGATGGCGTACTGTCAAGCCGACATGGGGACCCTTAGATTGAACCTCTTGTTTGCGGCCATGATTCCATCCATCACTAGGGTCATTGGATGGACTCCCATCCTTGTGTCCCTCACATGCAAGATCCACCTACTCAGGAATGTAGTGAGAAATTTTGCGTACCGAACATTTGGATCCCGACACTCATTTAAGTCGTATCCCCAAGACTGGTAGTTACCTACCTCTAGAATCCTCTAGTATTATCTTCTCCTGCTCCTCTATGTCGTGGTTGGACACCGTTAGCCCCGGCCTGGAATGTTGACTTCTGGATCCCTCTCCAAGAAAAGGCTAAACCAGTCCTTATAGGCGATGTCCTTCCGGAAGTCCGTGACCCCCAGCTTCTCCTTTCCCAGTTCCAGCTGGGACCTTGTTAGTATGGGGTTCCGTGATCTGTCTCCCCAAGTGTTAATTGGGAAGAGGAATTCATCATATTGGTGTCCCTCTAACGGTATACCCCCGATACAGTGGGCTTCCCAAAGACTGATGCTTACTTCTCCATGATGGAGATGGAATGTGTTAGTAATAGGGGACCACTAGGTGAACAGAGCTGGCCGATGCTCATGCCGATGGTAGAAGTGGAATTGCAATGTCCATACCACCTGAAATAAACCAATATTCCATAGATAGGCCCCAAATTTGTTACACGTATGGTGAACCGAGTACGCCCAGCCCATTCACAGGTGAAGTTGCCTCCAGATCCTAGGTACCAGTCCTACAGCTAGCCTTTAGTCTCGTCCGTGATACTCTAACAAAATGTTCTCGCATAGAGGGACGTGGAACTCTCCGCGATAGCGTCACCCTCAGTAATGGTTCTAGTCCTGGGATTCCGGACATATACGTCCATGTGCCTTGATTCTCTAGTAGGGTGACTGTTTTTGGTGTTGTTGTATCAAGGAAGATCATCCTCACGGGTCACCAATTACCGCGGTGTGTCCACTTCAAATCCCAGCAGAGGGCCTCCTTCAGAATGCCAAAGTCTCACAGCGATATATTGTTGGACAATGCATAATCTTTTTGGGTAGTGTTAGAAAGTTGGAGAGGCTATGGTTGTTGGAAACAATCCTTTTGGCGCCATAAACCTCTAGGTTTGCAACCATTTCGACAGTTCAAGCACCGGCTTCACCCTCACCAGCCTGGTTTGCAGCGATCTTCTTCAGAGAAGTGTTTGGCTAAATGACACGATATAGGAGAGGATGATGCATAAAATTAGTGGGTGTCTCGAAATTTCAGACTACGACACGTAAAACCCCTGGTTTGTGTGGAAAATGACCCCGAATGTTGGTGGAATTACATGCAGCCGGAGTGGTTTTTTGCGTAGGACCGGAGAAGATTTAGAGCACAAGAGCTCAAAGCTTGTTGCACAAGAAAAGTCATACAGATCATGGGACCCATGGTGGATATTATAGGCCAAGACTGGCTTCCTCACCCACGCCAAATGTTAATTTCGCGCCAACACAAAAAGTGAATTCTGCGCCTTACTGAGTTTTGCATGCCTTTCCAGAGATTTGTCTACATGGACCCTCTAGAGCACTATATTTCAGAATTTCATTTAGAATCTGAACGTTGTGACCCCTCGTCAATCCCATTCCGAGGGGGGGAATTTGTAGATGACTAAAAGTGATCAAGGGATGAGAAATGTTTCAAAATGATAAATCGAAGTCATATTTGGACCCGGGGGCCCCATCTAGGGGGCTCGGAGGGGCCGCGCAAATTAAATTATGTGGCATGCGAAAATAATATGCCCCACACGAAATGTTTCTGGATTCGTGTAATTTTTCCGGTGGGGGCGTGAAATATTTCATGCCCTGATCCACGCGGTTGACATTTCACACCGCCGCCCTCTATCACATAATTGTTTCACGGTGACCAAGTTTTCGTGCTGCTTGCTGCCTATAAATAGAAGGTGACCCCATTCCACTTTAGGGTAAAATAATTTGAACCGGATCTTGTGCGTGAAATCCACCTTCTGTTCATGTAAAGATGGCCTTCAGGTATTGTTCTTTTCTCTCCAAGTCACCTCGGGGTTCACCTTCGTGTGAGATCCCCTTGGCATAGACTGAATTCCAATCCCTCAGGGTTCCTCTCCTTGTGCATAGCCCAACCAATTGTGCGCACCCTTGGCCAATTGCATTCAACCCCTTCCATTGCGCGCACCAACAACCAATTGTGCGCCAATCCTTTTCTTGGGGTTCAATCCCCTTCAATTGAGCGCATCTCCATCATTGCGCATGGTCTTTCTTCCCATGCCCTCTTTCTAGTTGTACGCAAAAACTCCATTCCAATTATGCGCAAGCATCACCAATTTCACACCAGCCTAGTTTTTTTCACACATGCCTACTTATTTCGTTCAAGCCTCAAGGGTTGAACGTAATCCCCCTAGGACCTCCCATATTGGTGCTCCCTAGTCACCCCTTATGTGAGAGCCTGGTTCTCTTCTTATGGATTCCATTTGTGGGTTCTTTTCACCCCCTGGTATCCACATCATACACCATTTTCCCGTATGACCTTCTAGGATCGTACGAAGTAACTTCAATGTCCCTTGGACGATACTACCTGTTGCGTTGCTTTGCCTAACGATTCTTCGCATAGGCACTCTAATGACTATTTCTTATTCGCATAGCCACACTAACGTGGACACCTCGATGGTTCTCCCTAACACACCCCCTCGTTACAGCGTTGCCGATGCCATCCCTCCCACAAGGAGAAGAGGGTACTGGTTATGAAATCCCTATGGGTGTGGAGTGAACCCAGCCCGTCCGAGCTGCAGGCCGTTAAACTACCAAGCACCATCATCCTCAGCACATGACGTTAAACTGTGACCTGAACATGTGCCCCGCACACATGGTCACCCCACCTTGGACATTCTCCATGCCCCCTGGTCTCCATAGGGGATGATATCCTCATTATGGGAGTGGTGTTTGTTCATGGGGGAAGGGAAACCACCTTGATGTAATCCCCTAGCATTTCTAGCAGGAGGTAGCATCCCTAATCCTACTAAGTTACACATTGCCAAGGAGCAAGAGTGGATATGGGGACAGGGGGTTTTGTCACCTTTTCCCTCTCCTACTGGGCTTTTTCACCATCAGGCCTCCATCCTATAGTAAGCCCCGACCTCTTGGGCTGCTAACCACGTGTAAGCCCTTATTTCCTATTTGGGCCTCTCCACGTGTGATCCCCACTATAAATCCCACGAAAGAACATTTTACGATGTGATATTCAGGTTTCTAATACCGCTTGTTTCTCAAATAGAGCATGACTCATGGGATCTTAGAGAAAGCATTGAATATGACAACAACTTGGGCCACCTCAGAGTGTATGCCCTAATCCATCTTGAACTATGTGGACATTGATCCATGTCAAGGAGTGGTACGTAGGAAGCCTCCACAAGGTTCAAGCCCCAAATACATTGTAACTCCTCAGAGTGTAAGCCCCAATCCATCCTGAACTATGAGGACTTTCATCCATGTCAAGGCATGGTACGTAGGAAGCCTCCTCAAGGTTCAAGACACAAACACCTTAGGCCGCCTCAGAGTGTAAACCAAAACCCATTCAGAACTATAGGGACTTTGATCCATGTCAAGGCATGGTACGTAGGAAGCCTTCACAAGGTTCATGCCCCAATCACCTTGGGCCGCCTCAGAGCGAAAGCCCCAAATACCCCTTTCCCACATGCCATTAAACTATACCCCCCATCTGAAATATGCAGACTTTGATTCTATGCCACTAGGATATGTAGGAATCCTCCATGAGGTTAGAACCCATAAATCATGACTCATATGGATCTCTCCAACTAACCCATGTGTCTCAAAAAGTTCATGCCCTAACCCGGAGGTTCCACTACCTCCAAGTCCCATCCATGCATCCATTCTCATGAGTCTCCTCCTAAGGTGTCCCATCATTTCACCAAACTACACGGACTTTGATTCCCTACCACGGGGAAATGTAAGATGTCTCTTAGAGGCTCAAGCCCAAAACCATCGTCCATACTGATTCTTATAGGGGCTACCACACCCCGTTGGGATCATGCCACCCCATTCCCCGTTCTAACTAACAGCATTCAGGAAGCCACCCATGTGTTGGCCCTAGTATCCGTGTTCCCTCTAGGGGTTCCTCAATCTAATCCACTCTAATCAGTGTTCTGGTCAATCTGATTCATCTTCTATAGATGTTAAACTTGCGGCATACCCTCTGTTAAACATGGAAAGATGAAGAAAACCTTAGATACATGCTGATGACATATGATTCCCCACGTTCGATGTGCGATGCCTCAGGCTTCCCCGGAGTCAAGACACGCTAGTGCTGCCCAATGTGACTACTTTCCAAACCATAGGTTGCTTCCCTGACCGGACCCCTTGGAGAGTCCTAACCGAAGTATTGTAACTAACTGGTGTCCATGAAGATATGACACCAGGAAGAGTTTCACAAACCACATCATAAATCTATGAGGGATGCTCGGACTAGGTGATGAGCTTCAAGGAGGTATCCATGGAAGGAAGAACTGACATCCCATCATACCATTTCGATCAAGGAGTAAATGTCCCTAAATAAGGAGAGGATGTCGCCCGCCATTGGAAAGCGGGAATGTAGGGGAACAGTCGTGCATACTCTGCGTGACAGATGCGCGCGCCCCAGCGAAAGCGTCAAAAACAATAAAAAACTATTTTTTTATATTGTAAAGGACATGAAACAATGATTTTTTATTTCATTACACACAATATTAATTTTATCTTATGATACACTCCACAATATGATTCTTCAATATCATGTGTAATATGCAAGACTGAGTATTATAGAACAACAATATACTATTAATATTATTATTTAACATAACAGTAATCACTAAACTGTCGAAGTGGAGGGAATGATTGGATTTACTAAATTATGAAAATATGTTTAAAGAACATAAATATAATTAATTCTTTGGTGATCAAATAATTATAAAGGAAAATAAAACCCTTTTGAAAATGAATGAAAATATTTTTTCTGAATAGCAATTTAAAAGTGCAAAATTGTGTTTTATACTAATAAAATAAAAAAATAACTCTTGTTGGATTATATTAAGGAATTTTATATGTGATATAATCCATATAAATTTTAACATTCATCCTATCTATTTTCTAGACAATAGTATAAATAAATACAATTCCACACTTAAAATCTATTTTTTTTCTTCTAAAAATCAGTTTTTCTTCCATTTTTGGCGCACTTATTTTAAAAATAATTTTTGAAAATTTTATAAATTTTATTGGAAAAAATAAACTTAATTATTGTAATCAAAATACCAAAATTTTCTTATATTGAATTTTTGGTATTTTTTTGAAAAGTTTCAATTTTGATGAATAGTGAAAAATACTGAATTTTAATTGAAAAATATATTTTCACCTAAATTATTTACAAAGATTACTTATATTTTGAATTTTTTTTAAAGAAAAAATATTTCAATTTTATATAAATTAATATAATTTAGTTTATTGTGAAATTTTTTATCTTAAATTTAGATATAAAAACATAGTAAAATTTTAAACATTTTCACGTTAAAAACATGTTTTCCCACCGCGTCTACGAGATTATTTTTTAATTAAATTCAGAAATTTATATTATTTTAATTTTAAAAAATTGTTTAAAATTTTGGAATTATAATAATTTATATTATTTAATGAGTTCGAATTAATTTTTTTCCAATATGATTAGTTACAACAATTAAAATTAGTTATTTTGATTAAGGTAAAAACAAGTTATCTTAGTGGTTAAACCTAGAATAGCTAGTGTATAAATGAACCAACACTTGACAAAAAACCTATAATCTATAAATATTTAGACACTTATGACCATAATATATACACATTTGAGTTTTTGGGACATTTTCCATTGAAATTAAACCATATAATAAATTAAATAAGAAAAGACAAAAAATTACTTTCCTTCCTTTTAATATCTATAAACATTTTGGGGTAGGGAGAAAACTATATCGGTTCAATTATAAAAATTAAATTTTAAGATACATTGTTTATTTTTATCCTAATAATTTATCATTAATTTTTATATATGATATAGTTATATTAAATGGTTAAGAAATGTAAAGGTATGGATTATTTACTTAATAATTAAATAAAATAAATGATACTAAGAATATTGAAACTAAATTAAAAAAATGAAATATTTTGTCCCATTATATTTTTTAGATTAATATAACATTATAATAAGTTTTAATATTAATATATTTGAATTCCATTATTTCCATTATATTTTTAAGAACTAATTTAATGAATAATGTCCAAATTGACATTAATGTTATTTTATAATATATGATATTTTATCAAATAATTCAAAATTACTAAAAATACTATATTATATAGAGTGATTTTTAAATATTATTAAATATTAATTATTGTCCAATCATGGATGAATTGTTCTTTTACAATGAATATATTGACCCATAAATAGTAATAAAAATTGCCAGTGTAGTTATGGTTAAAGCAGTGTTTTTGCACATTACATGCGCTTGTGTTAAAAATTAATTTTAAATATACACAAGATTTTCATTTTATAAATTTGAATTTAATTTTTATAATTATTGGTTCTAAATTATCTAGTTATTCTCACTCTAATTTAGCCTCAATGTATAAATTACTTTGGTTGGAGAACTTGTTTCCATAAAAATCCAAAATGGTTAAAGTTGGGAAACATTCAAGTTAAGTAAATGTTTCAAAGATGTTTTATAATGTGTGATTGAGTTTTTTATATACCATATAATCCATAAACCATATTAATTACAATATTTGGGACACTTGAGGTAATATTTACCTCCCAAATAGTTAATACTTTTGAGTATTTATAACAATGTCACTCCTCAACTACAAAAAAGAACTCACTCTCCCCACTTATTCACACCTCTCAAGACTTTTTGAAAAAATACATAACCTATCAAAATAACTTATAAAATTAACTACCATATTTTTTGAAGGATAATTTTTTTTATAAATTATAAATTTTAAGGATTTAGTGAAAACCATATGAGGATACCAAAAGAGTAGGTCATGTTATTCTAAAAGTGTTTTAATTTTCTTTCCTTCACCACCTCATTAAATTATTTTTATATTAATTTGATATAATAATATAAATATATTTCACATAATTAATTGTTTTAATGATATTTTTAATAACTAAATCTACAACCACTTCCATCACACGGGTTAAAAAATCATCATTCGTGTATACGAAGGACTTCCACCTTGCTAACTGATGTTGTTCATTCTTCCATTACCACATATATAGGGTAGTAATAATGATAGAAAAATAATTTATATTTGATATTTATGATTTTAATTATTTTTTTATACTTATTTAATTATTATATAACTCATAAATTCATTTATTCTATTTTTTGGGAATACAATAACATCGTTCATGTGAACGGCAGACTGCTACCTTGTGAAGCGATGTGATTCATTCACACTTTACTCAGAATGTATTAAAGATAGCTTTAATGAAAATATGTGATATATATGACATAAAAATACTACTATAATAGTAATATATATATATATATATCATTTACATATCCTTCATTCAATATGATATGAAAATAGAAACAATGTTCATGCGTATGAACTACCTACCATCTCCATGAACTGTGTATTTTATTTCCAAGAAAAAAAATATTATATTACTATAAATACATATATACTAAATATATTTATATTTATATCATGTTATAAATTCTTTATATAATGAAGAAATGATTGAAGAAGGTGGGAAAAAAATTATAATTCAAGATATATACAAAAGACAATGTGGTTACTACGTGAAACATAGTTGTGGAAAGGAATTGTCCTTAAACAGGTACAAACTTTTCCTAAGAAAATGATATATGATATTTAAAATATTTATTTTTATTTTTAATAAGTTAATATCATTTTTAAAAATTATATTCATAATGTTAATGAATGTTATACCAAAATGAAGCGTGTGGTCTATGTTTTTCTCGCCTTTCTTTTATTTCTATAAGATATATTCCTTATTAATCAGTTATTTTTATTGTGTGGTATATATAATTACAATTAATGTAATGTATTATTAATATACCTGAATTTGTGGTGAAATAAATATTCATTTTATGATATCTTTTTCATTGGGTTAATGGTTTCAAAGTTACAAAGCAGTAATAGATTTTTCTCATAATTTTCGTTTTTATGGTGTTTGTTATGTTATACACCTATTTTATTTTATTAGGTGTATATAATTACATTTTTATATGTTATTTCATGAATATACTTATTTTTTATGAAATTTTACGTTTTATTTAATGTTATTATTTTATGTGGATTATGATTCAATATTAAAAAATTGGTAAGAGTATTTTGTTAGAATATTGTCGTTTATCAGGATTCTCATTGATTAAGTATCTGGTGTTGAAATATTATAATTATAGTGTATTATATTATACTATGGTTAATAATGATACATCCAAGTAATTGTACCATTATACAATCTTTTGTACTTAAAATGTTTGATAAAGTTTTTTTGAAAATTTGAATACATATCTCTCTTAGGTCGGAAATCTATTTTTTGAAAATATTATTTTCTAAAAATGTTTCCAAAAACTTTTTAAATTATATTTTAAGATCATTTTAAATGGAAAGTAATTTAAATATATTTTATGTTGTAAAAGGTGTTTTAAATGATATCCAAATATTCACTTATAAGTTTTCAAGGTTATTAAAAAAATATTTTAAAATGTTTTATGTTTTAAAATATTATTTTTAAAATGAAAAGGGTATTTTCTTAAAATATATATTTAATTCTATTTTAATAGACTTGATATTCATCAATATCAAATACCCCTACTATTAACTATGCTAAAATTGGGATATTTGTTTATTGATACAATCCGCATTCTTTCTCTAGATGGATTAAGATTATTTCAAATAGATTATTATGAAACCCATTTCTTTTCAATGGGTTTATCATTTTTTTATGAGTTTTATGCTTAAGGTTTTTTATTCATGATATGTTTTTTGAGTGTTATATGAAATGAGTGATCCTGATACATCTTATACGGGGGGGGGGGGGGGGTCATCATTATAGCTCATGGATAAGCTCGATAAACCTAATACAAAAGGTTGATCCCCATTATATCTCTTCAAAAATAAGTGAGTCTGATATAGCTTATACGAATGGTGAGCCTCATTATATATATCCAATGTATTGGGTAAGAATTATATTAGAATTTGGACATATGTTTTTCTAATAAAAAGTGTTCTAAAGGGTTTTGTGAAAATTATGCACTATGTTACCAAAAAAGGATTAAATTTCTTATTATAAGTTTATAATGTTTCCCGTGATTGAGATTTATATCACATGGATCATGATTATTGATTATGATAAATCTCAACTATTACACGTTTTCATAATTGATGATCTAGGTATTGATGTGTGTGAGATCTTTTATGATTCACTCATGCACTATAATTATGCCATCAAACCATTATGCACTTATTATTCTTGTTGATGGAATTCAATTACCAATGTTCATGTTTACCCTTACTGATTATTAGAGCTCAGCCTTCTTATGTTTATTTTCCCTAGGTTTTAAATAATTATGTTGATTTATTTATGTCAACAATGGATTTTATGCAAAAATGATGATATATTAATTTTCAAAATAAAAGTTGAGTTAAGTGTGAGAAATTATCTTTTAAAGTAATATGAGTTATGTATGTAATTTTTTTTCTTAATTCTCTAAACTATGAACAGAAATTTTCCTTGAGGTTATAAGTGATCCAATATTTCCTTTTTATGTATTTTTTAAATAACATGAATTGGTTACCCAATTGATTCCCAAAAAAAATTAGTAAATCAAAAGTTTTAAAAAATCAAGCATGAGGTGTAATGCACTTACACAATCAGAAATTTAAAGAAAGAGCACACTTAAATTAATCATTCCATTTTATTTTTTATGTTTTAGTTAAAAAAATCAATTCTGTATTATTGTAATCAAATGTAGAAATGTAATGTTCTTAATTTTAGCACAAGATATGGGAGTGCAGGTTCTGGTATGTTATAAACATGTTTGTGTATTACATGGATACCAAACTCATTTATAGCCTACATAAATTGAGCCATTATATAATAAAAATTATTTATTCCAAATGAAACCAGTCTAGGTAACATTTTGGATATAAATTGTCCCATTAAAGACTTATTGCTTTAGCTTCCTTATTTTCTCCTTGGAAAACCATTACTGTTACACATAGTTTAGATGGAGATGCATGGAAATTTTATAATGATATATCATAATAACCATAAATTAAAATTGATTATGGTTTTTTACATGCATAATATTAACCTTAAAAATTATCAAAACTATACATTTATGAAAACTGTTTGGACATTATTCTTATTCATCACATTATTTCATTTTTAAATAACAATTCATTTTCTTTCTTTCCCAAAAGTCTTTTATGTTTTATATTTTTATAGAGTTCAGTTATAATTATTACATAATAAACAAAAATATTATAATTTTGAAACTTCCTCTTAGTAACATTTTTCCCACAATACAAAACATTTAAAATTAAGTCACATTTTCTTTTTAGAAAAAATCTTAATGATTTTCAACTTTACTTAATTACTAATTGTAATCATTATTAATACGAATAAATATTTTTGAAAATTTGGCATGACTACAAGAATCTCAGTATGGGACATATAAAAAAAATTATATTTCATTTCAAAAGAATGAGATTATAAATTATAATTTGATTTTAATATAATATTTATTGAACGAAAATAACTATTCTGTTACATGTGATATTAACATTACTACCCAATTTTTTTCATAAAAATATTTATAAAAAAAGAAAATCATAATCATGAGGGTTTCATGAAAATACACGACAACCCATGAAAAACATCCCCATAAAAACAACTAATTTTACTATTAATGAGGATATAATATTCTTTTAAATAATACCTTAATATATAAAATAAAAAAAATCTCCCAAAAACAAATTTTAAAAATATAAAAGTTATGTAGGTACCTTGGGACATTATCATCATAGAACACTTACAAGAACCATTATAAGTTGAATAACACATAGAGTCAACTTCCAAAATAATTCTTAAGTGAACATAATTGATACCTATTGTATTTCAGATCTATATTAGGATCAAACATCATCATAAAAATTTTAAAAATTCTATAACATGCATAAATCCCATACAAGACTTTATTTCCATCATAAAACGCATAAAGATATACTTTTAAACTAATATGAAAAACATTTTTCGATAATGGTATATACTTTTTCTTGAAAACCTAATTTTTAAGACTAAAAACCACAGAACAAAGGGAAGATTAAATTTTATGAATATAGAAATGGAAGAAAAAATAATAAGAAAATAAATTTTAAAACATTTAAATTGATGTTTTTATGGTAACATGTCCCTTACATTGAGTCTGACATGTGACGTACATTCATTAACTTCTATATAATAAAATTTAATGAATTATTTTATTCGTATAAAACCATTTAAATTTTTATTATTCCATTAACTTTATTTATAACCATTCTGTATTCATTTACATAATCAATTATGATAACATCAAATGTTTTACGGAGGTTTAATTCATAATCCCAAAAACAGATTTGGTTGGATGAAAATGGTCAAAGAGGTCATTATTCCGTCATATATAAAATAATAATAATTTTATAGCTATAATTTTTATAATCTAACTGAAATTTTATAACCAACCAAGAAATATAGTTGTGAAAAATGAATAACATTATAATCATGGAAATGGTAGGTCCTATGTACACATAAGTAACGTTTCCTTTTTTCGATTAGCATGAGGGAAAGATGGTAAGTATCAATTTATCATTAAATAATGATGAATATAAAATAAATTTCATTTTATATCATTAAATACACATATATATAATATCCATGTGATGTGGTCATGAAAAATGAATCACAACGCTTTATAGATGTGGTAATTCACATGTACATACGAACACCATTATCCTTTTTCAATAGATAGATTGATAAGAATATAAGATACATTATCTTTCTAGAATTATAATTATTTAACTAATATCATATATATATATATATATTAAATACATCATTATAACCATTTCTTAGAGGAAATGATGGAAAATTAATAACATCATTTTGCGATGTGGTAGTTCATCATACACACAAATGATAGTTTTATTTCTTATTTGATGGTAGTAGAGATGTACATATGTTATAAAAAATATTTATAATTATATTTGATATTTTTATGTTATTATACTGTAATGGTTGTAATTTTTTTCACTTATGTTAAAGAATATATGAAATTGAAACATTCTGTTAATAATTATAGCTCTTTTTTGAAAACCATCATTTTATTTCAACCTTAAGATCTATAAGGGTGATATTATTCCAAAAATAGAAGTATAAAATGTGATTAAGGATATTATTAAATGATTCTTTCATTTATATGATGAGAAAATGTCCCACAAAGTGGGGAGTGGTGGGGAGAGTGTGTTTTCTTTTATAAGTGGGTGATGGGACTCATTTTGAATATTTTAAAAGATTAAAATATATTAAAGTCTTACTCAATAAAAATGCATCCAAAATGGACCATTCATAAATATATGAATATATATGGTATATATATGTCAAAATATAGAATTTATACAAGATTGTATTCCATGTTACCCCTTATCAATTTACATTAACCCATGGTAAACAAGTTTTAATGTTAACCACAATATGAGATTTTTAATGTTTTTAGTATTAATTATAAAAAAAATATTTTTTTGAACATTTGAAAAAATAATAATTTTGCGAATTTTGAATATGAAATTTATTTTATAAAATTAAATTCATAGAAATTTTTTAATTTAATTTGAAAAATAATACTATAAAATGTGATAAAAATTGTTTTCATAAAAAATTCTTTTTTATGTTTAAAAAAGGTTTTATTTTTAAATCATGTGGAAAATTGATTAAAAATGCCATATTTTTATTATTAATCATATAAATTAAATAATTTTACTTTTATAAAATATCAAAACAAAATTTAACTTTTTTATTTCTGGAAATGAAAAGTAATTTTTCTATAAATATTAATATTTTTTCTATTCGACCAAAAATAATATTTTTTAGAAAATTGAATAAAAAATAAATTAATATTATTCTAACTTAAAAATATAAAAAATTATGTTCACTTTATATAATTAATATTGTAAAATTTTGAATTTAAACTTTTAAATATACCATATAATATATACAATAAAATTTAGTTAGAATCAAAATTATTTCTTTCTATATTGGAAAATTAAATAATATTTATATAGTGAATATAAGTCTATAAAATATTGTTATTGTATGTTAATAATTCATGAAATATATTTACTAATTAATATTTCCTGGGTTTTCACATTATTCGTTTTTATTGTATATCATTTTTCATTATTTCTATCTAACCAATCAATTATCATATTCTAGATAATAAAGTAGAATCATTACACTGTAAATGAACTTTATTGATGAACAAAATTTATTTGTAATAAAATAAGTATTTCCATTTTTTTATATTCTTCTCTAACTACTTGAATTTAGTCAGTGAAACTTTATCAATTATAAATATTTCCTCAATAAAATATCTTTGTTGTAAATTCTTTGTTAGTAGGTCTCTCCTCTTCCCTGAAAAATAATCATGTCATTTTATTATTTATTAATATAGTTTTGACAAAATATATTTCATATATAAAATGAATCTCTAATCCTTTCAACTAATTATTGACATTAATTATTTTTAACCCAATACTATAATATTGTGTTATATGTTATGAAAAATAGTCCACTCTAATTCAATAATTAATGTTCATAAAATCCCTCAAATTCTAAGACATGTCTTAAAATAGTTGAAGTAAAATATATTCAATAAATATAAAAAAGTTATTAAAAATTTTATAATATATTCCATTGTATTATAATAAAATCCTTTCACATTATCCCCCAAGAATCATGTAAGGATTCAAAAGTTTAAAATCTGAAAAACATTATTTAAATATCTTTATATATTTCCAAAAAAATGTAGCATGATGTAACAAAAATGGTTAAAACACAATCTTAGGTTAAACTTAGTTCCCAAAAATATTATATCTAACCATATTACTTTCCTTGTAAAATACATTAAAACACATCAAATAATTACACATCTTGATGAAACTTCTATATGACGTATTACATTATATTTTTATTTACAAATATAGTAGCAAGAACGAAAATCATACAATGTATATATTAATCCATAGTTTCTAAAATTATCACCAAATTTCTAAAAATATAGGATACTATTATAGAAAAATGACCGTCCTTGAACTATGAAATTTACTAACCATAAGATAAGGTGTAATTTCCATGTCATGTGGCATGATATTTTCTCATTAATTTTATGAAATATCTTCAAATTTTATGAAATCAATATTTATTCATATTTTATAATAAATTTTGAATAACCTAATATGTCATGGCCTGGTTATTCATTTTTCTCACAAAAAATCCAATATACCATAAATTTATTTATTTATGCTCACACTACATCTTATGATTTAATAATAAAAATGACAAATTTTCACTATAATAAAAATAAAATCTTGTGATTTATCCTTCACTCTTCCAGAAAACACAATCTCATAGATTCTATATTAGACTTTTACTACAATGTTAATCTCTTCTTTCCCTAGAATAGATTTCATATAGTCTTTATGGTCTCTTCAACACTTTCTATAAAAAAAATAAAATAATCAATAAAATCATCTCCATATATTAAGACCATGTTTGAAACTTTCATACATCATAATTCACACTTCATGACTCTTGTACGTGTAAATATTTTTCCATGTCATCAAATATTGTTTTCATTTTTTATATTAATATTCATATTTCTTAATATAACACTATTAATCTTATGATATTACAACATATAACCTCTTCATTGAAGCATAATCATCCATCAAATGTTCTTACTTAATTTCTAATAAATAGAATAAATAAATACTTGTTTAATTCTAAAATATTAGACCATTAAATGGACTCATTGATTTTCAATATTACTTATCACTATTAATTTTCAGTATTGATTGTCACAGTTTATTATCACCAAATAAAATATAAAACCTATTGGTTGTAATATAATAACCCTATATCCTATGGAATATAAAATTTTTAAAATAGATTCTTTCAAAAAAATATCCTTATTTATTAAAATATACCGTTGATAGTTAATGAGAAATAATTTCATCATATTTTAGAAAATAACAAGGATAATACACATATATATTTGTTAAAACATATTTTATCATTAATTTTAAAACCATATTAGAGAATCTGTCAAATAATAAACCATTTTTATCAAGAAAACCTCTCATTCTATTAAAAAACAACCATTATTTGACAATTGAAGATTGTTTTGTCATAAAATGAGGTGATTAATACAGAAATTGTATAATATTTCCATATTCATTAAGCTTAACATAATCCGTTGCATTATTTAATCAATGGTAACAACTATTTCCAATTTATATGAATAAAAACCTCAACCTCCATAAATATTTTATTAGTTTTTAATCCAATTACATATTCAAAAAATGTTTAATATACATTTTGTATCATATACCATTAAAAATAATTTATTTTTATAACATTAATACCTAAAATGAACATTCCACAAGGTTTACAAGAACACTTACGTATTCTTGGTAATTATGTCTCAAATATATAATCTTACCATAATGGAAGTAGTGCACTTACTTTATAATAACTCTTTTAGTTTTTAATGAACGGTTATAACTATTACACCAACTTATTTATTTTTTCGTATTTTAGATTAAACATTTAATCATATGAAATATCATAAAATAAAAATAACTTATACGACCGATTTCATACTCATCAATCATAAACATATTTATTACATTGAGTATATTTTTATTAAAAACATTTTTATTGTAAATTATAATAAATTTTTAATTTCTTTTGAAAATGATTTCAAAATTAGTTCATTATAAAATCAATCATTAAAGAAAGATTTGACCTCTCTATGTGAAGGTAATAAAAAATTATATTAAACTCATAGTGAAAGAGAAAATTATTTTAAAAAATTTAGATCGAAATAACTCCTTTGAAATATTATATCTTTTATTCCTAAGATGTTCTTTATAAGTTATTATAATATTTTGTTCATATTGAATATTTCCATTCCGTAGTGATTATTTTTAAACATTAGATCCATGAACACAAGTAAAAGAGTTCACCAATAAACTATTTAATGAAAATATTTTAAAATAATTAAATTATTATTGTATTAGTTGAGAAAATGTCTCATGTTTTTAATATATTCTAAAATAATCATTCAATTAAGAGTCTAATTTTTTATGATTTATCTCATACATTTTTTTAATCATTCCATTTTATCTATTATAAAAAATCATATTAAATGATTATTATTATTTATTTAACAAGTAATTCTATTAAATATAATACCACTAAAATTATGACCCTTAATCACATAATATATATTTGTGGGAGAACTTCCATATATCATTAAATCTCTAACTGTTCTTTATAATCCCAATTAACCTATATTGATTTTTGTAGATAATCTGGTCAGTCATATCATATATGACTCTTGGGTGGTTGAGTTTACAACTCCATTCCCACATTCATAAAATTCATTAGTCTCAACTCTATTTCTTTAGTTACATAACTCATATGTTTATCCCATGTTTTTTAAACCAATTATCACAATTTAATATGGTTACGTCCATTTTAGTGTAACCAACATCCATTATGTCATACATTGGATAATCCATGGGCTCTAAAATTTTATATTTTCTCTTACTAAATGATTAATCTATTGACATTCATTCACATTTTAATGAGTTTAAAATATGTTATTTTGTATGGGTTCATTAATATCTCACCATATTATCCCATATATTCCTTATATGAATTTATTCTTCACATTATTTATTTTTTATCAAATAATATTAAACAAAAAATTATTATAAAAACATGTCATTATTTAAGACTAATTACAAATAATGAGGTTTGTAACTATCCTAAAAATAAAATTTAATTAAATATACAAAAAAATAGTTTCATTTCATTAATATGAAATATAAAATCCTTACATGAAGGTATTTAAAATAATAATAAACCATAATTTTCATAACAGAGAGTGTGATTTTATAGGTAGTCAACCCACATTTTTATAAAAATCTTCAACTCCCACGCCCATGATATGTTTAATCCATATTAAATCTATCCATCGATAAATATTTTAGAATATTATAAATTAATTAATATATCTATTCATAATAAAAAACAATATATTAATGAATAATCAACATGTTATGAATGAATAAATAACTGAACTACTCTAACCTTATGACATGAGATATAATTTTTTGTACATTTCCTAAATAATGTAATTATAATAAATTTATTATATAGAACTGTTTTTTTGGAAATTATATTAAATATATATATATATATATATTCATTTTAACATATGAAATCTTCTCATTTCACCATTTACATGTCATACATATATAATCTTCCATATTAACATAAAAAATCTATAATCATTTAAAATTTTAAATCCTTATAAATATTTTACATTACTAGTGTAAAAAAATTAAATTATTATAATATCATATATTTTATATTTATTTAAAATTTTGACTATACCATTTTGTTTTTTTGTAAATATATTTATTAAATAATTTATTTAATATTAATAATTCATATTTTAATTTTATGAATATTCCAAAAAATAATTTTAAGTCATTTATATTTATCATTATCTTTATTTTATAATCACTTTATAAATTTATTTATGTAATAGTTAAATTGTAACATAAGTAAAACATTGTCTCTATACATTTTTAATGTTTTATAATAAAAAATTGGTATCTTTAAAAACAATAGTGTCAATACCATACTATGGGGTCATCATAGTGACAATGAAGTATCCACAATAATATTCATATTCTAATTAATATCATATCACATGTTGTAAATTCATTATAATGTTGGCTGTGTACTCTTAAAAGGCATCATAATTATCATTATTTTTTTCAAATGAATTTTTCATGTTCAAATATCTCAATGACACACCACATATATTAGAATATAAGTTACATGAAAAATGAAAATATTGGATTGATATGTAATCTCGTGATAATTTAGGTTTAGAATTTAGATAATTATGACAAAACATTAACTAAAAAATCATGTATTTTTAACTAATGGTAGTTTTTTCTACTATATAATCAACTTCTTAATCCATAACAAGTCTTCAACATCTTTCAAAAATGCTCTATATTAGAAAACACATTATACATTCCATAATTTTCTTATGTTCATGACCGTGGAATATGGGAATATAATAAATGGGTGATCATAATGCAATATGAGGGTAAAAATAAGTGATAACATTCACAGATCATATTTGGGTATAATATGAGCATATGGGTATAATTTGGATACATAAAAAAGATATACCCAAAAAATCATAGATCATAAATCATGCAATAAGGTATGGAATAACATAATAATACATCATAAAAAATTAATATATCATATGAACAACTCAAACATATAGAATCATGGCACAACCATATATATATGGAAACATTACCTTCAAGAGTCACACACTTTCACCCATGATTGAGATAAAATTAAATTCTGACCACATATATATAACCTTCTTGAGTCAATCACATGAACCCATATACAGTATCAACTAAAAGTTTCCCATGTATACATATCTAATGAGATTTATACTTTTAACCAATGCATTGTAGTGAAATATATGACCCTACCTATTATAATATATATATAAGAGTTATATTAAAATCTATAACCATCATGCCATGAATAACTCATAAAAATAAAATGGGTATCACATCCCTTTCTAATGGAATCATATACTAAGAACAATTATAATTACATCAATAAAAACCCCATAAAATATAAATGGGTGTCCAATGACATTATGTGTCTCTATGTCATAATACACTTAAAATAATATTGCACATGGTATTTAAACCATTTAGATAAAATATGTATGTTTTAGTAAAATATTTCCCCAATCAACAAATTAATATAATCTAGGTGAACATCCTTTAATCTTAGAAATAAAAAAAGGTATCTATAAAGTAATGTCTTTAGAAAAAGATAATAGGTTTATAAACCTTTAGTGATTAGGCTAGACCAAAGAAGCCATATATTATTTCTATGATAGAAAATACAATATTATAATATATTAAAATAAATAATGTGGATAGTATTATTTAATGAAAATCATTGATTCAAGCATAATTTTTATCAATGGAAAATGTCTTAGATTAAAAGAACTTTTTATGATTTTTAGAAAAAATCAACTTCATAAATAACAAATATCTTTGAACATTGAAAATAATTTTAAGATTTTTTTAAAAAACATGATAAAAAAATTATTTTAGAAACCATGAAAAAGTAATAAAAAAGTTCCATATAAAACAATTTAAGTGTCATAAATATATGTTCACATGAAAAATCATAAAAAGTAGTTGTTTTTATATTTTTATGAAAACAACCCATATAGAAAATGATAAAAATTTATTCAAAACTTCTAAATAAGTTCATATATTATAAAATGAAATTAATGAATTATTTAGGCATATATAATGACATTCTAAAAATCATCCAATGAATATGGACATGGGAAAAAAGAATTCCCCAATTAAAAATAAATGGTAGGGTCTACTTTCTTATAATGGGTTAGTAATGTGCCAAGAGGAAAATGAAATAGAGATAAGATAAGTAAAAACATAATAATTACCATATGAGAATACAATGATAAGGGTTTTACAGTTTAAATTATAAAAATTCTTATTTTTATTGTCTTTCAAACAAAATCTATATTTGAAAATGATATTGGAGATGAAACCATCACGATATTAGTAAAAATGAATCAAAGGATATTGAAATAAATATCGTGAAATGGAAATTAAAATTTGATGAAATATAATTTAGTTGGTAAATTAAATAAATATGGTGTGGAATAGACCATATAATATAGAAAATGGTTCTCAATATCAAACATGTCTCATGAAATTAAATTTGAGAAAAATAAACCCTTATAAACATAGAAATAGCCAAGTTAAAACCCCTTAAAGGATATGACTTAAATGAAAAATTATATACCATTAATAATTTGTGGATAATGATAGAAATTAATAAATTTTTAGTATATAAATCATTATAAATAAAACATGGTGTATAATAAGGTATATGTCTCAAAGGGTAAATATTTAAGACAAGAAACACTGGCCCATGTTTTCGCACTTAGTTGAATGAATCCTATAATCCTATAGAACAAAAAATAACCTAATCACCTATTTTATAACATTTTTCATATAAATTAAAATTAATAGAATCCATTAATAATTATTTTTTAGTTTTATATCCGTTAATTATTATCTATTTCCAATATCAAGTGTGATAAATCTTGATAGTTGTAAACGTGTTTTATAATAATGGTGTTTTTTATCATTATGATCCCAATGTTCAAAAGTCCAAGATCATACACGATATATAAATTAGTGTTTTATAATTATTTTTAATGTTATAATTTCATTACATTGGGATAATCTATCAAGGTGACATTGTAATATTTTTGGTTGGTTTTGTTTGTTGATAATGTAGGTTGACATGGTCAAGGGTGATATTTTAGTACAGTTATTGAAAAGGTATGTCAGAAAAGTTCTAGGATAGCGGTATGGAAGATATATAATGTGAACAAAAAATATCATCTTGCATGGCGGCATTATTTAATAGTATTTTCTAATATTTGGATATAAAATTTGGAGAAAGGGAAATCTTTCCAAAAAATAAGGTTACAATTCTACCTCATGAAAATATGAACAAGGCATAAAATTTCCAAAATATTATTCTTATTTGTGAAATTATGTTTCATGAAGGTGGTTAGTATCATGAATTTGGTGAGTATCATGATAGTTCTATATTTTTAGGAAGTTTTCATGAATGGAAGATATGTTAAAATGTTCCATGAAACATTTAATATTTACAATTCTAGGAGCTAAAGAAGTGTCAGTAGTGATTATGGATGTTATGTGATAGAATGGAAACATATATAAATAGTTGTATCCCCCCTCTATTTATGTTGATTAATCCTTAATTAATATCTAAAGGCTATCAGTTCATAAAAGAGTTTTGAAAAGGATATTATTGTGTGAAGTACTCATATGAACCTCAGTTCTATAAAGAAACACACTTGTGTCAATATCAATGATGTATTTTTGATATTGTTTAGTGAACTTCATGAGATGTTTTTTGTTTTATGAAAGTTCAATTTTTAATCAAGTATTGGAATGTTTGGTAAATGTTTTGTATTGGTTAAAAGAAAGAGAGTAGTTTTGCAAACTATAAGTAATTTCCTAGAAATTTAGTGGTAAATTTATATTCATAAATTGGATGAAATTTTTTGTTTATGAAAAAAATTGGTATATATAATATTTCATCTACTTATAAATAGATGGGTATTATTAATTATAAATTTTCTCACTTTAGTTGAAAGAGTAGTGAGCTTTTTAGGTATGATTAGTTGTGAACCAAGAGTGGTAGTGTGTCCACTGCACAAATTGTGACATAAGTGTGCATTATTGTATTTGGTACATCATCACATTTTATTTGTATGATCCTTGAACTATCCTAGTAAAGGTAAATCCATGTAAAATTTATGTTTATCTTGCATGTTTACATTTTTTATCATACATTTCAATGGTAAGGATGAGAAAATTTATTTTATTAACGACGAGGCAAGACCTGATTGGGTGAGTGTTTTAATATGAAATAACCTAATTCACAACCCAAACCTCATATTATTTAACGTATTTGTGATAACACATTATATTGGACATTTAATGAATATCCTTGAATAATAATTTGTAAAGAATCTGGTTTCAGTGATTTATAATAAACATAAAGTGGTATCTTAATTAATGAGTTATTATTAATGTTATTGCTACAGAACCCAAATTAAATCATTATGCTTATATTTATTACCTATTTTATTAGTAATTAATTTCTCATATTCATCCATGATATTATTTTATATCATTTTTTACATAGGTGGTAGGATCAACCCAAACAAAAACATGCCATAATTAATAAATGACAATCATTAAGAAAGTATTTTATTTTGGAATAATATAAATATTATATAGAAATAATGATATTAATAAATAATTTTATGTTTTTTAGTCACATTTTATGGTACTGTATAAAATAATATATATACTATATAGAAAATGAAATACGTTAATTCAGAGAGGTAGTAGTCCACAAAACACATGGTTAACATTTTTATTTCATGATAAATGAGAGAGAAGGAAGGTGGAATAAAATTGTAGACATAATAATCAAAATTATATTATATATTTAAAATTTATTATTTAATTTCATTCCTATAACTAGTGAAGATAATTGGTGCTAAAAATAGATGTTTTCATTTTGGGGAGGCGGTAGTTCGCACAATAAACGAATGCAGTTTTTTTTTATTTATGGAAAGAATAAATGTGATTATTATTTTTATAATAATTAAATTCATAATACAAAAAATTCTTATTTCATTATTCATTAATTATAAAATTATATTTTGGAAATTAAGAAAGAAAAAAATAATAATTTATGAAAAGGTAGTCAAATTAAGGACATGGGATTTCTCTTATAAGAATCCATGGATATTGAGTTTTTAGGGAAATATATTGGGACTAAATGATCAATTAAAAGGAATAAGAGTATATTTTAAATAAAAAATGTAATCATTTATAATGTAAAACTAATTTTTATGGTGGTCTTGAAGGGGTGGTAATAGGCCGATTTTAAAAGTGGTGAGAATAGAATTTTGGTAAATATTTCAAATTATTATAATGACAACACATGTTCGATATATCAAGAAGACCCTAAAACGAAAAATAATGTTTTGGGGGATTATATATGTTCTATAATTGCTCATCCATTCATTTTAACATTACTCTTAAGTCATTTAATTTTAATAATTTTTCCTTTTCCAATATTTGTTTTATGAGGGTAAGTAATTTTTACCAAAGTTATTTATTATTAATGAATAAAAATAAAATTTACCTTGTCAAATAATTTAAACAAAATTTTTACAAATATTAAATCCATCTTTTCATATAAAATTTATATATAAGAAAAATTAACTTTAGCATTATCGCATATTACACATAAATAACCCATTTTTGGAAAAAAGTATATATTTATTCATAAATATTATTTGTAGAAATAATAACAAATTTATTTGACAATAATTATAGGAATTGGATTATAATAAATAATATAAAATTTATGTGGCATTAAAATCAATCCATAAACTAATTTTACAAAAAAAATATTTAATTAAAATATAAAAAAATAGTTTTTATTGGAAAATATTGTGTAAGTTGTTTGACATAGATTTTCTAAATTTAAATTTATGTTTTGAAAATATATAATTTTACTCTTTAAATACATATTCGATCAATTGATGTTTTAATAAACTTATTTTTGTTTTTTATATAATGATAATGTCATAAAATATATACTTTTGGTATAAACTATATTTTTCATTATTCACTTAATATCAAATATTTTTGAAAAATATCCTAATTTTATCTTGAGATAATATTCAAATGATTAATCCATAAATTATGTTTTATCTTTACTATTTAAAATTATAAAATTAGTAAATTTTCATTTAAATTATAATAAAAAATATAAAAAAAACATTGCCTCTAAAAAATAATCTTTTTAAACTTCATGTTTCTATATTATTATATTATATAGATTTATAAATAATTAAATTTTGATATATTATTTTATAAATATAGATATTACCTATAATAAATTTTAATTGGGATCAAATTAATCTAAAATAAAATTCCTTTAATATAATGTTATTTGAAAGATATCCTTTTTGAAATCAATGAAAAATAATCGTATAAAATTATTTTAATTAATGATATATTTTTATTTATTGATTATTATATTCTTTATTTAATTTAAATATGTCATTTTTAATTTTATTCGGGTGTTCCAATAGTACGATGTTGAGGGTGATACAATCTACTGATCATCGTATCAATTTTAGGGGTCCAAAATCCCAGGTGGGCACATTCCCCCTCCCTAAATAAATTATATTGTCAAAATTTTAATTGTTACTCATTAATGAATGATTTTAGGGTATTCTTAACATATATATCTTTTGGGATATAACTCAAAATATGATATCCACCTTACATTCTTTGGCTATATTATGTTACTTATATTTCCTTTTATATGAATATACCATGAAAATATATTCTCTAAAATATACCTTTCCCAAAACCTTCTTAATATCCAAGACATTGAACTACATTAAAAATATATATTATTTTAGAAGTTATCACAATATTTAATCCTCAAATAATATTAATCGTTAGGTTATAAAATCTCACACAATCCAATATATACCACAATCCCAAAATGAGATGAACTTCACCAAATGTATCACATATCAATTTTTCATTAAATTAATAATCCACTACAAGGTTATCAATACTATATAGTTCACTTTTCTCAAAATAATTCCACCATTTCGTTTATAAAAAAATCAGAATATATTAAATTTAAGTGTTATCCCATACTTTAATAGTTTGTTCTTCAATAGTTACCCCTAAAAATACCACATTATCATAAAATCACATTTCAAGTTATGGATACCAAATAATATATGTTTCCAAACCATTAAATCATAAATAATAAAGAAAAATCCATAAATTGTTCCCATAATCGTTATAACATTTATAATATTACAGGTATAATTGATTAATTTCACTCAATAATTAATATATCTAAGAGTATCAAGTTTTAATTTCTATCATGATATTAACCTCAGTACCATAGGCAAGACTACAAAACACACATTTTACATCATAATAAGAATATACTATGTTTCTAAACTATTTATATATTCTATATTATTCAGATATAAAATGTAGTGGATTTTAAAGACATACTATTTTTAGCTTTATTTCTATAATCCTGTTTCAACCAAATACTAAAACGAAAATGGTCACCCATGAAATTAGAGTAAATGATCTTATGAATATAAAGACAATATCATAATATTCATTATCCAATTAATCCTTCATATAATCCTTTTATACATTCAATTCAATCTAATTTTATTTATGTTTGGTTATCTTGTACTTCTTATCCTAATCCCAAAAAGAGTTATCCAACAATTAACATGAATTTTCATATAAAAATATTAACCATAACAAAATTAAAACCTATAAACTAAATGTTCAACCTAATTATTATTAGGAATATATAAATATAAATCTATTTTATCCATAGTTTTTTCCAATTACGTTTTATGACCTAAATATTTACAAATCCTTCATTATGGTTTGTAAAGAGAATGTGAATTAACCAAATCATATCCCCTTAAATGTTTTGCAATTTTTATGTATTTTTCCCACCCATCAAACACTAGAGTATAGATTGATTTGATACTCAACCATCCTATATTAGGGTTATTAACCATAGGTTAATCTATACCATAAGGGGATCCATATTCTAGTATCTATATAAGGGTGTAATTTCTAGTATAACCACATAATATATATTTTAACAAAATATCATGATGTTATCTAATACATAAAATATTCACTATGACTTATCTCTATGGTTTTCACTGAATTTATATTATATTAATAAATAAAATATTTAATATTTCATAAAATAAAATAATATTTATATGTACTTTTAAAATTATCATCAACCTTAACTTATCATGCCTACAATTAACCTCAACTAATATATTAATCGCTAAATATTTCTATAGACTACTCTAATACCAATTATAACACCCCATGGTTTTGATTTTCTCAATTACATGACTTAACGAAAATATTTCATTAAAATATATTCCCATGATATTATTGATTTATAGTTTTAGATAATAATTAAAAATCATTAACTAAAAATACATGTCTTTTTAATATAAAAAAATATTTTTTCACAAGATAATCAACTGATTAATCAATATTAAGTTATCAAAATCACCCATTAATTATTCACATAAGATAATATTATATACATTTCATACTTTTATTATCTTTATAATATAGGGAAATAAAAACATAAGAAAGGGGTGGGTTCGATTCTCACTAAGGGTGAACATAAATTATAACAATCAAAGATCCTAAGTGAGAGTAAGATGAGAATATGTGTATAATCAGGATACATAATAAAATTATACCCAACAAAACATAGAACATAAATCAAAGAAAAAGGTATGGAATACATAAGAATAATTAATTAAATTATCACAAGTCATAGGAATAAGGTGTACTTAGAGAATTATTGCATAACCATAGGCATAGGGAAATAATCACATTATGATTTAGACACTTTCACTCATGCCTATGAGACAACATAATTGTTCCCATGTATATATCACCATTAAGAGTCACACAGTTGTACCCATGCTTGGAAACAAAAAATTGTTTCCTATTTATACATATCTCATGAGATATAAACTGTTACCCAGTGAATTAAAGGTCAGTAAAGGACCCCACCCATCATCATCCATACATATGAGTTCCACTAAAATTAATAATCATCATATAATAAAGAACCCATGGAAAAAATGGGTATCATATCCCTGTTAAATGGAATCATATAAGCATAAAAATCATAATTCAATTATTAAACATGATGTACCCATGAAATATAAATGGGTATATATTGAAAATAAGAAACTCTAATGATAAATACACATAAAATAAGATAACATACGGTATTTACACTATATAGATAAAGGGTATACAATTTAGTCCATAATTTCCCCAATCAAATAATTAATGGAATCTTTGTGAAAACCCTTTAATCAATTAAATCACTAATAGAAATTTGATTTATACCAATGGTTTTATACCAAGGATTTAAAAAACATCGGTTTAGGTATGGTATATAGTACTTATACAAATGGATTGACCAAACTGATTGTATATTTATTTTTTGTATCCACCAAAACCAATTTTTTTATCAAACTGTTGCTATAGGTATGGTATATAGACACCTATACTAATGGTTTGACCAAACTATTGGTACATGTATTTTCTTCTAGACCCTTATACCAACAGTTTCGTCAAATGGTTGGTATAGGTGTTCCCTATGACTAGCTATACCAACAGTTTTCCCAAACCATTTGTATAGGTGGTTCCAGTGTTTATGTATAATAATAATGTAATAAAACATACTTCAATGTAAATATTATTTAAAAATACAGAAATAAATAAATCGATAAATAAATATTATATTATATTTTAACATAAAAAATGTTTTATCATGGTGGTATTGTCATATGAATATAAGAGGGGGGTTATGGGATCAATACCAAGAGTCAGAATTTTTTTTAATAGAATACCTATACCAATGCTTTAAAAAAACTATTCATATAGGCATTTACATTCAAATTACATATATCAATAATTTGATAGCCATTGTTATAGATATTTTATAGAAATGGTTTGAGGTTCTATAATAATGGTATTAAACTATTGGTATCACCTTGTTATCAGTAGTGAATGGAAAAATGGTATTAAAAAATAAAGGAATTAGAAAAAAAATTGGTTTATAAACCTTTAATGATTTCAAGAAAAAGGTTGTGAAAGGTCATTTATATGATTGAAAGGAAAATTTTATTATTAATATGGAGAAATAAGGTGGATGGTATTATTTTATGAATATCCTTGATACAAGAATAATATTTAATAGCGAATAATAACTTATATAGATAACATTTTTTGGATTTTTATAAAATGAATTTGAAAATAAGAAATATCCTTGATTTTATGAAATAATATTAAAAGAATTATTTTATAAAACTAAGAAAAAAATAATTTCTTTATGAAATCATTAAAACTAGAGATAATGTTTTATCTTAAATGGTGTGGGAAGTTTACATAGTTGACTATACAGAAGATGTTAACTGGTGATTCTCTTACCATATTCATGAAAACAACCGAGAAACAAATCGTCAAAAATTTATTTAAAACATTTGAATAAGGTAGAGTATTAGAGAATAACCTTATTAAATTATTTAGTAATAGATAATGATATTCCAAAAATCATCTAATGAATATATACTTGGGAAAAAGGGGGGTCCCTAACCAAAAATAATTGATAGGGTTAGTTTCATTATAGAGGGTAAATAATACCCCAAGTGGGGAAATTAAATAGATAGAATAAAATTAAGAGAAAAATAATTCCAAATTAAGAATAAAATTATAATGTTTTTAGAAATAAAAGTATACAAATTTCATTATATGGATTATCATTCAAAATAAATCTCTATTTGAAATTAATATTATCGACAAAACCCTCAAGGTATTGTTACTATAAGAATAAAATGATATTGAGAGGAAGATAATGAATTAAACATTAAATATCATGAAATGTAAGATTCTTCATTAATGAAATAAATTAGGTAGTGAATACACTATATGAAATAAATAATTTTGAGAAATATTGAACATGCCTCATTGAAATATATTTGAGACAAAGAACTCCTTAATACTATAGAAATATTAAAGTCAAAACAAATACAAGGATATGATTTAAAATGAATGTTGAAATAAAATAAAAAGTGATAGGATCATGATACAAAATTTTAATTTTTTTTAGATACACCATTATAATTAAATCATAGTGTATAAAAATAATCTTTTCTGATGGGATGAAAATTTCAGATAAGAAACCCTTGCCTTATTTCTTCACTTAGTTGAATGAACTCTTATATCTTGTATAAAATATATATATACTAACAACATATTTTAGAACATTTTTCTTATAAATAAACAATTTTAATCTTCATTTATAATGATTATATATGTATATGTATATTATTTATTTTTCATCTATTTTCAATAGCTGGTGTGAGTAATCATGATCATTTTGAACTGGTTTTGTAATAATGATGTTTTTAGTTATTAATCTCCAACAATTAATCATTACAATATTATAAAGGTTCTAGAATTTATTTTTCCTAGTTATTTATATTTTTATAATTTCATTGAATTGTATTTTTGGTAACGATCCTTAAAGAAAAAATTAATGATTAACATATTTTGATGATTTTTAATGAACAAGTATCAGTATATTAATTAATTAGTTTAATATTTATTTTTTCATTTTTTAATAAAAATAAAATAATTATTACTTATTTATATAATATATTATCAATAATTAAGTTACCAAAGTCATTAAAGATATTATTTTATAGTATTTTTCATGTTGCTAGTTAGACCGAACCAAACAGGGACATATCATAATTATTTAATGATTATGATGATGAAAGTGGTATATTTTGGAATAATTGAATTTTTAAAAATAATAATGATATTATTGGGATAAATTTACGGTTTCAAAATGTATATTATGATTTTTTTGTATATAAAAAAATCTATATGAGAAATAAGATATGTTATTTCGTGGAGGTTGTAGTTTTCTCAACACAACATTAATGCTTTCATTTTCAATGAATGAGTGTGGAAGAAGATGGATAATTATTTTCATATTAATAATCATAAATATATTATAGAGGAAACATGTATGATTCAATTTAATATTTATAACCAGTTAATATAGGTCATGGTAAAAATAGAATTCATTGATTGGTGGAGGTGTTATAGCACACAATGCATGAATGACAGTTTACTTTATCTTAACTTAAAATGGGAAAGGTGGATAATAGATATTCCATTAGAATAAAAAATTATTATAAAAATAGAAATAATTTAATTATATATTAATTATAAAATTATATTATGGTAAAATAAGAAATAAAATAAAAGAACACAGGAAACATTACTCACGTTGGGGACTTAGGTTTCTCCATAGAAGGCTCTTCGAAAGTGTGGTATAAGGATCATTTATTATGAATTTAGGATTAGGTTAAAAAAATATAATTTTATTTGATTGGGAAATGGAAATGTTTCAATAGTAAATATCATTATTAGGGTGGTCTTTATGGGGTGGAAAGTTGTCCCTTTTATAAATAGAAAGAATGTCATTTTTGTAAATATATCTACTTAGTATAAAGACATCACATTTTTTACATGCTAAAAAGACTCCAAAATGGAAAATAATGGAGTTTCAGTTGAGATAACTTCTTTAATATCTCAATAATTCTTTGAATTCATGTTTTTATGTCCTTTATTCTTATATTTTTAATTTTTAAAGTTTATTTTTTACCGTTATAAATATTTTTTACGTCTGTAATTCCTTTTGAAGAATTAAAATAAAATTGAAATTTCTAAATGATTTTGAACTACTAATTAATAATATTAAATCAATTTTATAAATTAAAATTTATATGTTTATGAATAATTAATTTTCTCTTTGGTGTATATAATACATAATATCCCCTTTTAAAAAAAGCGTATTTTTAAGCTCAAAATTTATGTGTGTGATAAAATTATCTATGAATTTTATTTGCATGAAATAAATTGGTTTATTAAAAAAATTGGATTTGAAACCAATATAAAAATTATTTTTACCAATTTTATATTTATTTAAAATAAAATATGAAAAAAAATTAAAAAATTATTACATATGATGTGAAACATTTTTTTAATTAATATATTTTATTTTGAAAATAAATAGTTTTACTGTTAAAATAAAAATTTTATCAATTAAAATGTTTTATAAACTTATTGGTTTTTCTTATATATAGATAATGTCAAAATAAATTCATAAAAACTATATTTTTTAATATTAAACTAACATCAAAAAAATTCAACAAAAATATCAAAATTTCATATTAAGATGATATATATACGATGAATTAAAAAATTAAGTTATTTCAAAAATTTAAAATTTTAAAATTAATAAATTGTCATTAAATTAGAAATAAAAATATAAATAAAACCTTTTTGTAGATATAAAATAACCCTTTTAAACTAAGATTTCCTTTAATAATAAGTTATATAAATTCCTAAATAATTTAATGTTGAAATATTAGTTTATTAATATAAATACAACATATAATAAACATATAATTTTCATCAAATATAGGTAAAATACAATTCCGTTTTTAAAAAATGGTTTTAGAATGAAATCCATTATGAAATCAATAAAAATAATTATATGTAATTATTTTTGTTGATTAATATCTTTTTATTTATTAATAATTATATTTTTCATGTACTTTTAATATGTCTCATTTCATTTGAGTTGTTTGGTTCATTGGTTTGGTGTTTCATGTGACACAAGATATCAAATATAGTTTCGATTTTAATGATACAAAATCTTAGGTTATTACAATTGCTATAATATTTCTCACATATTTCATAATCATGATATTTTTGTTATCACACTAGTAGTGGAACCAATGTCATGTAAAAGTTTCATTATACTCAATTTTTCACAACCTTTAAACTAGACACAATGTTGGCATAGTTACCCCATATCCCATTATATAAATCCATTAGAAATTGACATGATTATTCTATATTAGCCTCTTACATGATGTGGTTTTCGCAATCCATAATTTGTTATTCGTGTTGATCATGATCTTCATAATAATAAATGTTTTAATTTTCTATCTTATTGAAGTTCCCAGATCAGTGTGAATCACTGAGAGGGGGAGGGGGTGAATCAGTGATCCCTTAAAACTTTTTACTAATTGATTCCTTATCAATTAAACCTCTACGGCTAGTTAAAGCCTCGATCTACTCTTCTTGTATCTCTCAGCCTTTCCTCGAGTGATGCAGTAAAAGTAAAGGCACAGGACACGAGGATTTACAAGGTTCGGCACCAAAGGCCTACGTCCTTACCATGTTGGTTATACACCCCAACATGGTTTCTTCCATTATAACTTGTTAGAATTACAATGGTCGATACAGAGTCCCAATGTATCTCTCCTGAGTCCCACAGGAGGGTCTCTATACTGCGTCCCACAGTGTTACCAGAGTCCCACTGGCCTGCTCCAGAATCCCACTGAAGACTTCTTCCACCCTGAGTCTCACATGGGGCTTCTCCTGGCTCCTCGAGTCACACGAGTAGCTCTTCATCTCTTTATGTTCTTCAAGTATCCTCAGCAGTCTGGGATAAAGATTGCTGGCCTTGCTCTGTACCTCTGATCACTTGTATTGATCAGGTCTTCTCGTCTTGCTCAGGATTTATCTCCTTCTTCTAAGGATGACCTGGCCTCTCTCCAACTACTGAATACTCAGACAACTGATATCTTTAACTTCAGTCTGGTCCAGTCTCACTTCAAAACAACTTCATGCACTTAATGCATGGCAACTATGAATCCTCATGCACTGACTGCATGGTCTTCTCAATTTCTTCAAGATCATCTGGTCTTGGTCAACTCAAATTCACACTCACTGATTTGAACTTTGATTACGTGCACATGTGCATGCATGCATGCATGCACTTCCCCTTTCCTCTTCTTGGTGCAGTAGACCCACAAAGGGTGTAAAACATTAAGCACACACCAATTTCTCAAACTTCACACACTTTATTCAATTTGTCTACACACTTAGATTGTGTGTTCTACAATAGTGTGAGAGTCCTCTTCTTTTTCTTCTTAGTGTGTACAATTTAGTTTGCACACACACTAAGGTTTGGCCTTGTTGTCTTTTTTCACACACTTGTTTCACTTTTTCACACACATGAGTTGTCCTCCTCCTCTTCTTGTTGCACACACACACTTTAGTGTTCTTTTAGTTTGTTCTTCAAAGTGTGCACACACAAGGCTACGACCTTCCTCCTTTGCACACCCACTGCCCGTAGGGTGTTCTCCCACTTTTCACACACACGGTCACAACCCTCGGCCTCTTCAAATGCACACACTTAAAGTGTGTTCTTCTTTATTCAAATGCACAACCAAGGCTATGGCTTATTCAATTCATACACATACACAAAGTTTGGTCTTCCACATCACTTGGCACACACCACTTGGTGTTGTTCTTTGTGCACACACATGGCCTCGGGTCTTCCTCCTCTTTCTCATACCCGAATACCAACACCTCCACTTCCACGTAGGGTCACAAGCAATGATCGTCTCCACTTCCTCACCGCGCAAGGTTCCACTGGCCGTGGGTCGCGCAAGTCACACGGGGCATGGCGCGCAAGGTGCTACCGCGCAAGGGGGCGCGATGCACATAGGGGGCGCGCAAGGTCACGTTGCCCAACCTCTTCTTCTTGTCGCGCAAAGGTTTAGCACACAAGGGACTCCTCCAACCTCTTTCGTGCAGGTATGCACAAAAAGAAACACAGCCGCGCAAGTGGGTTGCGCGGGGATTCAGCTTCGCGAGGCACAATGTGCTCCGCGGGACTTCGGGTTTTCAATAAAACTTCAGCAAGCAACTCTGAGTGCTCGGGCTATCTTTTTATAGGCGAGGAGAGCCTCGATTCATCCACGGAAATAAAACATGAACTCCCGAAAGTTTCTAGATTTCAAGATTTCATTCAAATATAGTTTTCAATTCTCTGTTCAACACGGGTTCATTTATTTTTCGCTCCTTCTCATGCATGCGTCACGGAACGTGTGCATGGCCTCTGTTTAGGCCCATTCATGCAAAGCATGATCTCCACGTGGCCTTGGCATTTTATTTTGCCTCGGCCAAACTCCAAATCTCCCAAACATCATGTGCATGAATATTTTATTGCATGGTTGTGTTCATACGGCTCAGATGAACTGCATGGATGATTCGGCTCGATTTATGGTGGTCAGGATCTCAAAAACCGTCCTCGGGGAGACGCCTGGTTCGAAGGTGGCTGCAGGTGTCTTCGGCTTGAGCTCTAGGTAGGAGATGACTCTCCGGCCATTGGATCGGGCGATTGAAAGACATCAGACGGCCAGGATAAGATCTCGAGCGGCGAGATGCGATGAGCGGCGGAGATCGAGCAAGCGATGAGACGGACGGCTCAGATCTGATCCGCGGCGAAATTTTTTTGTCCCACATTGAATCGCCTCGTGGAATTTCCGCGGTTTAACATACATCCGGTCCCCCCTTCCCCGCAATTGAATCTTCTCCCTCCATGGTGCCACCCCGCACCGTGTTCTCTGCGGGCGCGCTCTTGCACCCACTCACGCCTCCTGTGGGCGCGCTCCTAGCGCCCACCATGCACTCAGGGCGTGCTTCATGTGCCCCTTCCGCATGGGCGTGACACCCCTGCGTAGCCCTGCCGCCATGTGCTTGCACCATGGGTTCCCCCATCGGCGTGGCGCCTAGTGCCCACATGAGCCGTGGGGTTGAACTCATGGGCTGGCCTTGGCTGGCCTAATTTTTGGCAAAGGGATAGAATGTTACTTTGTCAAAAAAAAAAAACAAAGTACCCCCATATGAAAAATGCCAATTCTAAATGCCAAGCCAACTTCCTCTAATCCATTCTTCTTCTACATTTTTCTTCTTCTTCTTAAGAATTCCTCCATTCATCCTCAACATTTATTTATCACTTAGGAATGGAAATTCATGAAGGTTCTTCATCAACTGAGCTCCAGAATCACAGAAAATCTCCAATGAGCTTCATTGATCTAATCAGAGATCAATTGGATCTTCTTCACATTCACATGCACTAAGTGTTAGTGCATAGATTTCATTAATCCACTTCATCCACTTAGAAGTTGTGGATGGATCCCATTCACTTCCTCATGCATTGTCTTAACAATGCATGGCCTTCTAGAGCTTGTTGTGACATTGTATCCAGTTGATACATGTTCTTGGAACTTAAAGATCAGTTCAACAATCGTCTGATTTAATGATGATGCTCCATCATCATCCATTCCTCAAGTGGTGTAACATAGTATCATCTTGATACAAGTATTGAAACATTAAGATCAGTTCTACAATCGTCTGATATCCATAGAGAATGTTTCAACCACAACATCCTATGTCACTTAGTGAATCTCCTAAGTGACATGCATCTTAGTACCATGGCCATTCTCCATTCATCACCAACACCATCATAGCCTTTGTCATTCGCATATTGACTCTCCTTGACATCCATTCATTCTTTGACATCTTTTGATCAACAACATACCTTATTGACAACAAATGCAACACAGTGCACTTCAATCTCCCCCTTTGTATTTGTTGTCAATACCACTAGAGCACATATTGTCAGTCCAATCAGTAGAACACATATGAATGGGTCAATATGTGTGCCACACATTTCTGGGGCAATATGTCAGCTTTTCTCCCCCTTATTGGAAACCAAATGCAAAGGTGTGGTGTGGTTCCTTTTCAAAATATCACTTCCTCCCTTTGAAAAATATTTTCTTGAAAAACACTGAGAGATGGATGATGTCACATGTTCTCTTTAGCAAAGAACCTTTAGTAAATCAACTCTAAGTCTACTTGGGCTAACCCAGTGTAGAAAATAAGAGTGATGTAACCAAGGAACTCAATGTTGTCCAACATTCACTATACATGTGAGATCATGCTCCAAGGGGTTGAAATTTTTCAGATATAACAATAAATTGCTAAATCCTGCACATACTTCACAAGACTCATTAGAAAGTTCAGTGTAAAGATAATGCTCCCCCTTTCAACCATTTTCCTCCAATCAATACTCCCCCTTAATTGTCATGATAAATACAATTAAGAAATAAGATATGAAAGTATGATTGGAATACCTTCATCTTTTCATAAGATGATATTAAATCTTAGAGTACCATCTTCTCCAGATTGGCTCCCCCTCAAGGGGTGCGCTCCATTCTTTCCAAACCATCCTCCAGTTGAGAATGATCATCATCTTCAATTCCCTACAATGTCAGCACATGTAAATACAAGTGATTAGGGAATAAGATGGAACCTCCTTGGTTCATCAATGTGAACAACAAGGTTGAGAAGATTCTCTCAACCGAGATGTCCCATTTTCACCATTCTTCACACTTGCACATTTGATCTTCAATGATGTTTGTGCTGGTGTGGATCTCAACACCTCTTTAACTTCTTTGTGTGTGACTCCTGTATTTCTAGGTGCCTTCTGAGCACTAGAGTCTCCTGGTGCAATCTTCATTCTTTTGAAGAATCCCTTCTAAGATGGAATGAATATCATTCATTTATCACTAGTATGTCCAGCTTGATTGCACCTCACACACTGAACTTGATCTTCATGTGAAATCTTTTTCTTTACTTTTGCCTTAGAAATTGCCAGAACATTATCTTCAGCTCTTTGCAGATCTTTGGAAAGTTGCAACTGATTTGGCCATATGACTAGAAAGTTACTTGGAAGTGTGGCCTCAGTTCTGGAAATTCCACATGGTTCCTTCGATTCTTTCAAGCTACCTTTCTTAGGAAACTTGTTTTCAATCAATCCCTTCCGCTTCTGCTGGATTGATTGTCTGTTTGAGTCCAGTCTGCCTCTATTGAATTTCGTGGCTTCTTTACAAAGATCCATGATATTTCCTTTCTTTCCACAATAGAAGCGTTTCTTCTTGGTGGTCCTTCTGGATGCATCACCCTTCTTGGATTTAGACTCCAAGGTCTTCTCTTCCTTTTTCATAATCTTCTTGGGAGCATATTCAGCTTTCTTCTGCTTGCTTCCCAAGGATTCTTTCTGATCTAGGTTCTGTGATCTTTTCTTATTTTGAGCTCTGGATACAGTTAGAGATTGACATGTATCTTTTTTACCACTTTTGCAATCATCCCAGATGTTGTCAAGTAATCCAAATCTATTTTCAGTAAACAGATGTCTCTGGACCTGTGGATGCTTCTTCTTTTCCTCTGGCTTGCTCCCCCTTGGCATGGGCTTCCTTTGTGCTTTGACATTCAGTGGATTGTACCAACAATCCTTTGCACAGTGCCCATACTTATTACAACACCAACACTGACCCACAAATCTTGACCTCTTCAGTCCTTTTGTTTGTTGAGTACTTTTCTTGACTTGCTGTGTTGTTTCAGGAGAGCTCTCTTTCGTCATTTACTTCATCCATACTAGTTCAGAGTTATTCTTCCATCCTTCACATTTTGTGGAAACACATTTAGAAGCATGAGTACAAGATGGGATGGATGGTACCTTCTTTTTAGAATATTTTGCCATTTCATTAGAGGATGTCTTTCTTTTAGAATCATCCTTCTCAAAGCATACTTGAGTAGCAACATTTCTCCTTTCAGCTGACTGGGAGGCTTTGGCTTTGGGTGATTGCTGATTTTCCAATATCACCTCTAGTTCTAAGCATTTCATATTGAGGGAGTTCTTCTCATCCTCAATAGTTCTTAGCCTTCCTTCCCATTTCTCTTCCAGCTGCTTTATCTGGTCTTCATGCACCTTTTTTATTTCAAGCAATGAATTGTCCAGCTCCTTCACCATGTTTACTTTGTCTTTATGTTGAGCATCTCTGACATTCATTGAAACTTTGTGGCTCTTTTCCAGTGCATGTAAAACATCTTTGACCACAGTTTTGAAGAATTCTTTCTCAGAAAGTCTTCTTTTCAATTCTTCAGTAGTGTCTTCATATCTTTCATTGCAAAGCGATATTGTTTCATCTTTAGCCTTCACCAGATTTCTGAGAGTGTTGGTTATGCCAACCCTTTTTGCCAATTGAAATTCCAGAGAATTGGCTTCATCTTCTAGCTGTAATTTTTTTCTTAAAGATCAAGGATGCCTGTAGCTATACACATTGTCACTTCCTTGGGGACTGTCTTCTGAAGATATTTGATTTCATTTAGAAGATCATTGTTTCTTCCATCTTCATCACAGCTAGAGCAGGCTTCATCAGAAGAATGATAAAAGGAATTGTCATCTGATGTGACTTTCACATTTCATTCCATAGAAGGAGTTTCTATGATTGAAACAACCTTCTTCCTCATCTTCATTGCCTGTTTCTTCATTCTGTTTTTCAGAGTCTTGGCAGATATCTCCATTTGAGGTTGTTCGCTCATTTCCTCAAATCTGCACTTCATAAAGACTCCCTTGGATCTTTTAGAGGTAACCTCCCCTCTGATACCAATTGAAGTGCCCAGATCAGTGTGAATCACTAGGAGGGGGAGGGGGTGAATCAGTGATCCCTTAAAACTTTTTACTAATTGATTCCTTATCAATTAAACCTCTATGGCTGGTTAAAGCCTCGATCCACTCTTCTTGTATCTCTCAGCCTTTCCTTGAGTGATGTAGTAAATGTAAAGGCACGGGACACAAGGATTTACATGGTTCGGCACCAAAGGCCTACGTCCTTGCCATGTTGGTTATACACCCCAACATGGTTTATTCCATTATAACTTGTTAGAATTACAATGGTCGATATAGAGTCTCACTGTATCTCTCTTGAGTCCCACAAGAGGGTCTTTATACTGCGTCCCACGGTGTTACCAGAGTCCCACTGGCCTGCTCCAGAATCCCACTAAAGACTTCTTCCACCCTGATTCTCACAGGGGGATTCTCTTGGCTCCTCGAGTCACACGTGCAGCTCTTCTTCTCTTTAAGTTATTCAAGTATCCCCAGCAGTCTGGGATAAAGACTGCTGGCCTTGCTCTGTACCTCTGATCACTTGTGTTGATCAGGTCTTCTCGTCTTGCTCAGGATTTATCTCCTTCTTCTAAGGATGACCTGGCCTCTCTCCAACTACTGAATACTCAGACAACTGATATCTTTAACTTCAGTCTGGTCCAGTATCACTTCAAAACAACTTCATGCACTGAATGCATGGAAACTCTGAATCCCCATGCACTGACTGCATGGTCTTCTCAATTTCTTCAAGATCCTCTGGTCTTCGTCAACTCAAATGCACACTCACTGATTTGAACTTTGATTACATGCACATGTGCATGCATGCATGCATGCACTTCCCCTTTCCTCTTCTTGGTGCATTTGACCCACAAAGGGTGTAACCCTTTAAGCACACACCAATTTCTCAAACTTCACACACTTTATTCAATTTGTCTACACACTTAGATTGTGTGTTCTACAATAGTGTGAGAGTCCTCTTCTCTTTCTTCTTAGTGTGTACAATTTAGTTTGCACACACACTAAGGTTCGACCTTTTTGTCTTTTTTCACACAATTGTTTCACTTTTTCACACACATGAGTTGGCCTCCTCCTCTTCTTGTTGCACACACACACTTTAGTGTTCTTTTAGTTTGTTCTTCAAAGTGTGCACACACAAGGCTACGGCCTTCCTCCTTTGCACACCCACTGCCCGTAGGGTGTTCTCCCACATTGCACACACACGATCACAACCCTCGGCCTCTTCAAATGCACACACATAAAGTGTGTTCTTCTTTGTTCAAATGCACAACCAAGGCTATGGATTATTCAATTCTTACACATACACAAAGTGTGGTCATCCACTTCACTTGGCACACACCACTTGGTGTTGTTCTTTGTGCACACACATGGCCTCGGGTCTTCCTCCTCTTGCTCATACCCGAATACTAACACCTCCACTTCCACGTAGGGTCACAAGCAAGGATCTTCTCCACTGCCTCACCGCGCAAGGTGCCACTGGCCATGGGTCGCGCAAGCCACACGAGGCATGGCGCGCAAGGTTCTACCGCACAAGGGGTCGCGATGCACAGAGGGGGCGTGCAAGGTCACGCTGCCCAACCTCTTCTTCTTGTCGCGCAAAGGTTTAGCACACAAGGGACTCCTCCAACCTCTATCGTGCAGGTATGCACAAAAGGAACACAGCCGCACAAGTGGGTTGCGCGGGGCATCAGCTTCGCGAGGCACAAAGTGCTCCATGGGACTTCGGGTTTTCAATAAAACTTCAGCAAGCAACTCTGAGTGCTCGGGCTCTCTTTTTATAGGCGAGGAGAGCCTCGGTTCATCCACTGAGATAAAACATGAACTCCTGAAAGTTTCGGGATTTCAATATTTCCTTCAAATCTTGTTTTCAATTCTCTGTTCAACGCGGGGTCATTTATTTTTCGCTCCTTCTCATGAATGCGTCGTGGAACGTGTGCATAGCCTCGGTTTGGGCCCATGCATGCAAAGCTTGATCTTCACGTGGCCTCAGCATTTTATTTTGCCTCGGCCAAACTCCAAATCTCCCAAACATCATGTGCATGCATATTTTATTACATGGTTGTGTTCATACGGCACAGACGAACTCCATGGATGCTTCGGCTCGATTTATGGTGGCCGGGATCTCAAAAACCGTCCTCGGGGAGATGCCTGGTTCGAAGGTGGCTGCAGGTGTCTTCGGCTTGAGCTCAAGGTAGGAGATGACTCACCGGCCATTGAATCAGGCGATTGAAAGAAATCAGACGGTCGAGATAAGATCTCGAGCGGCGAGATGCGATGAGCGGAGGAGATCGAGCGCGCGATGAGACGGACGGCTCAGATATGATCCGCGGAGAAATTTTTTCGTCCCACATCGAATCGCCTCGCGGAATTTCCGCGGTTTAACATACATCTGCTCCCCCCTTCACCGCAATTGAATCTTCTCCCTCCACGGTGCCGCCTCGCACCGTGTTCTATGCGGGCGCGCTCTTGCGCCCACTCACGCCTCCTGCGGGCGCGCTCCTAGCGCCCACCATGCACTCCGGGCGAGCTTCATGTGCCCCTGCCACGCGGGCGTGACACCCCTGCGTAGCCCTGCCGCCCTGTGCTTGCACCATGGGTTCCCCCATGGGCGTGGCGCCTAGTGCCCACATGATCCGTGGGGTTGAACTCGTGGGCTGGCCTTGGCTGGCCTAATGTTTGGCAAAGGGACAGAATGTTACTTTGTCAAAAAAAACAAAGTACTCCATATGAAAAATTCCAATTCTAAATGCCATGCCATCTTCCTCTAAGCCATTCTTCTTCTAAATTTTTCTTCTTCTTCTTAATAATTCCTCCATTCATCCTCAAAATTTATTTATCACTTAGGAATGGAAATTCTTGAAGGTTCTTCATCAACTGAGCTCCTGAATCACAGAAAATCTCCAATGATCTTCATTGATCTAATTAGAGATCAATTGGATCTTCTTCACATTCACATGCACTAAGTGTTAGTGCGTGGACTTCATTAATCCACTTCATCCACTTAGAAGTTGTGGATGGATCCCATTCACTTCCTCATGCATTGTCTTAACAATGCATGGCCTTCTAGAGCTTGTTGTGACATTGTATCCAGTTGATACAAGTTCTTGGAACTTAAAGATCAGTTCAACAATCGTCTGATGTAATGATGATGCTCCATCATCATCCATTCTTCAAGTGGTGTAACTTAGTATCATCTTAATACAAGTATTGAAAAATTAAGATCAGTTCTACAATCGTCTGATATCCATAGAGAATATTTCAACCACAACATCCTATGTCACTTAGTGAATCTCCTAAGTGACATGCATCTTAGTACAATGGCCATTATCCATTCATCACCAACACCATCATAGCCTTTGTCATTCACATATTGACTCTCCTTGACATCCATTCATTCTTTGACATCTTCTGATCAACAACATACCTTATTGACAACAAATGAAACATAGTGCACTTCACTTATTATAAACATAAAATAGTTTTTATTCTCATAAAAACGCAGTGTATTTATTTATATGGTTTTATTTTTCAGGCACTAGGTTATATAAATAATTTTTAATAAAAAAGTTTTCCTCAATGTAAATAATTTTTTTGTCTATGATAATTTTCTTAGATTAATATTAATTTATTATAGGGAACAAGTTATATAATTTTTTTATAGTTTAATTAATAATGGATAAGTATAATTTACACTTACATGTGAATGATATCATAAGAATATCATTCACAAACATAATATTCAATATTATAAGAGTTTTAATTATACTAATTTAATCTTACAAAACTAATAGATTTTATATTTATAATTATAAAAATGTAATTTTTTTTTATTAATTCCAGTATAACTTTTTTAATTCACTGCTTATTTTCACATGAGGGTCACATATAAATATTGGTTTTTATACATGATTATAAACACTATTTTACTCTATAAAAGTTTATTATATTGTTAGTTTAATCATATATGAGACTAAATTTAATGGTTAAAGTTAGGTTTTTTTATTAATGTTAGCTTCTCTGAGAAAATTTTCTACTAAAAAATATTTTACTTTTTTAAATAAATAATTTCATTTCATATTATAGTTATGGTTTATTTGATCCTTGACTGAGTACTCTGATATAATTTTTTAGAGAAGGTATAATAATTATTTTAATTTTTAGATATAAGTAGACATTGGACAATAAGTGATTATAAATCACAATATAGATAAAAATAAAATGTTTAGGGAATAGTTGGACACATTTTCCTAAAAATATTGATGCATTTCAACTTAATCCCATTCCACCAAGTAATTTCATTAATCAACCTATATACAAAAATTATTGTAATAATCAATTTGTAGGGAAATATCTATATAAAATAACAAACTTGTATACATAGGTGGGGATTTTTGGTACTCAATACTAGTTTGTGAACCTATTTCCTCATTTTAAATCATAACATACAAATGGAATCCTAACTATGGGATGATTAAATCAATAAAATATGTATCAACCAAGAAAGAAAGTTCTCTAGGATACAACTAGACCTAATATTAAAATATTGATTTGTGTTTGTATTATTTAAATCATTTATTAATGTAAAAATGAACAAAACGGGTACAAAAACCCTCGTCCTAGAAAAACAATTCACTAACAATAATAAAAAACACCAAAATCATTATATTATCTCAAATTTAAATTAGAATAAATGATTTGAAAGTTCATTAAAAAAATTGAAGATTGATTTTGGAATCAATAAGAACTATTTAAAGCATGAAGATAGATGATGGTAATTATAACAATAAACTCTTGGGTAGAAAATCAGGGATATTACTAGGTGACTCTATAAAAAATAAAAATTACCTTTGGGAGTATGAAAGAGATTACATCAACAAATAAGGCTCAAAAAAAATATAAATGGTGTTTGGTTATTGTTGTAAATAAATAATAAAATATTCAGGGATCAAATAAGTCCAAACCCTAATAACTCTGTTTGAAATTGAGTTTTCCCAGAGAAGTTATGGAAATAACCCAATGTTTATGCCTCTTATGTTACATTTCTAAATCAATTTAAGAAATGAATGAGGGATCATCAATATAGAGAATTTCTATATATTTAATAAATATTACATATAGATATATAATTATCAGAGTCCCTTTATCAAATTATAATATATATATAATCGAAGAAGGTTATATTTTTTACAAGAGTAAAAGGGATGAATTACGTTTCATAGTGACAGTATAATATAAAATCTTGTAAAAGTTTCAAAACCCATGGTGTTTGTTTATCTCATGAATTATTGGTCTTTGTTAGTTTTGAATAGAGTTGTGTGATTTTATTTAATGTCTAAAACTTCTACCATTTAGTGTATTCTAAAATATCATATTATCAAAAATGAAGATGGCACAGATTTATTTTTAATTTTTCTATCATTCAGTAAAATAATCTAAGAGAGTTATTGAACATATTTTGGTTGAACATGAGAATTTTATATTTCAAATAGATATCACATCCTATATTTAGAAGAGTATTTTGAACTATATCATATCATGTAAAGATGATTCATTTTAACTATAATGTTTTTTATTAATATTCATTGAAAAATAATAATTTTCAATGTGTGTGATGTTTGAGTCACTTATAATGTCTTCAATAATATGAAGAAATAATCTACCATGGAAATCAAATATTACTATTCTGTTAGAACATTATAATGTTATTTTTTATGTAGGGATTATAAATTTTAACATACAATGTATGAAGTTTGAAATATCATGAGATTGTAGAATATATATTATGTTCACTAGCGTATAAGTTACACTACACCAGGCTTAAATGGACCATAAAATAAAATTATTTAAATATAAAAGTTATAACCTCGCTATTAAATTAGAGGGTATGAATAACATTAAATAATTTATTAAATATGTATAAATATCTTAATCAATATAAATTTATTAATTATTTCTTAAAAATAAACACCCAAATTTTAGTAAAATCATTTTATTCATCAAAAATATGTTTTCTTCAAAAATGATTTATATTACTATTCATGATTAATTATTAAAATTATTATTTTTATCATTTATAAAAATTATTTTATAAAAATAGATTCATATTTTAAATTATGATGTTTGTGTTTTCTTGGGATTATATTTTTATAACTTTTAGAAATGTTAGATTATTCAATGAATAGTGAAAAACACTAAAGTTTAATGAAAACTGTATTTTATTTTAAAATATTTATAAATTTCAATCCTATTTTTATTAATTTAATAATATAATTTTTTATTTAAAATACTAAAATTATAAGTTTTAAAATTATTTTTATGCTTTTATTTAGTTTAATTTTTTTTATACTTAAAAGCTCATTTTAAAAAAAATTGTTTTTCATCTTGTTTTGACAATCTAATTTTAAATTAAGTTCTTCCACATAGATGTTATTAATATTAAAAAATGTATAAAACGTTTTTAATAATTGGTTTTAAATATAAAAAATAGTTTCCTTTTATCTCTCGCTATTTTGAATAGTAACATTAACAATTCTTGTTACCATGGTAAAGGTAAATCGGGTAATGAAGGGCTAAAAATAATATGATAAGGACTAGAAAATGACCCTAATACAACAATTAATTTTATCTTATTATTATATTTAATCTAACTAGAGGTTATGTTTATTTATAAATTTTATTTTGAAATATAAATGATTTATATTCATCATGTTAATTTTTTTTTATTTTTATAGAAGAAATAGTTATCTTAAATTCTTACAAAATTCTGACGCAATAATTAATCACATAATTAAAAAATAAACAATATTAAAATTATTAAAAGTATTATGATTTTGAAGAAATAATTTGACATAATAATTTTATAGATAAAAAAGAAATTTTATTGATTTATTATATGATATTGTTATAATTTAATAAGTTTTCAGGAATTTATAAATATCAAAGTAAATGAATAGTTCAAATATTGACATTATTGTTATTTTATCAAACAAATATTTTATTAAATGATATAAAATTCTTTAAAATACCATAATAGGACAACTGATTATGATATGGATTAAAATATACACCATGGTCCATTTATGGTCTATTTTTCCATTTATTGTAACTATCACGACCCTAAAAAAAGAATCTTGTTATCATTGTATGTGTGAAAAGGGTTAACAAGTGTTAAATCCAAATAATAAAGGTTAAAATGAGATCTAAACATGTAAAAATTTTTTTTTATTGGAGCGTTTAAAATAATATTAATAATATCTAAAAATAATATAAATTTTGATCCATTTGTGCATCACAATTAATTTATATTAATTTAATATTTTAAGAAATTCAAAAATATCCCCTACCATCTGTTATAAAATGGTGCCACTTCATCTCATTTCCTTACACTTTAAATCCCATTATTTCTGAAAATATATTCCTAAATAGCATTCTAAAATATCTTTAAACACATTAAAGGCCTTAGTTTTTTCATACTTCCATATTTAGAGGTTATAAGATGTAATGAAAAGGATGTTATCTGAAGAATAGGTATAGTTCTCAATCGAGTGTATTGTTTTTATTTCTTCTTCCACCTCATTAAAATCTTCTTAAACCATTATAATATTATACAATGATTATCTACCATATTCTTCTATTTTAATATTTTAATTTCATTACCTATATCCATCTTCTACTTCTATAAAAATGGGAAAGGAATTTATCATTCTTGTGTGTGGCGGACTACCGCCTCATGGATCGATGTAATTCATTTTCTCGAACCACATATCATTGATGGTTATAATTAGGTATTTAATTTATGTATATGATATTAATTATTTAATTAATGTTTTTAAAAAATAATATGTATTTTTATTTATTGTAGTTCCATTCACTGAAAAATGATAATATCATTCATGAATATGTGTGGACTTCCACCTCCATGAAGCAATTTAATTCGTTTTTCATCACCACATCACATGGATGATAATATAAATATATTTAATGAATCAATATTATTTTTATGATATTATTATTATTATTTAAATATAAATTAATACATATATCCTTTCCATAATGATTTTCAAAAAATTGAAATGTTACTCATGTGTTTTTACCACCAACTGTCTCCATTACTATAACATAGTTCATTTTTAATGCCCAAATTTAATGGTTGGATTTAAAATTATAAATTATTTATAAAGAAAGTAAATTTTTTACATAATTATTATTCTATATATGATTCAATAATGACCATTTTGATCATATTTAATCTTCCGAAGTCATTTTGAACTTATTAACCGAATATCCTCAAAACACCTGATGTGGAATTAACTAATTGAGTAATTAAATATGTCATTGTAACAAATGAAACAAATGTTTTAATAATAAATTAATAAACATGGAAATATTTATTAAAAAGGTAAATATTTTATATATGTTTATTATATATGATTTAAAAGATGTACATGGAAATTCTACACTCAAGTTAGAGGATTTCATCTCCATTTTCATTCAATAATTTATATTATATTATTATGAAATTTCTTTTTTAATATGGTTTATATACTACCCATTTTATATTTTATATCATGAATACATCATACTTCATGATATTTTTTGCTAATATTTGAATTATTTTTTAAATTGATTTGAATTGAAATATACCAAGTGGTAAAGGGTCTCTAAACTCAATTTTCTTTCATCAGGTTATAAGGCTTTTTCATTGAAATTTTGTTTCAACAATTTTTTTCGAATTGATAGAAAAAAATTTCTATTATATATTTTGATTTTTTTTGGATTTATATTTTTTATACACAATATCTCCATTTATTAATTATAAATTAATTAATATGATCTTTGTAAGGGTTATTCGATTTTCAAGATGACATGTGTCTTGGATATACACATGTATTATTTTATGAGGTGTGTATAATTAAACATTGACATGTTATATCACGAATATACTTATTTTTATGATATTTAAATTGTCATTTTATGTTATTATTTAATGGAAACTATGATTGAAGAGTTTCCAAAGTAGAAAATGATTTATGTTACAATCTATTTTATTTTTAAGATTGTTTATATTAAATGCTACATGGGAAAAATCATATCATATTATTTTCTTGAAAAATAATATATTTTCTTAAACACTATTTAGGAATTTTATTCATATGTTTAATTTCCATTTCATCAGTTCTCTATTGAATAAATATTGATAAATTTATTTATAAGAGAACTGATCTTGTATCTTCTCTTAGATCGGGAATCATTCACATAAATATTTCTAATTTTTTAAATGATTTTAAAAATTTTGTTTTCTAAAATTAAATTATTTCACAAATATATTTTACATTTTCCTTCTTTACATAGTTTTTAAAAAATTTAAAATGGAAATTTATTAATATCTTCTAAATGTTTTTTATTAACTATTACAAGATGTTTTAAAAGAATTTTTATTTTTAAAATTTAAAACATGAATTTATTTTCCTTATCTCATTTTCATTGTTTTATTTGATGATTTTTTTAAATTGTTCCAATTTTATTTAAACAAAATTGAATGTATATTATGAAATTTTATTTTCTAAAAAGTTCTTTTGAAAGTGAAAATGGTATTTTACTCAAGAATTGTTTTATAGTATTATAATTTTGTTTACATTCATAAAAACCAAAAACCCTTGATGTTACTTATGATAAACTAGAGATATTTTATAATGATACGATCCACATTCTTTCTTTTTATGGATTATTATTGTTTCAAAGATATTTTTTGGAACTCATTTCTTCTCCACCAATTAATCAAGTTATAAAATCAATAATGGATAAATCTATGAGTTTCTTATTGAAATTAAAGATCTATATACATTATTAATTTCATGGATCGTTGGAATGATTTATAATGATGAGTGGTTATGTTATAAACCAACGATGGGTGGTTCCATTATAAAAAAAGGATGGGTTGTTTGTTTATAACCAAGGTTTGGTGGGTCCATGATATCCCTTCAATGAATTGGGTATGTAAGTCAATCGTATTGTTATTATATTTGTATAAGTGATTTTAAGAGTTATATAGAAATGGAATCCCAATTTACCAATAAGTAATATTATTTCTCAATTTAATCTAATGATTTAATATTAAAATAATAGTAAATACTACTTCTTATGGGTGAAATGATCTTGTTTTTTAATGATTCCTTTGATAAAAATTGATATCAAATAAATCATGATTATTGATTTATATGGATATTTATTTTTTTAATCATTATTTTGTGTTTAAATATTTATAATACATGTATTAATGAATATGAATTCCTTTATTTATGTTCATGCACTATTCTAATTCCATCACACCATTACTCTCATCTTAGTCTCAATAATGACATCTGATTGTTATTGTATATATTTACCCTTACTATGAATTTGATCTCACCCTTATTATGTTATTATTAACCAAGTTAAAAATAATTATGATAAATTATTTTATTATAGAATAGATTCATATGTGACTTATTTTGTGGGATATTTTGAAAAAAATATAGAGTATTAACAACTATGGATTATAGGAAAATTACTCCCCTGAAGTTATGAGTTCAGTTTATTTAAGAGTTTATCCTAATTATCTAACAATATAAACAAAAAATGTCCTTAGGAATATAATTTATCTAATATTTCCTTTTGATGTTGAGAGGTTTGGATAAAAAAATTGGGTCACATATATCAATATCAAATCCATAAATGCAACGGTTATGTTTTTAGCACCAAATCTGGGAGTGTGGGATTGGGGCTATTACAATTGGTATTAAATTAGGGTTTAAGTAAATTTGCATATAATGATGTTCTTACGTGATAATATATTAATATTTAAGGATACCATAATTATTTTATAATTTATATTTTGATCACGTTAAAAATTATAGACACCCCTTTTATGGTTTTACGTAATGTAATTTTATAGTGACTAATGATATTTTGGGTGACCTTTTACCGGATTTAGGTGTATGTAGCCATTATTTTAAACATTATGTACTATTACAGGATTAATGGTTGGATTATATTTTGTACTCATATATTATATTAATGTGTCTTTATATTGATTCAGGTTATTTTTTGGAATAAATGACATATCATGGAGACTATATGGATATGTTATGTACATTTTTAGTATTTTAAGTTTATTAGTAACTAATGTTATCTAGAGATAATTTCTAAATTTATATTTATAGAATTTTTTATCAAATAACTCTTTTATTTTGGTTTTATGCTTGGAATATTTTGAATCATTTTTAGGATAGTCATTTATGGAATTAGTGAGTTTGAAATTTGGGTATTACTATTGAATTTTTTAGAGTAGTGTATTATTTATTATTATTATGTTTTTTGGTAATTATCTTACCTAATACTAACTATTTTTTCATTTTTTTAATGTTTAAATATATAAATAGTATATTTTTATCCTTTTTTTGGAATTATATGATCCGATGGAAGTTGATTCTAATACAGTATGAATAGACAAATTCATCTTGAATACAAATTGTTTGAAGAAAAATATGACATTATGGTGGAAATTGATTTAAATATGCAATTATAATTATCAAATATACTTCCTTATATTCTTATTATATATATTAAAATAATTTTTCATCATTATTAAATGGATCATGAACCAGAAATGTAATCATATTACCTTAATTTGAGATTAATTGATAGTTTTCATCACATATCTTTGGTTTGTGGTTTTATGGTTGTTGACATTCTCATGATCATTCACTTTCTTATGATCAATGTTATTTTTCATGATCTATAATTTTTTAGCCATTACATTTATATTTCATGCATGTATCTACATTTCCCAATAATATTATCCTATTTTGAAAAATAGTATATGTTATTTGATATGTCATTCGTCTTTTCCTTTCCATTTTTTAAAGAGGATGTTTTATTAAACCTTTTTAAGATCTGGGATTTTAAGAATGGTATTTTTAGAATTCAAAAAGATGGTTAGAGAACCCATGAAAAAAATTGGAGGATGAAATTTGTTAAAGGTGGTAGAATTAAATATACCAATATTTTAAAATAATCACAATGTTTAATAACATACAAGGTATACTACATTGAGCTTAAATGAACCATGAAATAATATTATTTAAATATAACTATTTAAAAACTAGATGTTGAATTAGAGGGTATAAATATGATTAACTAAATTATTAATCACATATAAATTCCCTACTCAAAATAAATTTATGGATAAGTACATAGTAAATACAAACTCAGTTATTAGAGAAGTCATTTTATTCATAAAAAATATGTTTTCTTCAGAAATGAAATTTTTATTCCTTTTAATGAGAAAATATCAGAATTATTTTTTGAATATATTTAAAAAATAATTTTATTAAATGAGATCCTTATTTTAAATCATAATTTTAATATCATCATTGGCTGAATTTTTTATAATTTTTTAAAAATTTATATTTTTCAATTAATAGTGAAAAAATTAATTTTTTATTCAAAACTATAATTTCTATTAATGTATTGATAAATTTAAATTATATTATAGACTATTTTCATAATATAATAAGTTTATTTTGATTTAAAAATAATCTGATTATGTTTTTTAAATAAATTTTATTCTTGGATTTAATATAAAAACATTTTATACATAAAAAGGGAATTTTTATGAAAACAATGTTTTTATCATGTTTTTCTGTTTTAATTTTAAATTAAAATCTAAAACATATATATTTAATGTTTTTGAAAATGAATTTAATATTTGGAATCAGTGGGTTCAAATGTATTAACTAGGACCCTTTTGTTTTTCTACATTTTTAATATTAACATTTGAAATTTTTTGTTACTATGGTAAGTGTAAATTGAGTAATTAAGGGTTAAAAATAATAAGATAGAGACAGAAAATGATCCTGAAGTTTTCCCTAATTTTATTTTATTAATAAATTTCGTCCATATTCATCCAATATTTTGTTATATGGCCTTTTTCTGAAATTTCTATCTGATTATATCCTTTATAATAATATTTGTGGAAAAAGTCAAAAATTCCACACTCTGGTTTATAATAGCTATTTTATTTTTAACATGTGTATTACCGGTATATATATTTCCTAATAAATATTATTTTAAAATATAAATGGTTTATATTCATGATATAATTTTATTTTTAATTTTTAATGAACAATTAATTACCTTAAATGCTTACACAACGGTCATGTAGTAATTATTCTATAAATGAAAAAATAAAATAAATGATATTACAAATATTAAAAGTTGTATAATTTGGAATAATTAATTTTACCAAATAAATATATAGATTACTAAATTTTGGGAATTTATTAAAATATTTTATTCTAAATTCATTTGTTTTCTTGATGTCATAAAAGTCAATTTAAATAAATAGTTCTAGAATTGGATTTATTAATATTTTATTAAAATCCTACTGTATTAAATGATATAAAAATGATAAAATAATATATTCATCAAACTAATTGTTATATGGTTAAGAAAATATAAACCATGGTCAACTTATGGTCTGTTTTTTTATTTATAGTTACTATCAAGACCCTCTAAGAGTAAAACCCATTGTTTTCATGGTAAGATTGAAAAAGGTTAAGGGGGGATAAAACCAAATGATATGGTTAAATATGTGATCCAAACATATAAAAATTTTATTTTATAATGGTATTTAGATTCATAAAAATATAATATTCAAATATTTTCAATTTTTAACTCTTTAGACATCATAATTAATTTATATTAATTTAAAATTTTAAAAAATTCCAAAAGTATCCCTCCTCTCTCTTATAGAAGTGTACCACTTATTCTGATTTTTTTCAAACATAAAATCCCATTTGGATTGGAAAATATCAACCCAAATACCTTAATATAATATATTAACATGTTTCATAGGCTTTATTTTGTGTATAATACCAACAATAAAGGTCTTAATGTTTAAAGCAATGGAGGTTTTCTAAATAAGAGGTGTAGTTCTTAACTAAGGGATTTTGTATTATTTATTATTCCTACACTTTAAAATCTTCCTAAACTATGATTATATAATAAAATCATAATATAAAATATATTATGATGTTATTATTTTAATTTCCTAAACTATATCAGTCTCTAACATCCATAAAAATGGCATAAGAATTCATCGTTCATGTGTACAGCATGTTACCGCCTCACAGACCGATGTAATTAGTTTTCTATAACCACATCTCAATGATGGTTATAATAATTTAGTTAATGTATTTATATTATTTTAGTGACATATTTATCATTATTAAAATATAATATATCATTTACTTTCTTGCATTTCCATTCACTAAAAAATGATAATGTCCTTTGTGAGTATGTGTGGACTACTAACACCACGAAGCGATGTGATTTGTTCTTCACCACCACATCACAAGGATGATATTTATTTATATTTATATTTATATTTATATTTAATAAATTAATATGATATTTATGATGTTATTAAAATTAGTGAAATATAATATAATACATATATTCTTTCCATAATGATTTTTGAAAAATGGAAATGTTACTCATGAGTAGGTGAGGTCCATAGTCTCCATGATTGTAATGTATTTCATTAATCATAAACAAATTTAATGTTTGGATTTAAAAGTATAATTGATGAAAAAATTATAGTTATTTCGTTATTATTATTCTATATATGATGGAATAATTAACTTTTTACCATATTTAATCTACTCATGTCATTTTGGTCGTATGAATTGAGCATCGTCAAAACACCCTATGTCGAATTAACTAATTATATAATTAAACATGTCATTGTAAATAATGAACCCAATGTTTTAATGATATATTAATAAAAATTGAAAAGGTTTTTAAATAATTAAATAATTTATATAAGTTTATTATAAATGAGTAAAAGGATATAAATGGAATGTCTAGACATGACGCAGGGGATCTCATTTCAATTAACTTTCATTCAGTAATATTCTTTTGTTATAAACCTAATTTATTTAATATGGTGTATATAATTTCCATTTTACACATATGTAATAAATACTTCATAACTCATGAAATTCTAAGTTGTAAAATGGGTTATTTTAACCAAAGAAATATTACATGAATGTTACCAAGTTGTAAAGTGTTTATTAACTCAATTTCCATTCGTTAGGTTATAAGTCTTTATCATTGAATTTTTTATTTCATGATTGTCTTTGAATTGAAATATAAATTGTTTTATTATGAATTTACACATATTTATTTATTTAAATATTCTACACACAATCTCTCCATTTATTAATTATAAATTTCATGATAAGATCTTTGTAAGGGTTATTTGTCTTAAATTCCCTTTCCTTGGGACATATGTGTTTGATATACACCTAAATTATTTTATGAGTTGTATATAATTTCCCAATGAAATTTTATATCCTGAATATCCTTATGGTAATGATATTTAAATTTTCATTTGAAATTATTATTTAATGGGTCTTGTGATCTAAATGTTTCTAAAGTGGATGAGTCTTTATGTTACAATCTATTTAATTTTCTATATTATATAGGTTAAAGTTCCTTGGCACGAAATCATATGATATAATTTTTTTTGAAACACATGTCTTTTATTAAACTCTATTTATGAATGTGATTTTTATATTTAATTTCCATTTCCTCCATTAATAATATTTATTAATGTGATTTTCAAATTAAAAATGGCATTTTTCTCGAGAATTATTTTAGGATATGTTCTTGGTATTTCTATTAATCGATAACAAAAACCCTTGACGCTACTTATGATTCACTAGGGATATTTTTTAATGATATCATAATCATTATTTATTTGTATAGATTAGTATTTTTTTCAATGATATTTTCATTTAACTCATTACTTTTAAATGGTTTAATCAATTTATAAAACCAATAATAGATTTTCTAGGAGTTTGATGATGAAATAAAAGCTCTATATACTTTGTTTATGCTATGGTTATTGGTAAATTTTTTATGATATTGTGTAGTTACAATATAAATCCTGGGTGATTAGTACTTTTATAAAACAAGGGTGGGGGGTTATGTTATAACCATGGATGGGTGGGTTTGTGATAACCCTACGATGTTTTGGGTTCTGAAGTCAACAATATAGTTATTCCATCTATAACTGTGATATGAAAATTTTGTCCCAATTTACCTATATATTTTATCTATTATTTGTCTTTAATTTTATGGAAATATTATGATTTCACCAGTTTCTGTAATGAATCCATATTTGAAAAAAATTATTTTATAATTCTTTCTAGTGAAAAGAAATTGGTTTTAAATTATTACTTTGATCAATATTGAAATCACATGGATCATGATTATTGATTCATATATCTATTTCCTTTGATAAATATTTCATCCATGTTTCATGATTTATGATCTAGGTATTTATGGGTATGATTCCCCTTATGTTATATTCATTCACAATGTTTAGGTCATCATACAATTATGTTCATCTTACTCTCACTGATGACATTCAATTGCTAATACTTATGTTTACCCATATTGAGCATTTATTTCACACCATCTTTATATGTCTTATTCCCAAGGTAATGAAGAATGATGATAAATGACTTGAGTCTAGAAATATTTCATATGTGATGACATTTTTGGAATATTTTGAAAACATAATATGGAATATTAAAATATATGTATAATAGAAAAAATACTCTATTAATGTTATGAGTGTTGTTTATGTAAATTGTTTTCTAATTTATCTAAAACAGTAGACCTAAAAGTTCATTGGAAATGTAAGTGATCCAATATTTCCATTTGATGTTGTAAGGTTTGTATGGAAAAATTGGGTCACATTTATCCGTATCAAAACTAGAAATTTAACGGTTGTTTTTTAGTAATAAATATTGGATTTTGGGTATTGGGTTGTTACAATGTGGGAATATTTTATTATGAAAATTTTTATGTTGAGTAGAAATTTTACTTTTTAAAATTTTTATCCATATTTTTTAAAATAAAAACACAATCTCAAAAAATATGTTTTACAAACTTTAAATTTCCCAAGTATTTTGTATGTTTTTTTAAAATAATTCATTCTACAGAACATAGAGATATTTACAAACTGATAATATATACTTTCACAATATTTTGAACCATTATATTGACTAAAGTTTGACCCATAATACTAAAAAATTCTAGTCGTTCTGACAAAACAAATTCAAGTCCATCAAATTGACCTAAGTTCACTCTATTAGTCTGATTGAATCTAGTCTATTAGTTTAATTAAGTCAATTTTAATAGTATGATTGTGTTTAGTCTATCCGAATGGAAATTTTTTATTCTATTGGAATAATAAAGTTTATACTTTGACTCAGAATTATTTTTACATGTTGGAATATTTTTCAATAGCATTGTAATGGTGCTATTGAAATGAAATCGGGTGGATATGTATTTATATAGATATCAATGTGAATATCATATGATTTTGTTGAAACCAAATATGAGAATCTTGGAAATTTCACTATTTAAGTAGTGTATATAAGTAGTAGGGCATTTGAAGAGATAGAATCATATTCTTTTGAAGATGTCATCATCAGGTAGCTCAGCGTATAGTGCAGTGGTCCCTGTCAAAGGGTGTTCTACCAGAAAGTCTGCAAATGCCTGACCCTTGAGGGATTTCTGAGGCACAAACCGGATGTCAAACTATTGTAGGATGACCGCACATCGGGATAGGAGTCCGGTTAGCATCGGGCAGCTGAGGATGTACTTGAGCTGGTTACTCTGCAAAATCAAATAGACTTCATGATACTGCAGATAATGTCGTAACTTTTGAACTGTGAAGAACAAGGCCAAATAGTTCTTCTCGATAATTGAGTATCGAGTCTCAGTATCAATCATGGTTTGACTGAGGTAATAGAGATTGTTTTCACTACCTGCGTCATTCGTTTGTGTGAGGAAGACTCCTAGTGATCGCTCTAAGGCTTTCATGTACAAGATGAGAGGTCTTCCTTCAACCGAGGGCATTAGCACCAGCGAGCTTAAGATTTACTTCTTCAAGTTTTCAAACGCCTCTTGGAAATCATCCGTCCTTTGGTACGTGACCCCCTTCTTCATTAACATGGTGAAGCGAAATCATTTTCCTGCCAGGTTGGCTATGAAATGCCTAATATAGGATAGGTGTCCGTGGAATCCCCTCAACTCGTTGAGATTTCGGGGAGGTGGTAGGCCAAGTATAGCCTTTGCCTTATCAGGGTCGACTTTGATGCCACGATGGTGTATGACAAAGCCACGGAATTTCCCTGAGCTAACCACGAAGGTGCATTTCAAGGGTTTCATCTTCAAGATATGCTATCATAGTTTTTTGTAGACGGTCTCAAGGTCCGACAAGTGATCCGAGCGTTGTCTGGACTTTACTACTAGGTCATCCACATAACATTAAACGAATATTCCTAGGAATGGTTTAAAGATCCTATTCATGGCACGCTGATATGTGGCGCAATCATTCTTGAGACTAAAAGGCATGACCTTGTAACAAAATACCCCTTGAGGGGCCCTGAAGGTCGTGGCTTCTTCATATTCTCTGGCCATCCTGATTTGGATATAGCCAGAATAGCCGTCCATGAAGGATAGAGCCTCATACCCAGCCGTTGCATCGATTAACAACTCCGTGATTGGAATTGGGAAGTCATCCTTCGGGCAATGCCGATTGAGATCTCTAAAATTGATGGAGATGCGGATTTTTCCGTTCTTTTTCTTGACAGGGATGATGTTGTCCAACAAAATCGGGTACTGTACATCCTGAATGAAGCCTTCTTTAATGAGATTATCGACTTCAACCTCTATTTTATCGGCATGTGAGGGATGCGTCCTCCTGGCAGCCTGTTTATAGCCCCAGTGGTCTTCTGGAAGGCCTAGTTGGTGCGTCGCCACTTCGGGATCGAGTCCCGGTATTTTCGTGTAATTCTAGGAAAAAACACCCTGATGTTGCCTCAGGAATGAGGTATATACCTCGTTCTACTCAGGGGACATGGATTCACAAATGAGAGTAGGCTCAGATCTTCCTCGGTACCCAGGTTTATTTCCCTGAGTTCGTCCATAGTGGTGGAGATACCTTCATCAAAGGCAGGAGGTGCGTCCAAGATATCTTCCCCCTCTTCTTCTCACAAGTCCTCATCTTCGTGATCCGACGAGGAGAGAGCTCTTGAGAGAGTATCTTGGGAGTCCAGAGGCGAGGTGTTATGGGCATCCTTAATCAAGTATTTATCCCCAGATTGAGGGTTGATGGACGTTCTGACATTGTCACACTCAGCCATTATGGTTGAAGTCATGAGGACATCTGAGTGCATTCCCGGACATGAACTCCTACTCTCAACGTGGTTGATTGGCAGGATATATTCTCCACCAAGATTCTTGAGGGGGTCATCAGGAACCATCTACAGGCCATTTGGAGTGGTGATCTAGTGGACACCATCGACAAAAGGCTTATTTTTCTTTTTCTCATAGAACCCGGTGTCAATGTAATGTGACTCGGATAGCTCAAAAGGGGCCTTGTCGGTGTGCAATGTTCCACTTTGTCCATTGACACAGTACTCGATACACTGGTGATAGGATGAAGTAAAACCACATGCTTATGGAGCCACGAACTTCCCAACAGGGAATTGAATGATGTGCTCTGGCGGACCACCAGGAATTTCGTGTAGGCTACCAGGTCAACAAAATGGGTCTTTAGCTTGATTTGTCCCATTGGTTTCTGCTCACTTTTTTCATAACCCAACAGAGTTGTGGCCGAGGGAATTAGGTCATCCTCATTGTAGACCAACTCATGGAGTGTCTGTAGGGGAAGGAGGTTGACTCCAGAGCCATTGTCTATAAAGGCTTTCCAGATTTCAATACCATTCAGTGTGCCGGACACATATAGTGGTCTGATGTGTCCTTGCATGACGGCCTCTTCATCCTGATCGGTGAAGGAAATAAACGCATTGCATTCAGCTGGATCAGTCTCTGTCTGGTAATTTTCGGCGGCGGCTACCTCGGCTTGAAACTCCCAGGGGCTGATCAAAGCTTCTATAAGCGCCTCCCTGAGGTCTGCTGATAGACTTAGGGAATCGTGTATTGACGGCTTGGAGGGTACCGATGCCAGCTGCTTAAGGATATCGTATTTCTGCTTCAGTGGTGGACACTTCTCAATTGGTGAGAGAGTCTTAGTGGGTGATTTAGGGGCGGAAGCATTTGACGAGGAGGGACTGGCCGCGGGGTCGGATATAGATGGTGCTCCAACGTTTTGAGGACTTGGCCCAGCCGGTGTGTTTGTGTGCACTAAGCAGCTGGACACTTGCTCCTCCTCTGGTGGGTATCACAGAACAACAGGGCCATAGTGGATGCTTGTGAAGGTGGATGGGCATTCCCTCTCCTGCTGAGTCTATTGAAGGGCTCTCCCACAAGTTTTCTCATTATTAACGGTTAGGGATGGGGTCCAACTGTAGGGTTGGTTTCGGCCGCGGCTGTGCCTCCCCTGGTATCCTCTACCACTGCGGTTCCTCCTCCCGTTTCCTCGTGCCAGGAACTCAGGTTTGTAACTATACCCTTTGTCAAGGAATGATTCCATATGATGGATGATGATAATGGAAGAAAAGATTGGATCTTCATCCTATGACAGGTCAACCTGGTCGGTTGTCCCTGATGGTGTCGTTTTGTGGGTCAGTTCCCATAGCGCCAAATTCAAGGCCATATAATCTGCCAAGGTTGGGACTAACTTTGGCCTCGTTGTGGACTTCTCCCCTCATGATTGTTTCTTTCTTCTACTTCGCCTGGATAACTGGTTCGTGGAGGATTGTGAAGCCGATGTTGTCGGTTGTACGGAGTCAGGGGCTGTCGGTGGTGACACTGGCTGACGTAGCTATGCTCGGAGTATGCCTTGGGCTCAGTTGATAGTCTTTTGAGACATCTATTCATCGAATTTCTGCCCCTACTTGCTGGTGACTTTCTGCCACCCCTTCTCTTGGTTAGAGTCGGTGGTAGAGATACATGCCACATGTGCTGGGGGTGGTCCTAGCTCGACCTGTCCGGAGTCTACCACCCCTTGAAATAGGTCATTGAAGACAAATCATTCTCGAATACTGTGTCCCAACATCTGATGGTAGGGGAAGTAATCTGGCCTATCATCGCGGCCGACCTCTTCAGGTTTCCTCGACTCCGAGAGGCGGAGAAAGTTTCAGTTCATGGCGGCAATGAAGTATCCTTGGACTTGATCGTCCCAAAACGAGTATACATTTTGTTTTCATTCATCAAACTGGTTCCTCTTTGGTCCTCGTTGATCATCCCATTAAGGTGGAGGTGGCCGCTGGTATGTAGGGGGGCCTTGAAGATTTAGCGGAGGCCTGAGCAGTGGAGCGGGCACAGGGGCTGGATTCAGTGTGACAGCGAACGCTTCAGCTCTAGGGGCTCTTTTTGCAGGAGCTTGCGAGACTATTCGGGACATCGAATTAGTCTGCTGCAGGGAGTCCTCAATTCTCTGGGCAATATCTAAGAGATGGTGGAAGCCAGTGGTGCACTCCACTGGTATGAGCGGTGTTCGCATCTCATCTCAAAGATTATCGATGCATATGGCTAGCATCTCATCTTGAGGCATTGGCCTGTTCAGGGAATAGGTCAGACCTTTCCATCTGGCGATGAAATCTGAGACCCTCTCGTTCTCCCTCTGCTTGCAGTTCATGAGATCACTGACCATTTTTTAGGCAATATTGAGCTGAAGTGGAACAATAACTGTTGTCGACGGTCTTCCCAGCTCTTTATTGACTGGGCTGGCAGACTTGTATACCAGACGAGGGCAGATCCTTACAAGGTCCGTACAAAGCATTTGAGTTTCACTGCTTCTTGCAGTTCCGAAGTCCCCATCATAGGGTCTGAATAGGATGTGTAGTGCATTAAATGTTGTTCCGGATCACCTGACCCATTAAAGATAGGGAATACAGGGCTCCCAAAACTGGGAGGAGGTGGTGTGTGGGTCACCCAATCTGGGTAGGGTTTCCGCTCTGGCTATATCAGAGTGCTTCGAACTTCCATCAATTCAAATCGAGCTATTAGTGCCTCAATGGTGTTGGTCAGGCCCTAGTTTACATCCTGTTGGGCCCGGTCCTGGGCAGGCATAGCACGAGGCACTGCCTGGGCAGGCGTAGCCCGAGGCACTGCCCTAGTTTTTGGCACCTTAGGAGGGTTCTGGTTTACTCGCTCCGGTTGATTCCTGAGTGGAGGGAAGTCTTGGTATTCATCCGAATTTATGTTTAGGTAGTTGGATGGGTCAGGCACCTCGTTTGATGGTAGCCCTGACCGTGTTTCGTTTTCCAAGGAAAACCTTATCCTTTGAGGTGCACTTTCTGGGAGTGCATGATGCGGTTCCTCCTTGGATGCACATTCAATAAGGATGTTCCTCTAGAGTAGCTCAGCATTAAGCCGCCACAATTCTTTAATCTCATCTTCCTGTCGAGCGAATCTCTCTTCGAGCGTGAGTGGCACATTTTTGTCAAGAGAAGGAGGTGGGTTAAGGGTAACCAGTATTTTATTATTATCCCTATTGGAAGCTCACTGGGTAGGTGGAGGAGGGTTAGCTAGATGGACCGACATATTTAGGGTGTCCCTCTAGTTTTGGGTGTGCACACCTAGTGGTTTGTTGTGAGTCTCACCCTGACCGGAACTATCGTCTCCCGGTCCATCCGAATTTTCATTTTCCCCTTTGTCACCTATGGGGTTATCCTCTATGGCATTGATGAATGCATATCACGAGGTGGAGGGGATTTCATCTTCAAAATGGGAAGAGGATCTCCCATGTCTTCTGCTGGACTTCCCTTTTGTGTACTGGGATTGCCTTCGGACTTCTTGACGAAGGGTGGCGTGGAGAGTTCTTTGATGCGACCTTAAGATGCGCCTTCCTCTTGGAGGGGATGATGATTCAAATGATGGGATAAGATGAGAACCTCCTCTTCTGATCATCCTCCCCAGATGAGATAACACTGACTCTTATAGGGGAGGTTGTTGTTGAGGGGGTAATAATGCCCCCAGCCCTGAGGGCTGGGGTTGACTCCTCTCATTGGACATCGAGTATCTTCCCGGTTTTATTGGTCTTACGAGGGCATTTTTTATTAAAAATTCCCCCAGACTTGTAGGCTGGGGTTGACCCTAGATTGTGGCAGTGGCTGCTGCTATCACGACCTGCCTGATCTCGTATACCCCCATTCGGGGGTGAACCAGATTTGGTGCCGTATTCACCCATAGATCAATCCCTTCTGGAGAGGCAAACAAAGATTGCTGATTGGCCTCTCTTAGGCGAGAGGCCTATTGTATGCTCTCGGTGGCCTGATTCAGGAGTTCTTGAATGGATTGTTCCTGTTGAGCCTTATGCTTCTGGGACTTACTCAAGGCCTGACTCTACTGGGTGTGTTGCATTTCATAAACAGGGAGACCACTCGATTTCCATCTTGATGTGATGAAGATGCAGGACACCATGCCGAATGGGTTTTCTGGGTGAGGAGAAGAGGGAAATGCAATGCTCCATGTTCTCCTAATCCCTTGATATGGACTCCCACCAGAGCATCACGGATGAGGGGGCACAGTCGGTGTAGTGCACGGAGGTAGGCTATCTCCAGGATTCCTTTACATCTCTCGGGGTGTTGTCACCACGCCATAGGAAGGGCCTCTAGGCCTATGTGCCGCAGGAGGTCTCTTATCATCTTGACATGGTCTACATACCGTTCATATGGCAGGAAGCTTGATTTCAACTGGTGGAGGGTCTTCCATATATTATGGCGGATGTCGTTCATGCATTCTTCCGACAACTCTCTGGGTATGTCAAACTGAGAGGTGGTCGTAGTCCAAAACATAACTGGTATATCATCCTTGGACAGTCTTTTCCTCAGGTGCAGCATATCAGAATAACCATCCGCTAGTGATTCCTCTACCTAGTCAGCACAACTGAGACGCTCAATGTCAGTGTAGTTGGAGGTAGTGGGACTGGTAGGTGCTGAATCATTATGTGGGTGATTCCGAGGTGGTTCAGAGGATGAACGCGGCCCTATATTGTATCCTGATTGCATAAGGATTTCGTCAGTGACTAACTGGGAATCTAACATGCTTGATCCCGCTGTTCTGAGTACCTCAACATATGAAGGCTTTTCGGTGCTTGATTCGGTAGGAGGAGAACCTTCATGTTGATATGATACATCATCATGGGGAGGACCTCCGCAATGGCGGTCGTAATGGAGAGGAGTACCATTACTGCTTGATGCTTCACTGAATAGAGGAATGTTTCAGTGCACACCCTGGGGAGGACCTCCAAGGTGTGTCACAGCAAGGGGAGGAAATTCTTGTTGCATAGCGTCATTGTGGGGAGGACCTTCGAAACGACTGCCATCATGGTGAGGATAACCATCATGGCTTGACGTTCGATGTGCATCCTGGGGAGGACCTTCAGGAAACACTGTGACAAGGGGAGGACCTTCTTGTTGCTTGGGTCCAATGCGGGGAGGACCTTCTCAATGGTGGTCGTGGTAGCGAGGACTACCATCACAGTTGCAGAAATGGCGAGGACTACTATTAGCTGGGTGGAGACGACTACCACTGTGATCAGATTCCTGGCTACGTAGAGTTCTGTTACAGCGTAACCCCTGGGGAAGACCTTTAGGGAAGGCTACGACAAGGGGAGGACCTTCTTGTCATGATGAGACGTCACTGTGGGGAGGGCCTCCACAATTTTGACTATGATAGCGAGGACTACTGTCATAATATATGGTCCCACTTCATGGAGAGTGATTGTAGTGTATACCCTGGGGAGGAACTTCAGGGTGGACCGCAACAAGTGGAGGACCTTCTTGCTGCTCGATCTTCTGGCCACGTGGAGGGTTTCTGTGACTCGCATCAAAAGATGATCTCTCATGATCGATCATTATATTCCCATGGGGGAGGCCCCCACAGGTGCTAAGGCAAGGACCTTCAGAGCTACTGGTAGCAAAATTTCGGGGAGGACCTTCTCAACTGCTACCGCCACTCCCATAATATGGTAATAGAGGGGAATGGTTCTGAACCTTTGATTTATGCTTAACGGCATTGGGAACCACAGCTCCTAGTAGAGCGGAGTCATGAATGCCCCCTTTATTTTCTGAATGCCTTTGGCATGTTAGGGGAGCTTTCTTGTGGGTATCCGGGACCGTATGCTGTTGATAACAACCTTCACCTTTAGGTCCCAGTCAAATTAGGTCCCATGATGTTGTCGGGATATGCCGACAAACATCGTGACTTTTAGCAGGGATATATGCCTACTCTGGAGCATCCACTGTTATGGACGGGTGTCCCCCAATTAGAACGAGTGAATCGGCTTGATCCGGTTGCCTTTGCTTCGCGGAATATGGTCGGTGACCCTCCTGGGAAGAAGCGGGCATGCAGATCTGCTCCGAGGCGGCTATCTTGTCTTTTAGATGAGTCGCCTCAATTGGGGAGACGGGATCACAGGCTCGAGTCCGTGTTATTTCCGCTGATGTAATGACATTATGGAAAGTCTGTAAGATATGATCTCGGATCGATACCCACTCCTCCATAATTTCCATGATATGTAGAGAGACATCATTGGATGGAATTGGAATGAAGGACCATTCCGGTATCAGAGTAGGAATATCCTGCTCTGGTCCTCCTGTGGTCAGTGAGTACTGATAATTCTCCTATGTCGGGGCATGTGAATGAATCTTCCCCTGTACCAATATACACTGGTTTATCTCTTCATTTTATTCCAAATCGGAATGGTGGACTCTACTTGCATCCGTAGGGAGCTGGCCCTACATATATTGGTTTCCCACCGTATCGAGTCTGTGGCCTTTGTTGGTGGGGAGATGTGCCCGCCTATGATTTTCTGCCACATAATGGTGGCGGGATTTGTTGATTGCTACCATATCAGGATGGCGAGCATCAGAAGAAACTACTAGGAGCTAGTCCTGCAGGTGTCGGGTCGCCACAACGTTAGGTTGGTGGGCTTCACGACCCTAGGTAGGGAGAGGTGCATGTTGAGTAAATACCATCCTGCAAGAGCGACGGGCTTGACAGAGCTCGGCAGGGGTGTGTGCCCTCTCGTATGATGCCGCCATGTCTGGATGGTAGGCTCGGGAGGAGCTAACATGTGTAGGTTCCTGTTCATGGTATGTCTTTGTGGCTGGGCAGTGGAGTTCCTCCTCATGGACCAGGGTGATGACTGGTCCCTGATTGTAGGCCTGCCACCCTCATCGGGTGGTATGAGGGGTTGGAACTCGGGGAGCGTGGGCCTGAATCCTCGGGGAGATATCCTCCTCGGCATTAGGATGTCGGTTCGTGGCATGACCGCGATGAAGTCTTCTGATGGGGGCCTTGGAGAGGAACCCCTGTTCGGTGGGGATGAAGTCCTCAACGTCGACCTCATCCACCTCCCTAAGATAAGGGAGGTACACATTGTCTCGTTCTGGGGATAGACTCCCGAAATAGTTGGAGATAGAAACAGGGGCTGTCTGGATCTGCCTTTGCAGCCGCTACTAGGAAGGCGACCGGCGAGTTCTGGTGGATTGGAGGGCATGCATGGCCACCTCCACCATTGGGAGTGTACCGTTTACGTGGTACTCTTGGATCGGCACGTTCGAGACCCAACATTGAAGACGCTGGGTGGGTGATGGGGTCCTTCGTAGGTTAGGACGTCTGGTCATTGTGTTGTTGGAAGTGCTCGCTTGTGAGTTCCTTCAGCATGCCATTGGATCGAAGGGAGTTCTGAAGGTAGTAGCCACAAAACATTTTAGCAAATACAAGCATCAAACCCTTCAAAGTAGCATCTCATGATCCCATGTGTAATCAATGACCTTGGTTGGCCCTCCTCATGAGTAGAAGGGGGCACAGTGTGGGATTATGTTAAATCCTCCATGCTTGGTAAAAGATTCACGTCGGGTTCACCATTTTTTGTTTCACGGTTTTGGCCTCGAAATGCCCAATGGCTCCGTATCCAATGATGGATGGACCCGCTTTCCAAAGGCAGGCGTTCGCCAAATGGTCTGACCAGCGATGCTTAAGAACTCACATTGGTTGAGTGGATGTGAAGTCGGGATCATCACACCCTTTTGGGGGGAATTATTGCATGTTCCGAGACTCACTTATAGATTTGAGATATATTCATATGTTCTCGAATCTTTGGTTTATACCCAAACACAGTATCCACGGATTTAACCCTGCTGGGCAATGGTCAACTGGATGCAGGGGGATCAGAATCATTTAGGCCTGAGGTTTACCATCCCTCGTCGGATTAATGACCCCATGGATTTGTAACTCATTGAGGCGGAACTAGGTGCAGCTCAGTGAACCGATGTGAAGATAGGCAGATTGACCATTTGTTGGGCTTGAACCTCAGGGAGGCTTCCTACATACCCTGCATAGGGGACATGGATCCATTTCCACGTAGTTCGAATGTAGAGCATCGGAGAACCGACGTGAAAGTGGACCCGGGGGTCCGTTGGTGATCGGGATTGAACCACATGGTGGCTTCCTACGTATCCCTGTGGTTGGGAATCAATTGCCTCATAGTTCGCATCGGCTAGGGACTTATGTTCTGAGGCGGCCCGGAATGATGGATTGGGGCTTACACTCTGAGGAGTCTAGGGAGATGGATTGGGGCTTACACTCTGAGGAGGCCCAGTGTGATGTATTGGGGATTACACTCTGAGGAGGCCTAGGGAGATGGATTGTGGATTACACTCTGAGGAGGCCCATGTCGATGTATTGGTGCTAACACTCTGAGGAGGCCCTTAAGAGGATGTCATGGTCGATGCTTACTCTAAGACCTTGTGAGTTGTCCTCAGTGTGAGAATCAAGACGCAGCAGGGACCAGAGAATCACGTCTTGAGAGGTGCATCCATGAGAAGCGGAGTAGGTCTTACACATGAGGGTGGCCCATAAGGTCGGGGAATACTCATAGGTGGATGCCTAGGGTGATGGATTGGGGCATACACTCTGAGGAGGCCCATGGCGATAAAGCACGGTGGGAGAGGGAAAGGGGGTGCTCCTATGCCCATCTCCTCTCTTGTAGTGCATGAGGGATTCTTTCTGATGGATATTTTACTATCCCCGAGAATTACATAACAAGTGGAGAGGCAGAAAGGGGATTCTCGATATCAGACACCACAATACCTTGGGAATGGGAACACATGAATGCTTTGGGAATCTGCTCCAGGGTCGGGGCAACCCCTTTGTCTCTATTTACCATGGGTATGTGAACTCAAAACAGCGCGCTAATGCACCTAAGGGTTAGAACACACGGATCTGGTGGATCTGGTGGTGGCCTCAGCTCGGAGCTGAAGAGTAGGCCAATGAGGGGGTTGTGGAGGATCAGACCGGATTGGAATGATTTTATCTGGCTCGGGGAATGGTAACTCCAAAGGTTCTGATGGGCCACACGTATGATGGAGTGGTGGCGCCCTTCACGTAGTAAGGTGTTATGTGGCTGGATAAGCCTTCTGTGAACCAGGGTGGTCCGTGGACTAAGGGGCATCCCGTGAACCATGGTGGTTCGCGGTCTGGCGAGCATCCCATGAACCATGGTGGTTTGCGGCTTTGGGTTTGGCCCGCATACCAGGGGGTACGCTGAGGGGTCCACGCGAGCAGCGGAAACCAAGGGCGATGCTGATCGGGGGTTCTTTAGTCGAGTATTTTCCCGTGTAGGAGGGTGCTACGTGGTGCGGAATATACGAAAAGAGGTATAAACACCCTGGTCTGTGGGGAGTGCATCGGAGGAGGGACTATGGTTCATGGTCTTCTCTTTTTAAGTTCATGGTTCACCAAATTATAATGCATTTTCGGTTCCTTATTAGTTAGTTCCCAGGTTTATACCTGCTCTGGTTCGCGAACTGGTACTTCTCTGTTTGAAAAATCCTAAGCCTTGCTTCGAAATCCTTCCACCCGAGTCTGATCGCTCTTCTTCTTCCGCCTTCGAATCGTCCGAATCCGAATCTCTGAATCCTTTCCCCCTCGGTATCCTTTTATAGTGTGGGGAAAGAGATGTATCTGCAGTCACACGACACCTTTTGCAGATTCCCATGACCTAATACCTGGTTTACAGCTAACTTGGTCAATCCGTAATTCTCAGTGGGTATTGAGCGCTTCTCACCCCCCCCCCCCCCCCCCGCGAACCGAACTCAGGGGGTGCTTCGTGGCTGCGGAGTGTTCCACCTCCATTTCACGAACGACAGCGGATGCGGCTTGAATCGGTCAATGCGGTCCGTAGTTTAGGAGGTTCATGATGGAGAATAGGATTGGCGCCCATCCTGCCTCGCGACCGTAGAGGATCTCCGCCTCTATTTCACGAACGACGATGGTTCGCGGAGGGGGTGCTTCATGGGGGTTGGCCATGTCGCATTTTCATGGGACCAGTCAGCAGACTGGTCCTTCTTGTTTCCCTTCTTTGAATTTCTTCAATTATTTTCCCCAATTATTTTGGGGGATTTGGGTAGAATCTCCTTTGCAGATTTTTCAGGACCCTACACCCACTCATATCATATATAGAAAAACCTTTTTTCAATTTTGTATTGAGACATTTAAAAGGATTTTGAAAGGAAAGACCCTTACACGTATCATATAATTGAAGTTGTAATTAATAAAATTAAATAAATATGTCTATAAACGTAAAATAAATATAATAAAAAATAATATAAACAAAATTCATTACACAAAAAATCTTAGTACCACATAATTGTTGAAGTAGAAGGTTAACAGAAAGAATGTATATTTGGTTAAAAATTCCCTTACCTTGGGTTTTTCTAACTTAAAATGTGATAAAAACTCCTTTATAATTTTATAATGAGTATTAATATTATATTATTGTACCATATTCATATTCATAATTACTTATATGATATTCTCATAACATATTTCAACCTATTTATAAGTAATATTTTGTTATTTCTATTGTTTCGAGTGCATTCTTTACATGGTTTCCATGGTTGGTTCGTAATGAATTTTCTTATCAAATGGAATATAAACTACAAATTTATAATTAAATGGTATTTACATGTTTTTAGAACTTGAAATAATACCATATATCATTTTGTTTTTATATATGTGTATGATTCCTTAAATAAAACATTAATGATATTTGTTTAGATCATTTTGGCAGTTCTTCAATAATAACAAACTAGATTCTGTATATAATTTAATATTATGAATATATGTTACTTATAGAAAAAAAGAGTTTCTATAATACACATTAAAACCTTTTTAAACCATTTAATTTTTTTATTATTAGACATGAAGGCGGTAATGGAAATTGAAAACACATCGTCCACGATGTTAGTAATTTGACACATCACGGACAATGTTTTTATTTTAAAAATAAAAGAGAGAGGAGAAAATATATGATGATGAATTTTTAAATTATAATGATAAATTTCTGTTTATATAAGATATTGGAATTTTTATTCCTCTTTGATGAGGGGAGGCTGAGATATTTTACGTAAATAAAATGAGTTCAAAAGAAAGTAAAATAAAAATGAAAGAAGATTTTTACCACTTGACTTATCATCTTTGAAAACCTTTTTAAGGCCCTTAGTTTTAGCCTTTTAGTGAGTCCAAAACGTCCTGGATGTAGGCAAGTGGCTTAGGAAGAATCTTGGCTTGAAATTGGAAAAGTCTCAAATCTTGAGAGGTGTGAGGAGAAGATGGAGTGAGGGGTTGTATTTATCATGGAGGCGAGGATGGTTTTCTATTATTTTAATCATTATTTACTTATTTTTCTCAAAACAAAACATAATGTTGGTTCTTCTAACCAAAATAGTAAATAATTCATGTGAGTTTGAACCAAGGGTTCTTACCTCAGCATAACATCATCCATGACTCAATAATTCATGTATTTAGCTTTTTTCATAAATTATCATATCTCATCATTCACCGTAAAATCATGTATTTTAGAAAAATACAAAAAACTCACCCCAACAGTTTATCAATGGGAAGAATTCAAAAATGAAATCCATTTTCTGAAATTAATTTATTAAATATGATAATTTTAATTTTTAAATAAAAATCATTATTTATTTGAAAAATAACAATTTTCAAAATATAACTAATTTTATAATACTTTGTAAAATTATTCAATGTTTCATAAAACTATATTATAAGCATAAGAAAAATTTATAAAAATATATTTTATGAAAATATAATTTATTTTAAATAATTAAATTAATTATAAAATTTTAATTAAATATTTATTACTCATAAAATTTCTAATACCTAATTTATAATTTCCAGAACATTTATTTAATTATTTCCTAACATAAATATAACATTATTACACCTATATGATATATAAATTTTATTTATACTCTCATAGGTGAGGTTTCTATTCTATTTTCAAAATTACTATACCTAATTGTCATATTACTATTCCTAAGGTCAAGTCACTATTCTATTGGTACAAATTCCTTAATTTCTATAAAAATCAATTATTTCATTATAATGGTATAATGAATTTAAATATTTAATTCTAGAATGAAGTCAAATTCTTTTATAAGGACCTAGGTTGTCAGGTTCTACCCACCTTCTAAAAATTTAGTAATTTTAATATTATATCACTTATTAAACAAGTGAGGATAACTTTCCCTTATAGTATTCTTAGATTCCCATGTTGCTTCATCATCCCTGTGATTTCTCCACAAAACCATAACATGTATGATTACCTTATTCAACAATAATTTCTCTCTAAGAGAAATAATCTAAATAGGTATTTATTTATAAGAATTTTTCTCTTTTTGCTTAACTACTTCTCCATTAAAAACATGAGATGGATCTGACAAATACTTTTTAAACATGAAAACTATTAGCTACCTATGATAAAATCGAAGGCCAAGCTACTCAGTAGGCAACGGATCCAACTTTCTCTAGGATTTTAGAAGGTCTAATGAATCATATACTGAGCTTTACTTTCTTACCAAAATGAAGAATAAATTTTCAAGGAGAGATTTTAAGAAAAACATGATCACCTACCTAAAATGAAAGTTTTTACCTCCTGTTATATACAAAACTTTTCTTCAAACTCTGAGCGATTGTCATGTTTCATTAAATAATATTCAATTTCTCAGTTACTTCCCCTACAAATTATGGTCCCATTAACTTCATTTCCCTGAATCCGTCACAAAATGCTAGATTTTGATACCACTTCCCATATAATGCTTAAAAAGTTTCCATCTGTATACTATAATGAAAACCATTATTATAAGTAAAATAAACTAATGAAATATGCTTATCCCAACTTCCCTAGTAATAAATTGATCAAGCTCAAAGCATATCATCCAATGTATGAATTTTTTCTCTATATATCCATCAGATTGTGGATGAATGGCTGTGTTGAAATTTTACTCTATTCCCAATGACTTGTGAAGGAATTTCCCAAAGATAGAAGTGAACATGAGATCACTATCAGATATAATGGATACAGGAAATCCATGCAACCTCAAAATTTCTTTGAGGTACAACCAAGAAATCTGATATAATGATATAATATATTAAATAGGAATAAAATGTGCAAATTTAGTCAGTCAGTCAACAATAACCCAAATCGTATTGTTACCTTGACAATTTTTTAATAGTATCACCACAATTTCCATTAATATATTTTCCTATTTACACTCTAGCACGATAAAATGCTAAATCATCCCTTCTGATAACATCTACTCTGCTTTATCCTATTTAAAATTCAATCATTTCAGGGTAAAATCAATAATACCTTTTTTCTTTCTATCCCACCACGAACACTCTCAAAGGTCTCTATACGTACAGCCAAGATAAACTAAAAATAGAAACTATGAGATTTTCACAGTAATTATTTATTCATATGGGAATTATAAGGCAAACACAATCTTTTTATAAATATAAAAACACAAATTATACTGACATTAAATTCAGTAAACTTACCTTTCTTTACCAATTCAGCATTTTTATTTAACTCTCCATCTTCTTTATGTACTTGCTTAATTTTTTCTGAGGAAGATGACTTCACTGAAACCTAAAACAAAGCAGAGTAATTTCCTACGCCAATAAACTGCAAGAAAAAATTCATCAATTCCTTAACCAATGGGTCATATTCCAAACATAAAATGGGTAATGTATAATTACTTTTTCATCACAAAGAATCATACACTCTATTTGATTTTCTAGGATGGTAATGAATTGTTGAATCATAATCCTTGATTAGTTTCAAACATATTATTTTTCTCATGTTCCATTCCTTTTATATAAATATATACTTCGGTCTTTTATGGTCAATATATATTTCACATTTTACACCATAAAAATTAGGCCTTCGGATTTTTAATGCAAAAACAACAACATATAATTCAAGATCATGCAATCCCCACATTCTTTTGTCCAAATAAACATAACACCTTTTTAGATAACTTAGTCAGTAGGCTAGATAACCATGCAATGTTTTCAAAAAACATTCGGTAATAGCCTTCCAAACCAAGAAAACTACAAATCTCAATTTTATTTATTGGTCTTGGAGATACTTTAACAACATTTGTTTTACCGTGAACAACAGTTATTCCATTTTTAGAAATAATGTGACCATGGAAAGAAATTTTATGCAACTAAATTCACACTTTCTAAATTTTCATATAGTTTCTTTTCTATTAATATTTCAAAACAACCCTTAGTTGTCTTTCATGCTCCTTTTTAATTTTATAATATACCAGAAGGTCATAAATAAATACAACCACTAAATTATCCAATAACTCTAGTTATATTCTATTAATTATATCTATGAATATAGTAGGTGAATTAGTTAACCCAAATGGAATAAATAAAAATTCATAATGCCCATATCTAATAAAAAACACAGTCTTCGGAATGTATGCATCTCTTATTTTCAACTAATGGTACCTCAACCTCGGGTCAACCTTCAAAAAATATGGTTCTCTATATATTTGATCAAGCAAATCCTTGATCTAAGTCAAAGGAATATTTTTCATAATAGTGATTGTATTGAAGGATCTATAATCAATTAAAAGTTTCATTGAACCATCTTTGTTTTTAAAAAACAAGATAGGAGAACCCCATAGTGATGTTCTAGGTTAGATGAATAATTTTTGTAATAATTCTTGCAACTTATTTTTCAACTCTAAAAGTTGCATTTGAGCCATTCGATAAGGGGGATTATAAATTTCCCAAGAATTTGGAACCGTGTAGATTGTAAAATCAACCTCTCACTCAGAAACAACACTAAAAAATCATCAGGAAAAACTTTAAGATACTTATTTACCACTGGAACATCATTAAACTTAACAGTTCCCTTGTTTCCAACAACATGTGAAAGATAAATTTCATTTACATCTTTTAACAGTTTCTCAACTTCTTGATATGTTATTAATGGTATGGGTTCATTCTTTTACAAAAACAAAAAATATTTTTAAAAAAGAAATTATTTATGTCATTAATCAATCATATCATGACAAACAGAAATCCGATCCATACCTAGAATTACATCAAACTCTACTAGAGACAATACAATAAGTTATTCAGGTAAACTATTTCTGCAGAAAAAGATAACGATATTATTATAATTTCTTTTTTCCTCAATATTTCCTCCATGCCTTTTTACCACAACTTCTGGATTTATTTCTTTAGGTGTAATTACTAATTTAGTAGAAACTTTCTCAGAAATGAAGGAATGTATAAACCGTTAATCAAAAATACATTGTCATTTTTAGTAAAAAACAATATACTTGATACCACATAATTTGATGGCTCAACCAATTTTTATTCTTTTCATCACGAGGTACAAACAAGTTAGTAAAATCCATCTCAAATTTTTAAACATAACAAAAGAATATTATAGATTTTAAACTCTTATGAAACAAAATCTCTTCGTAAAAATGGTTTTAAACCTGATTAAAAGCTATAAATATTACTATCAATGTCCTGAGTAAAATCTGGTAAATACCTGGCTAGTCTCATCAAAGTGGCTTCATATAATTCTATAGAATCATTACATTTCTATTTTAGTTCTATGAATTTTTTCTTTATTATGAGTCAAATAGTTTTAGGAAAATATTTTGTCTAGAAAAATACACATAAAATAATCTCATTCTAAAGTATCAAGATCATATTTTACTCAGGTATTATTAACCATAAACCATCATTGATCAGCTTCACCATTAAATGATAAATGTATAGGTTTAACTTTTGTCATTATGAACATCCCATGACATCAAATATAATTTCCATAGAATTGATCCATGTTTCGGCTACCATCAGGTTAGATGATCCACTGAATTATATGGGGTGTTGGCTCATGAAATGCTCTGCAAAATAAATGTTTCTTCGTGGTAGACCAGGTTCCTCTCTAGTATGAACACCACCACCATTTATTTCCTAGTCCAATATAGCCATTACAATCACAAACTTCTTGGTTACAATTCCCACCATTCTAGGCTACAGATTTGGAAAGATAACAACATAATGGTGACTTCCTTCTTTTTCATCTCTATTTCTTCTACATAAAACCATTATGAATAGACATATCTTAGATGAATAATAATTTTAATATTCAAATTCTAAACCATATTAAATTAACAATAAAGTAAAAAAATTATGTTATTCTATTAACATTATCTTACCCCTAAAGATATCTAAACGATCCTTTGATACTAACTATACAGACCCAACATTAAAACATTACATAATATTGAGTTTTAGTAAAATAAATTAAATTCTTTTAAATTGAGGATCTTTTTAGGTTTTTACCTTTAGATAATTACTACAAAACACATAGATAACATTCCATATTTATATATAATGGATAATACCAAAACAGTATCCATTTCTTCTAAAATATAAAAGCAGACAAGTCCAGCTAGAAGCAGAGCCTCTGACCGTTTATTAGAATGAAAGGAAAAGAAAAAAAGAGGCGTACAGGGTCAAACAAACAATCATTCCCTCATCCATCAAACAACAATGTTAGAAATTGTAATCTGACATGTCATTCCCATAATCAGAATCATCACATGTTTCACAATCATATTGAGACTTACCTTGATTGAAAATCTTAAGGATATTTTCATCCACCTTCCTTAGTAGCTTAGAAGACGATCTGGTAGACACAGTCTTAGGAGGAGTAGAATAATCGTTTCGTGGTCTCCTATTTGGAGGAGCACAGTTAAGGCCCTTACTCTCAGTGATATTTTTCTTGCCACTTAGGAATGCAACCTTAAAATAGGCATGCACACCACTCCCTAAAGCCCGAATAGGGGTACCAACATGCACCCTATCATCCTCATAGACATTACCCCATCTATTATACAATCAAGAGGATTGAAATAATTTCTGAATTTCCTGATGAGAGTCAATATTTTGGGGCTCATCATTTGGAATGGAGACATCTAGAGGGGGATCAGAAGTCTCTAGTTGCGTACCTTCATGAGACAATGCAGTAGTGTCCTCTATTGCAGTAACGTCCTTGGAAATGTCAACTCGACTATTCGAAGGCCCGCTATTAGATCTCACCGGCGAATCATCCACCAGTACCCCCTTGCCTTTCAAATTAGGCTCCTGAGAAGCAGATTTATCAGAAATCAACACATAAACCATAGTGGGCAAAGCCTTGGTGGGTGTATCACCAGTTTGATCAATGGGATTTGATAAATTTGCATCCTTCGTCTTTCACTTCCTTTGAAAGAGATTAGTAGGATAACCTTTCATCCCAAATTTCTCACATGAAAACTTCTTCCGACATACCTCTAAAGAGTGACCAATAGCCATGCATTCATTGAAAAAATCGGTTTTCATTCATACTAAACATAAATTTTGATGTTATCAGTAGTTGTAGAGAGAGTTACCTTATCAATTAGAGTGGAGCTGAGGTCAACCTCCACTAACATCCTCGAAAAGTTTCCAAACCAAACATCCTCAATTTCCTTATCAAGGTGAATAGGAGTCCCAATTTCCATACAAATTTCATGTATGATCTTTGGACGCCAAAGAACCCAATTGAGTCCATGAAGACGAAACCAACCCTGATAGAAGGAATTTATTTCATGAGAGAAATTAAAATCCAAAGACCATTAATGTAAATGAATCTATCCAGGTTTCAATAACAAGGACCCAATACTCCATGCTCGAACTTTATCTTCATCTAAAGGGAAAAGATGGTGAAAAAAACCTCGACCAAGATAAACACACTTCCAATTAGAGAAACCCCATAAGATCAAGATCCTACGAACCAAATCGTCAAACTTCCATGATTTTTCAACTTTAGGTAAAACAAGGCATGCAGTCAAATAATTTCTACTGATTTTCATTCTCCCCGAAAGCACAGTAGGTTTCACTTCAATGTGCGCTGATGATCACTTATGAATGATTCTACTAGAACCGGAATCCTTGAAGAAAGCCAGTGATTGGATGCCTTCACCATAAGACATCATACCAGAATTTGACAGTGATTTATTCACCACATCAACATACGATGTAGACCGAGATTCGTGAAAAACCTCAACACCAGGCAGGACCGCATCAGCCAGAACATCCTGGAATTAGAAATTATTATTTACCTTCGCCACAACTTCATTTTCCCGAGCACATGTCTCCCTTGGAACACCACACTTTGGATCATACTTCAACATTGAAGCAGTGAAAACCACCTCATTTGATCGCTAGAAAACAAATCCCTGCGAATCATCATCAGATCTGGCGCCTAGACACAGATCCAAGGCCAACCAATTACAATCTGGGACTACCTTCCCTCCAACATCAGTGGTGCAGACACCAATAGAAGTTCGAGAGATATCCATGGATGGCAGAGGAACATAAGGAGATGAGGATGCTGATGCACCGCCAGGAGGAAGAATCAAATCGATCCCGAGAAAATGTTGGATCACCATGAGAAAGGTGGAACCCTAAACGCCATTGTCGAGGGAGAGAGGTTTCGCAGCCCGCAGCGCTATCCCTTGTAAAATATTAAACTTTTGAAATAAAACATGATTTCATTGAAAAGTAATCATAACATGTAACATGACTTCCTTATTTGTCATACACACACTTACAGCTTGTAAAAAACAATTTAAAAAAAAGGATGATCACAAAAATCTTAGTAAGGGATAAAAATAAATAAATATTTTTTCAAGTGATAACTTAAAAACCAATAAAACCCCTTTCATAAAAACTCATTAGAATGCATAGAAAAATCATGATGTTTTATTAGAACATATTTACCATATCACTATTACATTCACCTTTTAACATTTCATGATCATTCAGTAAACTTTCATCTCTAGAGTAACCAATGATTTTGAGAGCTATAATGGGGTTCACCCATCATATCTTGAGATATAATGGGCTCAACCTAACAAATCTAGGTATATAATAGGGATAGAACCATAATATATTGAGATATAATGGGATCAAGACAATATATACAATTTCCAACGAACATATCATGAATAAAACTCTTGATAACTAATTTAAACCCATGAGAGAAATACATTCACATATAAAAATACCCTTGTTCTTAAAAAAATAAATAATAAAAAAACGTGCACATAATAATGAAATCATATACTTCAAAAATAAATATGAAAACTTATAAATGAATAATTATAGTAAAAAAATAATAATTAACATGGGGAAACCCTCTCATATAGTATATAAACAATAATATTTTTTAATTTTCTAAAGAGGCATTTAAAAGTATTTTAAAAGGAAATTCTGTTACAAATATCATATAATTGAAGTGAGAATTGATAGGAAAAAATCAATATGTGTATACAATTTCAATCCACATAATACAACATAATATAGAAAAATTATTACAAAAATATTCTTAGTACCACGTAATTAAGGAAGTATAAGGTAAACCCAAAGAATAGAAACTTGGTTAAGATTTCTGTTACCAGAGGTTTGTCTTATATAAAATGTTTTAAAACCTCATGTATAATAGTTCAAAGAGTGTTATTAATGTATTAAATAACCATATTAATTTTCATAATTACTTATATGATATTCTCATAACATATTTCAACCCATTTATAAGTAATATTTTTTATTTCCATTATTTTGGGTCTGTTCTTTACAAGGTTTCCATGGTTCATTTGTAATAGATTTTCTAATTGAATGGAATAGAAACTCCCGAAGTGAAATTAAATGGTATTTTAATGTTTCTAGAACATTAAATTATACCATGTAATAATTTTTCTTTAGATATGAATATGTTTAAGTAGATAAAACATTACTAATATTCTTTTAGATCATTTTGGCAGTTCCTTGAAAATCACAAACTATTTTATTTATATAATTAAATATTAGGCATATATGTTAATTCTAGAACATAAAAATAGGTTATATAATACACATTACAACCTGTTTCAACCAATAAAATTGTTATATGACCATACTTGAAGGTCGAGATGGAAATTGGAAACACATCATCTATGATGTTGGTAATTAGACACATCATTAATGATGTTTTTATTTTTAGAAAACAAGGGATACGAGAAAAATTATGACGAGTAATTTTTCTATAAACATGATAAAATTATAGTATATATAATATAATATAGTTTTCATGACTCTTTAATAAGGGTATGTGAATAAGGTATAATAAAATAAAAAGTGTTGAAAAGAAAATAAAATAGAAATGAAAGGATTTTTACCTTTTGAATTCTCTTTCTTGAGAACACTTTATAGCCCTTGGTTTTGGCCTTTTCATAATACTAAAAGGTATTAGAAGTGGGGAAGAGGCTTGGGAATAATATTCGGTAACAATTGTTCAAGGTACAAATTGTTATAGGTGTGAGGAGAAAATGGAGTGAGGGGTAGTATTTATAGTGGAGGAGAGGAGGGTTTTTTCATTATTTTAATCATTATTTTATTGTTTTGATCAAGACAAGAAAGTGTGTTGATTATTATGGGGAAAAATAGTAATTAGTGATAGTGAGTTCTAAACAAGGGTTCTTAACTTATCAAAACATCATCCACGACTCAATAATTCACATATTTAGTATATTTCATAAATTATCATATTTCAGTATTCACTAAAAATTTATGTATTTCAAAAACAAAATACCAAAAACTCACCACAACTATTTTTCAATGTGTAGAATTCAAAAATGAACATCATTTTTGGAAAAGAATTTCTAAATATGATAAATTAAATTTTTAAATAAATAATAATTTATTCAAAAAATGACAATTTTATAACTACAACTGATTTATTAACACCTTGAAAATTTAATCAGGGTTTTATAAAATTAACTTATAACCATAAGAAAATAAAATAATAATTTATGAATATATTTTAGGAAAATATATTTTCTTTTAAATAAATAAATTAATTGTAAAATTGTAACTAAATATTTATGAATCACAAAAATACAAAAAAATAATTTATAATTTCTGAAACATTTATTAACTTACTCTATAATATAAATATAACATGATTACACCTATATAATACATAAATTTTATTTATATTATCAAAGGTTAGGTTACTATTATTTTGGCCAAATTACTATTCTTAATGGTCATGCTACCATTCTCAAGGTCATGTAATTATTCTATCATTATAAATTTATTAATTAATATAAATTTCAATTATTTCATTATAAAATTATTTTGAATTAAAATATTTAATTCTAGAATGAAAAAAAAATATTTTATAAGTACCTGGGTTCTTACACTTTTAGTGTAAGTATAATAATATTCACAAGGATAAGAGTGATAAGAAGTATTCTTCAGAAGTTATTTGTTATGAATGTAAGAAGGTGGGCCATTTATGACCGGATTTTACCTACAAAAAAGGAAATATAATAAGATCAAAAATTATGAAATAGTTTCTACGAAATATTCCACGTAGAATAATTAAAAAATATAAAAGAAACATATACTTATAGTTACTATGGTCAAGATAGTTCATTAGAAAGATTTGATAGTGAAAGTGAAGATAATAGGGATGTTAGATTTTATAATGACATTCTGAAGATCAACATGTTCTCCATAGAAAAGGAAACTACATAATCACTAACTAGTTTTACTTTAATTGAAAACTATCATGATATTGATGAAAATAACAATTCTACATTATCTGATGGGGAATATTGTTAATCTAAAAAGAATAGTAAACTACCTATTTCTGAAGAGGTATCATTATTTTCAAAACTATTAGAAAACAACAATTGTAAATTTACTAAGAAACATGGTAATGCTAAAGAAAAACATTCTAAAGGAAACACAATATTTTATATTTTTACTACTGAAATATCAGATCATTCAAAAGAATTTGAAAACAATATTTTGTAAAAAACTAATCTTTCTATAGAATTTGTAATGTATAAACTCAAATAATGATTTTGAGAAAAGATTTATAAAAACATAGTTTAAATACAACCTCTTCCAAGGATAAAAAAGTAGTTGTAAAATAAAATTTCTAGATATAAAGTATGAATATTTTATTACCAAATATCCTTCTCTTAATGAAAATTTTAATAATATTTATAAATAAAAAATGCCTCATGATATGTATTCGGAATAGATTGTACTAATAAGAAAAATATTTTTCAAAATAACTACTTAATTCTGAAAAGAGATCCATTTAAAAAAATGCAAAGTGGTGGATGTTGGGAAATAAATTTTTCATTAAATAAATTCCAATACTAAGGTTTTCATAAAGATTACTTTTTAAAAGAATTAACATTTTCTCAACATTTCAATCTGGGAAAAATTTGGATTTTGAAAATATTACATTCTAATAATACTGGTCCCATGTAGGGTTGGGTTATCAAAAGATAATATATTATTTAATGAGAATAAGAATTGTATAAATAAAAACATATGATACATGGATAGTAGTTATTCCATACATATTTCTAGAAACAAGTATTTCTTCATGAAGATTATAAAAATGAAAGGTGGAAAAGTTTCTGCTAGTGGAAATGATCATGGAGGAAATAACAGAATATGTAGTATTGTTCTTCTTAAAAAATAAAAAATAATTTTTATTTATTATAAGACATAAGAAAACTATCATTTGTATAATTCAATTGTCTTATAAAGAATATCAAGTGAAATTAAAGAATGATAAATATATTTTCTATATTTGGAAAAAGTTATTTTTCTTTCTTCCAATTGGCTTGTGAATATTTATAAACTAAACATAGATGACCTTATGAGACAAGATCTACCTTTAATTAGTGCAAAGGAAGACAAATATTTGTTATGGAATAGAATATTTTTTTAGCTAAAATACAAAATAAAGGTCTAGTTAATGATCAACATGAACATAATTTTGATACTTCAAAAGGTTGAAATCCTTTTCAATTATGAATGAAAATAACTCATGTTTTAAATCTATGACTGAAGTCTCAACTTTTGATGCTTTGAATTTAGTGCACAAGGAGATTCTTGGTCCTACAAAAAGAAGAAGTATCATTTTAAATTGACATGTATATGTTTTAGTTAAATATTACACTATATATACATAGAAATAATTTCTAGAAAAAAATTTTGAATCATTTTTCTATTTTAACACTATTTTATCCTGATTTAAAAATAAGAAATATATATCCTTGAACTACTAAAAAATATTCCTTTAAAATCACTAGAAATGGCCTTTATCAGTACTAGAAAAGATTTGACTACCGGAGTGAGATTAAATGCCCTGGCCTTTGTTAACCCTTTTTTATCACTGATATATTCACTTTTATCAGCACTTATAAAATCACTGATAAAGGAATTTTTAATATCGCTTCTATAAGCGCTGATAAAGTGGACCTTTATGATAACTTTTAAAAGTTCTGAAAAATATGTCCTTTACTAGTTCTTTTAAAAGTACTAATAAAAGGAAATACTATGGTGTACTGCAATAGCACAGTACAACCCCACTGTAATGTGCTCTAACAACATACTACAACACTAGAAACACATAAAATATCAACAAAAATAGGTCCTAATACATAATTAAAATGAAATTACATTTACTACACAAATAAAAGAAAAAACTATTATTTTATACTCATTTGAAAAAATGTTTTATACAATTAAATAAATACAAATTATTACACACATTCAAAAACATCATTGTTTATTTGTCTTTTAATCCTGACACTAACTTATATTATTACTGAACAAACCACCCATAATATAGAAAAAGAATGAAACTTTATAACAAAACAATTATTTTATTATTAATAATATAAATAAATAAGTTAACATAAAGGCTTACTTTTACTGATAATAAAGTTAATTTTACTAAAATTGATGTCAATATTACTAAATTGATGTCAATTTTAGTAAAATTGAAGTCAATTTCAAATAAAAATATGTAATTTGATTCATACTAGTCACGAGGTGCATCAGATTGAGGTTTGGATGATTCCAAAAGGTCTCAAATGAATTTTGGATCATTTTCTTAAGTGTAAAAACAATATGAATGTGTTTTCCCATTTTTGAGTACGTTAGTAGTATTTTTTACTAAAATATCATATTAAACTAGAAAACAAAACTTTTGACTAATTATAACCACATATTGTATGAGTTTGATGTGAAACTGATTACTAGAAATCACAAATGACTTATGAATCGTTTTATTAAATTTTCAAGAAAAACTGAGTTCATTTTATCAATTTCCAATGGGTGACACTTTTTGGACTAAAATATCGATTTTAAACTGATAACAGACAATTTATGTTATACCATGCACATCATGTGTTGAATTGATGCACTTTTAATTCTTCCAAATAAAAAATGTATTATGGAATATTTTCAAAAATATCAATATAATATGATTTCATTTTCTCAGTTTTGAGTATGTTATTTTTTAATATTACTAAAATTGTTGTTAATTTTAAATAAAAAGATGAAAACCTATAACACATTGTATAAGATTTAGTTGTGAATGATTATAATAGTTCTCGAATTACTTTGTTTTTATCATTTTCCTAGTGTATCAAAACAATAAAAATATGTGTGCTCATTTTTGAGTGAGTCAGTTTTCTTTTTTACTAAAAAGTAATTTTAAACTAGAAACAAGCACTTTTAACTCATTCTAATGATATCATGTGTTGTATTGATGTAAAACCAATTTTTACACGTCAAAAATCACTTATTAATCATTTTCCTAAATTATTAAGAAATTATGAGTGCATTTGATCTATTTTTAGTGAGTGAAACTTTTTGAACAAAAATATTGAATTTAAACAAATAACAAATACATTATGTCATACCAGGATCATACTATATAATATTGAGGATAGGATGATTCATAAAAATCAATAATAAATTATGTATTGTTTTCGTAAATTATCAAAATAATCTGAATGTGTTTACTCAGTTTTGAGGAGGTCAGTTGTCCATTTTACTAAAATTAAAGTCAATTTAAAAAAAATATGCACTTTGAGTCATGCTGATCACACTATGGTTTATATTTAACTTTAGGTAATTCCTACACATATAAAATGACATATGTATCATTTTACTAAAGTATAAAAACAATCAAAATGTTTTTTCATGGTATTGAGCGCACCAGTTATCTATTTTTACTAAAATGTCATTTTAAAATGAAAACACACACTTTTGACTCATTTTAAAAATATTGTGTATAAATTTTTATAGAAAACCAATTAATACATGTCACAAATGAGTTATGAATCATTTTCATAAATTATAAATAAAATATGAGTGTGTTTGATAATTTTTCCGTGAGTGGAAATATTTGAACTAAAATGTTGACTTTAATCTTAAAATGTACACTTTAAGTCATACCAGGCACATCATGCCTCAGATTGAGGTAAGACTAATTTCTACATGTCATAAATTACCTATTGATTATTTTTATTGAGTGTCAAAACAATCTGAATGTGTTTTATTAGTATTGAGTAAGTCAGTTGTAAGTTTTACTAAAATTGATGTCAATTTTAAATAAAAATATGCTCTTTGAGTCATACCTATCACATCGTCGGTCAGATTGAGGTGAAGATAATTTCTACATATCTCAAATGACATATAGATAATTTTCATAAGGTATAAAAAACAATTAAAATGTTTTTTATTGGTTTTGAGTTGTTTGTTATCTTTGTTACTAAAATTTCATTTTAAACTGGAAATATACACTTTTGTATCATTCAGATCACATCATTTATCAGGTTGATGTGAAATTGATTCCAACATGTCAAAACTGACATAAAAATTATTTTATTACATGATATACAAAATCAGAGTATGTTTGATCAGGTTTTAGTGACTGAAAATTTTTCAACTAAAATTTGAATTTTAAATTGATAACGGACGCATTGAGTCATACCTGATACATCATGTATAGGATTAAGGTGTGGTTGATTCTTTCACATCAAAAATAAATAATGGATCATTTTATAAATTATAAATATAAAATTAATATTTATTCTTGTTTTTGAGTGTTTCTATTGTAAATTTTACTAAAATTAATGTTATTTTAAAATATAACGATGTACTTGAAATTATAACGGTCACACTGTGTGTCTAATTGAGGTGTGGCTGATTAATACACAACCCAAAGTATCAAAAAAGATTAACTATAAATGTTACCATGATATCCATTGAATTTATTTGTAAAAATTTCAACCCATAATGATAAAATTTAAACAAACTATCACTGCTCGAAAAAAATAATTCACCTGTATAGAAAACAAGTCTTATATATGAAATAATCAAAAGAAATAAATTAAACATAAATATGAAATAATAAATTAATTAAATGGACATTTATTTTGTTATGAAAAAATTAATATTACTAATTTGATGGAGTATTGGAGGTAACTTGAAAGAAAGTTATAAATTTAAATATTATAGGGGTAAAAGGATTTGAGGTAGAAGAATTCTATGGAAGTTTTGTTGTAGAAAGTCATGAAATATGGACATACCGCCCCCACACGAACAAAATAATCAACATGTATAAGAAAAAAATATATTATTTGAGTGATAAAAAAAGAAATAAATTAATAATAAATATGAAACAATAAAATAATTCTAGGTACAATTATTTTATTGTGCAAGCATCAAGATTGCCTTTGGGATTGAGTAGAGGCAGCAATAGTTCTCTTCCTACAAAGGAAGTGGATAGAACTTGAAGGAATGTGATAAATGTCAACATTTAAGGGGTGAAAATGTTTTGAGGGAGAATAATTTTGTGGATGTTTTGGTACAAAAAATCATGAAAGATGGACATACCACCCTAACTCGAAAAAAATGAATCAACTTGTATAAGAAAAAAAATATTATGTGAGTGATACTAAAAAATAAATAAATTAAACATAAATATGAAATAATACATTAATTATATGGAAAATTATTTTATTATGAAAACATCAATATTAACTCTGTGATTTTGGAGAGGCGTCATGTTTTCTCTTATGTTAAAAGGTGGAAGAGAGGCCTTGAAATAAAGTGATAAATACAACATTATTTGGGGTGAAAATATTTTGAGGGAGAAGAAGTCTGTGGACATTTTGGTGTTGAAATGCATGAAAGATGGATAGAACACCCAAAAGAAAACAAAATAATCGACATATATAAGAAAAACATTATCATTCGAGTGATTCAAAAAAGAAATAAATTAATTATAAATATGAAAAATTACATTAATTATGTGGGAATTGATTTTACATTGATAACATCAAGATTTCCTCTAAAATTGAGAATACACACCATCATTTCTCATCCGGCAATTTCATGGCATATAGATAAGAATCTTCAAAAATAAAAAAACTCTATAGGAAATAATGAAAATTAAATCAATGTTCCAATATATAAATATATATATATTGGTAAAATAGAGAATTTATATCACAAAATTGACTTTACATCATTCTAAAGGGTTTCCTTCATTATAGTTTGTTCTTCCAAGGGATTTGTGACATAATAATGTATTTAATACATTGTGTACATGAGTAGCAGAACATTTAATTTAGATTATGTTAATGTATTATTGAATATATAATTTAATGGTGGAAAACATAGTATATTAAAATACATATTTACCTACTCATTAAACTCTCTTTCTTTTTTTAGAAAGGAATCATGGATTTGGTTTCTCTATTGAGAATCCAAATCCCCTATTTGTGTACCATTTTATTGTAAAATATATTGTCTATATTGGGACTGGGATGAAGTGATTGTTATCTCTCAATAATAGAGTCACCCTCAATTTAATTTTCATTTAACCTGACATTTGTTTTATTCTCCAGCAAGACAATCATCCGATTCTTGTTTGTTGGATCAGAGTTATAAAACACATGCATTACTTGTGATTCCATTGTGAATGGCTTATCTTTTATCCCTTCCACATTGAAATTCACCTTCACGAAGCCCATTTCATCAAATTTCACTACAATTATATTTTCAACCCATTTTCAATGGAAAATAATCACATTAAATTTTGTATAATGCAACTCATATATTTGTTTTATAATTCCAAAATATGACATATTTAATAAATTTTATTTCTATCATTGGAACCAGATATGTGTATCACTTCATCCACAAGAATAACACCACCATTTTTCATCATACTGCAGTCATCATGTTCTTTTATATAGATTTTATAACTATTTATTACAAAACCAATGTAAGATATAACATTTTCATTTAGTCCTCTGGAAATCCATTGAAGTCTTTTGATAATTGAATTCAAAATTTTAGATAACTACATATAAATTTGAACTCGAAATAATCCTATAAACTATTCATTATGTGTATTTGATATCCGTCCTTCATCCCTTAGTGGATTTAAATATCTAAGAACTTCTTTGTGGGATTCAATGTATGGATCAACACATTCAATGTCATCTAGAATGTAAAGGTGAGATTTCTCCACTTCTATCAAGGTAATTGTAAGAACATCTTGGAAAATTACTTCACCCATAAGGCATTAATTATAATGATACTTTGGGGGACCAATGTTGTCAACATCTGATTGGTAATATGTATAGAATTCAATGGATTCTGTAACAATATATTTTTATACTATACAACATTTTGGATGAATTTGATTTTTGACATACCATTTCAAAATATTTATATATCATTTAATGGAGTACATTCTCCTGTAATAGACAGGACCGCATAGTTGGACCACTCTAACCAATTGAATCATCATATGGATAATTTTATTAAAGTATGATATTAGAAAGAACATCTCTAATTCACATAATATGACTATAACATCTTTATTCATTATGTTATGCTTCGTCAGGTCTATATCATTACAGCATATGGATTTGAAAAGGAAGCAAAGTTTTATTAATTCATGTCATGCATTTTGAGCCATTATGAAACAGATTGCAACATGAATTAAATCTTTGTTCAAAACACAAAAATCGTGTTATTTTATTCCTTGTAACTTAGAATTAGTCATTGACATGAAATTATTGATATTTTATTAATACCTCTATTGAACTTTTACATTATTACGGAAAAATAAAATTTTAATTTTTTCCTCTATGGATAGTGTATAAGCTGGTGGAGGAAGAAAAGTATGCCTTTTACCCTTCACCAGTGTCAAATCTTACCTTATCTCCATTTGAATCAAGTCTAAACAAACCTAGATTTCATGTCTAATTTTTTCAAAAATGTTTAGTAACATTCCAATAACACTATAGAATACAGTTTTTCTACAATAATTCAGCCATGAAAAGTTCTAACATACAAACAATTCCAATATGATAATTCAAAGAAAATTGATCTATAATTCCAACCTAATTTTGTATTTTTCTTTAAAATGGTTCACTGAAAATCGTTTCAATATGTCATACTTTATTATATAGTTTATCTTCCCTTACTGGAGATGGTGTCTTAAATTTTTCGATATTTACATCGAATGATTTCATTCGGGATCAGTATTTATTTTGTCGGGGTAAAAATTACTAATGTCTTAAAAACATAGTCTTCAAAGAATGTTTCAACATAACTAAGTACCTGCGTTTTACAAAAATGGGACACCCCAATATTCAATTAATGCTATATCCTGATAAATTTCTATAAGCAGTGAAGTCATTCATTATTTTATAAAATATTGCCCTAAATGTTAAATATCCACTTCTATGAGCATTATACATTGTAAAACATGTATCCTAAAACTATTTTAGATCTTAGATCTAGGGATACAAATAGACATCAATATCATTACTTGGATGCACTGGTCTGGAAATCAACAAAGGCAATGCAATGTATTTTCACTTCATGCATAACCATGGAGGAAATTTATAATTTACCAACATGACAGGTTATGTACTATGAGTACTACTCTGTATACCAAAAGGATTTATTCCATCTATAGATAAAGTAATACATACTTTTATTAACTTATTTCAAAATTGTAGATACTTGTAAACAATTTTCTTCCACTGCGAAGAATCTGCTAGATGACGTATGTTCCAATATTTAATTATTAAATCCACATTCTATGTCAATTGTATTATGGTTTCTTAACATCCATATAATCTTCTAAACCATTGAATAGTATTAATGTATAATACATATTTCGAAGGATGTGATTAATTTTTCTAGTAACAATATGCACCACACATAGGGAATTTTATCAATGATTCATGGTCTTTGTGAAAAAATATGGAATCATTTTGACTAGCATAAATTTTTTTATAGATCAAGCCCATTGAATGTATCATTATTTTAACATCATATGTTTGGAAAAATAGTTCATTTTCTTCTGGTAGCATATCATTTGAGATTCCAAGTAGTTATGTAAAGCTATTGTCACTCCATCCACTGCCAACATTCAAATTTCATAACTTTAATACAGCTGAAAATGTTTTGTATTTACTAAAACTAGTATACAATGGTTTTTTAGCCCAACTATTTAACTCCCCAAACAACTTTGGAAAATCACGATGCTCATCTTCAATTTCCATTGATATTTCATCCATGTGATCTCGATCATCATTTCACTGGTATTAATAGAAAATGATCTATAAACCATAGTATCATCCCAATCAGTGTCCACTTTCAGTTTTTCCCTATGTTTAGTCTAACATTTATAGTTTGAATCTATTGAATAACACATAAAATTTTCATCCAACTCTTTCAAACAAATTTTTCTTGAATAAAAACAATGTAAACATGCACATAGGATTTGATAAGGGTTGTATGCATTCTCTTTTACAAACTTGGTGAAATCTTTAACTCTATCTTCATACACTTTTTTCAAACAATTAGCATGCATCCATTTTTTATTAATATCCATCATACTAGATTCATAAAAGATTAATTTTTTAAAGTAAAAAAAATAATCACATAATATGTTTATTATTAGAGGTGAATTTTATAGATAATTATATTAATGGAAACTCAACATTTGATTATTTCAAAGAATTTTAGTATGTTTTAGAAAATGGGTAATTTAATTTAAGAAAAAATTACACCACAATGGAAAGTGTTATCCTATAAACACATTCAAAGGTAAAATTTATATACAAATAATTCTCATCACCTCATCTTCTAGACACCTATCATTGCATTTTTAAAATGCATATAAATATATAGAAAGATATATATTTACACACACATAGACAAAGATATATATATATATCTTTATAAAATAAACTTAAATTGATAAAACAATGTAACCCTTATAGTAGAATATCAAAACATAGTAAATTAAATACAACCACATACTGATTTTGAAAATAGAGAGTCATTGAAAATAAATATGTATAGTATCACTCATACTAATATTTGACTTAAAATAAAAAACCACAATTCTATGAAATTAAAATTTTAAGGAAAAAATCTTACACTAGAATATTACAACAAATTTTAAATAATTAAATTCCCATACATGAATTGCATAAAATCATCTTCTATTGTTACTTCGCACTGTCATCAGACTAATAATTGGTTGGCTAAATAATTTTTCTTGTTTGTTTATGGTTTTTATATATAACCCCTCTACTATTTATATAGTGGCACAGAGATTTATTTAATTGGTTTATCTGTGGACTAGAGGTGGTCTTCTATTATTTCAAAACAGCAACAAAAATTCAGCTTGTGAAGCAAGTAAGGGTATAGATATAGGCAGGACAATAAATTGATTCAAAAAAATTAAATGACCAAAATAGGATATCCAAAATAGTAGTAATGAAAAAAACGGTTCATAAACAAAATCAAGAAAGTATACAACTAACGGAGTAAAAATACATAACGAAAATCAGAACCTATAAAGGAAAATCATAAACCCTCAAATCTAGATCTTGAAATGACAAATTCAGAAAGAAAATTGAAACCAATAAAGGAAAACATGGGAATGCCCTGCCTGGTTGAAGAAAATATGAGACCCTTGGATCCAGATATTGATATTTTCGTCGAAAACCCTAACTGCAAGAGAACAACAGATGTTGAATGATGTTTGAGCTACTAAAGGTAGTGGTTTTGTGTGATTCCAATGAGTTTTTTTGATTCTATCTTCGATTCATTATTGATGAGTGTCGAAAAAGTGTGGCTTCTACGAAAGTCTTCTGATATCACGACTAGTTAAAAACAAGTTATGTTTTTTTATTAGATCAGGACACTTTTATCAGCACTTTCAAAAAAACACCAATAAGGAGTCCTTTTATCAGCAATTATTATTTATGCATTGATAAAAGGAATGTTTATCATTTCTTTTCTAGTAATGATAAAGATATTGTATTTCTCGATGCTAAAAAATCACTGATAAAATTCCACTTTATCAACGCTAAAAATCACAGATAAAGGATTTATAATTATAATTCTAGATAAAAAAATTAAAATATAAATTGAATTTAATAAATATATATAAATATAAATATAGTAAATATATTAATTATTTAAATATATTTATTATAATTTTATAAATATTTATTTATAATTATGTAAATATTTTTAATAAATAATATTTATATCATTATATATATTTATATAATTAAAAATTTATATTTCATAAATATATAAATATATATAATGTAAATATATTCATTATTTAAGTATATTTCTTATAAATTTAGTAATTATTTATTTATATATAATTATTTATTTATAATTATATAAATAATTTTAAAAAAATATTTATTTATTTATAATTATAAATATATAATTTTATAAATATAATATATACATTTTGAAATATATTTATTTATAGATATATTTATTTATAAATATTTTTTTATGAATATTTTTTTACGAATATTTTTTTAAAATTATTAATTAATATCTAATTTTCATTTCATTCTTGTTAAAAATGAGTGAAATTAAATAAATTAAAAACAAGTACACTTTAATCATATTGAAAAAATGGATAAGTTTTTTCTGTGTGCATTGTATATAAAAATTAATTAATTACATATATGTAAAATAAATATAACACACATTTGATCTATGATAAATCAAAAAATCAAAAGACATTCAATTATATGTCCATTATTATTTTCAATTTGTCAATATTTATAACCCATATTAATTTTTAATTATAAACCATTATTCCCTAAATATATGACAATTTAATGTAAAGTGCATAATGGTTTTGTAATATATAAATCAGATTTATATAGATTAATATATATCTATATATTTAATATATACTATTTATTAACATTATGAATAATCAATTATTTAAAAAATTGTTGATATTTTTCTCAATTAAGATATTTTTAATTTTAATAAGTTTAATTTTCATTTTTCATATCTATATATTTAATACATACCATTTCTTAGTATTAACAATGTTCATATAGTATAATCAATTTATTCTTTTTTCTCTATGATTATTTAATTAATAAAATTTGTAATTTTTTTTAATGAACTCATTTTTTATTATAATTTTTTATTTAATTATTTCATTTTATTTATTCTAACCTTTATCAGTGCTAAAAAAAATTCATAAAAGACTCATTTATCAGTGTTAAAAATAATGCAATAATAAAGTGTATCCTTTATCAATGATAAAAAATGCACTCATAAATGGTAGCCTTTATCGGTTCTAAATATGAAGCATAGATAAAGGGTTAACATTATCAGAACATTATTTATCATTGATAAAGATTCCATTTATCAACATTTTTTCTAACATTGATAAATAAAAGTGTTGTTAAATGCCTGTTTTGCAGTAGTGTTGATAACTGTTCATAGTCATCATGTTGAAAAATTTGTAACTTATGGTGTTGATAATTTTTATTAAAAAGTTCCATAAGTAACTTTTTATAAACTAGAAATGAAAAGAAAAATGGTGTAGTTGAAAGGATAAAATCAATAATTTAGAAGAATACAAGAACCATATTGAGTAAATACTATGTTGCTAAAAAATTATGCTGAAGCAATTAGTATAGATTTTTATACTATAAATTTAGTTTATTATGTCATTTGATTAATTAAACTCTTTCTTAGTTATGGATTGGAATAAAACCAAATCTTTTTAACTTTTATGTTTTTTTATGTAATGTATTCATTCTAAATACTAAACATAACTTACATAAGTTTGATCTAAAATATGGTGAATGATTATTTTAGGTTATTCTTCAACTAGTAAGGATTATAGATTTTTAAATAACAACACAACAATTGATGATGAAATAGTACATGTTAAATTCTAAAAAAACTTATCCTTTTGTTTTAAGATAACCTTAGATTACATATTTCGATGATATTTCAAAAATTTATTTTCAGGAAATGCAAGAAAGTTCATATCATGAGAGAAAAACTGAGTAATTTGATTATAAATTTCTACAACAAAAATAATTTCATCATGTTGTTGAATTATAAAATTTTGTAAACCCAATGAATTAGTTGATTATTAGGAATCATTCTAGTGAAAATATCATTGGGGATTTAGATCAACCTGTTATAACTAGATGTTCCTTAAGAAATGATGATGAACATTGTGCATTTTTCTCACAATTTGAACCTTAAACAATTTTTAAAGCTTTAAGTGATGATTATTATATAAAAGATATCAAATATGAACTCAATGAATTCAAAAGGAATCATGTTTGGACTTTGGTTGAGTGACCTAAAGATACTTATGTAATTGGTGTAATGTGGGTTTGTCGAAATAAGTGTGATGAAAATGAACTTATTGAAAGGAATAAAGATAGAATTGTTTCTAAAGTATACAATCAACACGATGGTATATACATTGAAGATACTTATGTTCAAGTAGAAAAACATGAATATATTCATATTCTTCTGGCATATGCATCATTTTTTAATTTCAAACTATTTCAACTGGATGTGAAGTGTGAATTTATTAATTCATATGTATAAGAGGAAGTTTATATAGAAAAAATCTATGGTTTGAAAATAAAAAATTTCAAAAACATGTTCTCAAACATTTGAGGGAACTTTTTTGAATAAAAAAAGACTCTATATTTTGATATGATAGATTGAGAATATTTTTTTTACAAAACAAATTTGTCAAAAGAGCTACAGATCACAAACTTTTTAAAAATTAGTTTCTAAAAACATCATCGTTGTTTAAATTTATATACATGAAACTATATTTGGTGAAACTCAATATATATTTAACATATTCCTTTTAAAATATTATCAAATAAGAGTTTGAAATGAGAATTATGGGAGAACTGTATTATTTTATAGTTTTTCAAATTTTAGAAAAACCAGAAGGAAATTTTATATCTCAATATAATTATATAAAATATATTCAAATGAAATATAGATATAAAAATACTAATATTATTAGTACTCATATCAGAACCACAAATACATTAGATATTGATGAATCTAGAAAACCATATGAGTAAAATATTTTGAGGAATGATTGGATGTATACTATAAATAGAAACTCAACATCTAGATTTAAAGTTTTTTGTATACTTGTGTATAAGATATCAAACTAATCCAACAAAATTACAATCATAAAAATAAAAAAATGGTATCTTAGGAGAACTATGTTTCTAGTGTTACTTTATTCATTTGGAAATGATTTTGAACTACATATATTTCTAGATACTGACTTTAGTAGATGTAAAATAGATTGAAAAATTACACCTAGAAATTTTCTTTTTTTTTGGGGATGCTTTTGTAAAGACCCGGAATTTCCATGTAATTGTTTTTAAATATATTGAAATTTTATGAGTCTGCTAAAATTGACGGCGCGTGATTCTGAGGTCCAGAGTGCCATGAGTGAATTTTTGAACTTTTTTTCCGGTACGTTCAGTAAACGTACGAGTGGGTTTTTTTAACTTTTCAACCAGTTCTTGGAATTGAAATATGAGGGCACCGTTGAACTCGCAAGGCCAGTATTCTATTAAAGAGACATTTACCTCAACCATAGTAGGTCGATGGAGAATGACAGATTTTGGGTTTTTTGTGGAAGAATATAATAAAATAAAAATGTTTAACATTTTAATTTTTGTTCAAACCTTCCATGTGAGGTTATGGATGTGGGGACCACCGAGCCCAAAATCTCCCAATTTGAATTTGAGGGTGGGGACCCCCGGACCCACTAAATATTTCTTTAATGACAGAAGCCTCTAGAACTCCCTCTTCAATGAGGGAGGTGACCTTTGGTATCCTTCCAATTTAATGGTGTTGAACACAAAAATTTATTAATTAAGCCAATTTGAATTTATGCGAAAAAAATAAATAGATAACTTAATCAATTATGTTGGTATTTATTTTTTGGTGGAATTGGGAAAAGGGAGAAGCTTTAGAGAATCATGGAGAATATCATCCTCAAATGAGGAACGTCGACACATGAATTTGACTTCTTCCTTAGGACATCCTCCAAAGGTGGACATCTTCAAAAATGAAGAACCACCTTTATTGAAGAGTGTTTATCCAACTAATGATATCTGGATCAGAGGAATGTGGCAGGTGCGACAAATGTCAACAACTTCGACTTCTCTCATCGACATCAACAATCAAACGAGGTAGGGGTTGTTATTGAATTCATGAAATTTATTGATTAAATTCCTCGTTCTTGGAAATCATGGAAAATTCAGATCAACCAAATGAGTGGATCCATGATTTTTATGAAATTGTAGATTTTGACGTTCTTTATTCATGATTTTGTTGAGTCGTTTGCTACCGCCCTTACGTGAAGGGTGTGGGCCAAATAAACATGTTTCGACACCTCCACCGTTTTTATTTATTGTTGTGTTCTTCACGTTGGTGACGATGACCACAGACGACGTTGGGAACCGGTGGAACTTGAGAATTGCGACGAAGATGATGAATTAACGGCGACCAGACAAGTCGGCCACCGGTGGAGGCACGTAGCTCCGCCGCCCCACGACGCTCCTCCACCTGCGGCCTCCGCTGCACTGTAACACCCCGATATTTTATGATAAGTATTATTTTTAATTTATTTTATGTCATGTGTTTTATTCTGCACCATGATTATCTTGTGCTATACACAACACCGTATTAGCTAACAGTATATGCAACACAATTCTTGGATCGTGTTATACACAATTTCAAGTTCATTTGATAGAAGTTATTCTACGCAACATTGAGTTTATATATATATACAATGTATAAATGAAATATGGTTATATTTTGTTATACGCAACAACAAAGGAGTCTTGCACTACATAAAACCCAAACTTGTATTTCATTACACGCAATCGTGACCTTCCTCTATAGCGTGTGTTGTACGCAATACCGGGTTTCACTAAACAACGATATATGGTTATAATATTATCACGAACTAGCTTTTATGAATATTATTAACCACATTTTGAATTTTATAACATTATTATTCATCTTATAAATTTTCTAAAACATTTTATTTGAAAAAAATAAATTCTTCGGGTAAAATAAGTATTTTTTTAAATGCAGTTTTTCCGCCTTTTGATGGCGCACCCACATTAAACTTAGTTTTTGATATGTTTATAAGTTCAATTTTTCAAAATAAAATTATTATTTGTAATATGGATATAAAATTTTACCTTGCATAAAATTTTACCTTGCATAAAATTTTCATATTATTCTGATAACTTTCATATTTTACTGAATAGTAAAAACACGCTATATTTTAATTAAAAACAACTTTTTTCATCATAATAATTTATGTGGATAATTTATAATATTTAATGGTTTTAAATTATAAATATAATATATTTTTACCATTTAATATAATTTATGTCATTAGCCTTGATTTTACATTGAGTTTGTAGGTTAAATAAATTAAATCTTTTGCAACAAAAACTCATTTTCTTTCAACAACGAGATTAATTTTAATTTAATTTCGGAAACTTTTTTGTATTGAATTTCGAAAAATGGATTCCATATTTGGAATAAGTGGGTCCAAATTATGTTAATAAGCCACATTTTATTTTTGGGCTTTATGAATAGTAACTATGGTAAATTTTATTTTCCATAGTTAAAGGTAAATCGGGTAATTAAGGGTAAATATAATATTATAAAATTAACCTATCACCATCCAAAATCCTATTGGATGACTAAAAGTCGACCCATATCACCTAAGGGTCGTATTAGAATCATTTAATGGGCTTTTTGCTATGAAAATAATTTAATTATTATTAAAACCAATGAAAGTGACAACATGTCACATTCTTAAATCTTATAGTATAATAATTTTACTTTAGTGATAAAAAAAATGAAACTTTTAACATGAATAGTCTCAATAAATCTAATAAAATTATCTACATCATATGAATTAATTTAGAATTTTTAGAGATTATATAATTATCATTAAAGGTGACATAATAGTGATGTTGAAATTATTTTATTAAGAGAAATATCAAATAAATGGTTTTAAAAATATTAAAATAAATATTATATGAACTATTTAATGTTCTCCACTAATTTTTTAGATACATATGACATGTTATGAATCTATTTAATCTTTTATTTAAAACATATCTTTTGTATATTGTTTATTTAAATTCCAATAAATGAATAGTGTCAAAATTGACACTATTGTTATTTTATAAATATAACATATTATAAAATTGTTTAAAAATCACGAAAATATTTAAAAATTATAAATTTAAATTTATATTGTATAAAATTTCATAAAGTGTCAAATTATGGAAAATTCACAACATATGTAATTATTTATAATAATTTAAAATTTAGAATATTGTTACCACAAATAAAATTAAATTGATAAATAAGGATAAATCAAGTTGATAATGTTTAAAATAGATTCCTAACATGTCTAAATTTTATTGGTTGCTGATATTACAACCCTGTCTCATCTAATCATTGGATATGACTCATTTTTGAAGTTTTTATGTGGGGTTGGGATTTAATATAAACTAATATTTCTTATATTTCCAAAGGTGACCATCTCTTCCCTTATAAAAGGGCATCTCATCCCTCCCTTCCTCACACCAATTTGAGCCTTCAAGATCAGCCAACCCCTGACCATTTTACTTCTCCACTTCCCTACAAACATCCTAGAGGTCCTGTTCTTCTTCAATGACCAATTTTAGTACCCTAAAAGGAGCTCTCAAGGAGGCGCTTCAAAGAATAGGTAATGTCCGTTACCGATACTTTCAACTTTATTTCTTCTTCCACTTATTCTTATTTAGTTGTTTCATTATGAAGTAATAACATCAGTATCACTCATATACTGATATGTTATTATATGTATGAAACAACCCTATTTCACCATCTATCCATCCTACGGAAAACGAAATCACCGCGTGTGGGTACGTACGGAATGTCGTCTCCACGTCGTGGTGTAATCTATTTTCCCACCACCACCTTAATTGGATGGGTATAATAGTGCAAATATATAACTATATATGATTATTGTAAAGTGGTATTGATTTTTAAATAGTATACATACACTCTAATACAATTCCACGATCATGGAAACGATATCATCGCTCGTGTGTATGTACGGACTACCGTCTCCACGACGCGATTAGATTCATTCTCCATGTTAACCATTTAAGAATGATTATAAATTATATATATGAAATAATAATGAAATATATGAAATTATAAAGCTACTGGATTTATTTATATATATATGTATGTCATCTACTTAATTCCATTCAACTCAATAAGGAAACGAAAACAGCGTTCTTGCGTACGTACGACATACCGTCTCCATGAACGGTGTATTTCTTTACATTTATTGATCTATTATATATATTTATATTATAAATATAAATTATATATAAATCCTGTTTTATATTCTGGAATTAAGTAATCATGATCTAATTAATCGTATGAATAATTTCAAGTCAAAACACGGACAACAAATGAAACGATTTTACTCAAAATGCTCTTTAACATGAAATTTACAAAAGAATGGGTAATATAAAGTCATAAGTGAACCATATATGATATAATAACAATGAATATGGTTCTTTAATAAGTCAATTACATTATTTAAATTATTATACAGGAGGTTCGGATATATATGAAGCATATCAGACATAAGGTAAGGGATAACTTTTCCAATCTCGTTCTTATCTAAGATTGTTTATTCGTAAGTATTTACTGGGGTTATTGTTCTCATCCCGGTCCATGTTCCCTAAAAATGGTTTCATGTATGTTTAATGTCCTTTTTACCCATTTTTTACTTTTACTACATGGTATGTATGGAATCTTTCTTTTACGAGGTACTTTTTGACTTTTCCGGCAAAAGTACGAGAAGAATGTTTTTTTAACTTATACGGAACGAATGAATTTTTACTGTTTTTAAAGCCTTATTTTCATGAAGATTAATACAAAATATTTGATGACTATTTTCAACAAAATCTCTTTCTTTTTAAATTGCATGAGGTTTTTTGAAAAGAAATTTATTTTGAAGAAGAATGGATATTTTCCTCAGGAATTCATTTCAAGTGTTTTATCAAAACCATTTTTCATCTAAGATGACATTATTTCATATGTGTATGTTTCAAGTATAATGTCTCTATGATTTAAAAGGTTTCACTTTCCTTATTATGAAATGATATCCATTTCGTTTATATGGATTATGTGATGATGGTATGATGTTTATGAAACCCATTTTATTTATTGGGTTATTATGAATGATGTATGTTTATTTTGTGGCACAAGTAAGAATGATTTCATTATGAGATGGGTGGAACCTATATCTCCCTCCAATTCTTTGGGTAAAGATTTATATCTCATGATGTAGACATGGATGTAACGGTAAGTTAATCTGGTTCAGTGTTACAGGACGGAAACGAGGAGGGAACTTGATTCAGAAAGGGACTTTGTCCACTAAGATGGTCTTGGCAGCAATGCCTTGGCTACTATGGAAATCATGACATGTGCTGAATGGTTTCCAAAATTACATGTTTTAATCCCATTCTATTTTATAAAGTTTAATGTTTCTTTATGATCTATACCTTACGTACTTCCATGTTTTATGTCATTTCTCAAGATTTTGATGTTTAATCATTATGTTCATGTTTTTAAGTTCAAATGTATATGATTTGTTTTATTTTATCCATGCTTACCCTTACTGAGAATGTGAGTTCACCCTTTATATGTTTCCTTTTCCCTAGGATAAAAAGAAAGGTTTTAGGTAAGAAAACAAAAGGGTAAGATCTTTATGGGAGATGTTGAAGATCTTTCACCATGATTAGAAGATTATGTTACAAGTTTCCAAAGACACTAAACTATTACAGTCCTTGTGTGTCTGTTTTTGTTATGTATTAAGTATTCTGCAAAAGTAATGTAATGTCCATGTACTTCAAGCTTTGGGTCTCTACAGTTGGTATCAGAGGAAAGTTTTAGTCAACCTTTGGAGACTAGGATACGAAAACATTAGCGAGATACCTAGAGATATTTCTAAGGTATATCTAGTGATGTCCCTAAGGATAAGTATATGTATAGGATATAGTCCTAGAACTACGGTAACGATCATAGAATATGACCTAAGATGTTAGATATTGAGGATAAACCCCCATTATTATGTTGTTTTCCTAGCATGATTTTTGCCTCTCACACTATTCTTTTCGAGTTTTAGAATATGGCTGGAACTCGAAGGAACCGTGTTGATCAATGTAATGGACGATTCAATTACTGTCCTCCTGAACAATCCAACGTTATGGGATATGGAGTGAAAAATATTATTTCTATACTTCAAGAAGTTATGAATCATTCTGGACATCCAAATGAGCAGAAGAGGGAACAATATTCTATTGAGTCTTTCATGAGGCAGCATCCACCTTCTTTCAATGGGTATTATGATCCACTTGTTACTGAACAATGGATCAGTACCATTGAAAAGATATTTTCCATACTTCGATGTTCAGAACATGATAAAGTCATTATAGCTATTTACCATTTAGAAGGTGAAGCAGAACAGTGGTGGACTCTAATTAAGAATACATGGCGCCGAGATGAAATTGACTCCATGGAATGGGATGAGTTCAAGAACTTATTTTTCAATAATTACTTCCCTTGTATTCTTCGAAAAAAGATGGAGAAGGAGTTTCTTGAGATTAAGCAGAAGGATGATGAATCTGTTGGAATATACGAAGCGAATTTTACAAGACATGCAAGGTATGCATCTGGCTTTATCATCCAAACTAAAAGTAATGTTGATCAATTTTTCAGTGGCTTAAAACCAAGTCTTCGAAAGGCATTAGCTATAAGAGACATCAGTAGCTATGAAGAAATTGTGCGTTGTGCTATCAAGGTAGAACTGGAAGTTGGTGTAACATATCTATCTCATGGTTTTGAAAAAAAACAAAAGATGGAGTTCAAGGAGAAATCTCAGAACAATGGTGAAAAAATGATGAATGTTTCTTTATGCTCAAAGTGTGGAAAGAAGCATAGTGGAGATTGCCTAAAAGTTACTAGAAAATGTTTTAAGTGTGGAAAGAAGGTCATAGAGAAGTTGATTATTGAAGTAATGGGAAAAGTTTTCTAAAGATGTGAATAGAGAAAAGACTATAGAGAACTCTCTACCAACACTTCAATGCATCAAGTGTAAGAAAATGGGGCATTATGCTAATAAATTCCTTAATCCATGGGTTAATGATGATCACCATGAGCATCCTATTAAAGAAAAGGATAAAGGGAATGTCTCATGTGATCACTATTTGTGATGTTGAGTATGAAAATGATGTTGTGTAATGATTCAGTGTTTATGTAATGGGATTTCAAAATAGTATCATGGAATCTCATTTATGGTATTATGTAATTTTGAAATATCTATGTATGGGTTTTCAATTATTATATGGTACTAGTAACCATGAAAAGAGATTGAAATATTTTTGGAAAGTAGATGAAATGCGCATATGGAAGTGATAAGGATAAAATAATATGATAGTAATCATGATCTCATGGCTAAAATAAGGACAAAGTGATATCATGGATTGATTATATTGAAATTTTGGGATTTTGGTATGTGGAAAGAGTTAACTTTTGACAGCATTCATGTTTTCACTAAGGTTCAATGGGTATTCATTCTTCAAGATAATACATGATTAAGGTACTCACATGTTTGTAATTTTAACAACAAGATATATCTGATGATATATGGGGGATAAAGGATGGTATTCACTTGATTGTTATATGACATTTCAAGTAATCATTTTTTTTATACTATGACCTTGGACCGAAGTATTTTAGATATGCCTAAAGATTGGAATAGATTATGTTGGACACAAGTTAGTATCGTTTAAGGATAGAACATTTTCAATATTGTTGATGGGATGTTATAGTAATGTAGTTTTAGAAAAAGGAAAACATGCAGGACGAGCGACATCCCATTGCATCGGACAAGGCTGTGGGAATCGAACCAATAACCAAAGTGCGACAGGACTTTATCGCCTACCACTAGCCTACAGAAAGTCCTTGGTTAGTAGAAACTAGTTTTATTTTATTAAGAGGTATGATATATGAAGTATAAGTTCATTTTGGGAATCGTATACGATTAACATCACCATAGATGAACTTATTTATATTTGATAAATTTGCTAAACTTTTGTTTGAAATAGATGTAATGACCCATTATTCTATCACATGACCTATTAACACTTCACTAATAACAAATTCAATTTCATTACTTGAAGAGATGAAGTGGAAATTGTTCAAGGCACGAACAACGTTGAGATTGAACCAAAATCAATTAAGTATTTCTTTTGATTCAAAAAATCTTCAACATTAGGGAAATGATCCTGAAAACCAAAACTGTTGTCCTAGTGCCCTTATATCCGATGAATTAGATGGTGCCTTAGATCATCACAAATCTATGGCTTTTTAATTGATGGATTTTCCATGGCTATGTTCTCTACCACTCTCCATCAGAACATGATGGTTAGATTTCTCTTCCATATCCATATTTTCACCTATGTGGAAACCCAGTGATTAGTTTATTTGGGTAACCATTACATTTCATAAATTAGTTTTTAATGATTGGGTTTGGTATTCCTTTTTACGATGTGGGTTTCTATTAAAGAATCTTTGGAGTAGTAAACCATTTATAACCCTGACGAATTTCGAGGGAGAAATTCATTTTAAGGGGGGTAGAATGTAACACCCCAAGATTTTATGATAAGTATTCTGTTTAATTTATTTGATGTCATGTGTTTTATGCTACACCAATATTATCTTGTGCTATATGCAACACCATATTATATTGCAGTATACACAACACAATTCTTGGATCGTGTTATACACAATTTCAAGTTCATTTGATAGAAGTTATTCTACGCAACATTGAGTGTATATATATATATATATATATATTCAATGTATAAATGAAATATGGTTGGATTTTGTTATATGCAATAACAAAGGAGTCTTTCACTAATGAAATCCTAACTTGGCTTTCATTACACGCAATCACCACCTTCCTTGGTAGCGTGTGTTGTACGCAATACCTGGTTTCACTAAACAACGATATATGGTTATAATATTATCACGAACTAGTTGTTATGAATAGTATTAACCACATTTTGAATTTTATAACAATATTATTCATCTTATAAATTTTATAAAACATTTTATGTGAACAATATAAATTTTTCGGGTAAAATAAATATTTTTAAAAAAATGCAGTTTTGCAGCCTTTTGATGGCGCACCCATTTTAAATCTAATTTTTGACATGTTTAAAAGTTCAATTTTTGAAAATAAAATTATTATTTGAAATAAGGATATATAATTTTACCTTGGATAAAATTTTCATATTATTCTCATAACTTTCATATTTTAATGAATAGTAAAAACACGCTATATTTTAATTAAAAACAACTTTTTTCATCGTAAACATTTATGTGGTTAAATTATAATATTGAATGGTTTTAAAGTATAAATAGAATATATTTTTACCATTTAATATAATTTATGTCATTATCCTTGATTTTACATTGAATTCGTAGGTTAAATAAATTCAATATTTTTGCAATGTTTTAAACAAAAACTCGTTTTCTTTCGAAAACGGTATTAATTTTAATTTAATTTCTGCAAATTTTGTGTATTGAATTTGAAAAAATGTATTCCATATTTGGAATAAGTGGGTCTAAATTATGTTAATAAGCTACTTTTTATTTTAGGGCATTATGAATAGTAACTACGGTAAATTTTATTTACCATAGTTAAAGGTAAATCAGGTAATTAATGGTAAATATAAGATTATAAAATTAACCTAACACCTTCCAAAATCCTATTAAATGACTAAAATACGACCCATATCACCTAAGGGTAATATTAGAATTATTTAATGGACTTTGTTCCATGAACAAAAATTAATTATTATTAAAACCAATGAAAGTGACAACATGTCACTTTCTTAAATCTTATAAGTTTGATAATTTTAATGTAGTGATAAACTTAATGAAACTTCAAAAATGAATAGTCTCGAGAAAGAAAATAAAATTATCTACATCATATGAATTGATTTATAATTTTTAATGTGTAAATAATTATCATTAAAGGTGGCATAATAGTGATGTTGAAATTATTTTATTAAGAGAAATTTCAAATAAATGGTATTAAAAATATTAAAATAAATATTATATGAACTATTTTACATGCTCCACTAATGTTTTAGATAAATATGACATGTTATAAATCTATTTAATCTTTTATTTCGAACATATCTTCTGTATATTGTTTATTTAAATTCAAATAAATGAATAGTGTCAAAATTGATACTATTGTTATTTTATAAAAATAACATATTATAAAATTGTTTAAAAATCACAAAAATATTTAAAAATTATAAATTTAAATTTATATGGTCTAAAATGTCATAAAGCGCCAAATTATGGAATCTTAACAACACATATTTAATTATTTATAATAATATAAAATTTAGAATATTATTACCACAAATAAAATTAAATTGATAAATAAGGAAAAATCAAGTTGATAATGTTTAAAATAGATTACTAACATGTCTAAATTTTATTGGTTGATGCTATTAAAACCCTATCTCATCTAAGATTCATATATGAGTCATTTTAGAAGTTTTTATGTGGGGTTGAGATTTAATATAAACTAATATTTCTTATATTTCCAAAGGTGTCCCTCTCTTCTCTTATAAAAGGGCATCTCCTCACTCCCTTCCTCACACCAATTTTATCCTTCAAGCTCGGCCAAACACTGCCCATTTCAATTATCCACTTCCCTAGAAACATCCTAGAGGTCCAGGTCTTCTTCAAAGACCAATTGTAGTACCCTAAAAGGAGGTCTCAAAGAGGCACTTCAAAGAAGGGGTAATGTCCGTTACCGATTCTTTCAACTTTATTTCTTCTTCCACTTCTTCTTATTTAGTTTTTTCATTATGAAGTAATAACATAAGTATCACTCATATACTGATATGTTATTATAAGTATTAAAAACCCCTATTTCACCATCTATCCATCCTACGGAAAATGAAATCACTACGCGTGCGTACGTACAGAATACCGTCTCCACGCCGTGGTGTAATCTATTTTTTCACCACCACCTTACTTGGATGGGTATAATGGTGAAAATAAATAACTACATATGATTATTGTAAAGTGGTATTTATTCTGAAATATTATACATACACTCCAATACAATTCCACGATCATGGAAACGATATCATCGCTCGTGCGTAGGTACGGACTACCGTCTCCACGACGCGATGAGATTCATTCTCCATGTTAACCATTTAAGAATGATTATAAAGTATATATAAGAAATAATAATGAAATATATGACATTATAAAGCTACTGGATTTATTTATATATATATATATTTATTTCATATACTTAATTCCATTCAACACAATAAGGAAACGAAAACAGCGTTCATGCATACGTACGGCCTACCGTCTTCATGAACGGTGTATTTAGTTCCATTTATCGATCTATTATATATATTTGTATTCTTAATATATATTATATATAAATCATGTTTTATATTCTTTAATTAATTAATCATCATCTATTTAATCATATGAATAATTACAAGTCAAAACACGGACGACAAATGAAACGATTTTACCCAAAACGCTCTTTAACATGGAATTTACAAAAGGACGGGCAATATAAAGTCATAAGTAAACCATATATTATATCATAACAATTAATATGATTCTGTAATAAGTCAATGACATTATTTAAATCATTATACAGAAGGTTCGGATACATACGAAGCATATCGAACATATGGTAAGATATAACTTTTCCAATCTCGTTCTTATCCGAGATTGCTTTTTCGTAAGTATTTACTGGGGTTATTGTTCTCATCCATGTCCATGTTTCCTAAAAATGGTTTCATGTATGTTTAATGTCATTTTTACCAATTTTTTACTTTTTCTACATGGTATGTAGGGAATCATTCTTTTACGAGGTACTTTTTGACTTTTCTGGCAAAAGTACGAGAATAATGTTTTTTTAACTTATACGGCACGAACGGATTTTTACGGTTTTATAAAGCCTTATTTTCATGATGCTTCCTACAAAATATTTCATGACTATTTTCAACAAAATCTATTTCTTTTTAAATTTCATGAGGTTTTGTGAAAAGAAATTGATTTTGAAGAAGAAAAGGATATTTTCCTCAAGAATTCATTTCACGTGTTTTATCAAAACCATTTTTCATATAAGAAGACATTATTTCATATGTGTATGTTTCAAGTATAATATCTCTATGATTTACATGGTTTCACTTTCCTTATTATGAAATGATATCCATTTATTTTATATGTATTATGTGATGATGGGATGATGTTTATGAAACCCATTTTATTTATTGGGTTATTATGAATGATGTATATTTATTTTCTGGCACAAGTAAGAATGATTTAATTATGAGATGGGTGGGACCTATATCTCCCTCCAATGCTTTGGGTAAAGATTTATATCTCATGAGATAGACATGGATGTAACGGTAAGTTAATCTGGTTCAGTGTTACAGGATGGAAACGAGGAGGGAACTTGATTCAGAAAGTGACTTTGTCCACTAAGATGGTCTTGGCACCAATGCCTTGGCTACTATGGAAATCATGACATGTGCTGAATGGTTTCCAAAATTACATGTTTTAATCCCATTATATTTTATAAAGTTTAATGTATCTTTATGATCTATGCCTTACGTACTTCCATGTTTTATGTCATTTCTCAAGATTTTGATGTTTAATCAATATGTTCATGTTTTTAAGTTCAAATGTATATGATTTGTTTTATTTTATCCATGCTTACCCTTACTGAGAATGTGAGTTCACCCTTTATATGTTTCCTTTTCCCTAGGATAAAAAGAAAGGTTTTAGGTAAGAAAACAAAATGGGAAGATCTTTATGGGAGATGTTGAAGATCTTTCACCACGATTAGAAGATTATGTTACAAGTTTCCAAAGACACTAAACTATTACGGTCCTTGTGTGTCTGTTTTTGTTATGTATTATGTATTCTGAAAAAGTAATGTAATGTCCATGTACATAAAGCTATGGGCCTCTACACACACCCCAACACTCCCCTGCTCGTGGCCTCTGCCACCCTGCGGCCTTCGTGCCCCGCGACCACCGTGGCCGCCGCCGCCCAATAGTACCCGCGACCTCCGCCGCCTCACGGCACACACGACCTCCGCCTCCCCGTGGCACCCACAACTTTCGCCGCCCTACAGTACCCGTACCACCCAAGGCCTCGCGCCGCCTGACGGCATCCGTGGCCTCCGCTTTGTCATGGCCACTGCGGCCACCCGCAGCCTTCGCGGCCCACGTGGCCTCCGCGCCGCCTAGGCCGGGCCGCCCAGCACGGGCTAGGTTGGACCTAGACCAGTTTCGACCCTATACTCTCTTTCATCCATAACATTGGCATCGAGCGTCAGTTTGACGAACCGTCTATGGTACTGGAATCCTTGTAGGGTTTTGTTTCATTTGTTTCACCACACATGAGATTTGGATAATGTTGGGATATGTTCAGGTTGGATTGAGAACGAATCCATCCGGGCCCTCGAGACTAAAAAGCTAATAACTTATAGATCAGGTGTCTGATTGATGCATCGTCTATTGTTTTGGGACTCCTATGATGTGGCGGTACATTGGGATACATCTTCATGGACTTCATGGAAGTTGGAGTATTGACCAGTGGCTGGAAGTGCAGTCCCTCCTGGAGGTGAGAAAGCTTAGTGTGGGAACCCAGTAGCTAGCTATGCCTTGAGAAATAGATCCTTCATGGCTCTTGATTGGGGGTCCCACATTGAACCTCTGTAGGATTCCATGTGGGATTAACTGAGTGATTCTGTGTGGGTCAGCACCTAGAAATCTGGTGTGGGTCATCACCTAGCGAACATATATGGGTCAACACCGAGCGATCTAGTGTGGGTCAGCACCGATGGATCCTATGTGAGTCTTCACCGAGCGATCCTATGTAGGTCATCACCTAGAGATCCTATGTGGGTCTAATGATGATTAGATATCCTTCGTGGGTCTTCCACTTAATAGAGTTATATGATTTAGTAGTTACATCTAGTCATATCTACTACTGTAATTAAGTTATACCTAGTGTGAGATGAGTTCGTACCTGTGTGGTACTTCCCTTCGAGGCAATACCTTGGTGGTATTATTTCTTGTGGGTTACCTATGTGGTACTTGAAATTGTGGTATTTATTCCTTTTTGTAACTTTTTATCTTGGATATTTGTACTTGGACTTTGTGTTTTCCTCATTATTTTTATTAGTTTACTTGATAACTTCGGTATATGTATGGGCATATACCTATGTAGGGTTATCTGTTGTTTCCTTGATTTGTGGTTATCCTTTGGGGATTTTGTGAGACCTTGAGGGTATCGAGGTCCCTAATGAGTGTTGTTGTACTCACCCCTGCATGGGCTATGCCCGCACATCGTTGTGTTTGGTGTAGACGACATACAACGCTGACTGAGGACGTGAATACAGGGACTAGAGGTAGCTTGGAGGTGGACCTTAGATGAGGAGTACCACAAAGACGACCGATTGAGATCTATACCTACCATTAAAGTAGGATCCTTGGTTGGTGTTCATAGAAGTTGTTCTAGTTTACTTGTACTTTCATTTTATTATGCTTTCTAGTTGGGCTTGTATTTTGGACTTTTTTCGTTCTATACTCAGTGTGTTTTCTATTCAGTTTACTTGTGTTCATATCTTTCTATGTTATTGTTTGCGTGTACTTATAGGTTGTAATGTAAATGCCTTCCCAGTTTTAGGGAATATGCCTTCAGTGCTAGTCTCCAGCCCCTAGCCTATGGAAGGTGGTCTTGGGGTAGTCCCGGCACGGGCCATTGTGACAGGTCGTGAAAAGTTGGCATCGAAGGGAGGTTCTACCATAGAACATAGGTCTCTAATCTTTTTAACGACAATAGTGTTAAGTTTAGTGTGTGTTTTTATTAATTTAAGGAATCTAGTGATGGTGAGGAGGCCAACATATCCATACACCAAGACCCTGAATTCTGATTTCCGACTCAGTACATGGAAAAAATGATTGCGTATGTGTTTTGAAGAGTTTTCTTTGTGATCTCTTTGATTAAGCTCACCGTGTATAACATATTAACCATGGATCACCTATTTTTTTTAGGATTCCTCTTTGTAGGCAGCTAGTTAGGGTTCCAGATATATTATGCACTGATAGCCCACAGAGCGACGAGGCCTCGGTGCAGGTCCCTCTTCTAGTAGAGGTACCAGTGGAGGCACCAGTGGTACCATTAACCATTGGGCCACCGATGCCACCAGCCCCAGCAGCAAAGGTTGCATTCCTCTTGAGCGCATTGCATGAGTTTCAGCACCATAAACCGCCTCGGTTCAGGGGAGAGATAGACCCACATGTGGATGAGGATTGGCTAGAGGGTGTAGTGAGAGTCTTCTGACTAGTAGGGACACCATCCGGTCTCATAGTGATCCTTGCTGCTAATCATCTATAGGCAGTAATAGGAAAATGGTGGAGCTTGATGCTCTAGGTTCATAACGAGGTGATGTTTCTATGGGAAGACTTCGAGAGCCTGTTTCGGGTAGAGTTTATCCCAGCGACACTTAGTGCAATGCACATTTAGAATCTATTTCATCTACAACAGGGCAACATGACTGTGGATCATTACTCAGTAAGGCTCAATGACCTATCATGCTACTCCACTAATATGCTATGAGACATATTATTTAGGGCTCGGACCTTCGAGCATGGACTCAGGCCGGAGATCAGGTCTTCGATGATCTCACTCAGCTTCCCAACGCAGGCGGGGGTGTTAGAGAGAGCCCTTTTAGTAGAGAGTTTCATTGCTGTGTATTCACTAGCAGCAAGAGCCACCACCAGTCTTCACATAGAAGAGTCTTCTACAGCTGGTACTAGACAGAAGTCATAGAGGTCCATGATTACTAGACCTACAGATGGATGACCGCATGATTCAGGGTCGGTTGTCAGTGGCACCCGAGGTAGAGCCAGTCATTCTAGGAGTGCGCAGTGTTACACATGTGGCGGGTAGAGTCACATTGATCGCGACTGTCTGACCCTCCATATGGATGATCAGAAGACGATCGAGGGACCGCCCAGGTAGAGACAGAGTATGATAGAGGATGTCTGTAGGGAGCAAGTAGAGGTGGCGGAGGAGCTAGTCGTGCAGCTGGCAGTGGGTGACGATTTGAGATGTTACCACCACCACCACCAGGGGGTCCACCCTGACCGTAGGGAGTAGGTTGGCAGAGGCGAGCTCATCTCCAGGAAGCTGAGGCCTATGACCACGATGATCCAGAGATGTTATGAGGTATGAATTGTGTCTACTCCACCCTTGATGCAATAATTATAGACACATGTTTTAGTCATTCTTTTATATCCACAACCCTTATTCAGTGCTCAGAGATTTTGACAGATCCATTGGCCTGATCCTTACAACTAGAGACTCTTATGGGAGTGGATTCAATCATTACGCACTGGTGCCTGTAGTGCGAGCTTACACTAGGAGGTGAGAGCTTCGGCTAGTATCTCTTAGTAGTAGCATCTGGCCTTACGACATCATCTTGTGTATGGATTGGTTATCTAGAGTCCATGTTCAGATAGACTATATTAGGTGCAATGTGTGGTGTGTCCACATGGATAGGACCAGGTTTACCTTTACTAGTGAAAAGGGATCCTTTTCAACACAGGATGGGCTTACCTGGAAGAGAGTGTAGCTGGTCACACAACAGTCGGCTAGCCTTACCCTCAGATCTGTTGATGTGGAGAGTCCAAGTTATCCTGTAGTGGTGGACCAGTGTGCGGATGTCTTCTATGATGATGTTCCGAGTCTACCTCTTCATAGATAGGTGGACTTTTATATTGATTTTTACTCCAGGATGGAACTAATATGTACACCAGCATATCAGATGGATCCCGTGAAGCATCGTGAGATGTGGGTATAGCTAGAGGACATGTAGGGGAAGGGATTCATTCAACCCTGTGTTTCTCTTTGGGAAGCCATGATTTTGTTCTCCAAGATGGCTTATTGGAGCTTATGAATTTGTGTCGACTATCGGCACCTCAATCAGGTGACAATGAAGAAAACGTACCAACTCTCGAGGATTGACGACCTCTTTGATCAGCTGATGGGAGCACGGTGGTTCTCAAAGATAGATCTCAGATTGGGCTATCACCATCTTAGAGTGAGAGACGAGGATGTGCAAAAGACGGCTTTCAGATGTCGGTACGACCATTACTAGTTCTTGGTTATGCCATTCGGTGTAACAGACTCTCCAGTAGTGTTCATGGGACTCATGAACAGGATCTTTCAACCATACCTTGATCTCTTTGTAGAATTCTTCATCAACAACATTATGATCTGCTAGACTACTGAGGAGGAGAATGCCTATCATTTTCAGGTAGTACTTGACACACTATGAGAGAACCATCTTTATGGTAATATCTCGAATTTCCAGTTCTAGATCTGAGAGGTTCACTTTCTAGGACATGTTATATCGAAGGATGGGGTTGCAGTTGATCCAACGAAGATTGAGGTGACACTTTCTTGGGAGCCACCCATGAGGGTGACAGAGGTACAGATATTCCTGGGTTTGGATGGATACTACCAGTGGTTTGTTCCTGATTTCTCCAGAGATGTAGCACCACTATCAGTGTTGAAGAAGAATGGTAAGCCCTTCATGTGGTCAAAAAGATGCCGACAATGTTTTTGGGAGCTGAGGCAGTGGCTGAGTAGTGCCCCCCATCTTGAGGCTTCCGGAGGAGGGCGTAGGGTACGAATTCTACTATGACAAATCAGGGACTGGGCTCAGATGTGTTCTGATGTATGAGAGAGAAGTGATCGCATATGGTTCTCGACATCAGAGACAACATTAGTAGAACTATGCTACCCATGACCCGGAGTTAGTAGTAGTGGTCTTCGCCTTGAAGATCGGGAAACATTACTTAATGGGTGAGCATTTTATAGTGTTATCTGATCACAAGAGTCTCAGGTATATCTTCTCTCAGAATAACTAGAACCTGAGACATAGACATTGGATTGAGTTCTTCCAGGACTAGGAATTCGAGAGAGTCTATACTCCTAGAAATGGGAATGTTGTAGCAGATGCACTTAGCAGAAGATATGGAATATAACTGCAAGGTGATTCGGCGAAGCATCTGGCCTATTTGCATATATCCATTGTGGATAGAGATGGATCAGCTTTCCTTCAGTCTCTTACAATCACTCCCTGACTTCTTCAATGACTCAGGGAGGCGCAACGTGGGGACATTGGCTGCGGGGCTCAATGTGCGTAGATATCCACAGGATAGGCACCTAATGGATTTTCTAAAGCTGGGGAGCACATCTTCTTCTTTAGAGGACATACCCTGGTATTAGTGTCACTTCGAGAGGAAGTGTTGAGGGAGTTCGACACAACCCTCTAGCTGTACATCCAGGATTGGCGAAGATGTACCAGGATCACCGATGACAACCCTGGGGGCCAAAAATGAAGAAACCAGTAGAAGAGTCTGTCTCTCAGGGTCTCACTTGACAGAAAGTGAAGGCAGAGAATCAAGTACCAGCAAGCATGGTTCAGCCATTACAGTCCCCAGAGTGGAAGTGGGATGGGATATCCATAGACTTTGTGAAAGGACTTCCACATACATCTAGTGGTCATGATTCTATCTAGGTGATTGTCGACTAACTCACCATGTCGGCCATCTTCCTACCGATCAGAGAGTAGGTTTCAGTAGAGATCTTGGAACACCTCTATGTGCAAGATATTATGGGGTTACATGGAGTAACCTCGATTATTGTCTTTGATCGTGATACACATTTTACTTCCCAGCTATGGAAGGGGTTGCATGAGTCTTTCTGGATGCAGCTTCGTTTGAGCACTACCTTCCATCCTCAGACGGATGTCCAAACTGAGTAGACCATTTAGAATCTTGAGGAAATGTTGCGTGCTTACATCCTCCACTTCAGTTGCAGTTGGGAGGATCACTTTCCTTTCGTGGAGTTTTCATACAACAAAATCTATGACCCCACCATTGGGATGACACCTTTGGAGGCATTGTATGAGTGACCTTGCATATCCCCTTTGTGATGGACTGACCCAGGGGAGTCAGCACTCGTGGGACTAGAGATGGTTCGGGCTACCACAGAGAAGGTTCAGATCATCCAGGTGTAGATGATGACTACACAGAGTAGGCAAAAGTCGTATGCCGACAGGAGACGGAGACCTATGGAGTTCGAGGATGGAAACCACATCTTTCTATCGGTCTCACCTCAACGAGGTTTACGAAGATTAGGCTGATGCGACAATTTACATCTGAAGATCATTGGAACCTTCCAGGTCCTTATTAGAGTTGTTGAGATGGATAACCACTAAGCTCTTCCACCTTAGGTGCACTGGGTGCATGATGTCTTCCACGTATCCCAGCTGAGAAGAAACATGCATGAACCTACTCACATCATCAACCATGGCGAGATGGACATCGACGATGGGGAGACTTTTACGGAGGATATAGTAGAGATTGAGTATTGATATGAGTGTGTCCTTCATGGGCGGTCGATACCTATAGTGCACATTTATTGGTAGCATGGGAACCTCTTGGAGAGAACATGGGATCGGGAGGCTCAGATACGTGCTATGTACTTGCACTTTTTTACCTATTTTATGATGTGTCCTATGGGGAAGTAAAACATTGAGGTGGGGAGAATGTAATGAACCAGAATTTCCATTTAATTTTTTTCAATATATGGGAATTTTACGAGTCCGCGGAAATTGAAGGCGTGTTATTCGGAGGCCTGAATTGTAGAGACCTGAAACTTGACGTACATTGACATTACATTACATTTTCGGAATACTTAGTACATAACAAAAACACACACACAAGGATCGTAATAGTTTAGTGTCTTTGGAAACTCGGAATATAATCTTCTAATCCTGGTGAATGATCTTCAACATCTCCCATAAAGATCTTCCTTTTTTTATTACCTAAAACCTTTCTTTATATCCTGGGGAAAAGTAAACATAAACGGGTGAGATCAAATGCTCAGTAAGGGTAAACAAAATAAATATCAATCACATCGTATACACAGGCACATAACTTTTGGAAATCTTAACCTGCAAAAGAGATCATAATTTCATAACATGGGATAAATCATGGCAGTGAAATGTAATCACAATAATAATAACTTAAAACATGAAACTTTTTGGCATACACACATAATCATAGAGAATCATTTCTTGTTAGTCAAGACTCATTTCCAAGACTATCTTAGTGGACAAAGTCGCTTTCTGAACCGAGTCACCCTCGTTTCAGTCCTGTTTCACTGAATCGGTATAACCTACCATTCCATCCATGTCTATCTCATGAGATATAAAATCTTTACCCAATGCATTGGAGGGAGATATAGGTCCCACCCATCTCATAATGATACTATTCTTATGTGTGCCACAAAATCATAAATCATACATCATTGCATAACCCATGTAATAAAAATGGGAATCTTAAACATCATGACATCATAAAAAAATTCATATAAGATAAAGGAATTCATAAAAAATATTTCCATCACAACATAATCAAATCCATGTAATAATAGGGATAGAAATAGAACCCTATATTGTCTTAGATGGAAAATAATTTTGATAAAACTCTTCAACTCCATTCTTGAGGAAAATATCCTTTCTACTTCGAAAACATATATCCTTCCATAACATGTCATATAATTTTAAACTAAAAGAATTTGATTAAAAATAAACTTGAAAACTTGTAAAGGAAGCTTCTTGGAAATAAGGTTTTAAAAATCCATTCATTCCGTATAAGTTGAAAAAAACATTCTTCTCGTACTTTTGTCGGAAAAGTCAAAAAATACCTCGTACGAAAAAGGAAAAAAGATTCCTTTTATATCTTTCACTAAAAACTCAGCGAAGGGTAAAATTGGATTTAAACAATTTTAGGTGAATGTAAATAATATTACATATTTAGGAAACATGGATGTGGATGATAAAATACACCCTAGTAAATACCAAAGTCTAAACAATCTCGGATAAAAATGAGATTGTGATATTTCCCTTACCTTATGTCTGATATGCTTTGTACGTATACGAACCTCCTGTATAATGATTTAAACAATGTCATTAACTTATTATAGAATCATATTCATTGTTATGATATCATATATGGTTCACTTAGGACTTTATATTACCCGTTCTTTTGTAAATTCCATGTTAAAGAAGCGTTTTCGGTAAAATCGTTTCATTTATCGTAGGTGTTTGGACTTGTTGTTCTTGACATCATTATTACTTATATCATGATTTACTTACTTTCAGAATATAAAACATGATTTATATATCATATATATTCAGTATATATATATATATAATAGATAAATAAATTAAATGAAACACACCGTTCATGGAGACGGTAGTCCGTACGTACGCATGAACGATGTTTTCCTTTCCTTATTGTCTTGAATGGAAGTAAGTAGATGACATAAATATATATATATACATAAAAACAGTAGATTTAACATGTCATATATTTAATTATTATTCATTATATATACTTTATAATCATTCATGAATGGTTAATGTGGAGAATGAATCTCATCGCGTCGTGGAGACGGTAGTCCGTACGTACGCACGAGCGATGATATCGTTCTCATGATCGTGAACTTGTGTTAAAGTGTATGTATACTATTTCAGTATAAATATCACTTTATAATAATCATATATAGTTACTCATTACACCATTATACCCATCCAATTAATTTGGTGGCGGAAAATAGATTACACCACGGCGTGGAGACGGTATTCCGTACGTACGCACGCGCGGTGATTTCCTTTTTCTGTAGGATGGATAGAAGGTTAATTATAGTTGTTTCATATTTATAATAACATATCAGTATATAAGAAATAATGATGTTATTACTTTATCATGAAACAACTAAAGAAGAATAATTTGAAGAAGAAAGAAATTGAAAAAGATCGGTAATGGATATTACCTCTTTTTGACGCGCCTTCTCTTAACCTCCACTTAAAGAAATAAGGATGGTCTTTGAAAAAGACCATGACCTCTAGAATGATACTAGGGAAGTGGAGAAGAGATTTTTTCAGGGTTTGGCCGAGCTTGAATGCTCAAATTGGTGTGAGGAGGAGAGGGAGGAGGTTCCCTTTTATAAGGGAGGAGAGGGGCACCTTTGGAATAACTAAACATTTTATTTTATTATAAAGTCAATTTCGGTTTTAAATAGCTCCAAATTTATTTATTTCGAGGCTAAGGTGGGGATGGGTCGAAATCCTCTCATCCAATAGAATTTAGACAAGTTTATGTTCCTATTTTAACCTTATCATTTAGATTTAACATTAAGTTAAATAATTTTACTTTTACCGTGTCTTCTTGTGTTCTTACACTATAAGGTTAATAAACATACTATAAGAAGCCAAACGAACATAAAATTGTTTATTATTAATATATATAACCTTTTCTAAGTCAATTGGCCTATCCTTAGATTTTTGGGAATAAAATAACAATTAATAATATAATATTTTTTTTAAAAACTATTTTATGTCAATTTTGACACTATTTAGTAATTGATTTTTGTGAAACTCATAACAGAATGATAAGTTCGAAAAAAGTTAATTAAATCAATAATAACATGTCATATTAACCTATAAAATTAGTGGAATTCATACAAAGTCTCAAATTATATTTATTTGGGTATTTATAACATCAATTATGTCAATATTTCATTAATAAGATAATTACTACATCATCGTTGTGTCATAAATAAATTAAATTATTTAATGTCCAAAAATTACAAATAAAATACCATTATGTAGGAAATATTTTTATCTTTATAATTAATATTTATAGTCGAATTTATCTTATGTATAACCCCATATTAAAAATGTTTTAGTAAAAAAAATTTGATTTTAACTCTTTTAACCCTTCTTTAAATAAATTAATAATAAATGTCCTAATCTAATCCAAGTGGGCCTAAACGGTCATATTTTATTCCTAAGTTTGTTTTTGGTCTAATTACACTTATCCAATAGAATTAGGACATGTTTTAGGGTAATAATAATATCATCTTTACCCTTAATTACCTTATTTACTTTTAACCGTGGTAAAAAAAAAGTAATAAGTTACTATTCACCAAAAATTATTTTCATCTCGTTGAACCACATTTTAGTCCTTGTTATTAACCGTGTCTCTCGGATTTTCGAAATTCCACTCACAGAAGCGGGAAAATTAAGTTTTATGAAAAATTCAGTTTTTTTAACTACCACTTAGTTGTTTCACTATTCATCAAAAAATGAAAGTTTCCAGAAAAATACCAAAAATTAGGCCTAAGCTATATTTGATATTATGAACTCAAAATTGATGCCTATTTTACCAAATTAAAAACATATCTGTTGCATTAACTAATTTAAAAATTAATTCCCGTCGTCAAAACAAATAGCGTGTTTTTAAGAGATAATAACTATCAAAAGATTGAAACTTGTTTACAACTGGTTTAAATGTGAAATTACATCCAATGACCATCATTGTATTAAATTGTAAAAATATATTCTAAATATAATTCAAAACCAATGAAATTAATAATTTATCACTATTAGTTATTTTGATTAAAAAATTTGTTTTTAATTAAAATTTAGTAATTTTCACTATACATCAGAATATTAAAGTTATCCGAAAAGTACCAAAATTTCACCCTAAGCTAATTTCGATATTCATAATCCAAAAATGAAGTCCATTTTGAAAAATAAAATTTACAAAATTTCAAAAAGTGGTTATTACTATTCATAATGTCTAGTTTTAATAATATTTTAATAGCATATTGTTGTTTAGTGAAGCTCGTTATTGTGTACTACACACGCTATTGAGGAAGGTCGTGATTGCATGTAATGCAAGGCAAGTCAAGGATGCGTGTTGTGAAAGCTCCTTTTGGTGTAGCGTATAACACAAGACATTAATGAAATTAAAAAGAATATTTTTCATAAAATATCGGGGTGTTACATTCTTCCCCCCTTAAAATGAATTTCGCCCTCGAAATTCGTCGGGGTTATAAATGGTTTACTACTCGAAAGTTTCTTTAATAGAAACCCTCATCGTAAAAAGGAATACCAAAACCAATCTTTAAAAACAACAGTATGAAACGTAACGGTTATCCAAATAAACTAATCACTGGGTTTCCACATAGGTGAAAATATGGATATGGAAGAAAAATCTAACCATCATGTTCTGATGGAGATTGGTAGAGAACATGGATATGGAAAAGCCAACAATCACAAATCCATAAATTTGTGAAGATCTAAGGTACCATCTGATTAATCAGATATAAGAGCACTATGAAAACATGTTTGGTTTTCAAGATCGTTTCCCTAAAGTTGAATGATTTGAATTAGAATAAATACTTACTTTATTTTGGTACAATCTCACTGTTGTTCGTTCCTTGAACAATTTCCACTTCATCTCTTAAATAAATGAAGTTGAATTTGTTATTCGTGAAGTGTTAGCAGATCATGTGATAGAATGACGAGTCATTCCATCTGTCTCAAACAAAAGGTTAGCAAAAGTTATTAAATATACATAAGTCATTCTATAGTGAGATTAATCATATATGGTTCCTAAAATGGACTTATACTTCATATATCATAATGATTAATATAATAAAACTAGTTTCTACTAAACAGGGACTTCCTGTTGGCCAGTGGTAGGCGATAAAGGCCAGTCGCACTTCGGTTGTGGGTTCGATTCCCACAGCCTTGTCCGACGCGATGGGTTGTCGCCTGTCCTGTAGGTTGTCCTTTTTCTAAAGCTATATTACTATAACATCCCATCAATAATATCGAAAAAAGTTTTATCCTAACTTATGTCCAACATAATCCATTCTAATCTTTAGGCTTATCTAAAATACTTCGGTCCAAGCTCATACTATAAAGAAAATGATTACTTGAAATGTCACAGAACAAACACGTGAATACCATCATTTATCCCCCATATATCATAAGATATATCTTGTTGGTCAGATTACAAACATGTGAATACCTTAATCATGTATTCTCTTGAAGAATGAATACCCATTGAACCTTAGTGAAAACATGAATGCAGTTAAAAGTTAACACTTTACACATACCAAAATCCTCAAAATTTTATATACTCAAACCATGATATCACTTAGTCCTTATATCAATCATGAGCTCATGAATACTGTTAAACATTTCATTTTCTCGTTTTCCCTTCATTATGCGCATATCATCTTATTTCCAGAAATATCTCAATCACTTTGAATACCACATTAGACCAATACATAAATATTCTAATACTCCATGATACATAATTATTTTGGAATCCCATTACATAAACACTTAATCATTCCACCACATCGTTGTCATATTCAACATCGCCAACAGTGATCGCATGTGACTTCCCTTTGTCCTTTTCCTTAAGCGGTTGCTCATGTCGATCATCACTAACCCTTGGATTAGGGCATTTATTATCATAATGCCCCATGTCCTTGCACTTGAAGCATTTAAGTGTTGGTGGTGCGTTCTCAGCAGTGTTTGCATTATTCCCATAATTAGAAACCCTTTTTCCATTACTTCAACACTCAGCTGCTCAATGACCTTCTTTTCCACACTTAAAACATTTTCTAGTCCCTTTAAGACAATCTCCACCATTCTTCTTTCCACACCTTGTGCATAAGGAAACATTCATATTCTTTTCACCATTATTCTGAGATTTCTCCTTGAACTCCATCTTTTGTTTCTTGTCAAAACCATGAGATGGATATGTAACACCAACTTCCATTTCTACCTTGATAGCACAACGCACAATTTCTTCATAGCTACTGAAGTCTCTTATAGCTAATTCCCTTCGAATACTTGGTTTTAATCCACTGAAAAATCGATCAACTTTACTTTCAGGTTGGATGATAATGCCAGATGCATACCTTGCATGTCTTGTAAAATTTTCTTCGTATATACCAACAGATTCATCATCCTTCTGCTTCAGCTCAAGAAACTCATTTTCCATCATTGTTCGAAGAATACGAGGGAAGTACTTACTAAAAAACAAGTTCTTGAACTCGTCCCATTCCATGGACTCAATTTCATCTCTTGGCCTTGTATTCTTGATAAGATTCCACCGTTGATCTTCTTCACCTTCCAAACGATATACTACTAAGATGACTTTATCATGCTCAGAACATTGAAGAAGTGAAAATAACTTTTCAGTGGTACTGATCCATTGTTCAGCAACAAGTGGATCGGAAGTCCCACTGAAATAAGGTGGGCATTGCCTCAAAAGGACTCAATAGAATATTGTTCCCTTATCTGCTCATTTGGAACTCCAGAATGATTCATAGCTTGTGTAAGTATAGCAATAAGATTTTTCACTCAATCTCCCATAACATTTGTTTGTTCAGGAGGACAATCATTGCATTGTCCATTGCATTGATCAACACGGTTCCTTCGGGTTCCAGCCATTGTCTAAAACCCAAAAAGAATAGTGTGAAAGGCAAAAATCATGCAAGGGAAAACAACATAATAAAGGGGGATTACCCTCAATATCTAACATATTAGGTTAAATTCTAAATCGTTAGCGCAATTCTAGGACTATAACCTATATGTATACTTAACCTTAGGGACATCCCTAGACATACCTTAGAAATATCTATTGGGATCTCACTAAAGTTCTCGCATCCCAGTTTCCAAAGGTTGCCTAAAACTTTCCTCTGATACCAACTGTAGAGACCCGAAGCTTGACGTACATTGACATTACATTACATTTGTGGAATACTTAGTACATAACAAAAACACACACACAAGGATCGTAATAGTTTAGTGTGTTTGGAAACTCGGAATATAATCTTCTAATCCTGGTGAAATATCTTCAACATCTCCCATAAAGATCTTCCTTTTTTTATTACCTAAAACCTTTCTTTATATCCTGTGGAAAAGTAAAAATAAAAGGGTGAGCTCAAATGCTCAGTAAGGGTAAACAAAAGAAATATCAATCACATCGTATACACAAGCACATAACTTTTGGAAATCTTAACCTGAAAAAGAGATCATAATTTCATAACATGGGATAAGTCATGGAAGTGAAATGTAATCACAATAATCATAACATAAAACATGAAACTTTGTGTCATACACACATAATTAGAGAGAATCATTTATTGTTAGTCAAGACTCATTTCCAAGACTATCTTAGTGGACAAAGTTCCTTTCTGAACCGAGTCACCCTCGTTTCAGTCCTGTTTCACTGAACCAGTATAACCTACCATTCCAGCCATGTCTATCTCATGAGATATAAAATCGTTACCCAATGCATTGGAGGGAGATATAGGTCCCACCCATCTCATAATGATACTATTCTTATGTGTGCCACAAAATCATAAATCATACATCATTGCATAACCCATGTAATACAAATGGGAATCTTAAACATCATGACATCATAAAACAATTAATATAAGATAAAGGAATTCATAAAAAATATTTCCATCACAACATAATCAAATCTATGTAATAATAGGGATAGAAACAGAACCCTATATTGTCTTAGATGGAAAATAATTTTGATAAAACTCTTGAACTCCATTCTTGAGGAAAATATCCTTTCTAGTTCAAAAACATTTATCCTTTCATAACATGTCAAACAATTTTAAACTAAAAGAAGTTGATTAAAAATAAACTTGAAAACTTGTAAAGGAAGCTTCTTGGAAATAGGGTTTTAAAAATCCATTCATTCCATATAAGTTAAAAAAACATTCTTCTCATACTTTTGTCGGAAAAGTCAAATAATACCTCGTACGAAAAACAAAAAAAGATTCCTTTTATATCATTTACTAAAAACTCACCGAGGGGTAAAATTGGATTTAAACAATTTTAGGTGAATGGAAATAATATTACATATTGAGGAAACATGGATGTGGATGATAAAATACACCCCAGTAAATACCAAAGTCTAAACAATCTCGGATAAAAATGAGATTGTGATATTTCCCTTACCTTATGTCTGATATGCTTTGTACGTATACGAACATCCTGTATAATGATTTAAAGAATGTCATTAACTTATTAAAGAATCATATTCATTGTTATGATATCATATATGCTTCACATATGACTTTATATTACCCGTTCTTTTCTAAATTCCATTTTAAAGAAGCGTTTTGGGTAAAATCGTTTCATTTATCGTAGGTGTTTGGACTTGTTGTTCTTGAAATTATTATTACTTATATCATGATTTACTTACTTCTAGAATATAAAACATGATTTATATATCATATATATTCAGTATATATATATATATATAATAGATAAATAAATGAAATGAAACACACCGTTCATGGAGACGGTAGTCCGTACGTACGCATGAACGCTGTTTTCCTTTCCTTATTGTCTTGAATGGAAGTAACTAGATGACATAAATATATATATATACATAAATCCAGTAGATTTAACATGTCATATATTTCATTATTATTCATTATTATTCATTATATATACGTTATAATCATTCATGAATGGTTAATGTGGAGAATGAATCTCATCGCGTCGTGGAGACGGTAGTCCGTACGTACGCACGAGCGATGATATCATTCTCATGATCGTGAACTTGTGTTAAAGTGTATGTATACTATTTCAGTATCAATTTCACTTTATAATAATCATATATAGTTACTCATTACACCATTATACCCATCCAATTAAGGTGGTGGCGGAAAATAAATTACACCACGGCGTGGAGACGATATTACGTACGTACGCACGCGCTGTGATTTCATTTTTATGTAGGATGGATAGAAGGTTAATTAGAGTTGTTTCATATTTATAATAACATATCAGTATATAAGAAATACTGATGTTATTACTTTATCCTGAAACAACTAAAGAAGAAGAAGTTGAAGAAGAAATAAATTGGAAAAGATCGGTAATGGATATTACCTCTTTTTGATGCGCCTTCTCTTAACCTCCACTTAATGAACTAAGGATGGTATATGAAGAAGACCAAGACCTCTAGGATGAAACTAGGGAAGCAGAGAAGAGATTTTGGCAGGTTTTGGCCAAGCTTGAATGCTCAAATTGGTGTGAGGAGGAGAGGGAGGAGGTGCCCTTTTACAAGGGAGGAGAGGGGCACCTTTGGAATAACTAAAAATATTATTTTATTATAAAGTCAAGTTCTAGATCCAAATTGATTTATTTCGAGGCTAAGGTGGGGATGGGTCGAAATCCTCTCATCCAATAGAATTTAGACAAGTTTAAGTTCCTATTTTAACCTTATCATTTAGATTTAACATTAAGTTAAATAATTTTACTTTTACCGTGTCTTCTTGTGTACTTACACTATAAGGTTAATAAACATACGATAAGAAGCCAAACGAACATCAAATTGTTTATTATTAATATATATAACCTTATCTAAGTCATTTGGCCGAACCTTAGATTTTTTGGAATAAAATAACAATTAATAATATAATATTTTTTTTAAAAACTATTTTATGTCAATTTTGACACTATTTAGTAATTGATTTTTGTGAAACTAATAACAGAATGATAAGTTCGAACAAAGTTAATTAAATCAATACTAACATGTCATATTAACCTATCAAATTATTGTAATTCATAAAAAGTCTCAAATTAAATTTATTTGGGTATTTATAACATCAATTATGTCAATATTTCATTCAAAAGAAAATTACTGCATCATCGTTGTGTCATAAATAAATTAAATTATATAATGTCTAAAAATTACAAATAAAATACCATTATGTAGGAAATCTTTTTATCTTTCTAATTAATATTTATAGTAGAATTTATCTTATGTATAACCCCATATTAAAAATGTTTTAGTAACTAAACATTGATTTTAACTCTTTTAACCCTTCTTTAAATAAATTAATAATAAATGTCCTAATCTAATCCAAGTGGGCCTAAATGGTCATATTTTATTCCTAAGTTTGTTTTTGGTCGAATTACACTTATCCAATAGAATTAGGACATGTGTTTGGGTAAAAATAATATCATCTTTACCCTTAATTACCCTATTTACTTTTAATCGTGGTAAAAAAAGTAAAAAGTTACTATTATCCAAAAATTATTTTCATCTCATTGAACCACATTTTAGTCCTTGATATTAACCGTGTCTCTCAGATTTTCGAAATTCCACTTACAGAAGCAGGAAAATTAAGTTTTATGAAAAATTCAGTTTTTTAACTACCACTTAGTGGTTTCACTATTCATCAAAAAATGAAAGTTTCCAGAAACATACCAAATATTAGGCCTAAGCTATATTTGATATTATGAACTCAAAAATGATTCCTATTTTAAAAAATTCAAAACATATCAGTTGCATTAACTAATTTAAAAATTAATTCCCGTCGTCAAAACAAATGGCGTGTTTTTATGAGATAATAACTATCAAAAGATTGAAACTTGTTTATAACTGGTTTAAATGTGAAATTACATCCAATGACCATCATTGTATTAAATTGTAAAAAAATATTCAAAATATACTTTAAAACCAATAAAATTAGTAATTTATCACTATTAATTATTTTTATTAAAAAATTTGTTTTTAATTAAAATTTAGTAATTTCACTATTCATCGAAATATGAAAGTTATCCGAAAAGTACCAAAATTTCACCCTAAGCGAATTTCGATATTCCGAATCCAAAAATGAAGTCCATTTTGAAAAATAAAATTTACAAAATTTCAAAAAGTGGTTATTACTATTCATAACGGCTAGTTTTAATAATATTTTAATAGAATATTGTTGTTCAGTGAAGCTCGTTATTGCGTACTATACACACTATCGAGGAAGGTTGTGATTGCGTGTAATGCAAGGCAAGTCAAGGATGTGTGTTGTGCAAGATCCTTTTGGTGTAGCGTATAACACAAGACATTAATGAAATTAAAAAGAATATTTTTCATAAAATCTCGGGGTGTTACATGAAGTGCCCAAAGTAAATTTTTGAACATTTTTTTAGGTACGTTTAGTAAACGTATGATGGGGTTTTTATAACTTTTGAACTGGTGCTCGGAATTGAAATTCGAGAGCACCATTGAACTCGCAGCACCGATATTCGCTTATGGAGACCTTCACCTCGACCGTAGTAGGTCGAGGGTGAAAGTTGTATTTTGGGGTTTTCATGAACGAATTCAATAAAAAAATGTTTCAAATTTTTATTTGGATGAAAACTTATATGTGATGTTATGGAGGTGGGTACCACTGATCCCAAAACCTTCCAATTTTAATTTGAGGGTGGGGACCGCCCAAACCCCCTAACTCTTTCTTTAATGGGAGAAGCCTATTGAACTCCCACTTTAATGAGCAAGGCGACCTTCGGTATCCTCCCACTATAATGGTGCCAACCACATCAATTAATTACTTAATACAATTTTAATTTATGCCAAAAATTTATTTAGATAACATAATCTATTATTTTGGGATTTATTTCTTGGTGGAATTGGGGAAAGGGAGAAGCTTTAGAGAATCGTGGAGAAACACATCCTCCAATGAAGAACGCCGATGAATGAATTCGACTTTCTCCATGGGACATCCTCCAATGGTGGACATCCTTGACAACAAATAACCACCTCTATCGAAGAGCGTTTATCCAACGAATGAGCTCAGGATAAGAGGAATATGGCAGGTGTGATGAATGTCGAAAAATTCAACTTCTCTCATCAACGTCAATAGTAAAACGAGGTAGGGTGGTTATTGAATTCATGAAATTTCTCAATTAAATTTATTGTTCATGGAAAGCATGTTTAATTCAGATCAACCAAAAAGATTTGATCCACGATTAGTATGAAATTGTATAGTTTTATGTTCTTCATTCATGATTTTGTTGAGATTCTTTCTACCGCCCTAACGTGGAGGGTGTGCGCCAAACAAACATGGCCCAACCCCTCCCATGTTATTCATTATTGGTGTGTTTTCACTATGGTGATGGTGAATGGTGATGGCGTTTGACACTGGTGGAAATTGAGAACAAATACGAAGGAAATGGATGATGTGCGGTCGGCCAAGACGGCCGCCATCGTAGGCGCGACGCTCTGCTGCCTCGCGGCCTCCACCACCCTGGGGCCTCCGCCTCCCGCGACCTCCGCTGCTCGTGGCCTCCACCACAATGTGGCCCCCTCAACCCATGGTGCTCCACTGCTCGTGGCCTCCGCCACAACATGGCTGTCGCGCCCTACGGCGCTCTGTCGCCTCTGGCCTCCGCCGCCCCATGGCCTCTGCGCCCCATGATGCTTCACCTCCCATGGCCTTCGCCGCCCAGCGGCACCCGCGGCCTCTGCCACCCTGGGGAAACAGCGGCCTCCACTGCCCCGTGGCTCCCATGGCCTCCGCCACCCCGTGGCACCGGTGGCCTCCACCACCCCGTGGCACCCGCATCCTCCTCCTCCCCATGGAACTCGCGTCCTCACATCACCCAGCGACACACACAGCCACCCGCGACCTTCGCGGCCCACGCGGCCTCCGCGCCACCCATGTCAGGCTGCCCATCACAGGTTAGACCTCCCAGCGTAGGCCAGGCCACCCAGCGTGGGTCGAGCTGGACCCAACGCGGGCCGGGTCTACCTGAACCGGGTCAACCTAGGCTAGGTCGGTCCGGGTCAGACTGGACCCGAACCAATTTCGACCCTATACTCTCTTTTGGGCATAACATTGGCACCGAGCGTCTGTTTGACGAACCGTCAGTGGCGCTATAAACCTTGGAGAGAGACGATCCCTTTGGTATAACCCACTCATGATTTGGATAATTTTTGGAATATCATTGGGTTGTATTGAGCACGAATCAAACCAGGACCTCGGGACATAAAGGCTAATAACTTACAGAACGAACTTCCTATTGACGTATCGTCTATTGCATTGAGACCCCTATGACGTGGCAGCCATTTGGGATACTTCTTCATGGGACTTCATCGTAGTTTGAGTATCGACCAGTGGCTTGATAATCGGACCCTCTTGAAGACGAGAAAGATTAGCACGAGGACCCAGTACTATGCTATGACTTGAGAAAGAGATCCTTCATGGGTCTGTGATGGATGGTCCCACATGAAACCACTCTAAAATTCCATGCAGGACTACCTGAGCGATCATGTGTGGTCAGAACTAAGCAGTCATATGTGGGTCAGCACATAAAGATCCTATATGGTTCTAATGACGATTAGAGATCCTTCGTGGGTCTTCCACTTAACAGAGTAAGACGATTCAGTAGTTACATTTAATCATCTCTAGTACTGCACATAAGTTATACCTAGTTTGAGCTAAGTTTGTGCATATGTGGTACTTCCCTTCATGGTAATACCTTAGTGGTATTCTTTTGTGTGGAATATATGTGTGCTACTTTCCTTCATGGTATTTCTTCCTTTGTGGAATAGTTGATCTTGGAGATTTGGAGTTGGACTCGGTGTTCTCCTCATGATTGAGATGGGTTTACATGATAACCTAGGTATATGTATGGGCATATACCTAAGTAGGGTTATTAGTTGTTTCCTTTCTTTTTTGTTATCCTTTGTTGATTTTTTGAGACCTTGAGTGTCTCTGGGTTCTTACTGATTATCGTTTTACTCACCCCTACACGGGCTATACCCGCACTTCATTGTGTTTGGTGAAAACGACAGACAGCTTTGACTGAGGACATGAGTACCAGGACTGGAGGTAGCTCAGAGGTGGACCCTAGACAAGGCGTACCACAGAGACGACCAACCGAGAGCTATACCTACCCTTCAGGTACGATCCGTGGTGGGTGTTCACAAGAGTTGTTCCAATTTAATTTTACTTTTAGTTTCATGTACTTTCCAGTTGGGCTTGTTTTCTATCCACTTTTTCTTACTATACTCACTCTGTTATCTATTTAGTTTACTTGAGTTCGTATCTGGTTGTGTGCTTGGTTGCGTGTTCTTACAAGTTATAAAGGAAATGCCTTCCCATTTTTAGAAAATATGCCTTCGGTGGTAGTCTCTAGCCCCTAGCCTATGGAAGACGGGAATGGGGTAGTCATGGCACGAGCCCTAGGGTATGGGTCATTACAGATTTAGTGTCATGGCCTTGTAAGAAAAATAACTCATTTAAAAATTCTACTATTGACGTCAAATATGTGATAGCTAGAATTGTTTATGCTCAAATGTTGTAGATTCAAACGCACACTTACTAATTATGGTATGTGTTTTAGTAAAAGTATGTTTTTTAAACAAAAGTTCAATTGATTTAATTCAAAAAAAAACCGGGCATCGCTCATGAGAAAATCACATAAATATAAGACACTATTTTTTTGATGTCACATGAAAAAGGAGATATTATTTTATAGCTCATCAGAATGAAAGAATAACTTGTAGTTGTTTTTATTAAACCCATTAATTTGGATAGATTTTAATATACTAAACATAAGCTAGGAATTATCAATAGTAATTGATCATTAAAATATACTTCTTGTTAATAATCTCCTTAAATTAATGAACTCCATAATAAATATGGGTATGGACATCATGTTGTTCTAAAATTTTAGTTATTCTTTAAAAATTAGTTTTAAAAAAATCAGATTTAATAAAAATTTAACTTTTCAAAAAAAAATTAAATATACTAAATTTTTAGTTTTTCAACGTTTATGGATTTACACTAAAATTAGTTTTTTAGAATTTATCATATTTAATAAAAATAAATTTATTATTACTAATTTTTTTGAATTTTCTTAAAATTTTGTTTTTAATAAAATATATAGTTTTTCTAAAATCAAAGAAGAATAATTATCTTACTGACATTCAAACATAATGTTATATCTTTACTACAAAATGTAGTTTCTAATATTTCATGTTCACATTTTTTTTAATTTGTTCTTTTTTTGTTTGTATTTTTTATGTTATTTATATTTTCTTCTTTAAAATATAAATTTTTAATATTCAAACGAGTCTACATCGGATAATAAATTTTTCACCTATTCAGAGCTCAGAATAATTTTCAATATTTATAGAAAAATGTCAAATGTCAAATCATATTTGGAATTTAACCTCTGTTTTTGGATTTTAGGAAGATGAATCATCACCTCGTGCCTATAAATACATGAGTGGGTAACCACATCCCCCATTGTCTTATCAAATTATTGATGACTCTTAACTCTCAGTTTCTTGGTCAATCGATTGATTTCCTTTTGTCTTATTATAATCAGTCTGTTCAAGTTTCCCCAATCACTTCAATATCTGCAAGATGTCAAATTTTAAAGATATTGTGAATATAGAAGTTTTGAGTAGAAGGATAATTTAAGATAAATGGTATGATAAAACTAAATCCTTATTGAATGAAATTATCAAATTTCAAGGTTGTGTTTTTTTTTGAAAAGAAAGACTTTGACCTTCATTATCTAGTAATAGTTTAGAATATTTACTAATATGCAGAGTTAAACAAGGAAGATGATTTGGATGTTACAATTATTAATATGTTTGATGATTCTTATTAGTTAAATATTCAATACGTTTCATAAATTGTTGAATTTTCTTTGGTTATAGAAGTGTTTCTTGTAACTCATAAACTAGTAGATAAGTTTGAATGTCTTGAAAATTTTAAATTCAAATCCACTTTTTCCAACTTATGAGAAAGTTAGGAAGGTATATCATTTAAAACTAGGTGTAAGAGTTTTTTCATTGTGGATATAGGGGTAATTAATACTGGGTAAGGGTTATAGAGATACCCTAAAGGTGATTGAATTTTTCTTCTTATATTTTTTAGTGAATATGTGGAAGATAAATCTAGTAAAGTGTGATTTCCAATTATAGGAATAAATTTATAAAAGTTTCATGAGATTAAGTATTATGAAATAGACATACTTAATTAAGAATATTTTGATAAATTTTATTCTTGTTCTGAAGATAATGAATCACGTTTTTGTAATGAGAGAAAATGATTCATTGATTATTGAAGAAAATATGTTAATAATGAAATTAGTTTTTCTGTTTTAGATAAAGTTTTTATTTGAGAAATCAGAAAAAGGTAAACTAAAATAAGATGTTCAAAAATTGAAATAAAGATTCCAGGAAAATTTGAAAGTTGTTTTTTCACCCCCAAGGCAAATACGAAAATGAAATCCATACCGGATGAATTTTTCCAAGAGATGATGAAAATAAAAGTAGAGAAAAATATAGGAGAGATGGAGTTTGGTTTAGATTATGAAAAACCCTTAGATTTAAAAAATATAATAGAATAAGTTTTAAAATCATATGAGAATAATGTAAAATAAAATAAAAGACTTAATGATTCTAAATAGTAGATATTTTGTTGAAGGTAGTAAATTGGGTCATAAAGATATCCATTATATAGAATAGGAAGGAAGAAATGGTTCTCTCAATTTCTTCCCACTTAGTTATTCAACCAATTAATCATTTAGATATTGTTGTTAAGAAAAATATACTTCTAGAACCCGAATTTGCTGTGACTTCTAAATTTTTAAATTCATTTGAAAAGCGGAAAGGAATTTTTTTTCAGTCTGAAAATATATTTTTTTGAAAAAGTTGTCAAGGTTAATAAATTGGTGAATAAGAATAGAAAATAAGATTTTTAGAAGTTAATAAAAGTTTTTCATACATTTAGAAGAATATTTTGAAGAATAATAAAATTAATCATCCTCATATGAATCAAATGAAGAAGAAAAAAAAATATGTAATGAAATATCTTCATTTAGTACTTAATGAATGAAATATTGTGATCTAGTTGTTTCAGGGAAAGGTGAATGTTATAAAAAAGTAATTAAAAATAAAAATTCATAGCCAGGAGTACAAGATAAATATAAATATGATAAAAACAGTGATGTTTTGGAATTATTGAATGCTCAAAAAGAGAATGATGAAGAGAAAGAGAATGTATCTTCCATACCATTATGGATATGTTTTTCCAATGTTTCATTGGATTCAATAGATTCTCATCCTACACATTCAAAACGTTAAATGAAATCCAAATTTTCTTATTAAATTGGTTCATTTGAGAAACATCAATATTTAATTCCATATGTTCATAATATATAATCATGGTGTATTAATATTCAAAATTGGTAAAATTTCTTAGAGAAATTGTATGCTTTAAATTAGTTAGCTATGAATATTTTGTATAATACTAAAAAGTTCATGGATTTCAGATTTTAATAAAAATATTAAAGGATAATAGTTAAATAGATTGTTATATGTTTGGAATACACCAAGAGATATATGAGTGTTCATGATGAAAAAATTGATGTGGTTAAGAAGACGTCATTGGAGATTGCTGACACATTCAAGAAAATATCTTCTAATGTTGATGAGAAATTTGATTTTGTTTATAACTTCAAATGTTTATCATAATATAAGGATATAGAAATTTTGGAATAAAATCAGAATAGCGTGTGGTTAAAGGAAGAAATTCAAAAATTGAAAGCTGGGATTTCTGAGAATAATTATCTTAATGAATAAGTTTATAGACTGAGAAAAATAAGTTCGGATATTTGATTTTTGTAAGGATGACTTATAAGGTTAGTGGAAGTAGTGTCATAAGTTAAGAAGAACCATGATGCGTTCAAGAAAATGAAATTCATCATGGACATGTTTCAAAATAAGGAATAATTTTTTACTTTCTAAACACTTGATGTTGTAATATTCAATAAAGCATTCATATGATTGGTTTTTTGAATGTTCTTCCATATATATAAATATAAGATTTAATTTTTTCCAATTTGGGATGGATGAATGGTTTTTCTATATTTTATTTTGGATGAATGTTTATCTTTAATAAGTTTTTTCATTGTATTTGTATCACTAACACTTCAGGTAATTTATTCCTCTTATATTCCTTTTTGAAAATCAAAAAGGGGATAAGTATTTAGAGAAGTAATTGTGGGATATGTATTTAGAGAAATTTTTGATCGGTGGAAAAGTTATTTTCGAGAGAAGAGATGTTATGAAAGGAGATATTGTTATATAAGTTGTCTTATCTTATGCTTCAAGATAGTTGTTTTTAACTAAAAGGGAATCTCAAATAAAGGCGGTGATAAGGAATATAAAGGTCGAATGAATATTAATTGAATAATGTGATATAATATTTTCAAAGTTATTATATTTATCTTTAAGTATTATGGTTTTTTTAAAAGGGGGTATTGTGGAGTGGAATGTTTACATTCTAAAATTTACATCCATAGTTTTTAAAATCACAAAAAATTATTAAAAAATATGTTTTACTAACATTACATTTTATAAGTTTTTGTATGTTTTTGTATAGAATATGTTTATTCTAAAAAATGTGGAAATCATTATAAAATGATAATATAAACATTCATATTAGTCTAATCCATCGTATTGACTGATGTTTTCCCCATCAAAATAACTAATCTATAGTCCTTCAGGCTTACTAATGTCTAACCCCTTGGATTGACCTAAGTTCAATCTATCGGTTTGACTGAAACAAATTAATTAGTATGAATGAATCTAGACTATTAGTATTACATTGTTTAATTTTTCATAGTGAAAAGTTATTTATTCTATATGAATAGTAAAGTTTATAATTGGAGTCAAAATTACTTCAACATGTCATGTTATTTTTTATTATCATTTAATGGTGCTAAAAAATTGACATCGGAAGGAGAAGTATTTGTCAAGCGATCAATGTTAAGATAATAAGAGGGAATTTCAACCAACTCTTAATATATAAAAAATATGACCATTGAAAGAGGTACTATAAATAGATGTGCATTTGAGGAGTTGGAAGAATATAGTTTTCTGAACATAATATATCTAAATATTTATCTTCCATAACAACTTGTTAATTTTTCTTTGTAATATATTAGATATTTTTTGATTAATGTAATATATATGAGGATTTTAAATTAAATAATTTTTTTTTCATTTTCCATCTCGGTCTGATCTAGGTTTTAGTTGAGGGTTTTTTTGGGATAGGAAGATGGTTGATTTTGATCTAGTTTATATTGGTATTTTGGGGATAGGAAGGTAGATATGATTTAAATATTATAGATTGAGAGATTTATTGATAAATAAATAGAGACCTTATGGTTATGTTGAAAAACACGGATACCTAAATTTAGGTTTTATTAGCTTTGGTAAATCTCATTGTTAATGAGTATGAATCCTTTTTTAATATTTAGAAAGTGGATCTCACTATTAATTTAAGATTTAATTTTACTTGTTTCTAAAAGTTATATATTTACACTGTTCAATATATTAAAAAATTATTTTAGTAAACTATTGTATAATTGTATTAATTTTGTTACTAGTTACTCTAATCATCAAAAATAATCTCTGTCTGATAAAATTTATGAAATATGTTTGGGTTTTAATTATTTTAATGGTTTTGAACTACAATTCACCCCCCTTGGTATCCATTATAACTCTTACAATAGATTAGGGTATTCAAGTTGAATAATTTTATCTTATATAAGGTCATGGTGGGTATTATTATAAGAGAAGATGTGTTTTTGACTTCTTAGATAGGGAGAAGATGGAACCAATGGTATCTTTTATTGTTAAGAAACCATATCATAATTTGAATCCTCTTCCCTCCACAATGATGTGTGGTTACATGGAGGAGAAAAAAATTACCTTTTATTCTGAACTCATCTCCCACACATAAATAATATCAGTAGTTATTATGATATTTAATTCAGAGTAAAGGGGTCATTATATGGATGATTACTAACATCAAAGGTATTTTTACAATTTGTTTAAATCACAATGTTTTCTTAGAGGGCGGTTTCAATCAATCACAATAACCTCAAAAAGGACTTACCCCCACAGAATGTGTGTTTAATAAGAATGTGATCAATCTATTTGATGGTTTAATTGTACATTTGATCTTGGATTGGTCATGGGATAGCCCACTGCAAATTATTCCAAACAATGGTGGAATATTTCTCGTCTAAAATTTAAATATCTATTTTACATTAAACCAACTCACTGTATAATAGTTGTTTAGACCACCTTTAAATAATTCGTGGTGTTTTATTCTTCCTCTAGATGATTTGGAATGGTTCTGCAAATACTATTGTCAATACTTATATCGAAGATTATTTCATTATGATTTTAAAAGTAATTTGTGAATCATTTTGTGGTGGTTTTTTTCCTAAGGTTTTGTAAAAAAATATAGAAATTTATGAATAAAAATTATTTTCCATTGTTTTTTAATTTTTTTAAAATAATATTATATTTAATTTTTATAGAAAAATAAACAATATATGTAATAGAACCCCACCAATTTCATTAATTCCATAATCTATTTGAATTTGGTTGGATTTTATCCCCAATCCACGCACTTATATTCAAGCACCCTTACCACTTACCCATGCTACGCATGATGGATGAAGGGTGGATATGATACCAGTGAGTGGGGTGAGTAGAGGGAGGTGTGGGTTGCCACATGCAGATTGGGCATATGAAGGACGAGTCAGATATGGGGAAGTTGGGCATAGGTGGGTTGGGTCAGATGTAGGTTGGTCGGATGATAGTGGGTTCGGATGGATACAATGTGTCAGACTAGGGGCCTTTGGGTCATTTCCTAAGCCTAAATGCCTTTGTGATTTCATTTCATTGGCTTTCAGCCAGTATTATTGGGTTTTTTTACTATACAGGAGCCTTCTGACCACCCATGTTATAAATAAAGGCTTGTGAGACTCTTGGACTTTAGACCATATATTATAATAAAATAGGACCAGTGGGTGCTTCTCATTACTAATGAGGAGGGATGTGGCATGATCTACTAGGGTGCCTAGGTGTGTTTGTGTTTGGTTATATTTAATTCCCTCTACATATAATAAATAAATATATTAATACAGTAAAATAATTTTAAATATATATAAATATATATAAATACATATAAATATATAGATATATATATATACATACATAATATATATATATTTAAATATTGATGAATACAATGTGTGTGTGTGTTATTATATTTAAATATGTTGGGGTCAATCCACTTTATAAATAAAAATAGAAATAGAAACAATAGAGGAAGGGGTTAGAAAATGAAAACACACCCTCAATACAGAACACAAAACAAACAATGAAGACTAACAAAAACATGTCATGAGGACCTTCCTGGGGAAGTGATTGGCCATCCATATCTGAATTCATTCTAATGTTTTCTATATAAGTTTCCTAAAATTAGAATCTCTTCTAATAACCTCCCCCATAACCCCATCATATTATATATTATAATATATAACTAAATTTAATTATCGCTAAATATATATAAATATATATAAATATCTATCAATATAGATAAAAACTTATAATTACACACACACATATATAAAATTATATGTATTTGAATGAAATATATATATATATACATAATACCATGCATAAATATATATATATACACACACACACGTATAAATATAAACAATTACACATATGTAGAATAATATATATATTCCTGAATATATACAAATACACATAAATATCTAAAAAATTTATAAACACGTTAAATTTTATATATGAGTGTGTATGATTAAATATAATTATATAAAATATAAAAACCATATAAACATATATGTGTTTAAATATATATATATATATAAATATTAAAAAATATATATTTATATTAAAAAATATCTAAATATTCACAAATAAATATAATTACAAGTAATTGTATATAAATGTTAATAACACATATAGATATCTACAAATATATACTGAGATAAAAAATGTATAAATAAATATAAAGACATATAATTACGTTCTTGTGTGTTATTAAATAAGAGTACATGCAAATATGTCTAAACATAATATATTAATATATTTACACAAATAAACACATACAATTAAATATATATATATACATACATTAAAATATATATATACATAAAAATATCTATAAACATATATAAATACATGAAAATATACTTATATATATGTATATATATAATGATATATATAAATAACCATAAATATATATATACAAATATATTTATATACCCAAATATAAATTTATAAATATAAAAATTCATCTATATATATATATAAACAAAATATATATAAATACACATAAATATATGATAATATAGAAAAATATTTTTATAAATATCTATAAATATCTGTAAATATATATAAATATATACATTTATAAATAGTAAGTGTCATGTATTGGGTATTAATTAGTATTTATATATTACGAATCAATTTGTAATTTTTGGATGATGCCATAGAGCAAGGGCGATGGCCATGGTGCAAGGCAGCAACCGCAATACAAGATAGAGGACTATATTAATGGGATTGTCTAATGACAGAATTTGGGTAGGATCGTCATGTCATAACACTGAATGTGGAGATGTTAGGAGGAACCATGCAGTGTGGTGATTGAGTGATACATCATTGAGCAATATCCTACGATGTCGGACAGCTAGCCACGATGTAGGAGGGCATTATAGGTGCGATGTTTAGGGATCTGGAATGTATCATATGGTCTTATGTCCTGATGGTACAATCTAGGTCATAGTTATGTGGATAGATCCCATGTGTTTTAACCTTATTTCACTAGGACATTAGGTTATTTTAAGGTTTCCCTCTCATACAGCTTAAAAGAATAGGTTTATCTAAAAATAAAATAAATAAGGAATTTGATGAAGTATTATTAATTACTAATAGCATTTAGAAAAAAATAAATAATTAATATAAAATTCTCTTTACAGATTACTTATTACTAATTAGTAATATCAATTATTAAAATAATAATTAATATTTAATAATAATTAATTTTATATATTAATTATTAATTAAAATATATATAAATTATTAATTCTGAATTAATTATTATTTATTAATATATTTATCAGTGGTTTGTTGAAAACCACTAATAAAAAAAATCATATTTATTTTTAATAAAAACAATGATAAGTTATTAAAAAAAATATTTATTACCAATTTTTACCATCGCAAAAATAATGTTGCTTATTTTCAATAGCACAAAAAATTAGTAGTATTTAAAAAAACTACAAAAAATATTTTAACATTTAGTAATGATTTTGAAAATCTCATTGATATTATGATTTCTTGGTAGTGTTATTTCAACATAAAAGGGAACCATATTTAGTTTTTGTGTTAACTAATTGATGTTAAATAATATTACAAGGAAATCGGACTCCCACCTTTTATTCATGTATCAAATATTGGTGATTTTGGTAAGGCCTAAAAATTATTACCTAATGCATAGATAATTGTATTAAAATTAGATATCAATTTCCCTGAATGATAGAGAGAGAATAATATTCACTTTCTCTCCTGGAAAACTCAGTAACCAATAGGTTTTTTTAAAATGAAAAATGATCCAATCACATTTCAATGATGTATAATGAACATTATCCATTATATAGAGAAGTATATTTTGAAATTATTTATTGATCGCTTCTTAAGTTATGGAAATTCATTCGATGTATGTTTGAAAAAATTAGATAAATTTTTGAATGATGTAAGGAAAATAAAATTTTACTCATCTAGGATATGACCCAATCCATGGTTAAGAGTGAAATAATTTTGAGAAACTAACTATCTAGTTGGATCATTAAGGTGTTATGGAAGAAATTTTAGGTTTTATCCATCTTTATGAACCCTACCCTTTCTCATATGAAAATAATCATTCTATCTACTATAGGTTTTTATCTATGATTCATATAAGACTTATCAAATATCCTTCACCCATTGATTTCATATCCCACCCAAGTCACTAAGAATAATATCTATGACAGGTAACCATAAGGGCTCAAGCGCACTTCATCACACATTGACGACCACCAACTAGCATTGAGGGCCTAGGGTGTAACCATGGGGAGACCATTCCCTCTTATTAGAGTAAGAACAATAATAGAAAATAACCAAACAATATACATCACAAATAAACCTAGATTAGAAGATGATAAATATAAGAAGGTTAAAAATAATTAATACATTATGGGCCCAAATAACCATTCTTATACATACATTATCCTCCCATTGCACTGGTTACATATACAAACCAAAATAATTGAAAGTAAAAAACATTATCTGCATAACATATAGAGTTATACCATATCACAATATCTATGTACAAATCCAATCCAACCTACATGATAGAGAATATATTTTCTGTAAAATTTAAATTAAATTTAATTGTTTTAAACCTAAAAAAGTGTAACTCTTAGATTAATTGCTTCATTTTTATGATATTGGTGTTATTTTGAGCTGAACCTTAAAAATGGTCCATTTCATATTTTTAACTTTTTTAAATTATTTCTATAGTTTGGACATAAAATATTCTAAAATAATCCAAATTGAAAAATTATTTATTTTTAAGATTCTACACATCCACGACTTCATTTACTATTTTTGGACCAGAAGCTGAATTGACCATATGGAAGTTCAAAATAAGCTCACAAGTTGTCTCATTAAACTGTTTACAGTTCTGCTGATATTTGGTGTGGGGTCCATAAATAATTCTTGGTGGTCCCGATTGTTGTGAAATTCGGTGGGTGGATGCGCAAGGAGTTTTAGAACGTATTTCATGAAGGTAAGGCCAATTTAATTGGCCGTTTTAGGGGCCATTAAAGCATCCTAATCCGGAGGTTTGTGATTTGTCATTTCTGACCGGACAGAATAAATTGTGAGAGTAAAATGGGCATAACTCTCGGATTATTAGCCCCAATCTGCTGAAATTTTGAGGGTAAACTACCAATTTAATTATTAACCACATTAAAGAAGGACTCAACGCATGAATATGTCATTTAATGTGGCTACAACATGTCATCATTCGGGGGAAAAATTTTTCCAATAAAAGGAGGCCCTTACCTCCTTCCTAAATCATCCCATTCTCCATCCCATTCCATCCGAGACACTAATAAGGAGAAATTTTTGGCATTCTCTTTTATTAATTTTCTTTTTAATAGTTTTGTAATTCCTTATAATTCCCCATTCATCTCGATTACCATTACCATAGTGGGGTAAACATTTAGAGTGATTGGGGAAGGGTTGGTTTTCTATTTTGTAATTCTTGAGTTCTTGGATGCAATCGAATAAATATCATTCTTCTTCAAAGTTTTTTTCAATTTAATATAGCTGATATTATTATTAAGTGAAATAATTCTTGAATTTTAATTCTGTTATTTATTTTTGCCCTGGTAAAATAATCATTATCTCTCTCCAGTAATTTATGGTTTATATACGATGGAATAAACCATGAATTAGTGGTGAAATACTCGATGATCATCAGTATGTGTAAAAGGGGTAGTGAATGTTCTTTATTGTTTCAGATAAACAAGACCCAATCAGGTATTGCCCATGATAATTAAGTATATTCAATACAACTATTTAGTACATGGAAGGAGAGTTGACCAAACCAATATCTGGGTACAGTTTTCTCTCACAATCATAATTTCACCATGGAAGTGAGAGGAAATGATTTTGGAAACTCACTTTAATCAATGAAGAAGAATAGGTTTGAATTAAATTGAATAATTATAGCATTACAATTAGGAAACTGACCCCGACCTAATCACCCTTTTTAATATCATAGTTTTTCAATCATTTTAATATCAAATTTCCTTTCAAAAACACAACATTTTTACCCTCGTTTAAATTCAACAAACTAATTTTGTGTGCACTCCACTTCAGGAGACTTCCAAGGTTTAATCACTAGGCTATAGTTAAAATATTAAAAAATTGTTTTACCACTCCCTATGACAGGCGTGCGTCAAAAATGGTGTCGTTTCCAGGGAGGTAGTGCCATAATAAAATTTTAAATATTTCACCTTTTAAAAATTAAAAAAATCAAAAAACAAACAAACAAACATTTTACATGTTGTTTTCAAATGATTATTTCTTTAATTCATGGTACACATACCCACATGTGCAAGAACAAGATTATAACTCACCATGGTCTACAGAGTATAGTATTTCTTTCTTGGCTAAGCATATTCGAGGAGCTCGAATCCAAATAATCAAGAAGGATGAATTCAAGGATATAATTCAAAACCTTAAAGGAAACCTTGAATACCTAGTGTTGGAGTGTTTGGCTTGAGAATTAATTGAACTTTAGGAGTATTTCCCATAATTTTATCAAGAAATAGTTGAGGTACAAAATGATATTTCACAGGTGCATCATCAAGAAGAAAGATATGTTTTATAGTATAAAAAATCTCAAGTGAAGGAACTCAAAGAGGCCGTAGAAGGACTAAGGGGTCAAATAGGAAGGCTAACAGAATATGTCCATTTTACCCAAGAGAAATCAAATCCTAAGCTACATGGTGGGGATCAACATGTTTTGAATTAATTTTGGTATGAGTGTGAAGAACAACTTTTCCTCCCAAAAGAATAATATTAGGAACCATTTAAGGGAGAAGCCACTAACGTAGTGGAATTTAAAGAACAAAAAGAGGATCCTGATTACCTGCCTCTATCTTCTACTTCTCAAATCCAAGAGGTGATTTCAAATGAATAAGATATTGAAGATGTACAGACACGTGGATATAATCATTTCATTAGCTCGTTATCTTTTGATCTTGTTAAAACTAAATTTTGTATCACCTCCCCTTATTTTAAATTTTTAGATTCGGTCAAAAAATCCATTGACTTAGTGGTTGAGGAAGAAAAATAAGATGCACCTGTTGAAGATCATCCGGAGCCACCTGACCTTATTGAACACATATCAGAAGGCGTTCAAGAGGATAAAAAAGTGTATTTTTCTAAGTAGAATGAGATGCATGATAATCACATTAAAGGGGATGCATTTTATATTGATTCTTTAGGATTTAGTGTTGTTAAAATATACATATAATCTGAAATTATCTTTGATTATTCCCTTGATGCAGCATATCTTGAGAATGCACCGGTGAAAAAAGAAGAAATTATGCAAGTAAAAACTATGAAACTGGAGGAATCATTCATTGTTCAAACCCCCACCATGAATGCTGTATCTCACAACAATGGGGGTGGACTTGGTATGCTATATCCCTGGAGTCCTCAAAAAAAAGAACAAGCACATACTGGAAAGAATAATTTTTGTTGGTTCATGAGAAGGAAACCTTACCCACTATCAGATTGGGGATAACCAATTAGAACTTCCCCTTTAGAGACAGTCAAAACCCAGGGTCCACTTGGGGGATTAAACCAAGATTTATCCTTATTTTCTTATTCAAATTATATTTTCATTTCATTAAATAAATTTCTTATGTTATGTTTTTTACTTTTTTTGAAGTTTTCAAAGAGAAACACTTAGGATCTAAACTCAACGTTGCATTTCCAATAAGTCAGGTCGTACCTCTCCTTCAAAATTTCTTGATGTTGTGATTCATTTTAAAATTTTATTACATGTTAAATCCATTTCAATCCATTGAAGACACTGCATAATTTAAGTGTGGGAGGGATCCTTTGTAGTTTTGGATTTTCATTTTGTGTTTGTTTTTCAAAAAAATATTGTTTTCATATTTTTGTGTGTTTATTTTTTCAATTTTTGGTGTGTTTTTAAAAATTTTGACCTAAAATGATTATCATTTTTAAAACCCATGACAATGGGTAAACCAATATATTCCATGAAACTGAGCATAAATGAATGCTGAAATGATGTTGTTTCGAGTTAAAATATTTTGGAATTTCATGAAAAGTACACTGATTGTTGAATCCCATGACATATTTCACTGTCTATATCATTGAAATCACTTTCATGTGAGGCTTCTGAACCATTTTTGTAATATCATTTTCATTCATATCATTTCTTGAGAGAACCATACTATGATTTCTTAAACCATGATTTGATTTATTCCTTTCAAAACATGAGGTTTTGGGGTACATGTGTTTTAAATTATTGAGGAATTTATTTGGGTTTAAGCAACCATTTTCAAAATAATCCTTTTCGTTATGGCCCGAGTTTACATTTATCCTTCATAAGACCTTAGATTCCATGAATTTCCTTATACGTTTATGCCACATTACAAGCCAATTTTCCAATCCAATTTGCCCTTGAACTAAAATTGCATAATACAGTTGAACTTAAGTGTGGGGGAAGATGTCTTGTGTTGTACTACCATATTTGGTGATACTTTTGGTGGAATTTAAAATGTTTAAGAGACGTTTGGGAAGCTGAAAAATTATTATGTTGAAAGTTATTCCTTTTCTGGAGCTTTCATGACGAGAAGTTGTGCCTTTCTGGAGTTTCCAATGTAAAAAAAAGTTGTGCCTATCTGGAGCTTTCAAAAAAATCATGTTTGAAAAGATTGAAATTTTTGATACTGAAATCCTGAGATGATTGAATGATGATGAAGCCAATTTTCTAAAAAGGGGAAGAGAAGGAGACCATATTTGAGTGAAAATTATAATCTTGCAATTTTGCTTCAAAAAGAGCCAAGATCTCCTTTTTCAGCCTCATAATTTATTATCATCTAAATCCTACAAATTGGAATCCACAGAACAACCCTAAAATGTCCTCATGAGAAACACATGTCTTTGACTCACATAGGGTGGAGAAGTAGAAATTTATCAAGCCTTTGGTGACTCTAGTGTGAGTTTGGATGAAAAAATCCTTGTTCAGCATTTAAATTTGTGAGATGAGATAAAATTCATGTGAGGTAGGTGTTTTGTGTTCATGGGATAATAAATTAAGTGGAAATATATTAAAATCTAAAAATAAGAACTTGAAGTAGTTTTTTATGAGGCATGATATCTTTTTGTTTCTTTTTATGGGATTGGTAGATCTCATTGATATGTGTTTTGGATTTGATTTTATTTGATTTTTACTTGTCCAGGAGTCCAAGTGATAATTGTGGGGGAATTGATAGAGAAAATATTTTCAATTAAATTTACAATGAATTTAATTGTTTTAAACCCAAAAAAGTGTTAATCTAATATGAATTTCTCCATTTTTATGATATTGGTGTTATTTTGAGCTGAACATTAAAAATGGTCCATTTTGGATTTTTAACTATTTTAAATTATTTACGTAGTATGGCCATAAAATTTTCTACACTAATCCAAATTGTAAAATTATTTCTTTTTTAATATTCTAAACATCTAGGGATTCATTTTCAATTTGTGGGCCCAAATATGAATTGACAATATGGAAGATCAAAAGAAGCTCACAATTTGTCTCATGAAAACTATTTACAGTTCTGCTGATTTTTGGTGTGGGGTTCATAAATAATTCTCGGTGGGCCCAATTGTTGTAATATTTGGTGGGTGGATGATAAAAGAGTTTTAGAACATCTTTCATGAAGGGAAGGCAGCTGGAATTGGCCGTTTTAAGGGTCATTAAAGTGTCATAATCCAGAGGTTTTCGATTTGGCGTGTCTGACTGGATAGAGTAAATTGTGAGAGTAAAACGGGCATAACTATCAGATTATTTATCCAAATTCACTGAGAGTTTGTGGGTAAAACCCAAGAGTATTATGAAAAACATTCAAGAAGGGATCAATGTGTGAAGATATTCATTAATGGGGCTACACAAAGTCAATATTCGAGGGAATAATTCTACCTATAAAATGAGGCCCTCACCTCCTTCCCAAATCATCCAATTCTCCATCCCATTCCTTCTGGGACACCATGAAGGAGAAAATTTTGTCTTTATATTTAATTTTATTCATTTTCATATTTTTTTAATGCCTTCTAGTTCTCCATTCATCTTGATTACCCTTACCATGGTGGGGTAAACATTTGGACTATTTGGGAAAGGGTTGGTTTTCTATTTTCTAATGCTTGAGTTCTTAAACGTAATTGAATGAAATATCTTTCTTCTTCAAAGTTGTTTTCAATTTAATATAGTAGATTTTATTATCATGTGCGATCTTCTTGAATTTTAAATCTATTATTTATCTTTTCCTTGGTAAAATAATAATTATCTCCCTCCACTAATTTCTGGTTTATATACGATGGAATAAACCAGGAATTACTAGCGAAGTACTCGATGATCCATAGTACATGTAAAAGGGATAGTGATTGTTTTTGATTTTTTGGGATAAACAAGACCCGACCGGGTATTTCCCATGTCAATTAAGGATATTCAATCCAACTATTTTGCACATGGAAGGATAGTTGACCTAACCAAGATCTTGGTAAGGTTTTCTCTCACAATCATAATTTCACCAAGGATGTGAGAGGAAACGATTGTGGAAACTCACTTTAATCAAATAAGAAGAAGTGGTTTGAATTAAATTGATCAAGGATAGCATTACAATTAGGAAACCGACCTTGACCTAATCACCCTTTATAATATCATAGTTTTTCAATCATTTGAACTTCAAATTTCCTTTCAAAAACACAACATTTATATCCTCATTTAAAAGTGACAAACTAATTTTGTGTACACTCCTCTTCAGGAGACTTCCTAGGGTTAATCACTAGACTACACATAGGAAATTTAAAAAAAGTTTTTCCACGCCCTACGACAGGCATGCATCACTACTCAATCTATCCCAATACTAAGCCCAATATGCACCTAAAACCATGAGTAAATATGCTCAGGTACCCACGTGTAATGGAAACCCGATCATGGTTTGAGTTAAAAACATTATAGTCCACCACCAACATGCTTCCTTACATAAAAATTAAAATTAAGGTACGTTTACATAAACTAATCAACTGAAAATTAATAATTAATCTACAAATAAATAAGTTAAATTACTAATGTCATACCTAGGGCCCAATGAATACCCTTTTCCTACCATACCTTCTCTATCCAGAGTCAGAGTATCTCTGAGAAAGTTATTTCACCACATGGGAGCACAATCTCTATCCCTAGGATAAATCATGCTAACATCTACTAAATATTATATATAATTCTAGGTACGCACTTTATATTCTATAAATAACGCATCATGCAGAACTATATTTATCTTATACTTAACTCTAAAGTTTTGAGTAATCAATGGAACCAGGAAAACATATCAGAGTTACCTATTTCAATCTGATGTTGGATTATTAGGTATAGGTCCATAGGCAATTGAGACTTTGGAAACTGGATTGAATTCATAACCGTTGTTCATTTAGTAAATATAAAAAACAATACTCTCCTAATCATATATGATAACCTAGAATCCATCAAACATTAGCTCAATAGCCTATTCTGATAAATCTCTGGGAATTGAAGACATTTTCCATCCACCAGATCTCATGTATAGTATTAATCATCATTTGTGGTTATCATTATCATCCTTAGTGATGTAAAAATCTACAAGTGATTGGGGGAATATGACCCCATAGTGACATTTATAACACCATGATCCTATAAGTCAAGGTATAGGATCCGAACATTCATAAAAGGTATATTTTATATAAATTTTAGTCAAATTACCTCTTTAAATGGTAAATGAAAATTTTCATGATATTATGATAACTCTGAAGGTGTCTTGAGAGTTCATGATGTGAAAAAAAAGATGACGAAGTGGTTATATAGTGCATGTATAAAGATTTGTGCAGGGTTAGTGATAACTGTGCACCATAATTATGCACCCTATTAGTGGGGGTGTACTGCTACAAAAAATGTGCAAGGGGGTATGGAAACTATGTGGCCTTAGGTAAATCCAAATGCTTGGAATCAGGATTGTTTCCCAAACCATAAGGGCTCCCCTAGATACCCACACACCTTAGTTATTCAATAAATAAATAAGGTTACACAGTTTATGAACAATTTGGAAAACTGTATGGAAAAACCTTATACCTTAAAAAAAATTATTATTTTACCATTTTCCCTCTCTGGATTAAAAATATATCAACCAATTTTCTTCCCAATTCCACCTATAGTATCAAGGGTTAAAAAACAAGGGCTCCATACCCCGTCAAAGATGTTACTGTTTTAATATTGACTATTTTGAAGCACTATTAGTTACAAATCGAATCTCATAGAGAGTATATGAGTCCTATTTATACTATTTTATAGAAAGAACATTGTGTGGTTTTTATTTCTATTCTAAATATCATATAAATTAATTTTAAAGGGAATTATTATATTGGGAATTAAAGGTAGTTTGATATTGAATCAAAGGTTATGTTTGAGAGAGTGTTTTTCAAATAACATAATTATATGATGTATATATGATTTCTCTAATAGTATTGGAATAATTATTATATATTTGGTTATCGCAATGTGGTTTCTTATTTTGTAATTGTGTTATTGACATATAGAAGTAATTTGGGTTCTTTTATTGATGTGCTAGACCCTTCATGAACATCATTGAGTCTGTTGATGATCTTAATACTGAGCATATATGGTCACCAATGGGGTTTTTCACTCCCTTGATAATGTCCAAATGAGTTATAAATTATTGGATAAAAGGGAATTATGATTTTCAAGCATTTATAAATTTTTTATAGTTTTTTATCCTGGTGTAAGGATCCATTTATATTGATTTGTGGATTTAATATATTTTAACATAATAAATGGAGAATGTGGGATGATTAAAGGGTCATATTCATATTAATAATTGGTGTCCAAGATCCTTAATGGTTGTGTTTCACGAATGGTCGGTCAAATGAATTTATATTGATATTTTTTAAAATTAATTTAAATTAATGCACCATTTAAATTATAATTAATTAAAGAGGTTAAGAAGGTATATTAAATTAATATTTAATTTTTTAAATAGGTTCCCCCTTATTTTTTGTTTGTTAAAATGGTCAATATTTTGACCTTGGAAAAGGATTCTTAATGAAATGGTTATGATTTTTTTCATGGAATTCCACACCATGGTAGTGATGTTGGTCATAGAAGTCGATATTGAGGAATGGTTTTTAGTCATGGAATTCTCCACCATGAAAATTATATCGATCATAGTAGTCCACATTACAGATTGGGATTATCATTCATGAAGTTCTGTATCATCGATTAGAATAATTGGATGGATTATGCCTATGTAAAAATGCATGACCCCTACTATATATAGTTCAAATAACCAGTATGGGTCAAAGTATTTTTTATGGGTTTAGTGTCACTTTGAACATGAAGGTATGTGTGGATAAATTAAACATTGGTTACATGAAAAAATTGATTTCATTGTCTCTTTGTCTATTATTTACTATACTTTTTAATATAGTGCTATTATTATAGATTTTGTTTATTCATGATTAGTGGTGGTCTACTATGTTTTAATCACACCCAACAGAAGTAACTATTGATACATGGTCAAATCTCAGTTTTTTATTTTTGGAAAAGGGAATGTCCATGTGTTAAATGGTTAAATAGGGATAGAGATTAGATGGTGGGATAGAATGTGATTTTGGGAACTAACACAGGATATTGTCAATGTTTCTTCATTTTTGATTTTTCCATTAGCACGTTAGACGATAATTACATGAATTTTTATTGTATTAGTTTGAAATTACATCCTCAATATAGGAATGTGGTGTGAGATGTTTGGTAGTTGTTTTTTATTTCATGGTCTTTTTAATCTTGATTTCTACTATTAAAACACTCTAGTATAGAGGTTATAGTATCTGTATATATTTTTTATACTTTCACTACTAGTCAATAGCCTCTGGTGTAAGGGGATAAATGCCTATGGTCATATTCCAAATCAGCTAGAGGCATTGATTTAGTGGGACCTAGTCTAAAACATTACAAATTAGTATTAGATAACTTTTTTCCTATTTTATTACTATTTAGGTAAGGTAAATTGAAGAATAATAAGTTTTGGGCTTTGTAATAAAATCACTTATGGGGGTAGTTAACCCATGTGTCGGGGTAAACCTATGTCCCCAGGGTGTTATTGATGTTTGTGATGTTATTTTGTTACATATGGACATTATTTATCCCTGGGTGATGCTAATGTGATTTGATATCCCCTGGAAATGATATTTTAATATACCTCTAGATTAATGTAACTTCTATTTTGTGTACATCCTTGCATCTATGGTTTTATGTTGGCTCTTTCTACATTTTTGTTGGATGTCACTAATGATGCCCTCTTTGTGAGACTGTTGTTCAGGAGGACTCTGTTTTCTTTTCTGTAGGAACCATTAATGTAGACTGCACTGTCCAACACATCCATGGACTAACATCAGTTGGAATTATGGTTAATCAGAATGGATAATTCTTATTGAGATGAATCACAACAAATCATGTTACCATAGATGGGTGTTTGGGAGTTGATGAAGGATCTGTTATTGATATAATTAATTTTGGATGACACTGTGGACTTGTGACATCTTTAAATAAGGTTTTTTTCCAAAGGCATATTCATTTCTTAGAGCAGGGGTAAAGAAGGTTCCATCCCTATTTTTTCATAAAATTAAAATAACTGTTTCCAAAATTTATTTATGGTGTAGGTGCATTACAACTTGAGATTACTATTTTAAAACTCCTTATTTAATAAATTTCCCTGGTCATGAATTGGGTGACCAATTCGCGTCAATTTCCTAAAAAAACCTTGGGAAGATCTGTTAATTCTATTAATACTATTCAGAATCACATAGTAACTCCCTAGATAAGTGTTTCAAATTAGTTGTTTACATGTTCTAAGGATCATTGAAGTGCTTATGTGATATTCAAGATGAAATTGACCAGTTAGAGAGTATTTATTAGAAGGACTTAAATGAAACATCCATAGAACACTTTTACCTTGGGACGTTGAGGTAGAAGAGGGATATGAAGTTTTTATAGATGAATCATGTAACTATTATAGTGATGGATTATGTTAGTCACTTCATTGATTTGCATAATTTCATCTCAAAATTTATAGGGGGTGATATAGTGGTGGATTGATGTTTACAAGATGGACATAGATGTATTATCAAATTCTAGGTGAATATATTTCCATGGAATAATTTTGTTGAGGAAGCCTATTAGGCTCTCATTTATGAGGAGAACTTGAAGGAGGCTTCTAGTTTTGGATTGGTAGTTTTAGGTGGGTGATTACGTGGTACACCTTTTGATGGTAGGAAGTGTCATTTTGAGAACATATCTTAAAGAGGTGATGGAAAATATGAATAAAAGACTGGATATGTCTCTCAAGGTATAAATATGGCGGTCATACATCATTGTTGAAAAATAGGTCACATGTGAGTTTTGTGTCTTAGATGACTAGTGATATGATGGGCTTGGGATAATATGGTACACCTATAGATGTTCTTCAGGAACAATTGATAGATGGGCAGTGAAGGAGGAGCTTGGATAATTTAGATCATCGATAGAGGATATTCTACCCTATTCCAATCAACAAGATCAACTTCCAATGGTAATACAAGTTAGGGTTGGGAATGTGAAACTTCAAGAAAAGAGTATCAGTTTCAGTAGAGTAGTGTGATTCACGGGACACAGACTTGAGCTTAGGCTAGAGGGATAGTTTTGGAGAATGTAGTTCAACTATAACCCATCACTTGTAAGGTTAGGCTGGCAATTATCTAAGGAATGATTCTTATAGATTTAAATATTGATAACATTTTATTTTATATAAAAACATCACATTCCTTCAAATTTTCAATATTTTTTAACGGTTTTGTTTTGACAATGGACTTTATGTGTGTGGTTATGTTGATTAAAATGTCATTGGGGTGATAGTGGGGGGTATATGACATTGAAGAGAGTGTTCCCTCAAAGTTAGTAGGAAATATATTCTTTGGGAATAGTTCATAGTTAAGATGTCATGTTTTAACAAGATACTAGGAATGTGGTGATTGGTTATTTACTAGGATCAAATTGAATATTACCATATGAGATTGAGTTTCACATATCTAGAAGGTGGAACTTATTTCCATCTTGATGAATGGAATATCAATCTAGGTTGTAAAGGTCCAATTCATTGTAAATTTAATGGTTTCATAGTCTGGGTGGAAATTCATACCCTTGATAATAGGTGAGTAGAGCATGATGTCTTCCCTCCAATAGGGGATCCATTTCAGGATGTTTTTCACAATGAATATTTATGGTTTCAACCTAAGAGATAGGATGATTTTATGATTTATTTAGTGCTTGGAGCTGATGAATTATCCATCATGGGTGATAGAATGGTACCAGAAGATGAAAAAGTTCTTAAAACATAGGTAGAGGAGTTGGATAATAAAGGATTACTCAATATGAGTATGTCAACTAGGGTATCTATAGTTTTTTTCTATGTTGGTAGATAGAACATTACGTTAATGTGTGAGTTACTTGATGTTGAACTAGATTTTGATTAAGAAATGAAGAAGTGTTCATGTATATTCTCCAAAATTAACCTAGGATATCGGTATAATCTGATAATAGTTATACCTTCTTATAAAACATATACTTCATTTTTTAGTAGGTATAGTTTTTATGAGTTCTTTGAGTTTCTATTTGGGATGAAAGATTCACCTATTATGTTTATTACATTGATAAACTGAACCTTCCACCAGTATTTAGACCAGTTAATAGTTATCTTCATGGATGAAATCTTAGTGTAATACCAGACTCCTGATAATTATTCCAATCATATTGACATCATCCGGAGTACATTTAGAGAGAATCTAGTATTCTTCAAGCTATCTAAGTTTCATTTCTTGATTTAAAAGTTACATTTCCTGGAAACTTTTATCTCAAAGGAAGGTGTGATAGTGAAACCAGAGAAGCTTCAAGAAATAGTTTCATGGTAAAATCCCATGAAATGTTTTGATATCTTTATATTTTAAGATTTAGATGGTTATTACCAATGTTTCATCAAATATTTCTCTTAATTGGTAGAAAAACTCTACGTAATATCCCAAATCTGTGTAAATTTTGTGTGTTCTAGGGAATATGAGGATTATTTCCCCGAGATAAAGAGGAATTTGACTAAAGAACTAGTTCTTCTTTTACCTGAAATGAGTGAAGAATATAATATATTTTTTTGATGCATCTGGGATCATACATGGGGCAGTGTAGATGCATGGAGATTGAGTCATTGCATAGAGATCATGGAATTTGAGGCTGCATGGGTGGAGTTATCCAATGCGTGATCTTGAGTTGGTTGGATTTGTATATTCCATATATTTTTTGTGGTATTATCTTTTGGGTTAAATATTTATTATTTATACTGACTATAATATCCTCATATAAATATTCTCCCAACATTATTTAAATCTTCATCACTGAAGATGGATTTAGTACTTTCGGTACTTTCATTTTGAGTGGGTGTACATGCCTGTAAATGTGAATAGATTTATATATGCTTTTAGTTGGAAGATTCAGACTCAAGAAGATCAAGAGTCGAGTCCAGAGTGGAAGACGATGGTCTTTTTTTGATATAAACATAGTTTTCCAAGAGAATGAGTAAAATAGGACCCTCATATCTTTATCCATCAACCCCTCTCTTATAATATTGGTTAAGAGGAGGCGATATGATGACTCAGATTTTTTGACTTTAAAGGATATCTTTAATTTTGATCAGCTACCTCTTTATTGGACCATTGATGATGATGAAATTAACTACGTTCATGGTTTTTTTATTATGCCTACTTGTTTTTAAGAATAGTTTATGCATGATCTTCATACCTCAAGGTGGGTAGTTCACCCTAGTTTGACCAAAATGTATCATAAACTTCATAGATAGTATTGGTGGAAAAATATGAAAATTAAAATCATATGTTTTTTATGTGATGCTTCACATTTCAGTAGGTAATGTATGAGTGTCCTCAGCATACTGGTCTTTTACAACTATTTCCCATTCTAGAGTTGAAGTAGGAAAATTCTATTATGGACTTTTTGGTGGGCTTACCAAGGAATCCTTTTATGAATTACATAATTTGGGTGATTTTGGATCAGTTGATAATGTTAGTGAATCTCTTACTTATTTTGGACACTTTTATAGTGGCTCATATCTGTGAATTATATATCAGAGAGAGAGAGGGAGAGAGTGTTTTTTCATGAGATTAAATAAAGAATTGTTTCATATAGAGATCCATGATTTACATCATGCTTCAATAAAGTCTTGTAGAATGCACTTGTTACTCTGGTGTTTTTTAGTACATTCTTTACTCAAGTGTTTTTAAGTACAGCCATCCACCCATAGATGGGTATGAATTTGAGTATAATATTCATGTATTATAATACATATTCACCGTCTAAATCCTAAATTTTTGTGGAACTCTTGAGAAGCACCTAGCACTTATTTTGTTAACCTAAAAAAACAATTATCATGAGTTAATTTAGATGGCACCATATGAGGTGATCTATAGTATGTCGTGCTGATCACCAGTATGCAACGTGAAAGTAGGAGAAACAGGGTTTTTGGGGATGAGTATGATGTGTGAGACATGGAATAAAGCTCAATTAATTTTGAAACGGATGGATATAGCACATAGTAGACATAAATCATACAATGATAGATGTTAGAGACCTATTGAGTTTGTAGTGATTGAATAACATAAACAATCATTGAGTTCACAAAAATTTATTATTTCTCTACCCTAACTATATCCTATAATTAGTATAATGGTTATTTGGGTGTTGAATCTATAGGGGAGTATGATTATATATGAGTGACCAAAACCAGATAAATAACTAAAAAAATAAAAAAATAGTGGTGATGATATGATGTGAAATAGTGTAGAAAAAATATTGTAAATGGTGTATGAAATAGTGAAAAATGGTGTTCAACACAATTAAAAATTAATTAGTGAGAGGGAGGATCCAATTAATGAAATTACGATGTCTAGATTGTTTTAATCTAATAAAAATGATATTCTATGATCTTAATTAAGATAAAATAATTATTTAGTTCTTTAAGAAGTAGTGGAGATTCATTGAGTTATCACTTAAATGATTATATATAACTCAATGAACAATCTTTAATCTTGCTCTCTCAGTCTCAATTTTGGAATTTATCTTCCTATTATAGAGAATAGATTCATCTTTCTTTTCTGATTTTTAGTAAATCAGTTGATGTTCAAAGGTGAAATGATTCACTACCTTCACCTATTAGTTCATTATTATTGTGAAATGATGCTCACAATTGAATGAAAAAAAAAACAGAAAACAACAGAACTTCATTGAAAATTAATATTATCAAAATAAGAATAGATAAAAGTTATCCAGACCATCTCAGTCTGAATCCAAAATTTCATTTTGTTACTCATAGTAAGAAATAAAATCCACAAATCTAGAAGAAATATGTTAGAAAACATCTATGATGATATCACCTACTTTCTAAAGCATTATCCCTAGATCTGGTTCTTCCCCCAACTCAGTTGTATGCTCTCTGCTCTATGTGATCTAGGGGAATGGAATTGATCACCCGCCACATGGACCAATGTGTATCTTTTTATTTTTAATAGAAAATTCCATGTGAAGCACAATTGTGTGATCATGATCACTACTTAGTAACCACTTTCACTCTCCTCTACATGGCATGCCTTTATATTCTCATCACTAGCATTCAATGATGTCTTAGTGAAATCATCCAACATCCATTAACAAAATGGGACACGCATCATAATTTCCATGATTAACTCATCCCTTAACTCACGATGAACTTTACAGATTTTTTTAGACAACCAGAAAAAGATGATTCGTTATGAATTTATGATTTTGAAAATCAATTCCCCCTTTGTAATTTTTGGTTATTAATGTCCTTGGAATAATTTTTTCATCCCTTTCAGTGCTAAAATTTGGCCCCATGCACCCAAATAAATTTTAGTTAGTCTCATACATCACTAGGTGACATTGATAACATATTATTTATATATGTTACTTTTATAATAATATTATTTTTATTTTATATGCTTGAGTGAAACAAGATCGTAAGTTCATGGTTATTTGGATTTTTTTTTAAATGGGTTCTTAATTTTTTTAGGAGATATGGTCCTAGATAATTTAAAAAAGGGGACCCGAGAAGCATAAAACCATTTCACACTTCTCTGATCCAAGGAAGATTCATGAATGGGTTTCACGCATATCTCTCTACCACCAGAGAAGTCTGAACCCCATTTACACTTATTAGGTGCGATGAAGGAAGCTTGAAACCCATTCACGCTTCTTGTGCAGAGGTGCTGGAGGATGGGTGAATGGGGTTCACACATCCTCCTGGATAAATTTTATAAAAGGATCCCCCAAATCTCATTACTCTTCTCTTATTTTTTAAAATGCCTTGTAGAAATTCTTTCTCAACAGATATTTTCATTTTTTTGAATGTAAAATTTCTATTTAAAATTTTATTTATTTACATGTATTTATTTATTTTGTTTGTATGTTTTATTTATTTAATATGTAATGTGTATAAAGTATTTTGTGTGTATGATTTTTTTATTTAACATGTATGTATGTATAAAAGTATAAATTAGCATCTTTTTTATGGTTTAATTTATGAATTTTTTAATGTTTATTTTAAAAATTGATATTGAATGTTTAAAAAATTTGATATGGTATGTCTAAAATGTAATTTATATTTAGAGATATATTTTTTTAAATGTAAATATTTTTAATTTAAATGGTGAGTTGAATATATTTATATTTATAAAAAAAATATGTTATTTTTAATGTAATATAAATATAAATTATAATATTCTATACACTAGCCTAAAATTAGGTTTAAAATTGTATATATATTTAATTTTAATGTAGAGTATATAAAATGTGTTATTTTTAAAGTAATATAAATTTTAATTATTATATTTTATATAATATCTATATAATTGATTAAATTTATATTATATATATTTAAGTATAATATATAAATTTATTAAAAAATATATAAAAAATCATTTTTGTTAATGGTGTTCAAAAATTATAAAAATAATTGTTTTAAATTATATTAAGTGTAAATAATTATTATTTTAAGTAATAAAGTATAAAATATAATTAATTAAATATTAGAAAGTAGAAAAATGACAAAACAATTATATATATGTCATTTTATAAAAATTAAAATAACATAAGTGTTCAGTTTTGTAATGGTTGTTATGTAAGTGTAAATTATATTATTTTTAATTAAATTTATTAAACATTATTTTTAATTATATATATATTTAAACATTTACATTGAAAATAATTTTTTTTGGAAAATAGGTGTATATATTAAATATGTATTTCAAATAGTAATATGTAAAGTTATATAATATGTATAACATAATATATAGAATGATGAAAATTAAGAGTATTTCCGGATGAATGATCTTGAGATGATTGACCAATGCATAATTGAAATTGTTTGTATTTTTCTTGTATGTTATTATATAATTGGTAATAATTTCATTTTCTTTTCCACATTGATGACTTTTGAGTCATATCTCACTAAGTATGTAAGGACCTACATGTACATTTAATAAATTTTATGTATTTTATACCTATAGACCCCCTCATATTCATGTGGGTAAATTTTTAATAAAATGGAGATCGATAAGAGGTATTTCTAAAGAGGCATTTCTAAAGAGGCGTTCGAGAACAAATATTTCACAAGAGGTGTTACTGTTTGAAATGAAACTGAAGGTGGCTGAAATACTTGATAATAGGGATTCTAAGAGTTCATCCACCCATAGAAGTTGGTTAGTTTAGTAGATAATGATAAAATAATCCGTAGTAAGTCTCAAGATCATGTAATGTTTATTTATTCATAATTGATTAAAATTAATGAATCATTTGATGATGTGGTATAAAAATATATAATGTTTCATTAAATTTGGTTTGGTAATAATATCATCATCAATATACCTCAATAGTGGTAAACCTATTCATAGAAAAATTCTCAAGATCAAGTCAATTGTTCAATGAACACGAATTTAAATAATTTAAAATGTTCATGTAGTATATAATATTTTATTAATTATTTTTTCTAGGGAATAATGTCTACACAAATGTATTAAAATAGTGAAATAATTTAAATTTATTAGGGTTTTAGATATAGTTTTCCATCCACAAGAGTGGTAAATAATCATGGTTTTCTGATATTGAATTAAGTTTGAAATAAAATTCATAGTCATTTAAAATTGAGGGTTGGTCCATCAATTGCTTCGATAACATATCGACATCTACAATTTATTGAACGTATATGGCACACTGGGTAACCTATGGTCGATATTGAGGATTTTATGGGTAAATCATTATTATTTTGACAATAGCATGCTAATGGTTTTATGGAATTGTATGTGGTGATTTCTATTATTAATGCGGTTCAACCTACTACTACAGAACCATGTTTTGTGAGCTCCATAGAAGTTGGTTCATCACAATACTCTTATTCATTTCCACATACGAATATGAGTCTTGTGATAGAACCAAATTATAAATAAGACGATCATAATTTAAAAGGAAATGTAGGGTAAATATCTTTTTGTACTTTAGACATAGTGAATGAATGTTTATCTAAGGATGAAGTATCTATTGAGGCATAACGAGATGATGTGGGTACATGTGATGTGGGGAATGAACCTTGTGAGGTTCCTATGAGAGACATCCATCCATGATAGGGTGATGTGGAGAATGAACCTTCTAGAGTTCTTATAAAATATAGGCATCCACAGAATCCACTATTTGGTGGTAATCAAAATACATTATTGAGTTCCTTGGGTGAAGTAATTTCACATGAACAATAATTTGATTGGGATGTCCTAACACCGAATTATGAATTCCTTGGCATTATATGGAATGGATCTACATCAAATGATAATGTCATTTATATTAGGTAGGATATTGAAAGTAAAATTTTAATGAGAATGTGACAAAGCAATACCACATAGTGCGTCATTTCATATTTTTTGTTGATCGGTCAAAGAAAAAAAAATATCATTCATGTGGCATCAAACTCATGGAGTTATGAGTCAGTTCAGATTCTATCAGTCTATTACAAATCCGCCCTTTCAGTTAGCATCACTAAGTTCATTGAAGATGTCATAGAAGAGAAACTTTGATTGGAGGAGATATCATTCCACATATACTATTCTATAGGACAGATGACTTGAGTCCCAGTTATAAGGGGAAGGTATATTATGTTTTCATTTGTTGAATTAACTGGATTATATGTCCTAGTACTGCAGGTCCCCAATCATATTTCTAACATGACATAGATGGGGATTTCATTATTTGGTATACATTCTTCCTTCCACTATATAACGGATTTTTTATTAATATTTCTGAACAATGGAGTTTATTTTCAAAGGATTCTTGTATCAGTCATCCACCTAACATGTCTAATACAGTAGAGGGAGGCACATTTGACTACACATATTTTTACAGCACTATGGCAGAGTTTCTTCCTTTTATGAATGATATTTATCATGGAATTTTATTTGAAGCATCACACGGTGATGAGGCTGCTGAGCCCACTGATCTTGATATAGCTGTATCGAGGGTGACAACCCAATTATAGATGTTATTGTTCCAAAGGAGGAGGGTGTTCATCATGATCAGTCAGATGCTCATCTAGCTTCTCAGTCTTATCCAGAGGAAGATATATATGTTGACTAGACTAAGATGGAAGCTTTATTACAACCTTCTTTTTAGACAACCGCATCACAATATCCATCTTCTTCGCATGTTGGCAAGATTTATAACTAGAATCCACTATCCTTAAAGGCAGAATAGGGCATGGGTGTGGATAATTTACATCTACCACATGTCACAAAGGAGGATGTGGAGGTGGTTGATGATGATGATATGCAGGAGAAGCGTATTCCAGAGTGAAAACATGGGCAAACACATCATGGACGTATCAAGTATACATTTGTCTGTGGGACAGAGGAGCATCCACACCATAGGAATATATTATGATGATATTAGATATATTAATTATATTTATGTGTCTTATTGTTATGATTTATATAGTTCTATTATTTTTTCAATAATTTCCTTACTATTATCATATTATCTACCATAATCAATAATTTGTTTTTGATATTAATAATAATATTTAGTGTTATTATCTATATTTTGAAATAAAAAATATTCTTAAATTCAATAATAAATATTAATAATATAAATTATTTTTAATGAAAAAAATACTTTGGATGAAACGATATGTGAACTTTAAGAACTATTGAAAAATATTATTGATCTCAAAGATTTGAAATTGGATATAAAATCCTAAAAGATCATGGAATGTGAATCTTTAATAAAAAATGTTACATAAATAAGAAATTGAATAAATGATGGATATTTTTGAAGAGTAGGTAATTATGATTGAAGATAAAAAACATAATATTATATGTATGAAATTAAATGTTAATTTAGCCAATTTTGAGAAGATAAATATTCAGAATTTATAAAAGACCATAGTTTCTACTGGTTTGTAATCATCACTAGAATATTTTAAGGTTAAAATACCTCCATGAGGTGATAAAATTACGAACATTATGAAAAAGAGTTATTTGATATTCTTCAAAAAAAACAAACAGTCCTTAAGAGGGTTAAGATTGTATCATCCATGAAGGGAAATAAGGAATAAAATTCTCCACAAAAATCAGAATGTAATGTAATGAGATACCTTCTACACCAATATAAAGTAGAACATATGTTCAAATGTGAAATCATAAATACTAATGTAATTTGACAAACTTAATTGAAAAAAATAAGACTTACTATTCACATTAAAAACTAAGGAAGATCCACTATATTTTATTAATAATTATTTATTTTATCTATTCTTATGATATAGGGAATTGATAATGAACCAAGCCTTCAGGGGGAGAACATGAAAATTAGTGAGTGCTATCAATTATTGATCACCAATATAAAGAAATTATAATAATTGAATTATTCTTTAATTGGTTTTAAAATAAAAATAACAAAAGAGGGTCATCATTGATAAATTTTGAGAATGTGTTAGCATATCCAAGATGAATAAGTTTAAAGAATATATCATCATTTTTTGATCATATTTGTTTTAATCCTGTAGAATAAGTATTGAAAATAAGATCATTATTAGTGAAGTTATATATTTTTTCCAATCTAAATATTCATAAGTTGAAGATGAATTATAATGAATTCTCTATATTGTAATATCTTGAAAACTATTATTTAATAGATCCACCATTATAAATATGTTTATGAGTATTTCCCTTGGGGGGGGGGTAAATGATGAAATATGAAATTACATCCAAATTTAGTATATCAATTGGAATAAAATATAATTACTATAGAATGTTTATAAGGATCATGTTATTGAAATAGGTATATTTTTCTTAACTCTCTTATATTGTTAACAAAAAGTAATCTCAATAAAAATGAGTTTTAATTGAATTAATTAATTATATAAGAAAAGATGAATTATGGATGTGCTCAAAGTACACTTATCCTTATTATTTCACTTGAATGTTTCAGATATATTTTTTAAAGTGAGTGCATGATTTTTAGGTATATTGTTCTAATAAAATTTTAATATCTCATTTAATATCTTCATCCTGAAATAAAATCAGATTAGCCTTGATCACTAGTACATGAGTTCTCATTTCATGTGGTAGCATGATCAGTTGGTAGAGGACAAAATTGTTTCCAAAATCAAAACCTATTATTTTCTAGATCGAGTATGGCTCACATAGATTTAGAGTGAAATAATGGATGACACATTTCTTAAGTATGAAAAGATACCCTTTCCATTGAAATTTTTAATTCCTGTAAATATAAAAATAGAGGATGTGGAATTATTTTTTGGTAATGTAAAGGGGATATATTAACATATTGACATATTTAGTTGGAAAGAAATTTGGATGTATAGCTCTATTGAAAAAATTAATCAATAAACACTACTGATGATCGAGTAGTGCAACAAGAATTAAACCACTTGATCAAAATGGCCAGGAACACTATTATTAATATTGATGATTATTAAATTATTATTTATTATTATTTAGTTACATTTATTGATATATTTATATATATTTATTATTTTTTTAATTAATATGAATTATTTTTTATTTAAATTTTTTGATATTTTATACATATTGTTGATTTTTTTATTTAATATTTATTATTATTTACATTTATTTATTAATATTTTATATATATTCAAGATATTTTAATTAATATGTATTTAATTTTTTTTTTTAGATATTTTATACATATTGATAATTTTTTAATTAATATGTATTTTTTAATTAGTATTTAAAAATATTGATGATTTTTTAAAATTAAAAATTATAGAGGAAGCATGAACCCTTTTAATGCTTCCTAGCGAGGGAATATTCATGAATGTCATTCACGCATGTCATGTCCCATTTTTAAAAATACAGGGAACCCTATCCCTTTTATAAAAAAAATTAAAACCTATTAAAAACCCAGGTTGTTCCTTGGGTTGCGGTGGACCTTCAATATTAATGGTGTGTAATTTTGTGGTGATCTTCTTCAGAAAAGGGAATTGGTGTGTAAGGTTTCTTTAAAGAAACAATGTGCTTTGGTGGTGTTCAGATCTTATCTCATTCGGTGATTTTCAGCTTCAAGACATGTGGAACAATTATCCCCACTTCGGTGTTGGTCGGCTTAAACCAGATATGGTGTAGTGGGGCTTGAGATTTGGTATCGATTCATGGGAGGCTGCTCATTCATCTCCAGATACTCAAAATCTACATTAGTTTCATGTTTTTTATCTAGTGTACGCAATGGGAGTTTCTTGGGTTTCCTATGGATCTTTGGCATTACGTACCTCTAATCATCTTCATTGATGAGTATGTCTTTAACAAGTGTTAGTTTAATATTTTCAATATTAATATACTTTTCAACATTAGATTCATTGGATTCTATGGTATGATTCACATTTGATGGAGATTATCCAATTCGTGGGTTTTAGGGATAGACTGTAAGCATGTTTGGTGAGGCTATCTCGACATCGATTGATCAACACGTATTGTTCTGGTTCTTGATTCCCATAATAGGTATAAATACCATGAGGGTGATTTGTGTAACTACAAAATAGGAAAATTCATTTTGATTTTTCATGATAGGTCTGATTCTCATGGCTAGTTGTAGCGGCTATTTCATTGCACAAGGTCAGTAAAAATGATGATATTGTAGGTTCAACTATAGACCCAATATGTTGGATTATTTCTCACATAGTAGGTACTCAATAATAATATATTGTCCATGGACTTTCTTTACAAAATCACTTGACAACATCACAAATGATAAATATATTGATTGTGCCCCATCATGCGGTCACTTTTAATGGTTATTATAGTCGTTGTGGCATGTACATTCTTGAAAAAAATTATTAAATTAAATTGAAATAATAATTACATAAAAAAGAAATAAAATTGATACAAGAATAAATTCATTTCTTTAAAAATAAAATAAAGAATGAAAAAATTAATTTAATACCTAAATAAAAAAATTAAAATTTATTTTTTGAAATAGAGTTGAAAAAATAAATAAAATAAAAATGACATTCAAAAATTAAATGATATTACTTATAAAAACATAAAATGAATTAAAAATTAAAAGAATGTGAGTTTGTAATTTAATTTAAAAACAATTTTAAAAATTATGGGTTTAAATAAAATTATTGGTTAATCTATAAATTCAAAAATTAACAAACTTAGACAATAAAATAAAAAAAATTACAAAAAAAATAATAGTTTTAATTATTTAACTCCAAATTATCACAAATAATGATTTATTTGTTTATAGGAATTATTTTTACATTAGAAATACAATTAATTACAACATATGACTTGGAAAAAATGGAATGAAATAAATGCCACATCATATTCCCAAACAGTTAATCAATTCCACTTCTGGGAAATTAAATGCATATTATTTATTTAAAAACAGTCTTAGAATGAAATGCTTATCTTTCCCAGATTCTTAATTACATCAAAATAGAAGGAAATAAAAAATCCTTCCATTACTTTAAATTATCATTCCTCCTATGTTAATTCCACTTAACTTCCTTATTTAAATTTAAATTTGAGTAAAAAGTTTAGGTGTGGAATAGATTAGGGACAATTGGAATTAAACAATTAATAAGTGACACTTCCTATTATCACTCTCCCTGAGGTTATAAAAATTAAATGATCCATTTTCATACTTTATTGATTCAACTCAAATGATTGTTTTATAAGTTAATTGTTTCCTTCATAATATAGATTCAATATTCCTCTCACCGTAATGAACATATTTTATAACTTTAGGGAACTTTATTTATTTTAGTCATTTTATTTTTTTAATTTTAAAATTTTCACAACCATGTATGTGTGGAGCCCTGTGAAAAAACACTTATTGGATATGTACCTAGCTCTTACACATATGAAGTACCTAATGTCTCATAGGCTCACTATGGGATCTCAATTATCAATTTTACTCTAGCTTCAAAGGACATATATTGTTAACTTTTGAGTAGGCTACTTGGGGTGTTTATTTAAAAAGAGTATGTCACCCAAGTTCAAGTTTTAATTTCTAGTTTTATAAATTTATAATCTTAATCCCACAAGAATATCTCCTATCACACTCTCCCCCTAGTTTGTAAACTGAATTACCATAAAAATAGTTGGCCATCATTAAAAACCACACAATTCTAAAAATTTCAGAATTTGTAAATATCCCCTATTATGTTTTCAATTAACACATATGAAAGACACAATCATTTTTTATAATGATTCTATTTACAAAAAACATAAATTGATGCATGAAAGGATGGAAATTTGAAAAAATAAGGGTATATGATTGGTTCAAAATAAAACACAATTAAGATGAAGTAAGACTTATGCCCCACCTAAAACTCAACAACGTCTCCACTATTAAATCTTAAAGTCAACAAAAAATTAAACAATTTGATTCAAACAGATCTGATGATCATCATACAATTTTTTTGATTTATGTGGTGGTATGAAAGATCAAAAACCATTTTTCACAGAACACTCGCACAAAGAAAATTATGCACAATAAATACCTATTGGACCCTTGTTAGCTGGTTAAGCATAAAAAAAGAAATTAAAAATATTGCATGTTAAAGGTGAGTTCATGAATGATTTTCTATGGATCAGAAAAGCAAGCATATAGTAGAATAAAAATCTGAGGAAATATGAATAATGGAAATGACCAATAAGGCTTTAAGACACACACTACCACATTTCCGGGTAAGGGATGCACCGACTTTTATCAGCGCTAAGCAGAAAGCACTGATAAGGGTGGGGGGTCTTTATTAGTGCTAGAGAAAAGAATTGATAAATACTCCCATTATCTACACTAAAAAATAACACTGATAATGGTATACCCTTTATCAGATAATTTTGTATCACTGATAAAATTATTTAATAAGAAATATTAATAATTTGTTAAAAATTATTATATTTGTATTCAAAAATATAGTTTATTTGTATACATTGAATACAAAATTCATTTTTATAATTAATAATTTTTTTAATAACTCAAATATATATATAATAAATTAAATAAAATAATAAATATATATTATATATATATACATATATTTATAATTATATATTTAAAATTATTTATAAATTCTTTTGAAACATATATTTATAATTATATATAAATACTTTTTAAAAATGTATATTTATAATTACAAATATAAATATAAATATATATATATATATATTTGAATAAATATATGTTTCTAATGAACATGGTACATTGATTCATGAATATAGTTGACGTTTAGAAGTTATGTATTCATCAGGAATGTTCATTTATACATTATATCCTCATTACTATTCATGTCCATATATATGATGACTAGTTTTTTATGAGATCTATACTTTACTAGGTGTATTTGATTCATCCATGTTCCCCTGAAGCCATTATCTTCTCATAAATACATTAAATCAAAAAAATATTTAAATAATAAATATATTTAGTATATTTATTATTATAAATATTTAGTTATATTTAAAAACATTTTAAAATATAATTATAATTATAATTATATATAATTAGATAATTATATATTTAAATAATTATAAAATTTTAAATATTTTTTAAAATTTTTAATTTTTTTAAATAATAACTATATTTATTATATTTATAAATATATATACACTTTTTAAAAATTTACAATAAATATATTTATTAAAAATTTATAAATATATATATTTATATATTAATATACATATATATTTATAAATATAAATAAATTTATAATTATATACATAAAATTATAAATATATTTATTTATAATTATAATTATAATTTAATATATATATATATATATGTATATATATATATATAATTTGAAAATTATAATAAATATATTTATAATAATTTTATATTTATAAAATAGATAATTATAGAAAAATATTTTTAAATATATACAAATATTTATACATTTATTCAAATATTTAAAATTATATGTATAAATAATTTATATACATATATGTAAATAATTATAAAATTATAATAAATATATTTATTATATTTATAATTATAATTATAAATATATTTATTTATTTATGTGTAGTCATATATATGTATATATATATATATAAATAGTTATGAAATTAAAATAAATATATTAATTACATATATATATATTTTAATTTCATAATTATTTAAATAAATATATATTTATATGTAAATAATTATGAAATTATAATAAATATATATAAATAATATATTTATTATATTTATAATTATAATTTTAAATAAATATATATCTATTTATAGTTATATATATATATATATATTTAAATACTTATGAACCAAAAATAAATATATTAATTATATATATTTTTTATAATTGCATAAGTTTTTAAATATATGTATATTTATTTATATTTATGACAATATACGTATTTATAATTATAATTATAATTATAATTATAATAAATATATTTATTATAATTTCATAATTATATAAATATAAATATTTATTTATTTAAATATTTATGAATTTCCCAAAATATATATATAATTAATATATTTATTTTAATTTTATAATTATATATATATATATGACAATATAAAATTAATAAATTTATTTAAATTTCATAAGTATTTAAAAATATATATAAATTTATATATATTTATGAAAATAATTAAAATATATACGTAATAAATATATATTTATAATAAATATGTAATAAATATATATTTATAATAAATATATATAAATTTATAGTTATTAAATAATTATAAAATTATAATATATATATACAAATATAATTCTAAATAAATATCGATATATTTAAATCATTGTAAAATTATAATAAATATATTTATTATATATAATTATAAATATAATAATTATATTTATTATAAATTTATAATTATAAATAAATATATATTTATCAAATATTTAAATATATAGAAATATATATTTATTTATAGTTATTGTTATACATAAATAAATATCTATTTATTATACATATAATTATATATATATAATTAATTATCATTATAGTTTTTCAATGCTTTTTTAACATTGATAAAGATTTCCCTTTATCACCACTACTTAGACAGCACTGATAAAAGGTTTAACCGGTTTTATAAATAAACCCAAACAGTCACTTCCTCCTATCGCACAACTCAAGCTATCGTGGAAGCAAAACCCTATTACTAGCTGCTCCTCCTCCTCCTCCTCCCCGTCCTCTGTTGCATCCTCCACTGTTGTCGTCACTGCAAAGGCATCTTCCTCCGCCATGAAGCCCTCCTCCTCCTCCTATTCCGCTGACTCCTGTCGCCACAAATCCCTCATCTATCACTACAAATCCCTCCTCCTCCTCCTCTACCACCGACTCCTACCACTGTGAAGCCCTCCTCTACCGCCATGAAGCTCTCCTCTACTATGAATCTCTCCTCCGCATACACCACATTTACTTTCAAGCCCCACCTCTACTACGAATCCCTCCTTCTCTGCAAACCCATCTTCACCGCGAACCCAGCTCCTCAAGTGCTACCACTGTGGGTATTCATGTATTACTCTAAGTTCATTTTTTGTTCAATAAGTATATGATTATCTATTGGATGTTTTTGGTCCAGTTGATGTTTAGTGGCATATGAATTGGTTTGTATGATAGGTGATTTTGAGAATAGAGGCCATGTTTGGCTAGAGATCTTGTAATATAATATAACCCATCCATTTTTAGTTATGCTTTTTCAGTGTAGTTTCACATGTTTTTCATCGTTTGTTTACATATAGATATGGTATATTGTTTTTGACTGCATTCATATAGTGATGTTGGTGTTTCTTTTATATTTTTATTCAATTATAGAACAATGTATTGTATTTTTCTCAAGAATTTATGAAATATGAATGATTCATGTTAGTTCTTTGGATATTTTGATTTTAAATTACCGATTTACTAAAAGTTGGAAAATTCTGCCCTACATATTAACCCAATACACTAAGTGATAGGAACCATCCCTAGTGAATCGATTTTCACTCTTAAGGTAGTACTGAACTAATTCATCTATTTTGAGAATGGGTCATTATACTTTCACCCACATCTCATCATACTATCACCAATAATCTTCAACATTCATGTCAATATTGGAGGATTAGATTATATATATCAATATATCCATGGATAATAAACAAGATTATTTATCATTCAAAGGAATTACCCCATCTAGTAATATATATCCATCCATTATTCCACCATCCCTAACCAATTAAAAATATTCTCTATAAGATTTGGAGTAGTAGAATAATGAAAAATAGGACACTACATAGATGTGAAAATGAAGGTATGTGGAGAAAGGGACCATGGAAGAAGAGGATAAATGGGTATAGGAATAAAAATAGTAAAAAGTTTAATAATTTAATGATGAAAATATTTTTGTAGGCTTATCTTTACCACTTCATGCACTAGTTGGAATGTGTTCATGTACTTGATCCACTTACTGATTAGGTCAGAGATTAATTTTCTATTGAAGAGAAAAATACTATTATAACTAGAACAATTCATATAACTCAAGTAAATAGAGATCTTATAAAAATATGTATGTTTTCTGTGAAACTTGAAGGGTTTACCCTAGCCCATGCTGGAAACACCTCCAGGATGTAGATTCCAACTCCAAGCCTGACTCATTAATTGGTCAACAATGTAATTTTTAGAATAGATTCATAAATATGGGCACCAATATTTGGAATAATTATTCCTTGTAGTTTCATAAGGCCATAAATGAGTATATGAATATATATATATAGTTCTCCTTTCTTATGAAGCATCATATAAACAAGATCTTTTCATAGGCCAGTTCATGGCTATGATCAATCCAGGACACCAGCTGATTCCCTAGTCATGGTGTTGATATCGATGCATCACCCAAAAATCCAAACCCATATATGGGAATCCTCTATGATTCAAGTTAGTATTAAAGATATTCTCTAATGAGATTTTAGAGTAGTAAATAACTCATTTAGACACTATGGAATTGGTTTGGAATTTTTAGTTATTATGAGAGGGTCAATAAAGATTCTTCCTGATTGGAAGCATTGAGAAGGCCTTAACCAAGAATGTGGTATGGTTCCTTTTCATAGAAGTTCATGAAATAAACTTCTAATATCTTAATGTGAGATTGATGAAAACACCAATCATAAGCATAAATGAGCTGGGTAATGAGTATGGATATATTTTTATGTATCAATAGTTAGGATTTTATCTATTCCAATCCATGATGGCCATGTGGTTGCTTGTTGGTCTAGACAGTTAAGGAGACAAACAAGAAACTTCTCAAATACTTTCATAGATTTGGAAATAGTGGTGATTTCTATGAGGTTTTATTGGTGTTATATTTTCGGTTCTATATTTTTGGTATACATTAAAAAGTGTTTGAAATATATTTAATCACAAAGGGAAATGAACCATTGATAGAAGAGAATGTTTGAGTACCTATAGTCCTTTAAAATTAACCTATTGTATATCATCAAGAAGGGTAATATTGTTTTTAATGTATTGTATTGTGAGGATCAATATTAGGTAGTACATGATTCATGCATCAAGTGGAAGATGGTTTCCCACTTTGAAGAGGTGTGACTTTATGTCCAAAAGTATCATGGACAAGTGACACTTATGTCTTTACCTATACCATATTCACTCCTTAGAAGTATTACAGGAGTAAACTATAGGATTCATACTATTTATTCATGAGTCACATGATTACTCTTTTATAGATTTATATTTTATAAAATTTTGGTTATTTGTTATTCATGTATCCTTTACAAAGTGCCTCTATTGGGATTTATGTCTTTACGAAAACGGATAAGTGTCTCTTTTAAAATGATTCAATTGTTTTGAAATGTTTCTTAAAAAAATTTATGTTTTCAACATACCCTTTTTTTAAATAGATTTAAAATTATTTAAACACTTTTCATGGACTTAGGTTTCATGTCAAGTTTTTTTCAACTGACCTGTTTGACTTTCACAAAGTAATTTGAATGTTTTGAAAGCGTATATAATTTTGGTTTCGTTTTAAAAAGGGTTTGATATTTTAAAGGATAAGTTTTGTAAATTTTTGGTTTTTTTAAGGAGATTTCAAATATGATTTTATAAATATTTTTCAAAGGAATTTAGTTTTAGCTTTTAAGGGGATGAGTCTTAGGAAACATATTGAACTAATAACAGTCATTCAATGGTTGAGTTCCCCTTATTTTAAATGACCCATTGTGTATTTATTTTGATAAATATTAATATCATGAAATCAAATAGTATGGGTATGAATAATGAATGGATGGATGCCAATCATTTGACAAAAGTGTATGAATATGGAGTGAAATAGTTCATCATGTTTGAAAGAGATCATGCATATGAACCTTCTAAAATCGTTTTTTTGTGTGTTTAAACTGTTGTTATTCAAGACAATATAGTCCAAAGGAGTTGGTAGAACACTTAATCTATCATGGAATAGGAAAAAATTATAAATGTTGTAAATAACCTGGGGAAAAATATTTTATGGATCATATAATATGATTACAAGTGTGTATAATAATGAAGACATTATCGAGGAAATGATTACATATGTGAATGATAATGAATATCATATTGAGAAAATGACAAGGATAGTCAAAGGCGAACTTAATTATTGCAAAAAATTGTTTTAGTAGTTAAAGAGTTGTGAAAAGATATCATTGTATGGTGGTTGCACTAAATATATATCATTTTCATCCTTAATAAAGATATATAATTTTCAGCCTTAAAAAATGCTATGCTCGATAAGTATGATATTTGAAAGAATACATGCATGCACTAATGAATGTATATTGTTTCTCAAAGACCAAAAATCGCTTATAGAATTCACAAAGTGTGGTACTTATTGTTACAACAATGATTAATATGATCTTAAGAAAGTTGTATTGTACTTTCCAATCATTCTAAGGTTTAGGTTCCTATATTGAAGTGAGGATATTGTAGGGAATTTGAAGTGGAATGCAGAAACAATAAATAAATATGAGAAACTACGTCACCCAATAGACTCTCCTTAGTAGAAAATAATTGATCATTAGTTTCCTGAATTTGGAAATGAGCTAAGAAACATTCCTCTTGCATTATCTATAGATGGAATAAATCCTTTCGGTTTTCAAAGTATCACTCATAGTACATGGCTGGTTATGTTTGTAAATTATAACATTACACTGTGGTTTTGCATGAAATAAAAATACATCATGATATCTATTCTTATATCAGGACAAAAATAACCAGGTAAAGACATTAGTGTTTGTTTGGATCCATTGATTGAGGATTTGAAATTATTATGGCATTCAGGTGTTAAGTTGTATGATGCCTACAAAAATAAAGATTTCACATTGAGATCCCTGTTGTATAGGATGATAAATGATTGTCCTACTTATGTAAATTTTTCAGGATATGGCATTAAAGTAACTCAAGGGTATCCCATCTTCGAACAAGGTACACAATAAATTATGTTGAAACATTCATCGAAAATAGTGTTTCTATGACATCACAGATTTCTACACCGAAGACATAAGTACCGATCATGGATGGAATAATTTGATGGATGTTCAGAAGAATGTATAACACTGTCTCCACTAATAGGTGATCAAATTTTTTAAGTAAATGATATGTACACTACTCTTGGTAAACTATTTTTGAAAACCCTTATGAAACTCGGTTGGAAACAGAGATCAGTTTTTTTAAATAACCATACTGGAATTATCCATGTAAAAAAGTTTCTTGATGTTATGCATGTTGAAAAAATTTATGTAATAGTCTCATTGGAATGTTGTTAAATTCACCAGAAAAAACTAAGGATAGAATTATGTTTATGTTAGGAATAGTTGACCTGGGAATATGAGAAGATTTGGTTCCAACAAAGGGTGAAAATGGACTTTTTTCCTACAAATGGTTACACTATTTCTAGGTATGAGATATATCAATTTTAAAACATCTTTAATTATATATGGGTTATATAGGGAAATTTATCAAACATCAAGAACATCATGTCAATGATCGATTTAAATTTAAGGGTCTAAAATCACCTAACTGTCTTGTTTTGATGTAACATCTAATGTTTATAGATTTACGTTGAATATTTCCCAAGAATTCCTATCATACATTAATAAATCTATGTTTCTTATTCAAATCTATATGCAACAAAGTTATAGTCCTAGAAAAATTACTGACTATAGAAAGAGAAATTTTCATCATATTATGTGAATTGGAAATGAACCACAAACATTATTTGATATGATGGTTCATTTTATGGTTCACTTGGTGAGAGAGATTCGACTATGTGGTCATGTGAACTATAAATGGATGTACCCTATGGAATGGTATATGGATATATTAAAATATTATGTCAAAATCGAAGTCATCCAAATGGTTTTATTATAATGTGATATATTATTGCAGAAGTTGTTGAATTCTATACGAAATACTTATTCGGTGTTGAAATCATTGGTCTATCAAAATCTTATCACACTATGTTGCTTATGGGTGAGGGAATTTCTAGAAGATATGTTGTCAAAATCAATATTTTAGATCATGAGTAGTACCACCTTTAAATTTTTTATAACAATTTATAGGTTACCACATTAGTTGAAACCCACCATGAAATTCTAAGACATTTGAATCCATCAAGGTATGAAAGATGGATATAAAATAAACATAATCAGCAGTTTATAGGATGGTTTCAAGACCATATATTTAATAAGTTTGATGAAAATCCAGATTCAATTTCAAAATGACATCAATGGATAGCCGGAGGGCCAAGTGTGTATGTATTATCTTACAATGGTTATGTAATTAATGGTTATGCATATATACAAATGAGCTTGATAAAGACAATACCATGAAAAATAGTGGGGTTACACTCATGGATGTAGCGATGCATTTTTCTAGTAATATGGATAGAAATCAAATTTACGTGAATATGTCATACATTCACATCATCAAACAAATATAGAATTTGGATTGTACAACATTCCATGTGCCGATTTTTCAATGCAAGTCGGTTGATAACAGGAGCCCTGTAAAAATAGGTGAATTTGGACTCGTGAAAGTTTATTTTAGTAAGTAAGGGTACAAATATAAACTATTTAAAAGGGAATCACTGGTAGTACACCTCAATACAATGCATGATGTGTTCGGTATAACTCAAAGTGTCTCTTTTTATTTAAAATTGACATTAATTTTAGTAAAAACAACAAGTGACATTATGAGAACTGAACAAATTCATTAGTATTTTTTTTGATATTTTAGGAAAATGATCCATGAGCCTTTTGTGATATGTATGAGTCAACTATACCTAAATACGATTCACGGTGAGATAGGTATGACTCTGAATGTGACTTTTTATTTAAAATTGATATTAATTTATGTAAAAAGAATAATTAACGTACTAAAAACCAATAAAATGAATTTTGATTGTTTTGATACTTTAGAAAAATGATCCATGAGTCATCTTTAACATGTATGAGTCATCCGCACCATAATAAAATTAACGGTGTGGCCGGTATAACTCAAAGTGTTACTTTTTATTTAAAATTGACATGAATTTAAATAAAAACAACAAGTGACATACTGAAAACTGAGAAAACCCGTTCATATTGTTTTTATATTTTTGGAAAATGATATACTATCCTTTTTGACATGTAGGAAGTAGTCGTACCCCAATATGATATATGGTGTGAATGGCATCACTCAATGTGTCTTTTTTTATTTAAAATAGACATTAATTTATGTAAAAACAACATGTGATATATAAAACCTAATCAAACACATTCAAATTGTTTTTATACTCTAGTAAAATGAATTATATGTAATTTCTTACATGTATGAATCAACCACTCTTCAATATGAGACACAGTGTGACCGATATAACTCAAAATATAAATTTTTATTTAAAATCAACATCAATTTAACTAAAAGAAACAAGAGACATAATGAGAACCAAGAAAAAAACATTTACATTTTTTTATATTTTATAAAAATGATTAATGAGCTCTTTTTGATGTTTAGGATTCAACCCCACCTCAATAAGACACACAGTGAGACTGTTATGACTTCAAATGTGTCTTTTTATTTAAAGTTGACATTTATTTATGTAAAAAGTACATGTGACGTACTGAATACCAATAAAATTAATTTGGAATTTTTATGCTCTAGGAAAATGATACATGAGTAATTTTTGATGTGTAAGACTCAGTCTCACCTCAATATGATGCACAGTGTGGACAATATAACTCAAAGTGTCTCTTTTTATTTAAAATTGACATGCATTTAAGTAAAAACAACAAGAAACATACTAAAAACTGATCAAACACATACATATTATTTTGATATTTTTGGAGAATGTTATATTATTCTGTTTTATGTGTAGAAATCATCCAAACCCCAATATGATGAATGGTGTGGACAGTATCACTCAATGTGTCTCTTTTTATTTAAAATTGACAGTAATCTAAGAAAAAACATCAACTAACATACTGAAAACCTAGAAAACACATTCATATTGTTTTGATATTTTTCTAAAATGATATAGTAGTCATTTTTGACATGTAATAATCAACCTCACCTCTATAGGATGCATAGTGTGGACAGTAAGACTGAAAGTGTATTTTTTTATTAAAAATTAACATGAATTAAAGTAAAAACTAAAAGTGACATACTAAAAACTAAGAAAAAGAATTAATATTGTTGTGATATTTTAGGAAAACATTCTATTAGTAATTTTTGGCGTTTAGGAATCATATACTCTATAATATGATGCATGGTGTGGCTGGTATGAATGAAATTGTTTCTTTTTATTTAAAAATGTAATTAATTTAACTAAAAACAACATGTGACATACTAAAAACTGTTAAAACAAATTCAAATTGTTTTTATACTTCAGTAAAATGAAACACGAGTCATAGTTTTTGTGTAGGACTTATCCGACACTCAATATAATGAACATTGTGACCAATATAACTCATTGTGTTTCTTTTTATTTAAAATTGACATGCATTTAAGTAAAAACAAAAGGTGACATACTGAAAACCAAGAAAAAACATTATTATTGTTTTTATATTTTATTAAAATGTTCTATTAATCATTTTTGATGTGTATAAATCATCTTCACCACAATACCACACACGGTGTGGTCAGTATCACTCAAAGTGTCCCTTTTTATTTAAAATTGACATTAATTTATAAGTAAAAACAATATGTGACAAACTGAAAATTGAAAAAAAGAGTTCGTATTGTTTTTTATTTTTTATTAAAACGATATATTAGTCATTTATAATGTTTAGGAATCAGATTCATCTTAATTAAACACACGGTGTGGATGGTATCACTCAATGTGTCACTTTTTATTTAAAATTGACATTAATATATGTAAAAACAGCAGGTAACATACTTAAATATAAGAAAACGCATTTGGATTGTTTTGATATTTTTTTTAAATGATAAAATTGACATTTGTGATGATTAATAATTATTATCACATAAATAATATGCACGGTGTTGTTGGTATCACTCAACATGTATATTTTTATTTAAAATTGACATTAATTTTAGTAAAAACAACTAGTGACATATTGAAAACTGTGCGAACACATTTGGATTATTATGATATTTTATGAAAAAAAAAAAATATTATTCATTTTTGGCATGTTGGAATCAGTATCTTATCAATAGGATGCATGGTGTGGCCGTTATCACTCAATGTGTCTATTTTTGTTTAAAATCTATATTAATTTAATTAAAAACAACATGTGAATTACTAAAAATGGACCCGACACATTCGAATTGTCTTGATATTTGAGTAAAATGATATATTAGTCATTTGTGACATTTAAAAATCATATTCATCTAAACATGATGCATGTTGTGACCGATATGACTCAAAAAGTGCTTTTCCAGTTTGAAATGACATTTTAATAAAAAACAACAACTAATATACTGAAAAATTATAAAACACACCGGATTGTTTTGATACATTAGGACAATGATAAATTGGTAATTTATAATATTTATGAATCATTTTAACCTCAATATGATGCATGGTGTGGTCGTTATAACTCAAAATGTTTCATTATTTAAAATTGGCATTAATTTTTGTAAAAGAACATGTGACATACTCAAAACCAAGAACTCTCATTCATATTGTTTTGATGTTTTAGGAAAATGATTCATAATCCATTTTTAACATGTATGAATCAAACCCCTCTCAATATTATTCACATTATGACCGATATAACTATAAATGAGTCATTTTAATTAAATATTGACAATTTATTAATTTGTTCTTTCATAATAATGTTTAATTAATTTATTTATAGTATAACTAACATAAAATTTGTTTTCTTATATAGGAGGAATATTTTTCTCACATTGAGATTATTTTTTTGACAATTGATTCCATGGGAGGAGGGGATCATGGGAATCAAAAGATGAAATATTAATGTTTTAGAATGTTTGTGGGACAACTGTACATGTAATTATATAAAACATTTTTTTTGAAATGTAAATAGTAGTGTTTTTTATACACCATGGGTGTAAATTTTTGTATCTGTGATTTAAATAATATATATATATATATATATATATATATATCATTTTTTTGAAATTATAGCATTATTTGAAATTATATGAAAATTATTGGTTTTTTCTTCTAACTATGCTGATACAAGCGTTAGGCCTTTTTTCAGCGCTAAAAACAACACTGATAAAGTTGGTCTTTATCAGGGATTTTTTTAGCATGGATAAAGGAACCCATTTATTAGTGCTTTTTAGCACTAATTAACGGGACCCCTCCTCTATCATAGTTATGATTAACATCACCTTTTTAGCACAGTTAAAGGCTATTTTGCGTGCTGTGAAAGGCCATATGTGTAGTAGTGATATTTCAGCATGTATGTCATAAATATAGTAATTAATTTAATCTTGGAATTTATATGAATCATGTACCAAAATTGAAAAAAAATACTTGAAACAATAATTCTTAAAATATATATAATCATTACTTGAAGTTATATATAAAACATGTTACCACACTCCAATGAAAAATATCTCTGATTAAAAGTTCAATTTCCAATATAATTAACATATCAAAATAAGTTTCCAAAATAAAAACATGAGATAAATATAAATAATTTTTTGTCCTATTTTCATCAACTCATATCTCTATATGACATTAATGATCAACAATATTATGTCACTAGTATGAAAATATAATAAATAATTGTTCCCTCATCTAGATGTCACTTGAGCTACAACAATACCACATATCATAATAACTTCAACTACTACAAACAAAAATTTCCTCTTAGTTAGTAGACCTAGTCACGTTCAAAAAAATATTGAGTGATAGTATCTAATAGAAAATATAGCAATTTTGGTTCATAAACTCAAGGATACATACAACGTTTTTAGAATGTTTTCTTTAAAAAATTAAAATAGAAAAACAAAAGACAATGGTATATCTCAAATGTTGTTGTAGTTTTATAGTCCCCAACCAGACACTATCCCATAATGTGTTTTAGCTATGATCATTTAGTGTGTAAGATTCATTATCAATTAGGGCTTGATTATTCTATTAAAAAAACTATTTTCACTCAAAACTTCTAGTAGAAAAAAATCCTTCATTATTTTCTCGAAATAACTCAAGCTTTTTATACTCAATTTTTCATCACAAGTAACACTAAATCTATAGATTTCCCTGATTGGACCAAGTATTGAAGAAAAAAACAAAAACACTCTAAATAGAATGAAATTTTTTAGTCCTCACTTTTCTACCCACACACTCCCCCACACTTGAAACAATCAATATGTCAGAATTAGGTTAAATTTTTGTTGTATCTAGATCACTAACATATGTAAAGTGACACTTAGATATAACCACCATAGATGAATAATTGAAATAAATCTCAATATCTTCTAATAAATTCTCAGTGCGATGAAAAAATCATCTTCCAAGTATTTTAATGAATCAGATATAGACAATGGAATAACAGTTTGAGAAGATTTCCCATAACATACAAAATTCCAATATTTAGATCCCTTATGTGATGAAGGGACAACCCCTTCAAGCTCACTCAGAAATTAATTATGCTTTAGGATAGAAAACTCAATATCATAGAAACTCAATGAAGCATAGAAAAACTGATACCGTTAATAAAAAATCTCACCATGAACACACCAATCACACTCAATTCAACTTTTAGATGGATAATATTATCCATAGACACATTCCTACCTTTTAAATACTCATTCTTAGAAAGTGAGTGACTCCCTAAGAAACATACATGCTCATATTGGTAGCTTAAGTGGCCGTAGGTCATCACGGCCCTCAAAATTACATTTATTACTCCTATACTAGTATAGCAGTGTAGCGTCGATTAACAGAGAAGGCAGACGAGAATTCTAAGGTTTTTTTTTATAAAACTCCACTATTGTCAGCAGTGGAGGAAGTAAACTTTTTTAGTTGTTTTTACTTTACAATTTTTTTCGTTTTCATTAAGAAAGAAGTAAGATAAATTTGATGAAAGAAACTAAATCACTTACCAGTATACTAGTAAACTAAGAACTACAGTAAAAATAGCATAAGGGAACAAAATACTAAAAGTAAACAGTTATGTCGAAGGAGCAGATCAAGTAAAATACTCAAAAATTCCAACTAATGATTTATAGGATTCCTCACCGCTCCACTTAATTGAGTCTCACCTCAACAAAAAAGGTGAAAAGTTTCCCTCGCCAGGAGACTCAACACACAGAATATTGACTTAAGGAGATTACCACTCCAAAGCCAGTCAAACTACTTAGCAGAAATGACAAGATAACATTGGAAAATAAACTCACTGTAAACATCCACTGTTTCAAAAATTAATGCTTCAAAAAAGCATTCACGAATTACCTCGCCAGTAGATCATGAATTTATGATTTTTAAAATATTTAAGGTGAGAAACAACTGAAAAGAGAATCAATATTCAATATCTCCAATTGAATATGATTCTGAAAATTTAAAAGTGAATGAAGAAGATTGGAATATTACCCAATATAATTGAATTCTCGAGCTAAAAAATTCATCCTTTGATCATATTGATTAATGTAGTGAAATACAACCGAAAACAGAGTACAAAATTATGGAAAAAGGGAAGGTAAACTCCCATTGCAATGCTCTGACTTCGGGCTCCTTAGCCTCCATGTCTGCTCTCTAATCTCTCAGGATTCTCTGATCTCGAATTGGTGTTGTCATGGAATGTCGAATGAGATTCCCCCAAAATTCTGCTGCTTCCTCTGTTTTAATATCTTCCGTCTTCTACTTCATGTCACCGCTTGCCTTCCACCGACATTAAGTTTTCTTCACGAGCACACTGCACACGTGTTTGCGGTCATGACAAACACGTCGCACTAACTTTACTCACGTAACTAACTCTCGTTGAGTTAGTTACATGCACCTGGACGTGAACTCACTTCCCGTATGAACCTGCACAAATTATTAACGAAATAAAGCAGTTAAAACTCAAAGTCAAAATTTAACTAAAGATAATTAATAAATATTTAAGTTAATAATTATTATTTACTTTTATATTATTTATACAAGTATTAACTATGATAAAACATAATTTAAAAAGTTATTAGTTTAGTTAAGTTAATAAATATAAATACTAAGTAATTAATTTAATCCATTTTTTTAAAAAATAAGTTATTAAAAATTAAGAACATAAATAAATAATTAAGAAAATATTTTTGATTTAATTATTAATATTAAAGAAATCAAATTTTTAGATTAATTAATTATTTAGTTAATTTTAATTTAGTAATTAAAGATATTACGTAAGTTTCAAGCATTTTTAATTTATTATGAAAATTTACATTTTATTTATAATTATTTATAATTATATATTTATAATATTAATAGTAAATTAATTTATTATTATCATTTGTTATGAATTTAGTTTTATATTTTAATTTATGATAAATCTATTTGTTAAAGTTTTATTTATTTTAATTTATAACTTTTAACAATTTAATTGTATTAACTTGACTTATACAAGTTTACTTAACTTTTATGTAATGTTTTCTTACTTTAACTTTACTTTTATAATTTACTTTTATTTTATTTTTGTTTTTCTCTTTTTATTTTTACTTTAATTTAATTATACTTTTATCTATTTTTTTGTTAACTTCTTCTTCCTCCTGAATCCGCTGCTACTCCCTGCAACTCCGCAGTGGCGCACTGCATCCTGCGGCTCCAGCAGAAAGGCGGCTCAGTTTCACCAAAGAACATCCTTGACGGCTCCTCACTCCAACGCTACTCCTGGCCTATAGCGGCACCCAACAGGTGGTCCATATCCCTCCTCCAGTGCCTGGAAGACTTCCTTCTTCCAACAATGGCAGACAGTGGGTCGACCCTCTCTCTGACGGACTCCTCTACTCTAGTTCGGCGCCGGCTTCAGCTCCTCGGTCCAGCAGTGGCTTCGGCTCCTGTGCTCAGCTCTAGTGCAACAGTTCTTCATCAGACGATGGCATGACATCGACTCAGACCAGCAGTGAATCCCTCCTTCAGCTTGGAGAATCTCATGGCAAGTGATCCTTCTTTGGTTCACAAGGGTTATGGGTACTTTAGTGAGGTGTATGAATCTCTTCAGTGACATCCTTCTTTGAGGGAACTAGTTTCCATATCTGAAATCTGGTGAGCTCCGAGCGGCATCTTCATCCCTTCAATGGGGAGTGGTGGCGGCGCAGCTCCTCTCGGCTTGGAAGCAATGGCGATCTCTTTCTTCCCAGTGAACTCTTCCTCACGTGGATAGTGGTGTGATCACGGTGGAACAATAATGGGGTCATGGGGAGACAAAAAAATTCTGAAAATGGTGAGACAAGGCACCGTAATGAGTTAAATCAGTGAGACCATGTAAGGGGTTTACGGTTGGTTGGTGGCATAGGTTACGGTGCATCCGTGAGGAGTGTCACGGTGAGACCGTGAAATAGAAATGGTGCTACCGTAAAGTAGCAACGGTGGGTGTGTCACCGTAAAAGGAACCGTAACTATAAAACCGGTGGCAGGAGACACAGTGACCAAGATAAAACCATGAACCTGTAAAATCAACAGAATAAATTAAATAAAATAAAACTAAAAATTAAAAAATGAACAAAATAATTAATAAAGACTAAAACTAAATTAAAAAAATTGAAAATTTAATTACAACATAAACTATAATAAATTTATAAAACCAATTAAAATTAAATTAAATTATTAATGACTTATAAAATAAAATTGATTTAAAATAGTCAATTGTAAAACAAAGTTAAACTATTTAAAATAGCTGCTAAAAAACTAAATTATTAATGTAACAATTTAGTTATTTTGTTATTATATACTTAAGTTAATTAATGAAACTAACCTAACAAGAGCAGTATGTAAATATAATTAAATTTATAATAGTTGAATCGTTAAAAGACAACTAAAATTTAGATTATGCTAAATTATTTAATATTTCTTACATGAAATGTTAAATTCAAACAACATTATCAAAGTGCAAATGAAAATAAATTAATTAAATAATAAAAAGTTAAATTATTAAATATGCAAACAAAGACAACAATCTTAATAAATAGTTATTAGTCTATAAAATTAAATTAAGAAGTAAATAAATTGTTTTAAGGCTTAAAATACACAATTAATTATAAAAATTGATAGATTAATAAATTTAGTGATAAATTTACATAAGAGTCATTATTTATTAAAAAGTGTTAAAATAATTAATTAAATTGATAAAAGATAATTAAAAAGGATGTGGCAAAACATGTGTTTTTAAGGCTGCATCAAATTCCCCCACACTTAAACATTGTTTGTCCTCAAACAATTCCATGTTTTATTCTCTTTGAAAACTGAGGTATGTTTATAACTCAAATCAAAATGTAACATGTCCAGAACTTTAAACAGAGGACTTCAAGGCTTTCATTAGGCTTAGAAAATAAAATGTTCATATGAATCTTTCTTAGACCAAATACTCACTGTTAGTCAAAAGAGTAATTAATCAACAAGTGATGAAAGTGTCATGCATCATATGTGGTACTGTTTTGTAACTAACTTCAATCCAATATCTGGTTCTAAGTCCAAAAATGAAAGGAGGTAAACAAAATCAATGGAATTATGACCTTAACCAAGGAGATTTGTACTTTGACTCCATCTTAAGGCCCAGAAATAAATATATTTTTGTGAATCACCTCATTGATACAACATAAGTGATTTCCATATAAATCAATTGATCCCTTCTTCATCCGGCGTTCATATTTCCCCTCACCTTAATGAGCTCATTTTTGACCCTAGACACTTTACTTATTTTTTCGAAGCCATGTATAATTGTGCTAATCATTGTGCGTATGAACTTATTCAAAGTGTATAGAGGGCTATTAGTTAACAGAAATGTACCCAGCATCTAGTGTCTCAGAGACTCACCGTGGGATCCCAGATGCCCAAATTACTCCTATTTCAAAAGATTTATATAAAATTCATTTACATTGGCTCATTAAAGTAACTACTTTTAATAATTGAAACGAAAATGAATGAGGCACCTAGAATCAGAATCAAACTTCCAGTTCCAAGGATATGTTCATAGTCCAATAAAAAGGGTACCCATATCAATTCCAGAGGTAGTTCCTAAACCGAATTTCCATAAAATCACTGAGCAAGACCACTCAGAAATCATCCATTATCATTAATTTCAGACTCAAAGTTGCCATTAACTACCAACAAGGAACTTTTCCTAAGGCAAGACCCATTTGAGTACAGTGTAAATCCTTAAATTATGCAAGAATTTTGAAAAAAATTATCCATTTTTTATAAAAAGTTTGAAATTGCAGTGGGAACTGATGGGATTTCATTAAATCATAGTTTAGCATAGCCAAGAATTGACCCCCTCCCCCACACATAAAACCAAAATATGTCCCCAAAGTTGACTTCTAAATACGGAGAAGAACAATTAATCGATTTATGTTCAAAATAGATTTTCAATTTAGTAGATTAATGACATGTATAAGGGGTATCAATGAAGTTCAAAAATATTGTTTGCCACAATAAATAAATAATCAGCAGGTTCATTAGAAAATATATGCATTAACATTTATGTCCAGTGACAAATATTTTCAATTTAGCTGAAGATAAATCATGTAAGGTGTGGGTGCACAATTAACTGGGTGTTAGAATTTTAAACACTAAGTTCAATAATATGTTCAATACAATAGACAAAGTTCATGCTAAACACCTCAATGAAACAAGAATATTCAAATGAACAGTAGCATGTACTCCCCCCAGACATAGTTTCATGGTGTGAAAAGGTTTTATCACGATGAAATTCAGATTTTTTCAGCAAGAGGTACATGCAGAATTTTTAATCTAAGAGGTGAAATACAGAAAAATTACATTCCAATACATGCAGGATTTTAAACATGTGTAGAATTTTAAGAAATTCAGTATCAAGGCATGCAGTAGAATTTTATACAGTTATAATGTAGCATAATTTTTAGTACACATGTAGCAGAATGTTTACAATACAAGCAGATTTTTGTTAGTGAGCAGAATTTCTTTCTAAAGTATTAAAGAGCAGAAAGATGAAACAAAATTCAATAGTAAAGTACTCCCCTTAAATGAAGTGTCTTCATTAAACCTCCAACATGGATAAAATAGGAGCAGAACTAAATGTTTAAAAGTTTAATAACATCCCTGACTAAGTTCTTGTCCAAAAATGTCCATGGGAATTCCACTCCATAGATGACAGCAGCAGCATTCCTAGAAACTCAGAGTATATAAACCAGGGACAAGTATCCAGAAAAAACATAGAATATATAAACATGCAAAGCAGAACATTATTCCAAGTAAAATAAGAAAAAAAAGAGCATGGGTTGACTCCCATGAATCACTGAATTTAATGTCCTCAGTTATACATTATTTATTTACAGTTTTTTATTTAATAACACAACAAAAACCCATGGGTTTCCTCCCATGAAGCGCTAGGTTTAAAGTCCCCATCCAGACTCACTTAGAAACTAACCGTAGTCACTATGTGGATGTGGTTTCCTTAACATGAACCACCACATGTGGTTGGCCCATTTAATTTTAACAAAACAGTGAAGATTTTGGGCACCAAAATATAAGCAGATAAAAATGTTATTCTCATAGCCTGAATTAACCCATAAGAAGCACCCTTTAACAGTAATGGATATAGTGTTGTCCAATTCCTGTTTTGTTTCAGATTTATCAATGGTTGAGTTCACATGAAGGGAAAACATAGTACTAGGTGCTTCAAAGGGTGTGACATCATTTTCATGGCTTTCTCTCTCAACTTCAAAATTAACTGATTCAAATTCAAGGGTGCTTGTGGGTGAATACTGAATAGTAGGTTCAAGAGGAGATTCAATTAATTGTTGAACTGAATCATGTACAATGGAAATCAATTCTAATTCTCCCTCTAGACTACTATCAATATCATGATGATATTTTTCACCCTTCACAGATGAGGATGTAAGTGACTGACAAGGAAGAGAATTTATTTTTTCAGTAACAGGTTCAGCTCTAACAATGTTATAAATTTCTTCCAAAGTATCCTCATCTGTTAACCCACACTGAACATCTTCTGCTTCTATCAAATCAGTTCTGGAACCATCATCTAATGTGCGTTCAACTTCTCTTTCAAGTTCAAGTTCAAAAGGCTCACTTTCTAAAAACATGTCATTTGAGTGTTGCAATTCAATTTTAGGAGAATAATTGTACAATTCAGTTTCAATAAATTCACTTTCCAAAATGTTCATGTTAATACAATTCTCCTCAAGGTGATCAACACTGATTTCCATTTTATTACACAATGATTCAGAAAAGTGATTACTATGAGAGTAAGGAAATGAAAACTCATCAGTTAGTCTTTCTTCAAATATTATTCCCTCATTCTCATCATCATACAACATCATTTCAGAAAGTATTGGGTTTGGAGATTCAAAATAAGGAAGAGGAGTGTTTAGTTGAGGTTCAAAAATTTTTGATTCTATGTTTTCCAGCTTAAGATTCTCTTCCAAAGTGTACCCAATATCATGTTCAAACTCATTGTTCAGAATTTCATAAATTTTGGGTGAAGAATTATTAACAATCCTGTTTTCATCTTCTAATTTGTCTTCAACCTGAGTGACATCATTCTCAAAACTCCTAAAACAATGATATTTCTCAAATGTTGGAATTATGAAAAGAATTGGGATATCTTTATCAATCTATTTTAATTCAGTTTCAAAATTTTCCAACTCAATAGCATTGAAGTTATTTATTGTATTATCACTGTTATTTTCTTGACTTAGTGAGTTGGTTATTTCTAAATTTGGTTCAACAGTTTCAGATTCTTCAAAGAGAATGTTTCGGTTCCCAGTTTCATAGTCACTGTCTTCTTCAATTTTATTTTTAAATCTTTTATACACATATTAATTTCCATTTTCTTCAAATTCTTTTTGTTCTTTAACAATTTTTTGTAATTCCAAGAGCATGGTTTCCAATCTTTTCATTCTCGGATCTTGCTCTTGAGAATCTCTAATTTGAATTTCATGGGTTTTAGTTAACCATGTGTTCCAATTATTCTCCCTAGCATCATGTTTGGTTTCTATTAATTCTAGTTTAGCTAGGAATTCAGGATTAGATTCAAAATTTTCATTTTTCTTTAGTAAAAACATCCTGTTGTGGCTGGTTATAGACACACTGCCAGGCAGTGTGCCCATAATATCCACAACACACACAATGTCGCTCCTGTTGATTCCAGTTTTCAGGAACATCCATTTTTAATCCTAAACTAGGTGAGGTTAAACACACAACAGTTCACAGTGAAGCAGGTTTTTTTAATAACACACAAACAATAGGTTCCAGTCTAAAGCATTTTTTTTAAAGCAGATTTTTTTATATATGATTTTTTATGTTTTTTTAAATTGTTTTTTTTATTTTTTCCAAACCCTATACTCTCAGTGTGTGCCTTCCCCGGCAACAGTGCCAAATTTTGAAGCGGACGTAGGTCTTCACGGCCCTCAAAATTACATTTATTACTCCTACACTAGTATAGTAGTGCAGGGTCGATCCACAGAGAAGGCAGACGGGAATTCTAAGGTTTATTTTTATAAAACTCCACTGTTGTTAGCATTGGAGAATGTGAACATTTTTAGTTGGTTTTACTTTAAAATATTTTATTAACTTTTCTTTAAGAAAGAAGTAAGATAAAATTGATGACAGAAACTAAATCACTTACTAGTATACTAATAAACTAAGAACTATAGCAAAAATAGCATAAGAGAACAAAATAATAAAATTAAGCAGTCATGTCGAAGGAGAAGATCAAGTAAAATACTCGAAAATTCCAACTAATGATTTATAGGATTCTTCACCACTCTACTTAATTGAATCTCACCTCCAGAAAAGAGGTTAAAAGTTTCCCTCACCATGAGACTCAACACACAGAATACTGAATTAAGGAGTTCGCAACTCTAAAGTCATTCAAACTACTTAGCAGAAAGGACAAGATAATAGTGGAAAATAAACTCTCCATAAACATCCACTGTTTCAGAAATTAACGCTTCGACAAAGCATTCACGAATTACCTCACCCGTAGATCATGAATTTATGATTTTTAAAACATTTAAGGTGAGAAACAACTGAAATGAGAATAAATATTCAATCTCGCCAATTGAACATGATTCTGAAAATTTCAATGTGAATGAAGAAGATTGGAAGATTAAACAATAAAATTGAATTCTCGTGCTAAAAAATTCATCCTTTGATCATATTGATTAATGCCGTGAAATAAAACCAAAAAACAGAGTACAAAATTATGGACAAAGGGAAGGTAAACTCCCCTTGCAATGCTCTGACTTCAGGCTCCTTAGCCTCCATGTCTGCTCTCTAATCTCTCGGGAGTCTCCACTCTCGAATTGGTGTTGTCGTGGAATGTCGAATGAGAGGCCCCCAAAATTTTGCTGCTTGCTCTGTTTTAATGTCCACCGTCTTCTACTGCATGTCACCACTTGCCTTCCACCGACATTAAGTTTTCTTCACGAGTACACCGCACACGTGTCTGCGGTCGTGACAAACACGTCACACTAACATTACTCACATAACTAACTCTCGTTGAGTTAGTTACATGCACCTGTACGTGAACTCACTTCCCGTGTGAACCTGCACAAATTATTAACGAAATAAAGCAGTTTAAACTCAAAGAAAGAAGTAAACTAAAGATAATTAATAAATATTTAAGGTAATAATTATTATTTACTTTTATATTATTTATACAAGTATTAACTATGATAAAACATAAGTTAAGAAGTTATTAATTTAGTTAAGATAATAAATATAAATACTAAGTAATTAATTTTATCCATTTTTTTAAAACTATGTTATAAAAAATTAAGAACATAAATAAATAATAAATAAAATATTTTAGATTTAATTATTAATATTAACGAAATTAAATTTTTAGATTAATTAGTTAATTAGTTAATTTTAATTTAGTAATTAATGTTATTACTTAAGTTTCCAGCATTTTTAATTTATTAAGTAAATTTACAGTTTATTTATAATTATTTATAAATATATATTTATACTATTAATAGTAAATTAATTTATTATTATCATTTGATAGTAATTTAGTTTTATATTTTAATTTATGATTGATCTATTTGTTAATGTTCTATTTTTTTAATTCATAACTTTTACCAATTTAATTGTATTAACTTGACTTATAAAAGTTTTCTTAACTTTTATGCAATGTTTTCTTACTTTAACTTTACTATTATAATTTACTTTTATTTTATTTTTATTTTTCTCTTTTCTTTTTTAATTTACTTTAATTATAATTTTATCTATTTTTTTGTTAACTTATTCTTCCTCATGAATCTGTTGTTACTGTCACGACCCGCCCTCGGGGTCCGTGCCGTGACTACCCCAAGCCCGCCTTCCATAGGCCAGGGGCTGGCGACTAGCACCAAGGCGTAAATCCCAATAAAAAGGGAAGGCATTGCCTTTGTAAAGTAAACAAACACCACAGAGTAAGCAAGCGGAAAGTAAACACTAAACAAAAGCAGAGTACAACTGAAAGTGCGGAAAAGTAAATGGGCCAGAATACAAACCCAAACTGAAAGTAAAGTACAACTCGAAAGGGAAAACAGCAACTGAAAAGTAAATGCTGCTACACCGAGCTGTCCACTGGAAATCCCACCTAAAGGGTAGGTACAGATAGCTCCACTGCTCCACGGGTCCCGCCGTCCGCTCCGAGCACGTCCCGCCCAGTGGTCCACCTCCGGGTACCGTCCCGCTCTGCAAGCCTCAGCTAAGGTCAACGTTGTATGTCGTCTGCAACCAACACAACGTAGTGCGGGCAAAGCCCATGCAGGGGTGAGTATAATCAACTCAGTAGGGACCCCGAGACCCCTGAAGGTCTCTCAAATCCACAAAGGATAAACCACGATGAAAGGAACAATCACAAAGTAATAACCGACACTGCTTAAGTATATGCCCATACATATACCTAAGTCATCAATTTCAAATACGCTCCAACCTCCGAGCCCAAGTACAACTCAGTCCACACAGGAAAGTAAACGTATTCCACACAGGAAAGAAAAATGTAATCCACACAGGATTGCACAACACTATCCACACAGGAAAGCAAAACGTAATCCACACAGGATTTCACAACACAATCCACAGAGGAAAGCAATAGGATTCAGCTCACACAGGATTTTCATTAACAGAAACGTAACTTCTGAAGAGCCCCATCTCTGAAGTGTACAGTGTCCTATCACGACTCTGAGATACTGCTCACTAACCTAAGACTGCTGAGGTACTCCTCCTGTCGAGTACCGCGGGTCTTCCACCAACTACCGGGCGCTCCGTCCGCTGAGGGTCTGCTGCCAAATACCGGGCGCTCACCCAAATAGCCTAGAGAGGTACTCCTCCAGTCGAGTACCGCGGGTCTGCTGCCAACTACCAGGCGCTCCGTCCGCCGTGGGTCTGCCGCCAAGTACCGGGCGCTCCGTCCACTGGGCTAGTCGACTCACTCCAAGTCGAGTCTGTCGAGCAGTCTTCCGGTCTCAGCCGGCTACACGGTCTCCGTACTCCGTACGCTCGTCTCCAGTATCGCAGGTCTGCCGCTACAACCAAGCGCACCACCTCTATCGAGTAAAAGAGAAGATTCATCTCACACAGGTATACATCTTCGGATGACAATAAAGATGATCCCTGATTCATATAAGTCGTCGGACCCACGAAGGATCGATAGGTAACTAACCTTGCAGTGACCCACACAGGATCGGGCCCACACAGGACCGGGCCCAAGCAGGACCTGTAGCACTGATCCACGTAGGATCGCTGAGTGCAGTAGTCGTCGGAGTCCACAGAGGATCTCTGCACAGTCGTCGCCGCAGTCCACTGAGGATCTCTGCACGGTCGTCGTCGGAGTCCACGGAGGATCTCTTCACGGTCGTCGCCGAAGTCCACTGAGGGTCTCTGCACGGTCGTCGTCAGAGTCCACGGAGGATCTCTGCACAGTCGTCGCCGCAGTCCACTGAGGATCTCTGCACGGTCGTCGCTGTCGAAGTAGCAGTCGCAGCCAGCACTAGGGTTCCCGCACACAGCAAGCTCGTTCGGGAGGGTCCGCTCCACGAGCCGAGAGGCTGATACATCAACTGACACAAAGTTCGAAGTTGATGTATCCAAAAGTTCCGTATCGTCAACAGGAACTCAACGCAACAGACGACGCGTCGATCGGACGCCCGGTCTGAGAGTTATTGGAATTTTCGTCTCCGGGGCCCGGTTGGTTTTTAAGGCAAAACCAACCCGACCGTACTCCACCTGCGTCCAAACCTTGGGCGGAGTATGCCAAAAGATCCATCTCACTAAGAGGAACACAACACAGCTGACGGCACATCAATCGGACGTCCGTAGCTCAAGATATGAGTGTTTCCGCTCCGAGGGCCCGGTTGGTCTCGAGAACGAACCAACCCGGCCGAACTCAAAGTAATCCGAAACCTTGAGTGAGATATAGCGAAACGACCGTCTCTATCCAAGGATCGCGTTGCCGCAGACGGTTCGTCAATCGGAGGTCCGAGGCTCAAGTTATGGCCAAAAGACCGAAACTGGTTCGAAATGGGGGGGTCCGGGTCCGGGCCGACCCGGCCAGACCCCCACCTGGGTCGGCCCGGCCGGCCGGCCGGCCGGCGGTGCGGCGGCGGCGCGGCGGCCGCGGCGGCCCGGCACCGCTCGGTGGCTGCACGCGGGGGGCAAAGCCCCCGCTGATTGGTAAACGGCGCGGCATATAGCCGCGCGCCTTTTGCAAACCCCCCCCCACGTGGGGGGCATGATTGGCAGAAAACGGGGGACTTTGCCCCCCACAAGGAAACTGCCCCCCTCATTAAGAGGGGGGTTTTTATGAGCCGGCCGGGGGATTAATTCCCCCGGTTTACTGCCATCCGGCCGGCCAGCTGGCCGGCCGGTTTTCTCCAACGGGACCGGAAAATCCGGTCCCTTCTTCGGCTTCCGACGCCGGCGGCCCGGCCACCGGTCTCCTCGTTCCGCCGCGGCCCGGAACCGGCCGCGGTCTCCTCGATTCACCGCGGCCCGGAACCGGCCGCGGTATTCGTCATCCGGCACGGTGCGACGACACCGTGCCCCTCCACCGCACCTCGATTTCTTTCAACGCGGCGCGACGGCGTCGCGTTCTTCGAGATTCTTCCATGGCGCGCGCGCGACGGTGTCGTGTAAGATTAACATACAATTATCCGCGTGGTGCGACGGCACCACGCCACCTTGCTTCCGCTCGCAGATAAACAACATGAACGATGGAGGGGGGTTCAGACGTGTTCGTGCGGTCCATCCCCCTCACGTTAAAATAATAACTCAAATTAAAATATTCAAATTACTCACGTTAGTCATGCGAACCATGAGCAAGAATAGAATAATTAAACAATAAATAACAACCCCTACCTTGGGTATAAGTGCGAGGATTTGCCAACGTCCGCGGAAGTCGACGTCGCGGAGATCGGGCGTCGCGGTCATCGTTCGTCAATTCCGTTGACGAAGAGATGCGTCCGATGTGATACGTCATTGGCGAAACCTCTTATGTCGACGAAGGGAATCCGAGGAGGAAGCGGCGTTCCCTCTCGTTGACACGGAAGACGAAGAAGAGCGGAGCGGCATTCTTCGTCGGAGCTTGAGCGTTCTTCGTCAAGATGAGCATTCTTCGTCAAGAAGAAGAAGATGGAGGAGGAGCTCTCAAAATGAAATCCACACAAGTTGGCTAACAAAATAAAATAAGGTCCCTCCTTATTTTATTTACCAAGCCTAGGAATTCAAAACATCAAATTCAAAAACATAACACTTAATTAATTAACATGTCTTGTGTAATTAATTAGATGTTAAGTTTACAAACATTTAAGAGGGAGAGAGGGGAGTTTAAGGGGGAAGTTGAGAGGTTTAGATTCGTGTGGGTCCCACCACACTTAATCCTCTCAAGGGAGGTTAAGTGGGTGTGGGTCCCACCCCTAACTCCTTTTTAGAGGAGTTAACCTACAAAAGTGAAATAAAAAGAATCCACATTTTTTTATTCAACTTTTTATAAATCTCCCAAAAACTAAATTTCAACCCGCAACAAACACAACTTCCGAAAAGGTCTCTTTAAGCGAATATTGGCGCTGCGAGTTCATCGGTGCCCTCAGATTTCAATTCCGAGCACCGGATCAAAAGTTAGGAATTCCCGCTCGTTCGTTCACTGAACGTACCCGAGCCAAACTTCGGAAAATGATTCCGGGCACTCTGGGCCTCGGAATCAGGTTCCGTCTGAAACCGCGCTCTTGTAAAATTCCAAAGAAAATTAAGAAAAAATTTCCATTAAATTTTACGGGTCTTTACATTACTCCCACCTCAGGGCTTTACGTCCCCGTAAAGATACATCAAAAACTAGGGAATCAAATGAGGGTACTGAGCACGCATCTGAGCCTCCCGCTCCCATGTGCTCTCCTGGAGATTTCCGTGCTGCCATCTGATGCGCACAAGAGGAATCGATCGCCCACGTAGGACCCGCTCCTGTCGATCCTCTATCTCCACCGAGACCTCCGTAAAAGTCTCCCCATCGTCAACGTCAAGCTTCCCATGGTCAAATATGTGCGTCGGGTCGTGCACGTATCTCCTTAGCTGAGATACGTGGAAGACGTCGTGCACCCGGTGCAACTGAGGTGGTAGAGCCAGGCGATAAGCCACCTCACCAATCCTGCTGAGAACCTGGAAGGGTCCGATGAAGCGCGGAGATAAATTGCAGCCTCGTCCAAATCTCCGAATACCACGTCGAGGTGAGACCCACAAGAAGACGTGGTCACCATCCTCGAACTCCAGTGGCCTCCGCCTCCTGTCAGCGTATGACTTCTGCCGGCTCTGAGCTGTACTCATCTGCTCCTGGATGACCTGGACCTTCTCTGTCGTGGCCTGGACCATCTCCGGTCCCACCAGAGCTGCAAGATTTCTTCTTTGCCGATAAGAGAAATCTGGTCCCATCCCCCGGATGAACCACATTCTTTGCCTAAAACAGTCAATCCTAACATGGATGATACTAATCCATACAAAGGATGACGTCGTAAGGCCTCGACGCTACTACTAAGAGATCCAATCGTTACTCTCACCTCCAAGGGTTGAGTCACACTGTCGGCATCAGTGTGTGGTAACTGGTCTCCTCCAGTAGATGTCTCACAAGTGAGGGTCAAGTCAACAGCCAAAACTGGAACCTCTTAGTAAATCACGAAAGAGGACAGGAACGAAAATATCACAAAGGTATGCGTCTTTTATTATTGCAGCTCATAATACAAGACGCTACACAAATGCAACAAGGAACCAGAAGTACAAAGGATGTATCCACTAGTTCTGCTCCTGTCCATCGGCTCCCAGAGTTCCATGATCGAAGGCCTCGGCTGCCAGAAGTTGAGCTCTCGCGTGTTCACCTACTCCCTGTGGTCGGGGTGGATCTCCTGGTGGTAGTGGTGGCAGAGCCTCAAAGCGTCGCCCACCACCGGCTGCTCGTCCAACTCCTCTGCCTCGTCCGCCTCCTCCCTGCGGACCGCCATGGTCGAACCTCTGCCTCTGCCTGGAAGGTTCTTCACTTAACTGCTGATCATCAGCATGGCGGGTCGGACAGTCACGAGCCATGTGACCAATCCCGCCACAGGAGTAACACTGCCCACTCTCTGCACGCCTGGCTCTGACTCCACCCCGGTTTCCCCGTACAACTGAGCCTGAGTCGTGCAGTCGGCCACCGGTAGGTTTGGTCTGCCTGGAACCCTGAGTCTTCCGTCGGCTACCAGTTGCCGAAGACTCCGCTATCTGCCGCCCTGCGGTAGGTCTCGCTGTGGACTCAGCCAGGAAACTCTCGATCAGGAAGGCTTTCTCCAGTACTTCTGTCTGAGTCGGTATGCTGAGGGAGATCAGCGATGCCCTGATCTCGTGTCTCAAACCCTGCTCGAAGGTCCAGGCCCGGAAGAAGGGGTCCCGTACCATGTCTGTCGAGTACCGAGAATGGTCGGTGAACCTCGCCGCGTACTGAGCGACCGTCAAGCTGCCCTTCCGCAGCTAAAGAAGCTCCTGGATATGCACCGCACGAAGGGTGGCTGGGACAAACTCCGAGCGGAAGATGCTCTCAAAGTCCGTCCAAAGAAGAGATGCCTCATCGTGCACCTGGAGCATCAGGCTCCACCATCTTCCTGCTGCTGCGTGTAGTAGGATCGCAGCGAGGATCACCATGAGGTCTGCTGGTGTCCTCACTAGCCTAAACACTCGTACTACTGCCTCCAGCCAGTCCTCTGCTACCTGGGGATCCATCTCCCCGCGAAACCAGGGCGGTCGCTGGCGCTGAAACTCATGCAGTGCGCTGAGGCGACGTGCATCGTCAGCGGCTGCTGCTGGAAGCATCGGGGGCTCGGCGGGTAGAGCTACCGCCGGTGCCACTGCTGACAAAGGGCCCTGCACCGAGGCCTCGTCGCTCGGTGGGCTGTCGTCACACTCGACTCTCGGAACCCTAGCTGGCTGCCGTCGTGGGGCCATCCTGAATGGGAAACAGGTGTGCCACGGTCAAACAGTATACCTGGTGAGCTGACACAAAGAAATCAAAAAGAAAACATTGAAACACACACGCAATCAATGTTTTCGTGCATTAAGTCGGAAATCAGAAGTCAGGGTCCTGGGGTACGGATACGTCGGCCGCCGCACCAACACTGGACTCCCTGGACTGATAACCACACTCAATACGCTAAACATTATTGCTTCACATAGAAAAGATCAGAGTTCACGGTAGAACCGAACTCCTCTGATACCAATTTGTCACGACCCGCCCTCGGGGTCCGTGCCATGACTACCCCAAGCCCGCCTTCCATAGGCCAGGGGCTGGCGACTAGCACCAAGGTGTAAATCCCGGTAAAAAGGGAAGGCATTGCCTTTGTAAAGTAAACAAACACCACAGAGTAAGCAAGCGGAAAGTAAACACTAAACAATAGCAGAGTACAACTGAAAGTGCGGAAAAGTAAATGGGCCAGAATACAAACCCAAACTGAAAGTAAAGTACAACTCGAAAGGGAAAACAGCAACTGAAAAGTAAATGCCGCTACACCGAGCTGTCCACTGGAAATCCCACCTGAAGGGTGGGTACAGATAGCTCCACTGCTCCACGGGTCCCGCAGTCCGCTCCGAGCACGTCCCGCCCAGTGGTCCACCTCCGGGTACCATCCCGCTCCGCAAGCCTCAGCTAAGGTCAACGCTGTCTGTCGTCTGCAACCAACACAACGTAGTGCGGGAAAAGCCCGTGCATGGGTGAGTATAATCAACTCAATAGGGACCCCGAGACCCCTGAAGGTCTCTCAAATCCACAAAGGATAAACCACGAAGAAAGGAACAATCACGAAGTAATAACCGACACTGCTTAGGTATATGCCCATACATATACCTAAGTCATCAATTTCAAATACGCTCCAACCTCCGAGCCCAAGTACAACTCAGTCCACACAGGAAAGTAAACGTATTCCACACAGGAAAGAAAAACGTTATCCACATAGGATTGCACATCACAATCCACACAGGAAAGCAAAACGTAATCCACACAGGATTGCACAACACAATCCACACAGTAAAGCAATAGGATTAAGCTCACACAGGATTTTCATTAACAGAAACGTAACTACTGAAGAGCCCCATCTCTGACGTGTACAGTGTCCTGTCACGACTCGGAGATACTGCTCACTAACCTAAGACTGCTGAGGTACTCCTCCTGTCGAGTACCGCGGGTCTGCCGCCAACTACCGGGCGCTCCGTCCGCTGAGGGTCTGCTGCCAAATACCGGGCGCTCACCCAAATAGCCTACAGAGGTACTCCTCCAGTCGAGTACCGCAGGTCTGCTGCCAACTACCAGGCGCTCCGTCCGCCGTGGGTCTGCCGCCAAGTACCGGGCGCTCCGTCCACTGGGCTAGTCGACTCACTCCAAGTCGAGTCTGTCGAGCAGTCTTCAGGTCTCAGCCGGCTACACGGTCTCCGTACTCCGTACGCTCGTCTCCAGTATCGCAGGTCTGCCGCTACAACCAAGCGCACCACCTCTATCGAGTAAAACAGAAGATTCAGCTCACACAGGTATACATCTTCGGATGACAATAAAGTTGATCCCTGATTCATATAAGTCGTCGGACCCACGAAGGATCGATAGGTAACTAACCTTGCAGTGACCCACACAGGATCGGGCCCACACAGGACCGTGCCCACGCAGGACCTGTAGCACTGATCCACGTAGGATCACTGAGTGCAGTAGTCGTCGGAGTCCACGGAGGATCTCTGCACAGTCGTCGCCGCAGTCCACTGAGGATCTCTGCACGGTCGTCGTCGGAGTCCACGGAGGATCTCTGCACAGTCGTCGCCGCATTCCACTGAGGGTCTCTGCACGGTCGTCGTCGGAGTCCACGGAGGATCTCTGCACAGTCGTCGCCGCAGTCCACTGAGGATCTCTGCACGGTCGTCGCTGTCGAAGTAGCAGTCGCAGCCAGCACTAGGGTTCCCACACACAGCAAGCTCGTTCGGGAGGGTCCGCTCCACGAGCCGAGAGGCTGATACATCAACTGACACAAATTCCGATGTTGATGTATCCAAAAGTTCAGTATCGTCAACAGGAACTCAACGCAACAGACGACGCGTCGATCGGACGCCCGGTCTGAGAGTTATTGGCATTTTCATCTCCGGGGCCCGGTTGGTTTTTAAGGCAAAACCATCCCGACCGTACTCCACCTGCGTCCAAACCTCGGGCGGAGTATGCCAAAAGATCTATCTCACTAAGAGGAACACAACACAGCTGACGGCACGTCAATCGGACGTCCGTAGCTCAAGATATGTGTGTTTCCGCTCCGAGGGCCCGGTTGGTCTCGTGAACGAACCAACCCGGCCGAACTCAAAGTAATCCGAAACCTTGAGTGCGATAAACCGAAACGACCGTCTCGATCCAAGGATCGCGTTGCCACAGACGGTTCGTCAATCGGAGGTCTGAGACTCAAGTTATGGCCAAAAGACCGAAACTGGTTCGAATCAGGGGGGGGGGGGTCCGGGTCCGGGCCGACCCGGGCCGGCCGGCCGGCGGCGCGGCGGCCCGGCGCCGCTCGGTGGCTGCACGCGGGGGGCAAAGCCCCCGCTGATTGGAAAACGGCGCGGCATATAGTCGCGCCCCTTTTGCAAAACCGCCCCCCCCCCCCCACGTGGGGGGCTTGATTGGAAGAAAACGGGGGGCTTTGCCCCCCACAAGGAAACCGCCCCCCTCATTAAGAGGGGGTTTTTATGAGCCGGCCGAGGGATTAATTCCCCCGGTTTTCTGCCATCCGGCCGGCCAGCTGGCCGGCCGGTTTTCTCCAACGGGATCGGAAAATCCGGTCCCATCTTCGGCTTCCGACGCCGGCGGCCCGGCCGCCGGTCTCCTCGTTCTGCCACGGCCCGGAACCGGCCGCGGTCTCCTCGATTCACCGCGGCCCGGAACCGTCCGCGGTATTCGTCATCCGGCACGGTGCGACGACACCGCGCCCCTCCGCCGCACCTCAATTTCTTTCAACGCGGCGCGACAGCGTCGCGTTCTTGAAGATTCTTCCATGGCGCGCGCGCGACGGTGTCGTGTAAGATTAACATACAATTATCCGCGTGGTGCGACGGCACCACGCCACCTTGCTTCCGCTCGCAGATAAACAACATGAACGATGGAGGGGGGTTCGGCCGTGTTCGTGCGGTCCGGCCCCCTCACGTTAAAATAATAACTCAAATTAAAATATTCAAATTCCTCACATTAGTCATGCGAACCATGAGCAAGAATAGAATAATTAAACAATAAATAACAACCCCTACCTTGGGTATATGTTCGAGGATTTGCCAACGTCCGCGGAAGTCGACGTCGCGGAGATCGGGCGTCGCGGTCGTCGTTCGTCAATTCCGTTGACGAGGAGATGCGTCCGATGTGATACGTCGTTGGCGAAACCTCTTATGTCGACGAAGGGAATCCGAGGAGGAAGCGGCATTCCCTCCCGTTGACATGGAAGACGAAGAAGAGCGGAGCGGCGTTCTTCATCGGAGCTTGAGCGTTCTTCGTCAAGATGAGCGTTCTTCGTCAAGAAGAAGAAGATGGAGGAGGAGCTCTCAAAATGAAATCCACACAAGTTGGCTAACAAAATAAAATAAGGTCCCTCCTTATTTTATTTACCAAGCCTAGGAATTCAAAACATCAAATTCAAAAACATAACACTTAATTAATTAACATGTCATGTGTAATTAATTAGATGTTAAGTTTACAAACATTTAAGAGGGAGAGAGGGGAGTTTAAGGGGGAAGTTGAGAGGTTTAGATTCATGTGGGTCCCACCACACTTAATCCTCTCAAGGGAGGTTAAGTGGGTGTGGGTCCCTCCCCTAACTCCTTTTGAGAGGATTTAACCTACAAAAGTGAAATAAAAAGAATCCACATTTTTTTTATTCAACTTTTTATAAATCTCCCAAAAACTAAATTTCGACCCGCAACAAACTCAACTTCCGAAAAGGTCTCTTTAAGCGAATATCGGCGCTGCGAGTTCATCGGTGCCCTCGGATTTCAATTCCGAGCACCGGATCAAAAGTTAGGAATTCCTGCTCGTTCGTTCACTGAATATACCCGAGCCAAACTTCGGAAAATGATTCCGGGCACTCTGGGCCTCGGAATCAGGTGCCGTCTGAAACCGCGCTCTTGTAAAATTCCAAAGAAAATTAAGAAAAAATTTCCCTTGAATTTTACGGGTCTTTACAGTTACTCCCTGCAACTCCGCATCGGCGCACTGCATCCTGTGGCTCCCGCAGAAAGGCGGCTCGGCTTCACCAAAGAACATCCATGACGGCTCCTCACTCCAACGCTACTCCTGGCCTATAGCGACACCCAGTAGGTGGTCCGGATCCCATTTACAGTGCGTGGAAGACTTCCTTCTTCCAGCAATGGCAGAGAGTGGGTCGAACCACTCTCTGACAGACTGCTCTACTCTAGTGTGGCGCCAGCTTCAGCTCCTCGGTCCAGCGGTGGCTTCGGCTTCTTTGCTCAACTCTAGTGCAACGGTTCTTCATCAGACGATGGCATGACATCGACTCAGACCAGCGGTGAATCCCTCCTTCAGCTCGCAGAATCTCATGGAAAGTGATCCTTATTCGGTTCAAAAGGGTGATGGGTAGTTCAGTGAGGTGTATTAATCTCTTCAGCGACATCCTTGCTTTGATGGAACTAGTTTCCAGATCTGAAATCTGGTGAGCTCCGAGAGGCATCTTCATCCCTTCAATGGTGATTGGTGGCGGCGTAGCTCCTCTCGGTTGGAAACAACAGCGATCTCATTCTTCCAAGTGAACTCATCCTCACGTGGATGGTGGTGTGATCACGGTGGAACAATAATGGGGTCACGGTGAGACAACACAATGCTGAAAACGGTGAGATATGGCACCGTAATGAGTTAAAACAGTGAGACCGTGGAAGGGGTTTACGGTGAGTTGGTGGAAAAGGTTACGGTGCGTCCATGAGGAGTGTCACGGTGAGACCGTGAAATAGAAATGGTGCTACCGTAAATTAGAAATGGTGGGTGTGTCACCGTAAAAGGAACCGTAACGCTAAAATCAGTGGCAGGAGACACCATGACCGAGATAAAACCGTGAACCTGTAAAATAAACAGAGTAAATTAAATAAATTAAAACTTGAAATTAAAAAATGAAGAAAATAATTAATAAAGACTAAAACTAAATTAAAACAATTGAAAATTTAATTACAACATAAACTATAATAAATTTATAAAACCAATAAAAATTAATTTAAATTATTAATGACTTCTAATTTTTTTTTTAAATTAGTCAATTTTAAAACAAAGTTAAACTATTTAAAACATCTGCTAAAACAAACTAAATTATTAATGTTACAAGTTAGTTATTTTTTTATTATATACTTAAGTTAATTAATGAAACTAACCTAACAAGAGCAGCAAGTAAATATAAATAAATTTATAAAAGTTGAATCATTAAAAGACAACTAATATTTAGATTATGCTAAATTAATTAATATTTATTACATGCAATGTTAAATTCAAACAACATTATCAAAGTGCAAATGAAAATCAATTAATTAAATAATAAAAAGTTAAATTATTAAATATGCAGACAAAGACAACAATCTTAATAAATAGTTATTAGTCTATAAAATTAAAGTAAGAAATAAATCAATTGTTTTAAGGCATAAAATACGCAATTAATTATAAAAATTTATCGATTAATAAATTTAGTGATAAATCTACATAAGAGTCATTATTTATAAAAAAGTGTTAAAATAAGTTATCAAATTGATAAAAGTTAATTAAAAAGGATGTGGTAAAACATGTGTTTTTAAGGATGCATCAGTAGCCATCAATTTCTTCACTTGGTTTTAATATACAACCCCTCCCAACAAAGGTAACATTAAGCATTCAATTTTAGATGTAATGACCTCAAAGACATATTAAAAAATCTTAGGAAGTTGTTGTGAATATAACTCAACAATATTTTCTAGGGAATGAATCTCATAATAAATAAGATCCTGTCTTAAAATATCATCAGGTTAGGGAGTCACAATATCTATAACATCAATATTAAAATAATGAAACTCATATAAAACTTCTATTTTGAAGCATTGATTCTTAGAAAATCAATCAATTAATAGCATACCATAGGTTTGGGTTTCACAAAAACAAGAATCTCCTCCACATTATCCAAAGTCTGGAAGATTCTTTTTTCCATTGGTCACATCAATGAAAACACCTCCAATATCAAGGAATGGTCTACCTAATATGATGTGGACTTTTTTATCACAATTCATATTAATAATAGAAAAATATGTAGGAAAAGTAATCTTATCTATAATGACTAATAAGTCATCCACCCTTCTATAAGGATGAGTGACTGATCTATCAGAAAGTGGAAGACACAGATAAGTTTTTGTAAAATAACAATGGCTCATTTATTGAATAACAAGTATGGAAGAAAATTATTACATACTCTCAAGTCACAAAAAATATTTCAGTTTATCGCTTCCTCTTATTCGGAATTGAATAAAATAACAGCTAAAGTCCTCTATCTTTCGAGGAAACCATCTCAAAATAACAACACTACACTCTTCATTAAGGATGATGGTAATAAATTCATACAATCATTTTTGTATAACATAAACATTTTTTTGAATGTACTATATGATTGAAATTTATCATAGTCATACAAAAATAGAATGTTGATGCTAAATGTTATAATAATTTGAAAGAATATCAAGAACTCAGGTTCATCATTCTTTCTTAATCATTAAGGAAAATGGACTGAGAAGGGAATAATTTTTAAAACTATTTGATTTCTCACTTCCTCCTCAAATCCAACTTTCTTATTTCATTCCATGGTCAATTCCCACTTTATTTTCCTTTGTTCATAAGAATTTTTAGGTGTGGGTTCATTATTTTTTTCAGGTTGGACATTACTATCCATATTTATAGATTTATCATTTTCCATATTTCTAATTTAAATTTCATATTCTTCATCCTTTTTTTTACATCAATAGGTTGTTCTTTGACTTTTTCATGAATTTTATTGTCATATATATAGTGGTTAAAACCATGAAATTCACACTCAGATTAGGTTCATTTGTGTTGGGTAGCTTTCCCTTGCCTCTATCGCCTAGATCTCAAGCAATTTGAACCATTTGAACTTTCATTTTATAAATTCTATATTGTTGGGTGTCCACTTTTTTATTCCATTTCCTAATGAATCCCTCTAAATCAGAATTAGAATTTGAAGGTACTACAACACATTGAAACTAATTCCTATACATTGGTGAATAACCAGTGGAAACAAAATGTTTCACCTCTTTGTTCCTTCCATGAAACATTTGGGTGATTTTTGAATCAAGATTTGTTTTGATTTAATAAAGGATCATGGAAACCATAATTTATAGCCATGGAATCCATGAATTGTGAACTCTCATCCTATTGGATGGGGATATCAATGACAAGATAAAATTTAGTATGACAATACATCTCACGATGAGAGAATTTACCCCTAAGAACGCTATCATAAAAAAATAGTTTAGTTGTTTGTCTTATCACTGTAAATGAATCTCATTATTGTGAATTTGTGCTGATATTTTTTGAATAACTTATCAAATATTTATTTATGCTTATCTCCTATCATATCATAGAATTCACCCCCCAAATGACTGATCAACAAAATTTGGATTATATAGGGTAATGGAACAGTAAATAGTATCCATGAGCAGGTGGCAACCAATTGATGATTGAGACTTTACCTAATAATACTTCTAAACCTATCACATACCTCATTAAACAACTCTCCCATTTCCTAGTCAAACCCACTGAAATTACGCTTAACATATATGGTGGTGTTCCTATGGTAAAATTTGATGAAAAAATTGAAACGGTGATCCCATATTTCAAATATTTCCTCATCCATGTTCTAGAACCATGCCATAGCCCGACCCTATCGATAGAACAGAACAACTATTTAACTCAAATACCCTTCACGCAAACCTCACGGGAACATTTTTTGTATTTAACAATAAAATATCTAATAAGGTCTCAAAAATAATTTTTACGTAGGCCCTTTAATGAAGGTCTAATCGAGGGTTGAGACTACTTAATCTCATAATTCCTAGAGAAAGGAAGATAATTGATACAGTCTAGATTTCTTGATACTTTTGGAATTTGAAACTCTTTAATTCTAGGTCATTCTAGGCTATGTACTAAGGGTTTTTAACTGTTCAGTTGTTCATTAAAATTCTCAGGTCTTTAATCTACTTGTTTTTCCATTTTAATTTTATTCTTCTTTAAGGCAGAGTAGTTCCTATTAGTTTCTTGAATTGGAGTTTTTTTCAATGTCTTAGAATACCTTGTGTGCATACAAGATATATAATAGTTTTCATTTGTTAGAAATATTTTTTTTTGTATATGTTTTTTTTAATTATATATATATATTGTGTTCTTTTTGAATTGGTAACTTCTTCCCTCTCTGGAAATGACAGCCAAATTTTACCTGAAGCATCATTCAGTTCATGAAATTTTATTATTTAATAACCCCACATACATCCTATAATTAGTATAATTGTGAGTGTGATGTTGATTCTATATGGATCTATGGTTGTATTTGGTTGAAAAAAGTAAGCAGAAACAACAAAAAACAAACTGAAAACAATGAAATAACAATGGTGATGATATGATGTAAAATATTCCCATGAAAATAATGTAAATGGTGTGAAAAATAGTGAAAGATGTTGTGCAGAATAGTGGAAAATTATTGAGATAGAGAGACAAGCTAATAGATGAAATTAGAGCCCTTGAACAATTTTTGATAGATAAATATGATATTCGTAAATCCCAATCAAGTTAATATGATTATTCGATGCATTGAGAAAAGGTGGATATTCATTAAGGTGTCACTTAAGTGAACTTATACAACTTGATGACATTTTTTTATTGTTTATATCTCTATCTTGAATAAATAAATAATCTTTACATTATGAGTAAGTGATTCATCTTTCTTTTTTACTTTTCGGTACTTCGATTGATGATTAATAGTGAACTGATTCACAAATGTCATCTATCAATTCATGAGAAGTATTAAATTATTCTCATAATTCAATATAAAAGAACATAAAAATAAAAATTACACTATACAATTATATTTACATAAATATAATGTATATAAGTTATTAATTTAATCCCATTTTTATTCCTCTATTGTATTTAATTACTTATCGAAAGAATTAAAATCCAAAAATTTATAAGTGAATAGAAAAAATCCCTAGCAAAGCTTACTCTTCATCAATCTTTTGCTCCAGATCTAGTTCTTCCCCCAGATCAAGTGTGTGCCCCCTTCTTTGTGTGATCCGGTTTAATGGAATGGATCATCCCTTGTATGCCTCCATGTGTGTCTTATGATTTTTAACATTCCTTTCGTGGAGGTTGGATATGTGCTCATACGACATTTGTCGGCTTCAAGACATGTAGTGCGGTCATCCCTGGTTTCACAGTGGTCCGCTTCACCCAGATTTTTCACAGTGGGGATCGAGATTTGGTATCGGTTCGTGGAAGGCTTCTCATCCTTCTCTAGAAACTCAAGATTGACATTGGATTTTCATGGATTCTTTGGTCTGAAAAGATATTGTGACATGGTTTTCCTCCAATTATTTGACCTCGTGCGCCTCTAGTCATATTTTTTCATTACTGTATCTTTAACAAGCGTTAGTGTCGAAATATCAATAGTGAACAACCTCTCATCATTAGCCATCTTTTATTCTAGGGTTTGATTTTTATTCAATATAGAAAACCCCATTTGTCAGTGTTGGGTTTCGACTACCGATGAGTGTAACACTAAATTATCCAAAATTACAATTTATTCATGTAAATAAGTTATTTTTACAATATAAATACAATTAATTACAATAAATGAGGTGACGAAAGGCATGAAATAAAATCCATACAAATTTATTTAGGTGTATTTGAAATTGGGTCACTATCAGATTTAGATACAGTGCATGATAGCATCCAGGTATGAGGGGCCATTTGATATCATGGAGTCAAATCGGTGGCAGGATGATTGACTTTTTCAGAGTGGTATAGTGTTATACCAGATGTTTTCAATTTGTTATAGCTTTGAGAGTATCTCCCTATCATTTCTCATATGATTTATATTGATGATGTTGAGGTTGAGACTGATGTGTCCTTTGAAGAACATCTGGTTCGTATTGTGGATCACAGTGAGAATGTTTTGTGGGGTGAGACTGTACAATTTTTCTAAGTCACACCTATAGAAAATCATTTTCACAGTGTTTAAAAATTAATAAACAACACTAAAAATGTGATGTCAAAAGTCCACATAATGAGGGAAAAAATTTCATGAAATGTTAAAAAATGGGGGTACACGGACTAAAAACTCAGTTTTGGAGGATTATTGGGCCTTTTCGCCTTGAAAATTTTCACTGGGGTTTCTCTAATCACTTGGTTGTAGAATCTGATTTAGATATTCTATTTTATACATGTTAGAGCTCAAATGGATGGTCGAATCAAAATTTATGGTTATTTGATGTTTGAGTCATGTTTTTCTATATAATTTATTAATTTTGTGTATTTTTCTTTCTTCAATTTGTTATTAAATGACCATTACATGGTAATCATTAGTAAATTTTTAATTAATATTATATTTTTATTTATTTTATAATATTTTTTTCACTAAATATCTTTTATATTAAGTGTAAATGAGTATTTAACATTGTGTAAATAATATTTTTTAAAATAAAATATATTTATATCAATATAAAAATATTAATATATTAATATTTGATTTTTAACAATAAATACTTTTTAATAAAATACAACTTTTGTCTGTATTGGCTAAAGCTGAATCTGTGGTATTGTGTGTCGTGGAAATATGGTCGTGTTCAACAGAAAACATGGGAGAGAGAATCCGATGTGTGAACCCAATGACATGACCTTTTAAATATGGAGGATTAGTGAGGCTGGACAAGGAAACTCAAGGACGAACTGTTATAATGTGGGGGAGGTTGTAAGATCCTGACCTTCATATGAGGTGTGTTTCATTTAAATTTTGGTTAAATTTCCTTTTTTAAATGGTTAATGGAATGATTCTTGAGAGTATCAGAAGTATTTAGGGTGTCCCAGGGATTCATGTCACCATAATGGGATAAAATGGTCAAATAGTGCATAGAGTATAGTTAGCTCACAGTTAGTACTAACCATTCCTCTTAACTGGGTGCCCTGTAATAGGGGGTGCACGCCTAGAAAAACCATGAAGGGGGGGGGGGGGGTAGAAAACTATGTGTACATGGAGAGATCCAGTTTTACAACCTCTATATGATTTGGAAAACAACCCTCCCCCCCCCCCCACACACTAACAATCACGCAACACAGTTTTTCAAGAAACTGAGAATGTTTCATGGTTGGCACATGGGTTGGAAAACCACGCACCTCGTTGAAATTGAATAATATTCAATTTTCCACAATCAGGCTTAAAGGTTTCCTACCAAATTTTCTTCCCCATTCACTACCTTGAGAAATGGTTACGAACCAATGGCTCTCCACTATTACAAATATGTTATTATTTCAATATTGGGACAATTTAAGCATCATTGGTGGTAAATTTGATATATGGGTGGGTCCATGAGTCTTCATTGATCTATATTCAAAAAAGGGTTTTGGGTGGTAGTTCATTCCATTTTTAAGAAAATAAACCCGAATTTTCCAAGGAATTCATATATTTTCCATTGATTGTTGTTTTATCTTGAGTCATGGGTTTTGTTTGAGTGATTAGTTGTGAACGACACTAAGGTCAGTAGTCTATACGCTTTCCCACAAAGTCTTGATATTATTATTGTGTTGTGGTTGTAACAATTCCCTAACATGTTGCAAAATTGTGTTCCTGACTAGGAAAATTTATTTGGGTCCTTTGATTGATGTGAGAGACCCTTAATAGACCCCAATAGTCCATTTATGATCTTAAGACCGAGCCTATGTCCACCCATGGGGTACGTCACTCCCTTGAAAATTTATAAATGGGGTAAACTTGATGGGATACAAGGGTTTAAGATGTTAAAATAGTTATACATGATATGTAGTTTTCTAGATTGGTGTAAGAAGTTTTATGGATTATTTAGGGGTTTTAATGGCTTTTGACATAATAAAGGGAGAATGGTGAAAATGATCAAACAGACATATTCTTGTTTATAGTTGACGGTAAAAGGCCTCAATGGATGTGTTATATGAATGGTTTGTAAAATTAATTGATTACAATATTTGGTTAATTACATTTAATGTAATGGACCATAGAAATTATATTGAATAAAAGAGGTTAATGTGGTATACTACATGAATATTGAATTTTTAAAAGAGGTGCATCCTAATTGTTTTCTGTATTAAAATGGTCATGTATGGGACCATTAAAAAACATTATTAATTAAATGGTTATGAGTGTTGGTCATGGAGTTCAACAAAATAGTATTGATGTTGGTCATGTTAGTCTACATTGAAGAATGCGTTTTCTTTACTACATTCCATAACATGAAAATGATGTTAGTCATTCAAGTCCACATTGTTGTTTAGGATTTTCAGTTTGGGAATTTTTCATCCTTGGTTAGAATACATAGACTGATTCTCCTTATGTAATAATGTGTGACCCCTACTATATACGGTCTGATGACTAGCATGGGATGAAGCATGTTTGATTGGTTATGTGTCACATAGAACCTAAAGGTAGGTGTGGATAAATTGAACATAAATTAATGGTAAAAAATTTCTTGTTATTTCTTTTTTTGATGTTTACTATAATTATAAATACATTATTATTAGACTAAATATTTTCATAGATGTTGTTGGTAGTGGCCTACTAAGTTGTACTCACACCCTGCTTAGGCTACCATTTGTACCGTAGAATATCTTATTATTGATGGTCTAGATAAGGGAAAGGCCCCTGCGTTAATTTCTAGACTAGGGTTGTAATGTTAAGGCTTACAACTACGGAAGAAAGAAGTCGATGCCCAAGAGACTAAAGAGGCCCTTGGCACTTATTTCTAAGAAAGGATTAAGGACCATGATTTATTTTAAAAAATCAAACTCAGTTAATTACACTATTTTAATAACTTATTTGAGAAACACATTTTATATAAGGGTCACTTTCCATAAATAGAGGAACTTGAGGACAAAAAATGCCATATAGGAAAAGGGAAATTACAAAAACCGATGGTAGGACCGACCACCTACCTCATATAAATCATTCCCAAATATGTCCAAGGGTACGAAGTAACGGCCAAGGCCCATCCAAGACATTATAGTCCCTACCTCATAACAAAATAAATAGAAATAATAATTAAAATTACATAATAATTAAATAATTAATTTCCAAAAGTTATAAATAATTAATATATTTTATTGAAATAGGAATAATACCCAAAAATCTTATTGTTTAGTCTCATCACACTAAAACCACGTCCACCCACATTCCAACAACCTACGACATACTCGTGACCTCGATCCAAGAAAAATCCATAACTCATGAAATAAAAAATATTTCCAAATTATTTTAATTTAAGCCTTAAAATTTAGAAAAACCACCTCTATAATATACTATAAAGAAATAGACCACACTGATGATTGTGAAACATCTCATGACACTGTCTTCCTAAGTAGAGATGAAGCCCCATCATCAATGTGTGATTTCACCATACACTAGTGGAATCAGAATAAAAATACCAAAACTAGAGAAATGTAAATTAGAATGAGATGTGAAGGAACAAAATGTTAAATAGTGGAGGGTGATACTTACCTCAATTTTCCAAAAAAATCAATGAAGAAAACACATTACTAGGGGGACCAAATGAGAGTAAGGGAAAAGTCCCATAGGTTTCCTTAGAGAGAAACGATAGAGAGAGGGTGTTGAACCCTCTAAATAATTGGGGATATTGTAATTTTCCACCAAAAAAGACCACAAGCTAATCGGTTATACTGCTACAACATTGGCTGCAATAACCACTTTATTCCTCCTATTTCACCGTCAAGACTCCAGTTAGACACTTGTGCCTCTTTCTCTTTGTATAAAACCTCTATTATGGTGTTCCAAGCCTCATTTCTTAGTTATAAATCCCAATTATCTAACGACTATGTTCCATCACTATATTCCCAACTCACTTCCAAAGAGCCACTTTGAACATATAGTGATTGAACCACCAAATCATGTTCCAACTCTCGTAACCATTTATAGAACTTCAATATGGAACTTACCAACATCCATCTACTTTATGACACTATCATTTCATAATCAAGATCTTCATATGTCCTATGGCTCTCCCAACAATAATTTATTACATTCAATGGCTAATTTCTAGCCACAATGTCTCCACTGTCACAATTAACCACCAAAACATAACATTAACTTTCACTAGTTAGGTATCAATTGTAACAGCCCGAGATTTTATGAAAAATATTCTTTTTAATTTTATTAATGTATTGTGTTGTACGCTACACCAAAAGGAGCTTGCACAACACGCATCCTTGACTTGCCTTGCATTACACGCAATCACAACCTTCCTCGATAGCGTGTGTAGTACGCAATACTGAGTTTCACAAAATATTATTAAAACTAGCCGTTATGAATAGTAATAACCAATTTTTAAATTTTAGAAAATTTAGCTCTCAAAATGGACTTCATTTTTGGATTTGGAGTATCGAATTTAGCCTAAGGTGAAATTTTGGTACTTTTCGGATAACTTTCATATTCTGATGAATAGTGAAAATTACTAAATTATAAATGAAAACAACTTTTTTAATCGAAATAATTAATAGTGATAAATTATTAATTTGAGTGGTTTTAAAGTATATTTAGAATATATTTTTACAATTTAATACTATGTTGGTCATTGGTTGTAATTTCACATTTAAACCAGATATAATCAAGTGTCAATCTTTTGATATATATTGTTTCCTAAAAACACGCTATTTATTTTAACAGCGGGATTTAATTATAAAATTAATTAATGCAACTTCTATGTTATCAATTTGGTAAAATAGATTTCATTTTTGAATTCGGAATATGAAATATATCTTAGGATGAAATTTTGGCATTGTTCTAAAAAAACATCAATTTTTGATGAATAGTGAAACTACTAAGTGGTAGTTAAAAAAACTGAATTTTTCATAAAACTTAATTTTACCGCTTATGTGAATGGAATTTCAAAAATCCGACAGACACGGTTGATATCAGTAAGTAAAATGTGGTTCAATGAGATAAAAATAATTTTTTGGTGAATAGTAACTTTTTACTTTTTTTACCGCGATTAATAGTAAATAGGGTAACTAAGGGTAAATATGATATTACTATTACCATAACACATGTCCTAATTCCATTGGACAAGTTTAATTCGACCAAAAACAAACTTAGGAATAAAATATGACCATTTAGGCCCACTTGGATTAGATTAGGACATTTATTATTAATTTATTTAAAGAAGGGTTAAAATAGTTAAAATCAAAGTTTAATAAGTAAATCATTTTTAATATGGGGTTATACATAAGATAAATTCTACTATAAATATTCATTAGAAAGATAAAAAGATTTCCTACATAAGGGTATTTTATTTGTAATTTTTAGACATTAAATAATTTAATTTATTTATGACACAATGATGATGCAGTAATTATCTTATTAATGAAATATTGACATAATTGATGTTATAAACACCAAAATAAATGTAATTTGAGAATTTTTATGAATTCCACTAATTTTATAGGTTACTATGATATATTATTGTTGATTTAATAAACATGGTTAGAACATATAATTCTGTTATGACTTTCACAAAAATCATATATCAAATAGTTTCAAAATTGTCACAAAATAGTTTTTAAATCAAATATTATATTATTAATTGTTATTTTATTCCTAAAAATCTAAGGTTCGGCCAAATGACTTAGATAGGGATATATATATTAATAATAAACAATTTTGGGTTCGTTTGGCATGTTATAGTAAGTGTATTAACCATATAGTGAAAGAAAACAAAAAGACACGGTAAAAGTTAAATTAATTAACTTAGAGTTAAATCTAATTGATAAGGTTAAAATAATACCCTAAACTTGTCTAAATCCTATTGGTTGATAGGATTTCGACCCATCCCCACATTATCTTCGAAATAAGACCCTTTGGAACCATTATAAACCGATTTTGACTTTAATATAAAATAATATTTTGAGATATTCCTAAGGTGCCCCTCTCCTCCCTTATAAAAGGGCACCTCCTCCCCCTCCTCCTCACACCAAATTGAGCACTCAAGCTCGGCCAACCCCTGCCATTTTCTCCTATCCACTTCCCTATAATAATCCTAGAGGTCCTGGTCTTCTCCAAAGACCAATGTTAGTTCCTTAAGTGGAGGATTCAAAGAGGCGTTCCAAAAGAAGAGGTAATATCCATTACCGATCTTTTCAATTTCTTTCTTCTTCAACTTCTTATTAATTAGTTGTTTCATGATAAAGTAATAACATCAGTATTACATACATACTGATATGTTATTATAAATATGAAACAACCCTAATTCACCTTCTATCCATCCTACGGAAAAATGAAATCACCGCGCGTGCGTACGTACGGAATACCGTCTCCACGCCGTGGTGTAATCTATTTTCCACCATCACCTTACAAGGATGGGTATAATGGTGTAATGAGTAACTATATATGATTATTATGAAGTAATATTGATACTTAAATAATATATATATACTCCAATACAATTCCACGATCATAGGAACGATATCATCACTCGTGCGTACGTACGGAATACCGTCTCCACGATGTGATGCGACTCGTTCTACATGATCTTCATTTCATAATGATTATATAAATGAATTGAATGAATGAATATGGTATATACTACACTAATACCATTCTGGAAATGAATTATCTATAACCTAAAGATAAGAATAAGAATTTATTCGACAAAACACGCATAAGAACAAAAAGTTATAAAGACCCGAGTAACAGGTAACAATGAAATATTACTAACAAGAAGCTAATAATATGACCATATATGATATCATATCAATATTTATGATTCTGGAATAAGTCAATAACATTATTTAAACCATTATACAGGAGCTTCGGACACGAACAAAGCAAATCAGACCTAAGGTGAGGGAAATATCACAATCTCATTTTTATCCGAGATTGTTTATTCGTAAGTATTTACTGGGGTGTATTTTATCATCCACATCCATGTTTCATCAATATGTAATATTATTTCCATCCACCTAAAATTGTTTAAATCCATTTTTACCCTTCGGTGAGTTTTTAGTAATATCTATGAAAGGAATCTTTTGTCGTACGAGGTACTTTTTGACTTTTCCGACAAAAGTACGAAGAATGTTTTTTTTAACGTATACGGCATGAATGGATTTTTAAAACATTATTTCCAAGAAGCTTACTTTAAAATTTTTCAAGTTTATTTTTAATCAACTTCTTTTAGTTTATAATTGTATGACATATTAAGAAAAGAAAAGTGTTTTTGAAGAATAAAGGATATTTTCCTCAAGAATGGTGTTCAAGTGTTTTATCAAAATTATTTTCCATCTAAGATAATAAAGGGTTCTGTTTTTATCCCTTTAATTACATTGATTTGATTATGTTGTGAGGTAATTATTTTTATGAAGTCATTTGCCTTATAAGATTTGTTTTATGATGTCATGATGTTTCAAGAATCCCATTTTTGTTACATGTGTTATGCGATGATGTATGATTTATGATTATGTGGCACACATAAGAAAGGATTCATTATAAGATGGGTGGGACCTATATCTCCCTCCAATGCATTGGGTAAAGATTTTATATCTCATGAGATAGACATGGTTGGAACGGTAGGTTATACCGGTTCAGTGAAACAGGAATGGAACGAGGGTGACTCGGTTCAGAAAGGGACTTTGTCCACTAAGATAGTCTTGGAAATGAGTCATGACTAACAAGAAATGATTTTACATGATTATGTGTGCATGCCACAAAGTTTCAAGTTTTATGTTATGATTATGGGGATCTCATTTTCACTTCTATGATTTATCCCATGTTATGATATTATGAGCTCTTTTGCAGGTTATGATTTCCAAAGGCTATGTTCTTATGTATATGATGTGATTGATATTTCTTTTGTTTACCCTTACTGAGCATTTGAGCTCACCCTTTTATGTTTTCTTTTCCCCAGGATATAAAGAAAGGTTTTTAGGTAAAAAAAAGGAAGATCTTTATGGGAGATATTGAAGATCTTTCACCACGATTAGAAGATTACGTTCCGAGTTTCCAAATACACTAAACTATTACGATCCTTGTGTGTGTGTTTTTGTTATGTACTAAGTATTCCGCAAAAGTAATGTAATGTCTATGTACGTCAAGATACGGGTCTCTACAGTTGGTATCAGAGGAAAGGTTTAGTCAACCTTTGGAAACTAGGATGTGAGAACGTTAGTGAGATCCCTAGAGATATTTCTAAGGTATGTCTAGGGATGTCCCTAAGGTTAAGTATACATATAAGTTATAGTACTAGAACTACGCTAACGATCATAGAATTAAGCCTAAGATGTTTGATATTGAAGGTACTCCCCCTTTATTATGTTGTTTTCCCTAGCATGATTTTTGCCTCTCACACTATTCTTTTTGGGTTTTAGACGATGGCTGGAACCCGAAGGAACCGTGTTGATCAATGCAATGGAAAATGCAATGATTTCCCTCCTGAACAAACAAATGTTATGGGAGATGGAGTGCAAAATCTTATTGCTATACTTACACAAGCTATGAATCATTCTGGACTTCCAAATGAGCAGAGAAGGGAACAATATTCTATTGAGTCCTTCATGAGGCAACGTCCACCTTCTTTCAGTGGGTCTTCTGATCCACTTGTGGCTGAACAATGGATCAGTACTACTGAAAAGATATTTTCAGTTCTTCAATGTTCTGAACATGATAAAGTCATCTTAGCAGTATATCGTTTGGAAGGTGAAGCTGATCAATGGTGGAATCTTATCAAGAATACGAGGCCAAGAGATGAAATTGAGTCCATGGAATGGGACGAGTTCAAAAACTTGTTTTTCAGTATGTACTTCCCTCGTATTCTTCGAACAAAGATGGAGAAAGAGTTTCTTGAACTGAAGCAAAGGGACGATGAATCTGTTGGTACCTGTGAAGCAAATTTTACAAGACTTTCAAGTTATGCTTCTGGAATTATCATCCAACCTGAAAGTAAAGTTGATCGATTTTTCAGTGGCTTAAAACCAAGTCTTCAAAGGGCATTAGCTATAAGAGACTTCAGTAGCTATGAAGAAATTGTGCGTTGTGCTATCAAGGTAGAAATGGAAGTTGGTGTTACATATCCATCTCATGGTTTTGACAAGAAACGAAAGATGGAGTTCAAGGAGAAATCTCAGAATAATGGTGAAAAGTAGATGAATGTTTCCTTATGCACAAAGTGTGGAAAGAAGCATGGTGGAGATTGTCTTAAAGGGACTAGAAAATGTTTTAAGTGTGGAAAAGAAGGTCATCGAGCAGCTGAGTGTCGAAGTAATGGAAAAAGGGTTTCTAATGATGTGAATAAAGCAAACACTGCAGAGAACGCAACACCAACACTTCAATGCTTCAAGTGCAAGGAAATGGGGCATTATGCTAATAAATGCCCTAATCCAAGGGTTAGTGATGATCAACATGAGCAACCACTGAAGTCAAAGGACAAAGGGAAGTCACATGCGATCACTATTGGCAATATTAAATATGACAACGATGTGGTGGAATGATTAAGTGTTTATGTAATGGGATTCCAAAATAATGTTGTATCATTGAGTATTGCAATATTTATTGATGTGGTATTCAAAGTGATTGAGATATTTTTTGGAAATAAGATGATATGCGCATAATGAAGGGAAAACGATAAAATGAAATGCGCTCATGATTGATATAAGGACTAAGTGATATCATGGTTTGAGTATATAGAATTTTGAGGATTTTTGTATGTGGAAAGTGTTAACTTCAAACTGCATTCATGTTTTCACTAAGGTATTCAAGAGAATACATGATTAAGGACTTTGAATGTTTGGAATGTGACCAAAAAAACATATCTTATGATATATAGGGATCAACGATGGTATTAAATCTCTGGTAATCATTTTCACTATGTTATGAGAGTGGACTGCAGTATTATGGATAAGCCTAAAGATTGAAATGGATTATGTTGGACATAAGTGAGTATTATTTAAGGATAGAAGTTTTTTTTTCGATATTATTGATGGGATGTTATAGTAATGTATTTTTAGAAAAAGGACAACCTGCAGGACGGGCGACAACCCATCGCGTCGGACAAGGATGTGGGAATCGAACCCACAACCGAAGTGCGACTGGCCTTTATCGCCTACCACTGGCCTACAGGAAGTCCCTGTTTATTAGAAACTAGTTTTATTATATTAATCAGTATGATATATGAAGTATAAAGTCCATTTTAGGAACCATATATGATTAATCTCACTATAGATCGACTTATGTATATAATTTTTTCTAACCTTTTGTTCGAGACAGATGGAATGACCCGTCATTCTATCACATGATCTGCTAACACTTCACGAATAACAAATTCAACTTCATTTATTTAAGAGATGAAGTAGAAATTGTTCAAGGCACGAACAATAGTGAGATTGTACCAAAATAAGGTAAGTATTTATTCTAATTCAAATTCTTTAACTTTAGGGAAACGATCTTGAAAACCAAAAATGTTGTCCTAGTGATCTTATATCTGATGAATCAGATGGTACCTTAGATCATCACAAATTTATGGCTTTGTGATTGCTGGCTTTTCCATAGCCATGTTCTCTACCACTCTCCATCAGAACATAATGGTTAGATTTCTCTTCCATATCCATATTTTCACCTATGTGGAAACCCAGTGATTAGTTTATTTGGGTAACCGTTACGTTTCATACTTTTGTTTTTAAAGATTGGTTTTGATATTCCTTTTTACGATGTGGGTTTCTATTAAAGAAACTTTCGAATAGTAAACCATTTATAACCCTGACGAATTTCGAGGGAGAAATTCATTTTAAGGGGGGTAGAATGTAACAGCCCGAGATTTTATGAAAAATATTCTTTTTAATTTTATTAATGTATTGTGTTGTATGCTACACCAAAAGGAGCTTGCACAACACGCATCCTTGACTTGCCTTGCATTACACGCAATCACAACCTTCCTCGATAGCGTGTGTAGTACGCAATAATGAGTTTCACAAAATATTATTAAAACTAGCCGTTATGAATAGTAATAACCAATTTTTAAATTTTAGAAAATTTAGCTCTCAAAATGGACTTCATTTTTGGATTTGGAGTATCGAATTTAGCCTAAGGTGAAATTTTGGTACTTTTCGGATAACTTTCATATTCTGATTAATAGTGAAAATTACTAAATTATAAATAAAAACAAATTTTTTAATCGAAATAATTAATAGTGATAAATTATTAATTTGAGTGGTTTTAAAGTATATTTAGAATATATTTTTACAATTTAATACTATGTTGGTCATTGGTTGTAATTTCACATTTAAACCAGACATAATCAAGTGTCAATCTTTTGATATATATTGTTTCCTAAAAACACGCTATTTATTTTAACAGCGGGATTTAATTATAAAATTAATTAATGCAACTTCTGTGTTATGAATTTGGTAAAATAGATTTCATTTTTGAATTCGGAATATGAAATATATCTTAGGATGAAATTTTGGCATTGTTCTAAAAAACATCAATTTTTGATGAATAGTGAAACTACTAAGTGGTAGTTAAAAAAACTGAATTTTTCATAAAACTTAATTTTAACGCTTATGTGAATGGAATTTCAAAAATCCGACAGGCACAGTTGATATCAGTAAGTAAAATGTGGTTCAATGAGATAAAAATAATTTTTTGGTGAATAGTAACTTTTTACTTTTTTTACCGCGGTTAATAGTAAATAGGGTAACTAAGGGTAAATATGATATTACTATTACCCTAACACTTGTCCTAAATCCATTGGACAAGTGTAATTTGACCAAAAACAAACTTAGGAATAAAATATGACCATTTAGGCCCACTTGGATTAGATTAGGACATTTATTATTAATTTATTTAAAGAAGGGTTAAAATAGTTAAAATCAAAGTTTAATAAGTAAATCATTTTTAATATGGGGTTATACATAAGATAAATTCTACTATAAATATTCCTAAGAAAGCTAAAAAGATTTCCGACATAAGGGTATTTTATTTGTAATTTTTAGACATTAAATAAGTTAAGTTATTTATGACACAATGATGATGCAGTAATTATCTTATTAATGAAATATTGACATAATTGATGTTATAAACACCTAAATAAATGTAATTTGAGACTTTTTATGAATTCCACTAATTTTCTAGGTTACTATGATATATTATTGTTGATTTAATCAACTTGGTTCGAACATATAATTCTGTTATGACTTTCACAAAAATCATATATCAAATAGTGTCAAAATTGACACAAAATAGTTTTTAAATAAAATATTATATTATTAATTGTTATTTTATTCCTAAAAATCTAAGGTTAGGCCAAATGACCTAGATAAGGATATATATATTAATAATAAACAATTTGGGGTTCGTTTGGCATGTTATAGTAAGTGTATTAACCATATAGTGAAAGAAAACAAAAAGACACTGTAAAAGTTAAATTAATTAACTTAGAGTTAAATCTAATTGATAAGGTTAAAATAATACCCTAAACTTGTCTAAATCCTATTGGTTTATAGGATTTAGACCCATCCCCACCTTATCTTCGAAATAAGACCCTTTGGAACCATTATAAACCGATTTTGACTTTAATATAAAATAATATTTTGAGATATTCCTAAGGTGCCCCTCTCCTCCCTTATAAAAGGGCACCTCCTCCCCCTCCTCCTCACACCAAATTGAGCACTCAAGCTCGGCCAACCCCTGCCATTTTATCCTCTCCACTTCCCTAGAATAATCCTAGAGGTCCTGGTCTTCTCCAAAGACCAATCTTAGTTCCTTAAGTGGAGGATTCAAAGAGGCGTTCCAAAAGAAGAGGTAATATCCATTACCGATCTTTTCAATTTCTTTCTTCTTCAACTTCTTATTCATTAGTTGTTTCATGATAAAGTAATAACATCAGTATTACTTACATACTGATATGTTATTATAAATATGAAACAACCCTAATTCACCTTCTATCCATCCTACGGAAAAATGAAATCACCAAGCGTGCGTACGTACGGAATACCGTCTCCACGCCGTGGTGTAATCTATTTTCCACCATCACCTTACAAGGATGGGTATAATGGTGTAATGAGTAACTATATATGATTATTATGAAGTAATATTGATACTTAAATAATATATATATACTCCAATACAATTCCACGATCATAGGAACGATATCATCACTCGTGCGTACGTACGGAATACCGTCTCCACGATGTGATGCGACTCGTTCTACATGATCTTCATTTCATAATGATTATATAAATGAATTGAATGAATGAATATGGTATATACTACACTAATACCATTCTGGAAATGAATTATCTATAACCTAAAGATAAGAATAAGAATTTATTCGACAAAACACGCATAAGAACAAAAAGTTATAAAGACCCGAGTAACAGGTAACAATGAAATATTACTAACAAGAAGTTAATAATATGACCATATATTATATCATATCAATATGTATGATTCTGGAATAAGTCAATAACATTATTTAAACCATTATACAGGAGCTTCGGACACGAACAAAGAAAATCGGACCTAAGGTAAGGGAAATATCACAATCTCATTTTTATCCGAGATTGTTTATTCGTAAGTATTTACTGGGGTGTATTTTATCATCCACATCAATGTTTCATCAATATGTAATATTATTTCCATCCACCTACAATTGTTTAAATCCATTTTTACCCTTCGGTGAGTTTTTAGTAATATCTATGAAAGGAATCTTTTGTCGTACGAGGTACTTTTTGACTTTTCCGACAAAAGTACGAAGAATGTTTTTTTTAACGTATACGGCATGAATGGATTTTTAAAACATTATTTACAAGAAGCTTCCTTTAAAAGTTTTCAAGTTTATTTTTAATCAACTTCTTTTAGTTTATAATTGTATGACATATTAAGAAAAGAAAAGTGTTTTTGAAGAAAAAAGGATATTTTCCTCAAGAATGGTGTTCAAGTGTTTTATCAAAATTATTTTCCATCTAAGATAATAAAGGGTTCTATTTTTATCCCTTTAATTACATTGATTTGATTATGTTGTGAGGGAATTATTTTTATGAAGTCATTTGCCTTATAAGATTTGTTTTATGATGTCATGATGTTTCAAGAATCCCATTTTTGTTACATGTGTTATGCGATGATGTATGATTTATGATTATGTGGCACACATAAGAAAGGATTCATTATATGATGGGTGGGACCTATATCTCCCTCCAATGCATTGGGTGAAAATTTTATATCTCATGAGATAGACATGGCTGGAACGGTAGGTTATACCGGTTCAGTGAAACAGGACTGGAACGAGGGTGACTCGGTTCAGAAAGGGACTTTGTCCACTAAGATAGTCTTGGAAATGAGTCATGACTAACAAGAAATGATTTTCCATGATTATGTGTGCATGCCACAAAGATTCATGTTTTATGTTATGATTATGGGGATCTCATTTTCACTTCTATGATTTATCCCATGTTATGATATTATGAGCTCTTTTGCAGGTTAAGATTTCCAAAGGCTATGTTCTTATGTATATGATGTGATTGATATTTCTTTTGTTTACCCTTACTGAGCATTTGAGCTCACCCTTTTATGTTTTCTTTTCCCCAGGATATAAAGAAAGGTTTTTAGGTAAAAAAAGGAAGATCTTTATGGGAGATATTGAAGATCTTTCACCACGATTAGAAGATTACGTTCCGAGTTTCCAAAGACACTAAACTATTACGATCCTTATGTGTGTGTTTTTGTTATGTACTAAGTATTCTGCAAAAGTAATGTAATGTCTATGTACGTCAAGATACGGGTCTCTACATCAACAGCATACCCAATGTGGTTTCTAGATCACCATGTGTATTTAATAATGATAATAGAAGTTAGGACTCCTTTGGAAAACCTATCTCGAAAATGCTAAGCCCTATCCGCCAATGCATCTAAAACACCTGACCATGATGCCTTTATTCCAAGGCAAAATAAGATCATTCAGATGAATACTCAATGATTCTATATATGACTTATGGTATCATTTCCTGAAAAAACCATCAAATTTACATTATTTTGATCATTTCATATCATAAAAACTGAATATATCCTAATAAAATACCTTTAGACCAACATAATCCATACTGAGATGGATTCCCAAGCTTGGCCTCCACTTGATGATGTATTTTTACATTTACTTAGCATTCATCAAGGAATCTGGTATTACTCAAGTCCTTTTGTCCATTAAAATAAAAATAAAAAATAACCATCCAACAACTAGTTCTACTCCCCCAACCCTCCTAACACAATGAATGCATGCTCAAAAACAATATCCCACTCCCCAACCTTATATAAATTCTAGATACCACTCCATCAAAACAAGTTCTAGTTCACAACAACCTATTCCCATCCCATCACCAAATATAAAACTGTCATGGAAATAACATTCTCATTCTTTATCACCAATGTAAACATCACTTATCAGCCATTCTCGACCCATAAGAAAGACCTCCCATGCATTCTACAAATTTAATCTCATAATGGGGGCCACAACCCTCGATTTGTTCCTCGGATGAATATACCACTAGATGTGTTATAATCTTCTTGGGCCACAGTCAACTCAAGCTAAGTAACACATGACTTTAACAAACCCATCAAACCATGCCCCCAACAATGTGTGTCCCTCAGGTTGACCATTCCATGACACAAGAATGAATTCTTAATAAACCCTCATCATGGTGTACATCATTTATTTTCCCCGAACATTATTTCAAAATTCCAATAATCATCTCATTTGAAACTATCAATCCTCATCTAAAACCCATCCACTCACCAACATTCAATTTAAAAAGTTTCCATGTAAAGTTTTGTTGGATCGAATATATAGATGTAAATGTATATTAGATGGAACAATACAAGAGGGGGTGAATTGTATGTTTAAAAACTATGAGTTCAAACACTTAAGAGATTAGTTTAAAAGATCTTAAACTAATACAATTCAGATAACCACAATTGTATTGAATATAAAGGTATGAAGTAATGTAATACTATTAGAAAAGTAAAGTAATTGTATTCAAGATGAATACAATAATCAGAGTAAAACAAGTGTAAGAGATTCTACCATAAAGCGTATAGAATCTATTAATACAAATTGTAACAGAATAATTGTAATTGAAACAATTACAATTGAATGTGTAATTAAGAATGGAAAAAAATACAAATTCCTTTCTAATACAAACAGCAGCGGAAATGTAAAAGTATTACAATTATTTTGACCCAAAGAGAAGTGTTATCCTTTCACCTAGGATAAAAGGTCTGTCTCAACAACACCTTGGTAAGCCCTCGATACGATGATCGAAATGTCTGTCTGCCTATCCCAGGCAGCCCTCGATACGATGATCAGAACTTCTGTCTGCCTATCCCCGGTAGTCCTCGATTTTGTAGGTAATCGGCACCTCTTTCGTTCAATCACATGAAATCCCTCGATAAAAAGATCGAACACACAAAGCAAGAGAGAAGTCACAGTGTCTCTCTCAAGAATCTCATAGAAGAAGAATATCATGGTTGTTCCAAAATCTCTCTATTTTCAACATCAAATGACCTCCTATTTATTGGCCTCGGGTTCCAACGGTCATATTTCCCCCAACGTTCATACTTCCCTGAAAAACTCGGAGGGACCTGGACAACTGGCATTATAACGGTCATATTGAAATAGAAAGAAAGACATCGTTTTAATTAGTTTGTAACTAACTCAACGACATAGTATTGGTTAAAACAAAAGATATATGAAGATGATAAACAAAAGTACAATTAATATGAAACATGTGTTTTTGACTAAGTACCCAAACAAGCAAGTAATGAAAGTATGAGTAACAGATTCAATAAAATTTCCAAAGTAAATAAAAAAATAGTCAGTACGATCATCATGGTCAGTGCGATTAGCATAGTCAGTACGATCAGCATGGTCAGTACGATCAGTATGGTCAGTACGATTAGCATAGTCAGTACGATTAGCATAGTCAGTACGATTAGAATATTCAGTACGATCAGCATGGTCAGTACGATCAGCATCGTCAGCACGATGAGCATAGTCAGTACGATCATCATGCTTAGTAGGATTAGCATAGTCAGTACGATCAACATGGTCAGTATGATTAGCATAGTTAGTACGATCAGCATGGTTAGTATGATGAGCATAGTCAGTACGATCAGCATGGTCAGTACGATCAGCATGGTCAGTGCGATTAACATTGTTAGTATGATCAGCATGGTCAGTACGATCAGCATAGTCAGTATGATCAGCATAGTCAGTACGATCAGCATGGTCAGTATGATTAGCATTGTCAGTACGATCAGAAAAACATGATAAAGGAAATTTGTGATTTCCAAAATAAGATATAGAAGTCAAAAGAGGACTTTTGACTCAACAATCTCCCCCTTTTTCGAAAGCACAAAACACAAAAAAAAAAAGAAATACTTATCTCCCCCTGAGTTATTGGAAACTCTTCTGAATGATAAATTGAATACAACTAACTCCCCCTTAGGTATGTACTTTCCTAAGGATTGTATTCGTAGATTTTCCTTGATTTAGAAGTGTGTTCAAAACATTCTCTTTTTTTTAAAACATTCTCCCCCTTTGTAAAACACTCTCCCCCTTTGTGATTTTCAAAAAGAATGGGGTAAACTTGAAATGCCTGAAAGAGTTAGGAAATAAATGCAAGACAATGGATATAGTGACATAAATTTCTTTTTGATAACAACAAATCCAAAATTGAAAAACAAATACAAGTCACTAGTTTTCTCTTTATTTCTCTTTTTTAATCAACTCATGAATAACTGCCTTCATCTTTTTGATTTCTTTTTTGTCTTCAGAAATAACATCACATTGAGATCTAAGAAGGTATTGTTTATCGGCAAATACATGATACTGATTTCCGATTGTCTCCTCTGGAACTATGATAACTTCTTCAAGAGTATCAATTATATCATTAAAATTCTTGTTATCTTTGGATAACACAGAATTTTGTTTCTTCAATAGAACTATTTCATCCTTTAGAGATAAAACCTTTGAAAACTCAGACTGAAAGTCATTAATTCTATCATGTAACTCTTTTACTGAAGAAATATCGGATCCATGAGTTCCCTGATTCAGTCTATGAACATTTTATTTGTCATGTTTATTGAAAGAAATTGCTAGCTCATTTTACAACCTTCTTATATCTTCAATTTCTATCTCATGGTCATTGATTGAGCTCTCTGTTTTATATGACCACTTGGTCATCCTATTGCAAGCCTTCTTATGAGCAACTGAAGTTTCAAAAAGAACTTTCAAATCAGCTTCAACTGAAAGAACTTTCTTTCTTAATTCTTTTACAGAGCCAAACATTTTCTTTTGATTGTTACTAATGAAATCAATTTTCCCTTCTAGCCTAGGAAAGTATGGAATAGTATTCTTAATCCTTCTCAAAACATTAACAATGTAATCACTCTTCTTGAGAGAGATTGTTTGTTCTGAATCAGTATCCTCATCATAGTAAGCCAGTTCATTTGATCGACATGATTCTACAACTGGCTATTTTTCTTTTTCTTTTTTTTCTCCCTTCTTTCTTCTTCTACTTTGTCACTAATGAAAATAAATTTTTCAGAATGATAAGATTGAGCACTATGATTTTCTTGATGGGGTGATTTATCTAGAGTTTCGGAAATTTCAATAGGTGCTTGATCGGCATGAGGGACTTGTTTAGTACCTTCACTCTACTTTTGATAATATTCTTCTCTACTCTTTTTCGAACTCTGACTGTATTCCAAAAGAATATCTCATTCCTCTTATTTAACTTCCTCTATTTGTTGCAACATCTACTTTCCTTTTTCTTTCTCTGGAAGAGTCTATATGATTGGCTCTTGATGCACTTCATCTGTTATTTGAGCACTTGCATCCTCAACCATTTTGAATACTTTCTAGATATCAAATTCATGAGCCTTTCTTTTCAAAACAGACTTCTTTTTCCTTTCAGCTTGAAGGGTTTCTTCAACCCTTATTATTCCTGCAAAAGATTCAGTTAAGTCAAGTCCAGACTTTGGATCACCTTCATTTCTCAGTGCCTTATCCTTTCTCTAGTTGGTGACAACCTCCTTACTGTACCTTGGCTTCTTCTTTGGCATTGAACTGGTTTTCGGATCAGACTTTTGAGTAATACCAGCAGATTGAATGTCTTTTATTGGCATAGGTGCCGAATGATTCCGAGTCGATTCTACTTCTAAATATTTTACAGAAATCTATGAATTCAGGTCAAAACAAACATTAAATTTCTTCAAAGTACAATTACTAATCCATGATGGTTTCAAATTTATCAGATTTCCTTTGAAAGGAATGTTGCAAAACTGCATGCTCTCGAGAATAAACTTTGTAAGGATAGTTGGATACATAATCAAATGAGACTTGATTGCCCCTGACTTTACATTCATAATTGTTTCAAAAACGTATACCATGATATTTACTTTTCCCATATTGACAAGATAGTCAAGCATGAAAATGTCAGAAACATTAAGAGTTTCTCTATCCCCATTCCTTGGGATAAGAAAACCTTGCATCCAAAGGGCAACAAACCTGTTGTCCGGAGAAAGATGAGCGACTTTCCTCTTCTATTCATTTATAACAAACAAAGACTTCTCAGCACTTTCTCTGGAAAACGTTCCAACCTCCTCTCGTAGTTTATGAGATGGATAGAAAGAATCACCTTCTATCGGGACATTCAAAAAATGAGCCGCTTGTTTCACAGACAGAGACATCTTTCTATCGTACACAAAAAAATTGATAGTCATGTCTTTGTTGAAATATACAGTTTTATAAAACTGACTGACATCATCAATGAGAACCAAATCTTGATAAACAGGTCTTTTAACACAAAAATGATCCCATCCATGAGACTGAATAATCCTCTTGATTGTAGAATCATACGAATCATAGAAGTCACGAGAAACTAACCATTCCCTGAAAAGTTCTTTTTCTGAGAAACTCTTTAAAGACATATCGGCAGAAGTGCTGGAAAAATACTGAGACATAGAGGTGCTACCGATGAAAGATCATACGATGACTTAAAAATAGTAAGGCAGAGCTTCAACGAAGATCCTGAAAAAAACGATGTGGGTTTGGGGGCGGTATTTATAGGCAACATCGGGGTGACCGTTGATCTTATACGGTCAAGATTAGAGGAAATAAGATCAATGGTTAGGATTAAAACGAATGAAAATAAAATGAAAAGTACCTCTGGAGAATGTAAGGTAATTGTTGGATTTAGTATATTTCAAAAGAAAACACAATCGTACGTTAAGAAAAAGACTATTATCAGTCGTCATGCTGGTGGCAAAGAAAGTCATTACCAGGATTGGACAAGACGATAGAAAAGAAATTCACTACCATGAACTGACAGTACGATAGAAGACAAACTTTTTAACATGGACATACCGATGGAAGAGAAATTCATTACCATGATCTAATGATAATATGGAAAAGAAATTCATTACCATGATCTGACGATAGGATGGAAAAAAAATTCATTACCATGACCTGACGATACAATGGAAAAGAAATTCATTACCATGATCTGACGATACGATGGAAAAGCAATTCGTTACCATGATCTGATGGTACGATGGAAAAGAAATTCATTACCATGTTCTAATGATAAAATGGAAAAGAAAGGTGAATGTTTCGATAAACTGTTAATGCGATAAACTGTCAATACGATAAACAGTCAATACAATAAAACTGTGAATACGATAAACAATCAATACAATAAAACTGTCAATACGATAAACAGATAGGATATAAAAACACATACCATAAGATAAAAAGAAAACACAATATGAAATGTTCTCCCCATTTCTAAGAGGAGTTTCTTAATATTAGGAGAAATGTAAAACATGAAGTAGATATGAATGATTACTTTATTGTAATCATTCCTAGCTTTTGTTTTATAAATTCAAATCTATCAGAAGGTAATGGTTTAGTAAAAATGCCAGCAAGTTGTTCTTGCGTTCTGATGAATTGTAAAATAATATCTCCTTTTTGTGTGTGATCCCTAAGAAAGTGATGCCTAACATATATGTGTTTTTCACGAGAGTTATGTCCTTGGTTCTTACTAAGAGATATGGTACTAGTATTATCACATAGAATTTGGGTTTTGGAAAAACTCAATCCATAGTCAGTGAGTGTGTGTTGCATCCAAAACACTTGAGCACAATAACTTCCAGTTTCTACATATTTAGCTTCAGCAGTGGAAAGTGCTATCAAGTGTTGTTTCTTGCAGGACCATGAAACCAGATAATCTCCTAAGAAATGACATATTCCAGATGTACTTTTTCTATCCATTCTATAACCGGAAAAGTCCTCATCTAAAAAACTTTTTAAAACACAATCATTTCCATAAGAATAAAAAAGACCTAGATCCATAGTGCCTTTTAAATACTGAAATATTCTCTTTATGGATTTTAAATGAGACTCTTTTGCAGTGTCCTAGTCTTCTATGACATATCCATGAATGGTCTTTTATTACACTTAAGCAGGGTATGTTTTGGTTCATAAGGTCTCCTATGTTAATAGTGTATACATTCTGTTGCCTATGGGCAGATATAATAAACTCATCCTTGGAATTGTGAACTAGAAACTTATCATTCCTAAAATTCACAAGGTAACCTTCATCACATAATTGAATTATGCTGATGAGATTGTGCCTTAGACCATTAAAAAACAAAACATTTGAGATAAGACCTTTCCCAAGACAAACGATATTACCTATACCAAAAATCTTTCCTTTAGAATTATCTCCTAAGGTAACTTTTCCACCTTTTTTTTGATAACCTTTTCAAAGAAATCTTTGTTACCCGTCATGTGTTGAGAGCAACCACTATCCATGTACCAAATATTCTTGTTGGTACACTTCTCATTTTCCTGAAAGAGAAACAATTAGTCTTTCAGAATCCAAACTTGTTTGGATCCAAAATGGTTAGATAACAAAATTTTAGGGATCCACATCTGTTTTACAAAATGAGCTTTATGAAATCCTAAATATTTAGTTTTATTGAGATTACACTCTCTATTCCAGTTTCCACCACATTGGCACTTAGAAAAAAAGAGGTTTTTTCCAGAACAAAATAGTTATTGGTGAAAACAGGTTTGGAATGAGTATAACCAAGTCCAGAAGTATTTCTCAAATGTCAGATTTGGGAATACATTTTGTCAAAATTTTCCATGCCATGATTAAAGTTCGACAAACATTTCTTTAAAGAGAAAATTTCTCAGTTTAGTTTTAAAATAATGTTTTTATCTTCCAAAACATTTGATTTTAATCTAGAGTTAGGCTCTAAAATATTTTTATTTGAAATCAGATTTCTAGATCTCTTGAAAGTTTATCCTTATTAGTATTGACTTTCTGAAGGGGTTTTAAAATACTTTCAAAATCCGAAGTTTTCATATTAATATCATTAGAGAGATCCGACACTTCTTTAGTTAAAACTGAAATTCTAGAGTTTTCTTTCTCAAGTTTCTTCTTGAGTTTAGAATTTTCATTTTCAAGTAATTTAGAAAATCCAGATACTTGTTCAAAAGATAGTAATGTATCATCTTTTGATGATGAAGATTCATCATTTTAAGATTCATAATATTTATCAGTATAATTTTCATTTAAAGAGACATTTGTAATAGCTTCATCATTGTGTACCTTTTCCATGAGACAATGATCTTCAATTGGTAATCTAGAAAAAAGTCCAATATTTCATTGTCCTGAGGCCACATATTCTGAAGAATTGTTTGAAGAATCACTACCACATGCACTCCATGTATCATTTTCCTTCACGACTTTCTTTTTCTTATAATACATTTTCTTATTTATTTTAGAATGTTTCTCCTTTGTGTCTTTTCTCTTTAGTAAAGGACAATCAGGCCTTATGTATCCTACTTTCTTACATTCATAACAAGTTACCTCTGAATCTTTCTTATCCTTCCTATCTTTATTTTTGAATATGTATTGGAAGTCTTTATTTCCAACAATATTTTTCATCCTTCGAGCAAGATTGGCTAACTCATTATCTAAAAGATCACAATCACTTGAATCCAATATAACAACTTTATTGGATTTGGATCTTGTAATCCTATCAGGTGTTTTAGCTTTAGATGTAAAAGCTACACTTCCATTTCCATTCTTCTTTTTGATGAAATCATCTTCTCTTTTCATTCTTGATTCATCCTGTAAAAGAGATCAAAATAGGTCATCAAGAGTAATCTGGGAAACTTTTCTATTCTCATCAACATATGTCCTTTTTTACTCCCATTCATTTGGCATTATATCAATAATCTTTTCGACAAGAGGTTCATCATCAAGACCTTTTTCTCCCATAGATTTTAAACTATTGAAAATTGTCATAAATCTTTGTTGCACTTTACATACTGGATCTCCATAAGGAAAAACAAATCCATGATACTCTACTTGACGTATTGCTCTTATTATTTCTATAACCTTGGATGTAGCAAAATGAGTGACTTCTAATTTCTTCCAAATACAGTTGGCTGATTCACATGAAGATATTTGGCTGTATATATTCCTGGTTATAGAACATAATATAGTATTGCATACCTTGTAATTCAGTTGATATTCTTGCTCCTCTTGGTTAGTGAAAATACTGACTTCTTTGTCAGGACATTTGTAACCTCCAGTAAGAATAATAAAATTGTCTACAGCAGTATTGATCAAAAAAGTCTTCATATGATTTCTCCAGTACTCATAATCATTCCCATAAAAGTTAGGTGGTCTAGAAGGATTTAGATTGTCTATTGACCCAATATTTATTCCTTCCATCTAACAAAAGAAAAAATTTTCCACTCCACATGTTAGTGTAGTACGTAGTTAAAATAATAGTATGAAATAAGTAGAACAAGTAATAAAAATCAGTGGAAAACCTCCTCTGATACCAATTTTTGGATCGAATATGTAGATGTAAATGTATATTAGATGGAACAATACAAGCGGGGGGGGGGTGAATTGTATGTTTAAAAACTATGAGTTCAAACACTAAAGATATTAGTTTGAAAGATCTTAAACTAAAACAATTCAGAAAACCACAATTGTATTGAATATAAAGGTATGAAGTAATGTAATACTATAAGAAAAGTAAAGTAATTGTATCCAAGATGAATACAATAATCATAGTAAAACAAGTGTAAGAGATTCTACCATAAAGCATAGAGAATATATTAATACAAATTGTAATAGAATAATTGTAATTGAAACAACTACAATTGAATGTGTAATGAAGAAAGGAAACAATACACATTCCTTTCTAATACAAACAACAGCGGAAATGTAAAAGTATTACAATTCTATTGACCCAAAGAGAAGGGTTATCCTTTCACCTAGGATAAAAGGTCTTTCTCACCAACACCTTGGTAAGCCCTCGATACGATGATCAGAACTTCTGTCTGCTTATCCCCAGCAGCCCTTGATATGATGATCAGAACGTATGTCTGCCTATCCCTGGCAGCCCTTGATATGATGATCGGAACGTCTGTCTGCTTATCGCCGAAAGTCCTTGATTTTGTAGGTAATCAGTACATCTATCTTTCAATCACTCGAAAGCCCTCGATACAAAGATCGGATGCAAAAAGCAAGATAGAAGTCACAAAGTCTCTCTCAAGAATCTCATAGAAGTAGAATGTCACGGTTTTTCCGCATTATCTCTATTTTCGGCTTCAAATGACCTCCTATTTATAGGCGTCGGGTTCCAACGGTCATATTGCCTCCAACGGTCATACTTCTCCGGAAAACTCGGAAGGACCTAGACACCTGGCATTATAACGGTCATATTGAAATAGAATGCATGGCATCATTTTAATTAGTTTGTAACTAACACAACAACATCGTATTTGTTAAAACAAAAGATATATGAAGATGATAAACAAATGTATGATTAATATGAAACATGTGTTTTTGACTAAGTACCAAAACAAACAAGTAATGAAAGTATGAGTAGTAGAGTCAATATAATTTCCAAAGTAAATAAAAAATAGTCAGTATAATCCTCATGGTCAGTACGAATAGCATGGTCAGTACGATCAGCATGGTCAGTACGATCAGAATGGTCAGTACGATCGACATGGTGTGTACGATTAGCATAGTCAGTACGATCAGCATGGTCAGTACGATTAGCATGTTCAGTACGATCAGCATGGTCAGTACGATTAGCATTGTCAGTACGATCAGCATGGTCAGTACGATTAGCATAGTCAGTACGATCAGCATGGTCAGTATGATTAGCATAGTAAGTACGATCAGCATGGTCAGTATGATTAGTATAGTCAGTACGATCAGCATGGTCAGTACGATCAGCATGGTCAGTAAAATTAGCATAGTCAGTACAATCATCATGGTCAGTACGATTAGCATGGAAGTACGATCAGCATGGTCAGTATGAACAGCATGGTCAGTATGATTACCATAGTCAGTACGATCAGCGAAACATGATAAAGGATATTTTTGATTTCCAAAACAAGATATAGAAGTCAAAAGAGGACTTTTGACTCAACAAATTGATGTGAACTAAACACACCCTATACATTAGGTGTACAATCCCATACCACTTGATCCATTACCCAACCCATGATCCTGTGATTCACACATCACTAAGGCTAATTTGACCATGATACATTTCACATCAATCTCTATTTTATAGGATCTTCTAGGTAACTCCTCTAAAAAATAATCACTTCACCTCTTCCAAGATTCATCTAAAGACCGCCCGCCTCTTGGCATCGTTCACACACCATTGGTTTACATCCTTAGTATAGAACATGTCAACCTCATCCACATTTAAATACACCACCCTACATCATTACAGTCACGATCACGCACCAATGTGCTGACAGCATTTCTAATAACACAACCCTTGGTCAATAGAGCAAGGAACTCTAACAATCAAGCTTGTCAAATCCAACCTTGATACACAAGAACACTGTGTGATTTTTTATAAACCAAAAGTATCATTCTTTCAATTCCCCAACCCCTAATCATCTCTCATGAATAAGTCTCATACACTGAATCATGTATCTATTCTTCACCTCTAATAAAATACACTAACTCGGGCTAACCCCTCTCATAGGCTTACTCCGAACAAAAATGTGAACTCATTAGGGTGAAATTCAGAATTATAGGACTCTAGGTCACTCACCTTACCCTACCGATCAAGCCTCACATCATGGTCACTAGGTCCATCAACCTATATCAGAAGTCTAAACCCTCACTAGGTTATGTCCCATGAGACATCATCCATGATCCCATCTTATCCCACCGTAAGAACTTTGTAATCCACCCACTCATGGGGTCTCTCATATGATGGTATCACCGACCTATCATAAAACAGATCTAGGGAACCCACACATATGATATAAACTAGTTTAATTATAATTCATGGGAAACATCCTCATTCTTGGATAAACTATCAAACAAAATTTACCACACCTAAAATCCCACTCTAAATGTGGTAATTTAAATGGAAGGTAAAGATAGCATCAACCTATGAAGGTAAAAACATGCTTATATTAATTTAGTTATATGGGTTGTCAATTACACATTATAGAAGAAAAAACCCTATAAGTTGTAATTTACATCCCATTTAAGTGAATCCCAAAAATAATGTATTAATTTAAGGATGAATCCTAATGAATTAACCATATAATACATCTCGTTCCTAGCATCGACCAACATGGCGCTAGTCCTATGTGATCACCCTCATACAAGGCTTATCCCTAAAGGTTTATGATTTCGTAACATAGAAGATGATGAATGAAACCCCACTATGTATCCATATATGGTCATACACCCTCGAGGTTCTAGTTTAACAAGGTTTGTTTATGTACCTGTCAACATTACAATTAATGATCTGACTAGATAACTATAAATGAAGGTTAGTAAAGTAAAATATCATTGAATGATAGATAGAAAACAACTAGTTGGTTGTTATTAATTTTTAGTTAATTTCAATTGAAAATGATACACCGTCAATGGATCAACCTGAAATGGATTAGTTTCCCACATCAACCTACATGGGTCAAAAATGAGGTATTGATGGCCAATTCCAACTTGTTAGGATCAAAATAAGAGTACCGAGTTTCTAAAAAGGTTCTCATATAGGTCCTTATCTAAGTACTCAAATGCCACTAGTGACCAACCAGATTTATAAATAAGGTTCTGAGTACCTATTCTAACCTTTTAAGGGTTATTTAACCTCCTATGAAGAAGGTACCATATTGGAATCACCATATCCAAGTCACATCATGGATTAGTCGACATGCCCTATCATAGAAGAATATAATCAATGTGGTCTATAATAAATCTTATAATCTGTACCATTAGTGTGTTTCTCAATGTAAAAATCATACACAACAATAACATTAAAAAAACAATAACATCAATACCATATCCATGGGAACTCGGTCTTCTGATTAGAATAAGGGTACTCAATGCACAAGACTGATATCCACCATAGGCTCCAATAAATTCCTAATATACCTGTCTACCATGTTTCAAATTGTTAGAAAATAAGATTGAAACTACTCTGATAACACTTTGTCACAACCTACTCTGGTTAATATAAATTTTAATTAGTTCTGGTCACCACAAGGCCTCAATCATGCTTCCCCATACATCAATGTCTACCATATATAATCAAGGGCCTAGAGTGTAACCATTGGGATTCTATTCCCTCTTATCATAGTAATAAAAATAGTGAAAAATAACGAAAAAACATACATCACAAATAAATTGGAAGTAGAATAAAATATTGTTAAGTATGTGATAAATAGTGAATATTGTAAGGGCACGAAAAATTATTCCATACATACCCTATCCACACATTGGGCCGATTACATAAAAAACAAAATAAATGAAAGTAGAAAACACTAGCTTCACAATATAAAGGGTCATACCACATCCCATGATCTATTTAAACATCTGATCCATCTTGATTTATCAGTCCTAGGGCTTATCCCATCCTACGCCTATAACCAGGACAATATCCACTCAGGAAATGATGTGCAATAGTGGTAGGGAAGGGTGTGACTACAAAACATAGTAGGGAACCAGTAATGTGATCTCATACACAGACAATAAAATAAGGGTATAGGAACATGAAATTCTCAACTGAATAATAAAAATTAAACTACTAAAAATCAATTAAATGACTAATGTCATACCTAGGGCCTAGTTGCTACCCTGGTTTGACCATACATACAATGGCTAGCATAGATGTATCGCTAAGCAAGCTATATCACCATATAGGGATAAAATCCCTAGCCACGGGATAACCCATATTTACCTCCAATAATTATAATATAGAATTCTAGGTACTATAGTCACATTATATAAATAAGGATTTGATTAGGATCCTATAAATCATATGAATACCATTCAATACATGAATAACCAGTAAAACCAAGACAACATATCAGCATTCTCTATTTTAATCTGATGTTATATTCCTTGGTCTTGCTCCATATTAATTGATAGATTGGAAACTAGAATGATATTATAAGTGGATGAACCATAGGTAATATAATTTGAATAATCTGTAGGTTCAAGATGATAACTCTACATCCATCAATCATTGGTTCATCATCCTTTTCCCATATAGCTCTAGGAAATGATACCATGAGGCATCAACACAATCATACGAAGTATCCTTTGAATCAATCAATATGATCATCATCAGAATCATGTTTGTTGCAAACATATAGTGATCAAGGAAAATACATCCACACAAAAACCTCTATAATAACCTATATCCCAACGGGCTATGCATTCTAGGAGATACACTAAATAAGAGGGGTTTTGAAAATACATTTGAAAAACTCCTCTATTTTTCAGTATAGGTAGGAATCCTAAAAATACTATGCATTATGTAAATGGTAACTTATAATAATGGATCCTGACCTCACTATATATCCAAGGATTCACAGGCATCAATTCATTTTAATTTAATATTAAATTACATTAAATAGACCTTCGTAGTTAATTAAGAGGTGGACCCCAATCTATAAGGAATCCACATTTTTATTTAATTAGTGTTATACATCTAAATACTAAATTAATAATATATATAATAACATAACCATATACATTATATTGATTTTTCACATTTAGGATTCATGTGTAACCCACATCGGAAGTAATAGATATGTAGGGTTGAGTCATAGGTGTTATTGAAATAAAGACACATAAGTTGTTGAGGGTGGGACATCCCTAAATCACTACAGATTCATTTATTATCATCTGATTCTAGTAAAATTAATTTTATCTAATAATTGAATTAAAAGATAACATAAAGATGGAGGGTTTTCCATATTCTATAACCCATCTTATGTCACTATCCTTAGTGTCCATGCAAGTTTACTCATTATTTAGGGAAATACTTATGATCATCTCTACCCATTCTAAATTCTCCCTTGACAGGGTCATGAAATGATTCGATCACCCTAATCGAGGTCCCCTACAAGACTTATCTCAAGGTTAAAACATATCCTTAAGAGGAATAATTCCCCTAGGTTGAACCCTATAATACATCAGGACCCTTATAGCCTTAATGGAATTAGGTGATTGGACTTTGGGTCAAGATTAGCCCCAAGTCCATCCTTAATAGTTCAAGAGCACAAACTTATTAAAAAATTCCACATAGGTGCCCAATTATAGTTGTAGTAGGTATATATCATCCATTCCCAATTTAGACTTCTCTAATTTTGTCCCTTTTAAGATAAGGAAATTTATATAGTAAATTAATAACCTATGATGGATGTGGAAAGAAGTTGACGCCTAAGGAATAAAAGTTGCCCTTGGAAGTTAACTCTAATTAATATTTATGCCACTTAATTTAATTTAAACAATTTAACTCATTTACTTAAGCTATTAAATTAATTTAATTTTGAATCACATTTAATTTAATGTTCTCTCTCCATCAGTGGTGGAACCCGAGCTCATCATATACCACATATACAAGGGGAATTTACAAAGAACTAGTGTTTGTACGATAGACCACATACCTCATACGGAGTATTTAGAAATATTTCCAAGGGCTAGAAGCAGCTTATAAGGCTCTTCCAAGACCATAAAATACATATAAGGCCCTACCTCACAACCAAACTCCCAAAATTAATTAATTATAACCAATTTAAAATTAATTAATTAATTAATTTCAACAAGTTATAAGTAATTAAACTATTCTACTCAAATATATATGTTGATCAACATTTTCACCAATCGATCTCCTAAACTTAGAACCACAAAAAACCTCTTTCCAACAACGTCCAGCACACTCACAACCTTGAACCTAGAAAAATCCATTACTTAGGAAATTATATTTTTTCCTTGATACCTTAATTGAAGCCTAAATGTTTTTAAAAATCATTATAGAAACATACAAAAATTAGAGAAGAATTGTGGTAGTAGTACAACAGTTTGTGATACCCTATTCCTTGGATGAGTGAAAGCCCCATCATTAGTCTTTTATTCCACCACACTCTGGTGAAGTCATAATCAAAATCATTAGCTTGAAAAAAGAAATTAGAATTATATGAGAATTAATAAATTGGAGAAAATAGGATGGAGGGACTTAACACGTGGTGTTAGAAATTGTTAATGAAGAATAACCCATATAAGAGGGGACCATGGGATAGTAATAGGGAAGTCTCTTTTAGGATATAAATGAGAAAGATAGGTGGATTACCTCTCTAAATAATTTAGGGTAAATTATAACACACATAAAACCCCACTGGATATCTAGTAGAGCCTACTTACTACCTATTGGCTTTAGAGAATTTTTTTTCCACTTATTGACACCACTAGTTAGCTAGTTTCACTTCTATATCATTGGCTATTTCATACACTCATATCCTATTAAGGATACTATAAACCCCCAAGATGAATCCCTTGTCTTATTCTCGATATAAAAAACCTCTTTTGTGGTTTTCCAAGCCTAAGATGTCACTTTTAAATCCCTGTTCTTAAATTGACCCATCGACTTATTTGCATATATAAATTATTCTTGAATTTAAAAATCTCATCCACACATGAGATCTTACAATTGACCAAACTTCACTTTAAGGACTCCATCTTCGAGTTTAATGAATATTCCGTTAAGTGATTTCTATAGCTAAAAAAGAGGTTTTTAATACAATCTATGATGGTTCCACAAAATTGAAATAATATATTCATGTTGTTTTGATATGGAAGGAATTAAATGATTTGGTTAATGATTATATTTCTATTAAATCACATATATGAACATATATATTATATGAGGAAATATTTGAATGAAAATCAAGTAAATTAAACCACCATGGAAAATTATATGTTTGAAATAGTTTCCTCATATAAAAATTTAATGTTATAAATAGTTTTATCAATGTTTATTTTTTATACAAATCATGAGGTTTTTAATATTTATCAAACAAAAAGGATATGAATCTATGGTTTATTTAAACAGTTATTCTTCTATAAGAATTAAATAATGAAATTTATGATAAAAATGGAATTAATAGTTTTGTTTCAAATTATTTTTATGTTTTAGAACTACCATAATTGAAGTTATAAGAATATTGATGGATTTAGTAAAATTTACTTGATTTGTATCTTTTTCTACTCGAGGTTTACACATACCTATAGTATAATAACTACGATAATTATTTATCCATGGGATAACTTTATCTAGATTTCTAGTATAAAAAAATGAAAATTTGTTTTTTGAATTAAATAATTTTTTTGTAAAAACATTATTTTTTTCAAGAATTTGGTGATAATATAATATTTAGATATATTATCGAAATTTATTCTTAGGGTTTGATGAAATTTTAACATCCATACCCACTCAGAGGGAATTAGTGCCCTTTAATTTACTCAAATATGGCTTCTTTGTATGACTAAATATAATGATCCCAAAATATTTGTTTGAACTTTTTCTAGGATCCAACATTCAGGGAATTTTTGAATGATTTAAGATAACACACCATCCAATTATTAATGTTGATGGTTTTTTTTCACATCGAATATTTGATACTAGACCCAGTACCATTTGGTAATGTTCATATATTAGATAATTTTGTCTATAATTAAAAAATGGTGAATTTAATATCCACCATCTATAATATAGGGATGTAGAATGTATAATTCTTGAGTAAGTATAAAATTGTCCTATCTATGTTTCCAAGGTTTCATATCAGTGATTAGGGAAACAAATTTGATAATTACTTAATGTAAAGTGCCATTTTAAATTGTAGGGTAAAATATAAAATGTGTAAACATTAAAACCCAAAATAGTTAAATAAAATAGATTTCTACAACCTAGATCCAAAATATATTTAGAGAACATACTTAGTGTTTTTTAGAAAGTCTAGAATGAGATACTTGATGATGATCTTTGGGTATACTTAAATACCTATAAAACCCCACATGGTATGCCACTTTTTCAGTTTCTGTATAGAAATCCATGTCATCTTTCATTATAAATAGATTATAAGGTTTATTTGGTGGTGAAATATATAAACTTTTCATTAAATACCATGGCGGAGAAAGAGATACTAAAACTAACTAAATATTATTTTATTAATAGGGAGGAATATGAAAACTATTATATATATATATATAATAAACAATGATGGTTCATGATTGTATGATCGAACAAATGTATTTTTAGTTTGGTTAACAAAGATTTATATTCAAATAATTTATGGCATTATTACAAGGAAAGATAAAGACATTATAGTCTATATATTTCAATTTATTTATGGATTTCCACCATATAGTGGTGGAGATTATGGGAGGTGATGGAAGAACATTCAATCTAAATAACCATACATTAATGTCATGCTTGCAAGGCACCAACACTATATTCATAGATTTTGTGATCTATTTTTAACGATGATATAAACAAATGTATTCATAGATTTAGTTGTTAAATAAATAAAATTCCAACACATAACTCAATAATTTTATAAAATTTATAATTTATAATTGTATTTAATGTTTTTTAAGTAACATGTTATTGTATTCTTTTAGTTTTTTTCTTACTTTTTTCTTATTTATGGATTTAATTTTTTAGAATTTTTTATAAGAAAATCTATATTCCTTAATCTTTTTCAACGTTCACATATCCCAAAGTGAACAAAAAAATCATTTGAGGTGAGGGAAAAAATAAATGGTTCATATACACAATCCCATAGAATGTACACTAGGACTGTACAATAAGAAAAAAACCAAATCTAATGAGGAATTCATAGTTCAATTTATAATCCTTTGGAATATAAGTATAGAAAATAAAATATGAAAAAATTAGAAAAATGAATACATGATCCCTTTCACTATCTTTAAGACCATACAATGTGGCCATTCATTATAATTAATAACTTATTTTCGGTCTTAAAACTCATAATAATCAATTATTTATCTCTATTAAATTCCCAATCTAATATCCACCATTTCAATCCTTCACATCCTCTATCCTTATTTATCCTTAATAAGGCATAAAGAACATCAAATATCATGTTCGTTCACCCTCATCATCAAATTTTATACAATTCAAAGGTAACTTATCCATAGTCCTCCAAAATTCTATAGTGTTTGATTCAATTATATAAAATGAATCTTATATTAAAAAATTATCCCTACACACCCACATTTGTTTAATTTATTTTCATTTTATTTCAATTCCATTTTTACTTACTTACTACACAGACATATTTTCCATGATTTTCAAAAATATAATTATTCTTTTTAATTAAAATATTAGTTCATTATTTAGAATAGTTAATTTCACATAACATTGATCAGTTTTAGTATTAATGTGTTATTTTATATTTTTATTTTTATATGAATATGTATACATATTTGTGTCAGTGTGTTTTTCTGTTGTGTGTTTGTGTTAAGGGACCTCAAATTCATTCCATCTATACAAAATCCCACAATAATCCCAATATTTCACATCTGATCGAGGGTATTTTTCAATCTTCCTCTACTAGAACCAGGTCTCAAAATTTTTCATTGATAAAATAGAGTGTGCATATTATTTTACATGATGATAATTCCCTGCATGAACCCATAAATTTATTGGTAATGATGGATTTACTCATTTGGTAATTAAAAAAATCTCATGCCAATATTGAGAGGGTACATGAAGATATTGACTCTAGCTAAACAATTTTTTTAGTTATTTCGTTTATAAAATAAGTATAGTTAGCAATCATTTTCTATTCCTCAAAAAAATTATTTATGTGTAGTGTATATGAGTGAAAAAAAATTCTCAAGAAAAGAAAAAAAAATTAAATGAAACAATTGTATAAATTAATATCTGAGGTGAATTAATACTAATAAAAATTAAGTAATAGGTGAATCATTAGATAAGAATGAAGAATAGTTTGAGAGAGATAAATGATCAGAACAATCAAGGGTAAATAGTTGATCAAACAAGAGAACTTGATTAGATGGATTGAAAGATATTTTAAATTATTCATGAAATCAAAAGAACACTACATATAAAATTAAGTGGCTATCCAGTTTTGTTATATACACAACCTATGACTAAATTAATCATGCCTTTTTTAAACAACATAAATTAATTATCTATGAAATTGATAGAATCATCATTCTCCAAAATCAAATTATCATTTGATCCTGATGTGTTACTTTCATGAAAATATAAATTTTTCATATTTATTCTCAAATGAATAATTATATTGATTAAATTCTATAGATGTGAATTTTTATTTACTCTCAATGTTTTGGAATATTAATTTGCATATGATAATTGAAAATGGGATTAACTATATAGTAATAATTGTGAAATGAAGTGAGAATGGTATACTAATATAATATTATTCACTTGAAAAAGTTCATGAGTGGTACATGTTCATGGAATAAAAAAAATTCAATATATTAATTATAAAAATCATATTAGAAGAAAGAAAAGGTAATAGAGAGGATCCTCTCTATTGAAGGTATCCACATCCAGCTCAGTAGCTTCCATGTCACTAGGTTCTTTCATGATCACTATAATCATACATGGTACTAGATCTATCTATTTCTATCTATGATTAGTTACCTTCTATCCATGTAATGTGTCAATGACTAGTGTTTTTTCTCTCTAATATGTCATAGTTACCCAGTTAAAACCAATTCAACCCTATATCTTCAGCTTGATCTCACATGAATGAACACCAAAACCAAGTCCTCAATTTTCCACAAGACATGCATGTCACTACTCAACAACTCTCTCATTTTTCTAAAGAATAACTCCCTCAGATAAGTGTAAACCCCCATGTGCATATGTTACATTATGCTATAATAGAACTGGGAAAATTTCATTAGATTTGATTTGATTGTCTACAGAGCTTCCATAAATTAATCAACATCAAGGTCTTGTTGAATTACAAAAATAAAAAATCAATTTTCATGAACATTATTTTTCTCCATTTTTCAATTAGAAATTAGGGCTTCGAATATTAATTTCTATAAAATAAAAAATTCAAAAACAAAAATTCATTACATCAAGTTATACTTAGAATAAAAGTAAATGAATTTCAAAAGGTTGAATTTCACATTCAATGACCAACTAAAATTATCATTTTAAGAAACTGTTCGCCAATAAAAAAATAATTTTTTATTAATGATTATGGAAAATAATTTCGACAAATCTATGATCAATCAAAGGTGAAAAACAACCATTTCCATTAAAACATTCAATGTAAAACAATGTCCACTGAAATTTCATAGAATGCATCAAGTACCTAATAAAATCACAATTTTACATTAAAATATTAATTTTCAATCTTTGAATATGTAAAAAATATATTCAATATAATCCACATAAAATTCCCTAACAATTATGATATTTATTTTCCATAAGAAATTAGTAATATAATCAATGTAAAGAAAAGTAATATCAAAATTAAAAATAGAAATTTCAAAAATAATAGGATTTCAAAAAGATATTTTTTTATGGACCCTATCAAGTAGTATGAATTTTTTCCCATGTAAAACCAATTTTTTTATAAATTATGTTTTTAGACAGCCAAAAATAATTGAAATTGAATAATTTAAAATGGATTAAATAACCATCTATTTGAATCCAACTAAATATTCCAAACTACTTTTTACCTCGAGGTGAATATACACAAAAACTAGGATATGCGACTTATTTAGAGACTCTACTGGATGGCAAGTATTTCTAATTTAGTGGAATAAATATCCCATGCAATAGTAAAAGGTTAATGAAATAATGGTTCAACCAAGATTATAATTTTTATTTTGTATCCCTTTTTGATGCATAACTTATGAGTTTAAAATCAAATAATAAATTTCAAAACCAATGACGATGAAAACTCATACTTGAAATGGATAATAATTAAATAAAATTTTTTAAGGGATCAAAATAATTAAAATACCCTATTAATTACAAATGGTAATTAGAGGTAACAACCTCATAGTGGAAAAAACCATCAAATTTTAGAAATGATAACGACAACTGAAAGTGCATAGTGAACCATGAAAAGGTAAATCTGATGAATTTTGAAGGATTATGATGTGAATTAATTGAAGTATAGTTATGATTAATTTAGACCCATAACCCATATTAATATCCCAATATTTCCCCCATTGTAAAACTTTATAGTTGGACAAACATTTAATGGACTTATATTCAAAACTCCTTACATAATTTTGAAAATTAATCTATGCTTGATGAATTAAAATATGGTTCAATGAAATTTTATCACAAAGTAAAAAAAATCCACACAAAGGTCAATACAATTCAAATTCATAGAAATATATTGCCTTATAAAGTGAAAACAAATGTATTATATTCAATTATTATGTATATAAACATTTAATGATCCAAAAAGGATTTCAATGATTTTTTAGAAAAATAGTTAGAATTGAATGTTGTGTTAGAATATAAAGTAAACAAATTTAGAAAACCCAGTATAGTTTTTTATATTTTAATAAGAATTCACCCCATCTCAAAATAATCTTCCAAGTATCACATTCTAAAATACAACAAACAGTAGATTTAAAATTTACAAAATTATTGAGTAGAATAAAATGTATAGAATTTAAAACACAATCTATTTAGAATAGAGAAGAACATCCAATATAGTTTCAAAATTTTTATTTCTAATTTTTATCAAGTGTAGTCCCCAAGTTGTACTATTTTGGATTCAATAAAAGTATAAAAATAAACATAATAATTAAAAAATTTAAGCCCAAGAGATAATGAAAGGAGATGTAGATTTTAGGGGTGTTTATCCAGATAGCTATCACTAGTAGATTATTATATCCAATAAAAAATTGTTAATCATCTTCTCTAGATGATAAGAAAAAAAATAAGCATCTTAAAGTTGTATAGGCCCTCATTGAACATTTTAATCAACCAATATATCAAATTTCAAAATCACATCAATCATGATAAGTGATGTTATTGTTCCACAATCTATCCTAGAAAGCCTATGAAAAATGACCATATAAAGAAAAAAGGATTGAACATAAGGGTCATGTGGTAGTTAAATTTACTAAAATTTTAAAATCCATAGTCAACCATAATAGTACATGTGACCAAAATAAGAGGCACGAGCTACCCAAAGTGAAAAGTGAATATTTACCTAAGTGATGGACATTATATATGAAGAATACAATAAACTATGAATGCGAAAGTGACCATGACAGAAAATTAATACAAGATTCATATCAACCCTAAGAGAAATCAAAAATTTACCAGGGGTTAACTTCTATACAGCATTGAGTTTAATGTTCTCAATTAAACATAGTAGAAGCTCAACCATCAAATAAATAGATAATATAAAAACTCATATGATACCCCTAAAATAAGATCTTTATTTGTTAACCATTAATCAAGAATAGTTTATTCTCCTCTCCAACTAATTCAACTTCCACATGGATAAACACTCCAAAAATGTTAAAGGGTCTAGACAACTTGTGCTTGAGTTTACCTATAAAAATATTAACAATAGATTTTATTAATAAGACACTTAATCCAAACTGAATGTCACTATTTTTAATGATAGATTCATGAAATGATATAGTTATATATTTATAAAACTATTATTTTTTATAATAACCTTTAATATTTTTATCACGTTCAATCAACTCAAACATACATTATTCACTAGAAGACATAAAATCAAATTCCAAGGCTTTCACAGGTCAAGAGTACTTTTTATCCAAATCTATAGAAATATGACATATCTTCCCAAGTATAATTTTAAAAGGATAAATCATTATGGATGTATTTATAATTATTTTAAGCGCTTTATTAGAAACAAATTTTTGTATACCAGTCTATGGGTGATAATTTATTCCAATTTTTTGAAAACATAATTATTTTTAAATTAAATATTTGAACATGAAATTATTGAAATTTTTTCCATTATAATTAATAAATTAATTGGGAACAAAAAATAATTCAAATATATTCTTTTTGATAAACATTAAAACACTAAATTCAAGGTTTTCTGGATGTTCTAATACCTAAAACTACTTATGTACCTAATCTACATCCCAAATTATGTACGTATAACCAATAAAATATAGAAATGGTATCATAAAGTCTATTCACCACACATGAAACATTTCTTCCCCTAAAATCCCTAAATGTTGTAACTCTTGTTTTCTACCTACATTTCTTAACCCCATGCCCTTTTCACACCCTACAATAAGACTTCTTGTATCCTTGAATAGACTAGTCTAGTAGAAAATAAATTGTAAAACTTTCTTGGTTTTCCTCTCACCCTTATGGTGTTTTACCCATGATAAAGATTGACAGATCTCAATAATGGACATCTTTTCCTCTACATGAACACATATTTTTATGATCACATCAGTAAACATTATATAAACAGATCAATCCAAAAATTATATTTTAATTTGGAAGTGAATTTCTTTCCATGATTTTATGAAATCTTATTAAGTAAGACTTCCATATAAAGGATGTTTGAAAATTTTTTAATCTAATAATATTGTTTAACTAAAATGAAAGACAGTTGTTCATCTAATAATGAAGAATTTATCTCTCTTGGTTTATCATCTTTAGTGTTGGGTAAACTATAGAAGTGCTTAGGAAAAAAAATTTAATATCCCTTCATTTCATACATATCTTGGTCAAATTATTATAACAAATGTTTTCATATCATAACCCTTGGATTGGACTCATTATTAGAGTCATGATACTTGAGGGATGAATTTTTGGTGAATATTATAACTTATAGAACCTATTAAATACTACCCAAAATTGTTTAGGGTAAACATAAAAATTGAAACCTTATTTTCTGTTGTAGTGTAATTATTCTTTTCATCATCTAAAATATTACTATAATATTAAATACGTTATAAAAACATCTCATTACTTTTCCCCAAAACTACCCCAACTTCTACATCAATAGCATCACAAATCTCTTCAAATAGAAATTCCTAATTAGGGGAAATAATAATTAGTGAATATGTCAATTTATATTTAATAAAATTCAATGAATATATGAAATTTTCATGAAAATTAATAACTGTGTCTATGAAAAGTATATAACAAAGTTTCCTAGAAATTTTAAGAAATATTTTATAAACATATTATAGAAACTGTCATATAATAAGAAACTTCTAATTGATTTTACATATTATAGAGGTTAAGGAATCTGGATTATTTCTATCATGGAATTGTAAACACTTATCCCACACTTTGAAACCTTTTATCCTAACAACCATAAGTTGAAACTTTTACCTATTTAAAACATGGTTTGTTTCTTGGTATCTTTATAATATAGTTTATTTAATCTAAAGATTTTTTATAAAAAATATTCTGACTCTGAAGACTTCATCTATGAATACCTTAACTCCCTATCCCTAATACCAGATAAAATAGGCATCATTCACTTTTTTAATGTAGTATTATCACTACAAAGGAAACAATATATTCATATGTTTGGGAATATTTCACATAAGAAAGTGACGGTGGCATTTTTCTGGTTGTCATGGGTTATGGGATTTTTTTTGTAATAATAATAGAAATCAAGAAAATAAAATATTTTGTTTCCAGCCAACCTCTTGAGTATTTGGTCCCAAAATGGAATCCTAAAAAGATATTTCCTATTGATATATTTATGTTTTCAATAATCAATTAAAAAATTTCACTTATTCATTTTCCAATATAAATTTTTTCATTCATTAGATTTTTTATAATAGTCACTACACTCTTTTTAGGGACCACCTAAACATGACTAACCATAAGGTAATTCAAAATTGAAAATATAATTTTACAATGAAATCGTCTAATAACTTCCTCGCTAACAACATCTTTTATGGCGGGGTTAAGTCTTCTTTAACCCTCAATTATAGTCTTGTGTCCAGACTCCATGGATATTTTGTATATATATTTATAAGAAATTATTCACTCAATATCAACTATTGACTAACCCATAATAGAGTTAAACTCCCTCAAAATATATATAACGTACTTTCTTCTAGACTCTCATGTATTTTGAATGATATGACGATATGTAGTGAATATCACTAACAAAAAAATGAGTATTTTAGGTGAACTCGAAGGGGTTTGAGCTCCGAAATGGGGTTTTTTGACTAGTGGGAAGACACTTAGTCCAAGGAGGTCAATGATATTAAAGTTATATAATGAACCATACTTTACATACATTGTTATTACTTTAAAATTGAAGCATACTTATTAAAACATATAACAAAACCATGAATGTGCCATATAGGTATAGTGTCTTTAGAAACTGGGAAACATAAACAACTGGTTCATAAAGCGTCTACATTGTCTCCCATTTATTTCATCATATCTATAGTCCCTTATGGCATATCTTACTTAATAAGAATCTTCCTGACCTGGGGAAAGAAAACATACAAAAGGGTGAGCTCAAATGATCAGTAAGGGTAAACAAAAGAAATATCAATCACATCACATTCATAAGAACATAACATTTTGGAAATCTTAACCTGCAAAAGAGAGCATAATTTCATAACATGGGATAAATCATAGTAGTGAAATGAAATCCCAATAATCATAACATAAAACATGAAACATTGTGTCATACACACATAATCATAGAGAATCATTTCTTATTAGTCAAGACTCATTGCCAAGACTATCTTAGTGGATAAAGTCCATTTCTGAACCGAGTTCAATCCTCGTTTTAGTCCTGTTTCACTAAACTGGTTTAACCTGCCGTTCCAGCAATGCCTATCTCAGGAGAGATAAAATCATTAACCAATGCATTGGAGGGAGATATAGGTCCCACACATCTCATAATGATACCATTCTTATGTGTTGCACAAAATCATAAATCATACATCATTGCATAACCCATTTAATAAATATGGGATTCTTAAACAACATGACATCATAAAACAATTCATATAAGATAAAAGAATTCATAAAAATAATTCCATCACAACATAATCAAATAAATCTAACAATAGGGATAGAAACAGAACCCTATATTATCTTAGATGGAAAATAATTTTGATATAACACTTGGACTCCATTCTTGAGGAAAATATCCTTTCTACTTGAAAAACATTTTCCTTTTTAAACATGTCATACAATTTTAAACTAAAAGAAGTTGATTAAAAATAAACTTGAAAACTTTTAGAGGAAGCTTCTTGGAAATAATGTTTTCAAAATCCATTCATTCTGTATAAGTTAAAAAAACATTCTTCTCGTACTTTTGTCGGAAAAGTCAAAAAGTACCACGTACGAAAAACGACAAATCCTTTCATATCTTTTACTAAAAACTTACCGAAGAGTGAAATTTGATTTAAACAATTGTAGGTGGATGGAAATAATATTAAATATTGAGAAAACATGGATGTGGATGATAAAATACACCCCAGTAAATACCAAAGTATAAACAATCTCGGATAAAAATGAGATTGTGATATTTCCCCTTACCTTAGGTCCGATTTGCTTCGTATGTATCTGAAAATCCTGTATAATGATTTAAATATTGTTATTGACTTATTCCATAATCATACTTATTGTTATTATATCATATATGGTCATATTCTGAGCTTCTTATTAGTAATATTTCATTGCTACTTGTTATTCGGGTGTTATTACTTTTTGTTTTTATGCGTGTTTGTCGAATAAATTCTTATTCATCTCTTTAGGTTGTAGATACCTAATTTACAGAATGGTATTATAGTAATATATATCATATTCATTCAGTAAATTCATTTATATAATCATTATGCAATGAAGATCATGTAGAACGAATCACATCACATCATGGAGACGGTATTCCGTACGTATGCACGAGTGATGATATCGTTCCCATGATCGTGGAATTGTATTGGAGTGTATGTATACTATTTCAGAATCAATAACACTTTAAAATAATCATATATATTCATTACGTTCACCCTTATACCCATCCAAGTAATGTGGTGGTGGAAAATAGATTACACCACGGCGTGGAGACGGTATTCCGTACGTACGCACGCGCGGTGATTTTGTTTTCTGTAGGATGGATAAGAGGTGAAATAGGGTTGTTTAATATTTATAATAACATATCAGTATATGAGTGATACTGATGTTATTACCTCATAATGAAAAAACTTATGCAGAGGGAGTAGAAGAAGAATGGAACTTGAAGAAAACGGTAGAAGGTATTACCACTTTCTCGAAGTGCCTCCTTTAAACTTTCTCTAAAGGCACTAGAGTTGGTCTTCTGATATAACCAGTACCTCTAGTAGGTTTCTAAGGAAGTGGGGAAGTGAAATGGTCAGGGTTTTTCTGAGCTTGAATGCTCAAATTGGTGTGAGGAGGAGAGGGAGGAGGTGCCCTTTTATAAGGGAGGAGAGGGACACCTTTGGAAATATAAGAAATATTAGTTTATATTAAATCACAACCCCACTTACAAACTTCCAAAATGACTCATATCCAAATATTAGATGAGATAGGGTTTTAATATCATAAAACAATAAAATTTAGACATGTTTGGAATTTATTTTAAACATTATCATCTTAATTTATCCTTATTTATCAATTTAATTTTATTTGTGTTAATAATATTCTAAATTTTAAATTATTATTAATAATTACATATGTGTTTTTAATTATCCATAATTTGACACTTTATGATATTCTCGACCATATAAAATTTAATTTTTAATTTTTAAATATTTTTGTGATTTTTAAACAATTTTATAATATGTTATTTTTATAAAATAACAATATTGTCAATTTTGACACTATTCATTTATTTGAATTTAAATAAAATATATACAGAGGATATGTTCGAAATAAAAGCTTTAATAGATTAATAAAATGTCATATGTATAATGAAAATTAGTGTATCACATTAAATAGTTCATATAATATTTATTTTAATTTTTTAAAAACAATTAATTTGATATTTTAATTAATAAAATAATTTCAACATCACTATTGTGTCACAGTTAATGATAATTATTTAATCCCTAAAAATTCTAAATAAATTCCTATGATGTAGATACTTGTATTAGCTTTCTGGAGACAATTCATGTTTGAAGTTGCATTAAGTATATCACAAAAGTAAAATTATTATACTTATAAAGTTCAAGAAAGTGACATGTTGTCACATTCTTTGGTTTTAATAATAATTAAATTATTTTCATGGAAAAAAGTCCATTAAATTAATCTAATCCGACCCTTAGGTGATATGGGTCGACTTTTAGTCATCCAATAGGATTTTGGAAGGTGTTATGGTAATTTTATAATCTTATATTTACCCTTAATTACCCGATTTACCTTTATCTATGGTAAATAAAATTTACCGTAGTTACTAATCATAATGCCCAAAAATAAAATGTAGCCTATTAACATAATTTGGACCCACTGATTCTGAATATGGAATCCATTTTTCAAAATTAAAAACATATAATTTTCTGTAATTAATTTAAAATAAATCATGTTGTTAAGAAAACAGGTTTTAGAAGTTAAAACATTGCCAAAGATTGAAATGTTTTTACCTATGAATTCAATGTGAAATTAATGGTAATGACATACGTTATATTAAATGGTAAAAATATATTCTATATATACTTTAAAACCATTCAATACTATAATTTAACCATATAAATTATCTCAATGAAAAAAATTTGTTTTTAATTAAAAATTAGCGCATTTTTACTATTCATCAAAATATGAAAGTTATCAGAAAAATTTCAAAAATTTATCCAAAGTAAATTTGTATACCCTGATTCAAAATAAGAATTTTATTTTGTCAAATTGAACTTATAAACATGTCAAAAACTAGATTTAATGTGGGTGCACCATCAAAAGGAGGCAAAACTGTATTTTTTGGAAAATATTTCTTTTATCCAAAAAAACTGATTTTACTTTTATACCTCCTTCTAGAAAATGTATAAGTAGAATTAAAATGTTATAAAATTCAAAATTCAGTTATTACTATTCATAATATCTAGTTTTAATAATATTTTAATAGCATATCGTTGTTTAGTGAAACTCGGTATTGCGTACGACACAAGCTATCGAGGAAGGTCGCGGTTGCGTGTAAAGCAAGCCAAGCTAGTGTTGTGTGTAGTGAAAGATTAATTTGATGATTTATATAACATAAAAACAAAATATTTCTTATAAAAGTCTTGGGTGTTACATTCTACCCCCCTTAAAATGAATTTCTCCATCGAAATTCATCACTTTGTAACAAACAGATGAGGATACCTCTCCCTCATCATATCCTCAAGCTCCCATGTAGCTTATTCTAATTGGTGGTTCGTCCATAAAACATTCACCAAGAGATTGGTCTTGTTTCGTATGAATTTTTTGCTACGATTCAGAATCTCTATCGGTTGTTCTTCATAAGAAAGATCTTGCTCCACTGGTACAACTTCTGAGCTGAGTACATGTGAAGGATCAGGTATGTACTTTCTCAGGAGAGATACATGGAACACATCGTGTACTTGAGAGAGATTTGGTGGAAGTGCCAATCGTTAAGCTACCTTCCCAACATGATCCAGTATTTCGAAAGGACCGATTAATTTAGTGCTCAACTTCCTCTTCTTTCCAAATCTCATGACCCTCTTCCAGGGAGATATTCGTAAGAACGCTTTATCACCCACTTCAAACTCTAGGTCTATTCTTCGGTCGAGGGAATTACTTTTATGTCGAATCTGAGCTACTCTTATGTGTTGTTGATAGATCTGACCTTTTCTGCCATTTCATTAACGTGATCAGGTCCTAATAGATTTCTTTCCCCAACTTCATCCCAGCAAGTTGGAGTCCTACATTTGTTTCCATAGAGAGCTTCATAAGGATCCATCTGAATACTGGAGTGAAAGCTATTATTATATGAAAATTCCACCAAATGTAGGTGTTGATCCCAACCACCTTTGAAATCTATAGATCAAGCTCTCAACATATCTTCTAGAGTTTGAATTGTCCTCTCAGACTGACCTTCTGTCTGAGGATGATAAGCAGTGTTGAAACTCAACTCTGTATCCAGAGTATGCGGAAGACTTCGCCGGAACTTTGAGGTAATCCTCGGATCCCGATCAGATATAATAGAAAGTGGTACTCCATGCAATCTTACCACTTTATTTACATATATCCGGGCAAGCTGATCCAGAGGGAAATCCTCTCTAATAGCGATGAAGGGTGCTGACTTTGTAAGACGATCAACTATGACCCAGATAGCATTATTGCCTTTGGATGTTTTAGGAAGTACGGTGACAAAGTCCATAGTGATGTTTTCCCATTTCCATTCAGGTATGGGTAATGGTTGTAACATCCCCTTAGACTTCTTTCTCTCAGCTTTAACTTGCTGACAAACCAAGCATCAAGAGACATATTCAGCAACATCTCTTTTCATGCCATCCCACTAGAAGTACTCTTTCAGGTCCCTATACATCTTCGTGCATCTAGGATGAATAGAGAATGAAGAACTATGCACCTCATCTAGAAGCTCCTTCTTTAATTCGGGGATGGGAGGAACACAAACCCGATTCCTGAACATTATTATCCCATTACAATCAAGGTTGAATTCAGGAACATTTCTCACCTTCTTTTGTAACTAGGCATATTCTTTCTATGCCTCTTTAATCTTTACATGTATAGATGGTTAAACATTCATTTGAGAAAGATATGATTTTTCCCCTTCCATTATAATTCCAAGATCCGTCCTTTGTAAATCCATAAATATTGGATCTTTTATGATCCTCATCATGGATAAGCTAGCATGGTCTTGTCGACTTAATGCATCTACCACATTGTTTTCTTTCCCAGGGTGGTAATGGATTGAGCAGTCGTAATCCTTAAACAGCTCCAACCATATTCTTTGGCGCATATTCAGCTCATTTTTTGTGAAAATATACATTAAAATTTTATGATCATTATAAATATCAGACCTTTCACCATAAAGATAATGCCTCCAAATCTTTAATGCAAAGATTACCGCAGCTAACTCCAAATCATGAGTTGGGTAATTTTTCTCATGGATTTTCAACTGTCGTGAGGCATAAGCTATCACCATATCATTTTGCATAAGAACACACCCCAATCACTTCATGGAAGAATCACTATAAATCACAAACCTTTCTCCACTACAAGGTAGTGTGAGCACAGGTGCACTGGATAACCTTCTTTTCAGCTCCTAGAAATTCTCTTCACATTCCTCCGTCCAAACAAACTTAACTCCTTTCCGAGTCAACTTGGTGAGTGGATTAGGTAATCATGAAAAATGTTTCAGAAAAAGTCAATAATATCCAGCCAAAACAAGAAAAATTTGGATCTCAGTTACTGTTGTTGGTCTCGACCATCTTTCGATAACCTATGTTTTTTCTGGATCCATAGATATCCCCTCCGTTGAGATTATTTGACCCAAAAATGCAACTTTTTTAAGCCAAAATTCACACTTGGTAAATTTGGCATAAAGCTTCTCCTTTCTCAGGGTCTTCAATATAATTCTCAAGTGATCTTCATGTTCTTCCTTTCTCTTTGAATAGACAAGAATATCGTCTATAAAGGCTACCACAAACTGATCAAGGTAGTCTCTAAAGACTCTATTCATCAGATCCATGAAGATAGAATGGGCATTATTTAGACCAAACAACATCACTATAAATTCATAGTGTCCATACCTTGTACGGAAAGCCGTCGTTGGTATATCCTCCCTTTTGACCCTTAATTGGTGATACCGTGAACGAAGATCAATGTTGGAAAAGTATTGAGCTCCTCGTAGTTGGTCAAATAAGTCACCAATGCATGGGAGAGGATATTTGTTCGTGATAGTGATCTTGTTAAGTTCTCGATAATCAATGCAGAGTCTTATTGATCCATCATTCTTCTTAACAAACAGAACATGTGCTCCCTAAGGTGGCGCACTAGGGCGTATGAATCCTTTATCAAGATTATCTTGGAGTTTCTTCTTCAATTCCTGCAACTCAATTGGGGCCATTCTATAAGGAGTATTTGAAATAGGCAAAGCACCCGGTATGAGTTCTATTGAAAACTCAACTTCACGATTTTGTGGAAGACCCGAAAATTCCTCCAAAAAGACATCGTCAAACTCTCGTACAATGGGCATATTATTAATCGTGAGTTTCTCACCAACCATTTGAGATAAATAACCTTCATTTAGTGGAATCAATACCCATAAGATGGAAAAAATTTCCACTGGAAGGTTATGTTCATCCTTGCATCGATAGACGATCATAGATTGATCTAGAATATAAAATGTGACTTCCCTTCTTTGGAAATTGATTTGAGCTCCATATAAAGAAAGCCAATCCATTCCAAGAATCACATCAAATTCCACTATAGGAAGGATCACAAGATTTGCAGGAAGCACTTTGCCACAAACTTCAATCGGAGAAGAATTATAAACTTTTGATGCCACTATTGTGCCATTAGGGGTTGTCAAAGCTAACTCAACATCTAACTGTTGTGGTAATACGGTGATATCCTTAGAAAATTCTTCATAAATAAAGGAGTGGGTGGATCCAGAATCAAATAAAACATTTTCTACTTTAGAGTGGATGGTAAGTGTACCTTTCACCACATCGTTATCGTACTCCACATCACTGAAAGAAATTGCATGTGACTTTCCTTTGTCTTTAGCATTAAGAGTTTGTTGACGTCGACCATCATCATCAACCCTTGGATTTGGGAATTGATTGGCATAATGCCCCATCTCCTTTCACTTGAAACATTTATGTGTAGTAGGTTCATTCTGTGTATCCCTTCCTTTGTTTGCATCATTAGACATATTCTTCCCATCATTGCGGCATTTAAATTCCCGATGAACTTCCTTTCCACATTTGAAACATTTACATGTCCCTTTAAGACAACTCCCTCCATGTTTCTTTCCACACTTTGAGCATAAGGGAAATCTCATCTTCTTTTTAGTATTCTCTTTAGATTTTCCTTTGAATTCCATTTTCCTCTTATTATCAAACCCATATGATTGATGGGTTACTCCAATCTCCATCTCGACTTTGAGAGCACATCGAACGATTTCCTCATAGCTATTGAAGTCCTTTTGGCTAACGACCTTCAAAGACTTGGTTTTAAGCCACTAAATAATCGATCGATCTTAATCTCAGGTTAGATTATAATACCAGAAGCGTACCTTGCAAGTCTTGTAAAATTTGCTTCGTAGGTACCAACGGATTCATCATCCTTTTGCTTCAGTTCAAGAAACTCATTCTCCGTCTTTGTTTGAAGAATACAAGGGAAATACTTATTGAAAATTATGTTCTGGAACTTGTCCCATTCCATGGACCCAATTTCATCTCTTTGCCTCGTATTCTTGATACGATTCCACCATTGGTCAGCATCTCCTTCCAAACGATACACTGCTAAGATGACTGTATCATGTTCAGAACATTGAAGAACTGAAATTATATTTTCAGTAGTACTAATCCATTGTTCATAAACTAATGGATCAGTAGACCCTCTGAATGAAGGTGGACGCTGCCTCATGAAGGATTCAACAGAATGTTGCTCCTTCCTTTGCTCGTTTGGAAGTCCTGCATGATTCATGGCTTGAGAAAGTTGTGTGAGCATGGCTACATGATTTTTTATTCCAGCTCCCATAACGTTTGGTTACTCTGGGGGACAATCATTTCATTGCCCGTCGCATTCCGCATTAACACAGTTCCTTTGGGTTCCAGCCATTGACTAAAACCAAGACAAATAGTGTGGGCAACACCAATTATAATAGGAAAACCACATAATCAATAATAAAATTTCACACTTAAGGTCTTATCATAGGTTGTTCTTGGCCATTTCTAAAACACTAAGATTTTGTTCTATGCTTAGACTTTTCTTTAGGGTTCTTACTAAGGCTTTCACATCCTAGTTTCCAAAGGTTTACTATACCTTTCCTCTGATACCAACTATAACGACCCATACATTACATACATTGTTATTACTTCAAAATTGAAGAATACTTATTACAACATATAACAAAAGAATTAAAGGACCATATAGGTATAGTGACTTTAGAAACTGGGAAACATAAACAACTCGTTCATAAAGCGTCTACACTGTCTCCCATTTATTTCATCATATCTATAGTCCCTTTTGGCATATCTTACTTAATAATCTTATTCCTGACCTGGGGGAAGAGAAAATACAAAAGGGTGAGCTCAAATGCTCAGTAAGGGTAAAAAAAAGACATATCAATCACATCATATTCATAAGAACATAACATTTTGGAAATCTTAACCTGCAAAAGAGAGCATAATTTCATAACATGGGATAAATCATAGTAGTGAAATGAAATCCCAATAATCATAAATCAAAACATGAAACTTTGTGTCATAGACACATAATAATAGATAATCATTTCTTATTAGTCAAGACTAATTGCAAAGACTATCTTAGTGGAAAAAGTCCATTTCTGAACCGAGTTCACTCCTCGTTTCAGTCCTGTTTCACTGAACCGGTTTAACCTGCTGTTCCAGCTATGTCTATCTCATGAGATATAAAATCTTTACCCAATGCATTGGAGGGAGATATAGGTCTCATCTATATCATAATGATACCATTCTTATGTGTGACACAAAATCATAAATCATACATCATTTCATAACCCATGTAATAAATATGGGATTCTTAAACAACATGACATCATAAAACAATTCATATAAGATAAAGGAATTCATAAAAATAATTCCATCACAACATAATCAAATCAATGTAACAATAGACATAGAAACAGAACCCTATATTATCTTACATGGAAAATAATTTTGATCAAACACTTAAGGGTAAAAAAACATGTAAATTAAGATTCTTGGAAATAATGTTTTAAAAATCCATTCATTCCGTATAAGTTAAAAAAACATTCTTCTCGTACTTTTGTCGGAAAAGTCAAAAAGTACCTCGTACGAAAAATGACAAAAGATTCCTTTCGTATCTTTTATTAAAAACTCACCGAAGGGTAAAATTGGATGTAAAAAATTTTAGGTGGATGGAAATAATATTACATATTGAGGAAACATGGATGTGGATGATAAAATACACCCCAGTAAATACCAAAGTATAAACAATCTCGTATAAAAATGAGATTGTGATATTTCCCCTTACCTTAGGTCCGATTTGCTTCATAAGTGTCTGAACCTCCTGTATAATGATTTAAATAATGTTATTGACTTATTCCAGAATCATACTTATTGTTATTATATCATACAGGGTCATATTTCTAGCTTCTTATTAGTAATATTTCATTGCTACTTGTTATTCGGGTGTTATTACTTTTTGTTCTTATGCGTGTTTGTCGAATAAATTCTTATTCTTCTCTTTAGGTTATAGATACCTCACTTCCAGAATGGTATTAGTGTAATATATACCATATTCATTCAGTCAATTCATTTATATAGTCATTATTCAATGAAGATCATGTAGAACGAATCGCATCACATCGTGGAGACGGTATTCCGTACGTACGCACGAGCGATGATATCGTTACCATGCTCGTGGAATTTTATTGGAGTGTATTTATACTATTTTAGAATCAATAACACATTACAATAATAATATATATTCATTAATTTCACCCTTATACCCATCCAAGTAAGGTGGTGGTGGAAAATAGATTACACCACGGCGTGGAGACTGTATTTCGTACGTACGCACGCGTAGTGATTTCATTTTCCGTAGGATGGATAAGAGGTGAAATAAGGTTGTATAATATTTATAATAACATATCAGTATATGATTGATACTGATGTTATTACCTCATAATGAAAAAACTAAATAAGAGGGAGTAGAAGAATAATGGAACTTGAAGAAAATAGTAGAAGGTATTACTTCTTTCTCAAAGTGCCTCCTTAAAACTTTCTCTTAAGGCACTAGAGTTGGTCTTTTGATAAGACCAGTACCTCTAGTAAGTTTCTAAGGAAGTGGGTAAGTGAAATGGGAAGGGTTTGGTCGAGCTTGAAGGCTCAAATTGGTGTTAGGAGGAGAGGGAGGAGGTTCCCTATTATAAGGGAGGAGAGGGGCACCTTTGGAAATATAAGAAATATTAGTTTATATTTAATCCCAACCCCACATAAAAACTTCCAAAATGACTCATATCCGAATATTAGATGATATATGGTTGTAGTGTCATCAACCAATAAAATTTAGACATGTTAGTAATTTATTTTAAACATTATCAACTTGATTTATCCTTATTTATCAATTTAATTTTATTTGTGGTAATAATATTCTAAATTTTAAATTATTATTAATAATTACATATGTGTATTTAATTTTTCATAATTTGACACTTTATGACATTGTCGACCATATAAAATTTAATTTATAATTTTTAAATATTTTTTTGATTTTGAAACAATTTTATAATATGTTATTTTTATAAAATAAAAATAGTGTCAATTTTAACACTATTCATTTATTTGAATTTAAACAAAATATATACAGAGGATATGTTCAAACTAAAAGCTTTAATAGATTAATATAATCTCATATGTATCTAGAAAATTAGTTTAGCACATTAAATAGTTCATATAATATTTATTTTAATATTTTTTAAAACAATTTATTTGATATTTTAATTAATAAAATAATTTCAACATCACTATTGTGTCATAATTAATGATAATTATTTAATCCCTAAAAATTATAAATAATTTCCTATGATGTAGATAATTGTATTATCTTTCTGTAGACTATTCATGTTCGATGTTTCATTAAGTTTATCACCAAATTAAAATTGTTATACTTATAAGATTTAAGAAAGTGACATCTTTTCACATTCTTTGGTTTTAATAATAATTAAATTATTTTCATGGAAAAAAGTCCATTAAATGAATCTAATCCGACCCTTAGGTGATATGGGTCGACTTTTAGTCATCCAATATAATTTTGGAAGGTGTTTGGGTAATTTTATAATCTTATATTTACCCTTAATTACCCGATTTACCTTTAACTATGGTAACTAAAATTTACCGTAGTTACTATTCATAATGCCCAAAAAAAAGTATCTTATTAACATAATTTGGACCCACTGATTCTGAATATGGAATCCATTTTTCAAAATTCAAGACATATAAGTTTCAGTAATTAATTTAAAATAAATCTCGTTGTTAAGAAAATAGGTTTTCGAAGTTAAAACATTACCAAAGATTAAAATGTTTTTACCTATGAATTCAATGTGAAATTAATGGTAATGACATACATTATATTCAATGGTAAAAATATATTCTATCTATACTTTAAAACCATTCAATATTATAATTTAACCATATAAATTATCTCAATATTAAAAGTTTTTTTTAATTAAAAATTAGCGTATTTTTACTATTCATCAAAATATGAATGTTATCAGAAAAATATCAAAAATTTATCCAAAGTAAATTTTTATACCCTGATTCAGAAGAAGAATTTTATTTTGTCAAATTGAACTTATAAACATGTCAAAAACTAGATTTAATGTGGGTGCGCCATTAAATGGCGGAAAAACTCTATTTTTTAAAAAATATTTCTTTTATCCAAAAAAAACAGATTTTTCTTTTATACCTCATTCTGGAAAATGTATAAGTTGAATTAAAATGTTATAAAATTCAAAATTCAGTTAGTAATATTCATAACGGCTAGTTTTAATAATATTTTAATAGTATATCGTTGTTTAGTGAAACTCGGTATTGCGTACGACGCAAGCTATCGAGGAAGGCCGCGGTTGCGTGTAAAGAAAGCCAAGCTAGTGTTCTGTGTAGTGAAAGATTCCTTTGATGATTTATATAACATAAAAACAAAATATTTCTCATAAAAGACTCGGGTGTTACAAGCTATATCCCAAATAAAACAATATCCAACTAAAAATATTCATCAATGGTGTCCCTAGAAAATAGTTTTTAATATCTAAAATCAATGTCTGTGTTCAAAATGGTTTCTAAAGAAAACTCAACAAGGTTCTATAAGAACTCTCACAAATATTAATCTCCATATTCTATCAATAGTCTTTAGAATATTCCCTTATATGTTCCTATTCAGATTGATTTTCTATCGGTTTCTTCTATCATCCTCAAAACTCCCCCTCTTCTTCGTTAACTAGTTTATCAAATTGTAGAAGTTCACCTCTTGAAAATATATAACATTTTGTAGGTTCATTAGTTATTTTAAAAACATTGGACTCCTATTTTTGGTTTATCCTAAATTGACGATAAAATTACCACTATAAACATCTATTATAGCTCATTCAGAGGGTAGTAAGGGCATTCTAAGGATGATATGGACTTCCTTATTATACACTATGTCTAAAATCAAAATGTCAGTATGTAGGTAAGGATTATTTACTATAAAAATAAATTTATCAACTCTCTCAATTGGTGAGTAATGAATAAGTATTATATATATATAAATAATTTGTTGGATATCGAACCCCTAGTTTTAGGTGTTGAAAATTTTAAAATGGAATAAAATTAATACTCACTCCATTGTTAGACTAAGAGTTAACTAGATAATTATCTCATAGAGTACACAGAATGATCATTATTATTAAATCCTAAAGTTTAAGAGGTATCTTATTATAATGGAAAAAAATACAATCCCATGTCAAATTGTAAGTGGAAACATACTCCAAATATTTTTTGTTTAAGGTAAATTTCTATAAGTATTTAAAATAATATGGTATTTTAACTATTTCTTCTATGAAAAGAATATTGACTATATGTTTCTTGAAAAGATTAATTAATTTGAGAATCTACGATTTTTTAATATTTTTACAAAATTATTTGAGGAAGTGGGATAGTTAGGATAAACTTTTTAACATCCCAACCCGAACCATTAGCTTGAAAAGAACCAAAGTTCCATTAAACTTATATGAAATCCCTTAGAATCCAAAGCTTGAAAATAAATCCAATGGTCTTATGAAATAATGGGGTATGGTTTTACCTTATATTAAAAATCTATAATGGAAAATCCATGATACTATAAAAATTATCATGTTGAATGACGTAAATCCAATAAAAATCCCAATAATGTAAAAGAAAAATAATATAATCATGTCACATAATTAAAATAATATAATAAAGAATTATAAACAAATCCAAATGAGGGAAAGACCTGATTACAATGGTGGAACTACACAAGAATCCAACTCTCAACCAACTACAAACTCTATACACTAAATATCAAAGAATAAATATTCTCCACTGGATAAGTATGGATTATCCCTTTTACATATGTCATGATAAACAACATATGTATACACATCAAAGTGAATATGTTGTGAGTGAAAATATCAACTCAATAGGGAAGCCCCAATACTTCAAAAAAATACCACTAATAATATAAATTGGTTAAAATAATTTATTATAAATAGGAAGAGTGTATAAAATATATTATCAAGATAGATACTCATAAACTAGTAAAATAATCCACACCAATGTATAAACTTTGAATGAAACTTTGCACCAATTAAATTGAAATCCTAATACATCTCTTATCCTAGTAGACCCCTGAATGGTCCAACTCATGAGTGAAAACCCATACCTTTATCCCCAAGTCATCACACTATAGTATAATGGAATATTACATAATTTTAACTATATCCAATTCATAACCACAAGGCACTTTCTATATGTTTATGAATACACGCTAAATACATTCCATGTTCACACACCCAAAAAAATTATATAAAAGATTAACTAAAACGTTTTGTCAAACATTTTGTTGAAATGACCAATAACATAAGATCTTAGGATGAAATAGTGATATATATTTTCATGGGGTTTTATCATGAGTTTTATATTCATTGTATAATCAATTTATGAGGAAAATATAAAATCAACAAGTTCCATGAGAAAGTGGAAGGATGTAGAATCCACATATGTTGAATCATTTTTTCATGAATGAACACACCATGATCTCACATAACCAATCTATCCTTTACATTCATTTAGGGAATCCCCAAATAAATTCCATAAAAACATGAGATAAACCATATATATATGAATTACATCCTTGATATATGGTTCTAATCAAGAGTAAACTGAGAAGATCAAGAAATAATAAGAGAGACAAGATTTTATACCCTTGATCCATAGGTTAAAACATTCCATGATTCATGGTAAATTTCTTCTAGAAGGGATATGATCACCAAAAGATCATAGAGTAGGGTTGGGGTTTGATATCAAAATAATAGAGAATAATAATTACTATTTAATGGAAAGTTTTAGGTTAAAAATATAATTTTCACAATTAATTTATCACATCGCATAGTTAGGCCACACGGTTTGGAGAACCATGCACCAACTAAGAGAGTTCTATTAGACAAGTCCCAAGGATACCTGGTTGGATTGTGTGGTTAAAAAACCATGACACAACATCGAAAAACGGTATTATCTAAAAAATTTCAGGACCTCATGATAACCCAATGGTTAACCAAAACCATTCACCAACCATGAACTTATAACAATGTCTCCTATCTACCTTACACTATTTCCCAGAGAACCCATGTGGTTTCTAAGAAGAATACTCAAACAAATCTCCCTCTATAAAATTTAAAAAACTCTCATAAAACATCCCAAAACACCCCAAACACAACCAAAAATTTATAAATGAAAAAATATATATAATAAGTGAAATGAAGTTCAAATTAGGGTCTTGTAATTTCCCCACATTTGGGATTTATTTCCACATAAATCTAGTTTTTTGATGTATCATAGACTATCATCGGAAATTTACATAACATAAAATATTACTACTATAAAGTTTCATCTATAATCACACCATGTTTTCATAATATTCATATCAAAGCTGTTTTTCTACCTTGGAATTCATTCTCTTATCTATCCAGAATATGAGTAAGGGCATGGATAAATATAACATTCAGTTCAAGAGTAATATGGCCTCAATGAATTGCATAGTGAGAATATGGACAATATTTATTTAGATAGGATACTTGGAAAACCTTATAGATAGAACTTTATAATGCGGGTAAAACTAATATGAAACAATTCCAACACATTCTAAACTATCAATTGTTTTTGAAGAAACATGAAGACAATTTACTTTTATTTACAAAATGGCGTTGACTTAATCTTGGTGGAACATTCAATAATACATGATCTCCTATATAAAAATGAATGATAGATATGTTTTCTATCCATCCATTTACTGATCATCCTTATTTTTTCAATAGTCCCATGTACAATACTTGGTTCGAGCATTGATGTTTCACCTATCTCTATCCAAAAAATGGAGATTGAGATGGATGATCATATTCTACCTCAAATGGATACTTATGTATCATGTCCTAATAACTATTTTTATATTAAAACTACATTAAATAAAAAAAATATCTTCCCATAAACCAAAAAAATCCATAAAAAAATATCTAATCATGTTCTATAGTTTATCGATAGTATTTTCTATCTATCAATATATTTGGGAATGATATTTCATTCTCATGGTCATCCAAATTCCAAGGGCATGTTGTAAGGATATAAAGTACCATGAGGTGAATCTAGGGTCTCAGTAATAGGTAATCTAAAGAGACACTCCATGTGTATTAACAACTACTCAGATATAAATCATCACAAGTATTCAACAATATCGAACTCTCAAATTAAAATAATATATGTTGACATGGTGAGTAGGTCTAGAATAACCCAAATGGTGTCATGATACTGACATGTATATTGGTATACCAATGAAAGTATACATGGAATTCATTTATAATTATATTTAAATATAAGAATATACTATAACATGATTTTTGGTCATTGATATGTATCTTCCACCTGTTTAAAGGTAAGAAATCTCATAACATAATTAGTTAATTCCCATGACATACCCAAAATTTACAAATGATTATTCATTTCCTTGTATATTTTCTGAATACCTATATTGATTGACCACTTTGAATAGTTATATGTAGTAATGATTTTTTTGGAATGATAAATGAACTAAGATATCATCTTGAATGAATAACATAGAGTTTTTATCCTCTATCCAAACTTCAACGATCCCCCTACTATTGATGTTTGATCTTATGGTAACGAAATATGGGTCATATTGAAGATATTCCTTGAATAAGTAACTATATTAGTAATGAGAGTATCTATAAATAAAATTTTATCCTAATTTTGATCTTTAAAATCCATGTTCATGCCATTAATCACTCACATAAGGTGTCACTGGTAAGGGACATGATGTAAACTAAAATATTAATTTATTTCTCGATACTCCATTGAGTTTAAAACTATTATTAATTTAACACCCATGTAATTGATATGATTTTGTGAAATTTTTGATATTCCATATTTCATTACAAAATTTCTTAAAAATTTATTTTTAATAAAATTTTCAATTTTAAATTTTCACAAAACCCATATATTAATTTTTGGATACTTCGAATTCTATTTAACAAAGGCTATCAATTTTTTCTAAAAATAGTTTTTATGATTTTTTAAACATCATTGAAAATTAAAGTCATTATTTTTTAATATATAATTATTTAATTCAATTTTTAATTTAATTTTGAAATCAAATAGCTTTAATTATAGTTTTCATTGTTTTATTAATTTATAATAAATAGGAATCCATAATTGTTTTCTTCAAAAATTTTGGTTTTCATTATTAAATGTTAGTTTATGATCTATAATTAATTACTATTTTTATTCAATTTTGAATTTACTAAAAATTTTAAATTAATATAAGAATTAAACTAAAAATTTGATTAATTTTATTTTAAATTTAATGATGTGAAATATGGAATCAACAGTGTTTTGATTTGTGAAGACAGTTGTACAATTTTGACTCTTGGCAATTTTATTTAATTTTGAATTAAATAAAATAAAATAATAGTTGTTAAATGAAATTTTTTAATTTTTGGGTTATTTTTTACATTATTATATTTTTTCCTCATTCGTGAAATAAATTAAAAAAATCATGCAATAAAAAATTGTTTGTTTTTTGATTTCTACAATAGGAGAAAAAAATTCGAAAAGTAAATATGTGACCAAAAGATGCCTTCATGATCTTCCATGAATTAGGCTAACACCATAAATAATATAAATTGACAATGGAATGGATTAGCTATAGCCTTTGAAAATAAATCTCATACTTATTTTAATTCAACAATGGAATAACTTTATTTTTTGGAAAAGGATTGAATCAATCGTTCCGTTCTCCTATAAAATCCAAAAAAATCACTACAAATCCTATATATGGATGAATCATCCAAAAGAATTTTCAATCAAAAATGTGTTATATAATTTTCTACGGTCATCCACAAATAGATAAATTTATAAAGGAAAGATACCATGTTCCCTTCTTCAATCGATTGAGGATTCCCTTTCTAATCTTCCACACCATGTATGGGATTGACCTTGAGCTGAACACCAATCGACCTCAACTCAATCAACTAAAATTAAGAGAATATGAGAATAAATCATGATTTCAAAAAACAACCATGAAAAATTCCATGGATTCATGGTGAAGTATTGACATAGAAACTGAACAAAAGGCATGTGATGAAGTTACCAAGAGGTTGAATATGATGTTTGTCATTCCACCCTATTTTGGCCGGAGAAGACAAACCTCAATCTTTCTAGAACATTATTTCAGAGGTATCTATATGAGAATATAAAAGGAACTGACCATGATTAAGATGATGGGTGTGAATAGATATGACCAATTTGAGACTGAATAACTGTGATCTGTTAAAAAATTCCATATCTAAAAAAATAAAAAAACACTAGTGCTTGAAGAAACATGAAGGGGGGATGACTGCACTTCAAAGTTGATGACTTGAGTTATTTTGAACAAGATGAGGTCCAATAAAGGTGTAGACTCTTTAAATTTTATTTGAATGATGATCCACCATGATTAAAAAAACATGATAAGTTCGAGCATGATGAGGAACTAGCCTCATATGAGGGAAGCTCATATCATGGACTATTATGTTGATGGATATTAATTTATAACTTGGATGGATCAAATATTCAAACTATTTTTGATTGAATTTTTGAAGATCATGTGTTCACTATGTAGTAATTTCTAGATTAATAGGCCTCATTGGTTCCAATTTTTGTGGCTTTGATGATAAAAAATGATTCAATCCATATGATTTACAAAATTCCTTGATGAACTATATCACTATACTTTGACTGTCTCATTGAGAATCAGTGGGGCACCAATAGTTCACTAGCTTGTATATAGTTCTCATTTCCAGCCTATTTTAACTACTCTACCCATATTTACTTGAATTATAGATTTAAGTTGAGTAAAATTTATGAAAAAAATTGATTCATAAGATTCCTCTGTGTCAAGCATCACCCTGGGATCTCATATTCACACCCAATCACATAACTGGATTCCTATACTCGGTGATTTGAATATTTTTAGTCAAACAAATTTGGGAACCTATAATTTTCCAATACACTAGAAATGATCATAAGGAAAAGCACACACAAGTTGATGTAGGTGGCTAAAAAAATAAAAACATAGTTTATTGATGATGATTAAATCTAAATTTATGATCATGGAGTAAGAAGAAAATGTTGTGTTATATGCAAGTATATTCACACAAAAGTAAAATGTGACCTCTGATGAAGATGATCCCAATGAGTGGTACAAGACTAGAATTAAAGTCCACGACTATCCATGACCATTTATAAGATTTTAAGGCCTAACTACAATGACATACCAAGCCTATGTGAATCCTCACTTAAGCCTAGTATGAAATCCCATTACAATTCCTACAAAAACACCAAGCCTAATCCAACATGTATATTTTCTACTTCCCCCAATAACACTTAGTTTTCTCGTGAATCCACATAGTAGAAAATCAATTCTCTTAGATCCTTCATGAAATATTATGTATCTCAATCATTAGAAATAATGTTTCAATTGAAAATATTAGAGTATGCTAAATTGGAGAAATCCAAACCATCGAGCTATAAATGTGGTGAAAATATGAATATATGGAAGTTTGATTATAATTTGAGGAATAATTCAGACTTTTTGTTTCATGGAACTAAAATATAATGATAACATTATGTATGAATATGGAATATTAAATAAATTGGAACATTTACTATAAATTATGAATTGTTCATTAATGTTCGGGGGATGAGAAGTCAGAATACACAAACATAAAATAATATTTTACTGCACATTCTTTTGTTATTTAACTTAATTTTTATTTAGCTGTAATAATTTGTTGATGTTATATATTATTAGTTAATATGTGGAGTTTCTCCTAAAATCCCTATAAATTAATCCAATGTGCTAATAAAATTTCTATTCTATTGATCTATCTTGATTAATTTAAATGTGTTTAGATTTTAGGATATTTTCTTTTGTTTATGTACTTTAAATTATTATTCCATATATCTATAGATTTCACACATAGATCATTTAAACTCACTAAACTACATGAACTAGAAAGTAGTGGGATAAGAGGATGGTGATCAGAGATATCCAATCACTAGGCCAAGTAATATTTGGGTTTATAGTGATCATTATAATCCCTTACGCCAGAAAATACTTCTAGAAGAAGGTAATCTAAGTGAGGATTCACAATACTAGTTATAAAATAATTGATAATTAAAATACAATTATTATTATTTTAGATGATTTAAGGGGATTACATGAGGTTATGAAACATTCTTTAAATATGAATTTAGAAAACCAGTCAAATTTGTCCACTAGTTTTTAATAGTGAAAACCAAAACCAACCAATCCCATAGACTATTTTCAAAAAATATAATTCATTAAAAAAATAAAATTAGACCCATAACACTTCCCTTTTAAATATATTACCTAAATATATTATTATTGTATTCATTCAGGTATAAAAATTCTTTTAATAAGGGCCATGCAACATGCTCTCATTAAGCATCTCTGATAATTTTGATATATAAATTCTAACTCTGAGAATTAACCACTAAATTTCGTTTTCTAGTTATATAAACCAAGAAAAAATTAAATATATATATATATATATATTCCATCCATATTCATTTACATAGGATTAAAAACCTTTTTTAAAAGATATATTTCAAAAATTTATGAATAATAAACATGGTGAACTTTTCACTAATGAGATAATGGTGCCATTTTTTAATGAATTGACCACCATATAAAGATATAGATCAGGTTGGGGATAATTAATTTAAAGTGTTAAAAATTTACTTGAGCCATTATACATGATATTTCCCCATTTAATGATAACACTCCCAATCTATACCTTGATTCATCACAATACACCACATAGCCTGGTCCTGGATTTGGAAAGATGTGGGTGGGTGCTGAACTGAGTCATGTCCTAAGATCCTAAAATTATATTTTATAATAATTAATCTATTTTAATGGAATACCTTTACATATAAATAATTTAATTGGATAAGTGAGTCTTGTTAAATTCCAGATAAAGGGATGATAGGAAGTCCAAAAAACATTACATCTTGAAAACATTAATATGTCTTTTCCAAGATTAAATTATTTAATCTTTTAAAAAATCATTCAATATTCCTTCTGTAGAAATAATATGACCATGGAAATGAAATTCATATATCCAAATGTCAATCTTATAGAATTTAGAAAATATTAAATGTCCAATAAGTGTACGCAAAACAAACTCAAAGTGATTTTTATGGTCATTTTTAATTTTAGAGTAAACAATGATACCATCAAAAAATATCATATCAATTTATTCATGAAACTTGTAAAAGATATAGTTCATTATGTTGATGAAACTTTTAAGTGAATTTTTATGTCCAAATGATATGGAAATGCAATTATAGTGACCATATTAACATTTAATATCTATCTTGGGAATACCCTAATTTTTATCTTGGATTTGGTGATACTGTGATCATAGATCAATTTTGGAGAACCATTTAGATCCCTTCAATTGATCAAAAAATATCATTAATTTTCGAAAGATGATACCAGTTCTTGATCATAACTTGGTTTTTATATGTAATTCATCACATAAAAAAATTAAAACATCTACATTCATGAATAATAGAATCTAGTATTCCATGTTGGTGTACATGGTTTAATAAATCCCTTATTTTACAATTCCTCTATTTTTAACATTAATTCCCATAATTTCATTAGGGGAATTTTTATGTGATGGAATTTAAATAGTACAAGTTCCAAAAAGTAAACTGATTAAAAAATCTATTTCACATTCAGTTACATCTCTTATAAAACAAGTAGAAATATATAATGGTATTAGTATACTATAATTGGAATAATGTTTTTACCTATTTCATCAGTCTTGCTTAATGACATTACCATCAGATCATAATTGATTTCATCATCCACTATCACTAATGGCCCTGATCTGCCTATATTTAAATCCAAATCTACTTTGAATAAGTAAATATCACCATCTAGGGATGTTAATGTAACTTGTGAAGAATAATTTTTGGTATAAGGTTTTAATTGTACCAACTAGTCTATTCTAAATAATAGTGTTAATATTCACATTTCTAAATAAAAAACTCTCATAAAAATTTCATTACATCGATTGTAATGGAAAATTATAAGAACCTAAATCCTCTTCATTCCCATTTTCCAAGAGTTTTTTAATTATTAGATCATAAAATAATATTTAAACCTGCACCCCAAATTTATTTATCAAACATTAAGTAATAAACAAGTTGGATGTACTAGTATTTGACAAGACATGCATCTGAGTGGAGTTGATAAGAATGGTAAATTACACTTTTGAGAAACTGGGTTTCTCAAATATGATTTTCATATAAAATTTTTATTAATATTACACTAAGTATTCTTCAATCCTATACTGCTGTGGTTTTGGATGAACTATAGAGGTGTTCCAGGAAACATCATCGGTCTCCAAAATTTTGGTTTTGAGAACTACCCTGATGATATCATCCTAGTAAAGGATGATATAAGTGATACTAATTTGATCCATCCTTATTTGTTTTTTAATTGTTTTGTATAGTATTTATTGATGTGTCATATTCTAGAAAAATTGCAACACTCTCAAGATGTTTTTTTTCATTAATTCTTCTAGTTACCCAATAACCCCCCCCCCCCAAATAATACTAGTTCAATATTATATCTTGGGGAAATGAGGCTGATCCAATGGTCTGGTTCTATGGCTCTCTACTACGATGATAATAGTTTTCCCTTATGTATTAATTATCCACACTGGATTTCTCTCAGGTATTTAGTTCTACAAAGATGTTTCTTCACACATTGTTCTAAGAAACATTTTTTCTACCACCAATTATTTATTCATCATGTTCATGTAGTTTTCAATGTAAAACATAACAACCTTGTAGTGGATATTTGGAGAAAAACCAAACCTGAATATGTATAACCATATAGATTCAAGGGAATATATTTCTAGGGATGTTTATCTACATATGTAAACGAAGAAACATATTCTATAACTCAAACATTTCAATATATTATATAAAATAATTCTAAATTGGTTTAAACCAAGAAAGTTTGCTATTGAAATTGTTTGTTAAACAATTCATGAAACCCTACAAAAGTAAGACATTGATCAAGATTAGCTTGAATATCTAGTTCCCACTACCACCATTATAGGTCTTCAAATATGCACACCACTATCTTAACATTGATATCATTTTTATTTTCATAAAAATCAAAGATCCTTTTAATTATACCCATCCATGATTCTTCATACTAGGGCACAAATCACCTTGAAATATCTGTGGGTTTTTTATTTAAAATTTTGATGAGTGATCCATGTAATTTGGTTCCTCATCTCGGTTTCCTTTTTCAATAGTATGCAATTCTTTTATGATACTTTTGGAAATCTATTTGTTCACCTATGGTTCAGGTGGAACCATGTTCTTAGATACTTCCTCTAGCTGGTTTATAAGACTCCTTAATTGTGGAATATTTCTAGAAGTACAATAATAATCTCTAGGAAGTTACCACAAATATCTTATATTATCAATGATACAGTATATTGCATCATAATGGCATTGTTATATTATCATATGTTTCAAACTTATGATTTTGGTATAACATATGGGTGATGAAATCCTAGTATAAAGTTTATTTAGTAATTCATGATACCTATTTATCAATGGTTAAACCTACAATGTTTAGTTAAAAAGACACCAAGAAGAATCTAACAACTTTTTTTGTACCAGAACCACCTTGGTACCATGAAGTTGATCAAAAAAATATTAGATAAATATTTTAATATTATATATTTCTTATTATGAAATTTCATATATACTTACAACCATACCAAATAAAGGACTATAAAAAATAGATAGAATTTGTATCATCCTAATCTAAACATTGTGATTGCGAAGGACTAAAATTCCAATAACCTATGATGATGTCCATTAGACATCAAAAGATGGTAAACAATTCCAATATATTATGAAGGAACCCAATTTCAATCTGCTCTATTGAAGAAGTATGAAATCTTATATTTAACTATTTCATGATAAAAAAACATCTTCACATGCACTAAAATGAATATACAGTGGGTAATTATATTGAATCGGTAGGAAAACCCAAATACTTCCAAAAAATTCCACTATGATAATATAATGTTTTCAAAATTAATATTAAAAAAGAAATAAGTATTAAAATGGTTATAATGAAAAATTTACATAATTTAGTTGAACAACGCCTACCAATATATAACATAGGAATTAAACTATGTACCCATTCAATGAACAATCTAATTCATCTCATGCCTTTTAAGTCCCTCTTAACAGTCCATCTCATCAGTAGAAAATCATCACCCAAGTCCCAAGTTGTCCCTTTGAGATATAATCCTATGTTCTAAAAATGGGAAACATGGCCATGTTTAATACAAAAGTCCCTTTCCATAGGATTTTAACATGATTTTTCAAATAAAAAAAGAATAAATATATTCCGAAAACAAAAACACTATTGAGTTATATGAGAATGTGTAATAAGTGAGAAGTAACCAAACAAGAATGGTTTTGTTACAAAGGAACATACCACTATATTATAGATACAATCAATATTTTATATTCCTTATATGAATAACCAATGAAATTCCATCAAAACAAGACCTAAACTATATATATTTATAATCAACATATTCAAAAAACAAAAAACCAATCATGTTTTATGATAATGTTTAGTAAGGGAGAAGGAACCAAAAATTAATGGTTTCATTACGAAGGAACACTCCACTATCTTATAGATACAATACATATTTTCTATTAATTCTATGAATCGCCCATACAATTCCATAAAAACGTGAACTAAAACAAATAACGTGTTATGAAATACGTAGTATAGGGTTCCGCTCAATATAAAATTATAAGATCAATAATAAATAAGATAAAAAGATTCTTAGACTTGATCCCCATTTTCAAATGTTCAATGGTTCCTTAAAAATGTCCTCAAAATACTAAAGGATATACAAAAACCCTTAGAGTAGGGTTAAGATTTCAGGGCCTAATACATGAGATAAATAACGAGGGGTTCATGGGATGTATTTGGATAAATGAATATTTTTAAGAATTAATTAATCACATCGGATGATTTCTCTACAGAGTTTGGAAAGTCGGGTGCTAACCATGTGTGTGATACTACAAACAACATAGGTCCACATAGCTATAATAAATAGTTTTTAAAAAAAATTATATTATCAAAAAAAATTCTTTATCTAATAAATTTGAAGACTACCTAGCAATTGCATAGTTTTCCAAAACCATTCCCAAATTGTGTACTTTCCCTTGATTGTTTTATCCACCTTTCATTGTTTCTTAAGGAACCCACAAGATTTCCCTTTAACATTAACCCTAAAAAATATTCCAAAACTCTCAAAAAAAATAGAAACTCCCAGAACTCAACCCAAACTTTATATAAAATAAAAATAATTACTAAAATAAAATGTTACCTCAAACTAGGTATTTCAAAAAAAAAATATTAAAAACTGTTGGAATTCCCTTTAATCTCCCCATCAATATTTTTTCTTCCCCAAATTCTCTTTATACATATTTTTCAAAATTTATTTATTCTCATTCATACCCACCAATCCAATGGATATGTGATAAAAGTATCATTTAATCATATTATTCTAAAATTATATCATTTTTCCCTTAAGCACAAGGTTTCATATAATGTAAGTCATCAAGCACTTTGAATTTTAAATATATATATATATATATATTCTAAAATATTAGAGAGTTACATGCCCCATGAGAGAAACAAAATATATTTATACAATAACCAACCAATGATAATAATTTCATATCATCATAAATTATTAATCTCCCTAAAGATCATAAATTAGGGACAATATAACGTCATACTTTTTTGGAATAGTAACATTAAATTCAATTAAATATATTGTATGATGGACCACATTTTTCAGACTTGAGTTTTAATATATTTACGTTAAAATATTCCATTAATAAATATATATATATATTTTGAAGTTTAATTTCATGGAAAATAGGTAAATTTTATATTAAGTGCATAGATAAAAATAGAATCATTATATAATTATTATTAATATCTCTTTTATTAATCCATTCTATGTCACCTCACAAATTTTTTTGGGGGACATACATAAAAATGAAAGGGTGGTCATAAATACATGTAAGGGAATAAATAATGGGAATGAAAATTAAGTCATCATATTGGGTAAAAAATAATTCATAACATAATATCACAACCATAATTATATAATAAATAATATGGAAATTTATCTACAATAAGAAAATGTGACATTCATATGCATTCTATAAATATTCATCACCAAGGTGTCATAAAGTCTATTATTAATTATATTCAACAAGGAATAATGAATCATCACAGATATTTGCTAAAAATGTATTATAAACATGTAATATATAAAGATTAATTGTTTTATAAATACATTAGAGAACTATCAAGGTGCACTATTTATATTATTAGATTTATGTCTGTTATATTATATATCATAACAAAGAATTTAATAAATTTAAAAGTAAAAGTAGGGAATTTGGGTTTCACATATATAATCCCCAAATAAAATAAGTTAGGATATATCTATATGAAAACACTTGAATGAAATTAGGGCTGTTTTTTCAGATCATAAAAGATGGGAATAGAAAATTAAAAAAACTGACAACATAACGGCTTTACAAAAATAAATTTTTTAATTAGATTAATAATAGAGAATAGTAGTATTTGTTTAATAGGGAATACATTATGTAGTAATTTAATGACTATGAACATATAAAAACATATTCAATTGAAAATAGAAAGGCATATTATAAAGTAATTACTTGAATAAAGAGGAGGAATGGTAAATACAACCCTTACCTTATAAGTTTTCTTTTTAAATATTAAGAAGAGATGTTTGAAAACATAAAAATTACTTATAGATACTCATGAGAGATGAAATGAGAGGGATTATATTCTCAATGGATTTTGATTGTATAGTAATAGATAAATGGGTGAGTATTTATGCATGTATAAACATAATCTTTGGAATCTAGGTTAAATGAACAGAAAACAATTAGCCTTCCAATGGCTTTTGCAGATCTATTTTGACAAGTAGGGACTAGTTTTTATTATTTTAATTTTTAAGAACTTAAACCCTATAAAAAATTATTTTGGATATAAAATATATTAATATTCATAAATAATTTTTTTAAAAAAACATAAAATATAATATTGGTTTTTCAGAAATCATTATAGATTCATAAATTATTTTTATTCCATTAAAATACATTATTATAATGAGATTTATAATTTTTGGTATATTAGAACATTATAATATTTATTACATAATTTTTAAGTCACTAAAATGTCATAATTATTAACCTATATTCATATCATATTTTTCTCTTTACCCAATAATTCATCGATCTTATAAAATTATAAAAAATTCAACATTGGAAAATTTTGATGTGATGATTAAAAAAACCATAGGTTTTATCGAAATAATTTTCTATATATGTGAAATTTAATTTTTAAATAAAATACTCTTATACTAGAACTTTTCCATTTTTATCACATAATAAAATTACCAAACCTTATAAAAGCGATATATGATTCCATAAAATTAATTATATATATATATGTATATAGTTGTTTAGAACCTTTTTATTAATATATAATTTTTTTGAAAATATTTAATTTATTATAAAAATTTAATTTAATGAAATTTTGATATATATATTTTTCCAAAAAAAATAATTACAGTTTTTTTGTTTCGAAATTTTATTTCATCATATTCATCAACTAAAATTTTTTATTATATATTTCATATACCTGAGATAAATAAAATAAAAATGTGTTATCAATGAATCCATTATTTAATTTTTAAAATTATTTACACATTAATACTACTTAGGTTATAGATACATAACCCCTTATCACACTAACATGCACCCTATGTGTATGGTGTTTGATAGTGGTGCTTTAATGGGTTGGTTTATCTATCATTGATCTCATAGTTATCACTTCTATATTGAACATCTCATGTAAATAATTTTGCTTGATTCCTTTTTATTTAAGATAGGATTGGGCTTGGTTAAGGGATAACCTCAGGGATTCCACCTCCCTCCTGAGCTCCATTAAGTGAACTTCATAAGGAATTTTCATACAGTTAAGGGAAATAATTTCTCTATACTATATCAACTAAATATATCCATTACCCATTATTTTATATAACTACAATTGTAACATTTTTACCAATATTCATAATACCCAATGATAATAAATTCTAATGGTCATAATAACCAAAGTTCATATTGGATAATGATCATATTCCTAATGGTTATATTTTATAACTATCAATATGGCCATATTTAATCTCTATAAATTCATTTTAATCAATTCTATAAATAATATTTTTTATTTTCAACTCCTTCAATACATTTTATTTCTACATTATATTATTCTTTATTAATACTATTATGAAAATGGATTTGAATTTTATTAGATACTACGATCTAGTATGAATATACATTTTACATGAATTATTTTTTGTTGTGTATTTTTATTTATTATTGTTTTAATAAATTTTCAACCTTGATTTTCAATGCATAAAATTTTAAAATATGGTCATTATGTTCTATAAAATTCTTTTGTGTTACATTGTACCCCCTAAAAAAGTTTCCCTTCATGTTTGTGTCTTCCCCTGAAATAAATCTTGATATTTTCACTTATCAATCAATTGGGATTCTATGTTTCTTCTTCTAACTTCTTATTTGTCGAAAACAAATCATGAGGTGGATTGTCTTATTTCTCAATAATTTTTCACATTAATCATAGCACAATTTGGTTATTCTTTATATGAAATTATAGGATACAATTACACAACATTAATGTTAAAAATATACATTATTTCTAACATATAGATTCTCTATAGGGATGCATGGAAGACATCATGGACATTGTGAAGATTTAGAGGTAGTTCCAACCAAAAGGAAACTGCTCCAAAATGATCTAGAATTGAAACTACTCTAATGTACCTTAGTATCATGTTTCCCTTATTTTCAATTATTATGAATCCTAAAAATAGTGATATTTTGATTAATACATGACCTTTAACAATATTTTCTATGTCATTTATTTTAATATAAGTATAACTCTTTTATTGACTCAAAATATCCTTGATATGATTTCAGATCCCATGTATATTATCTATTATGTCTCTTAAAATTTATAGTACCAATAGTTTTACTTATCTAACATCATACCAACATATTGAAGTTCTAAATATCTTCCTATTGAGTTATTAATAACGATCCCTTTGAATACTCAAGTAGAAACTATCAGAATAAAATAATTCAACAAGTGTAATATGTTGGCCCCAACCACCTTGAAATTTAGTGAGGTATCAATTAACATGTATTATAATGTTTTAATCGACCTCTAAAACTACCCATCAATACTATCATGATATATTATGGTTAGATTTATTTTTATATTAATAGAATTTTTGAATAATACTACAAAACCAATGAATTAAATCTTACTCTGTAGTCAGAAAAAAATTACATTGGTTCTCCATGATGTCTTCCAACTTCTTGAATATATAAATGAATAAGGAATTCAAGTGATAAATACTCTCGTATAGTGGTAAAATGGGAATAGTTTTTTTAATTTTTCAATAATTACCAATATGGAATGGTTTCCATTGGATGTATTTGGAATGCCATTCGTAGAGTCCACAGTGTTGTAGTCCTAATTTCATATTACTATGGGAAATAGTTTTTGTAATAATTTTGGAAGTTGATGATTTATCTTAACTTGTGTACATACCAAACATCTTATAGTTTAATGGTTAATATCCATCTTCATATTATCCTACTAATAATGATAATCTAAATATCTATACATTTTGGTTCTTCTAATATATTTAGAGAATATGAAGCTATGAGCTCCATCTATTAGTTCATTATTTAACTTCAGAATATACAGGATATACAGGATTTTAGAAAACCTCAATACTGTGTATTTATCAAGATAAAACTTAATAAACTTTCAATTTTTCAAATATTCTATATTATTTTGAAATATATGATAATATATTTATTATTTCCTAATTTTATGGAGTAATAATAATTGGGATATAATTTAGGATAGTATTAATGATTTCTCATCCCTTATGAATTCCATTTCTCTCTTTAAAAATTCCTTGATCTTTGGATCTCTTTGAATCCTCACCATTTCAAGAACACCAATGTTTTTCCTACAAAATTAATCAGCAACATTTTTTTATTTTCTAGGATGATAATAAATATAATAATCATAGTCCTTAAGAAGCTCCAATGGTATAATTTCTCTCATGTTCAATTACTTTTTTCTGAATATATATTTCCATCATTAGTGGTATATATATATCAGACTCTTATATATATTGATAATTTATCCATATTTTGATGAAAACTTTATTAAACAAACTCTAAATCATTGGTTGGGAAATTCTACTCACAAGTCTTCAATCGTTTAGAAGCCTAAGAAATAACCATTTTAATTTTTCATGATTATACATACAAGATTTTCCAAGTAAGAATCACTATTGAAGAAAAATAATTCTCTATACAAGGGTAAAATTTGTATAAGTACATTGACCATCATATTCATTAGTTCCTAAAAACATTTTGCACACTCATTTATCTATATAAACTTAACTCTCTTTTTTTGAACCTGGTTAGTGGATTAGGAACCCATAAAAATTATATTTATAAACCTTCTATAAAATCCATATGAACCAAGGATAAAGAAAAATTTTCTTATCATACATATATATTATATTATTAGAGATTAATATTCAATAAATTTCCCAAATACCGACCAAAGGATCAAAATGATTTAATATCATTGTATATTGAATATATAATTATTTTCTTTCATGAATTATCTTCATAATATCCAAAACTTCTTTCGACGTAGTAACATTCATAGGAATACCCAACTTAATAAATTAATCATAACCTAGTTAAAGGAAATATAAGAAAGGGTGAGCTCAAATTCCCAGTAAGGGTATACATGGGAGATTCCAATAGATGATCATATGAAATAATATGATTAGAATAAGGGTACAAGGTCATGAACATAATCTACAAAGTATATACCCAATCTATCATGGGTCATAAACATGATTAATGTTATAAAAGTTCTTCATTTCAAAATTAACTAATTATAAGTGTGATAAATAAGCATCAATCATGACCCCTACGTTCATTTCATAAAAGTATCGCACCATCATAAGTATAGAACCATTTCATATCTCAATTTTGACTATCGAGACTATCAAATCCTAGTATATCAGGAATACCTACCTAGTTTCCATATCATAAAAGATCAAGAATCAACACCTTCATATCATTGTGGATCAAGCACATCGACTTGTTTACTGTAGTGGATCAATAAAATCAACTTGTTTCCCAGAGTATATCAAGAACGTTGACCTGTTTCCCATAATTATCTCATGAGATATAAAAAATTACCTAATGTGTTGAAGAGATATATAATTCTAGGCCCATCTATCACATAATTAAAACCATACATATGTTTACCACAAGATAATAAAATATTCATCATATCACTATATCATAACCTATAATATAAAATGGGATTTAAAAACATTTTAAAAATTTGTCATAACATAGCACAAGAAAAATAAAAGGGTTATATAAACATATCATCATAATAATCATAAAAAAATAATGGATAAGGATGGTATCATTGGATCGTATCCCCTATAAAATATAATTAATATAGAAGGATTTTATCAAAGATGAAATTAATTTAAAATAGTCACTGTAATATTTTTTGAAGAAAATAATATTTCTATTTTGAAATAACATAATTTAAATATAAAAACATAAATATTATGAAAAAAATTATAATGAAAAAAACCCTTAGAAACATTTAAAGTTAGATTTAAAGCATTTAACATTCATGATGGTAGTAAATTCCCTTCATTTCTTGTAAGTTAAAATAAAACATCCCTTTCACACTTTTCTAAAAGGTCAAAAAAGAACCTATTTAGAAAAAGAAAATATGATTACTTATAAACCATTTTTGTAAATAAATAAATTATGGTTAAAAATTAATTTTAAAAGTAATAAGATAATATTAAAAATATTATTGAATTTTTTATAAAATATTAAAAAGGGAGAAAAATGTTTTTTCAATTGAAGAGAGAAATATAGTCAATTTTCCATTAAAAAGTTATTTTGATATCCTGGGTATATAAAGTGAGGAAAAATAAATTAAAAAATTAATTCATCTGGTTAAAAAATCAGAGAATAAAAATTAAAGAGATTTATTATATAAAAATCATATAACCTCCTTGTGATAAATTCAAGCATAAATGATCCTGATTAAAATAGGGATGAAATTTATGTCTCATACCTCAAGTATTATCTTTCGTCATTTATTTTTGAAAAAACATTATAATAAATATAAATTTACTATAGTTTTATTTTATAACAATTTTCATATCTACTATATAATATATGACTTTTTATGACATATTACCACTTATTTATTAATAATATTTTATTAAAATCAATGTTCTGGGTGATAACGACATGAGTTTTCTTAAATTTTTTGATTCGGTAGTCCTGGTTATTGTACATTGATCTTGGTTCAATAAATTAAAAAATAGTAATAATAATATAAATATTATATATGTATATATATATATTCATCAATAATAGTTTTATATTGATAAATTAATTACAATATTCATGTAGATGGTAGGTTGTATTTATGCATGAATGTTGTTTGCATTTTTCAGGAGATGTAACGAAAGAAATATAAATAATAATTAAACTTTATAGAATAATTATTATATCATATAAATCATATATATTCATAAAATAATTCCATATTATCATCCATGTAAATAAAATATAAAAAAGAATCGCATTTCTTCGTGAAAGTCGTAGTCCACATGTATAGATGAGTGACGTTATCATTTTACAATGTTTTGGAAGGTAAAAAGTGAGATATGATATTTTCCTTACAGGAGAAAATTTGGTTCATAAATATAATTTATAAACATTAAACCCATTATAACAAAAATACATGAGTTATGGTGATGTGAAATGTATTTAATCGCTACATGAAGATGGTAAGATATATATACACATGAGCGATACATTCACTTCCCATTTGATAGAAGAGACGGTGAATAAAGCAGGATTAATAATAATAATAACATTTGATTGTATTTAGGATACTGAATTAATATTTAATGAATAATATAATAGATTTATAAGAGGTAAAAGTGGAATTTAAAAGGGATTGATTAGTTAATGTGGTTACCTATTCATTGAAACAAATCCTTTAGATATCCTTTAAATAATCCTAGAGTTGATTTTATAAAATAAAAGAACCTTCATAATTTATAAATAGGATTTTAGAAGAAAATTTGATATGATATAATTGATATAGAAGGCCCAAAATTGTGTGAATAAGATAAAGGAGGGGTTCCCTTTTATAATTGAGGGGAGGGGAACTCTTGGGATTTCATAAAATAGTAAAATATAATAAATTTCTTGTTTAAAAAAATTTGTCCAAATCCCTATTTACTAGAATATAAGGTTATATAGGAATTAAATAAAATCAGCGAAAATATTAGATAGGTTTAAGTGGTGTTTTAAACCTTATCATTTGGTTTATCCCCTTAGTTAACCTATTTTAATATTAATCGCAATAACATCAATTTCACCCTTAAAATTTTCTAATTACATATATAAGTAGATAGTTGCCTCAAAATAGAAAAGGAGTACATTTTATGCCATATATTATCTACATTTTACACTATCAAAGTTTTTATTATTTTTAAATAATTTAATAAATTATTATTTTGATAAAATATCCTTAATACCAATTTAGATACTATTCATTTAATTTAATTTAAGTCATAAATAAAAAGGATAAATTTGAATATAATCCTTTAAAATAACACTTATATATCATACTAATATTTAATATTTTTGGACCCCTACAACCCACTATATTTATATCACTTTTAATATTTTTAAATTTATTTATTTTATATTTTTATTAATTGAATAAATAGAGCACTGGATTTGCATAATTATTTAAGGTAATTATAAAATTACTAAAAATTATAAAATAATAAAAATATTTAAAATAATTTCATTTTTCTCATAATATAAATTTATATTCATTCATAAAAATATTTTTTTTCTAAGGAGACACATAACAGATATTTAAAAGTAAAAGAGTGGCATTTTACATTTTTATTTGCAATAAATATCATACAGGTTATTTTCATAGGAATGTGTCCCTTAAAAGTTAAATTTTGATTCTAAGGTGATACTAGTATCATTATATTTATCCAATATGACTTAAGATGAAAAATGGGTTACATGAATTTTCATTTAACCAAATTTACCCGGGTTTACCCTTTATAAAGGTGATAATTTTAACCATGATTACTATTCATAATGCCTAAAAATAAATTGGACCTATTTAATAATTTTTTACCTAAAATTTCCAAAAATTTAATCTTTTTTTCTATTTTAAACTTATTTTTTTGGAATAATTTTATTTAAAAATAAGTGTACAAAATGAGATGAAAACACGTTTTATAAAAATACAATTTTATGCATAAAATTGGTTTTATTATTATAAAAAACCTAAAAAAACACGATTCATCTTAAAAAATGGATTGAATATATAATATATTAATTTAATTAAAATAATTAACCAATATGATTAGTTTAATATATTAAGGTAAAACCCATTACGTGTATTAAATTTGTTTTCTAGAAAAACAACTCATTTATTTCCAAATGTTTATTTAATTTTCATTTCAAATTAATTTTTAACCAGTGAATTCATTTTTTACCCATACGAACCAATTTATTTCATAATTTATTTATTTCCATTCATACCTACTTATCAAAAAACAAAGCTATAACTATCACACTAAATAATATTATTTTAATATTATATCGTTGTCTATTTGACCTAGTGTTAGGAGTAATGCAAGATATCAAAAAAATAAAATTTATTTATTGAGAACTATTTAATAAATTATCAGGTTATTATAGTGGGAACTAGCAATTTCAATTAATATTTTTGGTTAATGACACAAATTGAAATCGTTTTTATTAACTATTTTAATTGATATTCCTTTACTAATTATAATGTGTCCCATGATTGCTGTTGGTTGTAAACTTAAATCACATTTAACAATTTTTTTAAAACAAATACTCTACTACCTTGGAGTTTTTAATATGACCCATAGATGATACTTATGTTCCTAATAAATTTTACAATATAACATAATATTATCAAAAAATCCCACCACAAATTTATTAAGGTAGTACCTAAAGATTATATTTGTAAAATATCTAAATATTAAAAGTGCATTGGTCAAAAAGTTCATAGTGTCTAGATATTTTTTGGAAATTACCCTTTGGGATATACACGTTCATTACTAACAAATGATGACACAAAAACCATAGGAAAATCATAAAAAATAAGTTATCCTGATGAATATGGTTAAATAAATCACAAATCCATTGAAGATGGATTTTTTTCTTCACAATAATCCCATTTAGTTATATATAATCAAAAAATGTATTCATTGACACATCCTTCTTCTAATAAAAGATAATTGGTTCTCCCATAGGATCACACTTATTTAAATAAAACCCTTATAAAAAAGATCTTATAGTTGTTTATTAAATTAATCTAACTCTATAAATTACATTATAAGGGGGTATTATATATATTTTTTGGATATGGCTATGAGTTCAGTTCAAAATTATACCTCTATTTTTGGGGGAATACCAAATAATTATTTATGTAATACATCAATTTATTCTTGAAAAATGGGTACATATATTATCATTTTACTTTGAAATTCTTCTTCTTCTTTATCAATCATTCCAACAAATACTGATGTAGGAGGTGGTTATTGAAAAAACAAAGTCTAGAATATGTATTATTTGAAAACATTTTTAGAATGTTCTTCTAAGTCAAATAAAGTTTCATCCCTTCTGTTATTATTCTTGGAAGTATAATTTTAGATCAAATACATCGATAATATTATGTCAAATTTCACTAAGGTAATGACTACTTGTTTTGTGATGAGACTTTAGTCTCCAACACTAATAAGAGAATAATTATATACACTTGTAAATTTGATAAATGGTTTATTTTTTAATTAATAACTCTTATTTTAATAGTTCATGGTTCAATTATATTTTCATAACTAACATGAATAAAATAATGGAATGCATAAATCCATAATAAAATAATTTACTTGATATCCTTGAGTGCACAATAAGTGTTCCTACTAACATATAATTTAGAGCCTTGAATTTATATGATATGATAGAAAAACCACATCCTTGAAGTCTTGGATCTATCAAGGTTGATGGGAGTTTCCCGGCATTATATTTTGAATTTCTCTTTGGTATAAAAAGTGTATGTTCCCTTCAAACTTGATGAATTGTACAATAGGAAACACCTTCAAAATATTTATATTTTCATTTATATTTAGTTATTAAATATTTATGTCTCAAGGACATTTTCAATCTATATATCCATCCTTTTATAACTTGTAACACACTATATATCCATTCAAAATATTCCATAAATTTTATTTCCCATGTTTGTTACACATATGTAATTTTAGTTTCTTTTATTCTCTTTCATGGTCAAAATTATTCCCAAAATTTTTCTTCATACTTGTTTTTGGATAATTATGTCATTGAGACACCTATAAATTTTCAAACACCATATCCACATTGATAGTACACTACAATATCTCCTCAAAACATTAAATGTCTCATATTTCTATATACTTATGAAGATTATGGATTAGACCACTAGATAATTTATTGATCTTCCGACTCAAATCATGGAAAAATATTGACGTGTATCATGTAATAATTGTAAATTTAATTTCATATCTTCCCAATAATTCATTATCCTTTTATTTATCTCAAGTTATTTAATTTATGTTTTATAGGGATGAGGAAACTACTTACTGAAAAAGACCATTTTTAATTATTCCCACTCTATATCTTTAACTTCAACCTTCGAATTTGTGTTTTTATTAGATTCTATAATTGATAAAATTCTCATCCTAAGTGGAATAAATTAAAATTAACATTAACTTGATCAAAAATGGAGTATAGAAAATATATTTTTTGTAGTATTGATCAATTTTTCTTCATATATTTAATTATAGGTTAGACAAAAAATAGGTGGTTTTTAATGAATGAAGAATTCATCTAATAGTTTCTAATTACTTTTTCAATTCATATGATCCACATAGTAGAGGATATTATTCACAAACAAAGATAAAAAATTCAACATAATCATGGAGTTTCTAAATTTATCCCCCCTCATATTGGAGTGTCATCATTCCATTATCTGTCACATCAATTATTTACACAGGTCAGTCTATTAGAAAACATTTTTCCAAAAAAAAGTATAACATAAATGATAAAATTTCTATAATTAGAAATATTATGATATTAAATATAAAGGGCTTTTAATCCTAAAAGTTTCTAATATATCCCTTTTATGATCATATACTTCTATATGTTTTATCTTATAAAAATTAAATAATTACTTTAGCTATATACCCTTCGTAATTTTTTATAACGAGAATGTAATCAGTCAAAGAATATTCCACAATATTGTATAATCAAACGTATAGTTAGGCCTAATAATTATACACAAAGTGAATATATGGTTAATAATCAACCAATATTTTTAGGATTATTACCCTCGGGTGCATCTAGTCTGAAGCCTATGTCCGCATGCTATTTTCAAAATAGGGATTCTATTTCTCAGAAAATAGACGCTCTATAAATTAAAAATAATTTAGGATGGTTTCCAATATTTATAATTATTAATTTATTCTTTAATGATTTTTTATATTCCTAATTTCAAAAAATAACGAACCCTTTCAATGATACCCACTATGACAACTGAACATTTACATACATAATTTGCAATATATTTACTTAAAAAAATATTTCCTTAATAAATTAGTCAAGGTATTTTAATGTTTACTGTTTGTGAATATATTTACATAATATATGTTGTACATAGATCATAAAAAAATCTAATTCCCTTAAGAGTCTTATTTTTTATTACATCCTTATTCCCCACATTGTAGATGATTTCAATGGGACTTGCTACAAAAGTAATGGTTGAGAATAAATACATGTAAGGGGACAATAAATTAAAATTGAAATTAATTGATCATTATGATTAAAAATTGAGTCACAACACAATATCATAATCTTCAGTATATAAGGTATACAAAGGAAATGTGGATGCAATATAAAATCGATACATTTATATTCATATCAACAAGGTTCATCACAAAGGTGTTATAAAACAGATTAAAAAAATTGTACAAAAAGGTATCATGAAATAATACTATGTAATTATTCTAAGGTATAATAAATATGAAATATCTAGAGATTAATTATTCCTTTAATATATTTTAGTGTTATTAGGGAACACCATTCATATATCAAACTTTATGTGTTCCACATATATCATATATCATAAGAAGTTATTTCATCATATTAACCCTTGGGTAGGTAATGTTTCTTTCATAAAATGAATTACCAAATTAAACTTATTTATGTATATATGAATGTTATTGAAGGATATTAGGGTTAGGTATTCATAACATAATCGTATTCCATGTAAAATCAATGAAATATTTCTGATGCATAATAGGTATACACAACAGATTATAAAAATGACTAATGAGATAGAATGGATTTATTTCATTAATAAGTCATCAATTTTACAAAAATTTAATTATTATAAACACATGGAAACATAAAAAATTTAAAATCAAAGTGATTATTGAAATGGAAGTTCTTTAATAGAAATAGTGAAAGAGAAATATAATCTTTAGCTCGAAAATTAGGGTCTTAAATTCATAGAAAAGCTGCTCAGAACTGTAAAACTTCCTTGAAGAGACTCTTTAGAGAGATAATGATAGGTAATTGGATATCAATTTAATTATAGTGTACATTATTGGGATAATGTGTTGGTATTTATACTAAATGTGGGATAAAATTATATTAATTTTAAAACATAAGCCTTTGAATCTACTTTAAAAAATACACAAACAATATCCTTCTCATGTTTTTTGTCAATATTATTTAATATGTATGGATGAGTATGAAGTATTTTAAATTTTAAGAACTAAAATAATTTGAAAAATATTATTTAGGTTGAGAGAGATATTTTTATTCATATGTAATTGAATTTAGAAACATAAAACACACTTTATTTTTTGGAATATTCTTTATAGATTGGGAAAAATTATTTTTATAATTTAAATAATTTTTTTAATTAGAAAACCCATTTTTTCAAGAAATAAATTATAATATTTATTACATCTTTTTTATATTAATATGATTTCATAATACATACCATATATGCATTCTTTATATTACCTTTCTTCCCATTAAATTGACTATCTTAAAGTATTATGAAAAATCTACTATTGGATAATTTTAATGTGTTGACTTAAAAAATGAAATTAATTTTATCAGAATAATTATATATATATATAAATGAAATTTAATTTTTAAATAAATTTATTTACTTAAAAATAAAATTATTTTTCCAAAAAACTAGATATATAATTCAAAGAAAACCTATATAAGATTATATAAAATATTTTATTATTTATATATGAATAAATAACATTACCTAAAACATTTATATGAAAATAAAAATTTACTTCAAATTTATTAATTTGTATTATAAATTTAAATTAACCAAAATAATATATATAAAATTTCCAAAAAAATATCATTTCTTTTTATCAAAAATTTATTTTATCATTTTCATCCTCTAATCATGTTAATTTTAAATTTTATATATCAGTGATAAATTAGATAAAACTGTTTGGACAGTGAAACAACAATGACAATTCTAAAATAATTTACCCCTTAATAAAAATTCTAGTCGAGATACATAACACAATATCACATCATCAAAAGTCATAAGGGTAAGGCTTGAAATTGTGGTAATTTCATAGGGCGGTTCACCTAGCATTGATTTTTTCGTTATCTATATTTTCATGAATTTCACCTAAAATTGATTTTATTGAGTATCATTTATTGAATCTCATATTTGATTTGTTGGTGGGTAAACCATTAGGATTTGACCTCCCTACCATGATTTGATGAATGATCTTTATAAGGGATATTTATAATTTTTGGGGCCATGGTTTTTTCATTAGTATCAAATCTCTCTCTTATCATTACCCATTATATATAATAATTCCAATGATAAAATTATTACCAATGGTAATAATTTCTTCCTATCATAATGATAAATATTCATATTAATAAATGATCATAATTTCCTCTCTTTATTCATATAAATAAATTGTAAATGACATCAAGTTAGGTATTATATCTCCCTCTTAGAGTCTTCTAGCAGCTTCGGAGGATTTCCTTATATACTATAAGAAAATATAATTAATATTCTCTCATGTATATAGGTAGGATAATTTCATTACTCACAATTTTTATAATTTGGGAACTGGGTAGGAGAAAAGTACCTTGAAATATAAAATTCTAGAGTTGATTGAGAAGCGGTTGTGCCTTAATATTTATAAAACCCTCATATTATAGATTTTAAGGGGCTATTATTATTATTCTTCTTCTAGTTCACTATTCATATAAAAATTTTATTTTTATTAGACAATATAATATTACAGACATATATATTTTATATGTATTATATTTTTTTTCCTATTTTTCATTATTAGTTATAATATTATTAATAGACTTGTTCCATTTATTTTAAATTAATTAGTTTTTAAAATAGTTTATTCCCTAACTATAATTTTCTCAGTTTTTACATGTGGACCATATAAATGAATGATAAAGTAGATATTCATTTTTTATATAACATGATATATTAATTATATTCTTAAACTCATTTATTAATACTAAAAAATTCGTTCATAATTCTTAATATTTACTATATATAATAAAAACTCAAAATTCCTTACATATATTGTATATTTTATAAATAAAAAACATATTACATATCATTAATTTTTTTAATGTCTCTATGTGACCATCTGATAAATCCTTCCAAATAAACATTTTTATTGAGATAAATATTATAAAGAAAAATATTTTGATAATTGTGATATTATAATTCATGTTCCGTATGTCTAAAACATTGAAATTTATATATAAAAAACATTATATTATAATGTAAAATATTATTATATATTTTATCTTCTTTTGAATAAATATTATTACATTTAGTTTCCCTTATATTACTAATATCATTTTATGTGATCATTGTTAAAAAGAAAATAAAATTAAACTCTTTTCATTTATATCCTTAATTTACTTATATAACTTATATTATTACAGGATTTAAAGTTACATTCACTTTTAATGAGATTACAATTATAATTTATTTGTTACATTCTAAACATATCTAACACAATGATGTAATCTTAGTAGGCTCATGGAAACTATATTTTCTTCATGTATTTTTAAAACACATGAACACTTTGTTTAATGAAAATAAAAACTATTTATTTAATTGGGAATATATAAAATATAAAATATGAATATATAGGGTCCATTAGATAATGATATGATTCATGAGGTATATTAAGAGGTAGGGTGAATAATCATACTACCCAATTAAAAAATTTCTCTCCAATCCTCCCCAATCATCACATATTTCTCCAAAGTTAGTAGGAATAAATTTTATTTTTTACATCCTTTGATTGTACTAGGACCAAAAAATAAGTGCATATAAATAAATTAAAGCACATGAGAATATAATGATTTCAATTGGTTCACTCATAGTGGGTCGTGCATAAAGAGAATACACAAAGTGATATCCTGTGGTACATAAATAAACTATTAACTCGCTTTTTTGGTAGACACGTAATTTATACAAATGAAACTCCATGCTAAAAAAACATCCCTTACCATAATATTTAGGGATCATTTACTTCTAAACCAATTTCTACTCTAACATCACACTCTTCCATTCATAAATTTAGGAAAGGATAGATTTTATAGACTTTAAGGTATCTTAAATAATCAAAGTTAACTATTATTCATTATAGTGAATTGTGCTAGATTTGATTTCTCATTTATGTCGTTTTTACCTTTTTTATTTTCTATGACAATTATGGACGATTCTATGATAAAAAGTAAAATTTCTAAACTCATTATGATATTTATAAAATATTTTTTCTATTTACAATATAAAAAATTATTTGAAATAAAATATCTATACTATGATTCATATTCTTCTATAATCAACTGAATATAATCAATAAATCCATATAAATCATGAAACATTCTTCAATAAACTGGTTTATCATGGATGCTCGATCATTAGGCTATATACATTTCTATAAAAACTTGATGTATTAATTTTATTCACTCTTATTCTAACTATATCACAGTACATTTTATATAGAATATCAATCTTCAATCCCATGTACCAGTTGTTAAGATTAATTCACATTATACCAATACCCTAAAATCATGACATGTTTCCTATATGAATTATTATACTCATGTTTTTGCATTAAAGTCGATCCAAACACAGAAATCCTGAGACATATATTATTTTTAATAGTTAAATTGAATTATTATTATATAAATATTCTATATTAAACATTGAAGAAAAATATTTTTCATTGACCCCTAATAGAAAAAATTTCATTATAATTCACTAAATAAGTTCTATGTTTTCTCTTATATAGTATGCACTGTAAGTTCATTTTTTAATTAAAATATTTTTATTTTAATTCAAAATAAAATAATGGGTTTTTTGAAATGATTAGAAATTCTGAATTTTTTATCTGAAATGAGTATGAAATATGTGAGTCTTTAAGTGAACTAATAATAAAGCAGCTTCAAAGGAAGAATTTAAAATATAATAATTTGATAACCATACTTAAAAGAAGTGGCATTGACCATGTTTGAGCTATAGGTTCTCTGCTTTTTATTATTTTATTTTTTCTTTCAATAATTGATCTTAATTTCAATGTTTATGATCATTAAAAAAATTAATTATTAAAATCATATAAATTCATTAATATAATCATTAGAATTTGTTTTTATTATCAATAATAATGATAAAGGCTATCATCAATTAATAAAAATATCAAATAATAAGGTAATATACACTATATATAAAAATAAACAAAAATAATTCAAAATTATATAAACGTATTAAAATTATTCTTACATGGTTATGATTAAATTGTATTTCAATAATATTTGTGAATCGTAAAATAAAATAAAAAAAATATAATTAGAAAAGAATCTATTATTAAGGATGTTAAAAGAAATTTTGTGTCATTAATAATTTATTTAGAAGAAATAATTATTCAAAAAATTATAAAATTAGAGGAAAATATATATAAGAAGAGTTCACTCAATCGCTCCCTAGGCTAGGTAACCAATAATTTACCCAGACATGGTGTTTCACTATCCTTTCCCCATCATTATCATGTTCCTTTAAAAAATTAACTCGAGTTTTCCTTTTTTTCCAGAATAGATCTTCTTGATTCCTCTCTATGTATCTCTGTAAAATAAAACTTTAATATTATGTTAATAATAAATGAAAAAATTAATTCCTTTTCAAGTAATAATAATAGTAATCAATAATCTCATCACTACAAAATATTATTTCAAAAATTTTAATATAAATTAATATTAGAATTAAATTTATAGTTTTATTTTATTTTTTTTAAGAAAAAAATATTAAGACCATAATATAATAAAATATTAATCCAAAAATTCATTTCTAAACTATGAATATCATATTCAAAAATTATTGTTAATAAATAATTTAAATTTCAATCATAGAAGAAAAATAATTCAAAATAAAATCAATTTTTATAGAAATGTCTAAATTTTTCCTTTAATACAAAATTCATTGGATTTTATAAAAGGATCAATTAATATTTTTGAAAAAAATTGATTAAATGGGTAAATAAGATACATAGGAAACATAAATAATATATCCACAAAAAATACACCACCCTAAACCATTAGTTTTTTTAAGTAATCAATAAACCATTTTTAGTAAGATAAATTATAAGGGTAAAATAGAATTAGATTGAAAAATTACAAGTGATTTAAATATGATCAAATACAAATAAAATTTAATAAGTGAAAGTGAACTATCATTCTATCAACCGTAATTCAATAATAAAATATAGTTTTCAATATTAAAAGTAATGAACAAATATGAGAATTGAAAGACATCATGACTATATTATTTATTTATTTTAAAAATAAATTTTCACCATGATTGGAACTTATATTTTATTCTAATGAATGAAATCCCTTTAGAATCATTGACTAAAAATGAGTTTAACTAAAATTCCTTTATCTAATGGAATGAAAAATACTCCTGATCTATTACTAACAAGTAATATTAATCACCCCTATATATACTATTTTTTATAGAGGCAAAAAAAATAATAACGTATAAAACCATGTGAGGTTGCAAACCACTCACACCCAATTAAAATGATAAAATCATGGTTCATGTTCATTCTTACTAAATTCTAATAAACCATAATTTGAAAATTTTATTTTCATCAAACACATCAAAATCAAATTAATTTTATGAAGCATACTCTAAAATTATCATAAAAAAGTGAAATTTAAAATTATGATATATAATATAATATACTTAGTATATTCCACAATATAAGAAAACAATTTATTATCCAAGAACAGATAGTTTATACAAATGGTTATAGAATATAATCCCACCATATATACAAGAAAATTGTTAATGAATAGTAATTTTGAAATATATTAAGAGTAATTTAGTTGGTATGAAAATAATGTTTTCTTTAATATAAATATAAACCCTTACTAAACACTTATTTCCAATATTTTATCTAATGATGATCCACGGTGAGTTAGTATATCTCATTCTATTTTCCAATAATATTTACAGTTTTAGTATAAAAAGAGAATGAATAGTATGTCGACCGTTTTCAAGATTAAATACATAAAGAAAATATATTTATCATTCTTTAAAAATTAATAAAATGAGTTTAAGAATATGTTTTCCCATGATTTGTTGTAGTAATGTTATCTTAAATCAACATATTAATGTTACTCTATTTTTAGTCAAAAAAATTTGTTTTTTTTCTTATCATTATGTTATAAAAATGAAATGAAATTTAATTAATTTTCTTAAAAAATCTACAACTAGTTATTCAATTAAGAGTAGTGAAGTTTTAAGGCCATAAAATATTTAAATAGCCATATTTAAATACAATAATTTTTCTCAATATTATAAATATGAATAAGGAACCCAAAAATGAAACAAAAATTAAAATAAAAACTGTAATCTAATTAACTAAAAATATGTAAATAAACAATGATGTTGATCCCTTCCACTATAAAATAATTTTGTACTAACCTCAATATATTTTAATATTGTATCTTTAATAAAATACATAATAGTTGATAACACATAAATATAACTAGTAGGGATTGATACAACATGATAACTTTTAGGTAAGAAGGATTCAGCATTAGGGGATACTCCAAAGTATGAAAATTAAATATTTTTCCAATAATTTCTGGCCAGTTCCAATTAATTATTAACGACATATCTTTTGTTTTTTATTTCAGATTCATATCACCAAAAGGAAAAATTAATGTGATTATGAAAGGTTAAGAAAATTTGGAAAAAAATTTATATGGATGTATTTTTAAATGGAAATTATAATGTAATAATTTTTTACATTCATTGAATGTTTTATCCAGGACCATTTCATCATTGAAGGCCTCTATTTTCCCCTTATAATGTCATCATTTTTATAGTAATTCTTTATCACTTATTTTATTTGTTAAAAAAATAATTTATTTCATAGACAAAAATATATTAAAATATCAATTCTTTGCATCCCAAAATACATTACATCTAATCTCAACTAGCTAATGGGATGCACTTAGATAAAATATCCTAAAATAATAAAATATTATTGTGTTTCAAATGTTATTTTTTATGCCCAAGGGCCATCCTAAATTATAAATCTCCAATCCTTCAGATTTGGGTGAATAATACTCTCATGAATGTGATTGAATTTTATTTTATAGAGTTAGTCCATTGTATATTTGGGGGTGATAAGGTGTTTAAAATTTATGTTTTCCCCATTTTTTTCAAATAATACCCATGAATTATATTATAAAAATAATTTTATTGGTTGATTAAAATAAATATACGGCTCCCAAATATAATTACTGTTTTCACCTGTAAAATTTAACCACAACCTTTGCATTTTTTATCCCAGTTGGATTGTATTATACCCACATGGAATAATATTTCTTGATAAGTTAAATGTAACTGAAACTAAATGAATTAGTTAATGGTCCCATAAAATAAATTCCCAAAACATTAAACACATCATAAAAGAGAATCCTTGTTTGTGTCATTTCATTTACCTTATAGATTTAACTTTGGAACTAATCATTTTTACATGATTTAAAAAACTCAATAGTATATCTGAATTGTGTGTTCCGAAAAATCTAAATAAATAGATTTTATCATTATCCATTGTAGTTATTAATGGACAACACAAATAAATTTATGAGAAAAGTTTAAGAATGATTTAAATTAGAGGTTTCACATACATATATTTTTGATTTTTCCTCACTAAATTACAGTGTTATGTTTCATTCCAAATATAATTTATAGAATCATTATGTTACATCATATACTGATGTTTACTAAAATATTTGTCTATTTATTGGTATTAAAAGTTGATTCAAATGCCAAAAATACATGATTTTTTACAAAACTAAATAATAAATTTTATCACGTGGAAATAAAAAATTAATTAGTATAATGAATAAATATTCATTTAAAGGATATTAAATCTACTTAAGTTACCATCCATTTAATTATAATAACTTTAACTACATTGAATCTTTAAATGAAAATATTAAAATTAGAAAACCATCATATAAACATTTTTTTCTTCATTCTTTTAAATGTGGTGTCTAATAGTTTAGTGGTTAATGAAAACCACCAATCTGGATCATTAAAGTTAACACATTAAATTTTATAATAATAAAAAATGGACAACAACCCATTTTCATTGGTTATGTAATTAAATTATGTAGAATCTATTTCACTAGAAGCATAATCTTTGACATATTATTTTACCTTATTATTCTATCTAAAATAATACCTAAAATTGTAATATAATTAATCGATTATCATCTCAAAAGGAAACTCCCATCTAAGTGGTTGAATTATGGATGGATAAACGATCCTTTATTTTACTTTTTCAATGAATTTTTAGAATTTTTCATCAATTACGAAGGTAATATATTTTTTCATAATCTAGATAATGGAATTCAAATGTTAATAAAATAATTATTAAATATTTTATAAAATTTATCATGGCCCAATAAGGATATCATATACTTCACTATCTTACGATAAAATAGAGATAAAATTAAATACACATTCTATTTGTGAACTTGAATTCTTTCATTAGTTACCAGGCTGCATAAGACAATTCCCTTATCCACCAAAAAGAGACACTTTTCAAAGTTTAGAACCAATATTTTTTAAATTAATGTCTTGGGGAAGAACCCCAATATTCTAATTTGACTCTCAAAATAACATCGACAAATGGTGAATCCATCAAATAAGACATATTTACACTATTATAAGAACTCAAAAGGATTCTCATCATATATAATTCCATGGGAAAATAAGCATTATATAACCCAAAAGTAATACTTCTATTAGAATAGGTACTAAAATGGTTTGTAAAAATGGTTTTATTTCATTCGCTAGTGAATTATGTACTTGTAAATAGCCTAAAAATCTATCTAAAAATATTAATGGTTTTTTACACCTCACTTTTCTAAAAAAAATCAATTAAATGTAATAGGAAGTGATCTATCCTAGATAGTTGGTTCTTCCTCCTAAAATAAAATCATACTCTCCTTGTATTATGTATCCTAGTGGTAATGAGTTAAGTAAATTTATTTTAAATATTTTTTATCCAATTTTATTGGAAATAATTTTGACCAAACATAACCATTAAAAATCTAAAAGTTGAATGATGATTCCAGTAACTAAAATCAATGAAATATACATTTAACAACTTCTAAAAGAGTTTATTTGAGAATTATTTTCCATTTAAAATTTAATTTTTCATTTTTCTCCAAAAGTATATGTTGAAAATAATTGAATAGATTATATCTGGAAGATCATCCAAGCTCCAGCTTATATATTTCTTGTTTTCTCTATGAACTATAAAAGTTTGTTTTTAATATACGTAAAAAACCCAATTTTTATGACAATAAAGATATTTTCGTTATCTATAAAGAAATAATTTTTTTTGTTTTCTGGTAAAGATTCTAGTTCTAACAAGGGTAGGTTTCTATACTCGGTATCTTTGGATTGAAAGGATTTACTATATTAACCTCTAAATTCTATAAATTAACCTAAGTAACAGTTTAATTAAACTATTAAAATTCAATAAAACATCAATTAATATTTATCGAAATTTTATTTTTAGAATCTTTATGTGTTTTAAATAGGTATTATTATATATAATATATTTATAGAAGAACATGGTAGTTTCTAAAAATATTATCAATATTATTAATATGTTCAAAAATGTTTTAATGTGTTTATCATTTGTGTATTAAATTTCAGTACTTATAGAATTTTTTTTAAAGTGACCATCTATATATATTGAAAAAAGTATGTATAGATGTTTCATAAACATTTATAGACTTTTTAATATATTAATAACAATTATCGACTTTAAAAAGCATAAAAGAATTAACAAATATTTTTTCATAGTTATCCCATGCAGTTTTTTGGTTTTCACATTGAAGACAACAGTGGGTTTATTAATAGAATTATCATTCACATCCTGAAAATCAATAGAGGGTAAAAAATTTTTGCTTAATGACTCAATTTATCTTCAAATGGGTTCAAAACTTTGTTATGTAAGTAGGTTTTGATGGTAGGCAGAATCTTATTTCAAGTTTAATATAATGTATATTCTCAATATGATTAATCTAGATATATTTTAGTTGAGAAATAATCAATAATGTTAACTTTTTATGATAAATTATATTCCATTTGTTGTTTTATGGATTAAAAAATGTTAAAATGGACAATTTACATTCTATTTGCATAGATACTTTACCTTTTTGAGCATTAATGATTCTCTCAGAATTTTTATGTTATGGATGTCCTAAAATTAATTACTCATGAGTGTAAAACCTATTATATTCTATTTATAAGTCATAAATATTAGCATGGTTTAATATGTATTTTACCCTAATAAAATATATAATGAAATTATAGTATTCCTAGCTGTGCATTGATTTTCAAGTTGAATCACTATTCTATAATCATTATGTTCTTCTATACGTAAAGAAGAGTAAACTGAATGTGGTATGAAATTTATAGAATCATGTATTCCCAACATTTCATCACTAAATCAATATTATAATATAAAAGGGAATGAAAATTTTTATATATTTTTTCATATAATTGGAATATTATGTTATATCATAAAAGAAAAATTACTTTTATGGTCAAATTTTCCCTCCCATTAAATTCTATTTTGTGAGTGCACATTTATTTGATAAATTTTTTTGTAATTTTAGTATTTTTTCACAATATATGTGTATTTTAAATTTTAAATTTCCAAAAAATCAATTATTTCTTTATGTAATACAATCTCAGTTGATATTTTCATTTCGGGTGGGTAATGGGGACATGGTAATGGTAGATTAGTTATTTTTTATTAAAAAAAATTATATTTACAATCCCAATATTCTAAAAGTTCCTCATACTACATACTAGTATTTTCCAATATTATTATCTATTATGGAAGTGATTTAATGTCACTAATGGAAACCATGTGCTCAAATTATGTTGTTTATTCAAAAAAATCATTAAAAGAAGTGTTTTTTTAAATATTTCATTTTTCAAAAATTATAGTTTTAGTATTTATATCAAAATCCTAAAAACATGGGGTATTTTCTTAATATATTTTTTGTTTTAATATCCATTGATCCATTGGCTCTATACATACTCTTATGAATATCCCATAATTTTAATTAACACGTTCGGTTAACCTTAATTTACGTAAAAAAATAATAAATCATTTTTTAAGACAATAATATTAGTATCCATCAACACCAATAATGTTTTGAATAATATAATTCATTTATTATAAAATTATTTAAATTTTGACTCATATTTTTACATAGTTTTTGAAGGATGGTTATTCGTATCATTCTAATTATATTGTTATTAATATTGTTAAAAATTACTACTCATATGAGTATTAGATTGTTCTTAGAAGTGTGTAGGCTATTGGTTAATCATTTTCTCATAGGAAATCCTATTTTAATTTTCAAGAATAAAAAATCTATCCATTTTTTTGTTATTATATCCTTGTTTGTAAATATTGTTGGTTTATGATGGCTAATATATATATATTTTGGATGGAATGGCCTTATCCGGAACATTTTAATTGAAGCTTTATTTGAATGTTTCATTTTAGGGAACTATTAACTAAAATGGTCTATTGATGCTCAAACATCACATATCATATAAGGTTTAAAGTAATTTTCATCTTAGGTTTGCATATGTGATGAATTGGTTAACAAAATTGAACTCATCACAGTGATAGAATCACTCAACAAACTCATAATAATGTTGTTTTTAGAACTCAAAGTAGGAACTTGTTGGGATTTTTTCACATGGATCATACCACTAGTTCCAAATTGTTATTTATTTAAGAAACAATATCAAATAATTCCTATAATAAACATGGGTATTATCCTCTAAATCTTATATTAAAATATCATATATCATTCTTTATTATTGATAAGTAATCCATCAAAAATATATTAGACCAATAGTCACACACTAATCTAATAATGATGAAAATAAAGCATAATCTCTTGAACAATACTACAAATTCATGAAAATATTCACATTGGAATTGTATAAACATAAGAATTACTTTCTTTCATAAGGTTTTTTAATGTAAGTAAATAATTTTATACGAAAATAGTTTTAGAGATCTAGAAAATTTCTTATTAGAGTATATTGAGATCGTGAAATCCACTCCTTAGCTACTTCAACAAAGAAAAATTGAAAATCCATAAATTTTATTTATATTCCATTAAATATTAGAGGTGTCATAAACCAATTGTTTTCATAATCATTATATTATTAATTAATTTATTTTATATATTTTCCTTGAGTTTCATTTTTATTTTTATTTTGATTTTTATATATTTTAAAGATTCAGTTTCAGTCACATGGTTTCTATATAGTTAGTGTAAATTTGGGGAATACCCATGTGAATAGTGTATTAAATTGTAATGGTAATAACATTATTATTGCATGGTTTAACTAATTTTGTAGAAAAAATGTGTGGGTACCTATTCTTGGTTTGATAGAAGCCATATTTTTTGGTGGATGGTCTACCAAACCTTGTTTCCTAACTATATAAGCTTCCCAAAATTAAATTTTTTTAATTTATAATTGTGGCCAAATTTTAACTTAAATGTTTATTACTCCTCTCTACATTCTTGTATAATGGGTTTAAACCATTCCCCCCTTATTCTAATTAACTAACATTGTGGTAATGACAAGGTTAGATCTTCCTCATTTTCCATCGATTTTTGAGTCTCCATACCTCGATTCTATGTTTATTTCTTAAGGAAAACCCCTAAAACCTCTTATTCTCTATCCCTTATTCCTGAACCTCCACGTTTATTTTTATTTAATTTTATTAAATCAAACATAGGTTTTTTAAGATGATATTAGGGCGCACAGGTTGTTCTTTTTTTTGGGTCACTTTGTGCTTTTATAGTTCATTATCATTCTTTTTTGAGCCTCTAACTTTGAAAGAAACTTATTGTTGCTCATTATTAATAAGTGAAAAGGTTATATTTTTAATAGTAATTATTAAAATTTGAATCAAATATTATAATGTTTCTATTGAAATTATTTATTTTCTTTTTTATGTATAAATTATTGTAGGATGTTTTACAGGTATAAATTTTTTAGTCTTATCAAAAAAGAGGAAATCAGTTTTAATGAATAATTATTTAAAAATCCTCTTGATGAAGTACTTACAAAGTCTATCGGATAGAGAATTATATAATAAATATAATATAAACATATTATGTCCATTTCATACGAACTTATAAATTCTATTTATACAATAAATAAAATATATACTAGATTGAAAAGTACTAATCCTACTAAATGGGACATTATTTAAGGAATGATAATGGTGCACTACTTAATGACCAATAAAAATATTTTTTTTGTGCCAAAATCATTAATAGTATAATATTTTTATCTGATTTTATAGTAACCAATCCTAATAACTGTGTAATTTGACCAATTTATGTCTGTTAGGGTGGCGACTATATATATAATTATAGCGTCAAGGAGAAGAAGAAATTGACTTCACGCAATATAATTTTTTTATTGAGGTTTTGAAAGATCTTATTTTTTATTACACATATTATTAATATATTTAAATAAAAATATTATAACATATGTTTTGTGAGGTTTTTATTTTAAATTCCCTATGTTTGTTCATTATATTATTGTTTATCCGATCATGTGATCGAGCGATCTCAAGGATAGAAAGATAGAGGTTAGTTTTATTAGGTGGATCAAGGTATACTAGGGAGAGGAGTGCATAGTTTTTCAGATTATATTCATTGAGGGATCCTAAAATTTTTATGATAGACCCTCTAGTAGTTTTAAAATCAGTGATATCAAAAATTGGGTTTATAAGCCTCTTTTGGACTTCTGTTAAAAATAAAATCCTCACTTAGTTGAGGCTCTATAAGTTTGGTTATATTATATTATAAAGTATTTTTTATTTTTTATCAGTGTTTGTATATATTTAATATTTATATTATTAATTTTATACAAATATTATACTATTTATTATATTCTCATTTTTTTACTTTGAAATTAATAATGTAAATAGAATCAAATTATAGTTCAGAAAACATTCCTATACACAAGGTTTTGGGTAGTTTAATGTTTAAAATTATTATAAACTAAAATTCACCCACACCCTATTTTAGTGTGAAATATACTTTTATGTTCCTAAATTTCATATAAAAGAAGGCCTCTGCATATATATAATATATATACTTTTTTTGGAAGTGAGACTATTTTTTATGGATTGATTATCCGTTGGTACTTTAGAGAATATTAATTATATCTTACCATAAATATTTGATGGTGATAATTTTGAATATCTAAGATATCATCTAATGAACTTTTTTTATAAACACTATTGTTGATAATTTTTTTACAATGAATGGTAATAATCAAATTCTTGATAAGAAACTGACAACTTTTACATGATAAGTGAATTAAAAATAATAGTAGAATTATAGATTTTTTAATAAAATATTTTGTTCAATGACTAAAAATATCTAAAGTTAGTTATATTTTTTTATTAGGACAAAAATATTTAATGGAAGCTTGATGTAACTCATTTTGGAATGTTAGATGTTTTGGAAACTAAAGTAGAAATTATCTATGCAGATTATTAGGCCTTTGTTTTCGTATCAGGTGAATCAGTTGCACAAATACATAAAAGATACATGGATATTGGAATAGTTTACATTCCCTTGTAGAGAAATATTTGTTTTAGAAACTTGTTAGTAAAAAATTTGATGTCATTACCAAAGAGTGGGAATCCAATATGGAAATAATAGACAATCAAAATTTTCTACCAAATCTAAAATTATATTACATGATTGGAAATATTATTCTATATAAGATAGAATTATAAATGGATACTGATAAATAATATAAAAATAATGTAGTAGATTTTCCTTATACATTTGGATCTATTATAGAATCAAAGGACATGTTTAGTGAGAATATTTTAAAATAATTTAAATATAATAAGAAATTTATAATTGAATCATATTGTAGTTATACATATAAAAGTGAACGTGATATTTATTTGTTGGACAATAGGAATAAAAATATTGTTGTCAAGAATGTTTTTTGAAATAATTTTCATAAAATTAGAAGATATAAGTGAGAATGTTGATAATTATGAGATACGTTTCTATGATTGTAATAATATATGGTATATCATACCTAATATTAAAATATTTAAGACAAAAGAGAAAATGAAAATAATTTTTGTAAAGGATAAATTATTAATAGTATAGAAGATTTAGATACATAGAGTGCAAGTGAGGAGATTCTTCTTCAAACATTCCTTCAAATTTGAGTGCTCATAGTCATAAGGTTATAGGTTTTTATGTTAGAATTATGAAGACAGATAAATATTTCAATTATAAGGTATTAAGAAAATATATTAAAAACATTAATTTAAATTAAAATTACCTTTATACTTATAATGATAAATTTAGTTCAACTTCATTAGAAGAATAAAATATTTTTACATAAAAAAATGGTGATAGTTGGTGATATTTTGAAGAAAGTAATATATATGTAATGTTACAAGAGAAAAATAATTCTAAAATTATACAATACAATGATTTTGATATGAAAATTAATTTCTAAGGATAATACAAGAATTGAAAAAATTATTTCTAATGTTTCTTATATTCATTAGAGTTGGTGAATAAATTTAAATCTTCCTCTACTTTTTATAATAAGAATTTGGATGTAAATTTTAATATTGAAATGCGTATTCCGAAAATTCTGTTCTCAAATTTTACATTTGAGAAGGAAAAAATTGATAATATATACATATAGTTGATACCACACAGATTGAATTTTGAAATAGATTGTAATTTAGGAAAAACTAATTTTCAGCCAAACTTCATTGTTCCTAAAAATAAACATATTATATGAAATCTAAAAAAAGGACATTGAAAAAATAAATTTTATTTAAATAATGTAAAATATCCTTTGTCACCATAAAGCATGTATTTATAAATTTTGGGAATGTGTACCGTCTATTAATGTTGGATATATGTGGATAATAAGAGTTTTATTTTCGAATACTTCTTGACCCCATAAATACTAGGATTCAAATTACTTTTCCGTTTTTAGGGAAAATGTATGAGTTCCTGCAACCAAAATATGTGGTATACAGACATTGGGTGATTGAGGCATATGATAGGAAACCAAAATTTATTTTGAAATATTTATAAAATAAGAGGATTAAATGTGAATTTTTGTGACAATGATCAATATTTTGAATTTGTGATGTCTGATTTCTCAATATAAGAGTAATTAATAATGTTTTATATGTAGTTGGAATTATATGAAATTTCATCTGCATAATTCAATTATGCGATGAATGGTACCTTATAACAATTAGGAATGATAAATATAACACTCACACTTCAGAATGTAAGTTCAATATTTCTACTAAAAGGCATGAGAATGTCTAAACATAAAACATAAAAGACCAAGCATGTCACACTGAACAAGACATCTTACATTCGAGTACTATAAAAGGAAAAAAACAATTGGTGGACTTGGATGGTTTCATAACCCCTTGTTATAATAAGACAAGGAAGTGGACGTATTATTCTAAATTAGAGAGAACCATTGTCATTATATACATGGGGAGATGCACTGAGAAAATGAACACTCCTCCATAGGTTCATGTTATCAAGGACCCCCCCCACTCATTGATAATGAAAACCTGGATGATACTCACAAGATAAAAAATCATTACAAGATTTTCAAGAAGGGCCTTAAGGAGGATATTTTTCCATGGGTCGAAGAGCATGACACTCTGACATTCCAAAGACATCAAAAGGGGTAGATAACTGCTCATGAAAATTTGAAAATTAGATAGCACATGCTCACTAAAATTGCATTGAGATTTGACCAGGATCTAAACTTAGACTACCTCCATATTTCATTGGAATAGATTATGTTTCAACAATGCGAGATGCATATATGGAGTTGATTTTTATGTTCACACTTGGATAACTCCCTTTTTCTAATTCTATAATAGTAGATGGTCCTTGTGTTGAGGAGTTTGGTTGTTGCATGGTGTTTTTTGGATCACTATTTTAGGAGGGGGTTGATACTGATAGGATATATATTTATAATGTTTTCCCCAACATGTCATGATATCTTTCATGAGATCGAAGCGAAGTTATTTGGATTTTATTCTTTCTTGGGAAGCTATTATTTCATAGATGGGATAGTATATTGTTTCCATCAATTGTTGCATGCTTGAGACAACACTTGGAAGTCATGTTGCTTCAAGATCAGATTTCTGGTGTTGATGAGGGTTAACATCCTTCATGATGCTCTAAAGAGAAGATACAATGGTAAGAATAGGGGTTAGCGATCAGCCCTTTTTCAAGGAGTAGGAATATGGGTGGTAAGGAGCTCCAAGGGAGCACGGGGATAATGATTTCAGTCTCGCTTCAAACAAGGGTAGGGTTACATCATTAAAGCCTGCATTTGGATGCTGGAATGGTGAACCAGCAGTGGGTTCTAATCGGTAATCTTCAGTTAAGGGTTTTTCATTGATGTGCGTATGATAGAATATTTGTTTTGCCCTTTAATTTCTAGTTAGTGTAAGCTTATTTTACCTCATGTGTACACTGTTATTCTTTTTTCTTTAATAAATTTTTTGGGGATCTGGGTTGGGTGACCAGAACATGTCTCGAATCGTTTCAGTAAAAAATATGTTCTTCGTTTATATGTAATGAAAGATCATTCATTGTTATGACATAGAAGTTGAGGACACTATAACGTTGAAACATTATCTACAGTTACTTAGAAAGGAATTATTATTGATTTTCTAGATCTTGTGATTAATTATTCAAATGTATATGAACCTTGCCAATACAGTATAAAATATAAGTCAATCAATATATCTATGAGTAAATTATTAACATGCGAAGATTTATAGTTAGTTCATATGGATTTATTAGGTCAAATAAAAATTGCAAGTATTACAGGATTATATTTTGTATATGTCTTTGTTTATGATTCCACTATATATACATGGGTCTATTTTCTATATAAAAAGTTAGAATCTCTTTTTTTAAAATATTTTGAGATCATGTAAAAAATAATGGAAACATACCTTTATTTACTATCCATAACGATCATGGTGGTGAGTTTGAAAATTTTTATTTTGAAATTTTGTTTTGATCCCAAGTGATAATGGCTTCATTTGTTTTTAATATATCAATTTATGTTTGTAGAAGGTTTCATAATAAAGTTAGAGAGGTTTGAGAAAAGAGATATAGATGTTGTTAGAGTCATGTAATAATCATTCCTTATAAAATGTAATAAATATTGCTCACAATTTCATATGATGTTCTGCCGATATTCATGTTCCTAATATCATGAAGAAAAAAATTATTCAATATCTATTGGTACCAATTTTGAAAAATGGAATGAAGTACAAAGTTTGATCTAATATAATGTTACGAAATGTAATATGGATGATGTTATCAAATTGATAATTTTATGAATTTTATGTTCTTGTGTTTTTATGATTTTCTATAATGGGTGCGAAGTTGGTTTCTACAAAAATTTTGAGATGAAATTTGAATGATGTTGAAAAATTTTATCAGATGGAAAAACCTAATTTTAATGTATAAAGACGAATGTAGATAAAATTTTCATAATATATTATTCATTTATATGTAGATTTATCTATGAATTTGTGTATGTTGAAGGGTTTATTTATAAAGTTATCATGATCCAATGAAAAATGATTAGTTTAAAATTAATATGAAGCTTAATGGATAAACATGAAGAAATTCATACCTGATGGAAGAAAACTATACATTTATAAATACTGAATTAATAGAGTTCCAATGGATGGATTGTTTTTAAAATTCATGTTACAAGGTTGATGTTACAGGCTATAAAAATATTTACATTATGATGTTTTTAAAAAGACTAAGGTACATAATTGAAATTTGAATCTAATAGATGATGGTCTGTTAATACTATCATATGAGGAAAAACTTTAGATCACTAGATGTATAAATATATGCAGTTTCATTAGATGAGGTTATATCATATAGATACAATAATATTAAATGGATGTAATATTATAGTAACATCAGATGGAGAATTTTGATTCCATCAGACAGAGGATCTCTAAGAACAAAAGGGAATACACTGTTTGAGATGAATTAGAGTTTTATTGGAATGGTATATATTGAGCCTAAGTGGAATTGTGTTCTTAATAAAGTAAAATAGGCAGAGGCATAACAAAAAAAATATCTTTCTAGTGACCCCATTAGATGAAGAATACTAAATATGTTCTATTATCTATAGGTGTTTATACAAATTACATTGGATAATTTGTTTTCAAATGATGCAATAAGGAGATTTAAAAAAACATTATAAAGTCCTTAAAATGATGTTTCTATATTATTTTCTTAGCAGTTTTTACCTTTCCAGGTTTATAAAATATTGAGAAGGTTCTTTAATACCATTATAATGATGGTTGAAGAAGTTTTTTAAACCCACCAATGTTTGAAAAAGTGTTATGAATATTTCAGAAGAGTAGAAAATAATCCCATGAAATTATATTGAGAGGGAAATGCGATATTTTAGTTTTTTGTAGGAAAATAATTTAGAGTTCCCTTATATTCACTTGAGAAGTGCATCTAAAAAAATGTTGTACAATAGTATGGTAATATAAAAATGTTCATATGTGGAGGGGTGGAGGTTTTGAAGAATTTAGGTCATGATTATCCAACCAAAGTTCCACTTGGTTGATGATGATGCATTAGAATGGGGATATTAGTGCAGATAATCATCAAAAAATGTTTCATTAGGAAAATAAAGAAGTATTAGAGTGAGTATCATTTTTCCACGATGAAACTAAGATTGAGTTTTCAACTGTGTTTTTACTTAGTAGAGGAAAGTTCACCAGATGAAGAAGGATAATTATACCAAGGTTTATTAGACCATGTTTTAGTAGAGTTGACTATTTTTATTTGATTAGTACATAATAGATACATATCATATAGATTTTTTGAAACATCTGATGGAAGGTATTAAAAAACATTGTTTATATGTGGAGGAGTATAGGTTTCGAAGAATGTTTTTCATGATTATCTCACCAATGTTCTATTTTATTGATAATGAAGCATTTGAATGAGTAACCTGGTAAATAAGAACATCAGAATGAGTTTCATTAGGAAAATAACCAAGTATCAGTGTTCCATGGAGAGGCTAAGTGTAAATTTTCAACTGAATTTCTATATAAATGATGTAAGCAAACTAAATGAATTAGAAGAATCAGACCAAGGTTTATCGGAACATGATTTAATTGAATGGAGTGTATTTATTTGAAGAGTACCAGATGAAGACATATTAGAATGATATTGACAAACATTGTATGGAAGGTATTCTATATGGATCTTGACAAGAAGGAATTTTTCAAAGACAAATTTCGAAAAAATGTTATATATAGTGAGATCGATTAATCCAAATATTTATAAGACTAAGAAGAATTTCAGAGACCAAAAAACTCTTAAAATAGTTGTTAAGGATCTTATTGATTTTAAATAAGATAATATGATCCAAATTTCATATCAATACATAGAATTTGAAGAAGAAGATATTTCTATATAAAGAAGAAGGAAAAGATTGTATCTAGAGTGAAGAACCAGTTATTTAAAAGGCTTAATGTTTGGGTTTATAACCAACTAGGAAGGAATTGGATATGAGAAAGATGATTGGGGGATATCATCAAATATATATGAAGATTATATTATTTTGGTTTATAATAAATTTTACATAGAAGAAAGATTACTCGGTTGTATAAATTGTTGTTTTATCTACCTTTGATTTGCTGAAAGAAGCCAGTAAAATAATCCATGTTGGAGGGATATACAATACAAATAGAGAAGTTATTTTTACCAAACCTTTAAAATATCATGTGTTTATTTATAATATTATATTACAACATATAAAGTGATGTTGAGATATATATTTGAGTGGATCATAACTATAAAAAGTATCCAAGGTTGAGTGAGTAAGAATAATTTTGAAAATAATGTGATCACTGATTCACCACTCCCTCTCTTAGTGATCCAACACTGATCAAGGAAATTCAATAAATAAATTTCCAAATCCTAGAACTCCAAAAAATGGTGTATTTTAACAATGAAATAGAATTATTTAGTATATTTCTAGAACCAAGTTGTGTGAATAGTCAATTGCAAAACATTTTTAGGTAGAAACTACTACTAGAATTCTTTATTGTTTTAATAATTATAGTTCTTTAATTTACATTACGACATTAAAATTATTTTATGAATGGATTATAAATTTTAATGAATTCATATTTACCCCCTATTAAGTTTTTAAAAGGTGTTTCTATCATTTAAAGATCCATTTCTATTATGTATCTTTTTGCAAAATACAAAAGTGGAGAAAGGTAGATAACGTGAGAGATGTTCTAGTATGGGCGAGTAAGTATTTAATTTTTTAAATTATATTTATGTTTTGTATTATTATTTTCAAAAATGGATATATTGCATAGTTTATGGATTTATTTATAATCTTTTAAAAATCATAATCCAATATTATCATGTTTCTAGTTATAATGTATATTTTTTCCCAAGTATAATGTCTTGTAGGATGTTCTACAAGTATAATGTTTTCAGTTTTACAAGAATAAAGAAATTAGTTTTTCCAAAGAAACATTTAAAAATTCTATTAGAGGAACACTTAAAATTTTTTATAGACACAGATAAATAAAGTCAATCGGGTGAAAACATACAAATTTTACTAGACGGACACTTATAATGTTTAATAGAACAATATGAAAATGTATACTAGATGGAGATCTATTTATCCCACTAGATGGAACATTATTCAAGGAATTTTAATGGTTTTATGATTTAGTCCCATTAGAAAAATTGATCATGTGATTACCACGTAGATATAAGAAGAAGTTGGATTTATGATGCAACAACTGATCCCATGTTGTGTAGAATTTGACTGTTTTGAGTTTATTGTAGTGAAATCTATAAATAGAACTATAACCATAAGGAAAATGACAAACTAAATACATTTGATCTATATTTTTTGTTGAATTTTTGAAATATATTGTTATTCACCATTCTTTATATAGCAATCTTTAGAGATCCATCTTATATAATATGATGCATGTGGTTTCTCTTAAAAATTATCTCGATTTTTTTGTTAGAATTTTTTATACTCAATGTGTTGTGAATTTTAAATTTTAAATTATTTTCAAAAAAAATTCCTCCTTATATTATATAATTTACAATACTTTTACAACCCTAATGTTTAAAGGGGTCACAACTTGTAATGAGGTTGGTGTTTTTGTGCAATTCCATTAATTCAAATTTCATTTTGTTCTTGATTATTTCAAATTATTATTTTTTTACTTTTATCTATATATGATTATTATAATGGGTTTATTAAATTTTAAAATGTTATTTATTACAGGTAATAAAACTATTTTCGATGATTTTTAGTTCTCAATTGATTTTGATATGAGTTTATAAATTCTATTATTTTTTAGGTGTTGTGTGTTTTTGGACATAGTTATTTGGTTTATTAAGAGAAAATTTTGGTAACTAATGGTTGTGGGCTACATTATGGGGTTGAAATAGATAAAGGGAGGATTATAAAAACTAATATGGTGTGGTATATTTTCAAATGTATTGAATAGAATAGAAAGGTTACCATTTAAATTATTTTTTGAGTGTTTTAATGAGGATTTTTTCAAATGTTTTTTTAAAAAGGGTTTTATTTATGGGGAAAGGTTCTCCATATTGATCTGGTTATCAAGAAGGAAGGATAATAAATTCTTAATTTTTTTCATAGTTTGGGTGTGTGAAAACCTCGTCGGTCCTTATTTTGAAATGGATTTTTGTAACACAATTATATTTTTTATTATATTTTGCCCCTAAATTAATACAATATTTTATTTCTTACTCCACATGCAACACCAAACTAAAATAATCCATTATATATTTATTTTTAAGATAATTTAATAATAATAAATCCTCTATTAATTAAAAAATATAATATAAACTATAAAATGTATACAAAACATGATTAAGAACACTTAAAATATTATACATTTTTCAAGAAAAGAAGTTATATATATATATTGAACGTTTATTTAAAATATAAATATTTAAATTTTAGAATATGAATATTCCATAATGAAGTTTATTTTTTAATTCCACATATCAAAACATTCCTAAGGTGAATTTTTGATATTTTTATAAAATAATTAGTTTTTAAGAGAATAGTTATTAATATAGTTTTTATAAAATTGTAAATTTTATAACATTATTAATAAATGGGAAAGTCGTAGACTTTTATAAAAAATTGAAATTTATAAAAAAAAAAATTAAAATGTAAATCTATTTATTTTGGTAATTATTTTAAACTTATAAAACATATGTTTAATTTTTAGAACTTTAGTTACATTTTATTCAATTTTAAAAATAGTTTATGATATTTTCTTTTAATTAAACATTATTTGAGTAGAATTCCATTTTTTCTTTAATTTAAAGCCCCAAAAAATTTAGGTTTTATTTACTAAAAAAATGTATATAATTTAAATCATATACATTGATAATTTTATCACATATATAAATTTTATTCTTAAAATAACACTATTTCAAAAAAGGGTTTTTACTTGTTACATGTGATAATGATAATTTTTCTTCATACAAATATGAATTTTATCTAATAAAATTTATTTACTATATTTAATAATTGGGTCCAAATTATTTAAAAATTTATATTTTGATATGGGGAATTAAAAGTAAATTACTTAGGAAAAAATTAGTTACCACGGTAAAACCAAAAAACAGTGAAGTAAAAATTCAAAGAATAAAGGACATTAAAACTTGTTTAAGGCATGTGTTAAAAGACCTGGTTGAGGTATTATTGAAATTATCTTATATCTTACTCCATTATTTTCCATTTTTGAGTGTTTTGGACATGTGAATAATCTCATTTTTTATATTAAGTTGAAATATTAACAATAATTTCATTCTCACCACTTATAAAAGGGGCCTCTCACATACCATTCAACTATACTCCCAAATTTTGGTTTAGTCATCAAAATTATAATTTTTTACTTCAATTATATTCCTCTTTAATTTATTTTATTTTATTTTCACAATAATGTTGCTTAATCCCTCCATTTCCAAGGATTCCTCTAAGGTAAATTTCATGTCTTCAATGCAAGTACTAATTTATGCTAAATTCTTTTCTTTTCCTTGTTACTTTCCAAAATATAATTATATCATTCACATATAATTACATAACTATTTTTTGTATACTTAATTTTATTATTATAATTTAATAACTATTAACCACCTTCCCCTTTTCCATTAATAGAAAGGAAAACATAATTTGTGCATGTGAAAATTACCTCCTCCACAAAGTAATGTATCTTATTTTTCTTATAGAATATTTACTATTTATTAAAATGTCTTAAATTATTATTAAATAATTATACACATATAAATATTATTATTATTCACCTTTAATAATTATATTATTCGTAAATAAGAAACTTTTATAATGAAAATAATCATCCATTAATTATATTATGTTCATGTTAGGTTCAGCCTAACCACAAAGTTGAGCAATGTTGTAAAATAGTATCACGAATGACTATGAGAACTTAATCACTGATATTATATGATATAAATAAGTAAATAATGAATTTGTTTTTATTTTATAATATTAACATTAGTATTAAAATTACTAATTCAGATACCACTATTTGTTTGTTAAAAACCCACTGATGCATGGCTGTCAGTAATAACATCTATAAGAACTATAACTAAATATGTTATAGAATGAATTTATAACATGATAAAATATAATAAAAAATTACTCATGTAACTATAATGACCTAAATATTATGAAAATCAAAATATAAAGGAATACAAACACCACAATTATGAAACTACTTTAAAATGATCAGGATTACTTACAACCAATATTAAAAAAGATAATAACTATCTAAAATACCTATAAAGAATAATTATAAATTTATTTTATTAAAGTATACATATATATATATACGAATAAGGTTTTCAAATAGGTTGCTAATATAGTCATTTTTATATGGGATATTTAGGCTCTATAGAGTAAGTCGGGAATTAATGTAAGGGGTTCCTTGTATCAAATTTTATTTCTTGAGTCATATTTCATATTGTACACCATGATATATTTGAGATCTATTAATTACTACCTAATGTATTTTCAATAAATTAATGTAATTCATGGGCTTTGGAAATCCATATTGTGTTCTTTATTTAATTTTCCATTGATTCAAAGGATACCAAAGTTGTGAGGGTTTTTGTAAACTCAACCACCTTCTTTGAGTTATAATGATTATTTTTAAAATACATTATTCTATGAATGATTTCTTGCATCTTATGATTTTATTTCATAGTAAATTTTCATTTTCTCTAGGGAAATTTGTATGTTTGACTAAACAATTTATCCTGGATGAATTTCATCCTAATAATAGTATGATATTGTTAATAATAATATTCATTTTCTTCAACATTGATTTGTCTTAAAATTCCATATTTTCTATTACCAATAATGAACACATTTATATTTTGAAACAGAATTATCTACTATATCATCTTACCTTCATCATTCCATTATACTATTTTAATTTTTATATTGTTAAAAAATTTTATGATGTGGGTTTTAAATAAAGTCATTTTATAATATTCAAAAAGATTTCCAACATTTAAAAATTAAATTTTTTATCTCCCGCTCAAAATTATATTTACAAGTCCTTTATTTCTTTTCATGTAAATATTGTTGATAATTTTTTAAAAGTAAATGTCTATTATTTTTTAGTTTTACCTATTTGAAAATGAAATTTGAATGTGACCATATCTTCTTAATCTAAACCAAAGATAAAATAATTTTCTAAAGACTCATTTATAGTTTCTCATTCTATATTGGAATTATTATTTTTAAATATTAACGCACATGTTTTAAATGGTTTCCCAAAATATTTTAATTAATCGTGGATTTGTGAAGAAAATTAAATATTATAATATTTCTCCAAGTAAATGTTCTATTCCTAAAATAGTTCTTTATTTTTTAAAAATCACTTTTAAAGGCCTGTGATTTAAAGAAATAATTATTCAATGTTTTTAAAAGAACATAACATTTATAATGTTTTTATTCTAAAAACCATAATTTTAATTTAAGGTAAATATTTAAAAAAATTATCAATATTAATGTATTTTATTTTAAATAATCAATTTTGAGAAGATTTGAAGCATTTGAAAATGGTGTATTTCTTCATGTTTTTCAAAATAATTTATTCATTAATGTTAAAGGTTATATTTATTCTTTTTAAACGTCTTTTGGTGTTCTTTTTGTTACATTGAGGATATGTTTTTTACCCCCATCTATATTCATTATCTTGATTTATTATATAATGTCATGGGGATTTTTTTCATAAAACACTTATCTTTTAGACATATTAATTAATAAATGTTTAATGTATTAAAATTTTCATGCTCTAATGGAATACATATGTATGGATAATGATGGGTGGGTCTTATATCACCCAAAAATGAATTTTTTAATTATTTATATCTTAGGAGATAACTATGGAAATCAAGTATTTATGCTCACTCCACTATGAGAATTAGAATGTGACACATTCTATAATGTGTTTTTAAGAATTTAGTAGTGTTTCCTGCTATACTATGTTTATGGGAACCAATTAGTATTACATGATCCACTATATTTATTGGAACTAGGTAGTCTTTCCAACTCCACTATGTTAATGGGAATCTGGTAGTGTTTCTTGCTCCACTATGTTTTTTCAGAATCTGGTGGCGATGCCTACTCCACTACAGGAATTAGTTATAGATGCCTACTCCACCATGTTATTGGATATAGGTAGTGATTCACACTCTATACTTTTATGATTTATATTTCTATGTCAGTGTCGTGGTTTATTATTAAGATTCATTTCCAATACCTTCAATATATTTATTCATATGATTGTGATCAATGGATCATTTTTATCTTTTAGTGCTTCTATACTCATTTGTCATGGTGTATGTTTTCTCTTATGAGATTAGATGTATTATTATCATTGATTATAGACGACTATAATTTTTTCCATATTCTATTAATAAGATATTTATCCCATACTCGGGTTTTCTCATATTATTATGATCAAACCCTTGAAAACATGTTTATGATTTTTCTCTTATTTGGTGTCCAATATAACCCCATTCTCATGTTTTCATTACCTTGGTTTTGAGGATGAGTATAAACCATGAGAATTATATAGGGTAATTTAGTATGGTTCGATTATGGAGAAATTTTTACATGTTTTTTTAAAAATAATGGCTTATGTAACTTGTCCTCAAAAACATTAAACTTTTATTTCTTAGGATTGTAATAAAATTTATGAGTTATAATGTTTATATTATAAATTTTTTGAAAAATAAATATCTGTCCATACCACTTTATATTAAATATAATGTTTAAAGAAAGTTTTTTTAGCATCAAACAGGGAGTTCATGTCTAAATAACATTAATTGTGACCCTAAAAGATGTATTTTCTGATTTTTTAGTGTGGATGACATAGACAGGGGTTGTTTATTATGATGGATTTGGAGGTGACGTGAGATTTATATTTATTGTTTATTATTTCATAGGTAATATCGTTCATTTTTTTATCACATCATTTTCTTATATGGTTGAGATTTCTAAGTTAAAAGGGATGTCTAGATTTATGATACACTAGTTGGTATACATGTTTCTCATGTACCTATAGTTGTGTGTTATTCCAGGTCTAGTGGGTTTGTTCCATCCCAATAATGTTCCTATGGGATAGTCAGATATATTATATTATTTTAAGAGTTATATATCCAAGTTTATGTCTTATATTATAGTCTTTCTAGGACTATCTCACCATATGAACTAGTTTTTTTTCAGGATACTAAGTGTTATATATAATATTACACATGGGACTTCATTTATTTCTTCTTATATCCCATTTTTCAATTAACATTTTTTAAATCATTATCGGGTAAATTTTTTCCAACTTACTTTTATTTATTCATTAAAATAATGTTAATTGAGAAGAGGTTATTTTATATAGTGTTATTAATTAAGTTCTAAATCTTTTTAAAAAAATATGATTTTGAAAATCGTATTAAATGGTATTTCTAAGGAATGATCTATATTTTAAAGAGTGTGGTAATTTTTAAATAATGGTTTTAAATTGGGATTTAAAATTGATTGTTCAAAAAAATTCCTATAAAGTATAAATTAGTTTTATGAAAATGTAAATGGAATATACTTTTTTATTATAAACTCATGATAACCTATTTTTTAAATTTAATTATAACTAACATAAATAAAAATACTTTTGTAATGGATTACACAAACTCCTTAGTGATAAACAACTAGGATCCTTTTTCCAATACCCTACATACACTTCATACTAATATTATGGAATGAAAATATTATTATTTCCTTTCAGGTGATTTTCCATAATCTTCCTAGGTTGATTTTTGAGTTCATCTTATAGTGTTGTTATGTAATGCAGTGAGTGATCATGGTGAACAAGGAGATAATTAGTACTTATTTGGTTTTTGGCTCTCTTTTGGGTTCTTATGTATCTAATTTTTCCACAAAAGATTCATTTTTCCTATGAGATGTAACTTTTTTTCATATTATAAGATGTTATGTTTTATGAGTTATTATTATTATTCCTACTATGTTTAATCTAGTTGGATGTTTAATTTTAGTTTTATTTTCAATTGAGGCTTTTCCCAATAAAGTAACTTTTTTCACAGTTACAAGTTGTAAACATATATGGAACAAGAATTCCATTTGGGCCTTGAAATTAATTAAGTCAAATTCTCAATGGATAGGTGAGCTAGGTTTCTTCATGAAAAAATATCATCAAAGAACACTATTTTTATTTAGGGTGTATATTATTAGAAAGGATATTAAGACTATCATAAGAACTCAAGATGTAGATCACGAGTAGGTCACAAATCATCACCTATCATGATGAACCATTAACTACCATGGGTTATGGAATTTGATTCTTTTTTATGAGTTACTTCTTGGTTACTGTTGATGATACATAGATCCTCATTGATTATATTGATGATTTTGGGGGGTCTCTCATGATTACTAGGGTGGATATAGATAGAAATTTAGAGTTGTACTACTAGAAAGGTTGGTCTATAAAATTATATAGAGCTCATGAACTCTGGATCTTCAAGACATATAGATCCCATTTCATGGTTTCTTCACGATATCCTAACCCATGCTTCCAAACTATGCAAAAATCTGTTTATTCCTCAAATGATTTGTTTTTTCATATTTCTCTCTCAATAAACTCCAATAGTGTTTACCGTTATTGTGAATGTAAGTATAGGGGTTTTTACTATATAATTTATGTTAATGGATTAAATTAGCATTAATGTATAATAATTATTTCTTGGATTAACCATTTGATGTTTGGTTTTATGTTTGACTATTTTATGAGAAATGGGATTTTAAGGTATTCCTTAGAAATTTTTTAGCCTTCGTTTAATTTTTAATATTTTTTATGATGTTTTTTCCCAAATAAATATTTTTAAAATAATATTTAAAGGTCTTTTGAAAAGGTTGTGTGATTATTACTTTCAAATTAGCCTTTTAAAATTATAATAATGATGGATTTTATGAAAATTATATTTTAAATTGTGAAGGATTTTTAAAATGAACATAAAATTATTGTAAGGGGTTGTGTATTTATAAAATTATGGGGTTTCATAGATGAAATAATTACATTTTTTATTAAGGGATTGTGTTTATATTTAAAATTTTAAGGGATGTTGTCAATGTATTTTTTGTTGAATTAAAATTAATATGTAATTTTAGTAATTTATTTTAGGAGAAAGAGTTGATTGAGTTTTTTATGTTATTTAATGTATAACTCATATATAAAAATATAATAAGAGTAGGAAGTCATTTAATGGGGTTGATCAGAATGGTGGACCTCCTTATAATTAAGGGATAGGTTATCTACCTTCTAAATCCTCCCATACTGAAGACTGGGATGTAGATCAAGAATTTTCTCTCTCGGACACCATCCAAAACATCGAGAAACTTCACCCAATTTTTAATGGTTATTGAGGCCCTTAAGAGATAATGAGTTTAATTGATAGAATTGAGGAAATTTTAAATTCTATGAAAACCCTTGAAGCTTCATGGGTAGATACTGTTATCACTTAACATAAGAGTCCCAAAATGTATGGTTTGAAATTGTGATTCTTTATTAGTTTCATGTGGTCATGTCTTTGTAATTTTTTAGGATTATATTTATTCAACTACACTATCCTAAGGTTGTAAAGATAGAGAAGACCATAGAGTTCAAGTACATTCATCTAGGTGAGTGGTTAGTGAAGGTTTATATGAATCATTTCTCAAAATTTATATCCTTTTATCCCAATATAGTAATAAATGATGAATTACAAGATCATTCCATTAAAATAAGTATTCATTCAAAATGTATATATATTGTGGTTTAATTTTACCTAGATTATTATTAGTAATTGTTATCTAAGTCCATTAAACTATAATATAAGTATAAGGGACAACCTTAAATATGTTTTATCCTATACTAGGTCAATGTGAGTGTACATGTTTCATAAAATGGGAATACATAATTGTTTGAGTCCTATATAGAAAGTTTGATTGAGAAAAGTAAGTTAACTCAATGAAAGAGGTTTCTCATGTACTTACAATGTATAGTACTTGGGCATTCTATGCCACCTTTTTTGAAAGATCTAAGTGGTTTCCATTTATGTGTCCACTTTGACTATCTTTTGAGGTTATATCAGCTGAATTATTAGAAAGAGAAGTTTTAAGTGTAATTTTGATTATGGGGATAACTTCTATTAGGTAATTATGTTTAGTTCATAGGGGAATGTTTGATTTTTTTGGGTTTACTATAGATAATTCTTTATGGATGGTGATGAAATATTGATTTGGGTATATGACTTATCAATCTATATATCTTTCTTATAGTGTTATGTGTATATTTATAGGCTAGATATAATGAGGTTGGATTTTTAATAGATCGAACATAATAGATATTTTGGCCAATTACTTAGTAACAAGGACTAATTAAATTCAAGTTATATAAAGAAACTATAGGTGATGGTTTAGATTTTATGGGTTCACCAAAGGATGGTGTCCTAGTCTGAGGTCTGAGTCTTCCATTTCTGGATGTCATGACCAGGGTCGGGAACCCGTTTTTTTCGTGATGCAGCATACTGGTGGATAGTATTCTCTATTATTTTGGTCATGTGTGTTTGATGGAATTGTTGATAAATATTCTTCTGTGGATGCTTTGGTGTTTTAGAGGGTTTTCCATGACCGGTGGAGTGATAAAATTTCATGGCTGTTTTATTAGGTTATCCTCATTGAAACTATATTTATAATGTCTATATACATTTTAGATGAGTTCTAAATTGGGTAGAGACCCATGATTGGGTATCTGTTTCCTTTAGTATTCATCATAGTAGTTGGGGTGGTGTTATGCTAGATGACATGTCGAGGAGGGTTTTGGATTAATATCATTTGTTAGTAAAGTTTGTTTAATTCTTAGGGATTCCATACATAAGACTCCCTTAATTATACCCATAACCTTTTGTGAAGTGTTATCATCTCTATTTACTTATTACCTTTTTCTTGGTCAGAATACCTTCTAGGTATAGACATTATTGTTTTGGGGATAATAGTCACACAACAACTTTTTTTTCTACATTATCTTATTAATTAATTTATATTTAATCTTATCTTTGATTTTTGGGTTAATATTTCTTGAATTTTACTTTATTTTAGTTTTATTATTTGTGAATAATCTTCACAAAGTTAGTAAAAACTATATAGTTTGCTCATGTGAAGACAGCAGTGAATTAAAGTTGAACTCCCATGGTCGATGCATAATTTACCTAATAGTGCATCAAAATTATGTGGGTTCCTAGTGCCTATCCTATATGATCATCACAGTTAGCACATGGTATGCCAAAATATGTGGCCTAATCATGTGGGATGTCCAACTCTAAAAATTATCAATTTCCAATTATTCCCATATTCAAACATAAAGGGTTTTAACCACTTCCCCCTCAACCTAATTTGATCATGGCATAGTGAACATGGGGGGTTCTATCCCTCCATTACTCTCTATTTTGTAGCCCAAAACCTTTATTTCAAGTGTATTTTTTAGGGTAACATTACCATTTTTATTTAGTTTCACTTCCTCATATTAACCATAAGGGGTTTTATGACTTGATTATAGAATAGGGGTATTTCTGAAATAATGTTTTGGTTTCTTGGGGCTTGTAGGGTTCATCATATTGTCTGTTTGAGCTACCTACATTAAAGGGGAATTGGTTTGGATTGTTTAAAGTGGTTACTGCAAATAATAAGGTAAGTGTATTAATCCAATTTCTATAATTTCCATATCATTGTGTCCATGATGACTATAATTTTTTTTTTGTTGAATAAAATCAATATATGAAACTTAAAATGGGTTTTTAAAATTTTATAATGTTTTTTATCACATGGTATAAAAGATAATTCAAAGATATTATGGTTATTAATAGATGTTTAAATGGTTTCTAAAATTAAAAAGTGGTATTCCGGATCCATGTGTGTGAAAATGTTTATGAGGTCTTCTCAAATGAATTATGATAACCAAATTCATTTAATGCATATTGGGTGTTGAAATAGATATAGGGTGGGTTTTAAACAACTGGGTGTTCTGGTAGATTTTGAAATGACTTGAAAAAAAATTTAATTCTTTATATTATTTTAAGTGAGGATTTAAGAGTTTTTATAAAGGTTGTATTGAAAATTTCATTCAATTAATTAGAGTCCCTAAAATTAAGAGTTAGTTTTTAATAAGTTCAGAACCATTAATTGGATTTCATGGTGAGAGTGTGTGAGACCCCCTATATCCCCTATGTTTATATGTATTGTAACCATGTGAGGGTCTTAGTTATTACTATAATGTGGTTGAAATAGATACGTGTTTTTTATAAGTCTACGGGATGTGATATGAGATTTTTGTTTTTTTTATTATTGATTTTTTGACCTTATGGTTCACATTTTGTATCAACTCCTACTGGGTTTATAAAAGGGAACCCTAGGATAATATATATGTTTAGATATATGATACACTTGTTGGTATAAAACCTTCTATTGTCCTCGTAATTGTGAGTTGTTCTACGGATATTGGGGATGTTTCACAACAATGATGCTAGTGTGGGATATTCTGGTGGACTGTAATATTTTGGATGTAATTTAAGATAGAAATTGGTGTCATGTTATATTGTATCTCGGACCACAAAACCTTTTTGACTAATGTGTTTCCCATTATAATACGTTTTATATATGATAATATAAATGTGAATTCCTTTAGCTCCATTATATTCCATTTTAGATTGAATAGTATGGAATTTTTAATTATCCACTTTCATATTCTTACTTTTATTTATTCATCGACATACTGGATTTTTTAGAAGTTTTCATTGTACATGGTTTTTTTAGTAATGTGATGAGAATTTTTTTAACAATAATTTAAAAAATAGTTTTTAAAGGAGTTTCTATGGAAAAAAATATTTTTAAAGCGTTGTGTAAGCTTCTAGAGAATGTTTTTAAAGTGTTATTTATAAGGTATTAATTTTCATTTATATCTATAAAACTAAATATAAATTTCATGAAAAGGTAATGGAATATTTTTTTTATTATTCTTTCTTATTAAAGCCTTTTTTATCTATCAAATTCAAACTAGAATAATGAGATTCCTTTTAGATATAATTAGAAAAACTCCCCAACGAGATCCAACTAGGCTTGTTTTACTAACAAACTACATACAAAAATTAGTGAATGATTCTACTATTGTATCCTTCTAAGTGATAGGCCATGATATATCAAGGTTACTATTTCAGTTGTTCTGGTATTGGTGGTATTGAAAGTGGTGAGTGATCATAGATTATATGGAGATTCGTGATAGATGTAGTTTTTTGGTTGATCTTTATAAATTCTTATGTATTGACCTTGTCAGCCTATATATCTCTTTAGATTTCATTTGGTGTGTGAGAAGTTTATTATTTTTATAATCATGTTATGATATGATTTATTTTATGGTTTCCTCACTTTATTCATATTTTCTTTCTCAAGTTGTATGTTTTTTTAGTATTATTATTATGAGAAATCTTTCCAAAGATTGTTTTTTATCCATGGTATCTAGTTTCTAGCATTTGGGGATCGGGAACTACCTTCAAGGTCTTACAAGTGTTATCATAGGTGCTCAAAGGATAGATTTCCCAAGTTGGACCATGTTAGATGGTTTTTTACTGGGAAATAATTGTTATATTCTTTGATGTGTTGACGTATATATTCTTTGGGAATTCAATGAAATTTGTGTAAATAATGAATTATTCTATATTAGAACTCCAAAACTGAAGATATATAATGGTTTTTTGATCCATTTAAATGGTTTTATAGGTTTATTGAAGTAAATTCCTTTATGGAATTTTGTCCAACTGTGTTTTCTAAAGGTCATAGACACTCAGCGAATTGGTATTTCTAATGTTTAAATACAAGAATTAGATATCTTGGATTGTTATTAATAGATTTAAAGTGTAAAAGTTTATTTTAAAATAATATAATATCTCTCCCACATAGCTATCCATAATATGCTATGGAATTTTTTATCTATTTTGGGTTCAAATTTCTCTAAATCGGTGTGTGGGTGTTTTAGAATGTGATTTCAAAAGTAAAAATATGAATGGATTTAATATATAATTTGATAGAAACTACCATTATTTTCAAAAAATATTTGAATCAATGTATGAAAATCATGAACCTTTATGAATCCTCATTTGTAACAACCTAAAATTTTTAAAGAATAACAATATGTTCTTAGTATATATGACACACAACACTGTTCTTAAAAGAAAAATGAAATATATAACCTTTATAATATAGTCATTAAATTGGTAGGTATGAATATCAATAAATAATTCAATATATACTTATTTATTTATTTCATTTTCAAAATAAATTTATTAATAAATTATTAGTAAATAATCACTGAATTGTTAGTAATGTCCTTTTATCCCCTAAAAAATTATTTTCGTCAAAAATTGATTATTTTTTCTTTATGTGAGAAAATATTATAATTAATTTCTAGAAATTTTATAAAATTTATTTGGTAAAATGTTGTTATTTTTTTAAATCATTATATAAAAAATAATTTAGGGTAATTTTATTTATTTTTTGGAAAATATTGATTTTTCAGTGAATAATAAAAAATAACAATTTTTGTAAAATCGCCATTTATATTAAACAAATTTAGTAATTTAAAAGTAAAATGGATTTTAATTTTTTTAATTAAAATAAATATTATTTATTTATATTTAATATAATTAATTAAATTTTAATCATAATTATACTGAATTTTCGTATATTTTATTGTTTGGTTTAAAATCACATTTTATCAAAAAACTATTTTAAAACATAATTTTTTTTCTATTTTAATTAAATAAAATAACCCATATTGAGGATTGAATTAAATAATATATATATATATAATCAATAAATGATAATTTAAATTCATATAATGATTATCATTAGTCATAATGTTAATATAATATCCATTTTCCTTGAAAAATACATTTCTTGAAAACCCCATTTTTCTTCACATCTATAGGTTTTATTTTAAGTTAAGTGATATTTAAGTGAATTTAATTTTATAATATGGATTCCATATTTTTAATAATAATAATTTATATTATATTATAAGTTCAACTTATTTTTTTAAACTATAATTGTGAAAATAAAAAAAAATATTATGGTTATGGTGAAAATGGGTTTACAGGTGGTTAAACTAGAATGACAAGGGTTAGAATGAAATAAATGCTGATATAAACTATATTTTGTGGTCATATTTATACCTTATCTAATATAATTATTTTTAATGGTCAATTTTTTAATCCTTTTGTCATGTGTAAAATTTGGGTACAACCTTTACTTTTAAAATATTACAGGTGTGTCCCCTCCCCCGCTTATAAAAAGATGTCGACTCATCTCTCCTATAGACACATCAAAAGACATTTTATTTATAAAAGTCCCTAAAAATACCTTATTAAATTCATTCCAAACATTCTAAATGAATTTTATTAAATATAAATCCTTACCATGAAGGATTGTGGTGAAGACCTATAGAAGTCGCCCAAAGAAGAGGTAACATTCATAACCTAGCATTCATTTTTATTTATTCTTCGACCTCCTTCATAAATTCTTAAACCATGATTACATAATAAAATAATTATCAAATATATAATAATATTTTATTATGTTAATTTTATTACCTAAATACATCTATTTTCCTTACAAATAAATATTGAAACTGTCATCTGTGCGTCTGGAAGACTACCGCCTCATGAACCGATGTAAGTTTTTTTCAATTATCGCCTCTCACAAATAGTCATAATTATGGATATAATTTTTAATTATTATATTTATTAAATATTTATAATTATATAATGATAATATACCATATATTTTCATACCTTTTCATTTATTGAAATACGGTAATGTTGTTCTTGTGTATGTGTGGACTATTGCCTCCATGAAGCGTTGTGATTCATGTTTCATCCCCAAAACACATGGACAATATATATAAATGTATTTAAATAAATAATATTATATTTTTATATTATGATCATTATGTAAAGATAAAATAATACTTATCTTATTTATATAATGATTATTGATAATGTGTGTGTTTCTCATGTGTATGTACGACCTACTATCTCCATGATTGTGACATAATTAATTTTATATAAAATTTATACATGGTTGATTTTAAAATTATAACTCGTGAATAAAAATTATAATAATTTCATGATAATTTTCTGTATATTTGGAGAAAATGACAAATTTGACCACGATCAATATACCGAATGTAGTTTGGAAACATTGATTGAACGTCCTCAAAAAACCTAATGTGGACTTAACTGATTAAGTATTTAATTATCTAATTAAAATAAATAAATTAAATGATTTTTGTATAATGTATTAAACATGAAAAATGTTATTAATAAATAAAATAATTTAAATAATCTTATTATATAGATGTTAATGTATGTACATGCAATGTCTTGACGCGATATAAGGGGTTTTCCTCTTAAATTCTTTATGTGAGACATTTACCATATTCACCATTTATTTATATGTTTGGTTTATATAATTACCATTAATGCCTTTTATGATTATTTTCATGAAAAATATTGGTATATAAAAATCCATATGAGGTTCTCTATTCCATGAGGGTTTGTTCCAAAGGTTACCAAACCAATAATTGACCTCAGCTCAATTTTCATTCATTGAGGAATGTTTCATTGTTATGAAACTAATTGTTCAATGTTTTATATACTACCCATTTTACATGATATATCATTAATATTTTATAACTCATGGTTTTTTATGTTTTTAATTGAATTATTTATTCCATGGGGATTTTACTTGAATGTTACAAAGTGGTAAAGGTTTTCTAAATTCAATTTCTATTAGTTAGGAAATAACCCTTCTTAATTGATTTTTTATGACATGATTAAGTTTGAATTTATATATAAATTTTTTTATTGTTTATTTCCACTTATTTTTGTGGATTTAGATTTTTTACACATAATCTCACCAATAATTAACTTTCCATTTTTTGATATGATCATTGTTAGGATTAATCATCCTTAATTCCTTTATTTGGGACATATATTTATGATATGCACCTATATTATTTTATAAGTGTATAAAAATCACCTATGAAATGTTATATAATTAATATACTTATGCTAATTATATTTAATGTTTCATTTAAATTCATTTTTTCAGGGGGAATATGATAGAAAAGTTACTAAAGTTGATAAGGGTTTATGTTGTAATCTCAATTATTTTCACGAATGTTTATATTCAATTTTCCTTTATAAGAAATTATAGGTTCATATTTTATTAGAACAAATGTACTATATTATCCTATAGTTATGAATGTGTTTTACATGTTTATTTTCCATTTTCTTATTTATTGATTAAAGAAACAATAATAAATTTCTTTATAAGTGATACTGATCTTGTATTTTTCTGTAGATCTAGAGTCGTTCTCTTCCATATCAATATTTTCTGAAATTTCCTAATTTTTTTTCTTAAAATAAATTAATTTATAAATACATTTTATATAATTTTTAAATTTATTTAAAATGTTTTAAAAATTATATTTCATAAATATTCCCAAATGAGTCACTTTTGATTCTATTTACTAAATATTTTAAAAGAAAATTTATTTTTTTATAACACCATCATTGAATTTTCCGACCATTCTAAAAATTATTTTCATTGAATATTAATTTATATGTTTCCATGGGTATTTTCAAATAAATTTATTTTCATATTGTTTTTTTAATTTCTTGTTTTAAAAAAGTGTTTTTCAAAGAAAAAAAATTATTTTCCCCAATGATGTTTTTAATGATATTTTAATTGTATTTCAATTTCTCTACATAAAAACTCTTGATGATACTTATACCTCATGTGGGATATTCTATAATGACATCATCTTCATTATTTCTCTATGTATATTATGATTGATCTGAAGAGATTTTCATGGAACTCCACCCTCTTCCACGGGTAAATAAAGTTATTAATGGAATAATGGATGTTTCTATGAGTTTTATAATGAAATTAATGATCTAAATAATTTATTTGACTTATGGTCATTATACATTGTTTATGTTAATAGGTGATCCCGATACAACTTATATGATGGGTTTATCCCCATTATAGCTCATGATATGATTGGTTGAGCCCATTATAGCTCAAGATATTATGATTTGATCTCCATTATGGCTCATTGTATAAAGGGTGGGCCCCATTATACTTCTCTAATGTAATGGGTAGTGATTATGTTCTCTATAGAATTATTTTAGAATTCATCTATATGGTAACTCCAATTGATAAGGGTTCTATAAGGGTTCTTTGAAGATAATGTTCCAAGAAACCAACACACTTCTTTATGATTTCATTAGGTTTATAATGATTACTTTTCTCAAGATTGACATCGTAGGGATCATGATAATTTAATCTTATAAATTTTTTCTTTTTTAAATATTTATGCCATGTTTTAGGGTTCTTGATATACGAGTTGATGGGTATTAATAATTTTATTTTAATCACATGCAATGAATTTTTGTCTTCATTCAGTTATTCTATTCTTATGACCACTGATGAAATTCAGTTGTTATTTCTTATGTTTACCCTTAACATGGATTTGAGATCACCCATATTATGTTTTATTTTTACCAGTTTATCAATAACGGCGTTAATCTAATTATAACTAGTAGGGTTTCATATGGATAAGGATGATGAAATGATATGAAAAAATAAAAAATTTGGGTTTAGCTAGAGAAATACTTATTAAATGACATGGGTATTATATAATTAACAATTTTTTTATAATTATCTAAAACTATAAACCTATTTTTTTTGCTATGTTAGTTATCCATTATTCCCTTTATTGTAATATGTTTTTCATGGAAAAAATTCTATCATGTTCATCAGTATCAAGAAATAAATGTAATGATAATGTTTTTAGCACTAGATCTAAGAGTATAGGTTTGGGACTATTATATCCCCATCAATGGTACTAATTTGATATTGAATATTTTTCATAGATATCTTGTAACATCCTAACCTAAAACATATGGTCCATGCCGGAATGTGACATTTCATTATGAGAACTTCCCCATAAAAAAGATTTTACTGCCTATAAATGAGTATATTGAGTGGAAAAATGGGGACACTATACCCTATGTATCATTTAATAGGATCAATAATAAAAAATAAACAACAAAATAAATAATTAGAGAAATCATGAAGAAGAGTAAAGGTGATTTACATTTCATAAAATTAATTAGATCTCAAAGTGGAATGAAAAACCAATGTAATAATAAGTATAGAAATAAAATATATACTACAGTTCTATAGATTCCATCACAGTCCACTGTGAGCTTTACATTCCACTACTCAGCCATCCACTATAGGTTCCTTTCCCTTCCTCAGATCCCTCATGAAATCATTAATCACAACAAAATTCCAATATACGATTTGAGTACAAGACTCAGAAGGACAACACTAATGCATTCTTAAACTGATGTGCATAATTATACAAGTGTATTCCATAATAAAATAAGTATGTAACAATCATCACAACACAAAATCCAAAACCTAGTAGTTGTGCACTATCTAGAAACCATATCTACGGACCCATACTTAAAACATCGCTTAATCTTGAATTTTACACAAGATGATACATTATTACACATTGAGGATCTTTTCAGGTTTATAGTTTTAATGAATTAGGATATCTATGAATCATGACATACCACATTCATACAAGAGGATACTACTAAAATAGTATCAATGTTTTTTGAAATATAAAACATTAAAAATTTGAACATGATTCCTTCAATAACACTCTATATAATATATCATAACTCCCTTATTTCTCTTAATAATCCTTATATCATGTAAAAAACATTTTTAAAACTTGGGATGAGTATACAACTCTATAAGGGATGTATAGAAATAAATCGTTATTAAATTGATAACATATAACCCAATAAAACCCATAATCATAGAAACTCATATGCATAGAAACATCATGTAGTTTCTTTGGGACATATTTACCATATCACTCTTACATTCACCCTTAACCATAGAATAGCCTTTTGGTCAACATCCTTCTCCATAGCACCCAATTCATTGGAGATATATAATGGAGCACACCCATCATATCTTGAGCTATAATGGGCTCAACCGAACATACCTTGAGCAATAATTGGCTCAACCCAATATATCTTGAGCAATAATGGGTTTCAAACCAACATATATTGAGCTATAATGGGATCAACCCAACATAAATAATGTACAAGGAATATATCCTGGTAATAATTTATATTTAAAATAATAATAAATCACTCATTCCATATACATATAAAAACAATCATTTTGAATGTTTTTAAAGAGAGTTTTAAATGGGTTTTAAAAAGAATGTCCCCAAAAATATAATTGGAGTGAGAATGAATAAAATGGAATGGATATGTGTATAAAATATAAATACAAATTATAAAACAAACTATAAAAAAAATTCATCACACCAAAAATATTATTAACACATAATGAATAAAGAAAAAGATTAACCCAAATAATGGAAATTAGGTTAAGAGTTCCCTTACCTTGGGTTTCACTTACATCAAAAGTCTTTAATACTCATGTATAATGGGAAAACGTGTGTTATTAATATATTAATGAAATATATTAATGTTTATAACACATTATAGGATCATTTTACAACATTATTCGACCCATTTATTAGTAATATTTTGTTATTTACATTGTGTCAGGTGTGTTATTTACATGATTTCAATGATTGGTTCATGATGGATATTCTTTTATATTGTAAGTGAAACTCTATAATTCAAATATAACTGTAGTTAAGTATTTCTAGATCCAAAAGATATACCATTTATCAAATTAAATTATTAAATTATTATTATTCATAAGTTATATCATTAATGTTATTCATTTAGATCATTTTAGTGGTTATTTGTTAATAACAACCTCAATGTGTTTTAAAAATTAAAACCATGGGTAAAAAATATTTTCCAGAGCCATGGAAGAAACACTATAAATATATTATAACTTGGTTAAATCATAAAAATGTTTTCATGACCATACTTGAAATAATTAAAGCAAATTAAAATCACATCATTCATGATGTCAGTAATTTGACACATCACATAAAATGTTTTTATTCCTTGAATAAGTGGGATAGGAGAGGAAATATAATGGTGAATCATCCATAAAAATTATTAAATATAGAATATTTAAGATAATGAATCATTCATTCCTCTTGTATAAGGGGATATTAAATAATAATAAGATGATAAAGGAACTCTAAATAAAAGAACTATTGGGAAATCCCATATGAAATATTCTGCAGCCTAATGGCTATGGAACATGGATTAAGAAAATTCAAATATTTCATAAAAATCCCAAACAATTCACCATAACTATTATTTTAAGTTTAGAATTCAAAAGTGAAATCCATTTTTGGAAAATAATTTTATAAATATTATTAATTTAAATTTAAATTTAAATCATAATTTAGTAAAAAAACAACAGTTTCAAGTATATAACTCTTTTTTAATACCTTGAAAAATTAATTGACATCTTATTATCTTACAAACATAAGGAAATAAAATAATAATACAATTTACAATTCATTAGGGTCATACTACTATTCATACTACTATTCATATGGGTAGGTTACTATATTCCAAAAAAAATAAGTTGGTTCCATTAGGCTCCAGATAACATACCGATCACAATTGTATATGGTCATTTTTTTTTAAATTCAAAACATAGAAGATAAAAATTTATTTCTAGAGGATAGTTATAAATATCTACTTAAAACAAAGGTTCATGAATTTCAAATTATTTTTAGAAAACCTTGGGTTGTTACATTATCCCCACCTTCCGGAAATTGCGTCCTCAAAATTTTATTAATCTATTAGACAAGTGAGGGTAAGTTTCCCTCATAGTATTTTCAGACTCCCATGTTTTTTCTTCAAACATGTGGTTTCTCCACAAAACCTATACCTAGTGGATTAACTTATTCTGCAATATTTGTTCCCTTCGATCAAGAAACTAAACTGGTTTCTCTTTATACAAAAGGGTCTCTTCCAGATGAACTGCTTCTACGCTCAAGACATGAGTTGAATCTGTAATGCACTTTATCAACATCAAAACATGAAAAACATTATGTACCTGTGATAAACATGGAGGAAATGATACTCAATATGAAACTGGTCCAACTTTCTCTAGGATTTCCAAAGGACTGATGAATTGCGTACTTAGTTTTCCTTTCTTACCAAAACACATCCCATTTTTCCAAGGAGATATTTTAATGAAAACATGGTCACCTACCTATAATGATAAGTGTTAATTATGTTATCGGCATAACATTTCATCATGCTCTAAGATTTCCTCATATGATGTTGGATAATATTCACTTTCTCAGCCACTTCCTCTACTAATTCTGATCCCATTAACTTCTTTTCCCTGACTTCATCCCAAAAAGCCGGAGTACGAAACCTCTTCCCATACAAGGCCTTAAAAGGAACCATATGTAGAATAGAATGAAAATTGCTATTATAATAAAACTCAACTAAAGAAAAATGTTGATCCTAACTACCCTGGTAAACCATTGAAGAAGCTCGAAGCATATCCTCCAAGGTCTTATTCATTGGTTCTGACTGACCATTTGATTGAGGATGAAAAGATGTACTAAAATTTAATATTATTCCCAACAACTTCTGAAGACCCTTCCAAATTTATAAGTTAACCTAAGATTTGGATTAGATAAAATGGAAAGTGTAACTCCTTGTAACCTAACAATATCTTTGAGGTACAGTCAAGAAAGATAATCCAACGACATTGTATCTTGAATAGAAAGGAAATGAGATGATTTTTTCATCTGATCAACAATAACCCAAATCACATTTTTATCTCTAGAATTATTAGGTATTACCACCATGAAGTCCATCGATATATTATCTCATTTCCACTATGGAACTGGCAAAGTATAAAGCACCCCCTTAGGTAATTGTCTCTCTGATTGAACCTGTTGGCATGTCACACATTTCACAATAAATTCTGCAACATCCCTTTTCATTCTATCCCACTAGTAATACTCACGAAGGTCTCTATACATCTTAGTACTTCTAGGATGAACTGAAAATTGATAAATATGAGCCTCACAAAACAAATAATTCTTTTACTAGGAATAACAAGGCACTCACAACCTATTTTCAAATCTTAAAACTCAATATTTAACAAGGTTAAATTCTGGAAACTTTCCCATTCTAAAAAATTCATCCTTTTTCTATAGCTCACAATCATTATTCTTCACTTGCTTAATTCTTTATGATAATGATGACTACACTAAAACCTGAAACAAAACAAATTTATTCCCTACAATGACAACTTGTAATCCAAAATTCATCAAATCCTTAATCAATAGATCATGTTCCAAACGTAACATGGTTAATGATGCATGATGTTTTAAACTCAAGGAATCTTCCACATTTTTTTATTTTCCTGGATGATAATTAATTATTAAATCATAATCCTTTATCAGTTCAATCTATCTTCATTGAATCATGTTTAATTCCTTCTGAGAGAATATATACTTCAGAGTTTTATGCTCGGTATATATTTGAAATTTGATTCCATGTAAATGGTTCCTCAAAAACATCAAAGAAAAAACCATAGCTTCCAATTCCAAATACTGTGTGGGATAATTCAACTCACGAGGTTCTATTTGTCTTGAATCATAAACAATTACCTGATCATTCTGCATCAGAACACAACTATTTACATTCAATGAAGCATCACTATTGATGACAGACTCACCATTTCCGGAAGGCATGACCAAAACTGAAGCATTCACCAATCTCTTCTTCAGTTCCTGAAAACAAACATCACATTCTTCTATCCAAAAAAATTTAACCCCTTTTCATATTAACTTTGTTAGCAGGTTAGATAACTGTGCAATGTTTTTAACAAAACATCACAAATAACCCGCTAATCAAAGAAAACTACGAATCTATGTAGCATTTTTAGGAATGGTCCATTCATCAACCACTTTTTCTTTGGTAGGATCAATTTTTTTTCAATCCTTATTTACAGTGTTCCCAAAAAAGAGATATATTAAAACCTAAAATCACACTTTCTGAAATTTTCATACAGTTTCATTTCTTTTAAGGTTTGCAAAACAACCCTTAGATGTTTTTCATGCTCCTCTTTACTTCTAGAATATACCAAAATGTAATCAATAAACACAACCATAAACTTATCCATGAAATCATCAAATACTCTATTCATTAGATCCATGAATTCAATAGGTGCATTAGTAAACCCGATATACATAACTAAAAATTTATAATGACCATATATAGTATAGAACACAGTGTTCAAGATGTATTCATCCATTACTTTCAAATGATGGTACCCCAACCCCAGGTCAACCATCGAAAAATACTGCACTCCCTAGAGCTGATCAAAAAGATCATCAATATGAGGCAAAGGGTAATTTTTTAATAGTAATGTTATTCAAGGATATATAATCAATTCAAATTCTCATTGAACCATATTGTTTTCTTAACAAACAAGTTAGAAGTTCCCCATGGTGATGTTTTGGGTCCGATGAAGCCTTATTCTAATAATTCCTCTATCTGGATTTTTAATTCCAGAAGTTCCATTTGATACATTTGATAAAGAGGTTTAGAAGTTTTCTTAGAATTAGGAACTAATTCAATAGTAAACTCAACCTCTCGATTAGGAATAACACTATGAAAATAATTTTTAAAAACATCGAGGTATTCATTTACCACTGGTACATCATTAATCTGGATATTTATCTTATCTTCAAAAATATGAAAAAGATAACATTCATTTATATTCTTCATCAATTTATTAGCTTCCTAAAAGGATGTTAATGATATGGGTTCATTATTTTACAAAAACTGAAATTATTTCTGAAAAGAAACATTTTTTTCTCATCAATCTATCATATCATGATAAAACGAAAGACAATCCATACCTAGAATAACATCAACCTCTATTAGATAAATAATGGTTTGTAGGTAGTCTTTCCACAGACATGGATAGGAATATTCTTATAATATTAATTTTGCCACAATATGTCCTCTAGTTTTTTTTACTATGAAATATAGTTCATTTTATGATGTTGAATTCGCAAGTTTTTCTAAAAAATATCAAAAATGAATGTATGTGTATACCCTGAATCAAACAACACATTTTCAAAATATATAACAACATGTAATGTACCTGATACCACCTTATTTTATGTCTCAACATCTAATAATGTTTTTGTAAATGATTTTACCAAACCTTTTGACTTCCATTCTTGCATATTCCTTACTGGAGTAACTCGATTCAGACCAACATTAGCAAAATGACCCAACTCCTTACAATTAAAGCATCTAACCATCAGCATCCCAATAATTTTCAGATCATTTTCCTTGCACTCAAGAGACATGTGTCCAAACATTCTACATCGGTATCATGTCACATAATTTACCAGACATTCACCAATATTCGTTTTACCACACCTTTCACAAGAAGGAAAATTCATTTTCTTACCTTTAGACTTCATTGGAATGTTCTTCCTCATTGCTTGCCATCCTAATAGATTCTTATTCTTGTCATCATGAGGCACATATGTTTCAAAAAACTCCATCTCAACTTTTTCAGCACAATGAACAAGATTCTCTTTGATTTTAAATAATCATGAGGCCAAAGAAATTCACAAAACCAGTTTAAAACCAATATAAAATTTATTAATATTTCTTTCAAAATCCAGAGTAAAATCCGGTACTCACCTTGAAATTCTAGTAAAATTCACATCATATTCTGCAACAAAATCATCATCATTCTGCTTCGATTTCAAGATTTGTTTCTCCATTCTTAGTTGAACAGTTCTGGGAAAATATTTTTCTACAAAAAGACACTTAAAATCAAACCATTCCAGACTTTCAAGATCATCTTGTTCTCTCATATTCATAACCAGAGACCATCATTGATTAGCTTCACCTTCCAAATGATAAATTTATAGTAATGCTTTTTGATATTCCAAACATCCTATGGCATAAAATAACTTTTCTTGAGCATTGATCCATCATTGGATATTGTTGACGTCGAAAAAATCCCGCAACTCCCGGAGGAAGTTTCAGAATGATGAAGCGAAGTCATATTCGGAATCAGAGGCCCGATCCGGAGGCCCGAGAAGTGGTGCGTGAAATAAAGGAGGATCTGCACACAAAAATGATCTGCGCGCGAAGTGCTCCCGGGATTCGCGGAATTTGACCGGTGAGGCACGCAATAATTGCACACCCCGTTTCTCCGTGGAGAGATTTTGCGCGCAAGAGGTTCCCGGCGCGGAAAACTTTGTGCGCCGCCTGGATTCCGCGCCGGAGGTCGCCTATGAATATAATGTGACCCCGAACGGTTTGGGGGTTTAGTAATCCGAAGCGACTCTCGTGCGTGCAATTCGGCTCCCCCTGCGCGAAAGATGACATCCAGGTAATCTCGAATTCCGTGCAACCTTGCCCCGGAGTTCGCCTTTGCGCGCAACTCCACCAGCTTTAGTGAATTTTCCCCTTCCCCCGGTTTCCCCACTTGCGTGCAATCCGTGGTCCGCACGCGCAATACCCTACCATGCGCGCAAAACATTGCGCGTAATTACTTCTTCGCGCGCAATTCGGTTACTCCAGTTGCGCGCCATTCCGGTGTTTTGCGCGCAAATCGTCCCTTTAGCGCACAGAGCCGAGGACCCCTCACCTTGACGCCCCTTGGCTGCCCCCTGCACCGGCACTTGATGTCTCCCCTGCCGATCATGCGTGCCATGTGTTGTTTTTCAGCACGGCCTTCCAGGCTCGTGCGAAGTAACCTCAAGGTCCCTTGGGCCGTGTTTCCCGTTGCGTTGCTTTGCCTTATGCTTCTCCGCATAGGCACGCTAACGGCTATTTCTTCCTCGCATAGCCACGCTAACGTGGACCCCCCGGTGGTTTGCCCTGTGACCCCCTTTCACCATGGCCTTGCCGATGCCTTCCCTTACACAAGGGGTAGAGGGCATTGGGCATGTAATCCCTAGGGGTGTGGAGAAAACCCAACTCGTCCAAGCTGCAGGATGTTAAACTGCTAAGCACCTCGTCCATAACACAAGACGTTAAACTGTGGTCCGACCTCGTGCTTCGCACACAGGGTCCCCTCAGCTCAGACATTTTTTACGCCACTCGTCTCCACGGGAATGGACTCTTCCTTACATAGAATGAGATCCTCCTTGTCGGAGCGGCGTTTGTCTGCGGGGGAAGGGCTGTCTCAGAGCGTAAGCCCCTAACCTTTCGTATGGATGATTACACCCATGCATCTCTATACTTCCCCCCTGCCAAGGCCAGTGGAGTCCTCTTCCCACTGTTCTTTGTCGCACCACGGGCCTCCACCCTGGAGTAATCCCCAGCACCAAGGGCCACTAACCACGTGTAAGCCCCTATTTCCTCTTTGGGCCGCACAATGCATAAGCCCCATTCCACTTCTCACGGATGCACCCTTCGTGATGTGATCGTCTGGTCCCTGCTTCCTCTAGTTTCCCACACCGAGCATGACTCACATGGGCTTAGACTACACATCGACCATGACATCCTCCTATGGGCCTCCTCAGAGCATAAGCCCCATCCCAGCGAACTACATGGACTTTGATCTGTGCTAGCGCACGGTACGTAGGAAGCCTCCACGAGGTTCAAGCCCACCACCCGGTCGTCCCGACCTCTCCATGTCGGTTCCCTGACCACCTTGGGATGCCTCAGAGAGTAAGCCCCAAATCTCACATCCCGCGTGACGTTAAACTGTATTCCGTCCCGCATGATGTTAAACTGTATCCCATCCCGCATGACGTTAAACTGCATCGCGTCACGCATGACGTTAAACTGTATTCCGTCCCGCATGACGTTAAACTGTATCCCCCCTCTTGGTTCATCTTAGAACGTAAGACCCATGCTTCACCCCCCCATCCATCCTGATCATTACCCGGGCCGCCACATCCCGGTGAGATCATGCCACCCTTTCCCACTCCATGTCATATGGGAGGCCGCCCACGTGCTGGCCCCAACATTGGTGTTTCCCCCTAGGGATCCTTTAACCCGATCCTTCTCTGCATGACGTTAAACTCGCGACATACCCCATGCTAAACATGGGAAGCCGAGGAAAACCTCAGATGGTACACATCCCCGCGTTCGATGTGGGATGCCTCGGGCTTCCGCGCCATCGAGAAGCCCTGTGATAAGGGACCAAAGACAGACATGCTGACGATGCCCCAACGTGACCATTCTCCTCACCGCAGGTTGCTGTCCTGACAAGACCCCTTGGAGAATCTTGACGGAAGCATCGTAATCAACCGACGTCCATGAAGATATGGCACCGGGAACGAGATTCACGAGCACGTCTTAAATCATTGAGGGAGACCCGAAATAGGTGACGAGCTCCGAGGAGGAATCCATGGAAGGAAGAACCGACATCCCATCATCCCGGTTTCGATCAAGGAGATGACATCCCTGAACAAGGAACGGATGTCACCCGCCTTTGGAAAGCGGGAATGTGGGGCCACAAGCAGCGCGCCCTCCCCGGCAGACAGACGCGCGCGCCCTGGCGAAAGTGTCGGAAACAAAAAATGTTGAACCCGACGTGAATCTCTTCTCCTCAACACGGGGAATGATAGGCCGTTGGAGCATCGGAATAATAGAATGTCACCAGGTCCGGGTAACCCTCGCCGGGACGTGAACCCACCAGGGGTCGAGGCCGTCAGGACGTTGACTACTCCGTTCTGTGACGTCGTCAGCGTGGCTCCCTCTCGCCGACCACTGAAGACGGAATGATGTTGGGCCTTGGTTGTCGATCTCCTTTCATGTTGATACTAATGGGTTCATCTCCCTGTTTCCAGGAATCAGATCACTGCATTCGGAGCTCGATCGCCACCTGCCCACCGGCGTAGGGGCAGGGGCAGTGCCGACGCGGCTACCCCGCGCGGTCCCACCTATCCCACGGTCGCTCCGACTTCGACTGCCGTAGCAGCCAGGCGCTTGCGCACCCTCTCCCCGTCATAAATCATCCAACGGAGGGTGATAAATAACCTGGTTCGTAGGTATGACGAGGAAGGGATCATCCCCACCAGGGTCATGGCCCACTTGGATCTAGAGGCGGTCGCGCCTCACCACCATCGCCGCCCTCGAGGGCCGCGCAGGGAGCCGCCGCTCCCCACGCTGATGTTCAACAGCTTCGGGAGCCTATCCCCAGAGCGCTGTGACACATCCCTCCCCTACGCCAATGAGGTGGGGGATGTCCGGGTCCACCCGATCGGCAATCCATCACAGGGGTTACCGGCAAGAACCCCCTCCAGGCTGCGTCGACGCCGCCGCCCAACTCCCCGAGCCGAGGAACAGGCAATCTATCCGCAGGCCAATCCTATAGCGATGTGGCGGACAGGGCACTACATCCTCGGGAGGATGACCCAAGGATCGGGGGCCAATCGGCATGTTCACCGTATTCCCCGCCGGCCAGCCCACCGCCCCGACGGCCTGCCTCGGCGCCATTGCCAATTCCCTGACTTTCCTCGGTGGACGAGAAGGGGCGGAATGTTTCGGACCCCGAGCCGGAGCCATGGAGCTTCTGGACCGTTCTTGCAGTGGGCCACTTACCTGAGAAGTTTTGGTCGGTCGCAGAATCGGGTTTTGATGTGCCAGAGTCACTCACCCCGGGGTAGTTTGAATACTTCCGCCAGATTTTTCGGGTGACTCACTCTCGCCTCAGTCATCAGCTAGCACCGTATCCCGGGAGCCAAGCGCATCTCGAGGAGATTGGTGAGCAGTGTCACCGGGTTGACCTAGCAGCACTCCCTGCGGTCCGGCACCCCGAGTAGCTGGGCCTCTACGAGGCCCTTCAGCAACAATGCGTCTAGAGTTTTCAAGTACTCCACATAGTTATTGAGGAGGCCACCCCCCATGTGCACGTCTGTGGATGGGGGAAGTACGCTGCTCTCCTCTTCTGTGTGATCCGCCGGAAGCCCGGCCCACTGGGCAGCTCTGAGGGAACGTCTCCAAGGGCAGTAGTAGTCAACATGGATGACCTATCAGATTAGGGAAGCATTGTGGAGCCCCTCAACGGGGACTCACCCCCCGAGGACAGGCCGCTACTGGACCCATCTGGGAGGATTACTCGCCAAAAGAAGAGCCTCCTAGGCCTTCCTGTACCCACGGAGGCACTGGCGCTGGGCCGAAAAATCGGCTAGGGTAAAGATCCCGTCGGGCCTATAAAACTCGCCGACCCATCTTCCTCAGTGCAGAAGGCAGAGGAAGATCCCGAGAAGGCCATGTTGCGCCAACAGCTAGCCGAGAAAAAGAGGCTGGTTGATGAGCTCCTGGTCGAATGCATTGCAGAGCGGCGGCCTGTCTACGACAACCCTAGACTAGGACAGCAGGGGCAGGAGCATCTACCCCTTGGTGAGATCCCCCCGGGCAACTGTGACCGTGTCGTATTCGCCGAAAGGGGAGACACTGGAGCCCATGGCAAGAGGGCGCGATATGTTTCGCCGAACCCTCCCGAGCATCGAGGCAACCTGGGAGACCCTGCTCGGTTTCCTCCCGCCGCTCCGACAGTCGCTCCGCCAGCTTCCCCCCAAGCCGCTGAGCCCGACCATCGTATCGAAGAGCATGGCAATGCGATTGTGGTTAGAGATCCCCGTCATGACATGAATCCGCATCCGGATGATCTGATGGAGGTACTCATCGCTCGCTTGGAGGCCCTGGAAACTCGGCAGGTGGCGATCCCACCGGATGGCAAGTCATACCCTGCATGGGTGGATGACATGCCGGCCCCGCCAGGATTTGGGAATCCCACTTTTGCCCCCTTTAACGGGACTAGACACCTGCCACAGCACTTGGCCCACTTCAACTCGAGGTGAGGGCCTATGTTGGGGACACCAGAGCAGCAGGAGGCTACCGAGCTCCGGTGCTTCGTTCAGACGCTGGAGGGACCAGCGTTCGTTTGGTACAGCCAGCTCCCTATTGGATCAGTGACTAGGTGGGAGGACATTCGTCGACAATTCCTCTACCATTTTAGTTCCACAACCCGGAAGACGAACATTTCAGACCTCTTCAGGTGAAATCAAAGGCCCGATGAGCAAGTCGCGGACTTCGTCGCCCGGTGGAAGGGGCTCACGTACTCCATTGGCATGCCACTGACTCAGGAGCAATTACTGATGATCTGTGTGGGGAACGTCAAGGTAGAGTTGGTTCCTTCCCTGATCTCACAGAATTACCCTGGAGGGTTCCGGGACTTCTTGGACAAGGCTCAGCACCTCGAAGAAGCCATGCAACAGGCCAGTCAGGCACGCCCGCTGCTTCCTGTGATCTCCGCAAGGAGAGCCGCCAGAGCCGAGCTCGCTTCTGTGGTGCAGATAGAGGCCCCCATACAGCTAGAGTTGCTGCCGGTGAGGCAAGCTCATCAGGCTCATAGGGGTCCACCCCCACAGCCTCCAGCCCAGTAGCGATCGCCTCAAAATCGGCTGGTGCCTCTGCGTAACGCACCGCCACCACCTAGGCGAGGTAATCCGGCTCCTCCTCCTCGTCCTGCTCCTCCGGTCCCTGGCCATGGTCAGCCCCCAAGGGTCCCCTTTCCAGGAAGAAGGAACCGGGATTACTCGTTTGACGAGGCCCAGGTCCCCGGTTATTTCCGTACCGCCTTGGAGTAGAGGATTGTGCGGCTGCCTGAGTGTCGGAAGCCAGAAGAGGCGTGTCTCGCGGATCGCCCTGACTACTGCCCTTATCACTAGTTCCTGGGACACACCATCCAACAATGTTATGTGTTCAAGGACTGGCTCCAAGATCAGATTGACAACAATATAGTCAGGTTGGGATCTGCCCCGGCACAGGTGGAAGGTGACTTCGTGGGGTCAGATGGCAGTAGTGACGACGGGGACGGGTGGGAACAGGTTTCTGACCGTGGGTCCCGGAAGTATAACGACTTGATGGCCTGGAGGACGGTCGCCCATGCCCATGGCATCATCCGTGCCCGCTTGGACCGGCCAGAGCCCTCAGAATCCGAGAGCGCCACTTCAGCCTCGTCGTCCAAGCCTGCTTCTTCCCAGAAGAGCAGGCGGCGGTGCAAGAAGAAAGAACGCGCCCTACCATTGCCATCATCTTCTCGCACACTTGGAGATTTCATGCCCCCGGGAATGGGGATCTCTCCGAGACCCAATCTGTTAATGGATCACTCCTCGACCGAGAGCCCGGGGTATGCTTCGGTTAACACCGTAGAGTTGGTAAATCCCTTTGTGGCTCCCGATGATGAGGAGCGCCGGATGAATCTCCCCGAGAGCCCGAGGTACGCTTCGGTGAACACCTTAGAGTTGGTAAATTCCTTTGTGGCTCCCGACGACGAGGAGCGCCGGGTGAATCTCCCTGAGAGCCCAGGGTACGCTTCGGTTAACAACGTAGAGTTGGTAAATCCATTTGTGGCTCCCGACGATGAGGAGCGTCGGGTGAATCTCCCCGAGAGCCTGGGGTACGCTTCGGTTAAAACCGTAGAGTTGGTAAATCCCTTTGTAGATCCCGACGACGAAGATCACCAGATGAATCTCCCCGAGAGCCCGGGGTACGCTTCGGTTAACACCGTAGAGTTGGTAAATACCTTTGTGGCTCCCGACGACGAGGAGCGCCAGGTGAATCTCCCCGAGATCCCGGGGTACGCTTCGGTTAACACCTTAGAGTTGGTAAATCCCTTTGTGGCTCCCAACGATGAGAAGCGCCGGGTGAATCTCCCCAAGAGCCCGGGGTACGCTTCGGTTAACACCGTAGAGTTGGTAAATCAATTCGTGGCTCCCGACGACGAGGAGCGCCAGGTGAATCTCCCCAATGTCCCCAACCGTCGTCAACGTCGACGGAGCCGTGGATACGTGAATCGCCGGGGCACGGTGGTCGTCACCTCCAGTCAGGTCGGGCACGCTACCGAGACTAGGCAGCAGGCCCGGTGTAGAGAGCAGCACTCACAGCTCCCTCATCCGGTGACAATGGGTTCCCTTCCACCACCGTTCGTGTTGCGGGATCGGGCGGAATCGCCTTTCCCACGTCACAACCAGCCCAGCCCTGTTGTTGGCCGACTACGGCCTTCTGGTCCTAGCATGGCAGCCACCTATCGGGCTTCAGCTAGTGAACAGCGGGACGTTCCTAGTACCAGTCAGTCACCGGTCCCGCCAGCAGGGCCCGTCATGCCCCCAATCGCAGAGCGACCTCCTGTAAGCAGAAGCTCGCATTTGGCGCGAAAGTATGATGTCCTTAATCATCTGGCCGGCATTCCGGTGAGGCTTTCCATCCATTAGGCCCTCCGCCTGTCGTCTGAAATGCGTGAGGCGCTCGCCGAGGCTCTGAGTAGCCCCCTCCAGTTTGAAACAGAGGTAGCGGCCGCAGAATCCTTTCACACCGAGGTTGTTGAGGCTGCCGAATGTCAGGCGGTTATTTCATTCTCCGGTGAAGATGAAGACCCTCCCATACAGGGGCACATCCGCCCGTTGTACATCACCGGCCAGTTCAATGGCGTGGAGGTCCGTCACTGTCTTGTCGACACGGGTTCTGGGATTAACTTGATCCCAACTCGGACACTGCGAAAACTGGGGTTGTCTGAGGATGATTTAACTCCCTCTGACCTCAGAATCCAGGGGTATGACAGGACCGAGCAAACTCCACTCATCAAGATTCGTCTGAAGACCCAGTTCAGTGGCTTAATTGCCAATACTAAATTCATGGTTGTCTCTCAGGACACTGCCTATAACGCGTTGATGGGCAGGTCGTGGCTCTATCTTCATGCAGTGGTTCCCTCATCATACCATCAGTGCCTCAAATACTCCCTTATGGGTCGAGTGTGTGTGATCCAAGGAGATGCTTCCCCGTTTGCCTCTTGTAAAGCTCGTTACCTGGACGCAGACTATTACAAGATCAAGGACATGCAGATCCTGGCAGGTGAGGTTGAGCCTGCCGCTGTCGCGAGTGATCCCTAGACAGGTTTGGATGACGCATATATCTTCCCAATCCATCGGTTGGAGGCCACAACTCCCGATATGGGGGAGTGCTTTGTTGTCTCAGGTACCAGAGGAATGCATATTTCCGGGTCTAAGCGACGGCGGGAAATCACCTCGTACTCTTACACCAACCAGGCTCGGGTGATCCCCGAGCCTCCTACCCCCGTATGATATCGGGACGTTGGGCTTATGGCAACGGCGGTGCGTCATACATGCGTGTTTAGCCGAGCCAGGATCGACCGACTCAGGCCAACACAACACCACTACTTTGATGTCGTAATGCATGGCCCCTTGGGCCGCAGACCGGATGGGATAGGATCAACCGCCTTTGTCGCTACGGTCTCCGCGGTGCATGAGCCTCCTGTCGTGACGACCTCTACCGCCCAAGCCGGTGCTAGCTCCCCATCAGGGTCGAGCTGCCCCTAAACGGCTCCCCCCATGGACGATCTTTCCCAAAGCGAAAAAGAAGACATGGAAGATGCTCCTCCTGCCTTTGAGGAGGGCGTCTCCGCCACGGTCGACGAGCTCGTACAGGCGAACCTCGGTAGTGAGGCGGACCCGAGACCCACATTGGTCAGCGCCGCTATGCCTCCCGAGGAACGGAAACGGTACATAGACGTCCTTAAACAGCACCGTGATGTGTTTGCCTGGAGTTATGACAAGATGTAGGGACTAGATCCCCAGGTAGCCGTCCACCGCCTTGGCCTCCCAGCAAACCACCGCGGGTTCAAGTAGCCTCCCAAAAAAATACACCCCTTTCACGGTGCCATGGTTGAGGCCGAAGTTGATAAGCCCATTAAGGCCAACATCGTCAGGGAAGTCCAGTACCCCAGGTGTCTAGCCAACATTGTGCCCGTCAGGAAGAAGAACGGGCAGATCAGGGTCCGCATCGACTTCCGCGATCTTAATCGCCACTGTCCGAAGGATGACTTTCTCCTTCCCATGTCAGAGTTGTTAATCGACGCAACGGCCGGGTTCCAAGCCCTCTCATTCATGGATGGGTACTCCGGGTATAACCAAATCCGTATGGCCCCTGAGGATGAAGAGTACACTGCCTTCAAGGCCCCCCAGGTCACTTTATGCTATCAGGTTATGCCCTTCGGCCTGAAGAACGCTGGTGCCACCTATCAACGGGCTATGCACCGCATATTCAAGCCGATCCTCGTTACGCTGGTGGAGTGCTATGTATATGACCTGGTGGTTAAATCTCGTCAACGCCAGGACTATCTCAAAGTCCTTGAGAAAATGTTATGTTTGCTCCGTTCTCGTCACCTGAAGATGAACCCGTTGAAGTGTTCCTTCGAGGTCACCTCCGGAAAGTTTCTTGGCTTCATCGTCAGGTATCGAGGTATCGAGATCGACCCCGAGAAGATCAAGGCCATTAGCCAGATTCCTCCCCTGAGTAATATTCGGGAGCTTCGAGGCCTCCAAGGCCACTTAGCCTATATACACCGATTCATTGCGAATCTGGCCAGCAAGTGTAAGCCCTTCTCTCGGCTCATGAAGAAAGGCGCTGCCTATGGGTGGGATGAAGAGTTCCAGACCGCTTTTGAGGAAATCAAGCAGTATCTACTTCAACCTCTGGTCCTGATGCCACCCATTCACGAAAGGCTGATGGTCCTTTACGTGACCACCCTGGAGCGATCCCTCGTCACCCTTCTCGCCCAGAAAAACAACAAGGGAACAAAGAATAGCCTCAACTACCTCAGCCGCATGCTCCTCGACGCGAAGATTAGATATTCTCCCATCGAGAAGAGCTTCCTGGCGCTCGTATTTGTCGTGCAAAAATTTCGGCACTACTTGCAGCACCATGAGGTACAGTTGGTCTCTCGGGTAGACCCATTGAAATACATCCTGAGTCGGCCTATGTTGACTGGCCGATTGGCACGCTGGGCGGTGATCCTCCATCAGTTCGACATTAGGTTCGTATCTCAGAAGGCCGTCAAAGGACAAGCATTGGCAGACTTCTTAGCTGCTCATCCAACCTCTGCGGACCAACCGCTGGATGTGGGCTTTCCTGATGAGGCAATCCTCTCAGTCGATCACACCACCCATGCTGGAAGATGCACTTTGATGGCGCCTCCCGAAGCCTTACCGGTAGAAGGCATAACAATCCTAGGCTTAACAGAGTAGGCCTGAGTATCGTCTTCATCACCCCGGAGTAAGCGGTGCTGCCATATTCTTTCTTATTGACAGAGGGCTGCACCAACAATGATGCAGAATATCATGCCATCATCACTGGCCTCTTGTTGGCTCTGGAGGTTAATGTACCCCACCTATATGTAAAAGGGGACTCTGAGCTAGTCATCAAGCAGGTTAACGGTGACTATGCTGTCAGGAAGCCAGAACTCGTGCCGTTGCTAGAGTGCACCCTCCATCTAATGGCAAAGTTCCCCTCCCGACCAGATGTCGTTCACGTTCCCTGGTCGCAGAACAGTCGAGCAGATGCTTTGGCCAGCCTGGCCGCATCACTCGCGGAGCACGCTCAGGATGACCTAATCATCCACGTGGCGCACCGAAGATTCATTTCTCCTGTTATCCCGGAGGGTGGTCGTGGCCCACGAGTGAACCATCTCACCATTGGTTCCCCCACATCAGGAGCCCCCCGGGGTTCCAGGCGTGGTGATCGAAACAGTTCTTGACTGGAGGATACCTCTGGTTGAATATCTCCAGCACGGCAATCATCTGATGGACCGAGCGGAGTGGGAATGAATCCGGCACCGCGCGCCGCAGTTCACCCTTAAAAGTGGTCCTATACATGAGAAGCTCCTTTACAGGTGCGGGTTTGATGTTGTTCTCCTCCGTTGTCTTCAATTAGTTGAGATCCCACAGGTCATGCAGGAGTTGCACGCTGGCTCATGTGGTGCCCACCAGGCCGGGTCGAAGTTGTCCCACCAGATTCGGAGACTGGGATACTTCTGGCCCTCCATGATCCACGACTGCATCGAGTACGCCAAGAGGTTCCATGCGTGCCAATTTCATGCTAACATTGTGCATCGGCCATCGGAGCCCCTCCATACTACTAAGTATTCTTGGCCCTTTGCAGTCTGGGGGTTGGATGTCGTAGGGCCCTACCCGCCGGCGACGGCCCGCCAGTGCCGGTTCATCTTAACCGCCACATATTTCTTCTCAAAGTGGGAAGAGGCAGCCCCGCTTAGGAAATTCAAGGCTGTTTCTATCGCCGACTTTGTGAGTTCCAATATCATTCATCGGTTTGGAATACCTCACGCTATCCTCACGGATAATGGAACCAACATCCGAGTGGCTGAGCTGAAGAGATTGTACGCCAAGTACAACATTCGATCGAACCACACCTCCTGCTACCATGCGCGGGCGAATGGACAGATTGAGGCATTTTTCAAAACCATCTCTAACATTCTGTAAAAAATGGTCGGTCAGAACAGGAAAATTTGGCCGGACAAGCTCCCCAACACCCTCTGGGCTTATAGGACGACGACTCGTAATTCCACCCAGGTGACCCCGTATTCCCTGGTGTACGGAGCTGAGGCCATCCTTCCCATCTAGGTCTAACTGCCCTTATTGCGTACGGCGGTCTACGACCAGCAAGCGCCAGACAGAGTTTCCGAGATCCGTCTAGCCGAATTGGAAGCGCTAGACGAAAGTAGGCTTCACGCTCTACATAACCTGGAAAGGCATCAGAGTAGGATGGCTCGAGCTTTCGATAAAAAGGTTTGCCTCCGCTCCTTCCTGCAAGGTGACCTAGTTTTGGCTCTCAGAGCGCCAATGATTCCCGGCAGGAAACTACCCATGTTGGAGACCAAGTGGGAGGGACCTTTTATTGTCCACAAGGTCTATCCCAATGGTGCGTATTCCCTGGTGACTATGGATGGGGAGTGTATCACTCCTACCACCAATTCCAGGTTCCTCAAGAAGTATTTTGCCTAAACGGTTGGTCCTACATGACCTTAATCTGTATGGTCCTACATGACCTTAAACTGTACAGTCCAACATAAACTTAAACTGTATGGTCCAGCACGACCTTAAACTACACCCTGCCCTACATCTGGGCTCCTCTCGGTCCATGTTCTAAGACCTAAAACTAAGATCTATATTCCTTCCAACATGACGTTAAATTGTATTGTCATGAACTATGTGTGGATTGATTCTCATCCTCATGAGATACATAGGACCGCCCGAACATTTCGTCTCGGGTCCATCCCAGGAGTTAGCAAATTCTGCCCTTTCTTCCTTCTTGGTCCGATCTCTAAGACCTAAAACTAAGATCTATATTCCGTCAAACATGACGTTAAACTGTATTTCCAGAACTACATGTGGCTTGATTCCCATCCTAATGGGATACGTAGGACCACTGGAACACCAAGATGTCAGGTCCAGCCCCATCTCTTAGGAGATCCCACGATCCCCCGGTGCCCAGGGTGTTTGGCATTATGCCCCCTCTTTTGCCCAGGGAACTACCATCTCTTGGCCGCCCTCAGACTGAGCTCTCTGACCCTTTCCAGTGGTCTACTGATGTGCTCAAAGCACTCTGGTCTAGAACTTGGAGTGCCAGATTCGACTTAGGCAAGTTCCATCCACTTTCCAAGCTTCGTGTTCCCCTTCATTCGGGCCCCCATCATCTTTCATGCACAGAGGGGCCCCCAAGAACGGTCTGGATACAACGCCCAAGGGATCTCCTACCGTCATGGGCCAACGCCCCCGAGGGTTTCAGACAACAAATTGATACAAATCCCGCATTGCGAACATGGTCAGCGGTTGATTCTCATTTGTTTGTCCCCATGGCTAACACGACAGGATGTTGTGTTGCGAACATGGTCAACAGTAGTCCTCAGTCATCATGCCGGTTCCCCAGGCCCTGAATGTTGGTGGCATGGTTCATGTCATTTTCCGCCCCACAGTTCCAAGGTGGAATCTCGACACTCCTTGTACTAACCCTCAGTACACCCCTACACATCAGACAGACTGAGCTGTGTAACGGTGTCTCTCGAGGCTCCCGCGATCTGAGAGCTAGAGTATGTGCTTGGGTCTCTTCTTTACAGGTTGCGTGCCGCTTGACCTTCATCCCCTTAGGGGAGTGAGGAGTCTCCCAGACACTACGTATTGGGCCCACCTTAGCTGGGAGCTAGCATCTACTACCCCTCCCTGATTGTTGAACCCTCGTAGGCTCTATTGCCCAAGGCTCCTCTCTCGGTTGGTCCAAACCATATGACCTTAAACTGTGTTGTTGGTCCAAACCATATGACCTTAAACTATGGTGTTGGTCCAAACCATATGACCTTAAACTGTGTTGTTGGTCCAAACCATTTGACCTTAAACTGTGTTGTTGGTCCAAACCTTATGACCTGAAACTGTGATGTTGGTCCAAACCATATGACCTTAAACTGTGTTGTTGGTCCTAACCTTATGACCTTAAACTGTTTTGTTGGTCCAAACCATATGACCTTAAACTATGATGTTGGTCCAAACCTTAAGACCTTAAACTGTGTTTTTGGTCCAAACCATATGACCTTAAACTGTGTTGTTGGTCCAAATCTTACGTCCTTAAACTGTGTTGTTGCTCCAAACCTTACGACCTTAAACTGTGTTGTTGGTCCAAACCTTACGACCTTAAACTGTGTTGTTTGTCCAAACCTTATGACCTTAAACTGTGTTGTTGGTCCAATCCTTATGACCTTAAATTGTGTTGTTGGTCCAAACCATATAACCTTAAACTGTGTTGTTGGTCCTGCCACACGACCCTAAACCGTGACATTATCGTCCTGGCCGCATGACGAAAAATGGCACTGCGTTGTGGTGACCTCGCTGTAGAGGACATCACGTTGGGTATTGGTCTTATACCATTCCATTTGTCAACGCCTATCATGGCTTGATGCTTGTGGCGACATCGTGGCCTGCTACTCTGGGCATGTCGCTTCACAAAAAAAAACCACTCAACTTAAAGGACAAACAAGATTTATCAAATGCCGCTTCTTTTAGTGCAAGGGCCACGCCCGCACTCCCCCTTTTCCCTTGGAACTGGTATCATACCATGTCACTTTCAGAACTACGTATGGCTTGATTGTCATCCTTATGAGATACGTAGGAACACCTAGGGCATTTCCCTGCGGGTCCAGCCTACCTCCATGTTCGGTCCCTCGACTCGAGCGTTTCCCCGGAGAGCACATTTTAAGTAGGGCTTAGGTCCTCCTTCACGTCGGGTTTTTTGTAGCTGCCTGGCCATGTGTCCGTTTCTCCCCTATCCTCATGGTCTGAGCTCTAAGACCTAAAACTAAGATCCTCATGGTCTGAGCTCTAAGACCTAAAACTAAGATCCATATTCCATCCCGCATGATGTTAAACTATATTCCGTCCCACGTGACGTTAAACTGTATTTAGTCCAGCATGACGTTAAACTGTGTTTTCAGAACTACATGTGGCTTGATTTTCATCCTTATGAGATACGTAGGACCGCTCGGACATTTCGTCTTGGGTCCAGCCCCAGGGATAGCTGAACACCGTCCTTCTTTAGTGTCGGCCCCTCGGCCCGACTTCATGAGAAATGGTGTAATCAGGATATCTACCTCGAGCATGTTCGGGATGCCCCATGGTAATGATAGCAAGCAGTAGTTCTCTCGCCAAAGAAGTCTTTTCTGGAAATTGGGATGACCCGTGATCAGGTCGGTACGTCCGCCTAATGCGCCCCCACCCTAGCGGCGCAATATCGAGAGTGTTGGACTCTGTTCGAACAGGCCACCACTCCACCTCCTGCGCTTTGCGTTCCCCCTTATTCGGACCCTTATTTCCTTTCGCATTTGACATGACCCCCTAACAGTATGGATGCTCGACCTATGGTCTGCCTACTGTCCCGGGAAAACGTTCCGGAGAACTGGTCATGTTTGACGCGATCCCCTAACAGTATGTATGCTCGACCTATGGTTTGCCTACTGTCCTCGGCCAACGTTCTGGAAAACTGACCAACGATATTTTATTTAGGCCCCGTGTTGCGAACATGGTCAGCAGTTAGCCCTCATTTATTGTCCTCCCATTCCGGGCCAATGTGATATTGGTGTTGTGTTTCCTCCACGGATGATAGTTATCCTCCATGGTTGTGCCCCATTGGGTTCTGAATTTGGGCAGCGTGATGCACCCTTTCTCTCCATCCCCCTGTGTTCGGATGGATTTCAATGCCCCCGGCATTGCCCCGCTCGTGTGTTAAGGAACATTGAGAAGTCGACACATCAATCGGCCCGAGGTCTCTTCAAAATTCCAGGCCCGATTTTGAGAAGTCGACACATCAATCGGCCCGGGGTCTCTTCAAAGTCCAAGCCCGATTTTGGACACCTGAAGCTTGGTCAATTCCCCACAGTTGAACGGAATGATGGTACGAGCACCTCTTTCTTCTTGCGTTGGGCATGTCCCACAGGAGCCTAGGGGTGAGTTGTTATTCGTTTCAAAACTATGCTTGAGCGCATTAAACCAACGGTACAAAAGAGTGGATTTGGCCATACATTGGATTTAGCCAATGAGCAATACAATCAAAAGTTCATGAGATAGAAAAAACAAATCCCTTAGGGATCAACATGCTGAAGTGATCATTCCAGCGCTGCTACCCTCTGGCTGGTAGCCTTTAGGACCGCTTTTCGCTCTTTGAAGACTCTCTCCTCATCGGCCACCACAGAGCGCATCTCATCAGCCCTAGCTTGTGCCTGCGCCCACTCGCTTCGAAGCACGGTAATCGGGTGACTCGCCTCCACTAGTTGTTCCTGGGCATCAGCCAGCTGGTCGTCAGTTGCTCCACGAGCTCAGAGCATGTTACGATGAAGACCTCTTTATCTACCGCCTGACCCTCGAGGTGTCGGACTTCTTACTCCACCCTCAGAAGCACTTGAGTGATCGTCGATACTTCCTGGCACTGGGAAATGTCGGTGCGCCAGCTGCTCTCACGCACCTTCTCAGCCATGTAATCACGGACCGTTAGATGAAGGCGCTGAGCATCAGCCCCTCCGGCACACAGGAAGCGCAGCCAGGTCTGGAGTGATCCCATCAGCCTCATCCAATCAGAGTGGGGCTGCCTGAGAAAGCGCTGGATACACATCCACCCCTTGTGCCGTGTCATCCGGCTCTCCTCGGCTGCCTCTGAGTCTGAGTCATCAATCTCCTCAGGGTCGGCAGGTCGGTATATGGGGAAGCCTGCCAGCAGATCGACAGGAGGATCCACCCCAGGGATATCTTCATGAGGAATATAATCCTCGACGTCCGGGCGACCTTCCCTCGCCCCAGCAGCAATGACGCCTCCACCAGCTTCCGACCGCATTCCGGGAACAGTACTGCTGATGTCCGCTGCCCTCTGTTCATCTATTGTCGGGGCCGACTTAGTGCAGAGAGCATGTTCCGAGCGAGGTGGTATGTCCACTGCTGGTCCGCTCGCGGATGGCCCGGGCTACGCAGCCTGACATGCCTCCAGTGTTGAGATCACTGCACGGGGCATACGCTGGTCAGATGGGATCTCTTTACGCCAAGCACCAGTAGTGAAGCGTGATACTTATAGGAATCCAGAGCATCGGTCCCCAGAGTTCCGGTCGCTACAGGAGCCGCCATAAGGGGAGACCCCTCTGCGCTGGTTAATTCAATGATGGGTGTCGGATCCCAATCATGTCCCACTGGTTCCTCTCCGCCTTCCTCTGGTGGGGACGCCCGTCCACCGCTCAGCTGCTCCTGAGTAGGATGAGGAAGTGAGTTAGAAGTTGGAAAGTAGAATGTATGAATGAGGGAAATGAATGAAGATAGAGACAAACCTCGAGAATCTCGGTTATGTCGAGATCAGAGTCGGAAATCTCACCTCTCTCTCAGAGACTCCCTTGGTAGGTCGCCCCTTGCGAACCCTCACCTTTGGGCTCCTCTTCTTCGCCTTCTCCCTCGCCTTCGTCCTCTCCGGTTTCCTCCTCCCCCTCCGGCTCTTCATCACTGTCGCCTTCTACCGGCGGCATCGCTTCCGGATCATGCTTCTGGCCGAGCATCAATTTCACTAGGAAAGTTGGCTCCGCACGCCGCCCCCTTTGGCGTGCATATGCGTCCATGGTCGTCACATAAGCATGCCGCCGATAGAAATTTACTCGGTCGGTAATCCGAACGAGCCCGACCTCTGGCAGTTGGATCCCATTCTGCATTATCTTCTTCCAGATGGCTTCGACACTTAGCGATTGCCGTAGGGTCATCCAGGCCGACCACAGTGCCGGGAGAATTGCATCGTGAGATGGTTCAAGAAGATATCGTATCTGCTTCCCGGGCAGTTCCCTGGCCGCCTCATGTGACCCCCCTGTAGGTAACGAGGACGTGGAGGCACCATGTGATGTCCTCGCTACCGAAGTTCCGGCCTACGCAAGCCTCGCTGCCTGGCGCACCCTCGATTCCCCCCTTCCGACGACACCTTCCCTTCTTTCACGTCGCCCGGTTTCCGCGTGTGTAACCTCAAGTTTCCGGACGCGCTTGTGTAATAGCCCCTCAGGGTACACAATGGTCCAGTTTTCGGCATATTCGGTTGTTAGGCCGGCATCGACCCCGGTGGGAGGGAGAGTAACGACGTCTCCAGAGCCGAAGGTGGTAAAAATAAACCACATCTAGCGTAGGAAGCATGGATTCTTCTCCTGCCAAACAGCCGTGAATACCTTCTTCTTAATTCGCTGGAGGCACCCGAACTGCCTGGCGAATCGGGATGGCACGTACGGCTCGCATATCACCTTCCCGTCGATCCGAGCCACGAGCACCCCGCCCCGAATGCTCTGGAAGTATTCCTGCTATTCTAGAGAGCCTCTCCCGTTGTCCACTAGCTGGCCAACCGGGGTGGGGAATGAGTTGAAGTTGAAATTTGCATGGTTACCAATGGGGATCCACACTCCCTCCTCATTGAGCGTCAATGGCGCCACCCCTGCAATGTTTAGCAAGGACGGTCGCAAGACATTGCCTGGAGGACGGACGATGTTTGGAAAAGTATACCCACCAAGATGAGCTGCCACCCATCCGTGGAAGATCTGGAAGGGACCACAGACTCTCCGAGGCGACCCCCCACGTGAGATGCGCAGCAGAATGGTATACAGCTTGGCCAGAACGGGGATGCCCAAGTTGAACTGTTTTTTGGCTGCCATGGAGCCCGCCATCACCAAAGTCGCGGGACGGACGCCCATCCTCGCGTCCCGCACCGGCAGGAGCCACCCGCTCAGGAAGGCGGCAAGGAACCCGGCATACCGGACGTTCGGGTCTCGGGCCTCAATGACGCGGTAGCCCCATGATTGGTACTGCCCTGCCTCCAGGGTCTTCCAGAATGACCCGTACTTTCTCCTCTGAGTCGCGGTTGGGAACCGTTTGCCTCGTCCCGACATCTTGACTTCGGAATCCTTCTCAAGGAACAGGCTGAACCAGCCCTTGTAGGCGATATCCTTCAAGAAGTCCTTGACCCCCAGCCTCTCCTTGGCAAGCTGCAGCAGGTGCCACGTCAGTATAGGCGTCTGAGACCTGTCCCCCCAGGTGTTATTTGGAGGAAAAAACTCGTCATATTGGTAACCCTCCAGTGGGATACCGCCGATGCAGTGGACGTCCCAAAGACTGATGCTGACTTCCCCGTGATGAAGGTGGAACGTGTTGGTGTCGGGAGACCACCGGGTGAATAGCTCCGGTCCGAGTTCAGGCTGACGGTGGAAATGGAACTGCGATGTCCATACTGCCTCGAACATGCTGATATACCACAGTTCGTCTCCGAACTGGTCACAGGTATGATGAACCCAGAACGCCCAGGCCCATTTGCTGGTGAAGTTACCCCCAGACCATAGGTCCCAATCCTTCAGCCAGCCCTTCGTGTCATCTGTGATGCTCTGACGGAACGTGCTCGCGTAGAGGGCCGGAGAATCCTCCACCACAGGCTCGTCCCCGGTAATGGTCCTAGTCCTCGGGTTCTGGACATATACATCCATGTGTCTAGTTTCCCTGGCAGGACGGCCGTTGTTGGTGATGTTGTAGCAAGGAAGTTCGTCCTCCCGAGTCACCCAGGACCGCGGTGTGTCCACCTCGAATCCCGGCAGTGGTACCTCCTCCAGGATGCCAAAATTCCAGAGCGGGAGGTTGTCCATCAAGGGATATTCCTTTTGGGCTGGTGTCAGCAGATTGAACAAGGTGAGATTGTTGGAGACGATCACCTTGGCGCCATATACCTCCTCGTTCGCCGCCATTTCTGTCCTATGGGCAGCAGTTTCCCCCTCATCAACTCGGTTTGCATCCATCTCGAATTTTTCGGGAGTTGGGTGAAATCGGGATGCAGTGCGTAGAATTGGAGAGTTCGGGGTGAAATCTGGCTGAGTTGCGCGAAATCCTGGAGTTGAGCGTTCAATCGGCACGCTAAGTGCGGAAGATCCCGGCTTGCCGCGAAATCACGGCCAACTTTCGGAAGGAATTCCGCTCTGCCAGTGCATTATTACGCGCAGCCGCGGATCGATTTCGCTCACGAGAGCGATAATCTTATCTCGCAGAAAAAGCAGAAATACAGATCTGGGACCCAGCGTCCCTTTTTATAGGCGAGGCCAGGGTTCTGCGCCGCACGGAAAACATATTTCGTGTGTGTCCGTGGGTTTTGCGTGCCCCGTCGGATTTTTTGCGCGCAACTTGATTAGGAGACTTAGCATTTTGGCGTTTCAACGTTTCCCTTGGAATCTGATTATTGCGACCTCTCACCGATCCAATTCCAAGGGGGGGCATTTGTTGATTCCGAAAAAAGCCAGCAACTCCCGGAGGAAGTTTCGTAATGATGAAGCGAAGTCATATTCGGAATCACAGGCCCGATCCAGAGGCCCGGGGAGTGGTGCGTGAAATAAAGGAGGATCCGCACGCAATAATGTTCTTCACGCGAAGTGCTCCCGGGATTCGCGGAATTGGACCGGTGAGTCACGCAATAATTGTGCGCCCCGTTTCTCTGCGGCGAGATTTTGCGCGCAAGCGGTTCCCGGCGCGGAAAACTTCGTGCGCCGACTGGATTCCGCGCCGGAGGTCTCCTATAAATATAAGGTGACCCCGAACTGTTTCAGGGTTGAGGAATCCGAAGTGACTCTCATGCACGCAATTTGGCTCCCCCCACGCGAAAGATGACATCCAGGTAATCCCGAATTCCATGCAACCTTGCCCCAGAGTTCGCCTTTGCGCACAACTCCACCGGCTTCAGTGAATTTGCCCCTTCCCCCGGTTTCCCCACTTGCGTGCAATCCGTGGTCCGCATGCGCAATACCCTGCCGTGCACGCAAAACATTGCACGTCATTCCCTCTTAGCGCGCAATTCCATTACTCCAATTGCGCGTCGTCCCGGTGTTTTGCGAGCAAATCGTCCCTTTCGCGCACAGAGCTGAGGACCCCTCACCTTGACGCCCCTGGGCTACCCCCTGCACCGGCACCTGATGTCTCCCCTACCGGGCATGTGCGCCAAGCGTTGTTTTGCCGCACGGCCTTCCAGGCTCTTGAGAAATAACCTCAAGATCCCTTGGGCCGTGTTTTCCGTTGCATTGCTTTTCCTTATGCTTCTCCGCATAGGCACTCTAACGGCTATTGCTTCTTTTCATAGCCACGCTAACGTGGACCCCCCAGTGGTTTGCCCTGCGACCCCCTTTCACCATGGCTTTGCTGATGCCTTCCCTTCCACAAGGGGTAGAGGGCATTGGGCATGTAAGCCCTAGGGGTGTGGAGAAAACCCACCTCGTCCAAGCTGCAGGACGTTAAACTGCTAAGCACCTCGTCCTTAACACAAGACGTTAAACTGTGGTCCGACCCCGTGCTTCGCACGCAGGGTCCCCCCATCTCGAACATTTTTTACGCCACTCGTCTCCACGGTAATGGACTATTCCTTACATGGAATGAGATCCTCCTTGTCGGAGCAGCGTTTGTCCGCGGGGGAAGGGCTGCCTCAGTGCGTAAGCCCCTAACCTTTCGTACGGATGATTGCACCCGTGCATCTCCGTACTTCCCCCCTGCCAAGGCCAGTGGAGTCCTTTTCCCACTGCGCTTTGTCTCACCACGGGCCTCCACCCTGGAGTAAGCCTCAGAACCAAGGTCCGCTAACCAAGAGTAAGCCCCTATTTCCTCTTTGGGCCGCACAATGCGTAAGCCCCATTCCACTTCTCACGGACGCACCCTTCGCGACGTGATCGTTTGGTCCCTGCTGCCTCTTGTTTCCCACACCGAGCATGACTCATGTGGGCTTAGAGTGTGCATCGACCATGACATCCTCCTATGGGCCGCCTCAGAGCATAAGCCCCATCCCAGTGAACTACGTGGACTTTGATCCGTGCTAGCGCACGGTACGTAGGAAGCCTACACGAGGTTCAAGCCCACCACCCGGTCATCCCGTCCTCTCCATGTTGGTTCCCTGACCACCTTGGGCTGCCTCAGAGTGTAATCCCCAAATCTCGCATCCCGCATGACGTTAAACTGTATTCCGTCTCGCATGACGTTAAACTGTATCTCGTCCCGCATGACGTTAAAATGTATCGCGTCCCGGATGACGTTAAACTGTATTCCGTCCCGCATGACATTAAACTGTATCCCCCCTCTTGGGCCATCTTAGAACGTAAGCCCCATGCTTCACCCCACAATCCATCCCGATCCTTACCCGGGCCGCCACATCCCAGTGAGATCATTCCACCCTTTCCCACTCCATGTCATACGGGAGGCCGCCCACGTGCTGGCCCCAACATCGGTGTTTCCCCCTAGGGATCCTTTAACCCGATCCGTCTCCGCAAGACGTTTAACTCGCGACATACCCTGTGCTAAACATGGTAATCGGAGGAAAACCTATGATGGTACACATTCCCTGCGTTCGATGTGGGATGCCTTGGGCTTCCGCGCCCTTGAGAAGCCCTGTGATGAGGGACCAAAGACAGACATGCCGACGATGCCCCAACGTGACCATTCTCCTCACCGCAGGTTGCTGTCCCGACAAGACCCCTTGGAGAGTCTTGACGGAAGCATCATAATTAACCGGTGTCCATGAAGATATGGCACCGGGTATGAGATTCACGAGCACGTCTTAAATCTTTGAGGGAGACCCGGACTAGGTGACGAGCTCCGAGGAGGAATCCACAGAAGGAAGAACCAACATCCCATCATCCCGGTTTCGATCAAGGAGAAGACGTCTTTGAACAAGGAACAGATGTCGCCCGCCTTTAGAAAGCGGGAATGCGGGGCCACAAGCAGTGCGCCCTCCCCGGCGGACAGACGCGCGCGCCCCGATGAAAGCGTCGGAAACAGATATTACTGGATCTGCAGTTCCACGGAATGCTGGAGGATGTTGCCTCATAAAATGCTCCACAAAAGACATGTTTCTTAATTATAGATATTGTTCCCCTCTAGAATGGATATAGCCCTTATTTATTGCTTGAGTCAACTGATCCATTACTATCACATCTTCTACATTCTGATTCCCACAATTTTGGGCTGCTGATTCGGACAGACATCAGCCTCTTCATGCATTCCGACTTTAGATTCCCTGGTTCATATGCAAAAAAAAATTCTGTACAAACTTAACTTAAATGAAGCAATATGGTAATCCATAAATTCAATAACATTTCAAATTACCATAGAATAAAAATCATTTATTGTATTCTTTTAACATCATCCTAGACCCTAATGTTATCAAAACCATCCTATGATACAAAATGTAAGGACCCAACCATAAAATGTTTCTTAATCATGAATTTTAATGAAGACTATACATAATTACACAATGACGATATTTTCAGGTTTATAATTTTAAATAATTAAAATCACTTAAATACATCACATACCACATTCATAACAGAGGATACTACTAAACAGATACCCATTTTTTCAAAATATAGAACATTAAAATTTAAAACATGATTCTTTTAACAAAACTTAATATCAATCATCATTACTCACTTATTTCTCTTACCTATCCTTATATCCCATGATTTTTTTTAAAACTTTGGATGAGTATAAAACTCATTAAGCGATATGAATAAATAAAGCGTTAGTCAAGTGATAACATAAAAACCGATAAAACCCAAAATAATAAAAACTAGTATGCATATAAACATCATGTAGTTTCCTTTGGAAATATTTACCAATAACTCTTAAATTAAACATTAAACATGGAACAAAATTTTGATATACTTCCATCTCAAGTGTACCAAACTCATTAGAGAGCTATAATGGGACACACCTGTCATATCCTGAGCTATAATGGGATCAACCCAACATACCTTGAGCTATATTGGGATTAACCCAACATATATTGAGCTATAATGGGATAAAAACAACATAAATAATGTCCAAGGAACATATTATGTTAATAAAGTATCTTTAAAATCATAAGAAACCACTCATTCCACATAAATATAACAAAACAGTCCTTTTGAAATTTATTAAAGAGAGTTTTAAAAAGATTTTAAAAAGAAAGTCCCTTAAAATATAATTGGAGTGAGAATTAATAGAATGTAAAATATATGTTTACACACTATAAATAAACATAATATAAAAAATTCATCACACCAATAATATTATTACCACGTAATGAATAAAGAATAAGGTTAACCCAATGAATGGAAATTGGGTTAAGAATTCCCTTAGCTTGGGTTTTTCTTACATAAAAAGTGTTTAAAACTCATGTATAATGGTTAAAAGAGTGTTATTAATATCTTAATGAAATATATCCATGTTTATAACACATTTTATGATCATTTTACAACATCATTTGACACATTTATTAGTAATGTTTCTTTATTTACATTAGGTCGGGTGCATTCTTTACATGGTTTCCATGATCGGTTCATGATGGATATTATTGTCGATTGGAAGTAAAAATCTAGATTTAGAATATAAAGGTAGTTAAATAATTACTGAACCATAAATTAGTCCATTTATCATTTTTAATTCTTAAATGAGGATGATTCAGAAGCTAAAACATTAATGAAGTTTGTTTAGATCATTTTAGTGGTTCTATAAATACAACGACCTCATATTGTTTTATAATTTAAAACCATGTCTAAAAAAGAATTCCCGAACCATGGATGAGACATAATATATGTATTATAACCTTTTCCAAAAATAAAAATGGTTTCATGACCATACATGAAATAATTAAATCAAATTTAAATTATATCATCCATGATGTCGGTAATTCAACACATCAGAGACAATGTTTTTATTCCGTGAATATGTGGGAGAGGAGAGGAAGTATAATTGTGAATCTTCCATAAAAATTATTAAATACATAATATATAAGATATTGGATCATTAATACCTCTTAGAAAAGGGGATATGAAGAAATAATAATAAGCGACAGGAACTCGAAATAAATGAATAGTAGAGAAATCCTTTACGAAAAATTTGGCAGCCTAACGACTACGCAACATGGTTTTAGATTACATTGAAAAGAGAAGGGTAAAAGGTAACCAATCCATAAATAAATTATAATAAAATATAGATATAGAATAAAATTTAAATAATAACATGGTGTGGATTCTTGAATGGTGTACAACATACAAGAGAATTTCAATGAAAACGAAAGAAGTTGAAAATTCTCTAACCTTGTAGAGTAATTCCTGATATTTGAATGTTGGTAACTTGGGGGAATACAGAATCCTTTTTTGTACTAATAGGGAGGTTATAAGGACACAAATTTGTTGAGTAGGAATTTTTAATGAATGGAAGGAAGGAATGAGTTTGTATTTATAGTAAATGTGAGGGAATATTTTAATAATTTCCAAGGGACACCTCATTAGTGGTATTTTCAAAACCATGGGCTTGCCCATGGTATTTTCCCATGGTATTAGCCACTTGGGACACCTCACATATTATTTTAAAATACACATGTTGTCAAAAATTAATACAAAATTAATACATCATTAATGATGTCATTAAACACATTGAAACTCAAAACTGTATTTTTACTATTCAACGAAAATTCAACTATTTCAGAAGAATCCCATAAATTCACCCTAAACATTATTCAAAGTGTATAATTCAAAAATGATATCCATTTTTAGAAACTAATTTTATAAATTTTATTAATCATATTTTCAAATAAAATCTTAATTTATTAAAAAAATAATTTTTTCAAGTATATAACTCTTTTTTAATACCTTGAAAAATTAATCAACATATCATTATCTTTTAAACTTATGAAAATAAAATAATAATAAAATTTACTATTCATTAGGTTCATATTACTATTTATATTAATATTTATATGTGTAGGTTAATATTCACCAAAAAACAAGTTGGTTCCATTAGACTCCAGATAACTTATCAATCACTATTGTATATGACCGTTATTTTGAAATTGAAAACATAAAGGATGCAAAATTCTTTTTAAATGCTAGTTATAAATAAATTCATAAAACAAAGCTTCATAAATTTCAGTGTATTTCTAAAAACCCTTGCGGTGTTACAACATAAACCCATAGTTTTACTTTATTTGTCTTCATATTGGAAATATAATATATGTTGATAAGTATCCAAAACCAACCACAAGGTTATTGGCGAGTCACTCAGAATCCACATGGAATGGAGTGAAAAAACCTTCCTAAAATCCACAAGGCATTGGGTGAAACTTGTATTCAACAAGTCATCATGTTTCAATAATCTACTCAAAATCAATATGGAATCATGTAGATGCCATGTTAGAAGGTTATCATGTTGCATCGTCATCTTAAATGCACATAACTTGTGCACCCCACATTGAGTAATCATACCACGTGTAACGATCCAAAATTTTTATCAATTTAAATATATTTCATATAATTATTTCATATAGTATAAATCAAACTAAATCACATAAGGAACACAATATAAACATTATAAATGAAGAATGAATGAAATAATAAGTATTTCTGTAAGTTAAATAACTTATACCGATGAATATTATCTTGAACTTTAGATTAGAAATGTGTCCCTTATGAATAATAAAATGGAAAATAGAATGAAAACATCAGACATGAAATTATAAAAAAATATCCATATTATAAATTAAAATATGATATAATAATATCATAATATATGTAAATAAATGTTTCAGAAATTATTAATTAAGTGTCTATATTTTTATAAAACATAAGTATTAATTTTTTATTATAAAAATAATATAATGTTTTCAAAAAAAATTATTTTTATAAAATTTATTCATAAATTAATATTTTGTTAAACTTATTATTATATAATCATTTTATAAGACCTTAATTAATTTTTCAATGTGTTACAAAATCAGATATAATTTTAAAATAAGTATTTTCCATGTAAATAATGATTTTAATTGAGGATTAAATTTTAAATATTTAGAAATTTATTTTCATAAAATGGAGTTTGTTTTTTATTTTTTCATTTTAAAATTTGTTAGGGTGAATTTTTGGGATTTTTATGAAATTCTTGAACTTGTGATGAATAGTAAAATATGGTAATTTATGGTATAACCTAAATACTTGATTTATTGAGTCATAGATGATGTATGGATGATAAAAGCCCAAAATATCCAACTATCCATATTTATATTAATATTTTTGGTGATTATTCTAATTATATACACATTCTTTTGAAAAAATTATAAACTAAAGAATAAATGAATGAGAAAACACCCATCTCATCACCTATAAATACCACCCTCACCACCTCTTCTCCTCACACCTCTTAAGCATTTAATATTCTCCAAATTATGCTAAAAATTCTTCTAAAAACTCTCCCCCATATTCAGGATCTCTTGGTATCATAGAAAGGACAAAACTGTTTCCCAAAGGATCTTCTCAAAGATCATATTTTCAAGAGGTAAATTCCTCTTTCCTTATCATTTATTTTATTTTCAAATTATTTCTTTTATTATTCGATCTGATCCATCCCTCATATAAATGTGATGATAAATATAGTACCATAAATATATTTTAATGTTGTTATGTCTGTTGAATAATCTATCATCAATTATTTCCAAATTGTTTTTTTCAAAAAAATGAAAACAACGTCTGTGATGTATTAATTTATCACATTCAAGGAGGAAATGTTTTCAATTTATGTTATCGTGTTCTTGGATAGTCGTGAAACCATTTTTATTGTTGAATCAGATTAATATATATATATATACTATATCTAATTTATTTTTCAATAACCATATATATACATGATATTAAACAATAGAACTAAATCAGTTTGTTGTAATAAAAAACCACCCAAAAATAATCCAAACGATTATCACTAAAATTTTATCTAATGATTCATCCTCACCTAAAATAACAAAAGGAATTATATGATAATTTTACCTTATATATGTTTATAAGTTAAATTATTTATTTATATTTCCATTTTACATGAACTTCAATACTCTTATTCATGTGAACCAATCATAAAAACTAAAAAAAGGAGAAATGCTAAATAATGAAATTAAACACTATAACTAATTAGAAAGGCCGCAAATGATTTTATTATAATTATAATAAATCTATTAAATTTATAAAATTCTATTTAATTTTTAATTAATGAATTTAATTTTATTATTAAAGACATTAATATCAAGTGTAGAATTGTTTCATACATTAGGTAAGGGATTCTACCTGAACCTCTATTTTTCACTATAGCTTAGTTGTTATCTCAATTTACCCTAATGTAATCCTAATTTTTTGAATAAAATTATTCTAAATTCAATTTATATTTTCCAAAATCATGTTTCAATATCATACCATTCCACTTTGGTTGTGTAATATGTGTTTTAGAAAGGTTCTTTTTTCAATTATTACCAATATGCAAGACTAATTCAAGGGAAATTCTTGATTTCTTACTCACTTCCAAGTGCACACCATAATATGGTTTAAGACTCCATATTTTTTATAAAACCATTAATTTTATCATGAGAAAATATCATGGGTCATTTTCAGTTTTATAAAAGAAATATTTCATTTCCACTTTAAATTTTCTTTAATATTTTCCTTAAACCTCACTGAAATGTTTCATTACTAAAGATTCTTAAGTGCTCTTTTTAAATGTTTCCAATTAAATTATTCATAAATTATCATGATCCATGCTTATTTTCCATTATTAATTTCCAGGTATTTTTTTCATCCAATATTTCATGGTAAAATTTATGATATGCTCATTTGTTATGCCTTGTGACATGATTATGATACCCATTTCTTTCCATGGGTAATCCTTGAGTTTATTCTTTTTGTGACAAAATATTTCTGAAAACGTAATGATGGGTTCAACGAGATAGTGCTCCAATTCCATGGAGAAATTTTTAGTCACATGATAAAGCATTTTGGGACAAGGAGTGAACCTGATTCATTTATAGGACTTTGTCCACCATGTTATATAGTATTGGAAGTTATCCTTGACTTATGTTTATGTCATGTTATAGGTTGTTTTCACATTCCTATGATTACATGAATATATGTTACCATGTTATAAATGTTATATCTTCCTATGTATATTCATGTTTTTTTCATTTTATGTTATCATGTTATGTCTTCTTACTCATGCGCTATGTTTATTTCTATTATTATTTCCTTGCGGAGATTTTTAGATCATACCTTTGGTTAATTTATTCCCCATGTAATCCTATGATGATATAAAGGATAAAAGAGATTTAGGATCTCATTATGAAGATTAAACAAATTATTTTTTATTTCATGATGTTCAATTATGAAAATAATTTCCAATACACTAGAAATTATGATCCATGGATTGTAATTTGATGAGTAATTAAGCTTAAAATTATCTAATAATATAATTAAATGGCTAGAGTTGTTATACCACAAGTACCACCTCTATTGTATAGACATACCAACCCTCCAATGGAAAACATGATAAGTCATAGCATGATAAAAACAAAATCACCCAGAATGAGAAACATAGAATCATCATATACATCATCATGGGAATACAAAATCCTCATGGAATCAAGCTATTACATTAATACCACATAAAAAACACACTATATTATGGGACACACACAAACCCACATGTTATCACACGTCAAGTGCAATATTAATAAATTCAACACAGAAATAAAATATAGCGACATGTGTAAACAAGATCCCAAAAGATAAGGAACTTCTTAGATAGAAAATCATTGATGTAAAATGAAACGGTAATAAACCAATGAAGAATACTCTTCATTATATTATTAATGAACACTAAAAAACATCAAATCTTTAGGTATGTCAAAGATTCCTATAACTAAAACCAGTTATTTTATTTAAAATAATAATAAAATATTGCATGGGATGATACTTTGTCTCTCCTAGATAATTTTTGAGTTATCATTTTAGGCCAACACATGCACTTAAAATTATCCATCAATAATTTATTATATAATAACTTCTTAAAATATTATATTGATATTTTCTCATAAATTATCCTTTTATTATTATATTTTTATAATTTCTCACTACTTATCCTTTTATAATTATATTTTTATAATTTATTATAAATTATCCTTTTATAATTATCTTATGATAATTCAATGTAATTATCATATAGAAATACTATTAAATTATCCCTTGATAATTCCATCAATTTTCTTTGAAGATTATATTATAATAATTCTATATGTATTATCCTTAAGTAATTTTTATTCTATAAATTATCCTTTCATAAAATAAAAATTATCATTTGATAATTTTAATAATTATCCTTTGAATAGACACATAATTATCCTATGATAATTTTCAATAATATTTGTAATGTTATAATTACTATTTAATTATCATTTATAATAATTTCTGAACATTATCATAGATGATTTCATGAAATTATTCTTTGATAATTCATTGAAATTATCGCATGAAAATTCTTCATCATTATCCTTTGGTAATATGTGTAAAATTATCTTTGGTCATTACATGAAATTAATCTTTGATAATTTATTACAATTATCACTTAATAATTCATAATAATTATCTATTTATAAATTCCTAATATTTATTTTTGGTCATTGATTTATAAATTATCCTTTGATATTTTATTTAATTATCATTTGATAATTCATTACATATCATCTAATCATTTTTTTAACTATACTTTAAAATTTTTGTTTAAGAATTATACTTTTAATTTTTTGTTTCATTATTTAATTTAAATGCAACCAATTTTTTCTGAAATTTATAATTTAAGAAACGATTGAATAAATTAAATAAAATAGTGATGTTAAAAAAACAAACATGACACTCACTTGGGAAGTGAAACACAAAATGGAGAAAGAGGGCAAATAGTGTTGTAGGAAGAAGAAGATGGATGATTGCTGTTGGTGCCTAGAATTGCAAGAGAGGTTTCCCAATACTCGATCAATCATATCCAATGAGGTTTCTAGGTTTCTTGGATACAACGGGTTTGACCAAGAACCAAACTGAAAAGGTTGAAATGTATAAAGTCCCCAAACAAATGTTCATTATTTGATGAATCAAAATATCAAATTTCAACCACTAATGAACCTAGTAATCAAACAAGAGTCATTAATTTACACTTATTAAGTCATTTCAATATTATTTAGGGTAAAAACGTTGGTAAAATGATGCATTGAAATTATTTGGGCATAAAAAATGGTTGTTACACCCATTTTGATAGAATATGAATAGTACCTTTTAAATTAATTAATTAAATAAATAAATTATTTTATTTTATTATCAAATAACATGAATTTAATTGGTGACCTGACCAATACAGATGTTGCGTATAAAAATTATACCCTAAAAATGGAAAAACCTCTATTATGGACCCTACATTGGTCTCACATTTCTCATATAATACACGGTTTGGGGGATATTAATTTTTTATTATTTAAAAAATAGATTAAATAATTAATTAAATATAAAATTTTTTTCATGAGCGAGGCATTTAAACATCTAATGATTATGAATATTATACCACACATAGGGTAGAAACCAAAACCCAGACCTAATCGTCATATCATATTTGTCATATGACACACTGTTTGGGGGATAATAAATTATTTCAAAAAAATAATATAATAAAAATTATTAAATAAATTATTTCCATGGGCGATTCATCTATGCTTCTGACACATACAAATGTTATTCCCTACCTAGGGTGAAAACAATTACCCAAACCTAACGATGGTATCATATTTCTCATACAATGCCCCATTTCAGAGTTATGAACTTATTTTGAATAAATTATGCACGTTTAATAAAATATATTTAATAAATTTTATTCCACATTCACTGAGGCTTTACTAGCCTTATATTCACATACCAACATTGTGTTTGACTCGAAAAATATTCAATTGAATATTACAATGTGTTAACTGAGATTTTACTCTTACATAAATACATTAACACATTTATTAAGTTATTTTCAATAATAAATCAGTTTTTTCACATAAAATACATAAAACTCATCAACAAGATGGTTTTTATTATGTTAGTGAAATTCAGGATATTATATATCTAACGAGATATATTTCATAATAATGAAGTAAATAAATCCCAATTAATCCCTCATAGAGGATTCAAATTTAGTGATTTTAACACCTAAAAACTTTTTTATTTGTTTCAAAATGAAATAATTGATTATATTTTGTGATTCTAAAAAGTGATTTTTGTTTTTAAATTAGAATTAATTGAGTGGTTATTAAAGTGAAATTATTATAATGGGGGTTGAAAGGAATGATTTAGAATTAATGGAATAGAAAATCAGCTTTAGATTCATCAATCATGACCTTTTTTGAGCTGTGATATCTCTCTACCCAATTATTTAAATATTTGATTCGTGAATTTATGTTCAACACTATGTTTCTAGTTAAAAAAAATCATTTTCTATTATCAAAATTGAATAAAGTCATTATGAAAATCCTAAAAAGATACTTTTACTTTCATTAAAAGTGATAAAATATTTTAGAAACTAATATTTTTTTTGTAAAATTATACATACAATACTCACTATCCCATGCTAGAGGGAGAATATTAAAATGTATATACCCAATGAAATCAATCATATTTATTCTGATTAAATACAACTAAAATAACATGTAGGAATCATTTAATTGAATAAAACTAATCTTTTAATTGGAAAAAAATGTATCATTGGGGATGCTAGAAGAAAATGAAAATACAAAAACAATTTTTTACAAGAAATTTTTTTTCCATAAATGGTTTAAATTAGAATGAAAGAGATAAGAAAAAGGTTAACCAGAACCTTCCATGGTCCTGTCACTGATAATTTATCTATACATAGAGAGGGAACATAATTTATCTATCTTAAACATCATCCATATAAAAATATCTAATATCTGTCCACTTTTTCCAACAATTGATCTTCTAGATTTTTTTATGTTTATCTCTTTAAAAAAATTTAATATTAGATAACTAATAAACAAATAAAAATCACTTTTCATAAAAACGGTAATAGATAAACTCTTTATGTCAAAATAACATTCCATAAAATTAAAAATAAATAAATATTAAAATTCCAATTCTAGTTCTAAGATATTTATTTTTAAGAATGAATCATTAAGACCATAAAATAATTTAATAGTAAACATCCATAAAAATTTCTATTCCATGGATATCATTTTAAAGAAATTATTTAATAAAAATATTTTATAATTGAAACTCAAAAATAATATCATTTAAAAACACTAAAGTCAATAATTACGAAAAAATAATAAAATCCCATTTATTCCACATTTCCCCAATTTTAGTGAATTGATCAACTAATTTCTAATTTTATATGAAATGTTATTAAAAAAATGTAGGAAAATTATATATTTTATATGTAAGAAATAAATCCACATCAACCATAATGTGACATATTCCACTAAATTATAATGTGACTATATTACATTATCCATAAGAAATCAATATTGGATACAAAAATTTAGGTACAGAAAACCTAGAGGTGGATATCCTTAGATATTCTAGAAAAAATATATTGTGGTGTAATTAATTAGGTTACAATAAATCATGGTTCAAAAACATAAAAAAATATCATTCAAATATCATTTTCTACACGAAAAATAGACAAAAAATTATATAAATATTCCAAAATCTCAAATTCTTGTCATCATGACACATATCAATATGGTGTTATAGAAAATCCAAGTAGTAATAAAAAAATATTATGTCCTATATATTATTTAATAGTTTAAAAAAATTAAAGGGTGATTCCTAAATTTGGGAAGGTGTTCTAAAGATGTAATGAAAATATTTTAACTAATTCATCTTCTCCAAAGATGTCATAGAATAATTTCACTATCATCCATAATTATTTATTCCTTATAATTTTCACCTAAAACTATAACAAAATTAATGAACATTTTGTCTTATTTTATGATCATTTTGTTGTGACCAAGTATGTTTTACTGTAATTTTTATTTTTTCCCAAATTTTTCTTCAATTATCCTCAAAAATTTAATCAATCATGCTCACACTTCACATAAAAAATTAATAATCTATAATATAAAATGTTACCTCATTATGTATTCCATCATATCTTGATATTAAAACATTACCCTTTAAGAAATATTTATCACTTGAGGTAGATTATCACTTACATGTTTTAGTTATCTCGCATTACATCCATCAAAGATTTTATGTAGTCTCTATTATGATTTTAATACATTATCTAAATATATTATAAGAATCACCATAATTTTATTCATATACTAAAACTATGTATATCGGTAACATGCATATTCATTAATAGTATATAATTTAGGTACAAGTCAATATATTCAATCTTCACCAAATACAATTTCTATGTTTGATAATTGTGTTTATATTTTTCAATGTATCACCATAAATTTCATGATCATATTATATAAATCTTCTTGGTTGTAACATTATCCTCCTTTATTGTTTGAAAAAAATACAGTATATAAACTTTGGTTTCTTTCCAACACATATGCTTATCAATTATCAAAATATATTATAAATATAATTCGTAACCATTGATTTCCAATATATATTGTACACATTAATTTTCAATGAATCCAACATATAACTTATTAGTTGTTATATTTTACAACTTATATTTTGTTGAAAATTATTCCAAGAATCCATGATTATGTATAATTAATAATCTATGTATCTTCAAGATGTAGATATATATTTATCCCCCTTTCACATTCAACGTGATGCTCTAAAATTTATACAGATATATGTTATTCTCTCTGATAAGAATATAATGATTATATTGACTTATGATATTATCTTTATCAGGGTTTTTACTAAAATAAAAATGTAATCTTCACCAAATATTTCAACAATGATTTACCTAGAATTATAAATAAGAATTTTTTTATTGATTTAATCTCAGAGACTATGTCACCATTTACATTAATACATCAATAGATTAATCCAACTATATGAATTATTATTCATTATTTTCCACTCAATAAAACACTATTATATTCTTGAAAAATTATCCTCTCCGTCAATTCTTTATTACCCATAAAAGATCCAGATTTCTGACCACTTGTTGTATTAATTGGAACTACAACACCAAATATTTTGAAAAATTCAAAATTTGTATAATAATATCACAAATTCCAAAGACAATAATTAAAAACCAAAATGATTTTCACAAGTGAAATTACCACTTTTAAAATATTCATAAAAAATACCCAAAGATTACTAAATCATAATTAGGTGTATAGAAAATAATATAATTAACCAACTTCAATTTTGTTTATTTCACTCACTTAATTCCATAAATGCATGACACATGAACCATTACATTCTTCAATATTCCTCCGATAATAAAATTGATTCTTTTATAAGATCTTTAGCTATTAAACATTAATTCACAATGAGTGTGATCTGTAACACGATTATATATTTGAAATATAATACTTGATACTACTTTTTATTCATAAAATACTCTGATTTCACTTATAATTTTAATCATTCTCTGATTCTACAAGTTATGTAGTATAAACATGGAACAACAAAAATGTATTATAGTCATCCAAATATCAAATTTAACTATTATCAATTTCTTTTACTCTTGATGGAGTTATTCGAGTAATACCCATCTATGGGGATACCTTTCATTAGTTTTTTTATCTTATAAAATATAAATGATATTGATTCTAAAATAAAAAATGTGAAATAGTACCTTATCCTTGGATGTTGTTGTATTTCCGTCAATTTTGAGACATCATCCCATTTGTTATGGGTCTATTACATCTTATAAGATCCATTGTTTATATTGATACCATTTAATATATCATATCAAATATAAGACCAATTTAAATACTATAACACAATATCTTTTTCTAGATCATTCCTTCATACTACATAGAATTCAAGAATCATGAAACCATAGATTTTATTGATGTTTTTCAATACATCATTCCAATGGATTATATTTCCCCCAAAAACATTATTTAATTTCACAATAGTTATAAAAATTATATATATATATATATTGATGGGTACTTTCTATACATCTATAATTTGAGGATTGTAATTTTTCATATGAAACCATCCTTTTTCATTGAACATCCTTCCAAAGCATTGTTTTTGTTATATTTTAAGAGATACAACTTAAACAAAATTATTTTCTGATATTTTAATTTTAATCTTGTAAGATCCCAACCATGTGTTGATGTACGTACATTATTAAATTTTGGTTATATTCCTTTTATTATTGATAATTAACTGTTTATTATGTGTATGTGAAGTTTTGAGAGACCAAACATTGTGTAGCGCATGATTAGTACTAACTGTGCACATGGCTACGGAAACCAAGTAGCTAGACCTCCTCTTGGATAAAGGCTAGTGCATGACCTTTGAATTATTTTACAAAATGTTTGGGTTCTCCAAGTAGACCATATGGATTGGAACCTCTTGGACAGACGGATCAACATAGTTTTCTCACTATTTGGACACCTATACATCCAAACTATGTGACACTTAAAAAGTAGGAATTTCCTATTTTTCACTCTCTATAGTAAATTTGTATTCCCCAACTATTTCTCCCACTTAGCCCCTTACATATTGGGTGACAACCCAGCAGACCGTCCTCTTCCTTAGGTGTCCCCCCTTTGATTCATATGTATTTGGAGTTCCATTTAGTGTGAATTGTATCTCTGGGTAATTATTTGAATCATTTTCCATCAATTTCCTGAAAGAGGCTTCTTTTGGGTTTCCTCACCTTTTGAAACCCTAAAACCACAGTTTTCCACCATATTCTATGTTGGGGATTTAATAGTTATTCGAGTTACAATCAAGGGTAGAGGTTACATAAGCATTCTTCAACAAAAAAGATATAGGCGGTTTTAAATATTTTTCATATATTATCACTGTTATAAATTTTTATATAGGTCACCAAATGTGTTTACTTGTTTCATTTTAATTTCTTTAACTATGGAATGTGATTTGGGACTTATACTGAGCTTTGAAACCCTCCGAAAAACAGGTTGGGTTCATTGACATTTGAGACCAATCCTATGGCTCAACTCAGGTAATACCAAACCCTTAAGTGCGGTGAAATAATTATGTAAATGTTGAAATATGATAGTTTTTATGTGAATAGGTTTAAATTGTAAATGTGTATTTTACCAGGATTAATAGAATTATTGAAATGTGAAAATGGTGTCTTTTTTGAAAATCCTAGAAGTCTCTTGAAATGGTTGGAGTGTTGTGTTTTGGATTTTGATATAGTTATGGTTTCTAATGAAGTGAAACTATTTTTAAGTATGTAATGTTTTAAAAGGATGTGTTGAAATGAAAGTGTTTTGAAAAAATGTATTTTCATAATACATTTCAAATGATTATTTTAAATGATGGCATGGTCCCATTTTTCGGAAAATTATTTAAAGACCCTTTTTTGGTTGTAAATGGAAATGAATGTCTCGAGGTATGATTGAGTTTTCAAAGAGAAAGAGCCTTATTTCAAAGAGGAGTCTTAAGGTTGATTTAAATGATAAATTCAAATTGTTTTTTACTCTATGATTTGGTTTCAATGGTCCATTGGGACCATAGTAATTAAATTGATATATAGGTTAGTGAGATAAAAAGATGAAAATTATGTTACCATGTTAATGTGGTTTATGAAATTTAATTGATGTTAATTGTGCTATAATTGTTAATTTTTCATAAAGTGTGTTTTTAATAAATGAATATCTATTTGACAAGTTATGGTTAGTAATGATAAATTTTTAAATTGGTTAAAGAAGCATGTTCACATGGCTTTGTGGAAGGTTTTTCAGTTAGGTTGTGGGTCTGAGGCTATATACCCTAAATTATAGAATGGGGCTCTATGTTTGGGGTGGATATAATTATTTCATAGGCCCCACCCATGTGTTTTATAACTTGGGTTTCCAGATTGGGGATCAATACGACTAACACAAAAAATGAGGCTCCATGTTTGGGTTGAACTGTACCGATGATCTAGGCCCACTGTTGTATTTAGTGGGTTTAGAATATCGAACAGAAGCTTTATGCTTCCCAAAAATTTTCACATGGATTGGATACTATACAGAGGCATTGAGGTAAGTTGTTTAATTGATTTTTTTAGTGGATTTCCCCTTTTGATTAAAAGTATATAAAACCTTATGCCATGGATAAGGATTCCAGGTCATACTGAAGCTAGTGTAGTTGGTTGGTTTAACCAATATAACTGAATGTTAAATTGGTTTATGGATGATTTATTAAATGTGAAATGATAATCCCTTGTTTCTTATTCATTTAATGCACATTGATTACCTGTATCCACTGTTGTACCGGCGGGTTATTACTTTATACACCCTTGGTGGTGTCTTACTGAGTTGTACTCAGATCTTGCTTGTGCCACCATGGAACATGGGTACCCAAGAAGAAGCTACTTCATTGTGTTTCATTTTCAGGATATGGACCTAATGTTTTTTTATGCATGGGATATTGTGTTGGATCTTGGGATGTTAGGACTGAGTTGGGACTCAGGGCCATGTTCGTGATCACTTATTGTTTTGATACTAGACATTTTATTTTTATAATTCCCTGACATGTTATATATTCATCATATTGCCAGTGTGTACTACATGGTTAATTATTGGATTTTGTTGTGTTTTTTCCATTTATGGTTCATATTGGTTATGTTATTAGTTAATATTTTTTATGCTAGGATATTCCTCTGTTAAGAGGGTATAATCTCCCCAATGTATCTTTATAGAATCGTGCTACTAGTCGGTAGCCTCTAGTGTATGGAGAGGTGTGCTCGCGGTTATGTGATGACATAGCTTTGGGAACTGATTCAATGGCTATTAGGATGAGAATGTTACAAATCCTCTACCTATTTTATCTTGACATCCACTTGAAAAATTATATTAGTCCAATAATTGAATTGATCTTCCATTAATTCATCTATACTGCACCATGCACCACACTTACTTTTTCATGTCACTATTATTCAAAAATTATTACTTTTTAACGTTTTAATGAAATTCATAAACCAAAATAGTCATGCTTTGTAAACCTTCTCATCAATACTCAATAAGGTTTCTTAAAATAAAAAGTATCCCCGGTGAGCCTTTAGTTGAGAATTCATATTTCTTCTCATATATAACGATTAATTTAATATTTATCCTTTATACTTGATGTCATCAATTATATGATGGTTGTTGTATGAGCATATACAATGTTTTATAAATCACATTATGATGATCTCTATCATTTAAATTATCTGATACTATAAATATCTTTTTTTTGTGAAACATATTTCATTTCAATTTTATTTATTTTCAATTTTGATAAACAAGTGGGGGTTTTACTATTAGAATTTTAATCTCCTTTCATGTTATAGTACCTCACCATATCTCTATGGATAAATCATATAGATAATATTTTGATAAAATCATACCTCATGTATCTTTATCTATGTTATATAACAAACAATATTTATATACATTGTTGAGATCTTTTACATGAAATATCACAAATATAGTATGTCCAACAACTCTATAGTGGAAACAATTCATCACTAACAACTATTTAGGATTAATACATAAATATTTAACAAGTAAATTATTTTTATTCATAGATTATATATTTAAATATTTGTTAACTATACTATTTCAAAATACCATTAGAGGCATCTCCATCATTAACATTCCTTTCAGGTATTTCAACATTAATTCCAACACTGCGAATTTCACGTGCTACTCTATTTATAGAAATGTTTTCATCCCCATTAAAAAATCCACCTTTTCCAAGTTTATCCTCTATTCCAGATTTATTTCGAGTGTTATAATGTTATCTTTGAGTTCCTCATCCTTGATCATTAGTTCCTCCTACAAAAATACATTTAATCCAAGTAAATCACCTTTCTCTTTCATATTTTCATCATTATTGTCACATATCCTTTAAAGGAAAAATAATCTTGTATCGATACCTTATTATATATATATATATATATAATTTATCTATCATTTTAATATATGCATCACAATTAAAGGTTTTACTAAATACGTAATTGGTTATAGTACTAACCAATATCCATTTGGCCCTTCCATCATAACCTCATTAACAGTTACCAAATTAGATTCATGATGTTTCTACTCAATTTCATCATCACTACAAGTATATAGACACTAATACATATCTAATTTCCATACATGATTTTCTTACTATTAATAATAGGGGGCTCTATAAATGAATACATGTGTGTATTAAACATTTAAACACATATTTGATATATTAAATTCTATGTAAAAACTATAGGGATGTGAGACCCCTTAATGGGACTATCAGGTAATTACATGAGTCTCAAGGAACCCTGAGAGATGTTTAATTGGGGTTCAAAAAAATTAAATATTTTTTCTCTAACATTAACTCATTTTAAGTAATTAATCTTACACTAAGAGTAATATAATTCAATTTTTCTCTACCGTAATTTCACTCAAACCAAAAAAGGGAAACATTATAAAATTAAAGAAAATTAGATCACAATGATTCTACATTATTTATAAGAACTGGGATACATAAAAGGGTTATACACTCTATGATGTTTAATTTTAGAAAAATATATTATTAACTAATTATTTGGGTGGATACAATATTTAGGAAAAGGCCGCTCGATCCTAAGTGGAACTTACATAAAATGTTGTTTTGGGATTGATCACTTATCAACCATAGTGAACTCCATCGTTATAATTCATTATGATCTTCTTCAAGAAATGAGTCAATTTATAGACTTTTTGGTCATTTCAACCATCATAGTAACCTAATATCTATTGTGTCATGTAAATTTATATTTTAAACATTGTTTTAACCTAATAGTCTTCCTTATTTCAATCAAAGTGATGTATGATCAAATTCTTGATAAGGAAGTTGAATCATTTCATTATAAATTGTCTATATTGATGAAAAAACCATTTGATTATAATAATTTTAGAAAAATTACTATTTATAATGGTTTTAAAATCTTCTCCAATCACTAGAATGTAATGAATAAAAATATATGAATGAGAAACATTTCTCCAATAAACTAATTGCTTCATGAATGATATATTATTAGGCTCTATCATATACCCTATATATTTAATATATCATTTTTATTCTCTTATTATAGTTTTGACATAAAATATTTTTATATATAAATTCAAAATTTATTCCCTTTAACTAATTTTTTATATTAATTATTGATACCCAAATACTATAAGATCATGTTATGATTTTTTGTATAACTCAGTTCACTTAAATTTATTCATTATAAATTATAAAATAATACATATTATGAGATAGCTATTATTTTATGTGAATTAAAATTAATTCTCAAAATATATAGGTTTTTAATAAAACATGATATAACATATTCCTTTGTAGTATAACATAACTCTATAATATGATATACCAAAAATTATTTATTGATTAAAAAATTTAAACTCTAAAAAAAATGGGGGATTATCTTCATAAATTTCTAAAAAACATGCCATGATATGTTGACTAAGGTTACAGTAAAATATGTAGTTAAAATTAGTTCTAAAAACTATATCAAATCTAATTATTTTCTCTAAAAATAGTTAACAAAACTCAAAAATATATAATCATCTTACAAATTTTTGTGTGATTCATTTAATTATATTTTCATTCACAATTATATTAGTTTCGCCAAAATCCCACAACATATCAAATATGCCGTTGTTTTTAAAATTATTGCACAATGCATAAATATTTTCAAGACTCTTAATGTGTAATAACCATCGTTGAACTACTTAATTTACTCACCATGTGTTATAGTGTAATTTCCATGTCATATGGTATGATTTACTCTCATTTATTTTCTTAAACAATCATAAATCCTAATTTAATTTCTATTTAAGCATATGTGATAATCAATAAGGTGAGACCAAATACGTAGTGGAATGGTTTTTTCCTTTTTCCAAAAATATTATTCAATGGTCCATAAAATTTATTTAATAATGCTCACACTACACAAAATTATTTAAAAATAAAGAATATACAATATTTTACTATTAAGACATAAAGACAAGATGTTGATCCTTTTCTCTTCAGGAAAACTATATCTCGTCAATTATTCATTTGACTTTCCCATATTAGGTACTATCCATTTTCCCTTGTCGTATATTCTATATAGTATCATTTGTGACACAAAAACATTCTATATTAAGATTCTAGGAATCACCATAATCATCCTCATATAAAAACACCATGAATATAGATATTAGACATTATCCTTCAAACATCATGACACTAGTAAGTGTCAATATGTTCCACCGTCATCAAACATTGTTTTCATGTGTTCAATTAATTATTATTTTTCCCAATATAACACCAATTATTCTTCTATGTTATGATATATATCCTCTGGATATCAACATGATCCTTTATTAGATGATTTTCTTTAATTTTCAAAAAATCAAATATGTAACCTTTGGTTTCTTTCAAAAAAAACAATCTATTAAATTTAATAATTTATTATCAATATTATTTATCAATGTTGATTGTTAATAAGGATTGTCTCTATTTATTTTCATGAAATAAAACAAAAAAATGTTATTTGTAACATCATAACCATATCTCATATGGAATATAATTTTTCAAAAATAGTTTCCTTTAAATGGAAATCATTATTTTTTAAAATAAAACATTGATAAGTGTTGAGAAATCCTTCCATAATATTACAAAAAATAAATTAAAATAAAATTATCTTAGCTAAAAAGTATTTCATCATAATTTTTCAAACTATATTTTAAAATAGAACAAATTATAAGCCCTGTTTATAAATGTAAAATATCATTTTTTTCAAAAACAACTATTATATATCAATTTAATACTCTTATCTCATATAATGAGATGATAAATACAAAAATTGTATAAAATATCAATATTCTTCATGATTAAATAAATTCTTTTCATTATTATATTCATAGTGACAACTATTTACAATTTATTTGAATAAAAAACCAATCTCCATCAATAATTTCTCAGTGTTGGAATCGATCAAATATTCACAAATTTTTTAATATAAATTTTGTATCATATACCATTAAAAATTATTTATTTTTATTAAATTAATTCCTAATAATAAATCTCCATAATATTTCCTATAATGATTCAATAAATATTTGTAATTATGTCACCAATTTCTAGTCTCACGACATTAGAAATAGTTCCCTTCATTTCGAATAACTTCTTTAGATATTAATAACCTGGGAAAACTGTTGGAACCTCTTATATCTTTCTTTATATTTTAGATTAAATAGTTACCATTATGTACTATAAAAATAACACTATATATTGGAACTCCCATTTCATACTCATCAAAGATAAAAAAAATTAAATTTTTTTAGAAAAATTATATTGAACAAAATTTTATTATAATTCATAATAAAGATTCAATTAATTTTAGAAAGTGATTAAAAAATTAATTTTGAATATTATATACAATTAAATAAGAACTCAAACAATCTAAATCATTTATATACAAAATTTTGTTAAAAAATTAGAGTAATGATTTATTTCAAAACTTTTAAATCAAAATAATTCATTGAAATTGCATAACCTTCATTCCAAACAAGTTCTTAATAGACGATTTATTATTTCATATCATGTTGGAAGTCACCATACCATAATTTTTATTTTTAATCTTTTTCCATATGAACACTTGTAATGTATATGCGATATTTAATGAATTTTTCTCCTAATTACAATATACCTCAACATCCACTTGATTTTATTCTTCACCAGTCAACTATTTAAGAAAACTATTCTCCAATAATTAACTTCATTCACCTTGATTGAGATAAAACTATCATGTTTTTATTCTAGTGTAAACTTTTTCTTCTATTAAGAATCTAATTTTATTTTATTTATCTTAAATAAATGTTTTATAATCATTCTATTTTATTTATAATAAATGATCGTGTTGAATGAGACTCATTTTTTTGTTATATTACCCAATTGAATTTTACTAAATATTACCCCATTAAAATGATGAACCTTAATCTCAGAATATTTACTTCTGGTATAAGATCTATATTTAATTTAATATTTGAGTATTATTCATAATTTTTCCCACCCAAAATTTGTTTTTAGGGAAAATCATGTTATTCGTATAATATTTGACTAAAGGGTGGTTGATTTGATAACTCAATTCCTACATCCCTTAAAGAGATTAATCTCAAATATATTTTTTGGTTACATAACATATAGGGTTACCCAGTGTAATGAAACCCAAATCTCAAAATAAGATATGATTTCATCTATTTTAAAATTACCCTCATGCTTCGTTCCATTCATAAGATAATCTATGGGGTCTTAAATTACCTTAAATAAATGATCAAGGTATTGATATACATTCACATTAGGTGGAATGTACCACATAGTATTTTGTATGGGTTCATTAATATCTGACTATATTTTTTTCAGAGAAGATAGATATCATTAATGACGAAGATCATCAGACATACATAAGCAAAGCCATGGAGGGAAATTATCCAGCTAGAGCTGGTTGTCATCGAAGGGGGCTAATGCCTCCAACTGATCGGCTGCATTGTTTCCTTTTCTTTTGGTAAAGGATAAGGTGCAGAATGAAAATCATTAGCGGAGCGAGAGAATTCTTCTGACGATGAGGCCAAAAGACTGCAGTTCACTGTCATTGTGGTTAATGGCATCGATCACAGTGAGGCAGTCAGACTCAATGTTGATATCAAGCCATCCATGATCCTTATCCATCATCATACTTGTCAGGATAGCGTTAGCCTCAGCCACGACAGGTTCCCAAAAGACATGATGTGATTCATATTTTGCAGCAATGAATTTCCCCAGATGATTTCAGGGCAGGAGTCTTAGAGAGACAAGTCCATCCTTGGGGAGATATGTGTCCACGTTTATCTTAAGAGTTCTTGTCGTTGGGGGGTTCCACCAAGGAGGATAGGAGGGAGGAATATCTAGCCTGTGATATCCGTTGTGGTGGTTCTATCCCTCAATGCATGATGTGGCCCATTCAATCCATAATTCAGGAGGTTTATTAATGTGAGGGAAAATACAATCATTACGCCAGACCTAGATGATCATGGATAGGGTGCAGAGTGAGCCTGCATTATCTGATGAGAGGGAGGAGCACCAGTGTAGCAGGAGAGTGGAAAGGTTAGAAACCATGGCCAGAGATGCATCTGGAGTCGGGCCCCATTTTTTCAAAATTTCCTTAGCTCTAGGGAATTGAATGATAGCTTGAAAAGGTTTCTCAAAAATATTCAGGTAGAAAGGGTAGGCAACGACATTGGACATATGTTGGTAGACGAGAAGGCTCATGGTAGAGAGGGTGTCCGTGTACACATTCCACCAGAAGTGATGTATTTTTTGGGGGACGTTGAGCTTCCAAAGTGATTTCCATGGACCCACATTCCAATCAACTGGGTGGTTTCCAAGAGCAAGTCTATATCCGGATTTCACCGTGTACTCGCCCGATAAATCATTTCTCCATAAGAGATGGTCGGGTCCTGCGTCTAGGATCCAGGGGATTCTTGGGATACGTCTTTGGTCCCTTTAGTTAAAAAATTCATGAATCCTATTCAAACACAACCCCATCCCTTGGTCAGAAAGGAGTCTCCTGACAGTGGTGTTTTCAAAACCTGGTTGGGCGTGGGAAGTAGCTCGCATATCTTCTGAATCGATCAGCCAGGGATCGGTCCAGATATTGACAGATGAGCCATCCCAAATCCTCCAGCCCATCCCTTTTACTAGGAGCTTTCGGGCCCAACAAATACTTCTCAAAAGGATGCTAGAAAGAGGGCCAAGAGAGGAAACATGGAATTCTGTGTGGGGAAAGTACTTACCTCGTAGAACCCGCACATAGAGACATGATGGGCGGTTAATAAGGTGCCATACATTCTTGGCCAACAGTGCATCATTTAAGAGGAGAAGATTTCGGAATCCCATCCCTCCCTCCAACATGGGTATACAGAGTTTCTCCTAGGACATCTAGTGGGGTCTATTTCTGCCATCATTTTTCCCCCACCAAATGTTTGTCATACGTGTGTGGATCTGGTTGACAATGGTCACTAGGAGCTTAAACATAGACCTAAAATAGCTAGGGATAGACTGGATGAAAACATTAATGAGGGTCTATTTTCCTGCTTTTGAAATTCGTTTTGGTGTCCAGCCTTGAATTTTCTTCTCAATCCTGTCCACCAAAGAAGCGAATATATCTTGTTTCGACCGGCCTATCTCCGTGGGTATCCCGAGATACTTTTGGTGTTTTCCAATGATATTTAAGCCAACTACTGCATAGATTTCATCTCTCATGGAATGGGGTACCCCTTTACTAAAGGCGATTTCAGATTTCCCGTGATTGATTGACTGGCCAGACGCCCTCTCTTACCAGTGGATCACTTGGATGATCACCCGACACTCATTAATAGTTGCTCTGGAGAAGAAGAGGCAGTCGTCAGAGAGATATAGATGCAACACTGGTGGAATTACATGGCAGACCTTTGCCCAATGAATAGATTTAGCAGATGCAGCCCTGGAAATAAGGTTTAAAAAAACATCAGCCCCCAACATGAAGAGAAAAGGGGATAGGGGATCTCCGTGACGAAGGCCTCGGGATGGAATGAATCTACGAGTGAGCTCCCCATTGATCCGGATTCTGAAGGAGATGGTCGAGATTCATTGTATGACCATATCTATCCACTTATTGCAGAAACCAATTTTCAGCATCATGACTTTGAGGAAGTGCCATTCCGCCTTATCGTAGTCCTTGGACAGATACAGTTTCTAGGCCATGGTTCCTATTCTCACGGTGGAGCGTGTTTTCATATAGTAGAACACTTCATGGGCCACAATTGCATTATCAGTGATTATCCTCTTGGCCATGAAGGCGCTCTGGGTTTCCGAGATAATGTCATATAACCACAGTCGCAGCCAGTTAACAAGGATATTTGAGAAGATCTTGTAGGAGACAATGTATAGGCTGATAGGGCTGAAATCAGGGACCTCCATGAGTTTTCTGACTCACCAAAAATAAAATTTATTTAAATTTACAGAAATCAAATTTCAAATAATCCATAAGGTATAAAAAAATTCATGTAAATGTTTTAAAAAATAAGAAACCAAATTCTACTCAATAGAAAGTATGGTGTTATTGGTTTCAAACACTATCTTTTCTATAAAAAAAGGTCAACTCACAGAACCATGAGATATTTAACACAAAGTCACACTATCCATAGATAAATAATAAATTGAGATATTAATTTAAATGTAATAATAATATAAAGTATTTATTAACCTAATTAACCATTATTATTAAAATTAAAACCCAAAATAAAATCATTATATTGGTTGAATAATGTTAATTATTTGGTTTCACTGTGAATATAATTGCTTATATACATGGTATGAAAAATAAATGAATCATTTTAAATATTTTAATATAATTTGAATATACATTCATAATAAAATATAGTATATATTAATTAATAATATAAAGTATGGAATAAAAAAAATTCAAATATTATAACATGATATATACACCTATGAGCATTTAAAAAATAATCTAATTATAGGAAATGTATAACATAGAAATTATTTTTGAGAACTTATATTGAATAAATATATATCCAAATTGAAATATAAAATATTTCTTATTTCATAGTTTACTTGTCATACATATATACCATTTTCTATTTAAATATATAAACAAACAAGACTCTACGTTTAAAATACTTATAAACTTTTTATATAGCTACAGTAATTTTTTTTAAATTATTTTAATATATTATATTTTTTATTTATTTAAACATTTGATCATATCAAACAATAAAACATAGGTTTAGTATAAATAAATTTCTATAATATTTTACTTAATTTTATCAATCCATATTTAAATTTATAAATATTCCATAAAATATTGGGAAATCAGTTCTATATATCTTTATATTTCACTTTATAGGAAATTTATAAACTAATTTAAAAAATATTAAATTTTTTCAATATAGAAAAAATTATATACATTACTTTTTATGTATTGTAGAATACAATAATGATAATTTTAAAAAGGAAAAGGTTAATACTATTCTATTTACCCATGATACGAATAATGAATTCTCTATATCACTATTCATGTTCCATGGAATATCATATCCCTTGTTATAAATAAATAATAATGTTTTCAGTGAACTCCATATAGGAATCATAATCATAATTATTTTATTCAAATAAAGGTTTCATGTAGTAATATCTCTATGATGCACCATGGGAGATATCATCTCAATTATATAAATTCAAGAAAATATTACATTGAAATAAATTCCCATGATATTTAAGGTTTATAACTTTAAGGAATTTTGAGGAAACATTATCTGACAAAACACATTTATTTTTCAAAAAATGTATTTCTTTCTATTATATGATCAACTGATTAAAACACAACATGTATTTAACATCTCATACAAATTCTCTACAAAACATACTCTTCAATAAATTTCATACTTTCCTTTTCTTCATAACCTAGGGAAATGGAAACATAGGAAAGAGGTGATCTCATCTTTCAGTAAAGGTAGAAATAATGAATAAAAATCAAATATCATAAGTGTAAAAAATATTATAATATTGGTATAATCCATATATATAAGAACTTTATACCCAAAAAATAATAGATTATAAATCATAACATAAGGTATTGAATAAAACAATAATACGTAATGAACTTTTTTATATCTTTGAAATAAGACATTTGTAAAGATTTGTGTCATTAATATAGGTATGAGAAAACATTACTTCATGAGTCACACAATTGAACGCACACCTATGAGAAAACTTAATTGTTACTACATATACAACATTTTCAGGAGTTAAATTTCACTCATGCTTGTTAAAAACTAAATTGTTCTCATTTATACATATCTCATGGGATATAAATTTTTAGCCAGTTCATTAGAGAGTCATATAAGAACCAACCCATCATTATCCATGGATATGAGTGTAACTAAGATCAATCATCATTATATCATGAAGAACCTATATAATGAAAATGGGTTTCATATCCCTATTAAATTAAATCATATATGGACATCATTCATAATTCCACAAATAAAAATGGTAAACACATGAAAAATAAATGGATATCTAATTTAATTATGTATCCCTCTTTGTATATACCATTAAAATAAGATAACACATGGTATTTACACCTTATAGATAAAGATTAAGTGTTTTAATCAATAAATTACTCAAACAATTGTTTAATCGTTTCTAGGTAAACACCCTTTATTCAAATAAATGAATAAAATGTATTAATAAAGAAAATTACCTGGTATCAAAATTAGATTTATGAAACTTTAACGAGTAGGAAAGAAAATGGAAGTGATTGATTATTTAAATCGTGGTAAAGAAACTTTTCAAAACATCTAAATAAATATGGTCTATGGTATCATTTGATGAATATCCTTATTTCAAGAATGATATATATCAATGTATAGGGATATTCATAAAAACTACTTTTTAGGAGTCTCATAAAAATCACATTGAAAATAATAAACATTCTTGATCTTTTGGAATCATTTTAAAATAAATAATGTATAATACTATGTTAAAAAATTCTTTTAGAATTCATGAAAATATAGATATAATGTTTTATGTAAAATGAAAAAGGAGGTGGAAATATGTTTTCACATGGGAAACATTAAAAAGAGTTGTTTTTCCCATTTTAATGAAAATGACACATACCAAAAAGAATAAAAAATTATTTAAATCTTTTAAAAAAGTTAGAGTAGTAGAAAATGACATTAATAAATTAGTTAGGAAAATAAAATTAAATTCTAAAAATCATTTAATGAATATGGATGTTGAAAAAATGGAGGTCCTCAACCAAAAAAGAATGGTAGGGTAGGGTTTCTTTCAATGGGTAATTAATATGGCCATGGGGAAAATAAAATTAGGAGAATACAAGTAATGCCCAAATAATTAAATGGGGAGAATAAAATGATAAGGTTTTATATATAAAAGTATAAAAATTCTATATATGGATTATCTTTTGAAATAAATATCTATTTGTAAATGAAACTGGAAACAAAACTATCATAGTAATGGTAACAAAAGAGTCAATGTATACTAAGAGGAAGATCATGAAATATATATTAAAATCACATAAAGAGGAAGATAATTAATTCATGAATGAAATAGGGTATTTAATACACTATATAAAATAGATAATCATGCTCAATATCAAACATGTCTTATGAAATAAAATTTGAGATTATAATCCCCTTACAAACATAGAAACAATTGAGTCAAAAACCTTAAAACGATATTATTTAAAATGAAAAATTATATACAATTAATAATTAGGGGATATAGATAAAAAATATTAAATTTGTAGAATATAAATAGTTCTAAATAAAACATGGGTTATAATAAGAATTATTCCTCAATATGTGAAACTTTAAGTCAAAAACCCTTATATTGTTTCCTAACAATGAAAAATACAATATAAGGTCTTGTATAAATAAATTATATCTTAAGCACCTATTTTATAACCATTTTCATACGTAATCAATTTTATATACTTCATTAATAATTATTATATACTTTTATATTAGTTAGTTATTATTTATTTTTAATAATGGTTGAAAGTAATCATGGTTATTTTGAAGTAAATTCATTATAATAAGATTGTTCTTCATTATTATCCAAAATTTCACCATTCCCAGATCATACAAGGTAATATATTTTATTTTAAATATTTATTTATAATTTTATAAATTAATTCTATTGATGTTTCGGTAAATATCCTTAAGTCTGAAATTGGTGACAAACATGTTTCAGTGTTTTTTAACAAAATATTTTTGATATATTAATTAATGAGTTGATATTAAAGTAATCATTACATGAATAAAATAAATGATTTATTCTTATTATTTATATCATATATTATGAATAATTATATTCTCATTTGCATACATGGTATTATATTATTTCCTTGTTTGAGTTGGTGGTTAGAGCGACCCAATGATGAACATACAATAATTAAGGGATACTTATGATTATTAAAGTGGTTTATTTTATACTAATATCATAATTAAATAGTTATAATGAAATTATTTAGATAATTTTAATGAATTGATACATATTTTATCGTTGTTTTGTAAATACTGACTGAAAATTATAAACTTTTATTAAATGAAAGAGAAATACAGGAAAGAACACAAGATAAAAAGTTCACGGGGGTCAAAAATGATGTAGACCGAGGGCATCCCCTCGGAAAATCACAAAACACTCAATAGGAAGAGTGCCTATGCTAGAAAAAATCTGAAGCCTTTCATCTTGATTGCCTTTTGAAGACAGGAAGTCTACCAGCATATAACCTTCATTCCATGTATGGATAACCAACATGTTTGAATAAATGAAAGCCTTGCAAGCACATATTGAATAAGTAATATTCCAGGGGTAATCCACTTTACCTTTCAGGGCATTATTCACAATATCAGAATCTGATTCAATTTCAGAGAGATGGATAAAACTTTCCATACCAATTTTTAGACCTTGAAGGAGTGCTAGTGCCTCAGCCACCACCGAATTACCTTCCCCAAAGAAAGTAGAAAAATCCATAACAACTGAACCACGATCATCCCGAACAACACCGGCACCACGCATAACTCCTTACACACAAGAACCATCCATATTTATTTTAAGTCCATCGATAGGCGGATTCCATCGCACCCATACACTAGAAGACCTGCTCCCAGAAATTGTTGCATCTGTCATAGTATCTGATTAAACAAAAGAATGCAGAACCATGGAAATACTCGCACATTTACACTGTTGCACAAACAAAGAAGGAAGGTTCAAAAATTTAAATTTGATGTACTGCAAGTTAGGATGGGTGCCATGATGACCAGCATCATTCCTCATTTCCTATAAAGTCCAAAAAGCAGTAAGGATGAGTAATGACCACTCCTTGGCTAGCACAGAACCCGTCTCCTGATAATTCCAACATGATTCAAGAAATTCCTCCATTGTATCCACACACCCACTAAAATCCGAAAAACCAGCAACATGAACCCACAGATGAACAGCCCAATTACTTTTTCAAAAAAGATGAAAAACAGTCTCCGAATGAGAGAGTAAGAAGAATTTACATTTCGAAATAATAGGAATTGAAATCCGTTGAATATTATCATCAGCAGGAATAGCACCATTGCAGATTCTCCAGAGAAGAAAACTAAATTTAGGAGAAAGGTCTTTAGTTTTGTAAATAATAATGAAACTATATGAAAAATGAGATACATTACTTCATTGAGGTGGTGGTCCATAAAATACACAATTAACAATTTCATTAATCGACGAACGAGCGGGAAATAAGGTGGATTATAATTTTAATCTTCATAATATTAATAATATAATATATAATATATTTTTTTTTTTAATTTTATCCATATAAATTATTTAGTGAGGTGGTGGTAAAAAACGTAAATCATCACTTCATGGTGGGGGTATTCTGTAAAAATATATGAATGAAAGTTTCAATTTTCATAATAAAAAATGATAAAGGTTTTTATTTTTTTGACTTAGCATAATAAAAGTAAAAAAATTCTGATTTTATTGTATAGTTATTTGAAAATTATATTTTCTATTTAATAAATAAAAGAAAATAAGTTTGGAAAAAGTAATAATGTTGATGATTTCATATGTATCTTGGAAGAATCACTGAAAATTGAGTTATTAGTATACATACATGTAAAAATAAGCTCAAGTAAAAGGAATAGTATTTTAGGGGGTGGAAAAAAAGAAAATTTTCAAGTGGAAAATAAATTTTTATTTTGTTTTTTAAGGGATGGAGGGAGACCATTTTTACAATTGTTGGGTCATGAAAACTATGTATGGATGGTTAAAATATTCTTATGAATATTTAAGGGTAAAATAAATTCGAATAAGAGTTTGTAAAATTTTAAATATATAAAAGACATAGAAGAGTTCTAGGGTCCACATAGAAAACTCTCTATACCGACTTTTGATATTCATGGAATCCAGAAAATTAAATCATTTAAAAGATATGATGGTGTTTTGCGGTACCGGTGAATGAATTAAGACCATTTAAAGGTCCATACAATGTTTCTGGTACCGCAGAAATGACAATCTGTTGTAAAAGGAAAATCATTTATTGGAGTTTATGGTTTTGTACATCGCCCCAAAATGAAATTATTTTTAGGTATCAACATCTTTATTGGCCTCCAGAAAATGAAGGCCTCGCATCCCACCACAGATGAAAGACCATCACAGTAGTCGGGTACTTGATCCCTTTATAAAAAACTCCAGATGAGAGGGGATTCTAAGGGAGTAGGGAATAAAAAGTGGAAGAAATGTTAGAGAGCCATAAATTTTGAGTAGGTAAATATTCCACATAATGTTAAGGTAGAAATAGAAACCATTTGTAGATCCCAAACACACTGTAGAAACCATTTTACAAAGTATAAAATGGATCACCACTTTGTGGTCAATCACATCATGTAGTTAAAGGATGCATATTAGGATACTTTCCCCAAATATTAGGACACTATATGGGATAAACTCAGACCCATGTAGTAAGCCTCCATGCGAGAGGAACCCACTTCTATATAGAAAAATGTTGTGTGGAAGAAAACCCCATCTTATATAGAAATATGCTATGTGGAATGGGGAATCCATTGGTGTACAATTTTACCACTCTCACTACTCTCCTCCAAAATACCATTCATACCAACTTATCCCACTCTACAAACCATTCTAATGGTATTTGGTAAATGTCTATCCGAAATCCACCAGATATATATATGAACAAATAATCGTGTCCTTTTCATCATACAAACCCATGGTAATGAGTCTCCCAATATTAGGTATGGTTCCAAATGGTTCCCAATGTCTGGAATCTGTATTTATGGCCACTTGGTTCACACTCTTCCTCTCTTATACCAATCAAATGGGGAGTAGGGGAAACATAGTACTACGGAATCCCTCCCAGAGTAAGCCTCCGACCATTCTTACTAGAGGTTACACTCTTATTACTATTCTTCTAACAAGATGTAGCTAGATTGATAGTCATATGTTACTGTCCGGATTACTAGAACAAGAGAGGATGTTGGCACATAAACACCCTCTCTCTCCCTCTATTTGGGACCAGGATACCAAAATGATAGAGGAGAGGTCTATGATATGAAAACAAGAGAGGAGATGGGTGATAGATTTCTCTCTTTCCTCTTCCTTTAGGCTCTGACCTCAGCCACCCGTGAATAAAAAAAGATTGTGTGATCTCCAAATATACTGACTCCTCTTATTTCTCACACTGCACATGACTCGTTCGGGCTTATAGGTTGGGGGGCAATCATGAAATATGCATGATCCCAAGTATATGGGAATCCTTTTAAGTCTAATTGACAACTAGACCTCCAAATCACCATGAATTTAGAATATACTTAGGGTTACATAAATAAGGTCCTCCTCTATAACATTATTCCATGACACCGTGTTATCATTATCTCAATGGTCCATGTTCATCATGAGATAATCCTTACAAGGTCCATATTTCTGATGAAACAACCCTATGGGTCACCTCTATAGGTGTAATCCTCATCCACTCCAACTAAATGGTCATTTATTATTGACCATCTGGGATACTTATGAAGCCTCCTTGAGGTCCAAACCAAACACCCCAAATTCACTCTAATAATCTATATTCATATTTCTAGTAGATTCTCATATAACCCGGAATTCCATATTCAATAAGATCTTCATTCATTATTATCATTATTGAGATATTTTCTTGATAAGATCATATCCCCATATGGGAGTATACATATCTTCTAGGAACATTGGGCTACATTAGAAAAAGTCCCAAAAAGAACCATTGTATATACATCTTCTTATTAAATGTACTTTCTGGAAGACGTTAAACTACAATGTTTGGTCTGTATAACACAACCTTAAAAGGTGATGTTCCTTGTTAAGTGGAACCAAAATACATGGGTTCTGATTCATTTCACAAGGATATGTATGATGGCCATTTTATGGGTCTGATCCTGACATCAAAAAATTTCTTGTCTCCTTGGATGATAGAAAATTCTAGATTACCTCATCATGTGGCTTAAAACCATGTACTATAATAATGAAAAACACAAGGATCTCTAGTTTAATTAACAAAATTTACCATTTATGGGGAACTTTAGATACATTCATATCCCTAGATTAATAGAGAACCTTGGATACATATATATTATTCAAAGTCCATTCATGCTAATAATTGATTATTAAGTTGAAGGTGACCTATGTCATTCGTGGGAATGAACAAATGATACATGAAGATATATTAAATCAAAACTATATGTGTGTCTCTGAATATGAAGTAATTCCCCCTAGATGGTGTGATGAACCCGAAATCCCATCCTCTCGACCTATGTGATCTCTCAAGTATCAGTTTCCATGTTCCCCATTGAGAACCCACATTTGGAATATAGGCCCGCGAGTCATCAAAATATAAGAAAAATTGGGTGTCTCTGATTCTCTGAACAAACCCCATTGGAAACCGACCCATTGAAAATGGGTGAGAAATAAAAATAGGTAATTTGATCTGAATGATTAAAAAATTCAATCCCCCACATCTAGTCATATCGACACCATGATCGTTCAACAAAAATAAAATGGTGAACCCGACATGAATCATTAACCATGTTTACTGCATCACCTTCTTGTCAGGCCCCTTTCGCATACAAAATGAAAGAGGGAAAAAATCGATTATGCTTGTTTTAATATATTAATATACAACATTGATGAGGTTTTATTATTTATTTATATCATATTATAAATTAAATTTCACTATAATTATCTTCGATGGAAATAGATTCTCATTAGTTTAAGAAGATGCATGACTCAAACATTGCGCAACATGGATCTTCATACAAATAATTGATGTCATCACTCACCCATATCATTCAAATCCAGGTTTAGAATTCACTGTTCTAGGATTAAAACTTCTATGAAACCCTCCTTACTCTAGAGTGTGCATGACAGGACCTCCGATTTAAAAATCCCCACTTGTAGTATACTCATCGATGGTTGGCAGTGCAGAAGTCGATTGCCACAACAATCGTCTCAAACAATTTTGGGAGACTGTCCCTAGAAATAGATAATGTGTTCCTCCTTTACCTTAGGTATACTAATCAAGTGGTCAACAATTAATTCACCCCTATGATACATGGGTCCCTCCTGGGTACTTCTATTAGCAGTGGCTGCCACCAATATCATATGACCCATCATCCTCTGCATGAAGAGAACATCGCTCCATAGTCCCCAACCCAAGTCATCTGAAATAGGTAGGCCCATAGGGGTGATATTTGAACTAAAATTAATATGAATGTTTTCTTGTTCCTACTAGAGAAGCCTACAAGTAAAATACAGTAGAAAAAATAAGATGAAAATTTATTTCTCATGCATATCACTCCTGTTAGTCAAATAAAATGGAAGACTATGAGAAAATGAAAATCCTTACATGTTAAAATTAGGATCATCCGCCAAATACTATAGAAAACTACATTTTTATTCAAATCATTTCTCATGAATATCAATCTCTTCTATAAAAAACAACAAAGAACCATGAGAAGATTCAAATCCTTTCTCACACATACTTGTCCCTCCTGTCAAATACTGTGATAAAAGGAGGACCTAGTTGTTGCACGTTGGTTATGAACCAATGTTAGAATCATATTCATTCCCCAAAATCAGAATGGTTATATATTACCATTATGAATAAGGATATTTCATATCATGTCATGGTGATGATTGATGGTCGAACCTTAATTCTTCATCGCATCCTACCAACCTTCCAAGGTGTAATTGTACCAATGGAAATAGCTAGAAGTCAGGCCCACAACCTATCCTTCTCAATAAGGGTAATTCACCTATATAATTTATGGATAACTTAAGAGTATACATACATCCCTACTCCATTAGAAGAGGGTCATTAGAAATATTCCATGATAAATGGTCAGCTGAATTAGGTACAAATTATTATTCCAACTAAGGATTATTGGACCATTTTGGGGGGCTCTCTAGGGTAGGCATATATCCTCGATGAAATTCCAAGAACTCCTTGGAATAATATGACATAAATAGAGGGTAAATAATAACATACTCCCATGTATATGAACTTTATTTCATAATGTGTGGTTATAGATTACCATATAGTATCATCAAAAAGGAAATTACACCTAAGAAAGTTTGAAATTGCAAAGCAGACTCACGACCAAGTTCAGTTAGTAGCTGGATTACCTGAGGCCATAAAAAATATATCTATCAATAAGAATTTTTACACATTAATTGATCAAATATGAGATGACCCTCATATTCTGAGGCACTTTGAAATTTTGGGTCAGTCATTTATGACACTCTGTCCATGATAGGTGACATTCCATATCAATCAGAAGATTGTTTGAGGAAAAAATCATCCTCTCAACTACCATAAAAATATTTCCATGCCAACATGAACCCTATTATCCCCATTTCCTATGAAAAACTAGGAATCATCTATGTTGGAATGACCAGGTAGAAGAATCTTAAGCATAAGAGAGAAAATACATTACATGTGAGATGGTAACTAACCGAGGATAATACACCCAACATGTTTAGGACCTTTTCCACCTATTAGTTCAACATTATTGAGGTATTTTTAGAATAGTTCAAATATAACATTCAAATGAATCTTTGGAAATATCTCTACTACATGGAGGTAATGTTTTTTCTTTATGATGGGTATGCATACCATTTAATGTTTTAGGAGAGATTCACCATCAAATCGACTTGGATGGCCTTCCATCTTCATGGAGACCATCATCTGAGATGCGGTAGAAATATAGTCCACATGAATGCCTAAATGAATTACAGAAATTAAATTTTATAATAATCTATTATCCACATAGTGTTCACATTTAATTATGGGTCAAGCTTAGAGATTTTCATTTCACCTCATCCCCTAGTCAGTAAAATCCACCAAAGGTGACATCTTGTAATTTAATTTCCCTACAATGGCTACTATAAAATTCCCCACTTAAGAAATATAGTACGCATAGAAGGAATATTCCCTGAATGAGTCTCAAAATTGTCAGGATACATGATAGAAATATATCAAAAAACCTCTAAACTAGGAGACTGAGATCATTAAGAGGGATTATCCTTTAATAGAATATAATAGTTAGTCACTAATGATATCTTTATAAGATAAAGAATTGTTTGTATATAATGCATTAAAATCGACTCATTCTTGAAAAAGTATAAAAAATATCATGTGATCATCGACATTATATGTTTCTTCTGCCATATAGGATCAACCCTAACCCATAGGGTTGGGGGAATTTTTAACCTAAAATCACCATTTAAAATTGAAAAATTAAATATGAGGCATAATAATGATGAAATAGAAGAAACCCCAACCCACAAGGATGGTGGTATTTTTCTCTCAACCTCATTGTAAATGGGAATATCCCTTTTCTCGAATGGGGGAGCACTATGAAATGAGGTATCCTGATTCATCCTATCTTGTGACCAACATATCTTAAAAAAACATGTATTACAAAGTTATGTAATAGTTCCCTACATTTCAATCTTAACTAAGAAGCTCGAAATGGATCCCGAAATGGGAAGAAAAGGTCTAGTAAGGAGTACCAATGACCCTCCTATCATTCCAAATTCAATAAAATTCCTACAGTTCATTTTGAACTAGTGAACATTGTGTGTGTCAATTTTGTGGATGAAACTGAAGATAATTCCAATATAGAGAAGCAATTATAGGATGGTTCAACCAGAAACATGATTCACACCAAGATAAATGACGTAGGATTGCCTACCTAGAGCAAAATTCTAGCTATGAATCTAGGGATTCCCTGAACCACTCTATTAATACCTCCTCAATGAGTATCCACCAAAGTTATGGGTAAGAGAAAGGTTACATATGACCCACATACGGAAGAGGCTGGATCCCACACACTCAAATAATTATTCTTTGAGTATGAGGAATTTGTGTAAGAGTTGATAAGACCTGATGAGAAAATTCTATAATGTATCATTACGATCTAATAGGTTCCAATGGAAAAGCCAAAACCCACCCTTCCAACCAGTGTACCTCAACAACGAGGGTTCACCCAAGCTACTGAAGAAAATATAGGATATCTTTTTAACCCTCTTCCCAAGCTATCAATTCACATAGAACTGATCATGGATAAATATCAAGAATTTCCTCCACAAGGAAAAATACCAAAATTGATTAAGGAAAACCCTTAAAAATTACCCCCATCAGATTCCAACCACATATATTCATAGAGCTAGTGCACCATGACCTACATATTATTGTTCGTGTACCAATTTTTTTTAAAAATATTCATCAAGTGCTTATCTACACTATCAAATAATTGGAAGAAATATTATATGATATGTAGAAACAAAATACACTAGTATAAATTGAACCGAAACCTTACCCTGAATGGGTGACTAACGTCCCACCGCCAAAAATTTTGGGAGTCCAAAGTCTCCCATTTTCAATGGATCAGGAGACCTAAAATAGAATATAACATAATTTTTTCCCATTGTGATCCCATGATGGGAACCCCTATATAAAAAGTTGTAGTGAAAATCATATTCTTTTTATAATGCTTTTAAGGGATATTGATTGTATGGTACAATAGTTTTCCCACTCGGCCAATCATGGGATGGGAAGACCTAAGTAGAAAGCTTCTCTTCCAATTTAGCTCAACACTATAAAAGAAAATGATCCTTACCCTATTGAATTGAAAATAATAGGTGAACGAGAGGGTCTCAGATTTTATTTCTAGATGGAGAGAGATGGCCTAATTCTTGAGCCTTTGAATTCCCTGAGAAGATTTTATTTCTTTATGCATATAGAACCTTCGCGATGAGTTATGAATGCCACTCCTCCAGTGGATGTCTCAAACTAGAAACAAAAAAAATTATAGAAAATATTTAATGTTTTTAGAAATATGGGATTTAGAAAATTTATTTTTCATCATGATTATAATGAAAAACCTACAAAACTACCCATGGATTGTAACTTTTATGATTTGTGTATGGAATTTATGGTAATCAATCAATTAAGACAAATCACAAGTATTATTAGGTGGTGTAAGCTATAAATTATGTTTTAAAGTCTATAGGGGGGAAGAAGATACTCTAATTTTCTAAAGATGATGAAATTAATTGGGAGGCATTTGATAATGATAATAAGGAATAGACAAATGGAGTTGATGATTTAATTATCAAATAGAAGTAATTTTAGTTTGGTTTCCAAATATTTAAATTTAAACCATGGATGAGGATATGTCCAGATAAGATGAAATTCGGATTTTCTATATCTTCCAAAGTATATATAGAATTCTAACATAGAGTTATGGATATTTTTGGAGAGGTTGGAGGAACATTCAAGATAAATGCTAAAATTTAAATTCACGCTTGTATGTAATTAATGTGATAGGAACAATCTATGTGATCTATTTTATGGATGACATAATCACATGTATTTATATATACTTATCTTAAATAATTGAATTTTCAACACATAACTCACTAATTATACAATATTCCAAAAATATAATTATATTTAGTGAGTTTTATGTACTAATATGAATTTAGACTACAAAATAAGAAAAAAAATCCAAAAATAAATACAAGAACCCTTTGTTAGTCACCATGACCATTTAATCAGACCATACACTATAATTAATTACCTAATTTTTATAGCTAATGCTCATAAAAATACCTAATTCCTATAACATAAATGTACAATCCACTATCTACTAAGGTCATCCCTCACTTCCTCATTCCTTATTTATACTTCAATAATCATAGTGAGCCTTACATATTGGTTCCCTTGACCCTCCTCTTCTTATTTTCTATAAGTTAATGTTAACATCTCCTTCCTCTACCCCTTTATGTAGTGGTTTATTGAATTTTAGAAAACAACGTTCCTATACTATAAAAATAGTATTGTCCTTCGTTTTTTCATTTATTTTCATTTTATGAAAATTTAATTTTTTACTTATTAACCAAACAAACATATTTTATATTAATTTTAAAAATGAAACATGTATTTTTATTAAAAAATATGTTCATTTTTTCTTTTATTTAATCTCTCATAAAATTGTACAATTTTATTGTAAAATTATTTTTTCCATTTTTAATTATATATATTTCTATTTGTGTGTCTGTGTATTTGTGTGTGTGTGTATTTGTTTTGTGTGGTCATTTGGTTGTGTGAAAGGACATCACACTCTTTATAACAGTACAAAGTCTTAACATAATACTAAATTTCCCCATCCAATCAAGGGTAGTGCAGACTCTCCCCCTAGAACAATTCCATCAACAAATTATATTGAGAAAATTTAGTATATATAGTATTTTACATTGGGAAAATTCCAAATAAGGACACATAGATTCCTTAGTATTAATGGAATTACTAATTTGGAAATTAACACCAATTTTCATGCCTATATTGTGATGGTCCATAAATAATTTGTTACTAACTCAAAAATTCTATTTTCTATTTTGTAATATGAAAAAATAGCTAATGAATAGGATTTATTAATCAAAGAAGGTATTTTTGTATAGTGTCTATGAAAGTAATTAAATACACCTAAAAAGAAAAAAATAGAAAAATTTAACAATAGTAATAATTAACAGGAATATTGAATTTGAACTATTAATGAATTAGAACTATTAAGGTTGGAGTAATGGTTTGATAATAATATAATATAATAATATAGTTCAACAGAGAAAAATTATCACCACATGTAATGATAAATATCTACTAAATTTGGAAAATTTGATTGGATGGTTGAAAAGTGATATTCCTTCATTCTTGCACTAATAAGAACATTATAACTAAATTTAAGAGGATATCCAACTTTATCGTTGGGAAAAACTATTAGTGAATAAATATTTTAGATTTTCAACCCATGTACTCACTTATCCACATAATTGATGAAATTTATTTTCAAAAAAATTAAATTACCCAATGATCTTAATATGTTACATTCATGAGAAAACCTCTTGTAAGAAAAATTCTCAAATGATTAAATAGACTGATTTAATTATATCATGTTCAATATTAATTTACGTGGGATGTTTTGGAAAATTATAATACATAATACAATTGAAGATGAGAGTAAAATCCATGAAATGAAAAAATATTGTAGAAAGAAATTCCAACACAATCTTATTCCCGTGAATAATAACAATTGACATTTATATTCATAGAATAATTAATTTAACAATGAATTAATTATAATAAATTGATTATACAAATGAAAATACAATTGTAGTGGATCTTATCTATAGAGTAAATACACATCCAGCTCAGTAGTTTCCTTATCGCCTTATTAGTTCTTAATCCTTATAAGTTGTGAAGGTTAAAGATCTCTCTCTTTGTTTTGTCGTATACTAACCATTTAATGTGTCAATACCAAGTGGTATCTCTTATAAAGGCCACATAGTTCACCACTTAAAACCAATTCATATTTATATACCCTATTTTATCTCATAAGAGATAGTACTAGACTCAACTCATCCATCTATATTGTGGCATATCTATCACGATACGTCTTTTCCCCCATGCGACTCAAGAAAAACTCCACAAACTAAGTGGAAAACCCCATGTTCATCTGTTACAACCTATTGTGACGGACCTAGAAATCTGTAGGACTTGATTCACCCATCAGATTCACTTTTATTGACTCCATAATCTTTCATGAATTATTCAGTATCAATCTAGAATTAAATTCCCATTACACCTCATTAATTTCCATATCCTACATTTTTCTTCAATTTTCATTTATAAATTTAGGGTTCCTAGATAAATTTACCTAAAATAAAAAAAAAATCAAAACTAAAATTCATTATATCAAGTGAAATTTAAATAAACATTTAATTGAATTTAAAAATAATTAATTACATCATCAAAGACCATTTAAAATAATCATTTCAATAAATTATCCACCAATGGCCAAATTAATTTGTTCATAAAGATTATATAAATTAATTTCAGATAACCTTTAATCAATTAAATCCTTAAACGCCAATTTCTTTTCAAATTTTTAAAGTAAAATAGTTTATACTCAAATCAACCTGAATTTATCAACATCTCAATAATATCATTATTTTACATTCAAATCTCAATCATCACTCTGTAAAGATATAGAAAAATATATTCAAATTAGGACACATAAAATCATCCCATATATTTTGTCATCTAGTTAGAATGTTTTCTTCTTTTTGAAAAAATGTTTGTATAGTTTTTTTGTATAGTTACAAAAATTATTGAGAATGAATATTTTGAAAATATTTGAATATAAATATCTTTTCATCAAACTTAATCTTATAAATATCACTTCAACTTCTATTGAATAGTAACATTAATTAAGTCAACAAAATAATTTATAGAAACCATTTGATGTATAATATTTTACATTTCGTAGAATAAAATCCCTATACAATAAAAAATAATAATGTAATAAGGGGTTAACTTATATTAAGATTTTTTTCCTCATAGACCATTTTAATGCATAACATGTGAGTTTAAAATATAATCAAAATGTGTAAAACCAATGAATAATGTAAATGTTACTCATATTGTTTATTAAAAAATTAAAAAATTTGAAAGGTTCAAAAGAAATCATATTCCCAATAAAGTACATATGGTAATTAGTGTTTACATCCAAAAAATGGAAAAATAACTTACGAATTTCTAAATTCATTAGACCCGCTGAAAGTGATAAGTGGTCCTTCAAAACAGAAAAATTTGTATTTTTTGAGATTTTATGATTTGAATTCATTAATATATACCTATGAACATTTAAGTCCCCATCCCCATATATAAAACTCAACATTTTTCAATAGTTTAAACCCTATGGTAGGAGAAAATGTTAAGACATTTAAGAAAAAAATAGGTTTATATTTAGAAATTAAAAGAATGTTTTAGCAATATAAAAAGGTTCAATGAAATATTTTATCGTAGTAAATATATCACACATATAAAAACATACATCAATTTTGTATCCATATTCTAACTTATAATGTGACTAAATAATTATTTCTATTCACATAATGTTCATGTTAATAATTGATGCTTAAAAATAATTTCGAATAGTTCTCATAAAAAATATATGTATGTAGTTTAAAAAAATAAATGCACCAGAAATATAAAAAATAATCATTGTTTTTAATAATTTAATAGGAAAGCACACCATCTCTAAATCAACTTCCAAAAATCACATTTACAAATATAATAAGTAGAACATTTCAAATTACAAAATTAATGATCAGATGTAAATATACATAATTTAAAACACAAACTCCATGGAATATAAAAGAACATTCCTCTATATTTTATAAATGGTTTACCCCTTCTTTATCATGAGTGTAGTCCTTTTTGTGTGAAATTTTTCATCATAAAAAATCATAGAAATGAAAAAAATGTTCTATCAATTTAATGTCAAGAAAAAAATGATTGAAGAGATAATTTTTTTGGGAGATTTATCTAGATATCCCCAATTGGAAACTCTTTATGGACCATGATAAATAGTTAATCTTATAATCCAGATTATAAGAAAAACAAAATGAATCTCACAACTACATGAGTCCTCATTGACCCTAAAAATCATTTTATCAACTATAAGTATAACTCCCATAGATAGTGAGGAGAGAAGTGATCATACCCCTAATCATGCATGTCAAGACTAGGATAATTGAATGTGTGATGAAAATATATAGAATAAAATGTTTATATGGAAGGTCAAATTTCTTCAATTTTAAAATCCATGGTTTACTTCTGTTTCATTAGGATTTGTGGTATGGAATGGGTTTCACGCATGGGGATACCATTATCACTTTTCCCACAAACTCCCAATGGTTCCCCCATATGTATCTGGGTACAAAATTTCTTTCCAAAGGCCATTGGTCATCAAGGTTTTCAAGCCCAACGAATCTTGGAAACTCTCATTGGTAAATAGGATGGGAAGTCAAGATCACCACACCCTTTTGGGGGGATTTTTTTTACTTGGGGAATCTATTATATATTTAAGATGTATTTTTAAAATCCTTCATAATCCTCAATATGGGACTAGTTACCCCTATTTCAATGAATTGATTAAGAACATGTATTGATAAGAATAATGGTGTGCATATCATGAGTCCTCTATCAATATCTTACATAGTTATAATGCTTTGGGTTATGGACATGTTCAAGAACTATGGAGTTTATTGTAGTCAAAGGAGGAAGTTGGTATCTTGGAGATATGATTGAGCCTCTCTAAGGAATCTTATGTATCTTTTGAATCAAGAATCAAACCCCACATAGTTCGTTTGACAATGTTTAATGTCATATGACTAGACCAATCCATATAGTTTTGCATAATAAGATAAATATGTGAAAATCAGGCTCAGAACTTAGTGGGATGTATTATGTATCCAATTTATACATATAATCATAGTCCATGTAATTATGGTGATAGGAATACATGCCGTTAGAGATGCAACATTAGAGGCCCTAGGTGGGACTTATGCATATAATACTTCTCTATATTGATTCATTGGGAATATAACCCTTTGAGTGGACATGAGATATAATCATGTGTATATACCAATGGTGATTCATCAGTAGGGGGCATTCTGATCATGATATTAGTGCAATCATCACTAGTCTCTAAGATCACGTGATCCATGCTCAGTGTGAGAAACAAGCGATATAGGTATGTCCGAAACATTGCATATGAGAATATTCATAAAGGCCTTACACATTAAAGTTTTCCTTTGAGAGGCATGGTTTCCCATCCCATGGAGGATATGGTATGGAGATCGAGCCTTAGGAAGGCATCCTAATTATCCTAGTTTTTATGGGAAATGATAGTTTTTTAGTTCACTTATCTCTAAACCTGCTGATAGGATAAGGTTGATGATGACACTTGGATACATTATGGTCAACCTCAAGGTTTTAAGGATACTAGGGGATTATAAAATGATATATTTAATATTGATTAGGGACACCATATATGATATTGATGGTTGAGGATTGTGTACTGAGGATACCGAAACAGAGGAGTCATATTATACTGTATCGATAGTTAGGGCTTGCGCACTGAGAATTCACATTTGTTATATGTATATCATGTCATTGATCAGGTATTACACTCTAATATTGAACATTTGGTTAGGTTTTACACTCTGGGGCTCCATGGTAGGTATATTCATTATGTATGTTCTAATAGATTAAATAGAGCTAAATATGACCATGATGATATTTTCTGAGATCATGATATTGTTATGGTCACCTTGGGGTATTACCCTATATCATCAAGGAAACATATATTTTCAAAGCGGAATGCTTCTAAAAATTCTTATTCTAGGATCACATGGCATGAGTCCATGTTGGTCTTCTGTACAAAGTGGGAATTTCATATGGGATTTGTAAATCATGGCCATCTATTGGGAAAGTCTTGATTGTATTCATGATACATTGGTGAACCAATCTATCATGGAAGAAACATCCAAGGGTGTCTTAGTTATCAATTTTCATGCATTGGATTCCTTTCGATGGGTAAAGCATCATGTCTAAGATTCTTTGTATGACCAAAACAAGCATGTCTGAGGTCTCACACATGATCAACTAACTTGTCCTCAAACTTTATCATATTAATATTGGAACTTATATTGAAAATGACATGATAATGTTAATGAGGACTTCCCATGATTATAGTGTGTTTTCTAGGATGTCTTTTCATGATCAAGGTAGGTGGTTCTGAGGTACTTCACATGAATAACATGACTTGTCATAGACATGTCAAGGTGGGTATCGCCAGACCATCTTGGTCTGTCTTCAAATGATCACAAGGTAATTCCACCATGTCGATGGGAAACCTCATTATTGTGATCGCATGTTAATGATTTCTCTTTAGGTCATCCTATATTGTCCTAAGCTTATCTTGTGATAATGAGGACATGTCAGCGGCTATCGCCAGATCAACTAGACTTATCCTTGGGTCATCAATTGACCATGGTGACATGTAAATGGGTTGAATAAAGATAAATATGACCCATAAAAGGTTTTTATTGTGATAAACATGGAATTAATATTGTTTTCTAAGGACATCAGGAGACCATATAAGGGTCTTGTGATCATGTGTCCCTAGACCATTCACGTGGTGGGGTCTTACGGGTATGTTTAGGATCTTTTGTTCGTCTAAAAACTGGCATGCATGTCCAAAGGGATTGTTCCTTATGGTGAATGGTCCCTAATATATTCTCGAGTGTATATGTTGAATTCAAATTCCATGGAGATTGTATAGAAATGGGATTTCCTATCCAGGGGTTCCTACTCACACTAAGGGGATGTTTGCATGACACCCCTCCAATCATGTGATTCACATGAAATCTAAAGGGACTCGTGATGAAATATATATACATACACATAGGCATCCTCATGATTATGTGAGAATGGGTGGGGTTCTATGGTTCATACAGATAAGGGTCTTCTCACTAGATAACCTATATTCTAGGTGATGTCATCATGGAATTACATGATGCCCGCATACTTACGATCCTCATAACCTTGAGGGGGTCTTACGATGAGCTCCGCACATATTCACATGGAGGATGTATATAAAAAACTAAGCATGTATGGGGGTTTTTGGAAATATAATGGATAGGATTGAATTTAATATGAGGTTCTCATCCCCATTTCACTTCTTTCAAAAGGAATGTGTCTGTGAGACAGAGCAAAGGAGAGATGTGAGATCAAGGGTGATGTTGTGTCTTGAAGTAACCACTTATAAGGATAGAATTAGATTAATCGAATCGCGATTTGGAGGGTATGAATGATAAAACATTTAGAGTTTTATATAGAGATCACACATGTGGAGAGCCTGTATTGTGGTCTATTTTCCCCAGCCACCCAAGTTAGTGGTCACATCCAGCATGATCACTGGTCTTCGAGAGTGATCCATGCTCATGAAGATCCTTTGTTTTCTCTATTTGTCTATCTTCAACAAAGGGCAATGTGACTACCCTAGATATCACAGTAAGGACTTAAAAAAGGGAGTTTTAGGCCTATAAAACCATTTCCAAAGCCGAATATGACAACCTACAAGATAGATGAGCTTATTACATTATAAGGTTGAAGGCCAATAGGTTTCTTCGCATGAGGTTCTATTGATCATGAGATCACATGATCCAAATGATGTTTTTTCATGGGGTTATGTGAATGAATGTGGGGGGTTCAGACTAATGATGTCCATGTGGAAGAAGGCCTGGCTTGGCAAGATCGAGAACACAACAGGGTATCATGAGATCGCCTGAAATCCTCACCTAAACATGGCATCACATGATTCTATGTTCATCATGTGACTAATTGATCTCTAAAAATACATACAGTGGTAACTTATGATCAACTGAGAGATTTCTCCAAGGAAGGTCAGTGGCATGCTCTTGTTCTGCCTTCCTTCATTTCTAGAGCTCCCTTCCTCACCTTTGTTTTTTTGGTGGATGAGGGTATATATAGGATATTTGAGGCTAAAGGGGGAACTTCCTTTCATGGGATAATTATGTGCACACCAATGAGGTGGTGGAGATCGCATAAAATGACTATTTCATCTCATCATGTGATGCCCTTGTTTTCATTCTATAAAATCACATGATCTCAGAAAATATGAGTTAATTTGGATGGAAAACACATCATAGCTGGGAGGTTTCTGTGGTCACTAAAATTATTGTGATGTCTTCAGTTCCTATCTTCACCTTGATCACATGATAAAAGGATTATCATGTGATGGCCTCGACTTCTTTCTTTGAATCCGTGTGAACCAGGTGAAATCAATGTTTAATCGAATAGAAAATACATCAGATTAGGAATGGGATAATTGTTCTAATTTTTTTTATTCCTATTTTTGTCTGATGTTTGGTCACATGATCAAAGGATGATCATGCGACTACCTAGGATTGCTATTGTGATATCACATGAACAAGAGAAAATTTGAGTTAATTTGGATAGAAAATACATCAGAGGTGGAAAGGGTTTGCTGTCAAAAAACTACCCTTAGTTTGGTTGCATGATTAAAGTATGATCATGCTATGGCCTCGATCGTTGTTAGGGGATCTTGAGGGTGATCATTGGTTTCCTTGATTGAAACTTGTAGAGTCTTCTTTTTTGTAATCTTAGACAAGATTAGATAATATAGACAGATTGTCTATAGTGGTGATGAAGAGCGTCGAGTGAACATGTGACTTTCACTGGGTCACCATGTCAAACTAGAATCATGGGAGGGAGAAGGATGTTGGGGATTTGGAATACGATGGTCTTACAAGGTGTGGGATCACCCAACTTAAACTCACAAGGTGATTTATTAAAGAAAAATATTGTGATTAGTGGGAGGCATGATCAGATGGTGCATATTTCTTGGAAGAAATATCAGATGAAAAATATTTGATCTTAATGAAAACATCATGTCCCGCATCAAATTCCTACACAAAATCCAAGAACAAAAAAAATCCCCTTTTAGAAACCACTATTTCTAAATTCACCCATTTAAAAATTCCATTCCCCCTTTTGAAATAAAAATCAATTTCCATTTACAAAATTATTTCTTCACATTCACTTTATAATTTATAATAGCACCTAAATTTGTCCTTTTAAACCAAAAATAGCCCCATAAAAGAATAAATTTTTTAATGGAAACCATTTACCTTTTCAAAAAATAACATTATAAAACCTATTCAAAACATTTATTTAGAATCATTCTCCCATGGAATCCTTTGAACTGTCACATATGTGTCCATCCCCACCCATTATTATATCCATCCAAACATACATTCCCACATGAAATTTCCATAAAATCCCACATATTTGTCAACAACCATAAAAAATACTCAGGGTCACACATACCATTTAATCATCAAAACGAAGAACTCACGAAAATTTCAATACAATTTTCCACCACATATTCCAAAAAAAATCAAAATTGTGAATCAATTTATCTCTTCAAATCCATTTTTTTCACTCTGAATAAACTTTTGAAAAAAACATCTTTCAAAATCCACCGACACTAACCCAAATTAGATCAAAGAATCGCTAATTCCAAAATAACTCGAAAAGGAGACTAGTGGTCATGTATACCACATGCATATTGTTTGGAAGACCATACACTAAGTATGAAGAAACCACTGGAAGCATATTAAACCATACATGTGAGCTCTACATGGATACATATACTATATAAGCTCATTATATTACAATATATAACATAAAAATTCATCCCAAACCTACATAAAACTTAACTAACACCAATGGAATAACTCAATCCAAAAATAAATATTCACAACCCTACTAACCTTAGTGACTTAGGACTTGTATTGAGTGGTGGTGATCAATCACCAAACCATTAAAAATATACTGATCCTCGATAATCCAATTTACGATATAAATGATATCTGAAAAAGGGGCTTCTGTGATAACATTTTGTCATGAACCAACCTCAGTTAACCCTAAACTGGTCACTCGATCTGACCTGCAACGAAGACCAAGAGGTGGTCCCAGTCCTCTTGATATAGAAACTATATTCAAGAATCAAAGATAAAAAATTGGGAACAATTTTGACCATAAAAATGATGAATGAATAAATATTAACCGAAATATAAAAAGACAAACACAATAAATATAAATAAAAAAAGTTCACATATTTCCATGTGACCCTATTGGTCACCACCAACAACTAAACTCATAACCCCCTGTGGAAAATAAGACCATGCTAAAAGAAAAACCCATGATAAAAATTGAAATAAATCTTAGGTGTGAGTATTAAAACTAAGTAGACATTCCAAAATAAACTATTCTTTATTCCCTTCCTTTAAAATGAAAACCATTTCAGTCTCGTTAGAAAATACAAATACAAAAAAATAGAATCTTCCATTTCTTTTTAAAAAAAATAGAAAGATAATATTTATTAAAATCCATTTTCCTATTTTCATAATATAAAAACACTAGTAAATATTAATACACTAATAATAATCACTTTATGAGAAAGAGAATGCAATGGTTGAAATATTTTATTATGAAAACCTAACATTAGGTGTTACCTAAAATGGGTAAATAAAAACCATTTTTCATTATTTTCGAAAGGAATGGTAAACTCAGCACAAAAAATTAAATAAATAAAAACCATAGAAAAACTTGGGAGAAATATTTAAACACCATAGACAACCCCTATGTATCTTGGGTTGATAGGGACTTAGAATCATATAAATTAGTGAAATGGTATAGAAACTATAACCCACATTGTCCTCATGAATAAGCCACTAGAGAGGAATCCATCCAAATTTCTAGTGGTCCTTAGCAAGCATCATATTTAAAATATGGTATAATAACCCTAACCCAAAACATCCTCATAAATTTTCCACTAGAGGGGATTCAATCTAAATTTCTATTGGTCTCTGATCATTATTACATATTTAGCTAGTGTTTTAGAATTAATACAGCTAGGGGGAACTATGCCTCAGCCCTACCAATCCACCAAGTGTACTATTCATAGTCTTTCCACCAAGGTAACAATATTTCCAATGTTCTATATTTCAAATGGTGGTGAGTTTTTATTAAGAAAAAATATATGTACATATCATCTCCTTTACCAAAAACCAATCCAAATTCTCCCCACCAATCTCCCTCCTTAAGTGCATGCCCTTTTCAAGTCACACAACAATTCACAAGACTCTTAACTATGAACATATCACAAATCACACAATTAAAATAAATATCATATTTATAAAATAATGGGGTAATTCTTCAAGAGGGGTTTCCACGTTCTTAAAATTTTCTCTAAGTGCCAAATCAGACTCACTATTTTAAACGGAATAATTTTAATTTAGAAAGCACTATTTACCAAAACATTTAATTCCAAAACCATTAAAAAGTTATATTGATAAACCATGGAACCACACATTAAATACAAGTTTTAAACTATGCATAACTAAACTAACCCATTTTAAAAGTTTAAGAGAATTCATAACAACCAAGTAAAGATCCACTATCCAAGAACCACAACTAATAATATATATATATATAGTATATTCATTTGATATAAAAAAGGAAAATAAATTTTTAAAATAATGAACAGAATCATAGATTATAAATTTAAATGATTAGGTACAGTGTTCATACATTAAACTCAAGGAGTGATGCTTTAGACAATGATAACACAAACCTTCCCTTCACCACTTGTACACATAAGACCTTATCTTATACATAAGGAAACCTAGACTCTATGTACCTATTTTCATGTCAAAATATGTATAAATGGATCCTTACATATAATATTATACATCCATATACCCCTTTCCACTTACCTAAATGTGAATTTTTAATATATACACATACTCACACCCAACCCCAATATTTATATTCATACAACTATGTGTGAATATATTTAACGGGGGAACTTAGGTATATATTTTCCCACGAATGAAAACCCATGTAATTATATTTTGATAGTGGAAACCCTAAAAAACCCTAGTGAGGTCCAACGCATTCTAGAAAAATACCATGAACTCAAAAACCACGAAAATCCAAAATTTAAATTGAACCAAAGAAAAGGAACAAAAATTATTTACCTAAAACCAAATAAAAATTCACTTCCTTTAAAGGTCGTGGTAATAATTTTCCTGAACGAGACAAAAAAAATATAAACATCAAGAATAAATATGTGTAAAATCCAAAAAATGGGTTAGTATTAGATATATGCCCATGCACTGCTTAGAAGAGGAATAAATATAGAAAATAGAGGGAGGATAAGGGAGAATAGACATACTAGAGTCGACCACACCCCAAATCAGAAGTAGAAGCAGCAACTGAAAGGAAGGGAGGTGGTGCATTGGATCCCTTCTGGTTGACTGGGTCACATGAGAGAAGAAGGGGAGGGGTGATGTGTAGCTAAGGTAAGGAAGAACCCCTTTGGGTGTTATTAAAACCAAAACATAATAATAATAATAATAATACATTTTCATTTAATTATATTATATTTTTTATTTTTTTGAACACTAGAATTTCCACACTATTTGGGAGAATGGAATTCTAGACCTAGTGTCAACCATTCACACAATATTAGAGGGAAAGGACCCTCCCATGGGTTAGCCATACAGTTTGAGAAACTATGCTCCAACCATACAACTCAACTATGTCATTTGACAGAGCCATTTCTCATTATTTTTTTCACAATTCCCACAATCTATGTTGAATCCATACTCCAACAAGAGAAGGGTACAAGGTTACTACTTTTCCTCATATGGTTTGATCCAAATATTTCTCAAACCATTCTTACGGAAAAAACCACCTGAAAACTCTAAAACTCAAAAATGTTCATCGACAACATGACCTAAACCCGAAAAAAAATACCCAAAATCAAAAAAAATGAAAAAAATAAAATAAAACCCAAGGTAGGAGGGTAACATATATACTAGATTATTATTATTATTATTATTATTATTATTATTATTATTATTAAAACACCATTATTTTCCCTCTTTCCCATCAAATGTGAAGTGAAAGTATTACTACTATAGACGTACAAGTCACTGTCATCCATGTTGTGATATAAATCATTTTTCATCACCATGTTTTATTGAGGGGTATTATGATGGGTCTAATAATTATATATGATATTTATTTTACAATTATAACTCTTTTATGAAAATATCATGTCCAGCTTATAACCATAAAATCCTTTAAGAAAAGATAACAATGCTCATGCGTATTTGTAGACTACGAACTCCACAAAGTGATGTGATTAGTTTTTCATTTATATTTCACATGGAAGGTAATAAGGATGAATTAGGTAAATATATATGATATATATGATATAATAATGATCATGGAATCTGTAATTAATATTTACTTTTGTTTCTTTCCATCGGTCAAAAAAATAAAACCTCGTTCATGCATACGTATGGCTTACCATCTCCTAGAACAATGTAATTAATATTTCTAACCAAAAAATTTATGGACGAATATATATATATATATATAATGAATATATATGATATTTTTTACACGATTAAAATTTTAGAGATGATTTAACTGTTATCATAGTACAATTACTGAAACTACTAAACCAAAACTTATATAAAAAAGATGAAATTTTCACATGAAATATATATTTTAATAAATAATTATTTAAAAAAGGGTAGTAAAAGGTTAAAATTAAATCATATATGGTTTGATATATATGAGTATTATTTTGGAATAAAATTTATTACAGACATATTTTTATTATATTGGAGTTTAAAAAACATATGATGGATATTAAACCTTAGGTAAGGGTTTATGTTATAATCACATTGTTTATTGAGATTGTTTGTGATTAAGTTATGATGGTGAAATATAAATATATAAGTCTTAAGATACTTAGGAATTTTCATATCCTTTTGTTATTTCTTCAAGATATATTTTTTCCATTCTCTTGCCCTTGTAAACTCAACAGACCAAAAATATGTTTTTTGTAAAATTGACATTATTTCTCTACCCATTCAAAAAAACATTGTTCCATATCGGTGATTTTTAAAATTGTTTCAAAGAAGGTTTTTACTATTCTACAATTATTTTTAATGCCATTTTTAACCTCATTTCAATTTTTTAATAAAATTTAAAAGTAATCTTCTTGTTGTTTTCTAAATAAGGAACATTAAATTTTTTACAGAAAATGTGAAATAAATGTTTTCTTTTAACTTATAAGAAATGAATATAATTTCTTTCTATAAATAGCACTCAAAATTTTGAATCATGCTTAAAATTTTTACATGGTTATTGTTTAAAAAAAATCCAATACAATTTTTTAAACATTTATATTTTAATAATTGTTTTCAAATTGGAAAGGTAATTTTCCTCAAGAATATTTTAATGATATTTTTATGATATATAAATTCATTAATGACAAAAAAAATTATTTTTTGATGATTTATTGCGTATTTTATCTAGGGATACCATATTTATTCTTTCCCCATAAGGTTTATGAATATTATGGTTTGATTTTTATGAAACTCATTCCTTTTTTATTGGTTATTATATGATACAAGAAGGAAATGTTTATAAAAACTATTTATTTTCCTTGGGTTATGCTATGATGAAATGTTTATAAAACCAATTATTTTCATGATTTATGATATGATGAATTTGTTATGATATTGTGGAACCCATATGTATGATTTTAATTCTGTGATGGGTGGTACTGATATCTCTCTAAAATGAATTAGGTAAAGACTAATATCTCATGATATAAAAAGGATTATATTAGGGAGTGAAACCAATATAGTAAGGTACTTTTTTACTATGATAGTCTTGGAAGTGAACCTTTACTACTATGATTATTTGGGGAGTGAACCTATTATAATATTATTGTACTGAAATATATCTTTTACTACTAAGGAAATGATTTTTTATGCTTATGTGTATTCAACAATTCCATGCCTTATTCATATATTATTATCTCATTGATTAAGTTATTTGTTTCCATTATGATTCAGGTATTATAAACTCCCAATATTTATTCCATGACTAAAAATTATGATCTTTGTTATATAGGGTATGATTTTAAAATTTTAATCTCATACTCTATTATCATTTTTCTCATGTTATAATGATATTATCATTGATATCTCCCTTCTTTACCCTTACTGAACATTATAGTTCACCCTTTTTTTATGTTTCCTTTCCCATGTTGTGAAGAAAGGTTTTATGAATGATATTTCTCAGAATGGGGATAGTTATGAAGATCTATGTTGGAGACATTGTAAAATTATTAAAACCCAGTTTTTTATATATCCAAGTATCCAAATATAATATACCAATATTATTCTATAATTTATTTCTATATTATGTAAATAATAATCATATATTTAGTTTTAATTTCTATATAGGAAAATTTTGGGTCACAATAGTTGGTATCAGAGTAATATTTTAAAAACATATAAAAACTATTAAGAGAAAAATTTAGTGAGAACCCTATAGATAAGTCTAAGTATAGGATGAAATATTATTATTCTTAAATGATCATTAATGACTTAGGTTAAACCTAAGGTATCATAAAATAAGGTGTCATGATTTAGACATCCTATAAATATATTTTTTATGATTACTTGTTTTCCTACTATGATTATTGTTGCTTAATATATTATTTTGGAATTAGTAAGCTGTTGGATCCCAAAGGAATCATGTTAGGGTATAATGTGATGTTCAATTAAATGATTTACTTCTTCAGAAGCTGATTTTTTTGGAGATAGAATGCAAAAATATTTCTGATATGTTTAGAATGATATCCCATGATATGAATCACACTAATCTTCCAAATGAGAAAAGGATGGAAAACATTTTTTTAGTCCTTCATGCGTAAATGTTCACATTATTTTAGTGGGCGAACTAATCTACTAGTAATTGAGAAATTAATCAGAACAAATAAAAATATATTTTCTATTATATAATTTTTAGAACATGATAAAGTTATTTTTGTTGTTTATCATTTTGTAGGTGAAATAGTTTAATGGTGGACACTTATAAATAATACTCTGAAAAAAATGACTCTATGGAGTGGGATGAGTTTAAGAAATAATTTCTCAATAAGTATTTTCCACATATTATTCATGAAAAAATAGAATAAGACTTCCTTGAGTTGAAATAAAAGGATGATGAATCTATTGGTATATATGAATAAGATTTTAAAATACATACATGGTATAGTTATCGTATTATCAACCAACCTGAAGGAAGGTTGGTTGATGATTTAGTGGATTAAAACATAGTCTCCGAAGGGTATTATCCATAAGGGACCTTAGTAGCTATAAATAAACCATTCGATGTGTTGTGACGATGGAGATAGAGATTACAGTTACCTAATAATCTAATGGTTTGGAAAACATAATGAAAATTTAATTCAAATGAAGTTCTAAAAACCATTAAGAGAAGAAGCTGATATTTTCCTTGTACTCAAAATGTGGAAGGAAACATGGGGAAATTATATAAAGAGAACTTCTGAATGATTCAAGTATGGAAAGTAATGTCATATGGAAATAGAATTCCAATGTAAAAAAAGAAGCTGTCTAATAATTTGAATATATAGTGTTCTCCACAAAATACCCCACCTACACACCAATTTTTAAAATATAAAGAATATGTTATTTATGCTGAACAATGCCAAGATTTCAAGATTAAATAATATGATAAAATTCAAAAACATATTAATCCCAAAGATAAATATAAATCTCATGTGATCACTATTATTTATGAGGGCTATGATAAGAACATGTTTAAAGGTGAACTTAACATACACTCTAGAACATCGAATATCTAATTTTATTTTGGTTCTTCAAATTATTTAAAATCTAAATAATTTTTTATGAGTATCATAGTACCACATAAAAAATTAGATGTTTAGTTAGTAGAAAAAACTAAAATGATATGATGATCAAATTATGAGTCTATGATTCTTCCCTATTTGATGTTTGTGAGAATGTGTTTACTAAAAATATTATCATTTTCATATAGTTAAATTTGATGTTATTTTGGGAATATATTGTTTTTCTATAAATAAATCCAACATTAATTGTTTTGTAATGGATTTCATATTGGAAATTCTAAACCAAACTATGATTTGATATACATGTGATGAGAACAATGATCTTTTGATGGAAATTAAATCTATTTTATGAATCATAATTACTATTAAAAAATGTTTTTATCTCATCTGGTTATGGAAAAATTAACATTTAATATATGACTATTTTCAGGAGTTTATTGATGTCTTTATGAAAGAATCTATTGGTATTCCACCGAATCATGAAGTTGAGTTTTTAAATAACTCATTCCCAGCGATAAACCTATTTAAAAAACTCATATACAATATCCATGATTGAGTATGAATAATTGAAGAAGAAACACAATGAGAATATTGAAATGGAATCATTCATCCATGTGTGTTACATTAGGGTGAATCTATTTTATATTTTAAGAATAAATATGGATCATGGTGACATTGTATTCATTATTGAGAACATAAAAGGATAAATTTAATGGAAAAGTTTTATCTACCCTATATTGATTACTTTTTCGATCAATTGTGTGGAGATAAATACTTTTCCAAGATTTATATTTATCTGGGATATCATTAACTAAGGGTCAAGAAGGAGGATATACCCAAGACAATATTTTGGACAAGGTGTGGACATAATAAAATTATATGTATTTCATTTGGTCTAATTGATTCCCCTTCTATAATCATTGATTTATATAATAGATTATTTAGATAATACCTTGATCAAATTTTGGTAGTATTTATAGATGATATTATTATATATTCACTGAGTAAGGAGAAAAATGGAGATCACATGAGGATTCTACTGAAGAAACTGGGGAAATATAATCTTTACAAAAAATTACTATGTGTGAATTTTGAATTCATTATATATCATTATTTGGTCAAATGATCTCAAGTGAAGGTATATTAGAAGACCCTTAAAAGATATTTTTTTTAACATTGTTCCATACCAACCATGTTGACTATGATCATTATTTTTCACAATTTGTCTAGATATTATCAGCACCTTATAGTGAATTTTTATAGCAATCGAATCCTCTTTATAACTTAACATATAAGGGATAAAATATCTTTCATAAGGATTAATATGAGGAATGTTTTAAAGAAAAAAGATAATTCTAGTTAGTACACCTATTCTTACACAACCCTGCATTAGAAAAGGGTTTGTAATCTATAGTGATGTCATAAATAAGGGACTGATATAAATCCTCATACAGGAAAAAATGGTTATATGTTATTCTTAAATATAATTTAAGGGATATGATCAAAATTACCCAACTCATTATTTGTAGTTAGCTGTGTTAATTTTTACATTAAAGATACAGAGGGATTATCACTATGGATAAAGGTAATATTTATAAACTGAAAAAAGGTTTAATGTATTTTTTCACTCAAAAAAGATATACATGTTCAAAATAAGATTGTTAGATTTGAATAAATATTTCAATTTATCAATACATTACCAACCTGGGAAACCAAACAAGGTTGCAGATGCTTTAAGGTTAAAGGATATTTCTATATTATAGATTATAATGATCAAAATATCCAATGTATTAATACTTTCAATGGATGTATCTTGAAATCATGTTGTAAGGGGAGAAATATTGTATTTGTAAAATTAGTTTTCAACCATCTATATACGTGATGATAAAGTTGTTTAGAATGAAGATGTATAGGAGAAAAAGAAGTTGAGAAATGTTATTGAATTCAATATTTACTGTGATGGAATAATAACTTTCTTGAATCATATATGTGCCCTTTCAGTACTTTATTTGAAGAAGTATATATAGGATAAAACTCATAGTTCTTTATTCCATTATTATATTAGAAGTATGATGGCATATAGATATTTGAAATAGTATTTCTAGTGGGATGGAATGAAGAGATATATTGTAAAGTATGTTTCTCGATGCTTGGTATGTCAACAAGCTAAGGATGAGAGATATAATTATAAGTATTTTTTACATCCATTACCCATAAAAAATGGAAATGGGAAATAATCACCATATATTTTTTCATCAAACCCCCCAAAATATCTAAAGGGAATAATGTTATATGGGTTGTAATAAATCACATTATAAAGTTACAAAACATAATTTCCATTATATAATATTTATATCTTGATCATAATACTCACTTATACATAAAGTAATTGGTAAGGTTTCATGGATTAACATTATCAATTGTATTTGATTGGGATATGAGGGCTACCTTGATGTCTTGGAGAATTATTTAGCATACTCTGGATACATAGTTTAATATCAACACCGATTATCATCCTCAAATATATGGCCAGTATGATAGGACCATTAAAACTCTAGAAAACATTTTAAGAGCTTGTTCTATTAATTTATCTTTTTTTTTGTTTTCAAAACCTTCAATTGATGGGGTTTTCTTAGAACCATTGGTTTTACTATATCATTTTGATATCTCATTATGAAGTCCTCTATAGAAGGAAGTATAAAACCAAAACATACTAGAATAAATCTAGGAAAATTATTCTATTGGGACTTAGTCTAGATAAATAAATTGAAGATAATGTTAGATACATTCAATAAAACATAAGAGTTTTTTAGAGTTGAAAAAGAAAATTTATGCTGACAATCATAAAAAAGAACTAGAGTTTAAATATAGGGACAAGGTATTCCTATGAATATCTTCCTGGAACATGGTGATGATATTTGGAAAAAAGAGATATTTAATTTTTAGTTATATCTATCCTTTTGAAATTATTGATGGTATAGAGACACTATCTTATCACTCTACACTACCACCAAATCTCTCTAAAGTTCATGATTTGTTCTATGTATCTCTCATGAGGAGGTTAATACCTAATATTTCACATGTATTAGAATTATAGGTCATAAAAGTAGATAAATATCTTTATATTAAGGAACAATTAGAAGAGATTCTTGACTATAGAGAGAAATTTCTATGAAATAAGAACACTCACTTGTTCAATGTTTTGTTGAAAAACCACCAATATGAGGAAGATTCAATGGAACATGAGGATATGATGAGGATAAATTATCCTCAGTTTTTTGAATTTTTATAATGGAATTTAAAGGGATAAATTATTTTTAGGGGGTATAATTTTATATCCTTAGGTTTTAGGAATTTTTTCAATTAAATGTATGTCTCTTGATAGCTTCAGTTACATGCAACAATGAGTATAGGAAAACCAGGATATACTATTAAAATATTATTATCCCATATCCATTAGATTGATGGGTATTAATAGGACTAGATAATTTTTGAAAAAATATAGTTTACAAATGTATAAAATAAATTCATTAATTATCAATTAATTAGAAATGAAAATAAAAATTATTTGAAAATAAAGGAAATGTTTTTTATGAAAAATTATTTTAATGTTTGCAATGTATTATTATCCCAATAAATTAAATTGATCATTATTGGGGGATTATTTTAGTTATTTTTATATATTATACATTCAATAAAATGATTCAGCATTCATATAATATTTTTAAATAAGTATACGATAATAATAAATCTAGTTTTATGCTTAATAATGTATTTTTTTAAAGAAGTTTTCATTAAATTTTTCACACATACTTTAAAATAAATTTCTTAAATCAAATAGTATTGAATTAGAAAAAAATAAACTACTTATTTAATATCAATATATTAATTTTTTTAATTGACCAATTTTATTTTTGTCAATATGAACCGTAACTGTGGTAAAATTTATCACCTTGGTAAAGGGTATATAATTTTTATTCTAGGTTAAAACTATGTGATAACTCCATAAATTTTCATCATAATTCTTATTGTATGAATTTAATTTGACCATTTTCACATTAATATTGAAATTTATTAGTTTAATGCATATGGTTCCATGAAAATTTCTACTATAATATTTTTATTAAGGAAATATTCAAAATGAAACACTCTTTGATTTGAACAACTCTTATATGTCCCCATAAAGAAAAATATATGAAGGAATATAAGTGTCCATTTTTTTCCAAGTTAAAATTTTTCTTAAGAAAAATAAATTTTTGTATTCTTTATAATTATATAATGAACTTAGTTTTTCTTGCAACATTGATGCAGTATTTCAACATTTTACAAAAAATATAAAAAATAATTTAAAAAACAATTAAAGTTATATAATGAATAATTTAATGTTTAAAATGAAATTCATAGATTTATATGGAATAATAATGATTTTTGAAAGAATTATATTCCAATATTATATTTTTATTGATTTATTTAAAGTTAAATTAAGTGAATAGTGTTAAAAATGACATTAAGTATATTTTATAATAAATAATATTTTGTTTACTGATATAAAATTCATAAAATAAATGTATTTGGGAAAAATAATTGGATATGGTTTTAAAAAACGAATTTAATCCATTTATGGGTTTTTTTATTTTATAGTAACATTATTCACCCTGAAATTGTAGACAACTTTAATATTATGGTAATTGTCAAAAGGGATAGCAAGTGTTTAAAACTAAATGATTAGGTTACAAATGTTATCCAAACATGTCCAAATTTTATTTTATGAGAGTATTTTGACTCATAATCATATTATATTCTAATATTATTAATTTGGATCCATTTTTAAATAAAAAATAATTTATATTGAATTAATATTTAATTAAATTCCAAGAGTGACCCTCCCCTCAATTATAAAAGGGAGTCCCTCCTCTCTCTTCATCAAACCACTACAAGCCTTCAATATCGACAAAAATCTATAAAGTTTTCATATAACCATCCCCATACACATTTTTAAGGTTCTATTCTTCCGAAAATACTAATACTAGATCTTTATAGAGGAGATATAAAAGAGTCATTTCAAATAATATGTAATCACTATAACTGATCACTTTCTATTAAATTTTTATTTTAACTCATCTAAATCTAATATATTATTCATAAAATAATTATTTCAATATACTTAATATATGTACATTTTATAATGATTATAAAAACACAACTAAACACCCTCTTTATTATCCAATTACAAGTGAAAGTATCACTCATGAATACATATAACTTACCATCTCCACACAATGATAAAATTATTTTTTCATATCCAACTTTTATGGATGATAGTTGGATGGGATTAATGTTTATATATATATATATATTGAAAAATATACTTCTTGGGTGATAATATCTCTTCTAACTTCTTACTATACAATCCTTGGAAAAATGCTAATGTCGCTTGTGTGTATATGGGGAATACCACCTCCATGAAGCGATGTTATTCTTTTTCATATATAATTTACATGGATGGTAATAAAGATAAATTTTATGAATATATATGATATAGTAATTATCATGTAAATTTGAATTAATATTTAACTTTCTTTTCTTCCATCTGTTGAAAAATGAGAACAACATTCACGTAAACATAAAACTTATTGTGTTCATGAATGGTGTAATTCATCTTTTCGTCCCTATATTTTATGGATTACTATAAATATATATGAAATTATTATATATAAGATTTATAAAAGGATTAAAATTATGGATATAATGGAACTTTGATCACATGGAAATTACCAAAACTACGAAATTAAAACATATATAGAAATGAAGACATTATCACCCAGAATAACGATTCTAATTAAAAATTATTAATAAATATGTGATAAAATGTTAAAAGTAAGTATTATATTGTTATATATATATATATATCTGATTCTAGTTCAAGAATAAAATATAAAATAAAAATATATTTACATTAGAGAATGCTGGAAAACATTTGATGGAATTCTGAACTAAGGTAAGGGGTTTCAAATTACAATATCATTTTTATTGGGATTGTTTATGATTAAGTTCTAATGATGAAATATTATGATATACATTTAAATATACTCATGTATTTATTATCCTCTAGTAATTTCATGAAAATATATGTTTTAATTTGATGTTCCTCACCTTAAGTACATAAGATACTGAAAATATAGTATTATGGAAAATCAACATTATTTTTGTCTTCAATAAAAAAACATTTTCCTTCCACGTCCATGTTTTCACAAATTGTTTTAATGAATTGTTTTACTTTTCTCTAGTGAAAACTTTAAATTATTTTTAAAAAAAAATTAAAAGTAATCTTCTTATCATTTTATGAATGAGGTACTTTTTTACAAGAATATCTAGGGTATAAAAAAAGAATCCCTACAATTATTGAATAGAAAGACAAAGTAAAAAACTAAATTAGTATATGAGTTTTAAAAATTATATAGTGTGTCACACCCCAAATATCATCATCCACTATCTTAGAAAAATATTCAGGTATCTAGAAGGACTACATGGTACTCATTTTGAAAATTTCTTTCTTGGATAGTGCATCTTCCACTTGGTAAACTTTAATATAGACATGTGAAATAGTCACGCTTTTATGCTTAGTAAAATGAGTTAAAAAATACACTGAGGTTATATTATTCATGGTACATCTTTTTTTCATTCTACTAGAGAATAAACAGTGAACATGGTACTTTCTACTATATACAAAAATGTGAAAAGAATGTTTTATAATAACTTATATATTATGAATAGAATTTCCCACTTTCATAACTAATCAATGTGTTGAAGATTCATTTATATGATTCTCTGTTTATTTAAAAAGAAATAAATTCCATAAAATTTTGTAATTTTATTTATTTTATGATATTTTTTCAAAATTGGATGTTTGTTTTCCTCAACAATGTTTTTAATGCTCTTTTTATGATATTTCAATTCATTAAGAAAAAAACATTGACAGTTCTTAATATTTACTGGGGATATTATTAAAAGATATCATATTTATTATTTATATAGATAATTAATAAATATGTTATAATAATGATTATGAAACCAATTATTTTTCCAGAATTTATGCGATGATTATTGAAAAAATGTTTATTAAACCTGTTTTTTCACAGGTTATGCTATAATGAAATGATTATGAAATCCATTTCTTTTCAGGGGTTGTGATGTGATGAATGTTTTCTGATCTTGTTGAAAACATATGTTCAATTTTCATTATGTGATTGGTCGTACCTATATCTCTATCCAATGAATAGGGTAGATATTGATATCTCTTGAGATAAATAGGATTACACCGGGGAGTATACATAGTTTTATAAGGGACTTTGTTATTGTCCGGGAAGTGAACAATGAATACTATGATGGATTTCAGAGTGAACCTGTTCCACTATATTATTATTGTAATACATCCTTGACTACTAATGAAATAATTTTTTGGAATATTTTTGTTCTAAAATTACATGTCTTATGCCAATATTATGCTCTCATGGATCATTTAATATGATTCTTTATGATTCATGTCTTACAAACTTCCATGCTTTATGCCATGAATCGGAATTATGATATATGATATATAGGGTATGGTTTTTAAATGCTAATATCAAGTTCCCATATCTTTTTTCCCATGTTATGCTTATATTATCATTGGTATCACTCTTTTATACCCTTATTGAGCATTAGAACAAACTATTTCTTATGGTTCCTTCCTCAGGTTATGAACAATGGTTTTATATATGATATGTATAAGAAGTACGATAGTAATGAAGATATAAGTGGGAGAATTTGTGTATCTATTATAAACAATTTGTTTATATTTTCATTTATTAAATGTATATGACCTATATGATTATGGCATAGATGGATATTTTATGTAATGAATATTCATCTATTTTGATGTAATATCTATGTATACAAATTTCCAGTCACTATATCAAGATACAGTTAGTTTTGGAAAGATCAAACCAAATACCTTACTCACAACCATAAACAATTCTTCCAATCTATATTTTGATAAAAAACCAAACCTATGAAGGATTTAGGTATACACCTAAGAAGGTTCTCTAAATAAGATCTGTAGTTCATAACTGACCATTTTTAATTTATTTCTTTTTCTACCCCCATAGAAAATTATTGAACCTTATTGAAATATAAAAAATCATTATCATATATATATTGATATGTTATTATTTTGATGAAATAACCTATAACCATCTCCTCTTATATCAAATGGGGAACAAAACCATCATTCATTCATATAGAAAAACACAACCTCACTAACCAATATACTTCATCTTCCATCAACACATCTCATGAATGGTTATAATGATGGATTTAATGTACATATATGATATTTTTTATATATTTATCATTATATAAATATATCATGTCAAATTTTTCTTTACCATTCCATCCACTAAAAAATCATAACTTTTTTCAATTGTACATGTGGATTACCACCCCCCGAAGCGATGAGATTCATTTTTCACAACCACGTCACATGGATGCTATGAATATTTTTTTCATATATATAATAGGATATGTATGATTTAATAATAATTCTATAATGAAAAATTTATACTTACCTTATTTCCCTCACGCTCATTAAAAAATGAAAATGATACTCATGTGTACATACTGCCTACCGTCTCCCTGATTGCAACATTATTTTATTTTTCATAACCATATTTCATGGGTGTTTTTTAATGTTTAATTAATTTATAAGAATTTAAATTATGAAATTATTATTATTATATAAAAGTTGGAACAAGGATGTATTTCACCATAGTCAACCTACCAAATCCATTTCATACATGTGAGTCAAGTATCATCAAAACATCCACTGTGAACATTATTGATTAAGTAATTATATGTAAAATTATAATAAATAAAATATAAGTAAAATTAAATTTTAAAAAGGTTTTTGAGAAAGTAATGAATTAAAATAATTTTATTATTCATTATTTTAAATAATGTACATAAAGATTCAAAGTCGATGTAAGGGACACTTTAATTTAAAAACATAATTTTAAATGTTTTGATGAGTAATTTTATGAATATTTTCATTCCATGAATATAATATCAAAAGAATATTAATGTATTTAAATGGAAATTAATTGATTATAAAGTAACATTTATTTAACTTTTTAACTTTCTTTTTAATGTTTAAAAATGAATATTTTTATGTATTTTATAGGGAACATTTTCACAAATATGGTGAAAAAGGTTTTTCCCATAACCATGACCAATATTTGATATTTTAATTTCTATAAAAGACTACATGTTTTATTTAATGAAAAATATCCTTCACATTATTTTGGTTATTTTCAAAATGGGTTTTAAAAGGAATTGATATTTCAATGTTCGATAATATTTTCATTATGGGTGCAAAGAATATTTTTATGCGTGCGGTGACAGAAATGAAATATTTAATTTGTTGTGATTATGTTGTAGTTATTAGGAATTTTTTATGATGATGTGTGATCTCAATATAGATCATAATAATGGGTGATCTTAATATAGATCTCCAATTCATTAAATAAAGGGAGGGAGTTAACTTGTTATTTTTCTCCTAAAATATTATTAGAATTTATCGGGTAGGTTATTCCATTTTGAAGAGTTATTGTAAGAGTGATTTGGATATGATTTCACAAGTTATATCCATTATTTTTTTTTTATTCTATCTATTTTTATTGAAATATTATGACTCGACAAGTTATGCTAATGTTCTTAATTTTAAATGGAATTCTATTCTACTTCTTCGGGGTGGAATGTATAACATTGTAAAAAATGTTTCCTATTTTTTCATGATTTTAAATAAACATAAATGATTTTTATTTTACCTTTATGATTTATTATGAAATTGTTTATGAAAAAAATTGTGTTTTAAGGTTTATTTCTTGTGTATTAAAATGTTTTTTTAGATTAATGTTTATTTTGAAAAAGGAAAAATTTATGAGTATTTAGGGGCTAATGTATTTATTTATTTCTTCTAATATGTCCCTTTTGAGATTTTTTTCCCATATAACATTTTAAAATGTTTTTATAGTGTTTTAAAGAGTAGTAGAAAAAATTATAAGGTTATGAAAAAAACATTAAATACATTTCATGAATAGAAAACTTGTTATATCTTAGAAATATGGTTTTACTGGAAAAATTGATATTGAGTAAAAGTGTACACTTTGTGATTAAATTTTTATTTATGAATGGTTTATCAAATAATTATATATAACTATAAACCTAAAAGATATTAGATAATAAAAGAAAATGAATTATTGTTTAGAGTTACAATTTATAGATTGTTATAAGGATTAGTCTTTATAGTGGTTTTCAGATGAAAGGAATAAATAATTTTATAGGTTAGGATAATATAAGTAAATAACTATAATATATTATATTTTTTAGATATCATCATATAAAATATTAATATTACCATGTTTCTTCATATAAATTATGTCTATTTAGAGTGGTTTTCTGCAGAGAAAGTAAGAAGGGAAAAGTAGTAAAGCACCAAAATGACAATATCCTTCTATATCAAAAACATAAAATGCATAGAATTGAAAACGGGTAGCTTTTTCTTATGATGGTTCTACTAACTTAGGATATAAATAGTGGTGGTTTCCATGATTGAGAGTACCTAGATATAACACATAAGAATATGTCTATAGCAGAGCATTTTATGGGACAACAACCTATAAAATTTAGAATATTTTCTAACTCAATGATAGCTTAGGGATGTATTAAATCTCTTGAAAAGATATTCAATGTCATGATTTATTCGACAAATAAAAGGAAAAAATTATTATTTAATGATTTGATATTGAAATAAATTAATGGTGTTCAATGGTTAATCATATTAGTTAAATAAAATTGATAGACACCATGGAATTAGATACATTTAAGAAACATTTTCTTGAGAAATATTTTCTTAATGTTTTTAAACATGGGATAGGAAATAAATTAATATAGTTGAGGTCTAAGGAGAAATATTTAGTGTCCCTATATAAAGAAAACATCAATTGATTTGAAATGTATGCTCTAAATTGTATCTCACATCTTGATAGTAAAATTAATCGATATTACTCATAATTAATTCTAGTATACCAAAATAGATTTGGACTATCACAAAATTAAAAGTTATGAAAAACCGGTTTGATGTTTTGGGAATGTAGAAATGGATTTTTTTCAATTATTAGGTAAGATTACAAGAAAAATAAGAGGACCATGTGGTATAAAAATGATAAATATAAATCTAATATAATTGAAGAAAATAAAATGAAGTTTCTATTATATGATAGGTTTGGTAAGAAGAACTCTAGGGACTTCCTTATACAAACTAGGAATGGATTTATATGGGGTAAGTTTTGGGAAATAGATCATGATTATAGATAAAGGAATTTTAATAGGGGTAAAACAAAGTTTAATAAACATGTGATAAGGTATTTTAAATACAATGTTATATATCATTATATAGAATAATGTCTATAGAAAATCATGAATGATGTTAACCAAAAAATAATAATTAGAAGGGAGTGGTAAAATACTTGGAAACTATAGTAGAATATGTTGAGATAGAAAATGAAGTGAAAATATGTACATTATTTTTTCTTCATATTATACTAATGTCTTTATTAATTTTAGGTCTACAAATTCCTTCATTTCAGATAATTTGTTTTGGTAATGTAAAACATTCACCTCAATATATGATATTTGGAAATTTGGTAAAAACACCTAGGGTATTATTAAGAATTTTTAAAAAATATATTATTATTATGATAAGTGAAAAGGTTTTCCCTAAAAGCATTTATTTATTTCCCATTGTATAATATGATATTATTTTTTATATGGATTGGATTTCAGTTTACCATTATATGGTAGATTGAAATGAAAAAGAAGTTATTTTCCAAAATGAATTTCATTTTATATGTAATAATGAATTGATACTATTGATAATATTTTAAGATGTAGGGAAAATTTAAAGGGTTGGAAATGAAATTATCCTTTCTCAAGTTATTTAAAATAAGGAAACTTTTTAAATTATTGATGTTCTAGTAATTAAATAATAACTAGATGTTTTTTCTAATTAATTTCTAAGTATTATACCAAATAAAAAAGATGATTTTACTATCGACTTTATTCATAATATTATTCCAATTCCAAAACCCCTTATCCAATTCCTAAAATAGAACTTCTGGAATTGAAAACCCTATTACTATAGTATCTTGGTAAATCTTTCACTCATCCTAGAATTTCACTATGGGGTGACCCTATTTTATTTTTTAAAAATAAAGATATTTCTATGAGGCTTTTTATTTGTTATAGAAAATTTAATAACTTCAATATTAATAGTATCTATCTTGTATCTCATATCAATGAATTGTTTGATCAGATCTAGGTATCTCCAGATTCTTAAAAGGTTGACCTTAGGTTTTGGTACCATTATTTGAAGGTGGAACATAATTAAATCCATAAGAAAGCATTTATTACTAGTTATGGTCACTATGATTTTATGTGTATTCCATTTTAGTTGAAAAATTATTGAACTATATTAATGGATCTTATGAATATATATTTCCATGAATAATCAAATAAATATTTTTTTGTGTATATTTATTAAATTTTAATATATTTTATACATTATGAGGATCATGAAAAACATCTACGAATTGTTATTCAAAGAATGAAAAAAATAAGTTTTATGAAAAAAAATTCAATTGTGATTTTTTGGTTACAAAATATTTCAATACTTGGACATAACATAATTAAAGATGGAATAATTGTTGATCCTGTTAAAACTAAATCCGTTCATGAATGGAAAATTCCAACCAATGTTACATATATTCATCTTTCAATTTGATTAGAAGGTTATTACTGGTGGTTTTTTTTGAAAAATATTCTTTTTATCTAGATTATTAACCTTGTTAACATGAAATGGAGTTAGGTTCATCTAGAAAAAGGATTGTGATAAATATTTCTATGGATTGAAAATATAACTAGTGATGATGAAATTTTGTATCTACTATCCATAAATAGTGACTTTATTATCTATATTTATTCTTCTTTTAAGAGACTTGGTTATGTTTTAATGAAAAATGATTTGGTAATTTCTTATGATTCAAATTAATTAAATCCCCATGGGAATAATAATCCTACACATGATATTGAACTCGAGGCTGTCATGTTTTTTTAAAATTTTAGAGACATAATGTATATTGAGAAAAATGTAAAATATATACTATTCACAAAATTTTGATATATATTTTCACTCAAAAAGCGTGAAACATTAGATAGAGGGGATGAATATAATTGATAAAAGATAAAAACTTCACAAATAGTTACCATCCCAGAAATGAAAACAAAGTAGTTGATTCTTTCAGTTAAAAATATAATGCATCATTAAATATGTTATATCTTAAAAATGATCATTTAGTAAATGATTTGATGAATTTTGTCTTAGAAATTGTGCATGAAACATCATCTATTTTGTTACAGAAGTCGGAATAAACATATTTTCTAGACAGTGTTATGAAATACAATAAATATTATAGTGGTTTTTTGGAAAAGGTATAATTTGTTAAAAAATGTAATGATATAATATTTTAAAAATAAAATCTCCTTTTTTATTTAATCTAAAACCTTATTATGGTTATAGAGAACACAAGAACTTTTTTTATATCTTATAATATTTAAATAAATATGAATCATTATAAAAACTGATAAAATACCCATTGATTGACAATCATATGATTACTATAAATATAGGGTTATGATAAATCCATTAGAAATAGATAAAAAACGACTCCAAATAGCAGGACCATAACATATGACTCCTATTTATCAGAGCTACTAAGGGATATAGTGTGCCCCCCAAATGTTTTTATGAAATATTTTCTGTAAATAATTTTAGTTATTCTATACCTTTCATTGAACACAATTGGTATTTTCAATGAATTGTGAGATTCCTTAGTATAAAATAAACATTTTAACCTATCTGTTAGGTTAACATAAAGAAATATAACTAACTTATAAAAATGTGTGGTAAAGTCATATTCTACCAAATAATTATGGAAAATATAAATCAAATATATATTTTTATTTTTTGGAATTACTATTAGTAATTGAAATTAATGAAATATATATGTTATAAACATAATAAAATATTTTTTATGTTCATCTAATAGATATTTTTTCCATCGGGTATGAATAAACCTTGTTTGATGTATAAAAACCTATATTTTTAAAAGGCCAGTTTTTACTACCTTTCAATGGAGAACCCTTTTTAAATTAATATTTTGATACATTAATAATTTATATAAGTCAAAAAAAACTTTTTCATTGGAAGTTTGATATAAAAACTTACATTGGATGAATTTTTATTATTTTTCTGGTAATTTTTATATTTTAATGAATAGTAAAATTACACTAAATTTTAATTGAAAAAAACTTTTTTCATTGAAAACATTTCTATATATAAATTATAATATTTAATTATTATAAAATATAGATAGGATATATTTTCATCATTTAATATAATTTATTTCATTATAATTAATTTTACATTTAATTTAGATGTCAAAACTGTTCAATCTTTTTCATTGTTTTATCTTTTAAAAATGTGTTCTCTCTTTTCGAAAGAAGGAATAATTTTAAATTCATTACTGCATATTCATGGTTCTAAATTTGTAAAATTGCATTATGTAATTGGAATAAGTAGGTCAAAATTATGTAAATATATTAATTTTTAATTTTTTGGCATTATTAATAGTAACTTCAGTAATGCTTTTAATACAGTAAAATGGTAAATTAAGTAATTAAGGGTAAGAATACTATTATAAAACTACTATAAAAATTTTCATAATATCTTTATATTGGTCTATTTTTACATAAATCATATTTGGGATGAAATGGTGTCCTTTGGAAGCCACTTGGATGTTATTAATGCATTTAATTTATTTTACATAATGAAATATTTAAATATATCTTTCTCAAATTTTAATAACTCTATCATTTATTATACGAAGTTATACAGAAGATAAATTCAATTATAAATACTCATTCGAATGAATTTATTTATTTATCATTGTAATTTAATTATTATTTTAAGAAATGAATTATTACTATAAATAAGTATACTTTTATGGGGTAAAAATTAATTAATTGTTGAGAAATCAATAAAAAAATTATTAAAATTCTAATAACCATAAAAGACCAAAAAACATGAAAATATATTATTGGTCACATATATCTTGGACAAAAACATCCAAGGATAATGTTATTAACTATTTTTGAGTCTTATTAGAGAGATTATGACACTTCTATTATTATTTTTAAGTGATATTAAGGTTGTCACTTTCATAATTTAATAAGTATACCATTTTAAATGTTAGATTTTATAGAAGATAAAATCAACTAAAAATATTCTTACAAAACCTAGTATATTTATATTAATAACGGTATTTTATTTTTAATTTTTATTCATGAAATAAGTATATTAAATAATTACAAAAAATTGTTGTATTAATTATTTTATTAATAGAGATAACAAATAAATGTTATTGAAAGTATTAAAATAATATAATTTAGACTAATTAATATGTATAATGAATTTTATATAATATATTTATTTATTATTAATATAATAAAATAATTTTTTTAAATTAACATATAATCTTAATATTTAAAAAAAATTTTAAAACTGTCAGAATGGACATTATTGATTGTTAATAAAAATAATGTGTTATTAAATTATTTAAAAAATCATAAAGCATTTTAAAAAATATATAATAATTATTATATGTTAAAAAATATTCTAAAATTATTATTTATGGTCTAATTTACATAAAATAAGTAAATATTACACCCTATTAATTTTGAAATATTTGTTATCTTAATTAAAATTAAATAGAATAACTAAGCGTTAATTAAAATTATAATGTTTAAATTGACATAAAAACTTGTCTAAATTTTATTTTTTGATTATATTACAACCCAATATAATCTCATCTTATAAATTGCTACATTTTTTATGTTTTTGGTTGTTTATTTAAGTCATTATAAATAAATATTTTAAAAGATCCCAAAAGTGCCCTTCACCTCAATTATATATGGGCATCTTTACCCTCACCTATTAAATAAATTTTGAACCTTAAAGCTCAAAAATATCCTATAATTCCCCATTATACAATTCCTAAGTTAATTTATAGGGGTTTTGGTTTTTTTCAAAGGCCATATCTAGTGCTCTAAGAGGATATTTAAAGGAAGCAAATCGAAGAAGAGGTAATATTCTCTACCGATTCATTCAAAATTATTTCATCTTCTACTTCCCCTTCATGATATTTTTCATTATAAAGTACTAAATTATATATCAGTTATATGATGAGATGTTATTATAATTATGAAACAACTATATTCCAACTTCTATCCATCCTACAAAAAATGGAATCATCATGTGTGTGTGCGTACGACTTACCGTCTCTACACCGTGGTGTAATATTTTTTTGCCACCACCTTACTTGGATAGGTATAATGATGGAAATAATAACTGTATATTATTATTATATAATGATATTAATTATGAAATATTATACACTTTCCAATTTAATACCATTCATCAAATATTGGTATGATATCATCGCTTGTGTATACATACAGACTATTATCTCCAAGATGTGGTGCAGTTAATTCTATGTGATCTTCATTAAATTAGGATTATATAAATGTTAAGAATGAATAAATATGGTATAAATTATTTTACTATCATTTTTTGATGATGTAACCAAGACATATTAAAGATAACTAGATCTTATTTTACAAAACATGCTTAAGAAAATGAAGAAGTTAACACCCAAATAATAAGTAATAATGAGATGTTGTTAACATAAAGATTATAATATGATCATATATGATATAATAAAAATGTCTATTATTATAAAATAGTTCAATTAAATTATTTAAATCCTTATAAATGAGGCTTAAATACATACAAAGGAAACTGTACATAAGTTAAGGGATAATTTGTCAATATCATTATTGTCTGTGATTGATTATATATAAGTATTTACTAGGTTATATTTATCATAAACATCCATGTTTCATAAATATTTAATATTATTTCTAAAATTATATAATTTTTTAACATAATTTTTATCCATTGGTGATTTTTTGTTAAATGTTATGAGAATAATCAGTTCTCGTTATTCGATATAATGAGTTTTTTTAATTTTTTGAAATAAGTACAAGGAGAATGTTTTTTATCTTATACGGAATGAATGGAATTTTTTTTCTTCAAAGAAAAATATTTACATGTAGCTTCTTCCACATGATTTCGTGTTTATGTCAAAATAATTTCTTTTCTTTTTAAATTGTGGAGAATTTTCAAAAAGGAAAAAAAATTTAAAAAGAAAGGATATTTTCCACAAGAAATAAGCTCAAATGTTATATCTAAATTAATTTCCATATTAGATGGAAATATTAAGTAGGGTTATGTTTTCATGTATAATACCCCTATTATTCCTATGGTTTTATTTTTTTTATGATGAAGTTCTATTTATGGAATCCATTTTTTATATGGATTAAGTTATGATTGAATAATGTTTAAGAAACCCATTTTATTCTTTGGGTCATGATCTGATAAATGATTTATATTCTTATGGAACATGTAAGAATGGTTTCATTATGATATGGGAGTTACTTTTATTTCCTTCCATTTCATTGGTTAATGATTTATATTTCATGATATAGAAAAGGATGGAATGTGGATTAAGCTTGGTTAAGTAATATATGGTTGGAAAGAAGAGTGAACTTAGTTCAGTAATGAATATGGCCACTATGATGGTCTTTGAAATGATCCTTGACTAATATGAAATAATTTTATATTCTTATGTGTATTAGAAAAAACAAAATGTATTATGTTATGGATTATGGTATTATATTCATTTATTCTTATGAACATTCATGATTTATCCCATGGCACGATATCACTATCTTACATATACATGATAATATTTTTAAATGTTATATTCTTATATATTATGTTTATGATATTATTGATATCTAACTTGTTTACCCTTACTTAGAATATAAGATCACAATTTAATATCTTTCCTTTCCCCAAGTCATGATTAAGGGTATTGAGTAAGATATGTCAAAAGGCGGTATAGTTATTGGGAAAAAGTGGGAGACAATAAAGAAGTCTTATGAACCAGCAGTTTATGTTTACTGCTTTCTAAAGACAATATACATTTACGGTTGTATCTTATCTTTGTTATATTTTGTAATGAATATTCTTCAACATTGAATTAATATCAATTTATGTAAGGAATGATTCATTATAGTTGGTATCTGGGGAAAGGTGTAGTTAACCATTGGAAACAGGGAAGAGAAATCCTTAGGAAGAACTCTAAGGATATGTAGAAGTATAGATTAACATACTAGGGTTTTAGAGATGATAATGAATAAACTAGGATAAAACCTAAAGTGTCTTAAATTAAAATTTTATTCTTGAATTTATGGTTTTACTATTATGATTAGTGTTTTTCATAATATGCTTTTTGGTTATAGTCAACGGTTGCAACCAAAAAGAACCACATTAATGCTAAATGTAATGGGAAATGCAATGATTGTCATCCTGAGAAAAAAATGTTATGGGAGTTGGAATGAAAAATATTGTAGCTATTCTAACACAACATTCTCAATCTATGAATCATGTAGGACTTCTAAACATGAAAAGGAGGGAACATCATTTTGATAAGTCCTTCATGAAGTATTTTTCACCTTTTTCAGTGGTTCTTCTGATACATTCGTGGTTGAAAAATGGATTTGTACCATTGAAAAGATATTTTCAATTATCCAATGTTTATAATAAGACAAATTCATTATATCAGTCTATCATTTGAAAGGTGAAGCTGATTAATGGTGGAACCTTATCAAGAATGTGAGTAAAAGATGTGATATTGAATATATGGAATGGAGCGAGTTCAAGAACTTATTTTTCAATAAGTACCTTTCTAATTTTATTCAAACAATGAAGGAGAATAATTTCCTTGATCGTATGAAAAAGAATGGCAAATATGTTGGTACCTATAAAGAAATTTTTTCAACACATTCATTGTACACTTACGTAATTATTCTCCATCCTAATATTATAATTGATTAAATCTTTAGTGGGTTATAACCTAATATCTTAAGGGAATTGTCCATGAGGGACTTCAATAGCTATATGTAAATAATTTGATGTTATCTAAAGGTTGATATGAAGATTTCAGTAACCCATCAGTATTATGGTATTGATAAGATGTGAAAATCGAATTCAAGGAAAAATAAAAATGCCAAACTGAAATGAAGATGAGTTTTCCCTTATTCTTAATGTGTGGAATGAAATATAGAGGAAATTGTATTAAAGGGACTAGTAAATTTTTTAAGTGCAGAAAAGATGGTAATCATGATATTGAATTCTGAAGTGATGGAAAAAGATGACTAATGATGTGAATTTTGAAAATACTAGACAAAATCCACCTCATACACTTCAATGCTACTTGTGCATGGAAATGGGGCATTATTATCATTAATTCCCTAACCCATGTTTTATTGATCATGATCGACGTCAATAAACTCTTAATCCCAAAGAGAGAGTAAAGTCACATAAAATCCCTACCAGTGATGTGGGGTACGATAATTAAGTGGTGAAAGGTACACTTACCATCCACTATAAAGTAGAAAATATTTTATTTGACTCTGGATCCACCCATTCTTTTATTTATGATTAATTTTCTCTGTGTATCATCATGTTACATAATTAGATATTGAGCCAATTGTGACAACTCTTCATGACACAAAAGTCATAAAAAAAGTTTATATTTCTTCTATGGACTTCATTTGTGTGAAATTACTTTCTACAAATCTTGAGATCCTTCTTATAATAAAATTTAATGTGATTCTTTTCATGGATTGGATTTTTCTATATGAATATCATATTCATTTCCATGGAAGGGAAGTCACATTTCATATTCTAGATAAATCTATGATAATATATCAAATCAAGGATGATTATGACATTCCAGTGAGAATTTATTCCATATAATGGTTCTTCATCCTTATAAATAGAGGTTATCGATATCAAATGGTTTGTGTGAAACTCACAATTTAGAATACAACCATTGTATGGGAGTTTTATGATTCCTTTCTAGAAGAATTATCCTATCCTTAACCAAAGATTGAAGTTGATTTTTCATTAGAACTCATACCAGGTGTTATTCCTATTTCAAATACACCTTATATAATTTCCCTAATTGGGTTTCAATAATTGAAGAATAAACTCCAAAAAAATATTGACAGAGTATTCATATGCCCATTTGCATCACCTTAGGGTGAACTTGTTCCATTTGTTAAGAATAAAAATAGATCAATGAGACTATACATTGATTATCGAGAACTTAACAAGATCACTATCAAGAAAAAATATCAACTTCCCCATATTTATAACTTATTAGACCAACTACATGGATCTCAATACGTTTCCAAGATTGATCTTCATTCAAGATATCATTAATTAAGGATAAAAATGGGGGAAATAAAAAATATTACATTTCGTACAAGGTATGGACACTATGAATTTATACTGATTTCTTTTGGTCTTAATAATTCCTCACTATCTTCAAGGATCTAATGAATATAGTATTTACACACTATCTTGATCAATTTGTGGTATTCTTTATAGATGATATTATTATATTTTCAAAGAGAAAGTAAAAACATGACGATTACATGAGAATTGTATTGAAGTCCCTATGAAAAGATAATATTTATAAAAAAATTACCAAGTGTAAAATTTAGCTTCAAAAAATTTCATTTTTGGGTCACATAATCTCAAATGAGAGGATATATATGGATCCAGCAAAAATAAAATAATTAAAAGATGGATGAGACCAAAACAGTAATTGAGATCTACAATTTTCATAGTCTCTCTGGATATTATCAATTTTTTTTGAAATATTTTTCATGGTTATCTAATCCACTCACCATTTTACTTGAAAAAGAGTTATGATTGTGTGGATTGAGGTATGTGAAGAAAATTTCAAAGAACTCAAAATAAGGTTATCCAGTGCACCTACACTCACACTATCTTGTAGTAAATAATGGTTTGTGATCTATAGTAATTCATCCAACATGGTTTTGGGATTTATTCTCATAAAAAATTATATGCTGCTAGATTATGTCTCAGGAAAATTGGAAATACATGACAAAAGTTTCACAATTCAGAATTTGAAGTTAACTTTGTTATCCTTTACACTAGAGACATTGAGGAATAATATATATGGTGAAATATGGGATATATATATATTAATTATAAATGTTTAAAGTATATTTTCACACAAAAGGAGAAGAATATGCGTCAATGAAGAAGGTTGGAGTTGAATAAATATTATAAATTCTCAATACATTTCCACCATGGGAAAGAGACTAAGGTATGAGATTCTTTGAGTGAAAAAGATCATGCCAACCTATCCATGATGAGGATAAGAAGGATACAATATTTATGGATTTTAAAAGGATAGATCTTGATGTTTTAAAGGAAGGGGATAAATATTTTCATTCTCAAATGACTGTTCAACCATATATAAATGTGATGATTATGGAGAAACAAAAGGAATATTTAGATCTACAAAAGTATGTGAGAAATGTTCCTGAATTAAACCATGATTATTATGGACTAATAAGGTTTAGGAATCAGGTTTATATTCCTCCCATACCAGAATTAAGAATTAATATATTGTATGAGGTTCATAGATCTTCATTCTCTATTAATATTGGATGCACAAAGATTTACATAGACCTGAAAGAGTTTTTTTGGTACGTTGGAATGAAAAGAGATGTTGAAAAATATGTCTCTCAGTGGTTTTTCATAATGTTAAGTCTAAGAGACCGAAGTCTACGGGGGTGTTACAACCATTACTCATACTAGAATAGAAATTCGAAAACATCACTATAGACTTTTTCTTCAGATTTACCAAAACATCTAATGTCCATAATGCCATATGGGTTATAGTTGATTTCCTTATGAATTCACCACACTTTATTACTATTAGAGAGGATTTCTCTCTTGATCATAATTCTAGGATATATGTAAAGTAAGTGGTGATATTTCATTGAGTAACAATTTACATTTTATTTGATTTATATCAAAGGTTTACCTTGAATTTCTAATGAAATTTACAGTAGGATCTGGATAAAGAGTTATGTTTCCACACGTATTATCATAATTAGAGAGACAATAAGTCTGAGAGGACAACTGAAACTCTAGAAGATATATTGAGATATTTACCTATATATTTCAAAGGTCTTTGTGATCAACAACTATCTTTAGATGAATTTTCATACAACAATAGATTACACTCCAGTATTTAGATGGATCCATATGAATCAATTTATGAAAAAAATATCTGAACTCAAACTTTTTGGGATGATGTGGGGAAATAAAGATATTAGGGATATATGTTGATGATGAAATCGAAGAAATGGTTAGATCAATTCAACAACACATAAGAGAAGCTCAAAGTTGAGAAAAAATTTATTATGTCAATAGAAGAAAATTTCTAGAGTTTGAAGTGGGTGAAAATGTGTTTCTATGAATATCTCCCTGGAAGAGAATAATGATATTTGGATTGAAGGGAAAGCTGGGACCTAGGTATATCCGTCCTTTTGAAATTATGGATCATGTTGGGATTGTTTCTTACAGATTGAGGCTTCCACTAAATCAATCGTTCGTGATGTTTTCCATATATATCTCTTAATAAAGTACATACCTAATCTTGAACATGTACAAATATCGGAATTTATACTGCTGGAGTAAGATATTTCTTATTAAGAACAAGTGATATAAATTCTAGATCACAGAGAAAATGTTATCAGAAATAAGACCACTCGCTTGATTGATGTTTTGTAGTGGAACAAAAAATTTGATTAAGATACATGGGAAAAAATGATAATGAGAGGGAGAGATATCTTATTCTATTGTTATCCAATTGATGAATTTTTAGGGATAAATTCAGCTTAGGGGGGAATATAACACCCATAGGTTTTTATGAAATATTTTCTCTATATAATTTTAATTCTTCAATAGCATGCATTGCACGCAATAATGAGTTTAAAATAACCATAATATTACTTAGTATAAAATTGCCATTTTTATGTGACCATTATGTAGAAAGAATAAATATAACTAACTTATTAAAATTAATGGTGAAGTCATTTTCTACCAATTATTTATGAAAAAAAATAAATCCATTATATATCGGTATTTTTGTGAATTTCTAACAGTATATTAAATTAATGAAATATGTATGTTATATACTTAATATAATATTATTTATATTCATACAGTATATATTTTTTTCATATGTTATAAATAAATCCTACTTGATGTATGAAAACCTATATTTTTAAAAGGGACATTTTTACCGTCTTTTAATGGAAACCCCTTTTTATATTATTATTTTGACACATTAATAATTTTTATATGATGAAAAATATTTTTATTTATAATAGGTATATAAAAATATACTTTGGATTAGTTTTTAAAATTTTCCTATAAACTTTCAAATTTTCATGAATAGTAAAAATACACTAAATTTTAATTGAAATTTATTTTGGTGAAAACTTTATATGGATAAATTATAATATTTAATGGTTTTAAATTATAAATAGGATTTATTTTTATCATTAAACATAATTCCTATCATTATAATCTATTTTACATTGAATTCATAGGTTAAAACAATTCATACTTTTTCAATGTTTTAACTTTTAAAAACTCGTTCTCTCTTTTCAAAAAATGAGAGTAATTTTAAATTAATTACTGAATATTATATATTTTGAAATTTTTAAAATAGATTCCATATTTGGAATCAGTGTGTAAAAATTATGTAAATAGGTTTATTTTATTTTTGGGCATTATGAATAGTAACTTTGGCAGTTTTTATTAATATGGTAAAAGGGTAAATCAGGTAATTAAGGGTAATAATACTATTATAAAATCACCCTAAAACATTTATTAATATCATCGAATGAATGTTTTTTAACCAGAATCATCTTTTTCTAAAAATGTTGTACTTTTTAAGCTACCAGAATGAGATTAATACATTTAATTTATTTTATTTATAGAAAAATTTAAATACGTATTACTGAAATTTTAATAATGATGTCATTTTTTATATAATATTTTACAAAATAAAATATTTATTATAAATACTCATTTAAAATATAATTTTTTCCCTTTATCATGGTAATTTATTTATAATTTTTGGGATATAAATACTTACCTTAAAGTCTTATACATTAATCTTGTCAAAATTAATTAATTGACGACAAATCAACAAAACAATGTTTATTGAAATTATAATAACCATAAAAAGAAACAAAAACTTGACCAACTCTTATTTTAGAGAATATATGGACCATAAAAATCCTAGGGTCTAGTTATTGAAAATTTTTAGCTTTACAGGAGTGATTATGACACTTATATTTTTTCTATTTAAAGTGATATTAATGATGTAACATTTATAATTTAATATGTATAAAAATTTAAATGTTAGATATTAAAAAAGATTAATTAAACTAAACATATTCTTATTAAATATATTATACATATCTTAATAATCATATTTAATTTTTTATTTTTAATCTTTATATAAGTATATAAAATAATTAAACAATATTGATGTATTAATTAATTTATTAATAGAGATAAAAAATTATTGATATTAAAATATAAAAATAAATATAATCTGAACTAATTAATATGAATAATTAATTTTCAAGATTACCTTTACCTCTTAGTAATATAATAAAATAATTTGTTTGAAATTAACTTGTCGTCTAAATATTTATAAAAATTAAATAATTGAATAATGTCAAAATTGATACTATTGATTATTGATCAAAGTAATGTTTTATTATATTATTTAAAAAATAATAAATCATTTTTAAAAATATATAATAATTATAATATGTAATAAAATGTTCTAAATTATTTATTTATGGTCTATTTGACATCAAATAAGTAAATATTTCACACTTTCAATATTGAAATATTTGATATCTTAATTAAATTTATATAGAATCACTATGTGTTAATTAAAATGATAATGTTTAAATTGACATAAAAACGTGTGAAAAATTTATTGGTTGATTATATTTTAGCCCTGTCCAATTCTTCTTAGAAATTGATACATTTTAGAGGTTTTTGGATGGGGTTTTAATCTATAATAAATTAATATTTTTGGAGATCCCAAAAGTGTCCCTCGCCTGAATTATAGAAAACAACATCCTCCATCATCTATTAAATTCACTTTGAGCTTTAAATATCATTCATCAACTTAAATTTTCCATCATAAACATCACTAGTTATTTTATATAGGATCTGGTCTTCTTTAAAGACCAATTATAGTGCCCTTAGAGATGATTTAGAGGAAGTACGTCAAAGAAGAGGTAACCTGCACTACCGGTTCTTTAAAACTTATTTCTTATTCAAATTATTATTCATGATTTTTTTAACTATAAATTAATTACTACAATATATCTTATATTATTAGATTTTATTATAATTATGATACAACTATATTTTACCTTCTAACCATCCTATAAAAAACAAAATCCTCACACGCGCGTATGTACGACTTTCCGTCTCCACACCTTGGTGAAATATTTTTTTAAATATTACATTAATTTCATGGTTATAATCATGGAAAAAATAACAATATATGATTATTATAACATTATATTAATTCTTAAATATCATACATCATCCAATTCAATACAATTCAAAAAATATGGGAATTATATCATAGCTCGTGTGTATGTACGACCTACCGCATCAACAATGCGCTGTGATTCATTATACATGATCATCATTATAGCATGATTATATAAATGTACATAATAAATAATTATGAATTATATTATGTTAAAATAATTTTTTAAATATATAACTATGACCTATTAAGAGTAACATGAACTTATTCTAAAAAATATTCATAAGCAAATGAAGCAGTTAAAACCCGAATAACAAGTAATAATGAAGTGTTATTAACGAAAAAATGATAATATGATCATATATGATATCATAAAAATAACAATGATTCTGAAATAATTCAATGAAATTATTTAAATCCTTATAAATGATATTTGGATACATACAACATAAATATGACTTAAGGTAAGGGATAGTTTATCAATCTCATTATTATTTGGGATTTGTTATACGTAAGTATTTACTAGGGTATATTTATCATCCACATCCATTTTTCCTAAATATTTAATATTATTTCTATTATTATAAAAAAATTTAAAGTAAATATTATACATTGGTTAATTTATAATAAATATTATGAAAATAACATTTTTTTCATTATTCGATATGAGGTACTTTTTGAATTCTTCAAAAAACGTATGAGGATAATGTTTGTTAACTTATATAGATTGAACAAATTTCTTCATATTCATGGAACCGTATTTTCATTAATCTTACTCTACATTATTTCATGTTTATTTTCAAATAAATTATTTTATTTTAAAATTTCATGACATTTTGATAAAAGAAAGCATTTTTTAAAGATAAATGATATTTTCTTGGAAAAATAAGTTCAAGTGTAATATAAAAAGTATTTTCTATATAAGATGAAATTATTTAATAGGGTTATTTTTTCAATTATAATATCCATATTAATCCTATGATATTATTTTTCTGTTTTGAACTTCTATTCATGAATTCTATTTTTTTATATGTATTATGTTATGATGGAATAGTGTTGAAGAAACCCATTTTATTTCTTGGGTTATGCTATGGTGAAGGATTTATTTTTTTGTTTCACATGTAATAATGATTTCATTATGAGATGGGTGGGACCTATATCTCTATAAAATGTATTGGATAATGATTTATATCTCATGAGATAGACCTAGCTATAACAGAAAATGATCTCGGTGCAGTAATATAGGGCTAGAACATGGAGTGAACTCGGTTCAATAATGGAATTTGTATGCTACGATGGACTTTTAAATGATCCTTGACTAATATGAAATGATTTTATATGCTTATATTCATGATAAAAACATTGTGTCTTATGTTAAGAAATTTTGTTATTATGTTCATTGATTCTTATGAAATTTCTTGATATATCCCATGACATGATATCTTGATCTTACATGTTCCGGATAATATTTTCAAATGTTATGATCTTAAGTCTTATGATTATGATATTATTTATATATCCCTTGTTTTCCCTTACTTAGAATCTAAGATAACCAATTCATATGTTTCTTTTAGCCAAGTCTTGAAGAAGGTTATTAAGTATGATATGTTCAAAGGGGGTTTATTTATGGTGAAATAAGTGGGAGACAATGAATATTTCCTATGAACCAGTTGTTTATGTTTCATAGTTTCTAAAGACGCTATACCTATATGGTCATGTCATAGATTTATTAAATTCATTAATTAATATTCTTCAACATTGATGTAATATCAATGTATGTAAATTATGCATCATTATAAATATAATCAATAGTATTTTAGCTTGACTAATCCTAAATAAATATCCAAAAACTAAACCACAATAAAAATTATTAATGGGATAAATTCAAGTACATCGATATCACTGTAAAAAACATGTAAGTTGAACAACCCCATGAAAATTTCACAATTGCGCACCTTACCCTTATAGTGTTTGTTGGGTTAATAAAGGTATATATATCAATACAATTATAATATGAATATGTATACTATATATTCAATAGAATAATGATTATATTTACTTCTTATTATTCTAACTTCATGAATTATTTATAATTTGATAAGATAAAACATAAGTTGTATTTTTGAGTGATATGAGATTTCAATTAAGAAATAATTTTTGAAGAATTAATGGATTTTTGAAATAAATGATATTTTAATAAAATAATTTTATTAAATAATAATTATTAAACATAAATGATAATATAAATTTTATGAAGTCATATGCAATTGTTTTAAGGGTTTGAAAAATGTTATTATCAAAAAAACCCAACATTTTTCAATAAATATACGACATTATTTTTAAATTGAAAATTAAAATATTTATAAAATTAATTACATAAAATAAATATTAATTTTGGAATCATCATGTCAAAATTATCCAACGGTTAATTTTTTTATTTTTTTAGGAATTCACATTTTTTAGTAAAAAGTAAATACAATATAAATATACGGTGTGTATAATAACATAATAAAGACCTGAAAGTGATGTAATAAATGAAATAAAAGGTATCATTGAACAAATATATCCACACCCTTTAATATAATGTAATTTTTAGGTTATTGTTTTCATCTTATAAAATTTTATGAATCCTCCAAAAACTATATTATATTTTATGGTTTTAAAATAACTTCATTATAAGCATGACTCACTTTCACATCACCACGAAAAATATTTCAATTATTTATTCCATTGTACTTATAAGATAAAGAAAATAACTTCTCTTTGTCATAAACCATGGTAAAAACCCAAGTAAGGTTTTTAATTTTTTTATTATTTTAGTGTATATAGTCCAAAACCTATGTTTGAGAAATAATAAAGAACCCCCCTCTCTCTTTTTATTTAAACCCATCCAATATCCCCTTTCTATTCACTAAAAAATCATTTAGAAATTCATTACAGTTCACTACAATCCCTATAGTCATCCTGAGGTTCCCCTAATCTCTCTAGAAGCTCCTCCCATGATTTTGGAATCACCCTCTCAAGGTAAGGGACCTCTCTCTCTTCTTCGCAATTAAGGAACCTTTTCTGTTTTTAGCCTTTTAAATCTCAAGTGGTTTTGTTATCATGCCCTTATAAAGATCCATCTTCTATAAAATTTATTTAATAATAATTTTATATCATTTATCCCCTCTTACTATATAAGGTACCTTAGTCATTACTATACCAAAATTTAGTAAGGGTTCCTCTACTTCTCCTCTTTATTCAACCATCTTCTTTATTTCATGCCTTTTATTTCCAATTAATAATTATCTGATATATTTTAACTCATACTTATTACTGATTTTTTTTAATTATGATACACCCTTTTCTATTTCATTAAAAACATTTGTTGAATCTTTATGTATACATTATTCTTTTGAGATTTCATTGTGATTTTTTCTATGCCAAACCATTGTGTTGTGGATATCATCAATATTCCCACTCAAGGGTATTCACCTAGACATACCTATACTTATTTTATTGGGAAATTCATTGTATCTATTCTATACTCTATGATTTTGGTAATAAATTTTATAAAATATAATCCTATATTGAATGTTATATGTGGAACATTTCTACTAGTACATGATATGAAATTGACAAGTGAACCAATAATTATATAGTGATTCAATGATTTAGGTAATTTTTTAGTCTCATTATACATTATTTTTGGGATTAGGGAGTGAACATAAACCATAATGGGAAATTTTTTACAATTTTATGATGTTTTGGTGGTTATCATTAACCTATATTTATGATGTCATGTTTAAATTTGTTGCCAATTTCCCATATTTTCTTTATGTTATCATGCTATATCATGCCTCTTTGTTCATATTTATGATTATCATACCTTTTACATTACATTTAAATGTATATTGTATAAAATGTAATAATTTATTGATGTTATGATTTTTTATTCCCTTACCAGGCTTTATAGCTCACCACTTTTTTATGTATATCCTTAATTAAAACCATGTAATTATGAGAATGATGTAATATTATTAGAATGATAAAGAAGTTTTCAATAAATATTATGTACCACCTATTTTTAGTTGTTATTTAATGTACCTAATTATCCGATGAAACTATAATTTTCAATCTTATGGGTTTTATTATATGAATTCCTAAGTTCTAAATCTTTAATTGATGTATAATTGGCAAGGGTTTCCATAACTTGTATAAAAAATTGTTGTTATTTTTTGGTATTAGTATTAGGTTTATCTAGTGAAATAATTAGGGGTAAAATTAACAAAATACAACATCTCTAATTATTTTAAAAATATATATTAAGTGGTTTCCATCATAAAAAATACATGTATAGATGCTACATATGGATGTGGATATAGAATAGAGGTACCTGGGGTAAATAATTCCTAAAAATATTCATTGACATGGAATCAATCATCTCCTAGTACACTACAATTATCACTAATTCACACCTGGAAGATATGATTTTTTAAATTGACAAGATAATTTGGAAAAAATACTAAGGGAACAAAACTTCCATCATAACTTCTTGGTAGGAAATATATCATGGATAAAATAGACTAAATCATGGGAATTTACAAGTTATTGAAATACATGTCATTTATAATTTATACTTTTTAATTTTATTTTATTTCTTATTTAGGTGTTTAAAAAATATTACCCCAAAATCTATTTTGGATGAAGTAAATGATTAAAAATAGAATAAAATAGTGAAGGCTAGGGTTATTTTCCATGTTTCTACACATTATTTTTTATCACAAAAGTTTATTAGAACTATTTAAACATAACAATAGGGCATATAAATTGAATTATTTATGGAAATAAATGGTGAAATGATTTCATCCCATATATATAAATACCCCCTGTAAAAATTTTTGGTTTGAACAACCCAATGAACCTTTTTATATGGCCATTAGTGGATATTTATTGAAATTATTGGTATGTATTGGATTTACATACATAGAGACAACATAAATTTCTATGATAAGTAAATCAATCTATGTATTAGAAATTTCCATACAATCTTTACATGTTCAAGGATGATGATGGATCTTCATTTTCAGCAACGTATTATGCATGGATATTATTTCACTACAAGAAAGCATATATAGTTCAAATGTATAATTCTATAGAAAATATCACCCTTAAAGACATTCAAATTATGAGGGAATATGTTGATGTATTTCATAAATAACATCATAGTCATTCCTCTATCCATGAGGTTCAATTTTCAATCAAGATTATACTTGGGGTGATTTTATTATCCAAGACTTCATATAGAATGAATATTGTGGAACATAATGATATGAAGAAACAAATAAAGGATAATTTGAATAAAGGGATCGTATGCCCAAGTTATTAACCTTGGGTTGTGACAACCCTCTTCATTAAGAATAATTCTATGTTAATGCGCCTTCTCATTAATTAGTGTGAGCTCATGAAGACCACAACAAAGAAAAAATATCCTATTACATAGGTTGATGAGTTGTTAGATCAGCTATCTAGATCACAATACTTCTCTAATGTGGATATTTTGTTAGGGTATTATCAAGTAAGTGTGAAGAAGGAGTATATCCCTAAGACTGATTTCTATATAAGGTACAAGAACTATGAGTTCATATTAATGCCATCCAAACTCATTAACTCTCTATAAATATTCATGAAATTGATGGATAAAGTCTTTAGAGATTACCGTGACCAATTATTAGTCGTATTTATAAAAACATATTCTAATATACTCAAAAATAAAGGAGTATCATGGGGATAATTTGAGAATTGTGATAAAGACCTTACAAAATGAGAAGCATTTTGAAATGTATAAAAATGTGATTTATAGTGGAATTAATTATCATTATTATGGAAAATTATCACAAGTACTGGGATATGAATGGATTATTGAATGGAAGTACAAATTTAAGGATGAATAAGGTTAAATACTATGACAAAAAGATATAGTTTCTTTGGATTAGTAGGATACTATCATGGATTTCGGAGAAATTTCTCATGATAGTCTAACACTTTAACCATGATAACTTAAAAGAGAGGCATGTTGTTTGGGAATACTTAATGTTAATAGGGATTAAAGGTATTAAAAATAAGATTATCACTGAACCTATACTTATGATAACCCCAAGTGTGTAAAATTTTGTTATTTTAAAAAATTCTTAAAATAATGGATTGTGATATGAACTAATGTAGAATAACAAGGTGATACACTATTCAAAAAGGAAATTGAATTTTCGTGAAAAGAACTACCCAGTTCATGATTTGGAGTTTCCTGAAATAAAATTATCATTTAATGTATGGTATCATTATATATTTTGGGAAAAGTGTGAAATATATACAAATAATAATAGCATCTAGTATATATTAATATATAAAGAGATAATTAGGTGATATAGAAGATGGTTATAGTTGATTAAGGACTATGATTACTCAATCCACTACCATCCTAGGAATGAAAATAATTTTAATGACACTCTATGTATGAATGATCCAAAAATATTATCATTTATGATAATTGAAAAGGATATGATCTTCTTATACATTAAAATGATAGAATTGATAATCATAAAAGAATGAAAATCATAAATTCATTCAAAATTGATTTCTCAACCATGTCTTTGAAGAAGATAATGGATGTTCAAAGAGAAAATATAGAAATTCAAAATATGGTGGAAATTATAAGAAAAGGGAAAACCCCATAGTTCAAAATTAATGAAGGAGTTGTATGATTTGGGTCAGGACTATGTGTACTATCAAATTTTGTGATAAATAATGATATATTGGATAATTCACATAGCTAAAACATTTATATACATTTGGAGATAAAAAATACATATAAATATATATGAGATTACTTTTGGTGGGATAATATAAAGAAAAAGATCATTTAATTTACATCAGGGTGTGTGGAATGTTATCAAGTGAAGGCTAAAATGAAAATATACTAGGGTATGATGAAACCATTCCCCATACCTATATAGAAATGTGATAACATAACCATTTAATATCTCATTTGTTTTTAAAATATAGCAAAAGGAAATAATACTATATGGATTTTAGTGAATCATCTTACAAATACTTCTCACATCGTTATTATTCAGGAGTACTTACCACTCGATCAACTTATAAGGATATAAATTAGTGAAGTGGGGTTCCTATATGGAACACCACCGCCGATTGTATCTGATTGAGTCCCAATATTTACCTCCATGTCCTAGAAGAGTCCACAAAATTTTATAAACACTTAGTTTAATATCATTAGGAATTATCAGCCTCAAACTCAAGGCTAATATGAGAATACTATCCATAAACTCAAGGATATGTCGAGATTATAGTCTATGGAATTCAAAGGAAGATGGGATCAAAATCATACTCTCATATTTTTCTCATATAATAATAGTTTTCACACAATAATTCAATTGGATCCCTAATAAAAATTTAGGGGAAGAGTTGTAGAACACCTATATATTGGGAAGAAGTTGGTGAATGCCAATTATTGGGTCTTGAAATTGTCAAGGAAATATAAGAAAATGTAAAAGTAATTCAACAACACATAAGGGATACTTAGAGTTTATAAAAGAGGTCATATAATAGTCATTTATGAGACATAGAGTTTTTGGTTATAGATAAGTTATTCCTCCACATATATCCATGGAAGAATTTCATGAAATTTTGAGAATAATGGAATTCTTAGTCCATGGTACAATGGTCCCTTTGAGATCTTCGACCGCATCAGAGTTTTGGATTATCGACAAACGCTCCCACCTAAAATATCTCATGTAAATGATTATTTTTATGTATCCCTCTAGAAAAATTACAGAAAATACCAATCATAATAATGAATCCAATGGTGGTACCATCATAGAATAATCTTTCAAATGAAGTCTATTGAAGGAAGATCTTATATCAGAGACACAAATTTAAAAAAGACAATTAACTTGGTCCAAGTTCTATGAAGAAACCAAATGTTTAAATAAGTGACATGGGAATCATTATAGGGGATGAAAATAATTACCCTAATCATTTTAGGTTATTAAATGAAAATCTTGAGGGATAAATTTATAAAGGGGGTAAGATTATTACAACCTTAACTTTTATAAATAAAATTCCCTTTATGGCTGAATTAAGTTCGCTATAATGGTTTTATAAAGCACATTAAATTATTCAATTGTACAATATAATATCATATTAAAAAAAAATTAAACCATAAAATTATTTATAAAATAGGCGTTGTACAGTTTTCACACGATTAGTATAATAATAGGGTATTGATAAAATATTTTGACAAAAACAAGAGATGAAATGGACTCACGTAGATGGATCATGCCCTATAGAGCCCATGTATTATATATTATAAAGTATATAACATCTCTAGGATTTAATATTGACCAAACCCAAGCTAATATCCAACAACTAATGTATGAGTGAAACCATTTTTGAGATAAATTCAAGATCATTGAGATAACAGGACAAACCATGTAGGCTGAACTATGGCATGAAAATCTCACCATTATACGCCTTAACTTTAGGGAGTTGGATGGCGTAATAAAGGGATGTGTATCAAGAACCTAAAAATATTAATATTAATATTTTATTTTCAATAGAATAATGATTATCATTACTTCTTATTGGTGTACATTTATAAATTATTTTTATTTTAATATGATAAAACACAAATTGTATGTTTGGGTAATATGAAATTTCAATTAAGACATTACATTGGTTGAGTTAATGAATTTAAAAAAATGATATTTTAATTAAGTGTTATTATTAAATATTTTTCCTTAAACATAAATGATAATACAAATTTTATGAAGTCATATGTAATATTTATGAGGGTTCAAAAATGTTATTTTTTTTAAAAACACAACATTTCTAAATAAATGATGTTTCTTGTTTTAAAAGTCAAAATTCACTTATTTATAAAATTATCTTAATAAAATAAATATTTTTGTGGAATCAGAAAGTCAAAATTATCAAACAATTAACATTTCATAATTTTATGAGACATTTGAATTATTAGGTAAAAATTAAATATAATATAAATTTATTGTGTGTATTATGACATCATAATGATCGAAAAGTTATTTAATAAATGATATAAAATTTATAAAAAACAAATTATATTTTTTCCCTTTAAAATAACATTATTTTTTTATGTTATTTTATCGACTTTATTAATCCTTTATAGATCCTTCAAAAACATTATTATATTTTAAGGTTTTAAAATAATTTCATTATGAACATGACTCACTACCACATCACCAAGGGTTATATTTTAAAGTGATTAGAAATTTTAATTATAAAATAAATAAAATAAATCATTTTTTCTATAAAACTAGGGGAATAACCATGGAAAGTTTTGAAATCTTTATTATTTTATTGTATAGAGTCGAAAACCAACATTGGAGAAATAATAAATAACTCCTCTCTCTTTTACTACATAAACCAACCCAAGATCAACTTACTATTCCCTTAAAAACCATGAAAAAATCATTAATATTTATGAATATCTCTAGATTCCTCACATGGTTCCCCAAAAATCTCATGAATCTCCTCATAATCTTTTAGAATCACTCTGTATTGGTAAGGGGCCTCTCTCTCTCTCTTCTTTTCAAATCAAGCACCTTTCTTTTTTTATACTTTTTAATTTTAACTTTTTATGTTTTCATGACCTTATTGAGATAAATATAATTTATATATGATTCTTTAATAATTATAGATATTGTATCCCCTATCACTATATAATTTTCCTTAGAAGTTACTATGCTGAGATATGGTAATAGACCATCTCCTTCTTCTCTTTATTAGATAATATTCATCCTTATAGGTTTTTTATTTCCAATTCATAATGATAGGATAAATTTTCCACACACCAATTATTATACAATTGATTTCATGATTATGTAAGACTAGTTTCACTCTCATTAAACCATTTTATTAATCTTTCTGATCTGTTGTTATGCTTCTGAAATTTCACTACGACTTCTCCATGACAAACCATTTTGTTGTGAATACAAAATTTTCTTCCAATCAAAGTGATTCACCTAGATATACCTATAACTCTATGATTGGGTACTTACAAGTATGTATTTCACACTCCTTAATCATGGAATTAAATGTGATGAAATATGATTCTATGTTAACCAATTGTGCATTTACATGATATGAAAACAATGGGTTCGCCCAGAATTATATACTACTTCAATAAATTAGGTAATGTTTTAATTTCATGAGATATAATTTATGGCATTATGGAATAAAATTAATCCAATATGGGACTTTTCCAACCATTTTATGATGTATTAGAGGATATCCTTTACCCATATTTATAATGTCATGTTTAAAATTGCTGCCACATTCCTATGATTCCTTTATGATATCATGTTATATTATGCCTCTTTATTGGTATTTATAATTATAACCCCCTTTTATGTCCTATTTAAATGTATATTTTATAAAATGTATTACGTTTTTCATGTTATGCTTTATTTTTCCCTTATCGGGCTTCATTAAGAACCCATTTATTATGTATATCTCAAGGTTATCACATACATTTATTAGAATGATAAAATATTATGATCATGTTATGGAAGTTTTAAATAATGATGATGTAACACCTATTTTACATTTTTATGAAATGTACCTATTTACCTAAAAATACAATATTTATCTATATTCTAGGTTTTATTTAGTATACTCCTATAATAAATAATTAATTGGTGTGTAATAAAGAAATTATTTTTTATTAGAAAAGTATGTTTCAGAAATTTAATATTAAAAAATTAGTTGTTTTGAAATTCAGAAAAAGTTTATTATTTCATGTGACCCACAATTGAAGAAATAATTGTTGAGTGGAGCTTATAGATCTCCATTTTCAACTCATCAAAGAATCAGAAAAATATAGCGAGACCTTTGGGGGAATTTTTGGTGGGAAGTAATGAAGAAAGATATTGTTGATTTTTTTATGAGATGTTTGACATGTTAATTCTTTAAAGACTAATGAAAATTACCAAAGGGTAAAATTCAACCTTTTCTATTGATAAGATGGAAAGGATATAATATATCAATGTATTTCATTGATATATTACCAAAGTCATATCAAGCTAATAATATGATTTATATAATTGTTGATTGATTAAATAAATCTTCCCATTTTTCCCATTTGAGATAATATTACTGTGGATAAAATTTATTTAATTTATGTTAAAGTGATAATTAGATTACATGAAATACCCCTTTACATTTTATCTAACTTTTATCCCATATTCACCTCAATTTTCTATAAATTACTTCAGAAGTCTTCGGTTATTGAAATAAAATTTCAGTACAGTATTTTATTCATATTATGATCGATTATCAGAGCAAACAATTTATAATTTGAATTATATGACAAAATCATGGTAAATTTGTAATCAAGAAATTTGTGATCGATATCTATTTTTTTGAGGAATCTTATAATAAATTTTTTTCTTTTAGTATAAAAATATACCATTCTGAAACATTATATAGAATGTAGTGTCAGAATCTAGCTTGTTGGGGTGATGTCCTAGAAAGAATGTTATTGGGATGAGAATTGGTAGAATAAATGGTTGGGAAGATGAATTTGATTCAACAACAAATGGGGATGGATCAGAGAAGGAAGAGAATTTATGCTGATAACTATATGAATGATCTTTCTTTTGAGATAGGTAATTTTTTTTTAAAGTACCAATATTGAAAAATGATTTTTATTTTTGTAAAATGGGAAAATTGGGTCTGTAGTTCATTGGGCCATATGAAATTATATATAATATTAGATCATGTTCTTACTGAGTGTCATCTCTTTCAAGTTTATCTCTATTACATAATGTACTTCATGTTCCTTTGTTAAGAAAATATATACAGGATGTATCTCATATTTTGAGCCCTAGAGTTGTTTAGTTGAAATAAAACCATTCTAAGGAGGAATACTAAGTATAGATTCATAACAATGGAGAGAAAATATTTCATAAAAAAGTTATTTACTAGGTAATGGTTTTATTAAAAAAATATTATTGAAGAAGAAACATAAGAATTATAGAATTCTATGAAGGAAAGATATCCCCAATTGATTAAATAATAAATAAAATTACAAAGACACAATTTTCGAAATGGGAGAAGAATGGAACAAACTAGGTAATGTAAAAATAAATCAATTTCATTTATTATTAATATTCATTAATTATATTTTGTAGATTTATATTCATTATAATAATATTAGATAATTTTTTAATCAGAATAAAAAATTATTATTTCTAACTAAATTATATATTCATTTATTATATGGTGGTCATTTTAAAATAAAATTTATAAAAATTATAATATCATTTAAAAAGGAAAATATTTTTATATTAATAATTTCAAAATTTTCTCTGGTTGAAATTTTCTGAATTTTATAAAAAAATTTATTTTTCGAATGAATTATGGAAAATATTGATTTTTTATAGAAAATGTCCTTTTTCAATCAAGAATTTAAAATTATTATTTTTATTTAACTTGGATTAATAAAAACCTTAGTTATTTATATTATTAATATTTTAATTGAGTTCATTTTATTTAATTTTTTTATAAAAACATTTTTATACTAAAAATGCATGTTTCTTGGATAACAGCTTTTTCATCGCATTTTGCGAGTTTGATTTTAAATTAAATTATTACACTTTAATGAATTTATTTTGAAAACATTAAATACATATTTTAAATAATAACGGTAAATGTTAGGTAATAATTTAAACTTATTTTTTGGTTATAATGAATAATAAATATCCATTACCATAGTTAAGGTTAAAACAAGTTTACTAAGGTGTTAAACTAATTAGATAAGAGTTAAAATGACCTAAAAACTTGTCTAAGCCCTATTTTCTAGCCGAATTTGGGCATTATATAATCTAATGTACATAAACAGTTCATTTTTGAGCGATTATTTTTGCATTCCATTAATATATTTTAATATTTTTTAAAATTCCAAGCATGTCCTCTCCCCCACATATAAAGGTACATCCCCTCCCTTTTCATATTCAAAACTAAATGGCCTTTAGGATCATCCATTACATACCAAATTCCATTCCTTAAATAAATACCCACATTCTAGAGGCTATAGTTTTATCAAAAAACCCAACCTAGGAAGCATTTATCAATAAATCTTAAGACGTTGCCCAAAAAATAGGTATAGTTATTTACTGATCATTTTAGTTTTATTTATTTTTATACCTCATTAAAATATTATTCAACCATAATGACATAAAAATATTATAATAGTCTAAATATTTAGAGTTTATTAAGATAATTATGTAACTTATATCAACATACTCTTTTATCAAATGGGAAACAAAATCATCATCATGTGTGAGAGAGACTATCACAATCTGAACCGTTGTAATTTTTTTCCCATCAGCTCCTCTCATGGGTTTCTATAATGATAGATATAATGTATATATATTATATTCATGAAATATTTTTCATTATTTAACGTTAATATATCATATATATTTATACCATTACATGCATTAAAAATTTATAATTTCGTTCATGTGTATGTGTGAATTACCACCTCTACAAAGCGATACAATTCCTTTTTTCTTAACCACACCACATGGATGATATATACATGTTTTTTTAATGAAAAGATATGATATTTATGATATAATAATATTTATATATAGATAAAATTATACATGAATTATTATCATAATTACTTTTGGAAAAAGAAAACATTACCCATGCATAGGTATGACCTATCGTATCCCTGATTGTTACATAATTCATTTTTCTTAACCATTTTTCATTGTTTACTTCAAAAAAATAATTAATGTATAAAATTAATAATTATATCATTATTAATATTTTAGTTTGATGGAATAATGAACTCTTTGACCATAGTTGACCTACCAAATTTATTTTGAATATGTAATCTGAGTATCATTAACAAATATGATATGAAATTAATTTATTAAGTGTATATATCATAGTAATAAATAAAATAAAATTAATAATAAAATTTAATTTTTTCGTAAGAAATAAACTAATTAACATAATTTAACTATTTAACAAGATAAATAATGTATGTAATGAGTCAGACTCGAGGTAGGGGACACTTTAAAAACCTCATTCTAAATGTTTTAATGATTTATTTTCTAAATATTTTTCTTCCAGGTACATATTATTAAAAAAATCTAGATTTATTTAAATGGACATAAATTCTTTATAAATTTAATTTTATATAACATTTTACTTTCTTTCAAAAAAATTAAAAATAAATTTTTTTATGTGTTTTACGTACATATTTTTGACAAAAAGGGAAAAAATGAATGTTTCACTTTATTAGATACAACATCAATATATTTTCTACCACAATGACCATTATTTGAATTTTATATTCAATTATAAGATTCATTGTTTTCATCAAATAAAAACCTTAATTATTTTTTCTTGATATTTTTAGAAAGGGTTTTAAATGGAATGTATATTTTGATAACTTGAAATATCTTTCTTAATGGTGCAATGAATTTTTTTGTGGTATGATGATGTAAATTCAAACTTTCATGTATTATAAATATATTTAGTTCTTAGACTTTTTTTATCAAGATAGGGGAGCCTCATATATATCATGAAGATATGTGAGCCCGATATAGCTCATGATGATGGGTGATACTGATATAGTTTTCCAATTTATTGGTTAAAGGGAAGAAGTTAACTCGTTAGGTTTATCCTAAGACATTATTGGATTTTATTGGGTAGGTTATTCAATTTTTAAGAGTCATTGTAAGAGAGACATTATAATTACTTCTCATGTAACTTATCTTATTAATATATTTTTTTTATTTTCTATAAATATCTAATGATTTCATGAGGTATGAGGATTCCCTTAAGATTAAAGATAATTTTATGATACTTCTTAAAGGTGGAATGTATAACTTCTTGAAAAAATAATAATTTTTTTTCATGATTAAAAAGATAAATTTATGATCTTTATTTAGAATTCCATATTTATTATGAAATGTTTTTTGAAACTATTTGGCATGTGAAGTTGATTTCTTTGGTAATAAAATTTTTAATTTTGAGTTCAGAGTTTATTTTGAAATAGTCAAATCATTATGATTTTCATGTACTGAGAGGTTTATTTCTTTCTTCTTATATGTCCCTTATTGAGATTTTTTACGCTCATCCCATATTTTCATATTTTTTCATAGGTATTTAAGGATGAATATTTATAAATATAAGAACAAGATAAAAATTTTGAAGACATTTTATAAAAATAAAACTCGGTATATCTTAATTTTTTTGTATTGTGGGAAATGGATATTAATTAGATGTGTATTATTTTTAATGTACTATTTATTTATATAAATACTATTAACAAATTATCTTAAAATATTAACCTAGAAAACCATTTGTAAATTAATAAAATTAATTCTTGTATAGAGATATAATTTATAGATTGTTTTATAGTCGGATTCTTATAACTAGACTCCAACGCTTGACTAACTATAAGAACTATCCCACTAACAACCAAAAAATAAAGATGAACCATAGATTAAGTATAAAATATTATCTTTTCCTTTTTCCTTGTAAAAAAATCATCATATTCAAAAAAGTTCACATACCAGGGGTGCGAATATTAACTCAGTAAGAAAACCCCATGTCTTACAAAACATTATACTAAAATAGGAATATGTTTTCCAAATTTATATAAAATATTAATAGAGTATAAAAGTGGTTTTCAAGATAAATATACATAATGGATTGAAAAAACCCAAACCAATGAGTAAACTAGAGATGAACCCATGTAACCATGTAATTCACTACCCAATGCATCTTTGGTCTCCACAAGCCTTTCAAAGAGTCTAAATCATGAGTGGAAACTCAACCCTCAAGTCCCAAGTCATCACTATGTGGTATAAAAAAGATTTATATAATTGGAAATGTGTCCATATATAACCGAAAAAGAAATTTTAATTTTCATCTGAACTCACTCTACCCATTTCCATTCCAAGTTCACACAACTAAAATGTTCTTTATTTTAGAATTCAATTTAATATTTTTTCAAACATGTTCTGGGAAGCACCCAAAATCTATGATTTTAAGTTAAACTAGTTAGAAATATTTTAATTAATATTTGATATTAGTTTTATAATCAAATAATATGTAATTTATTTTGAAACAAATACATCAATTTCTATGAGAAATTGTCTGGAGAGAGACTCTACACACCTCGAATGATTTCATTACAAAGGAACACACCCCTATCTCACATATCCAAGATCTCCTTTCAATTCTATTAATTAATCCCGAAATAAAGAACATTAAAATATTACCTAAATAATATATCTTTTAATCATATCCCTGGTATTGGGTTTCAATAAATAAAAATTAGAATATCTAGATTGAATATGAGAAACCGGATTCTTACCTTTGATCCCTATGTTTAAATGTTCAATGATTTATCAAAAACAGCCTTTAGAAGGAAGAGGATCACCAAAAATTGACTAGAGGAGTGTTTTTATTTGAGAGACTAAGATAATATATGGATAATGATGGTTTGGGGGATGTTTTTGGTTGAAAATAAAAATTTAAAAATTAATTTATCATCGTGTATGGTTACACAACATGGTTTAGAAAAATAAGCACCAATTGTGTGTCTGGTAGTGTAAAATATCCTAGGTCCACATGGTTCCGTCAAATAGTTTAGAAAAATATTATCCCACTATGAAATATTTAAATGTCTAAAAATTCCTTGAATATTTATTTTTTGAACTATTTACCCAAATTTTGTGTCAATCGGTCACTTCCCCTGAGACTCTTCTCCATCTCCGAAAATTTCTTAGGGAACCTATATGGTTTTCACAAACATTACTCAATCCATTATCCCATAATTTTTTTAAAAAAACTCTTATAAAACATATGTGAACTCCCTAAACTCAACCAAAACATTATATACCTACAAAAAATTTAATAAAATAATAAATTAACTCAAACCGTAAATGTTATAGAATTTTACAAAATAATTCAAATTTACTCAATCTCTTTATCAATATTTTTATTCCCCACATTCATTGAGTTTCATAATTTTTATTTATTTTTTTAATTCGAATAGTATATTCAATTTCAAATTAGGTTTTGGTTTCAAAATTTATAAATATATAATTTTCTACATTTTCATTTTTATTTTCAACAATATTTTCATTTTTGAAAAAATTTAGGATATTTCTAGTTTACTAATGAGTTTAAACATCACTCCTAGTTGTAATAGCCATTTTATTATCCCAATGATTCAATTGAGTAGTGTTAGTTAGTTGAAATTTTTCTAAACTATATAAATCTAAATCTATTTAATTGATTTTAGTTTGTAAATTGTTCATGTCATTTGTGATGTAATCCTTTTGTGATTTCACATCATATTTATTTAATTCTTTTTATTATTCATCTTTATATAGAATTTTATGCATTAGTCCTTATAAATTTCCTTATAATATATAATATTCATCCCTTTGTTGGCTGTTAAATTATTTCCTTGTTTTTTTTTGAAATCTTGGGGAGAAGAAGGTTTAAACACGATATGTTATTTTTATGAAAATTTTGGATTTTTTGTGGCCCAGGATGCAATTATTAGAGGAAGTTTCATAATTATGTTGTGTCCTTTCTCCATAACAAGTAAACATTAAATTTTAAGGTAGTTTTCCACGTAATGACCCCAAACCCAGTAGCCCAAATTTGGTGTCTTAATTTATTACATTGTCATTGATACAATATTTTAATCTCAAAGGACTCACCAATTTAGCAGTTTTGTAAACCAAATTACATACATGAATCTTACATTATGACTGAAATATAAAATAAAACAAATATAATTCATTGAAAACACATTTTTTCTCCAATATTAACCCTGAATATCAGCCATAATAATCTTATTGGCATCTCAGAAAATATAAAACATCATATAGTGGTGATATATTACTCTCCAATATCATTTTTTATTTCGAAACACTTTTAATGGGAAGTGAGAACCCTTACAGCAGTACAGATTAAACCCCAAAAGATATGACATTTTTGTTGAAGAACAATTTGATCTGATTAGAATCAAACTCCCTAAAAATTATCTAGGGATTAGAGCTTACCTGAGTGCCAAGATCGACCCTAAAGATGTCTTCATAATGTTCCTCCAAGATGTCCCAAGTCAGCATGTATTCTTCCAAGTTAATCTTCCACATAGTGAATCCTCTAATCAAGATGTGGTTCTACCTATCAATCCATTTACCTTTCCCCTTAGTCATTTCCACTATATGAATTTTCCCTAACATTTGGTTGATGACTTCTTACGGAGCCTTAATATCTAAGACATGATAGACCATTTCTTCATCTGAGGGAATAAGAGGATCCATGTAATTCATCATCCAAGAAATCTATTTTCGAGATTCAAAAAGAGTATCCACTTCGCACTAATGCCCATGAGGCTGATCAGGTCACACATCCTCACTCTGCACCCCAGGAGGGTGTGCAACATTTGCTGGGGGAGGGTCCGCCACACGATGCACCTGACCGATCACTTCATGAAAGACAGTAGCCCTTGCAGACATGTCGATACCTTTACATGTTTTCAAAGGAGGTTTACCTTTCCTTGTGGACCTCGTTACTGGAGGAATAGGAAAGATGGAATAGTCTTTCCTTGCGTGCATCCTCTGGGTATTCTTGATAAAGCCTTCTGAATCTATAATGGTGTTACTTCCCTTCTTCCAAAAAGATCTAAAATAATCCTCGGCAATCACCACTAGTTTGGACTCACTAGGGGACTTTTAAGGTGAATCCTTAACTTGGAAGACCTCCCATCCCTTAGTATAGTCCTCACTAGGACTATCCTCCATCATAATACCTTCACCATGAGCATGACCCCCAACTTCTCCAAATACAAGAACCTGGTTTTGATAATTCTTGAAACTCCCTCCAGATTTTTCCTTCTCAGCATAGAAAGGTTTACCCTTCATGGAATTCACAGATATAGCTAGGCCACTTGGTTGTACAAATCCATGACACATATATTCAAAATTAATTGGTGTCTCATCCAATACCATGTTTTGGGGATCCTCACCCATGGATGTTTCCATATCAACTGCCTCATTCACGGAAGCTTCCTATAGTGGAAGTAGCTGCATACCCATACCAACATCCAAGTGCACCTCCCTCTCCTTCTCCTCATCCACTTCATGAACTGAACCTTCCTTCTCGCTGACCCCAGCCCTTATTTGAGGAATCTCTCTAGATAAATAGGGAGCACCAAATTTCTTTTTTAGGTGGTTGAAAATATCACAAACATTTGGCTTCATGTGAGAACCATTTGAAACCTTTTGGGGAACCTCCATATCCGCAACCCTTGGATCAAGACTCACTGGTTCATTTTCTATCTAGACTGGGTGATTTGACACTTCTTCCACATTCAAGGTATCACCCTCAGGCCCTGGAGGAAATCCATACTCACTCTGAGTAGTAGGAACGACCCCCCACCCCATGATGAGAATGGCTATGGCAGCATATATATTTCGAATTCCCGAAGAGCTAACATGAAGAAAAATAGTCTGACCATGATTCGAAAATCACTGGTTGTCTACATCGAAACTCCTCCCCCACTTTTATCCATATCTATTCTACTAGAGGATTTGAAACATCCACTTCCACACATATAAGTGTGTATATAGGGTGACACACTGAGTTGGTATGGCTATTTAAACACAAGAAATTCCCGACCAAATTTCCTAGCATTTAAATGATGCAGGGGTTTTGAAAAGGAAAGGGAAGACTAGGAAAACATACATAAATTATCGTTGTTGGAGTATCATATTCATATGGAAGTCGTAGGACCATCATAATAGGTAGAACATAGAGTCGTTACAGGTGCAAGGATCTCTGTCCCAAGCTTGAATCAGTTCCTCCACCGATGAGAAGCAAACCACAAAATAGTGGTTATCGAGAATCCTGACAATAGCATGATCCTATAAGCCCCAGGCACCAAACCCAAACCTATCAAAAGCATCGACCGATGGGAGGCTGTTCCTGAAACAGACCACCAATGTCTTGTTGTGGAGCGTCGAAGCTTCCGAGAACTCCGAGAGTGAAAGAGAGAGATTAGGGAATCCCATTTAATCAATAATATTAACATAATATGGAAGAATAAAATATGATAAAATAATACCATTTAAATAATTACATGAGCTAGAAAACCTAACCCTGGAAATTTTAATAGTCGAATAATCACATGGAAATCAGTTATTAAAATCATAATGAGAGAATGCATAATGAGAGACTTCTAAAACATACCATAAAGATCGGGAAAAATAATACTACATAAATTTTCATGGCCTTGGCCAAAACCAGATCTATTTTTTCTTAGTATACCTACTGATGCATCAAGTGGCTATAGCAGGTCCCTCCTATAACACCACAATAATTTAATAAATATTTCACTTTAAATAATTTTAATTCTTCATTAGATTTCATTTCATGAAATCGTGGGTTTAAACGAACCATGAGATAGTATAAAATGACCATTATAACCTAACCATTAAATATATTGGAATAAATATGAACAAATAACTTATGAACATAATTTTATAATTCATTGGTCAATTAGAAATGGAAATATAAACAAATTGATTTTAAAGTAAATATTCCTATTTGTATACTCCCAAAGTCATTTTTGTCTTCACTAAATTAATTAAAATTAGTGAATGATAATAATGAAATAAATATGTTATATATTCAATCAATTTTTTTATATTCATCTAATATAATTGATAGGTATAAAAGAAGAATAAATCTAATTCTGTAGATTGAATAATATATTTTTCAAAAGGGTAATTGTACATTATTTTACTGGTGAAACCATTTCAAATATAATTTTTTATTTTTTTTAATATTTATATGATAATTTAAACTTATTCTTCAAAAGTGGAATATCAAAATTTACTATGATTAAAAATTTTTATATTTTCTGGTATGTTTTATGTTTGAGGGAAATACAGATTTTTATTAAAGAATGTATATTTTATTTAAAAGTATTTACACTGTCAGATTATTTTTTGAATTAGTTTTAAATTTTAATTTTTCAATTTAAATTTAATATAGTAAAATTACGGTTTGTGAAAATTATTTTATACATTATTATATCCTAAAAACATTTTATGTTTTAAAAGGACATTTTTTCAAAAAACTATTTTCAATGGAAGTTTAATGGTTTTATTTTAAATTAATATTTTCCACTTTTGTGTATTGAAATTTAAAAAATGGATTAAAAAATTTTATTATGGAGGTAAAAATTTTAGTAAATATGTATCTTTTATTTTCAGCAAATATGAATAGTAACCAGGGTAAATTCTTTCACTACAATAAAGGTTAAATTAGCCAATTGAGACTAAAAATAAAATTATAATGATTATCAAATGACCCTAAAAATGAAAAAAAAACATATTGGATGATTGAAATTTGACTATTAACAATTATTTATTGAAATTAAGTCATTTAATGGAAAATTGTACATGAAAATTACTTATATAGTATCTAAATCAATGAAAGACACAAAAAGGTAATTTTCTTTGTCTTTAATTTCACTTATGTGTCCACATGAGAAACAATTATTATTATGAACGAATATTAATGTTAATTTTTAACTTAATAAAAATATTTTCATGATATAAATTTATTTTTGACACTTCGGGCTACTTGAATGAGATTATGTTATTTATAGTATTTTATTTAATAAAAATTTGAAGATGTCACATTCATGTTTTAAATAATATATACTTTTTATTATAATATTATGCAGTATATAAATGAAAATATAAATATAATAATGAAATATAGAATATTTCTATTCATCAAGTTATTTTATTTTTAATTTTTAGTAATGTAATGAGTATATTAAATAATTACACAAAGTAGATATAGTAATTATTTTTTTAATGGACATATCAATTATATGTTATTAAAAATATTAAAATAATTATAAGTTTGGAGAATTAATATATCAAACCAATGTTATATAAGAACATTACCTATAATGTAAAGAATAAAATAATTTTTTATGTTAACTTATTATCTTGATATTTTAAAAAATACAATAAAATAATGGTTTCAAAATTGACACTGTAAATGTTTTAGCAAAATAATGTTTTAAAAAATTATTTAAAAATACTAAAACCTTTTTCAAAATAAAAAATAATTATAATATCTTATAATAGGTTATAATTCATCCATTTATCATTTCATTTACATAAGAACTTTAAATTTACAATCTTTTAATATTGAAATAATTGTTACCTTAGTTTAAATTAGAATCTGCTAACTAATATTTAATTAAAAAGATACTATTTAAGTGAAAACCCAAACTTATCTAAAATCTATTGTTTGATGATATTAATCCTTATCTCATATAATATTCGAATATATGACATTTTAGTGGTATTTTGAATGATATTGACTTTACTATAAATTAATATGTTTATAAATTTCAAAGGTGCGCCCCACCTCAATTATAAAAGGGAACCTCCTCCAAAAATTATTCACAACTCATTGAGAATTAAATATTGGTCACCCACTACTTATATACTATATAAACATAACTAGTCACATTATATAGGTTCTTTTCTCCTCAAAATATGAACTATAATGTCCTTAATACGAGATCTAGAGGGAGCTCGTTGAAGAAGATGTAATCTTCTTTACCGACTCTCTCAAGATCATTTCTTCTTCTACGTACTCTACCTTTTTTTTGAATTATAATGTAACAATACCAATATCACCTGATTTAATAATGATTATATAAGAATCCTTTGAAATCTTTTATTCATCCTACTAAAAATTAAATCACCATGTGTGTGTACGTACGACCTACCGTCTCCATGTCATGGTGTAGTCTAATTTTCACCACCACCTTACATGGATATGTGTAATGATGAAAATAATAAATATATATGATTATTAAAACCTAGTATTGATTATGGAATAATATATTCACCATTCAATTCAATAGCATTTCACAATTTTGGGTATCAGATTGCTGCTCGTGCGTAGGTACGATATATCATCTCCACGATGCAATGTGATTCAATTTCTATAATAACAATTAAATAATGATTATATAAATGTATATGATGAATAATATAGTATATATTACCTAAGTTTAAATATTTTAATGAAAATTCTATTTTCTATTTGAATGAAATATAACTTATATGATAAAACATGCTTAATAATATGAAGCAGTTAACACCAGAAAGAAGTGTAATAATGAAATATCATTAAACAGGAGATAATATGATCATATAGGATATAATAAATATAAATATTGTTCTAGAATAATTTAATAACATTATTTAATCCATTATACTGGTGAATATGATATGTATGAAGGAACCCATACCTAAGGTAAGGTATAATCTTGAAATCTCATTATTATCTGATATTGTTTATACATAACTATTTAATAGGGTATATTTATCATACATATCAATGTTTCATAAAAATATATTAAAAAATATTCTTACCATTCTTATAAAAAAAATTTAAGTCATTTTTACACATTTTTTTAGTTTTTTCTAAGTGGTTTGAAAGGAACCTTTTGTCGTTTTCCCTATGAGGTACTTTTTTTGATATATCTAACAAAAGTATGAGAAAAATGATTTTATTTAACATATATTATATGAATAGAATTTTAAAATATCATTTCAAACTATTTCCTTGATGATTCCCTTAAAATATTAAAAGGTTATTTTCAAATAAAATATTTTATTTTAAAATTGAAAGGTATTTTAAGTGATGAAAATGTTTTCAAAGAAGAAAGGATATTTTCTAAATAATTATATTCTAGTGATATGTCAAATGTTACATATATATTAACAGGGATATTTTTCAAGTATTTTACCCCTATTATAAATTTTTTTGGTTTATATGAAACCCATATATTTTTATTGGTAATGTTATAATTTAATTATGCTTATGAAACCCATTTATTTTTATGGGTTATTATAAGATGATTGATTTATGTTATTGTGGCACACATATGTTTGGTCTTAATAAAGTGATGTTTGGGACCTATATATCCCAACAATGAATTGGGTTATGATTTATATCTCATTATATATTGATTAATGGAATGGTAAAATATCTGAGTTTAGAAATTCCTGGATGGAACGATAAGTAAACTAGGTTCTGTAACAGAGGGATGGAACGAAAAGTGAACTTAGTTTAGTAAATGACTTTTTCCACTATGATAGTATTGTCAATAAGCCTTGAATAATATGGAAATGATTTTCTATTCTTATGTGTATCCACAATTTCATGTCATAAGTTATGATCTCATGAAGTCTGTTCTTTAGGAACTTTTAAGATTTAGGGCATTACATGATATAATGATCATTGATATAGAAGATAATATTTTCAAATGATATTATTATGTTATTATGTATTATTATTATAATATGACTAACATCTACCTTACCAATAATCCAAGGTAATCCCTTTTTATGTTTATTTTCCCTACTATATGAAAAGGGTTATTAAGTAAGATGTGTCAAAAAGGGGTTTTAGATATGATGAAATAAGTGGGAGATGATATAGATTTTTTATTAACTTATTGTTTCTGTTTTTCAGTTTTTAAAGACTCTAAACCTATAAAGTCCTAGAATGGTTTTTTATATTTTAGAATGAGTATGATTCATTTTAGAACTAATATCTTCGTATAAAATGTATGATCCATTTTATTTTGAATCCCTTAAGGTTCTAGTTGAAATTTAAAAACATGGATAAGAAAACGTTAGTAAAAAACCTAAAGGTATGACTATGTATAAGTTACAATTCTGGAGTTTTGGTAACTGTAATTAATAACCTAGGATAAAAAATAAGGTGTCAGGAATTGAAATTTTATAAGAAATATCTTTTGATTATGTGGTTTTCCATTGTGATAAATTTTCTCACACAATGCTTCTTGGTTTTATTAAATGGATGGAACCAGAAATAACCATGTTAATATAGAATGTGATGGAAACTGAAATGATTGTACTGCTAAGAAAACCAAATGTTATGGAAGATGAAATGAAAAATCTTTTTGTTATGCTCACAAATAATTCTCAACATATGAATCATGCAGGACTTATAAACAAGAAAAAGAGGGAACAACATTTTGTTGTGTCCTTCATGAGAAAGAATCCACCTTCTTTTAGTGGGCCTTCTGATTCACTAGAGGATGAACAATTGATTAGTACCGATGAAAAAATATTTTTTTGTTATATAATGTTAAAACCATGATAAATTCATCTTGGAAGTCTATAATTTGGAAGGTGGATTTGACTAATAGTTGAATCTCATCAATAATATGAGGCAACAAGATAATATTGGATCCATGGAATGGGATTAGTTTAAGAACTTTTTTTCAATAAGTACATTCCTCGTATTATTTTAATAAACATGAAGGAGTTACTTGATCTTAAAAAAATGATGATGAATATATTGGTACATAAGAATAAAATTTTATTAGAGTTTCAAGGTACGGTTTTGGAAATATCATCCCACCTAAGAGTACCTTTGATCGACTCTTTAGTGGATTAAAACAATGTTTTGAAGGGGAATTATCAATAAATGACTCTTGTAGCTATGAAGAAATCATTCGATGGGATATCAGTGTTAAGATATAGATTGGAGTTATAGATCAATCTCATAGGTTTGATATGAAGAGGAAAATATAATTTGAGGAAAAATAGAAAAACCATTGTGAAAAGAAGCTGAGTATTCATTTATGCTAAAAGTGTGGAATGAAATATGGAAGAAACTATATTAAAGGTACTAGTAAATTTTAAAGTGTGGGAAATATGGTCATCAATAAGTGGACTATATAAATTAACGTAAAAATATATATAATGAATTAAACAGAGAAAATGCTACGTTGAATGCGCCTCCCACACATTAATTTTAAAAGTTCAAGGAAATGGGGCCTTATGCAGGCCAACACCCTAATAAATGGGTTTGTTCTGATGATCAACATCAGTGACCTCTTCTGGATAAAGGTAAATAAAAATATCATGTGATCACTACTGGTGAGGGGATGTCTGAAAATAAAGTGGTGACCGGTACACATACCATCTACACTAAAGAAGAAAATAATTTATTTGATTTTGGATCCACTGAATCTTTTATTTTAAAAGAATTTTCTAAGGGTATCTCCATATTACCTCAACAATTATATGTTGATTTAGTTATGAAAACATATAATGGAATAATGGTTTAATCACATGCTTATAATTTTTCTTTGGTTTAAGTTTGTGGTAAATTGCTTCCTTCAAATCATTTGATCCTAACTTTAGTGTAATTCAATGTTATTATTGGAATAGATTGGCTTTCTCTATATTGAGATCATATCAATTTCCTAGGAAGGGAAGTCAAATTTTATATTCCTTATGAATCGATGATCTTCTTTGATGAAAGGATGAATATGAACTTCCAATGGTAATTTATTCCATATTATCGTTATTGATTCCAATAAATGAAGGATATACCTCTCAAATGGTTGGGGGAAAACACACCATTAAGGATATAAATATTGTATGGGATTTTTTTGATATATTTTCAGAATAATTTCTAGGTGTTCCACCGAATATTGAGGTTTAGTTTTCAATGGAACTCATATTGGGTGCTATGCCTATTTCAAAGACTCCTTATAGATTGGCCCCAATTGAGTTATAGGAATTCAAGAAGAAACTCAAAGATAATATTCACAAGGAATACAAAAACCCTTGTGTGTCACCTTGGGGTGCACCTGTTTATTTTGTTAAGAACAAAGATTGATCAATGAGATGCCGCATTGATTACGGAGAATATAATAAAATCACTATCAAGAATAAATATCTTCTTCCCTTTATTGATGACTTGTCTAAACAAATACATGGAGATAAATACTTTTTCGATATTTATCTTTATTTTGGATATCTTCAATTAAGGTTTATAAGGAGGATATAAAAATGATGATAATCCATACACTATGAATTTATAGTGATGCATTTTGGTCTTATTAATTCCCCCACGATCTTCATGAATTTAATTAATATAGTCTTTAGAGACTATCTTGATCTATTTGTGGTATTTTTTATAGATGATATTGTGGTATATTCTAAGATAAATAAAGAAAATTATGATCACTTGAGGATTGTGCTGAAGCCCCCAAGAAAAGATAATCTTTATAATAAAATTTCAAACTGAAAATTTTGAATTCAAGAAGTTTTTTTTGGGTAACATAACCTCCAGAGAGGGGATATCTATAGATCCAGCAAAGATGGAAGTTATAGAAAATTGAACTAGACCAAAAAAGGTAACTGATATATGACGTTTTCTTTGTTTTGGGGGATATTGTTGACATTTTGTGAAATATTTTTCATGATTATATAATCCACTAAGAATGTTGACTCTAAAAGAGTCAAGTTCATATATATGGAGGAATGTGAAGATAATTTCAAGGAGTTCAAAATAAGGCTATTCAGTGAACTTATACTCATAGTACCCTATAGTGGAGAAAGGTTCTTGATTTATAGTGATGAATCAAAGAAGGGTATGGGATGTGCTCTCATGAAAAATGATATAATGAAGCCTTATGTATCATGAAAATTTAAAATATATGAGAATTATTTCCCAACTCAAGATTTGGATTTATATATAGTAATATTTATATTAAATATTTGGAGGAATTATCATTTTGGAGAAAATTTTGACATATATACTGATCATAAAAGTTTAAATTTTATCTTTATTCAAAAGGAGTTGAATATGTTCCAAATGATGTCATTGGAGTTGATTAAAAATTATTACTTCTCAATACATTAACACCCTAGGAAAGAAACAAAGGTGGTAGCTTCTTTGCGATGAAACGACCATGATAGAAAATCTTTTATGGGGATCACAAAAGATCCAATATTTAAGGATTTTAAATTAATGGATATGAAAATATTAAATTAAGGGGAGAAATATTATCTTTATAAAATTAATGTTCATATATCTATACAAGTGAAGATTAAAGAGGTGAAGAAAGAAAGATTTAGAGTTACAAAAAAATGTGAGAAATATTCCTTAGTTCAACCTTGATTGTGATGGAAAAATAAGGTTCAAGAACCAAGTTTTAATTCATCCTATACTATAATTAAAGACGGAGATGTTGGATGAGGCTCATAGTTCATCATTCTTTATTAATCCTAGAAGCACAATTATATATAGGGACCTTAAAGAGTATTTCTCGTGGGATTGAAAGAAAAAAAATATTTCTGAATATGTTTCTCAGTACTTGGGTTGTTAACAAGTTAAGGATGAGAGACATAAGTATAAGGGTTTTTGAAAACAATTACCCATACTATAATGGAAATATAAAAACATAACCATGGACTTTGTCGTCAGAATTCCCAAAACATCTAAAGGACATAATTATATATGGGTTATAGTTGATTGCCTTATGAAGTCGGCTATAACACCCTGAAATTTTATGAGAAAGATTGTTTTTTTATTTTATTGATGTCTTGTGTTTTATGCTACACCAAGATTATCTTGCGCTATATAGAACACTATATTAGCTTATAGTATATGCAACACTATTCTTGGCTTGTGTTACACGCAAGAGAGACCTCCCACAGTAGTGTGTGTTGTACGTAATATCGAGTTTCACTAAACAATGATATATTATGATGAAATATCCATTATGAATAGTATTAACCACATTTTGAATTTTAAACCAATATCATTCATTTACACATATTCTAGAACATGGTATGAGAAAAAAAATCATTTTTATAAAAAATACAGTTTTGTCGCCTTTTGATGGCGCACCCACATTAAATTTAGTTTTTGACACATTTGTGAGTTCAATTTTAGAAAATAAACTTATTCAATAAAATAAGTATATAAAAATTTACTTTGGATAATTTTTTAATATTTTTCTGTCAACTTTAATATTTTGATGAATAGTAAAAATACACTAAATTTTAATTAAAAACAAATTTTTTTATCAAGATAATTTATTTGGTTAAATTATAATATTTAATGGTTTTAAAGTATAAATGGAATATATTTTTACCATTTAATATAATGTATTTCTTTATCCTTAATTTTACATTGATTTCATAGGTAAACACATTTCAATCTTTTGCAATGTTTTAACTTTTAAAACCTATTTTCTCAACAAAAAGATTAATTTCAAATAAAATACTACCAATTCTATGTATTTAATTTGGAAAAATGGAATCTATATTTGGAATCAGTAGGTCAAAATTATTTTAATAGGCTACTTTTTTATTTTTAGGCATTATGAATAGTAACTACGGTAAATTTTATTTACCACGGTTAAAGGTAAATCAAGAAATTAAGGGTAACAATAATATAATAAAATTACTCTAACACTTGTATTAATATAATTGGATGATTATATTTCATAATAAAATATAATTGGGTTAAAATGGTATCTTTTGGAACCCACTTGGATGTGATTAATACCTTCATTTTATTTTATTTTAAGAAAGTGAAATATGTCACAGTCAAACTCTAATAATTAAATTATTTTTAAAATAAGGTTATAAAGAATATAAATTCGATTATAATTACTCATTTGAAATATAAAATGTTTTTATTTATCATGATAATTTATTTTTAATTTTTCAATAAATATATAATTACATTAATAGCTTATACATTAATGATGCAGAAATTATTTATTTACTGAAAAATCAATAATATAGTTTTTATTAAAATAATAATAACTATAAAAGACCCAAAAACTTGACTAAAACATATTGGTATAGTATATATATATATCCTAATAATCCATGTGTCTACCTTTAGACCATTTGGAGCATTATAAAGAAGATTAAGACATTTATATTATTTTATCTTAAATGATGTCAAAGTTGTCACTTTCAAAATTAAATGAATATAACAATTTAAATGTTGTTATTTTAAGATGATAAATTAGATTAAAAGTTTTATTATGATTTATATTAGGTTTATATTCATCATTGTATTTTATTTTTAATTTTTATAAAATATATAAGTATATTAAATAATTATACAAAAATGATGTAGTAATAATTTTATTAAGATAAATATCAAATAAATGGTTTTAAAAATACTAAAAAGAAATGTTATATGAACTAATTAATGTTCTCAATGAATTTAATAGATACATATGACATGTTAGTAATCTATTAAATATTTTATTTAATATATCATCTGTGTGGATTTTGTTTAAATTCAAATAAATTAATAGTATCAAAATTGAAACTATTAATGTTTTATAAAAATAACATAATATTAAATGGTTTAAAAATCACAAACATATTTAAAAATTAAAATTTGGAATTTATATGGTCTAAAATTTCATAAAGTATCTAATTATGTAAAATTCAAAACACATAAGTAAGTATTTTTAATAATTTAAAATTAATAATATTATTACCACAAATAAAATTAAATAGATTAAATAAGGATAAATCAAAATGATAAGGTTTAAAAAAAACCAAAACATGTCTAAATTTGATTGGATAATTATATTACAACCCTAAATTATCATATATTCGAATTGGGTCATTTTTTTAGATTTTTATGTGGGAATGTATTTTATTATTAACTAATATTTTTGAGGTTTCCAAAAGTTCCCCTCGTATCTCTTATAAAAGGGAACCTCATCCCTCTCCTCCTCACACCATTTTGAGCCTTCATTCTCGTCCAAACTCTGACCATTACTCTTCTAAACTTCACTAGTAACATTTTTGAGATTCTAGGATTCTCAAAATACCAACTCTAGTCCCTTTAGAGGAAGTTCATAGGAGGAGCGTCGAAGAAGAGGTAATCTCTTCTACTGATTCATTCATGTTTATTTATTCTTATAATTACTCTTGTTTAGTTGTTTCATTATAAAGTAATAACATATGTATAAATTTTATACTTATATGTTATTATAAATTTGAAACAACCCTATTTCACCTTTTATCCATCTTACATAAAATGAAATCACCATGCGTGTGTACGTACGGCTTATAGTCTCCACGCTGTGGTGTAATCTATTTTTCCACCACCATTTTACTTGGATGGGTATAATGGTGGAAATAATAACTATATATTATTATTATTAAATGATTCTAATAATTATATATTATATCATCTACTCTAATTACATTCAATAATTATGGGAATGATATCATCGCTCATGTGTACGTACATATTATCGTTTCCCCGACGCGATGAGATTCATTCTCCATTTCAACCATTCCAGAATTATTATAAAGTATATATAATAACTAATCTTGAAATATATTACATTATAATGATAATGGATTTATTTATATTTTATTTACTTACTTCCATTCAATTTAATAAGGAAACAAAAACAGCGTTCTTGCGTATGTACGGCCTACCGTCTCCATGAACTGTGTATTTCATTCCATTTATCGATCTATTATATATTTTTATATTAAAAATATATATTATATATAAATAATGTTTTAATTTTTGTACATAAGTAATCATGATCTATGCAATCATATGAATAATTATAAGTCAAAACACATACGATGAATGAAACAATTTTGCCCGAAACATTGCTTTAACATGGAGTTGATAAACGAACGAGTAATATAAACTTGTAAGTGAATCATATATGATATCATAAATTTTATTATGGTTATGATACAAGTTAATAATATGTTTAAACCAACTATACAGGAGTCTCGGACACATATGTAATAAATTGGACATAAGGTAAGGGATTATTTTGCCTCGCTTTTATTAATGTGAGACATATGCCTTAATCACCATATATTTATTTTGTATGGTGTTTATGATTACCATGAATGATTTATGTTTTTTATTATGAAGTATATTATATTTAAATATTCATGTAATTTTCGTTATGACATGTAGGATTTCCCCGATCATAAATGGTAAGGGAAAATCATGCAATCTCATTTTTATCCGAGATTGTTTATACTTTAGAATTTATTGTGGCATATTTATCATCCACATCCATGTTTCCTCAATATGTAATATTATTTTTGTCCTCATAATTTTTTTTAAATAAAATTTTACTTATTGGTGAATTTTTTGTAAAATATATGAAAGGAAACTTTTGTCGTTTTCAGTACGAGATACTTATTGACTTTTCTGAAAAATGTATGGGAAGAATGTTTATTTTTAACTTATACGGCATGAAAAGAATTTTATTATTTCATGGAACATTATTTCCATTAATATTATTTCACAATTGTTCATGTTTATTTCCAATTTACATATTTTAGTTTAAAATTTTATGACATCTTGAGAAATGAAAAAAAAATGTAGAAGAAAGGATATTTTCCCCAGGAATGGATTTCAACTGTTTTATCAAAATTATTTTACATATAAGATAATATTGGATTCTGTTTCTATCCCTATTATTACATTGATTTGATTATGTTCTGATGGAATTATATTTATGAATTCCTTTTATCTTATATGGATTATGTTATGATGGCATTATGTTTAAAAAACCCATTTTTATTACGTGGTTTATGCTATGTTGTATGATATGATTTTGTGGCACACATAAGAATTGTTTCATTATGAGATGGGTTGGACATATATCTCTCTCTAATGCATTGGGTAATAATTTATATCTCATGATATAAACATGGCTAGAACAGAATGTAAACTTGGTTCAGCAATACAGAGCTGGAACGATAAATAAACATGGTTCAGTAATGGACTTTGTCCAATATGATGGTCTTGGTAGCAATTCCTTGGCTATTATGGTAATCATATCATTTGTATAATGGTTTTCCACAATTACTTGTTTTATTCTAGTGCTATTTTATCATGATTGATGTTCCTTTATGATCTATGCCTTACGTAATTCCATTATTTATTTTACAACACAAGATTTTGATTTTTAAACTTTATGTTCATGTTTTTAAGTTCAAATGTATATGGTTTGTTTTATTTTCTCCATTCATAACCTTACTGAGAATTTGAGCTCACCCTTTATTAGTTTTCCTTTCCCCAGTATATAAGGAACGGTTTTAGGCAAGAAAGCTAAAGGGTATGATCTTAATGGGTGATATTGATGATCTTTCACCAAGAATATAAGATTATGTTCCGATTTTCCAAAGACACTAAACTACCACAGTCGTTGGGTGTCTATTTTTTTAGGTATTAAGTATTCCCCAAAAGTAATGTAATGTCCATGTACGTCAATATTTGGGTCTCTACAGTTGGTATCGTATGAAATGTTTAGTTAAACTTTGGAAACTAGGATGTGAAAACACTAGTCAGATCCCTAGAGATATTTCTAAGGTATGTCTAGGGATATTTGTAAGGTTAAGTGTAAAGTATAGGTTACAATATAAGAATTATGATAACGATCATGAATTACCTAGGATTAAACCTAAGATGTTAGAGATTGAACATAATCCCCCTTGATTATATTAATTTTCTAGTAAGATTTTTTCCTCTCATACTATTCATTTTGGGTTTTAGAAAATGGCTGGAAACAAGAAGATTCGCGATAATGGAGGATATGATGGATAATGGAATGATATTCTACATGAGCAACCAAATGAAATGGAATTTGGAAGTCCAAACATCGTTATTATGCCTAATCAGAAATATCATAATATGATCAATAATCTCAACATTGGTAAGTTTCCTGACTCATCTAATAAGAGAAAGATGGTGTTTCATGATGATCATAGAGGAAAGTAAGTTCAATTTCTATCATGTAAATCATGCAGTAAAAGGCATTAGGGAAATTGTTTCAAAGGAACTAGAATATTCACTACTGGAAAATGGACCTATCCCCACAGTTTTCCCAATAATAGTGGGGATAGGTACCCCTATACCCATGGTTTTGGAAAATCGTGGGTATACGTGTCTATTCAAGACCTATACCCACGGTTTTCCAAAACCCTAGGTATAGGGGGGTCTATCCCCACGGTTTTCTAAAACCGTGGGGATAGGTTCTGAAAAGTGTCCTATACGCATGGTTTCCCAAAACCATGGGTATAGGGGTACGTATCCCCACAGTTTTGGGGAAACAGTGGGGATAGGTCTGGGCTAAAATACATATACCCACGGTTATGAAAAACCATGGGTACGGTCACTTTTGAGTGTGCGGGAAATTTGTTTTCCCTCCGGAAGGAATTTTTTTGGTAGGAACCCTATACCCACGGTTCTTCCCTCTATACCAACAGTTTTTATAACTATATTTAACTATATATATATATATTCATATTGATGATGTTAGGGTAGTGGTTAGATGCGGTGTTTTCAGCGAAGAGGTTGTGGGATCGAAACTCGGTGCCTGCATTATTTTAGGACCAATACCCACGATTTTGAAATCGTGGGTAAAAGCCATTGAAACTGTGGAAATTGGATATGTTTCGGTGACACGGTGGTAGGACACCTATACCCAGGGTTTTGGAAAACCGTGGGTATAGGCTATGGACCTATACCGACGCCGTTCCAGCCCACGGTTCCCAAAACGGTGGGTATAGGCCATTTTCCATTAGTGATGATTTGGGTCTGGAAACGAAATACACAAATCCAGTAATTGCAAATGAAAAGGTTCAGTTAACACCATGGACAAGGATAATGGTATTTCTAAGACATAAAAAATGGTAAAATGATTTACATGTGGAATGTACATGCATTATGCAACCCAATTCACTAAGGGAAAATCTCATGAAGAGAATCAACATCCTCGTATGAGTAGTATTTAATTTGTTGATGATGAAGAGACTACAAATGATATATGAGATGAAGTAATTGTTGAGGAATAAAATGATGAATCTCGGTCAATGTTTAATGAAGTTAGTGGAATGATTGTATATTTATCAAGAGTTTATTTTGTATGGGTAATTTAATAGTACAATGGAATAAAAAAACATTTGAGGATTATTACACTATTGTTTTTCCTAAATTATTTGAAATTATGTGTTTAATGGTACTGGTAACCATGAAAGGTTATTTATATATTTTTGGAAAGTAGATGATATGCGCATAATGAAGGGATAAGGAGATAATGAGATGTTTGATAGTATTAATGAGCTCATGACTGGTATAAGAACAAAGTGATATCATGGTTTGAGTATATAGATTTTTTTGTGATTTTGGTATGTTGAAAGAGTTAACATTTGGCAGCATTCATGTTTTCATTAAGGTTTTTTGGTAACTCGTGTTTCATGAAAATAAATGATTAAGGTATTCACATGTTTTTAATGTGACCAAAAAGATATATCTTATGATATACGGGGATAAATGATGGTATTTGCATGCTCTGTAGATGACCTTTCTAGTAATCATTTTCTTTATACAATGAGATTAGACAGATGTATTTTGGATAAGCCTAAAGATTGGAATGGATTAAGTTGGACATCAGATAGTATTGTTAAAGGCTAGAACTTTTTGATATTATGATGGTATAGTTTTAGAAAATGTAAAAACTGTAGGATGGGAGACAACCCGTAGGACTGGTGACAACCCGTCGCGTCAGACAAGGATTCGGGAATCGAACCCACAATTGAAGTGTGATAGGCCTTTATCGCCTACCACTAGCCTATAAGAAGTCCCTAGTTAGTAGAAATTAGTTTTATTTTATGGTTTGATATATGAAGTACAAGTCCATTTTTTGAGCCATATAAGATTGATATCACCATATATGGACTTATGTATATTTAATAACTTTTGATAACCTTTTTTTTGAGACAGATGAAATGACCCATAATTCTACCACATGATCTTCAAATACATCATGAATGAAAAATTAAATTTCATTTATTTACAATATGAAGTGGAAATTGTTCGTGGAATGACCAATGATGATAGTACACTAATATCATGTAAGTATTTATCTTTATGAAAAATTCATCAACTTTAGGGAAATGATTTTGAAAACAAAAAACGTTGTCCTAGTACCCTCATATCCGATGAATCAGATGATACCTTGGATCATCACAAATTTAAGGCTTTTTGATTGTTTGTTTTTTCATAGCCATGTTCTCTAACACTCTCCATCAGAACTTGATAGATATATTTCTCTTCCATGTCCATATTTTCACCCATGTTCTCTTATGTGGAAATGCAATGATGAGTTGATTTGGGTAACTGTTACATTTCATACATTAATTATTAAAATTATGATTTTGTATTCCTTTTTTATGATGTGGGTTTTTATGAAAGAAACATCCATGTAGTAAACCATTTATAACCCCGGTGTATTTTGAGGGAAAAATTCATTTTAAGGGGGTTGAATGTAACACCCCGAAATTTTATGAGAAATATAATTTTTAACTCTACTAATGTCTTGTGTTATATTCTACACCAATATTATCTTGCGATATACACAACACTGTATCAACTTGTAGTATACGCAACACTATTCTAGTCTTGTGTTACACGCAACAACGACCTTCCTCAATAGCGGGTGTTGTACACAATACCGAGTTTCACTAAACAATTATATATTATTATGAACTAGTCATTATGAATATTATTAACCACCATATTAATTTTATAAAAATATAATTCATCTTACACATATTCTAGAACATGGTATGAGAACAAAATAAATTTTTCAAAAAATGCAGTTTTGCCGCCTTTTGATGGTGCACCCACCTTAAATCTAGTTTTTGACACAATTGTGGGTTAAATTTGGAAATATAAAATTATTCACTGAAATAAGTATATAAAAATATACTTTGGAAAAAAATTTAATATTATTTTGTTAACATTCATATTTTGAAGGATAGAAAAAATACGCTAAAATTTAATTAAAAACAACTTTTTTCATCTAGATAATTTATATGATTAAATTATAATATTTAATGGATTTAAAGTATAAATAGAATATATTTTTACCATTTAATATAATTTAAGTCATTATCATTAATTTTACATTGAATTCATTGGTAAAAACATTTCAATCTTTTGCAATGTTTTAACTTTTAAAACCTGTTTTCTCAATAGAGAGATTAATTTTCAATTAAATATTGGCACTTCTGTGTGATGAAATTGAAAAAATGGATTCCATATTTTCAATAATTATGTCCAAATTTGTGTTAATAGGGTAATTTTTTTTGGCATTATGAATAGTATCTACGATAAATTTTATTTACCACAGTTAAAGGTAAATCGGGAAATTAAGGGTAAAAATAATATTTTAAAATTACCCTAAGATTTTTATTAATATAATTGGATAATTATATTTCGTCATACATTATACTTTGGTTGAAATGGTATCTTTTGGAACCCACTTGGATGTGATTAAGACCTTTAATTTATTTTATTTAAAGAAAGTGAAATATGTCACACTCAAACTATAATAATTAAATTATTTTTAAAATAAGGTTATACAGAATATAAATTTGATTATATATACTAATTTGATATATAAACTTTTTTTCTTTATCATGGTATTTTATTTGTAATTTTTTTTGAAATATATAATTACCGTAATATCTTATACAGTGTTAATGCAGAAATTATTTATTTAGTGAAAAATCAATAATATAATTTTTATGAAAATAATAATACCCATAAAAAGGCCCTAAAACATGACTTAAACTTATTGGTCGAGTATATATACACCATAACCACCCATGTGTCGACCTTTGGACCATTTTGAGCCTTATAAAACATATTAGGACGTTTATATTATTTTATTTTAAATGATGTCAAAGTTGTCACCTTCATAATTTAATGAATATAAAAATTTAAATGTTGTGATTTTAAGATAATAAATTCAATTAAAAGTATTATTATGAAATATATTTGATTTATATTCATCATAGTATTTTATTTTTAATTTTTATACAACAGATAAGTATATTAAATAATTATTCAAAAATATTGTAGTAATTATTTTATTAAGATAAATATTAAATAAATTGTTTTACAAATATTAAAATAAAAATTATATGAACTAATTAATGTTTTCCACGAATTTTATAGATAAATATGACATTTTAGAAATCTAGTAAATGTTTTGGTTCGAACATATATTTTGTGTGGATTTTATGAAAATTCAAATAATTGATGTTTCAAAATAGACACTATTGACATTTTATAAAAATAACATTTTATTAAATGGTTTAAAAATAAAAAACATATTTAAAAATTAAAAATTTATATTTATATTTTCTATAATTTTATTAAATATCTAATTATTTAAAATTCACAACACATAAGTAAGTATTTATAACAATTTAAAATTTAGAATATTATTACCACAATTAAAATTAAATAGATTAAATAAGGATAAATCAAACTGATGAGGTTTAAAATAATATCAAAACATGTATAAATATTATTTTTTTGATATTACAACCCTATTTTATCTTATAATCGAATTGAGTCATTTTTTTATATTTTTAAGTGGGGTTTGATTTTATTATTAACTAATATTTTTGAGGTTTTCAAAAGTGCCCCTCTCTTATCTTATAAAAGGGAACCCCATCCCTCTCCTCCTCACACCATTTTGAGACTTCATGCTCAGAAAACCCCTTCCCATTACTCTTCTAAACTTCCCTAGTAAAATTTTGGTGATTCATGTATTCTCAAAATACAAACTCTAGTCCCTTTAGAGAAAGTTCAAAGGAGGTACGTCGAAGAAGAGGTATTCTCTTCTACCTATTCATTCAAGTTTATTTATTCTTATACTTCCTCTTCATTAGTTATTTCATTATAAAGTAATAACATCAGTATAACTAATATAATTATATGTTATTATAAATATTAAACAACCTTATTTCACCTTCTATGTAACCTACAAAAAATGAAATCACCATGTGTGCGTATGTACGACTTACCATCTCCACGTTGTGGTGTAATCTTTTTTTCCACCACCACCTTACTTGGATGGGTATAATGGTGGAAATAGTAACTATATATTGTTACTATAACATTATTCCAATTATTAGATATTATATCATCCACTCCAATTACATTCAATAATTATGGTAATGATATCATCGCTCGTGCGTACGTACATATTAACGTCTCCACGACGTGATAATATTCATTCTCATTGTTAACCATTACAGAATTATTATAAAGTATATATAATAAATAAAAAATAAATATATGACATAAAAATGAAAATTTATTTATGTATATGTTATTTACTTACTTAAATTCAATTGAATAAGTAAATGAAAATAGCGTTAATGCGTATATATGACGTACAATCTCCATGAATGGTGTATTTCATTCCATTTATCGATATTATATATATATATATTATGAATATATATTATATATAAATTATGTTTTAAATTCTGTAAGTATGTAATCATTATCTAAGTAATCATATTAATAATTACAAGTCAAAATACGTACGATGAATGAAATAGTTTTACCCAAAACAATGCTTTAACATTCAATTGACAAATGAAGGGTAATATAAACTTGTAAGTGAATCATATATGATATAATAAATATTATAATGGTTCTGATACAAGTTAATAATATGTTTAAACCCACTATATAGGAGCCTAAGACACATATGGAAGAAATTGGACATAAGGTAAAGGATTATTTCATCTCACTTTTATTTCTATGAGACATATGCCTTAATCACTGTCTATTTCTTTTTATGGTATTTATGCTTCCCATGAATGTTTATTTTTTATATAATGAAGGATATGATATTTAAATATGCATGTTATTTTCTTTATGACACGTATGATTTCACCGATCATAAATGGTAAGGGAAAATTTCACAATCTCATTTTTATCAGAGATTATTTATTCTTCAGAATTTATTGGGGAATATTTATCATTCACGTACATTATTCCTCAATATGTAATACTATTTCTATCCTCATAAATTTTTTTAAATCAAATTTTACTTGTTGGTGAATTTTTAGTAAAATAAATGAAAGAAATATTTGGTTGTTTTGAGTATGAGATACTTATTGACTTTTCCGGAAGAAGTACGAGATGAATGTTTATTGTTAACTTATACGGCATGAATGGATTTTTATGATTTCATATAACATTATATCCATGAATCTTCTTTTATAATTTTTCAATTTTATTTTCAATTGAATTCTTTTAGTTTAAAATTTTAGGACATATTGAGAAAGGAAAAATGTTTTTGAAGAAGAATGAATATTTTCCTCAGGAATGGAGTTCAAGTGTTTTATTAAAATTATTTTCCATCTAAAATAATATAGGGTTCTATTTCTATCCCTATTATTACATTGATTTGATTATTTTATGATGGATTTACTTTTATGAATTACTTTTGTCATATTTGGATTGTGTTATGATGGCATGATGTTGAAGAATCACATTTTTATTATATGTGTTACGCTATGATGTATGATTTATTATTTTGGGGAACACATAATAGTGGTTTCATTATGAGATGGTTGGGACCGATATATCCATATAATGAATTAGGTAAAGATTTATATTTAATGATATAAACATAGCTATAACAGAAAGTAAATCTGGTTCAGTAATATAGGGTTGGAACGACAAGTTAACCGGATTCAGTAATGGACTTTATCCACTATGATGGTCTTGGAAGCCATGAATTGGCTACTATGGAAATAATATCATGTGATTACTGGTTTTCCACAATTACATGTTTTATTCCCATGATATTTTATCATGATTTATGTTCATTTATGATCTATGCCTTACGTACTGCCAATATTTATTTCACAACACAAGATTTTGATGTCTAAACATTATGTTCATGTTTTTATGTTCAAATGTATTTGTTTTGTTTTATTTTCTCCAAGCTTTCCCTTACAGATCATTTTAGATCACCCTTTATATGTTTTCTTTTCCCTAGGATATAAGGAACGGTTTTAGATAGGAAAACAATAGGGGAAGATCTTTATGGGAGATATTGACGATCTTTCACCATGATTAGAATATTATGTTCTAATTTTCCAAAGACACTAAACTATTATGGTCTGTGCATGTCTGTTTTTTATGTATTAAGTATTCCAAAGATGTAATGCAATGTTCATGTATGTCAAGATTTGGGTCTCTACAGTTGGTATCATAGGAAAGTCTTAGTTAACCTTTGAAAACTAGGATGTGAAAACTTTAGTCAGATCCCTAGATATATTTTGAAGGTATGTCTTGGGATGTCTGTACGGTTAAGTATAATGTATAGGTTGAAATCCTAGAATTAAGATAACGATCATGAATAAACTAGGATTAAACCTAAGATATTAGAGATTGAACGTATTTCCCCTTGATTATATTGTTTTCCTAGTATGATTTTTTCCTTTCACACTATTCTTTTTGGCTTTTAGAAAATGGTTGGAAATAGGAAGATTCAGGATAATGTAGGATATGATGGATAAGGTAATGGTATTCTTCATGAGAAACCAAATGAAATGAGATTTTGAAGTCCAAACATCGTTATTATTCCATATCTGCAATCTCATGATATGATCAATAATCTCAACTTTGGTATGTTTCCTAACTCAGCTAATAAGAGAAAGATGTAGTTTCATGATGATCATAGAGGAAAGAAAGTTCACTTTCCATCTTGTAAATCATGTGTTAAGAGGCATTAGGGAGAATGTTTTAAAGGAACTAGAATATGCTATGTGGGTGGAAAATAAGGACGCAAAACCAGTAAATTCAAAGGAAAATTTTTAGTTAACACCATGAACAAGGATAATGGCATTGCTAAGAAATCAACAACAGTTAAATGTTTTAAATGTGGAATGTATGGGAATTATGAAAACCAATTACCAATTACTTAAGGGAAAATATCATGAAGAGAATTATCATGTTCATATGAGTATTATTTATGTTGATAATGATAAAGATACTACAAATGATATATGAGATGAAAGAAGTGTTGAGGAATAAAATGATGAAGCTCAGTCAATGGTTTAAGAAGGTAGTGTAATGATTGTATGTTTATCAGGAGTTTATGTTGTATAGGTAATTTAATGTTACTATGGAATAAATAAACATCTACGGATTGTTACCCTATTGTTTTTTCTAAATTATTTTAAATTATATGTTGAATGGTATCGGTAACCATGAAAGGATATTCAGATATTTCTGGAAAGTAGATGATATGAGAATAATAAAGGGATAATGAGAAAATGATATGTTTGATAGTATTAAAGAGATCATGACTAGTACAAGAACCAGGTTATATCATGGTTTGAGTATATAGATTTTTTTTTCATTTTGGTATGTGGAAAGAGTTAACTTTTGACAGCCTTCATGCTTTCACTAAGGTTCTATGGTAACCCGTGTTTCTAGAAAATTCGTGATTAAGGTATTCACATGTTTGGAATGTGACCAAAAAGATATATATTATGATATATGGGGAAAAATGATGTTATTCACATTCTCGTTAGACGACCTTTCTAATAATCATTTTTTTTATACTATGAGATTGGATAGAAGTATTTTAGATTAGCCTAAATATTTGAATGAATTAAGTTTTTTATAAGATAGTATTGTGTAAGGATATAAATTTTTGATATTATTATAGTATAGTTTTATAAAAAGGACAACCTGTAGGATGGGAGACAACCCGCAGGATGGGTGACAACCTGTAGGATGGGCGAAAACCCGTCGGGTCGGACAAGGATGCAGGAATCAAACCCAAAATCAAAGTGTGATATGTCTTTTTCGCCTACCACTGGCCTATTGGGAGTCCCTGGTTAGTAGAAATTAGTTTTATTTTATGGTATGATATATGAAGTATAAGTCAATTTTTGGAGCCATATACGATTAATATCACCATATATAGACTTAAGTATATTTAATAACTTTTGCTAACCTTTTTTTTGAGATAGATGGAATGACCCATAATTCTATCACATGATCTGCTAAAACTTCACAAATGAAAAATTCAACTTCATTTCATTAGGATATGAAGTGAAAATTGTTCATGGAATGACCAACGATGATATTACACTGAAATTAAGTAATTATTTATCCTTATGCAAAAATTCATCAACATTAGGGAAATGATCACAAAAACCAAAAACGTTGTCCTAGTACCCACATATCTGATGAATCAGATGGTACCTTATATCATCACAAATTTATGGCTTTGTTATTTTTGGATTTTTCATAGTCATGTTCTCTACCACTCTCTATCAGAACATGATGGATAGATTTCTCTTCTATATCCATATTTTCAACTATGTTCTCCTATGTGGAAACCCAATGATGAGTTAAGTTGCGTAACCGTTACATTTAATACTTTAATTATTAAAATTGTTTTTTAGTATTCCTTTTTATGATTCTTGTTTCTATGAAAGAAACTTTCAAGTAGTAAACCATTTATACCCTTGATGAATTTCTAGGGTGATATTTATTTTAAGGGGGGTAGAATGTAACACCCAAAAATTTTATGAGAAATATTCTTTTTTATTTTATTGATGTTTTGTGTTGTACGCTACACCATGATTGGCTTGTGCTATACAAAACACTCTATTAGCTTGTAGTATATGCAACACTATTCTTGGCTTGTGTTACAGACAAGAGCAACCTTCCTCAATAGCGTGTGTTGTACGCAATACAATGTTTCACTAAACAATGATATATTATTATGAACTAGTAACTATGAATAGTATTAATCACATTTTAAATTTTATAAAAATATCATTAATCTTACACATTTTCTAGAACATGGTATGAGAACAAACTAAAATTTTCAAAAAATGCAGTTTTCCCCCTTTTGATGGCGCACCCAAATTAAATCTAGTTTTTGACATGTTTATAAGTTCAATTTGACAAAAAAAACTTATTATCTGCAATAATTATATAAAAATATACTTTTTATATTTTTTTAATATTTTTTTGTTAACATTCATATTTTGATGAATAGTAAAAATACGCTAAAATTTAATTAAAAACAAAAGTTTTCATCAAGATAATTTATATGGTTAAATTATAATATTAAATGGATTTAAAGTATAAATATAATATATTTTTACCATTTAATATAATTTAAGTCATTATAATTAATGTTACATTGAATTCATAGGTAAAAGCATTTCAATCTTTTGCAATGTTTTAACTTTTAAAACCCGTTTTCTCAATAGTGAGATTAATTTTAAATTAAATATTGCCACTTCTGTGTACTGAATTTACATAAATGGATTCCATATTTGGAATTTGTAGGTCCAAATTATGTTAATATTCTACTTTTATTTTTAGGTATTATGAATAGTAACTACGGTAAATTTTATTTACCACAGTTAAAGGTAAATAAGGAAATTAAGAGTAAAAATAATATTATAAAATTACCCTAACACTGGTATTAATATAATTTGATGATAATATTTAGTCCTAAAATATACTTTTTTCAAAATGGTATCTTTTGGAACCCACTTGGATGTGATTAAGAAATTTAATATATTTTATTTAAAGAAAGTGAAATATGTAACACTCAAACTATAATAATTAAATTATTTTTAAAATAAGGTTATACCAAATATAAATTAGATTGTAAATAATCATTTTAAATCTAATTTTTTTTTATTTATCATGGTAATTTATTTGTAATTTTTTTTGAAATATATAATTACCTTGATAGCTTATACATTAATGATGCAGAAATTATATATTTAGTGAAAAATCATTAATATTTTTTTATTAAAATAATAATACTCATCAAAATGACCATCAACTTGATCAAAACTTATTGTTCGTGTATATATACATAATAATCATCTATTTCTCTACCTTTGGATCATTTGGAGCCTTATAAACATATTAGGACATTTGTATTATATTATTTTAAATGATTTCAAAGTTGTCACCTTCATAATTTAATGAATATACAAATTTAAATGTTGTGATTTTAAGATGATAATTTCTATTAAAAGTATTATTATGAATTATATTAGATTTATCATCATCATAGTATTTCACTTTTAATTTTTATACAACAAATAAGTATATTAAATAATTATACAAAAATGTTGTGGTAATTATTTTTTTAAGAGAAATATCAAATAAATGGTTTTGAAAAACATAAAATAAATATTATATGAACTAATTAATGTGATACAATAATTTTAAATATTTATATGACATGTTAGGAATCTATTAACTATTTTTTTTGAACATACCTTCTTGTGTGTATTTTCATTAAATTCAAATAAATTAATAGTGTCAAAATTGACAATATTGATATTTTATAAAAATAACAAATTATTAAATGTTTTAAAAATCACAAAAAAATTTAAAAATTAAAAATTCAAATTTATATGGTATAAAATGTCATAAATTGTCTAGTTATGGAAAATTACCCACATATATGTAAGTATTTATAACAATTTAAAATTAAGAATATTATTACCTCAAATAAAATTAAATAGATTAAATAAGGATAAATCAAAATGAAAAGGTTTACAATTAAATAAAAACATCTCTAAATTTTATTGGTTGTTGAGATTACAACCCTATATTATCTCATATTATGATTGAGTAATTTTTGGATATTTTCAAGAGGGGTTGGATTTTATTATTAACTAATATTTTTGAGGTTTCAAAAATTGCCCCTCTCTTCTCTTATAAAAGGGAACCTCATCCCTCTCATTCTCACACAATTTTGAGCCTTCCAGCTCAGAAAACCCCTTACCATTAATACTTTAATCTTCCCTAGTAAAATATTTGATATTAGGGTCTTCTCAAAAGACCAACTCTAGTCCCTTGAGAAGAAGTTCAAATCAGGTGTGTCGAAAAATACCAATTCATTCATGTTTCTTTATTCTTATACTTACTATTTTTTAGTTATTTAATTATAAAGTAATAACATAAGTATAACTAATATACTTATATGTTATTATAAATATTAAAAACCCATATTTCACCTTCTATCCATCCTATGAAAAACGAAATCACCAAGCGTGCGTACGTACAACTTACCGTCTCCACGCTATGGTGTAATCTGTTTTTCCACCACCACCTTACTTGGATGGTTATAATGGTGTAAATAATAACTATATATTATTATTATATGATAATTATAATTATTAGACATTATATCATCCACTCCAATTCCATGTAATAGTTATGGGAATGATATCATCGCTCGTGCATGTGTACGGATTACCGTCTCCAGGACACGATGAGATTCATTCTCCATGTTAACCATTCCAGGATGATTATAAAGTATATATAATGAATAATCACGAAATATATGAAATAGTAATGATATTTTATTTATCTATATTTTATTTACTTACATTCATTCAATTTAATAAGGAAACGAAAATAGCGTTCATGCGAACGTACGACATGCCGTCTCCAGGAACAGTGTATTTCATTCCATTTATTGATCAATTATATATATGTATATTATGAATATATATTATATATAAATCATGTTTTACATTCTAGAATTATGTAATAATGGTCTATATAAACATATTAATAATTACAAGTCAAAACACGTACGATGAATGAAACAATTTTCCCCAAAACACTGTTTTAACATTGAATTGTCCAATGAACTGGTAATATAAATTTATATGTGAATCATATATGACATCATAAATATTATTATGGTTATTATAAAATTTTATAATATGTTTAAACCCACTATATAGGAGTCTCAAACATATATGGAAGAAATTTGACATATGGTAAGGGATTATTTCATCTCACTTTTATTTCTGTGAGACACATGCCTTAATCACCATCAATTTATTTTGTATGGTGTTTATTCTTCCCATGAATGTTTAACTATTTTTATTATGAAGGATATTAAATTTTAATATGCATGTAATTTTCTTTATGACACGTATTATTTCTCCAATCCTAAATGGGAAGGGAAAATCTTGAAATTTCATTTTTATCCGAGATTGTTTATAATTACAAACTTTCTAGGGAATATTTTTCATCCACGTCCATGTTTCCTCAATATGTAATATTATTTCTATCCTTGAACGTTTTTTTAAATAAAATTTTACTTATTAATTAAATTTTAGTTAAATATATAAAATTAATCTTTTGTCGCTTTCAGTATGAGATACTTATTTACTTTTCTGGAAAAAGTACAAGAATAATGTTTAGTTTTAACTTATACAACATGAATGGATTTTTATGATTTCATAGAAAATTATTTCCATGAAGCTTACTTTACAAGTTTTCAAGTTTATTTTCAATTAACTTCTTTTTGTTTATAGTTTTATGAAATTTTGAGAAAGGAAAAATGTTTTGGAAGAAGAAAGGATATTTTCCTCAGGAATGGATTTCAAGTGTTTTATAAAAATTATTTTCCATCTAAGATAATATAGGATTATGTTTATATCCCTATTATTACATTGATTTGATTATGTTATGAAGTAATCATTTTTATTATGTCCTTTTATCTTATATGGATTATGTTATGATGGCATGATGTTTAAAAATCCCATTTTTATTACATGGGTTATGCTAGGATGTATGATTTATGCTTTTGTGGCACACATAAGAACGGTTTCATTATGATATGGGTGGGAACTATATCTCCCTCCAATGTATTGAGGAAAGATTTATATCTAATGAGATAAACATGGTTGGAACGACAAGTAAATATGGTTCAGTAATACAGGGCTAGAATGACAAGTAAACTCGGTTCAGTAATGGAATTGTCCACTATGATGGTCTTTGCAGTAATTCCTTGGCTACTATGGAAATCATATCATGTTCTTAATGGTTTTCCACAATTAAATGTTTTATTCCCATGCTATTTTATCATGATTCATGTTCCTTTATGATCTATGCTTTACGTACTACCATGATTTATTTCACAACACAAGATTTTGATGTTCAAACTTTATGTTCATGTTTTTAGGTTCAAATCTATATGTTTTGTTTTATTTTCTCCATGCTTACCCTTACTGAGAATTAGATCTCACCCTTTATATGTTTTCTTTTCCCAAGGATATAAGGAATGGTTTTACGTAAGAAAACTAAAGGGGAATATCTTTATGGGAGATATTTATGTTCTTTAACCATAATTAGAACATTATGTTATGAGTTTCCAAAGACACTAAACTACTACAGTACTTGGGTGTCTGTTTTTTGTTATTTATTAAGTATTATACAAAAGTAATGTAATCACCATGTAATTTAGGTGTTGGGTCTCTACATCGGAACACTTCACTTCTATTACAAAATATTTCTATATTTATCAGCTTTCCATATAATATGTTAAGGAAGTGGTAATATTGAATTCATTACCACTTTCCATTATATCTGATCGGGACCCATGGTATACCTTGATGTTCTAGAGAAGCCTTCAGTAGGACCTGGATATAGATTTATGCTTCATCACATCTTATCACTATCATATAGATGGTTAATATGAAGAACAATTCAAACACTAGAAGACATTTTTATAGCCTGCATATGGATTTTAAAGCTGGTTGGGATCAACACTACCTTTTGTATAATTTTATGACAAAATTAGATTTCACTGTTGTATTCAGATGGCGCATTAGAAAGCCCTATATGGTAAGAAGTGTGGAACTCTAACATTCTGAGATGATATTGGGGAAAATCTATTGGGGCCTAGTTTTATTGAGGAAATGGTATAGAAGGTTTGAATTATTCAACAATACATAATAGTAGATCAAAATAACAAAAAATGTATGAAAAGAATTGATGTAAAGTCCTCAAAATTTTGTGATAAGTTATTCCTATGAATATCTCATAGGAAGAGAGTGATGTTATTTTAAAATAATGGAAATATAATCCCATTGTATATTAGTCCTTATGAAATTCTTGATCGTGTTGGGAAGGTAGCTTATATATTGGTGCTTCCACTGAATCTCTCCTAAGTTCATTATGTGTTCTATGTATCTCTCCTAAGTAATTATATACATAATCTTTCTCACGTAATGAACTCATAATTCATACCTCTAGATAAATATCATTTTTATGAAGAACAACCGATAGAGATTTTGGGTAGTAGTGAAAAAAGTTATAGAAAACAAGAACACTTGTTTAGTTAAAGTTTTATGGTGGAACCACCAATTTGAAGAAGTTGTGTGGGAACATGAGAATATGATGACTCATAGGTCTCATAATCTATTTTTATCCAAGTGTTTAATTTATAGGGTGAAATTCATTATAAGGTGGTATAATGTAACACACTGATATTTTAATAAATTGTTCTCTTTAAATAATTTTAATTCTTCAATAGATTTCATTACACACTATCATTGGTTTAAATGAATTTAATGATAGTATAAAATAACCATTATAACATAAAAATAAAATTGGAATTAATAAATACGAATGAATAATTTTTGAAAATATGTTTAGAATTCATTCGTTAATTTGAAACGAAAATATAAACCAATTAAATCTAAAAGAAATATTCCTATTTTTATTCTCCCAAAGTCATTTTTTCTTTTCTAAATTAATGAAAATTATTTAATTATAATATTGAAATAAATATGTTATATATTCAATAAATTATTTTTAATATTCATTCAATATAATTTACAGGCATAAAATAAGAATAAATCTAATTTTATGAATAAAAAGATATATTTTTCAAAATGGTAATTTTGATGCCTTTTAAAGGAGAAATATTTTTAAATAAAATTTTATAAAATTTTATAATTTTTATATGAAAAAATCATCATATTATTTTAAATATAGATATAAAAATTTACATTGGATAAATTTTATTGTATTTTAATTATAAGTTTCATTTTTTAGTGAAATAATAATATTTATTAAATAAACTCTACTTTCATTAAAATTATTTACAACATCAGATTATGTTGTGAATTAGTTTTAAATTTTATTTTGTTCATTTTAATATAAATTAGTACCATTATGGTTTCTAAAAAGGATTTTAAACACAATTTTAATATAAAAACATTTTATGTTTTAAAAGGACATTTTTTTAAAAAACTATTTTCATGGAATTCTAAAGGTTTTATTTTAAATTAAATTCTAAAACTTCTTATTTTGAAATTTAAAAATTAGGTTAGAAAATTAGAATCTTGAAGTTCAAATTTATTAAATATATTCCTTTTATTTTTTCCAATGTGAATTGTAATCATGGTAAATTATGTTACAACGGTAAAGGGTAAATTGGGTGATTTTGTTTAAAAATAGAATTATAAAGAATATAAAATAACCCTAAAAAATTCAAAAATATATTTGGATGAATTAAATTATACCATTAACACTTAAGTATAAAAAATAAGTAATTTAATTGACACTTTTCCATAAATATGACTTATATAATATATAATTCAAACAAAGACACAAAATGTCATTTTCATTGTCTTTAAAATATCTTATGTGTCCACATGGGAACAAATGAGTGGTAGGAATTATTATAAAAGTTAATTTTTAACTTAATAACCATATAAGAATGATATATATCTATTTTTGAGGTTTTGGGCAACTTGGATGAGATTATTTTATTTATAATATTTTATTTATAAACATTTAATGATGTCACATTCATGTTTTAAATAATATATCATATTTAATATAGGGTTATACAGTATATATATTCTATGATAAATATTATTATTAAATATAGACTATATATATTTAAAGTGGTATTTTATTTTAATTTTTTATTAAATAAATTATTATATTCAATAATTTCACAAAGATGATGTAGTGATTACTTTATTAATGGAAAAACCAAATATAATTTATTCAAAATATTAAAATAATTATAATTTACGATAATTTATATATAAAATGAATTTTATAGATTTCATTGACCTATAAGGTACATAATAAAATAGTTTTTTCTAAGTAACTTGTAATATTTATATTTTTCAAAATCCAGTAAATACGTAGTGACAAAATTGACACTATAAATATTTTATCAAAATAACAATTTATTAAATTATGTATAAATAATAAAAGATTTTTTAAAATATAAAATAATTATAAAATGGTGTAAAAAGTTATAATTTTCTCATTTATGATCTAATTCACAAAAAAAGTAAAATTTACAGTCTTTTAATATTGGAAATGTAGTACCTTAGAAAAAATTATAATTAGTGAACTAAGGGTTAATTAAAATGACAAGGTTTAAATTAATATAAAACATTTCCCAAAATCTATTCGTTGAAGATTTTTAAACCTTATATCATATCATATTATAATTTATAATATTTTGTTGGTGTATATAATAAAAATAATTTATTATAAATTAATATTTTTTGAAATTCTAAATGTGCCACAACCTCAATTATAAAAGGGAACCTCCTACCTCATTTATTCACATATAATTAATCCCTAAATCAGAGACATACCCTTGAAATTTACCTTCTCAACATACCTATCCAAATTATAGAGGTTCTTTTATTCTAAAATGAGTAACTCAAGTGTCCCTAAGAGGAGATCTAGTGGATGCTCGCTGAAGAATAGGTTATCTCTTTTACTAACTCTCCCAAGATCATTTATTCTTCTACATAAACTTATTTTGTTGTTTAAATTATAAAGTAATAAATAAATTATCATATATATTATGAGATATTATCATGACTATAAAAAATCATATTCCATTTTCTTTCTGTCCTATGAAAATAAAAATCACCACACGTGTATATGTATGACTTACCATCTTCACGTCGCGGTGTAATCTATTTTTCATGAAAACCATACATGGATGGGTGTAATGATATAAATAATAACTATATATTATTATTATAACATGGTGTTGATTCGGTAATAATATATGAACCATCCACTTCAATACCATTTCACACTTATGAGAAATATATCATTGCTTGTGCATACATAGGGCATACCGCCTCCATGACGCAATGCGGTTCATTATCCATGATCACCATTAAAGTGTGATCATATAAATGTATATAATAAATACTATGATATATATAACCTTAATATAATTCTATAAATGACAAGACGACATTCTATGTTCAATAAGTAGTACTTATATGAAAAAACATGGGTATGAAAATGAAGCAGTTGACACTCAGAAGAAGCGTAATAATAAAATATAATTAAATGGGTGATATTATGATCATACATGAAATAATAAATATAAAATGGTTTTGGAACAGTTTTATTACATTATCAAATCCATTATTAAGTAGTTTCTAATATGTGTGAAGAAACCCAAACATAAGTTAAGGGGTAATTTTGTAATATCATTATTATCCACGATTTTTAATACATATGTATTTACTGGGGTATATTTATAATCCATGTCAATGTTACTAAAAAATTTGTTAAAAAATATTCTTACCATTTTACTAAAAAAATTAAATTCATTTTTTTACTATGCAATTTGAATGAAATCTTTGTCATTTTCCTCCACGAGGTACTTTTTGGGATTATGTGACAAAAGTTTGAGAATAATTTTATTCTATTAACTTATTTGAAATGAATGGGTTCTTACAATATCATGTCTTGTTATTTCCATGAATATTTCTTTATAATATTACAGGGTTTTTTTCAAAGAAAATTATTTCTTTTAAAAATATCTGTCATTTTATGTAAAGATTATTTTTTGATTGCAGAAATGATATTTTCCTCAGGAATTATTTTAAATTGATATCTCAAATGTAACATTTGTATTAATGGGGATGTTTTTCAAGAATTTTGTACCTACTATACAAATGGCAGTCTTATATAAAACCCATTTACTTCCTTGGGTTATGTTAAAATTGAATGATTTTAAGAATCTCATTTATTTTCATGGGTAATTATTTGATAAATGATTTATGTTCCTGTGGTGCACATATGTATGGATTTAATTATGTCCTGGGTGGGACATATATATCCCTATAATTCAATGGTTAATGATTTATATATCTTGATATAGATAAGAATGTAACAGGAAATGATCTTGGTTCAGTAATACATTGATGGAATTTTTAGTAAACCCAATTTAGTAACCCAGGTATGGAGTGAGGAGTGAACTCTGCTCAGTAAAGGAATTTTTCCACTATGATTGTATTCGAAATGAGAATTTAAAAATATAGAAAGTAATTTTTATTCTTATATGTATTCCATAATTTCATGTATTTTGTAATTATATCATGAAGTATGTTCTTTATGAACTTCTATGATTTATACTCTGACATGATATCATGATATTTGATATACAGGATAAAACATTCAAAAACAATTATGCTCTTATGTCTTATGATTATGATATGATTGATATCTCCATTACTGAGCATCTGACCTCACACATTTTTATGTTTGTTCCTCAAAATAGGAAGAAGGGTATTAAGTAAGATGTGTTAAAAAGGGGTTACAAATATGAAGGACTGAGAGGGAGATGTTGTAGATGTTTTATGAACTTATTTATTTTTCCCATATTCCAAATACACTAATCCTATAAAGTCCAAGAATTGTCTTTTTATGTTGTGAAATGAATTTTCTTCTATTTAGATGTATTATTTATGTATGAAATGTATGGTCCATTATACCATCCATAATTTACTATGTCAAATAAATTTCCCATATGAAAAGGGTGAAACATAAACAACATAAATATTCATATTTTAACTATCATATGCAATGTAAATAAATTTCCCATATAATAAACATAATCATAAAACATCTATAGAAATATGGAGAATAGTGTCAAAATAGTACACCCCTTGTCAAACTGATCTTAAACTATTCATTAAAATATGTAAAATAAATAATCAGAGATTTAACATAATAAATAATAGGTTTCACAAAATTATGTATTTATTGATACTTTAATAAGATCACAAAAAAATCTTGAGGAAAATACCCTTTATAACATTGAAATCACTTATTATTAAAATGATGTGAAATTATAAATTCAAAAAATTTACATTGAAAAGAACCTTGTAAACATGAAGAGTATTCTACAATACATTAAGGCATCAATAAATCTGGATAAGTTATTCATGTCTTATAATTTCAAAAAACCATTCATTATAAATTTTGAAAAGACTTATTTTAGTGTATTTTTAAAATAATGTTTGAGAATTTACCAAATGAATCAATTATGTGTATAAGCTATAAATAAACATAAAAAAGATGAATTAAAACATAATATTATAAAAATTAGTTTCACACATAATCAATGGTGTAAATGCTTAACCCATAGAATTGAAATTAGGTTAAGAGTTCCCTTACAACTTTTTAATCAGTCGAACCGTATTCCCCATAAAATTAATGATCATCAAATGAAAAATTGAATGACATAAAGATAAATATATCCATGATATGGGATATTACATATAATCATTTACACCACATAAAATAAATATGTATTGAATAAGATGTATATCTCATAAAAGTGAATCTGAGACGACAAACCCTTACCTTATTTCTAAAAGTGTTCTCCACTTGTACTTAAAGTCATAGATAATAAAATTATAATTATTAATTACTTAATTAATAACCTATTAAAATATATTTTATTTATTAAAATTTTATTAAGTTCATTTATGGAAAATTTTATGATATAAAATTTTTAATTTCATTGGTTCAGGAGCATTTGATTCATGGTTTTATAGTTGGTTCTTCTGAGTATTAATATAAGAGTTCTAGTAAAATGGGAATAACATCACCAGAAGTAAAATTATTTAGTATCAATGAATTCCAAAAAGATTAAATGTAATCATATATTAATTTGTTATATGTTATGAGAAATAATCGTAAGATAAAATGTTGATGAAAATGCCCTAATTCATTTTGGCGATTTTATAACCATCATGAACTTGTGTCAATTTTTTATACTTATTTTTATATATTGGTTCCAAAAAATGATGAAACTTATAATATTTATATTAAAATCGTATTAAACCATAATAATGGTTTTATGACTATCCTTGAATGCGGTAATGGAATACAAAAACTCAATGTTCACAAAGTCAGTGATTCGATACATCACGGATGGTGCTTTCTTTTTTAAAATAAAAGGGGAAGGGAACAGATTTGTTGATGGATATTACATTAGAATAATATCATTCAATTATATATATGATATTAGATTTATCATGACAGTTTTTAGGGTATTTTAGGAGAGGATAATAAAAAAGAGAATGAATGAGGATTTTACATCTCAAATATCGTCTCCTTGAGAACCTTCTTAAGGCACTTGGCTTTGGACTTCTGGTGATACCAGAAAGACTAGTATGTGGGTAAGAGGGTTGGTAGATTAATTGGATAGAATATAATAAATATACAAATATTATATGGTGTTTGCTGAATATGTGGTGAGGGGTTGTATTAATAGTTGAGAAGAGAGGTGTTTTTTGATTATTTATTCATTTATTCATTATGTTGTTTCAAGACTATCAAAAGTGTTGATTCTTGTGAATATGTAATTTAACTAGATCATGTGTGTTTTAAGTAATGTGTTCTTACCGCATCCATGTATCATATACTACTCAATATTTCATTTATTTACTTATAATGTTAAATACTGTAAATTATCATATTTCACTATTAAAAAACAACTATTTTAGAGAAAACACAAATATTAACCCTAATAATTTTTTTATGTGTAGATTTTAAAAATGGACTCCATTTTATGAAAATAATTTTTTTATATTAGAAATTTTATACTTAAATAAAATCATCATTTATTCAAAAAATACTATTTTTTATACTATAACTATTTTTATGACACTTTGAAAAATTAATTAGTCTCATAAAATTATCTTATAAATATAATAAAAAATTATTATTTAATTGATCTGTTTTATAAAAATAAATATTCTTTAAATCATTATATTAGTTATAAAATTGTTAATAAACATTCACAATTCATAAAAATTTCAATACTTTATTTATCATTTCTATAACAGTTATTTACATATTCCCTGATATAAATATATCATATTTTCATTTATGTTATACTTATATTTTATGTATAATTTTTTTGGTGGGGTTTTTATTCTAAATTCTAGATTACTATTTCTAATAGTCACATTACTTTTCCAATTTTCATGATAATATTTAACAGTATATCGTGGTTCGTATAATCACGACGATTCATGCAATGAAATCTATCAAATAAATAAAATTTATTTAACAAGATACATACCCTAAAATATTGGGGTGTTACATTCTACCATAATTAGTTAAATTTAATACTATAAGTTTAATCATGTGATTGGTAATCATTGTTTTTTCAATTTAAAATACATAAATGTAAATCCCACAAACACCAATAGGGTTAATAAAACATCATCTTAAATGGATGGAAAGGAAGATATGATGGTCACCAAAAAACTAGGTTTCCCTATAGGAGAACATTAGTGGGAAGTGAAAATATAGGCTTGAAATAAAATATAACTATATATTTCTAATTGAGAGTGATAGAGAACTTGGTCATTAGAATGATAAACATCACAAAACCATAAATTTTTTATCGGTTAAAAGGCTGTTGATTTTTTAGTAAGAAAATTAATCATATAATTTTTCTTCAAAATCCTTTTACTATAGTTGAGGAATTTTTTACTATACAGATAGAAACATGAGACAATAAAGTTACATGATTTTTTTTAATGTCATAAGAATAATATCATCATTTATTTTTGTTTTTATCCATCTCTACTTCATTTAGTAAACCAAAATATGGATATTAAAGATGCTTTTTATGCCTAAAGGACTTTTATCAAATGATCCTTAACTCATTCAGTCAAATTTTAAATATTTATAAAAAGAAGAATGGTTAGCACATGTTATGATAAATCATACTGTAACCTGAAATAATAATATTAAAATATCAACATAATCCATTCCATAAGTAGTTACCTTAAGTCTGATTGAAAATATATTTTTCCAAATTCAATGTCCAAAAATTTAGAAGGGGGCTAACTAAATTTCCAATATCAACTTAGCATAAGATTTTAACGAATAATGTAGGTCTTATTTTTTAATACCAAAAAAATAAATACCATAATCTAATTTAAAACATTATAAAACATCCATGCTTCTAAGTGTAAAATATCTAGTTCTTTAAAATATTCATTAAATCCAAACATTTGATAATTCCTGAATAACATAATCCATAAAATCAGTAACCACCTTCATGGTCACAAATAAAACCCATAAGCATCTATTAATTATTATCTCAATATAAAATACATATTTAGGGTAGTATTTCCTATAAGTCCCCAGCATTAAACCTTAATTAATATTGAATTAAATGAATAATTCGCGTTGAGTATCTTTTCAGGTTTAGAGTTTTAGAGAATTAGAACATAACTATTACAGCTTAAAAGATTACAAAGCAGACACTTCTACTAAGTTTCCATAAAATAAAAACTCTTGAAAAGAAAGATGTCTTGATTCCATGTTTTAGATAGCATGACAATCCCTTGATCCCATCCTTGACCTTATTCTACATTAAGTCCTGTGAAAAACATTTCGAAAAACTTGGGGTGAGCATAAAAAGCTCAGTAAGGGATAAAAAAATAATGAAAACTGTTAGTTTTTCAAACATCAAGTAAACCATGTATACTATATCAAAGTAATACCTTCACCTTCATGAAGTAGTAAAAAAAATATTCACTGAATAAACTATCATTACTTACCTTTTTGTAGCCAAAGGATTACCATAAAACCCATATAAAGAACACATAACATATATAAAGATAACTTGGGACATAAACATACTTAAGTGGAATAACCATACGGTCGACTTCCACACATATCACTTAATGGAATAGCCATACGGCCAATTTCCATACATACTTAATGGAATAGCCATACGGCTGACTTCCATACCCAATGCATTGGAGGTTATAACGTAACCACCCATCCTGGTATTCACGGCACCACCCGTCATATGGTTTATAACGTAACCACCCATTAAAATGTCCATGTACTAATATAAAATCATAAAACATAAAACCAATATAAAGGAATGATAACATTTCCACATTTCAATCACAATATATCATAAATATATTGACATAATAGAATCCTTTTTCAAAACCATTTTCAATACCAAAATACATAAAAGAGTATATGGTATTTATTTCATTTTAAAAACATAACGGCTTTTTGAGGAAGCCAAAGACCAAATAATACTCGTGGCGTCGGAAAAGGTCATTGTCGCTGCGTACGTTAAAAGAAACATTCCTTTTTGTCATTTTGTAAAACGCTTCGTATAAAAAGATTCCTTTTGTAAAAAATTAAAAGTCAAAAGGGGTTTATAAACCGTATAAAAGAAAGTTCTGTATAAAATGAAATATTCCTCAATAAAAAGGAGATTGAGACGAAGTCCCTTACCTCGGGTCCGACTTGACTCGATCGTTCTTTAACGTCCTGAATAATAAACATGAGATAATTTATAATTGATTAAGAACCTTTTTAAAGTTTATTATTCCTTTTATATCACTTATTGCCATGTTATAAACATTATGTAACCATTTGAGTTAATAATGTTTGTTTTGTCAATATTTGGGTCTTATATCGAAAGTGGACTTCTTACAATTACATGTTGTTCGTGTGGTCAAAGTTTCATTATATCTAGAATGAAATTCCTGATTTGGATATCATATATATCATATATATCCAGAATATACATGTATTTATAATATTACATAATCATTTAGAGGTAAGAAATGAAATGCACCGTTCATGGAGACGGTAAGCCGTACGTACGCATGAACGCTACTTTCATTTCTTTGTCATATTAATGGAATTAAACTAAATGAGAGGTATTTATATTTTAATTCCAGAATTTTATTCATCACTTAGATATATCATTCATTATATATATCCATTATATACATGTACTTTTAATAGTACATTACATTTGGGGATAAGAAATGAAATGCATCGTTCATGGAGACGGTAAGCCGTACGTACGCATGAACGCTACTTTCATTTCTATCTCATACCTTAATGGAAAGAAATAATAATGATATAGCGGTATATTATAATTACAGTATAATATCATATATAATAACTTTAAATCCATCCTTTACACGTCCCACATATGGTACTAACGAATCACATCACTTTGAGGGGGCGGTAGTCCGCACTTCCTTAAATGAAGATATCGCGTTTACCCATAATGGAAACCATAAAGGTATGCCCAAAATGAAAAATACAGATGCTTAAAGAAAACATAAACATATTATATATCATATATAAATATAGTGACATCTTAATGACCACCTTTGAAGGTGTTAAATGAGTATTGAACAATCATCGTTTCGGGAGGCAGAATTTCACCATCCACGGAAACCGTATGTTCTTTAACCATTTGATGTAGTTGTGTGAGAGTGTAGCTCGAATAAATCTTATAACAACATCCTAGTATATTGAAGATACTGTTGTTTTTACAAAATAAGTAAATAAAAAGAGTTTAGAGGGTTGGAGAAGCAAAATAAAACAATTGAACATGAGAGAATGAATTACCTTTAAAAGTGTAACTCCTTTTGATTTGAGCCTAAGGCATCCTTTGAAAGGATTCTTCCCAAAGGGAATACACTAGGATGAGGAGAGGGATGTGGAGAGAGTAATTGTGCAGGTTTTGGCCTATCCAAAGGCTTGAGGAGTGTGTGAAATGAGGTAGAGGTGGGGGTCTTTTATAAGAGGAGAGGAGGGGCACTTTTGGAAAGTAAAGAAATATTACTTTATTTGAAAAAAAAATCCGGTTTTAAAAGGTCCTACATTGATATAATTCGTGGCTAAGGTGATAAGGGTTCTAAACCCACTCATCCAATTGGTTTTGGACATCTGTAGTTCATATATTTTACATTATCTTTCCATTTTATTTAAATCGTCAAATAATGATGTCATCGCTGCATCATTATTATGTCATAAATAATTTAATTTATTTAATGTCTAAAAATTATATAAAAAATACTATGATGTAGGAAATCTGTTTATCTTTCCAATGACTATTTATAATCAAAAATATGATCTTTATAACCCCATGTAAAAATTGTTTTCGTAAAACATATTATGTTTGTGTCATTTTTACTTTTACATTAAATAAAAAGTTATTTATGTCATTTCCCAACCAAAATGTCTCCATGGGGTCCCCAAGTTGACCCATGGCTTTTCTTGGTCGGCCATGACACAACCAATAATGTTGGTACATGTTTCTAGGTCATTTCATATTATTAAAGCATTATTTATACCTTAAACTACACTAATTACCACTAATCGCGATTAAAAACTTAATAAGTTACTATTCACCAAAAAATTATTTTAATCTCATTGAACAACATTTTACTTCTTAATGAAAACCATGTATGTAGGAATTTCAAAATTCAATACACATTAGTGGTAAACTTTCATTTAACTGAAAAATCACTTTGCTTGATTACCACTTAGTGGTTTCACTATTCATCAAAAATTGATGTTTTTCAGAAAATTACCAAAAGTTCACCCTAAGCAATATTTGATATTAGGAATTCAAAAATGAAGTCTATTTTACAATATTCAAAACATATAGGTCACATTAATTAATTTAATAATTAATTCCCGCTGTCAGAGCAAATAGCGTGTTTTTGTGAAACAATAAGTATCAAAAGATTGACACTAGTTTAAGTCCGATTTCAAAGTGAAATTAATTCCAATGACCACTATTAGATTTAATGGTAAAAATATTTTCTAATTTCACTTAAAAAAAATTCAAAAGATAATCTAATCATATAAATAAATTATATCAAAAAGCAGTTTTGGTGTAAAATGCAGTATTTTTCACTATTCATAAAAAAATGAACATTTTCAGAAAAATACCAAAAATTCACACAAGGTAAATTTTGATGTCCCAATCATAAAGAATAAGTTTATTTTGACAAAAATAGTTTATAAAATTGTCAAAATATAGATTCAAAAATGGTTTGCCATCAAAAGGCAGTAAAACAATCTTTTAAGAATATTAGTGTATTCCATGCATAAGATTGTATTTATTTTCATTTTAAGCCTCTATAACACTATATTAATCATTAAGAGACATAGATAAAAATATATATTATTCATTACTTACTTGGGATGTTACATCCTTCCCCACTTTAGAAAATTGCGTCCCCACAATTTATTTACTTATTGAATAAATGGGGGTACTTATCCCTCATTTCATTTTCAGATTTCCATGTTGCCTCTTCAATCATGTTGTTTTTCCACAAAACCTTTACCTGGTGAATCACCTTATTCCGTAACACTTGCTCCCTGTGGTCAAGAATCTGGACCGGTTGTTCCTCATAAGATAGGTTCTCTTCCAACTGAACTACCTCTGGACTCAAAACATGAGATGGATCTGGCATATACTTTCTCAACATCGAAACGTGAAAAACATTGTGTACCTGAGATAAACTCGGAGGTAAAGCCACTCGGTATGCAACTGATCCAATTCTCTCCAGAATTTCATATGGTCCAATAAACCTTGGACTCAACTTTCCTTTATTACCAAATCTCATCACGCTTTTCCAAGGAGAAACCTTGAGAAAAACATGATCACCTACCTCGAAAGATAGATCCTTCCTCCGGTTATCCGCATAACTCTTCTGTCTGCTCTGAGCTGTTATCATGTGTTTCTGAATCAGCTGAACTTTTTCTACCATCTCTTTTACCAATTCTGGTCCCATCAACTTCCTTTCACCCACTTCATCCCAGAAAGCTGGAGTTCGACACCGCTTCCCATATAATTCCTGAAATGGTGCCATCTGTATACTGGAATGAAAACTGTTATTATATGAAAATTCAACCAAAGAAATATGTTGGTCCCAACTTCCCTGATAATCCATCGAACAAGCTCATAGCATATCCTCCAATGTCTGAATTGTTCATTCTGACTGCCCATCTGATTGAGGATGAAAAGCTGTACTAAAATTTAATTCTGTACCCAACGACTTCTGAAAGCCTTTCCAAAAGTTAGAAGTAAACCTGGGATCACGGTCTGATACAATGGAGAGAGGAACTCCATGTAACCTGACTATCTCTTTAAGATAAAAACGGGAAAGTTGATCAAGAGAGAAATTATCTCGTATAGCAAGGAAATGAGCAGATTTGGTCAAGCGATCAACAATAACCCAGATTGCATTATTACCTCGAGATGTCTTCGGTAATCCAACAACAAAGTCCATGGATATATTCTCCCATTTCCACTCTGGCACTGGTAAAGGATGAAGCATCCCTTTTGGTAACTGCCACTCTGCATTAACCTGCTGACAAGTCAAACACTTCACAGTAAAATCAGAAATATCTCTTTTCATTCCATCCCACCAGTAATACTCCCGCAGATCTCTATACATCTTAGTATTGCCCGGATGAACTGAAAACGGAGAACTATGAGCCTCACATAACAACTCATTCTTCAACTGTGAATCACATGGCACACACAACCTCTTCCCAAACCTCAAAACACAAACACAAACTTATCCAAGAACTCATGGAAAATTCTATTCATAAGGTCCATGAATACAGCAGGTGCATTGGTTAACCCAAAAGGCATAACTACAAATTCATAATGGCCATATCTAGTACGGAACGCAGTCTTCGGAACGTCTGCTTCTTTTACTTTCAACTAATGGTACCCCTACCTCAAGTCAATCTTCGAAAAATACTGATCTCCCTGGAGCTGATACAACTTCATTTGATGGCCCGACGTCTGTTGAAGTAGTTGCAAAGGATTTTACCACCCATTTATGCTTGTATTCTAACTGCTTCCCATCACTCAAGCTCTTTGTCGGACACTCGTTTGCATAGTGACCCATCTCATTGCACTTATAACACTTCACTAACTGTAAATCAAATTTGTTCTTACCTTCACCTTGATCCTTTTCAGTGCAATCACGAGCCTTATGTCCCATCTTACCACATCGATAGCACTTTCCAGAATTCATAAGACATTCCCCAGCATGCCTTTTGCCACATTTATCACAAACTGGAAACTTAGTTCTCTTACCACCAGACTTTTTTGAGGAATTATTACCTTTCTCCTTCCACCTCGGTCTCTTCTTCTACTGGTTGTTATAGAACACTTGGTCATCGGCAAACTCCATTTCTACCTTCTCAGCACATCGAACAAGCTTTTCATAACTTTTGAACTCACGAGAAGCTAAAGCCCTTCGATACTTTGGCTTTAACCCTGAGTAAAAACGGTTTATTTTACTATCAAGATCTCGTATGAAGTTTGGAGCATACCTTGCCAATCGAGTGAACTCTTCTTCATAAGCAGCCACTGAATCATCCTCCTGCCTCAATTCTAGGAACTGTTTTTCCATCCTAAGACGAACCAACTTAGGAAAATATTTCTCAAGAAACATACCTTTGAATTCGTCCCAGTGAAGATCCTCAATCTCATCACGATCCCTTATATTTTTCACCATCGACCACCACTGATCAGCTTCACCTTCAAAACGGTAAATAGCAAGACTAACCTTTTGATGTTCTGAACACCCCATGACATCAAAAATCTTCTCCAGTGCTTTAATCCACCCTTCAGCTTCCACAGGGTCAGATGATCCTCTGAATGATGGGGGATGTTGCCTCATGAAATGTTCCACCACTGACATGTTCCTCTACGGTTGATCTGGCTGATCTCGTGCATGGATACCACCATCATTTATAGCCTAAGTCAACTGTGCCATTACTGCAACAAACTATTCAGTTCTTGATTCCGACCATCTCAGGTTGCTGATTTGGAAGGTTATCTTCCTCCTGATATCGTCCCAACATAGCTTCTTTGTTTCCTCTGCGGAAAACCATTCTGAACACAGAAATATCTTAGGCGAAGCAACATGGTAATCCGTAAATGCTATATCATTTCAATCATATTATAATTTAACACTTTTCTAACTCCTAAAGTTGTCTAAACCGACCTCTGATACCAACTATAAGGCCCCAGCCTTAAACCTTACTTAATATTGAATTAAATGAATAATTCACGTTGAGGATCTTTTCAGGTTTAGAGTTTTAGAGAATTAGAACATAACTATTACATCTTAAAAGATTACAAAGTAGAAAATTCTACTAGGTTTCCATAAAATAAAAACTCTTGAAAAGAAAGATGTCTAGATTCCATGTTTTAGATAGCATGACAATCCCTTGATCCCATCCTTGACCTTATTCCACTTTAAGTCCTGTGAAAAACATTTCGAAAAACTTGGGGTGAGCATAAAAAGCTCAGTAAGGGATACAAAAAGAATGAAAACTGTTAGTTTTTCAAACATCAAGTAAACCATGTATACTATATCAAAGTAATACCTTCACCTTCATGAAGTAGTAAAAAAAATCTTCACTGAATAAAGTATCATTACATACCTTTTTGTAACCAAAGGATTACCATAAAACCCATATAAAGAACACATAACATATTTAAAGGTAACTTGGGACATAAAAATACTTAAGTGGAATAACCATACGGTTGACTTCCACACATATCACTTAATGGAATAGCCATACGGCCAATTTCCATACATACTTAATGGAATAGCCATATGGCCGACTTCCATACCCAATGCATTGGAGGTTATAACGTAACCACCCGTCCTGGTATTCACGGCACCACCCGTCATATGGTTTATAATGTAACCACCCGTTAAAATGTCTATGTACTAATATAAAATCATAAAACATAAAACCAATATAAAGGAATGATAACATTTCCACATTTCAATCACAATATATCATAAATATATTGACATAATAGAATCCTTTTTCAAAACCATTTTCAATACCAAAATACATAAAAGAGTATATGGTATTTATTTCATTTTAAAAACATAACGGCTTGTTGAGGAAGCCAAAGACCAAATAATACTCGCGGCGGCGGAAAAGGTCGTTGTCGCTGCGTACGTTAAAAGAAACATTCCTTTTTTTCGTTTTGTAAAACGCTTCGTAGAAAAAGATTCCTTTTGTATAAAAGTAAAATTCAAAAGGGGTTTATACACCGTATAAAAGAAAGATGTGTATAAAATGAAATATGCCTCATTGAAAGGAGATTGAGACGAAGTCCCTTACCTCGGGTCCGACTTGACTCGATCATTCTTTAACGTCCTGAATAATAAACTTGAGTTAATTTATAATTGATTAAGAACCTTTTTAAAGTTCATTATTCCTTTTATATCACTTATTTCCATGTTATAAACATTATGTAACCATTTGAGTTAATAATATTTGTTTTGTCAATATTTGGTTCTTATGTCGAAAGTGGACTTCTTACAATTACATGTTGTTCGTGTGGTCAAAGGTTCTTTATATCTAGAATGAAATTCCTGATTTGGATATCATATATATCATATATATCCAGAATATACATTTATTTATAATATTACATAATCATTTAGAGGTAAGAAATGAAATGCACCGTTCATGGAGACGGTAAGCCGTACGTACGCATGAACGTTACTTTCATTTCTTTGTCATATTAATGGAATTAAAACTAAATGAGAGCTATGTATATTTTAATTCCAGAATTGTATTCATCACTAGATATATCATTAATTATATATATCCATTATATACATGTACTTTTAATAGTACATTACATTTGGGGATAAGAAATGAAATGCATCGTTCATGGAGACGGTAAGCTGTACGTACGCATGAACGCTACTTTCATTTCTATCTCATACTTTAATGGAAAGAAATAATAATGATATAGAATTATATTATAATTACAGTATAACATCATATATAATAACTTTAAATCCATCCTTTACACGTCCCACATATGGTATTAACGAATCACATCACTTTGAGGGGGCGGTAGTCCGCACTTCCTTAAATGAAGATATCGCATTTACCCATAATGGAAACCATAAAGGTATGCCCAAAATGAAAAATACAGAAGCTTAAAGAAAACATAAAAATATTATATATCATATATAAATATAGTGACATCTTAATGGCCACCTTTGAAGGTGTTAAATGAGTATTGAACAATCATCGTTTCGGGAGGCAGAATTTCACCATCCACGGAAACCGTATGTTCTTTAACCATTTGATGTAGTTGTGTGAGAGTGTAGGTAGAATAAATCTTATAACAACATCCTAGTATATTGAAGATACTGGTGTTTTTACAAAAGAAGTAAATAAAAAGAGTTTAGAGGGTTGGAGAAGCAAAATAAAACAAATGAACATGAGAGAATGAATTACCTTTAAAAGTGTAACTCCTTTTGATTTGAGCCTAAAGGCTTCCTTTGAAAGGATTATACCCAAAGGGAATACACTAGGATGAGGAGAGGGATGTGGAGAGAGTAATTGTGCAGGGTTTGGACTATCCAAGGGCTTGAGGAGTGTGTGAAATGAGGTAGAGGTGGGGGCCTTTTATAAGAGGAGAGGAGGGGCACTTTTGGAAAGTAAAGAAATATTACTTTATTTGAAAATGTTTTTCGGTTTTAAAAGGTCCCACATTGATATAATTCGTGGATAAGATGATAAGGGTTCGAAATCCACTAATCCAATTGGTTTTGGACATGTGTAGTTTATATATTTTACATTATCTTTCCATTTTATTTAAATCATCAAATAATGATGTCATCGCTGCATCATTATTATGTCATAAATAACTTAATTTTTTTAATGTCTAAAAATTATAAAAAAACTACTATGATGTAGGAAATCTTTCTATATTTCAAATGACTATTTATAATCAAAAATATGATCTTTATAACCCCATGTAAAAATTGTTTTCGTAAAACATATTATGTTTGTGTCATTTTTACTTTTACATTAAATAAAAAGTTATTTATGTCATTTCCCAACCGAAATGTCTCCATGGGGTCCCCAAGTTGACCCATGGCTTGTCTTGGTCGGCCATGACACAACCAATAAGGTTCTTACATGTGTCTAGGTCATTTCATATTATTAAAGCATTATTTATACCTTAAACTACACTAATTACCACTAATCGCGATTAAAAACTTAATAAGTTACTATTCACCAAAAAATTATTTTAATCTCATTGAACCACATTTTACTTCTTAATGACAACCATTTATGTCGGAATTTAAAAATTCAATACACATTAGTGGTAAACTTTCATTTAACTGAAAAATCAGTTTGCTTGATTACCACTTAGTGGTTTCACTATTCATCAAAAATTGAAGTTTTTCAGAAAATTACCAAAAATTCACTCTAAGCTATATTTGATATTACGAATTCAAAAATGAAGTCTATTTTACAAAATTAAAAACATATAAGTCACATTAATTAATTTACTAATTAATTCCCGCTGTCAGAGCAAATAGTGTGTTTTTGTGAAACAATAAGTATCAAAAGATTGACACTAGTTTAAGTCTGATTTCAAAGTGAAATTAATTCCAACGACCACTATTAGATTTAATGGTAAAAATATTTTCTAATTTCACTTTAAAACCAATTCAAAAGATAATCTAATCATATAAATAAATTAGATCAAAAAGCAGTTTTGGTGTAAAATGCAGTATTTTTCACTATTCATAAAAAAATGAACATTGTCAGAAAAATACCAAAAATTCACACAAGGTAAATTTTGATGTCCCAATCATAAAGAATAAGTTTATTTTGACAAACATAGTTTATAAAATTGTCAAAATATAGATTCAAAAATGGTTTGCCATCAAAAGGCAGTAAAATAATCTTTTAAAAATATTACTGTATTCCATGCATAAGATTGTATTTATTTTCATTTTAAGCCTCTATAACACAATATTAATCATTAATAGACATAGATAAAAATATCTATTATTCATTACTTACTTGGGATGTTACATTTCCAATGTTATTTGTTTTCAAAAATATTAAATTACAATAGTGCAACTTCTATTTATTACTTGTGTTATTCATCACATGCTTCCAATTCATTAAAGAATAAGTACTACAGTACAATAATTATATATCTCATGTTTCATATAAATAAATAATTTTTAATAAAACACTCAGATAACATAACTCATTATTCCAATTACGTGTATATTAATAAATCCTATTTCTTTTTGGTAGTAACATGATCTTGACCATGGTCTATTATCCTTATTCGGGGTATATTCCTTTGATGGTTGATATATTGATTTGGATAGTTTCCTGTATACTTTCAGTTGAAGCATTGGAAATTGTAAACAGTTATTTTTTCTTGTATTCACAACAATGGTTTCCTTTCTCTATGCACTTTTAAAAAACTCCAATTAATTTTATGAAAGTACCATGATGCTTTTTTCCACAAATATAACATGTGAGAAAATACTTATTTATCATTTTTTCTTTTATAACATTTTTACACATGTACTCTTGTTATTGTGAATCCCTCTGAAGCCAAAATACAAATATAATAGTTTATTTGTTTAGTTTTTACATGATATTACATCTTCATGTGATGAGAATTATTGGGAGACTTATTCTCCTTAAAATATTTTCAAAGACTAGAAAATATTAGAGCTTTATTACTCTTTTGATCATGTGCATTGGTGAGGTTCCCATTCTTTATGTGAGGTTCCATTTCTAAAATGAAAAATGCACTAGATTAAATCATACAAATATGAAACATAATTTATAATATAAAAACTATAGAAATAAATAACATAAAATGAAAATTTTATGCATAGCTAAACACATAAAAATGGTTTATTTGGGATGTTCTTATATATTTTACCAAAAATTATATCTTATTTTTATGTCATATAATATATATATTTCCTAAATATAGTTCCCAATGTTTCTACTTAACATTCTCTGATACCAGTTATAAAGACCCTGACTCGAGTAGCTCAGATCCAGTGCCTTACTTTATTACATTTTCATAGATACATGATTCAAATCCCAAAGGAATGATCAGTTTAGTGGTGTTGAAAACTATATTACATACGTGAATCTTACATAATGATTGAAATATAAATTACAACATATATAATCATTTGAGAATACTATTAGTGTCTTAGATTAACCCGGTATATCAGTAATACTAAATTTCTTGGCATCATGAAAAAAAAACATAATAAATTGGTAAGAGGGGGTACTCAGTAAGGGTATACATACAATAAAAGATATCAAAAATAAGCATAAATGATTGTGGAATGTAAATAACTGAAACACATTCCATTTAGTCAATAACTTGAGCATAATATGGTAGAATAAAAGATAATCAAATAATAGAATATAAATAATCATATAAGCTATAAAACCATACCATGGATACACTACTAGTTGAATATTCACGTGGAAAAATTACTAATATAAAAATGAGGGAATGAATAATCTGGGATGTCTAGAACATACCATCAATGACGTAGAAAATAATTCTACATAAATTGGAAAGGGCACGGTCTAAACCTAGTATAGTTTGTCTCATTAAACTTATTGATGTATTGAGGGGCTATAATGGGACACACCCATCACATACTAAATCCAATTAATTCATCATATGAAAGGGGTGAAACATTATAAACAAAAAAATTCATATTTAAACTTCCAGAAAAAATGTAAATACTTTTACCATACAATAAACATTGGCATAAACCATCCAGATAAATGTGGTGAATGGTATCAAAATAGTACATACCAAATACAAATGTTCATAAACTATTCAATAAAATATGGTAAATATTATAATAAGTGATAAATATCAATAAATCATAGTATTCAATAAATATTTTGACATAGATACTTTAATAAGATCACTAAAAAATTCTGGAGGAAAATTCCTTTTTTAATATGGAAATAAATACATCTTAAAAAGATGTGAAATTATGAAAGATAATTTTTTTGAAAAGTACAATTTAAAGATATACAGGATTTTTTAATACATTAAGGTTTCATGAAATTAATAATATTTTCTAATTCCAAATATGTTTTTTTAAAAATTACATTAAATTTTTTATAATAATTATTTAAGATTATTTTTAAAATAAATTGTGAGCGGTAGCCAAATTAATAAATTATGTATATAAGATATAAATAAATATAAAACAAGTGGAAATACAAAAAAAAGATAATAAAAAGTCATTAGATGAGTAAAAATAGAATGACATAATCAATAAGGTATTACTTTAACCTAAATAATGAAAATTGGATTAGGAATTACATTACCACTTTGTAATCAGTCGGACCGTATGACCCATATAATTAATGATCATCTAAAGAAACATTTAATTACATGAAAATAATGATATTACTGATATATGATAATAAAGAGTAGTTTTTTCATTTCACAAAATAAATATGGGTTAAATAATGAATATATCTCACAAAAGTAAAAGTTATATGAGAAACCCTTACCTTATATCCAAAAGAATTCTATAATTCTACATAATGATAAGGATAATAAAATTGTATTAAATAATTAATTATATAAGAACATAATAAAATTATATTTTATTTATTATAATTTCATTAAGTCAATTTATGACCATTATGGTGAGTTATAATTCTTAATTTTCTTGTTCTAGGAGTGTTCATTTCATGTTTTTACGGTTAGTTCCCTTTAGTATAAATATGTGAGTTCTGGTAAAATATTTATAACTTCTATTGAAGTGAAATTGTTTAGTATTAATGAAATTTTATAAGTTTAAACGGTCAATTTTATAATTTATCTATATTGTTGGAAGATGATAAGTTAGATAAAATGTTGATGAACATGTATTAATTTATTTTGGCGGTTTTTACGACCATTGCAAACATGGGTCATTTTATTTAATATTATTTTTATATATGTGTATGTGAACATGATATGACATATAATATGTATATTAAAAATCTTATTTAACCATAATAATGGTTTTATAACAATCCTTTAAGGTGGTAATGTAAAATGAAAACTATTCGTTCATATAGGAAGGGAATAGACACATCAAAGATGTTGTTTTCATTTTCAAAATAAACGGAGAAGATAAAATATTTGATGATGAATATTACATCATCATACTATAATTATAATATATATATAATACTGGAGTTACCATGACACATTAGATAGGGTAGGTGAGGAGACTATAAGAAAACAAAATAAAATAAAATAGAAAGAAGATGGATTTTACCTCTTGAATGTCGTCTCCTTGGGAACCTCCTTAAGGCAATTGGGTTTGGAATTTTAGTGAGACTAGAACGATCAGGAAATATGGAATAGGTTTTGGACAGAAATATTTCATAACAAAAGAAAGATAAAAATTTTAGAAGGTGTGCATAGAAGAGGTGGTGAGGTGTGGTATTTATAATGGAGGAGAGGGTTGTTTTTTGATTATTTTATTCATTTAAGTATTCTTTTGGCTCAAGATAATGAATAGTTTTGATTATTGTGAATAAGTACAGTGAATTGAGAATTTTATTTCAATCTAAGTGGTGATTCCCTCATCCATACACCCCCCATGACTCAATAATTCAATTATTTACTTATAATTTAAATGTCGTAAATTACTATATTTCCCTATTCACAAAAAAATACAATATTTTTGAAAATTCCCAAAAATTAAACATAACCATTTTTTGATGTGTATATTTAAAATATATATTTTATTTTATGAAAATAATTTCTTAAATTTAAGGTATCTAATTTTTAGTTAAAATCATTATTTATTCAAATAAATATCGATTTTAATATTATAACAATTTTTATAAAAATTTGAAAAATTAGTTATGGTCTCATAAAATTATATTATAATTATAATGTAATAAAATATCTTTTAATGAATCATTTTATGAAAATAAATATACTTTAAAATCATTATATTAATTATAAAATATCTAAATAAACCTTTACATTTCACAATATACCAACACTAAATTTATAATTTTTAAAACATTATTTACATATTTCATGATATACATATATCATATTTTGATTTATGAGAATGATAAATTTTATTTATACTTTCATAGGTGGTTTCATTATTATAATGACCAAATTACTGTTCCTAATGGCCGTATTACTATTTCAATTATCAAGATAATATTTACTAGTATATTAGTTTTTGTTTAAGCTCTTTGTTGCATGTATTGTAAGCTATCAATTAAATTGAATTTATTTATGAATATACAAGATATAAAAAAATTGTGTGTTATAAGTATTTCATGGTGAAGATGGAGTAATACGAGTTTGAGTGTCTAATCATACCACAATGGTGTCATTTCTCCTCATGTGATTTTTGATGACTCTAATTATAAAAACCAGTAAATTGAACCTCACCTTGCTAAACTGAATTTCTCTCTATATTAACTATTTTTCTTCTTTTTGAAAATTTTTTTTATTCTTTTTTTTCTTGATTATTGAATTTTTTTTATTAACTCTTCAGTTTTTACCTAAATATTCTTTTCAATAGGGATCATCTCCCAAAGTTTAGTGTAAAAAAATTATAAAACTATTAATAAAGAAATGTGGAATACACTAAGGATTTGCAAACTACTTAAATAAGGCTCCAAATTTTTCTTATAAAGTAGGTAATATTCCATCCTCATCTTAAATAAATATAGAGAATTATGTATAATTTTAGTTGATCTTATTATTTGGTAAAATTTCATCCCAAATGAATTGAAAATATGTTCCCATGTATTGATGACATCCTTATCTAATTATTAGAACCATTTTAGAATATTCCACTTCAATAAAAATAAGAAAAAAACACAATTTATATTCATCCTCACTCGTTACTATAATGGTTATCATCAACACCGCATTATATTAGTCCCTAATAAAGTCAAAATAATCTTTATTAGGTAACCCATTTTATGATGTAAGCATAGATCAATGAGACTATTTTGCCTCATAATTTATAGAGTTATTGTTTTTTCTAATATAAGATAGATTTATAACATCCATAGGCACTTAGAAATTCCAAATTATTATTCATTCTATGATTTATTTTATAAGTGTTTGTGGATAAATATTCTCATTTTGGTTATTATTCATATCCTCCATATTAACATCCATTTCAATTTTATTATTTTATTTTATAATTAATTTTTTTCTATTTATGGTACGAATTATATTAAATTTTTAGAATAGGAAATCGTTTCATACACCAATATTGTCTTTGAATTTCTTTCATAAGAAAAAATACACAAATATTTTTGAATTTATTGAGTAGTATTTTTTCAATTTTCATGAATAAAGATGTCATGATATATATATTTTTTTAAATAATTTATGAGATTTTTATCTTACAAGGTCTTATACTTACTCTCCATCATCAATGCCAAAATATTAAGATCTCATTATTAAATCAAATAAAATTATTTATTAATTTCCTCATATTAACAAGTATACCTTATGAGTATGGTAAATTCCTCCGGAAAGGTATTCTAGTCTAGTGTCAAATAAAGTAGACAAATCCTAAATAAAAGAAGAAAATTGTGTCATAAAATAATATTATAAAGTAACATCTATGATGAATGAGCATAAATAACCAAGAGTAATAGGTGTATTGGAATAGGACTAAAGAAAATTGTTCCAGAGAGAAAATATTTCATAACATTAAAAGAGACACAATTGATGAAGTAAGGGAACCTAATTTTCTAAGATAAAATAGATATTACTTTATTTAAAAACTATATTGAAAGAAATGTCATTAATTAATAAGATATCTAGCTTTCTTAATTTTTCTTACAATTTAGTGAGTAAATCCAACAATTTTAAACCCAAACACTCAGTCATCCGCAAATATGTTGAAATCGTTTTTACCAAAATAAAATTATTTTTTGACCCTGATGAGTTACTCAAATTATCATATAACATTATATAATTATTGTCAGATGATTAAGTATCATGAATTAATATTATTGAGGTGACTTTTGACGTTTTTGAAAATTTTATTTCCTATGTTAATTGATTATGAGAGTAGAATCCATGTAAAATATATAAAAACAAATTAAAAATGAAAATAACAATAGAAAATTATTATCATAAAAAATTTTATATTAATATCATGTTTGGGAAGTTAAATTTAAGTAATGAATTTATCACAAGAAAAACAAAATAGAATAAATAAAAGGTATAGAGAGGGGATTCTATCTACCTTGTAAATCTACTACAAGAAAAGCATCTATCATATTGCCCATTTTTTATGATCAGTCCAAGAAGTCGAGGTATTATCTCTCTAAGTATGATTAATAATACCACCATCTTGTAAAGTATAAATCCTTGGTGGCGTATGTTATGAAAATGACCTAGTTCCCCACATAAAATCAATTCATGTTTAGTTACACATATTAAGACCATAGAAAATAGCATCAAAATCAACTCATCTACCTACCATGTAGTACACCTATCACTCCAATTCATGTCCCTCATGCGACTCAAGAAATGATACACAATAAAATTCATTACCCCCAGGTCCATATGTTACAAGTTATTTTTCTGGACCTAGAAATATCCAAAGGACTAATTCATACTTCTAATTCACTTAGATTATCTCCCTAATCTACCATTAATTCTTCAGTATTGGGATCATCTTCAATTCTTAGAAAAACTCAAAAATATATATTTGTCTTCAATTTCAAATTAAAAATTTTTGTTTTCTAAAATAATTTCCATAAAGTAAAAATTTTTGTAATTCAAATAAATTTCATCAAGTGATATTTAATGTATATTTAAATATAATTTTAAAACCAAGAAAAAATTATAATTTCTATAAAATTTCAACCAATAAAAAAATTTATTATTTTTAAAGATTAATGAAATTATTCCAAAGAACCATTAATCAATTAAATACCAAAAACACCCAATTACATTAATATATTCAAAGTAAAACAATTTCCAATAAAATCCACTATAATTCATTAACAAGTAAATAAAATCAAAAAAATAATTATAACATTTCAGTCAATAAATATGTGAAAAAATTTATTAAGAAAGGACATATCAAGCCACATTACCCATGTTTTTTAGTATCTTTCTCAAAAATAAAAGCATTATTCATTGAATTTTTAGAAATAATTTAATGTTATTTATATTATTACATTAACCCTGAATAATTTATTATTGATATCAATGATGATGTTTCTTATTTACTCAACTAGCAGTTTCACATGCCCCACTCAAACTTTGGTGTCTTTATGTTCATTTACATAGAATATTATACCATATACCAAACTTATATTGTGATTAATATCAATTGGGATTCCTCAATATGTAAGTGTTATTAGGATACCATAATTTTTTTAACATATTATTTAAATTTCCTAAGACCAATTGATTCAAACTTATCAATTCAATCCATCACACTCGCCATTGAGATATCACTGACTATTTAGCACCATAATTTTATAGTAATGAAGGAGTAACAAAATAATATCTATTTATCCTCAACTATATAAAAGTTAGACAATCGGAAAACCTTCCCTTCATGTTCTCTGACTACCTTCGATAAGAATTTATCGATATAAAATGGAATATCTTTATGGCCCCTTTTATGATATTTTTTAACGAAAGATCAATATTAAATTCATATCCTCATCCTTTTCAAACCATTACCTTTATCCAGTAATTAATATTAAAAAAACTGAAAATATTAACATGACATAAATTATTGGTATCCAATATCATCTTATGGGTTATAATGAACCCAATAAACGGGATGATGAAGAACAACTTTATTAAAAGGATATTTATGATTCCCCACCAAAACCAATAAAATTACTAACAAAACCACATGATCCTAAATATCCTCTCCCATCACTACCATCACCTTTTTATCATTAATAATACATTCCCAAAGATTATAATGACATGGCCTATGTTGATTATGAATTTTATCTTTGTTAAGTGGAATAAATGTTCTTATAGTTTGAAAAATAAAAATGTGAAGGGTTGTTTCATGAAGTGTTTCAATTCCATCATTCTGCATACCCACCCAATACCCCTACATCCCTCATTAAATAAATTTATAACCTATATATATCAATGGGTAGTGGATGTTAGTGGTTACATAACTATTAAAAAGTTCATAAAAATTGTCATTATAAAAATTTTTAACCTAAACACTAGCATAATTGGATGTGTATATTCTATGGGAAGGTCAGATTGTAAACTAAGAGAAATATTTGTACTAAACTATTAAATACATGGGTAAAACAATTGATGGAACAAGGGGTGTGTGACTGTTAATATAGGTTCATGGAAGATGATATTATGATGTTAATAATGATAAATACAAAATTTAATGGTTATTGGATTGATACATGCTAGAAATATAATTGATAAAGAATTAAATTAAAGAATCATATTGACAGAATGTTATTCTAGATAATGGTTTTTAAAAAAATATTCATTTAAGAATAAAAAACATCATTTGATCATGATTTTACATTTTTTTAATCAAATATGCTCACTATTATAAAAAATTTCAATGGGATAAATGATCCAAAATTGTCTCAAAATTGGTTTCCATCAATTGATTTGTCAACCTAAATAAAGAAAAAAATGAAATATAAATTACAAAGAATATTAAATTGTTATATCAAGAAGATAAATATAGAATAGAAATTGAAAATAAATTTCAACAATTATATTAATATCAAGGAGTTTATTTATAGTGAATATTCATTAAATATATTAAAACATGAAAAATGATATAATATAAATTCAATTGTAAATTAGATAAGGAAGAAGGATCCCTTGTATATTGAGTTAAGATCCTATTTCTCCATCAATATCAACTATCCATTTTTTATGAATCCCTTATTGTGCCTCCAACACATTCTCCATTCTCTCTATATTTTTCTTCCCTGATGTCTTTTTCTATGTTAGTATATAGGAGCCTCCCCCACTATTAAAGTCCATATTAATTATGTATAAACATATAATGTTGTTTCTAAAAGATTATTTCTCCCAGCTCATCTCTCAAGTGACCATGTGGTTCTTATCACTATTAATCATCATCATAAGGTAACTTGAGTAGATATTTTCCCATCAATATCATGACCCCACATGTTCTTGATACCCATTATCATAATATTCATAAAAAATCATCAATTCATTGTTCATATTTAACTTTTAAGTCTTTAGAGCAGCTATATTTATTTTAATTTCAAAATGGAAAATTAATTCATGAAAGTGAAATTATTTTATATAAGGTCCTCAATGTAAATTAATTGGGAAACTCTTTTATGGTGTGAATTCTCAAGAATTATTCTTCCACCCTGACCAAACACTCTTCAATAGTGGTAATGAATCATTCAAAGTTGGGGTAAGCCCACATGAAATCATCGATGGGTCATATAAACACTAAATAAATTCTATTCAAGTGTACTTTACTCATACAAACTATACAATGATACATCTAAAAAATAATAAGACTCATTCAATGTTTTAGAAGACTAATCCAATCACATAAATCAACAAAAAAAATTCCACTATAAAAAAGACTATTTTAGAGTTCATATTATTCTGTTTCAAAAATATTTTTCAAAATAGATATCAACACAAATGAAAATTAACAATATTAAATAAAAATTTAATCATCAATATAAATATAACATGAAATAAAACATAAAAAAATTTGATAAGAAATTTTCTTTGATGATTTCTATTCAAGATGAAAAAATGGAGCATTGAAATATTTATCTCAAATACAGGAACCATACCTAAATTAAATAAAAATAAAAATTTCAATTAATGTTTTCCTAGAATCCATAGAAACTTTTTTTCTCTAAATGTATGGAAATTTAAACCATTAAAATTTAAACAACTAAACACCAAAATGATATTTTTATCCAAATATTAATGATTTTTTTTAATTAAGAATGATATAGATTCATTTATTTATTTATTAATTAACATTTAATTATCAAAATGTTAGTATTTTCATAAAAAAATATATCGGTAAAACATATATTTCAATAAATCAAGTTTATGTTTCTCCCAAATTAATAAATTATTTTTCCTCATGAATAAATTTAACAAATTTATTTATGATACAATCATCTAAGAAATGAAATATTTTTCATTCCAAATAATAATTGGTTCTTGAACTTCCCCCCCCCCTCCCTGAACTCTCTCCAGTAAGAATTAATGATTTTTCTATTAAAAATGAATTAGTGTTGGTAAAAACATGGTTTCTTATTTTATAAGTATAACAATATTTTAAATATCATAAAATTATTTATAAAAACAACACGTTTCATTCAATTGTAATTAAAAACAAATTTTTTTCTCCTTTATGAATAAACACACATATTTTGACACAAAAAATTACTAAACACAACTAATTGGTTGACTGAGTTTAATAATTATAAAAAATTAAAATAAATCATCTAAAAATTTTAAAGTGAAAATAAAAAGATCAACCTGCTATTAGTTGTTCATTTCTAGCCGAGTTGAATACATTTATTTTTAGTTTAAACCCATCCAAGAAGTTCAAATATAATTAAAAATACAACCTTACTCCCAAATTTTAAGAAATATAATTTTTTAAAGAGAATAGTGATAAGATTTATCTTGATTTCATAAATGGTTTAATGATAATTATTAACCACTCAATGTAGAAAAACCATTCTCCAATTAAATTGAACTTCCCAACCACTTAAAATGAAAATATATCATTAAAAACACTTGGTTTTCAAAAATAATTACTGTTATTTTGAAGATAAATTAATGAAATATATTTTATAGAGTTTTAAGATCCACCTCCCATATATGAATAAAATAATTTAACACAATGTTCATCTCTAAAATGTATAAAATAATTAATATTTATTATGTTAAAAAATTCAATTTTCCCATTTTAAAACTTTTTCAAGGTTTATAGTCGATATCAAAACAAAAAAGATACCACTATTTTGAAATAAATACAATCAGAATTTTGAATATACACACTTCTTTACTGATAGAATATAAAGATTTTAAAAAATGTTCAGATAAATTTCTTGTTAATTGGTGATTCCAATAATCAATGGATCTTAAAATTTTGTTCAAGTATTCTAAAAATAATACAATGAAATTTTAATGGTTATATAAAAAGGTTTCAATTATTATTCCAATTGATTTTTAATAAAAAATAATTAAAAAAGCATAAGAAAATTAGAATAAAATAGAACTTTGGAAAATATTATTTTCCAAAGATTCTAAATTTCCTCCATATTTAATTTCACAAAAAATTGTCTTTAAAACAATATAAACAAATTTACCAATTAATTACCTCTATTGGGGAATAATGCAATCAGATTCAACAAATAATTTTTCATGATACAATTTGATGGAATAATTCTCTAAAAATCAGTGTTTTTATTTATGATAATGAACCAAATAACCTTATTTTAATACTTCAAACTCCACCTAGTTTCTACCAATAAATTAACTAAAAGTGTAAATCGAATCAATCATGATATTCAAATATTGATAATCAAAATATGAAACTAAGTAAAACGGATTGGATGTTATTGTGGGAATTCAAGGGATCAATTAAATATCCCAATTTTAATTGAAATAAATTTATAAATTAAATTCAAATAGAAAGAGAGATAAGTGTGATGTAAGAATTTAAAAAATAAAAAATAAGGGGTTTTCTTTAAAAATAAAAAATTTAAATTTAAATTTTAAAATCATGGGTTACGTCTCATGTATTTCTAATTTTGAAGTCTAATTATTTACTTTCATAGCATTTAACAATAGTTTTTTTGGATGGTGTTATTTCCTAGTAATGAACCAGCATATGTGTTCCTCCCATTTATTTTTAATTAAAACCAAATTTACTAGGGCTTTTGATCCTTTAGAAAAAATAATTCATTACACTCACATCTAAAACCCCATCCTAAAAAATCCCTTTGAAAATTGGGGATATATTGTTTCCCAAATATTTTATTTATAATTGTAGTATTTCATGTTTTATAATGAATAACATAATATAGGGTGTTTCTTAGGTTGTGGAATTAATCCTAAATCTCTCTTCCAAATTTAAAACCTTTAATTCCTAAAAAATAAAGGTGAAATTTATTTTTTTTATGAGTATAATTATTAATAGTGTTATAAGGATTTTTAGTTATTTTTAAATTTTTATAAATATAAAATGATTAATCTTCCAAGTTAGTATTTGTTTTTAACCAAATTTCATCACCAAAATCATTTTATGAATATAGTATAAAATAGGGAATAATTTATTTTTTATAATATTTAAGTATATGTTTTACCAAATTATAATTTTATTCAAAAATTCATAATCTTTAAAAATAAAATCAATAATCTATACTATTAAAAAATGATTCTACTCATACTAAATAGTGTGTGCTCAAACCTAGATTGATGTTCAATTTCCCAAAGTTTATTCTCTAAAAAATCATTTGAGTGTTCTAATTCAGTTTAATGGGAGAAATATTTTAGTTTTGTTCTAAAAAAATCATATTCAAGTAACGTTTTATATAAGTAGTTTCCCCTTAAAAGGTCAAGAAATATTTCCTTGTCATTAAGAAGGGATTTAGAAAAATCATACACGGAATCACAAAAATGTTATTTTTAAATAATTAATATTTATTTAAAATTCACTCCCTTCAAATATTCATGAAGATCCAAGAAAAAATTTCAATTCATACTCTAAAAATAGGGGTGATTTATTTTTAAACTCAACTCAAAGATTTTAGATGTCACATATTCTGATTTACTATTTTCATTAAAAAAATTATCAACATCAAACTCTATTTTATTACTAATTAGAGAAACATGTTTAAGGGTTTTTAGATTATAAATAATCAATTATAAATTTGTTGTTAACATGAGATATCATAACCCCAAAACTCTTATAATAGAATGATTTCACATGTTTTCTGATAAGAAAGCAATGGGATTTTCCTCTTTTATTTATTCATTATTCCCAAAGTACACAAATTCATTTTCTTCATTAATAATTTCAAATTATTATTTATTTTATCCTTCAATTTTAATTATAAAAATTTATTTTCTATCCTTTCATATTGGTGTTCTTTTTTAGAGACATTGAATTTGGTGTCTACGGTTTTTTTAAGCCTTCACTTTGTCTTTATTATAAAATATTTATGAATTATATAATTTTCAAGGTTTCACTAACAAAATTATTGGTTTTATTCATATTTACTTGTATTTCATGTTTAGTTATAGGAAAAATGATAATAAGTGCTCCTATTATAGCCAAAAAACAAAAACTTTTCCACAAGGTTGATTCAAGCCCTTAATTCGATCCATCATTAAACCAAAAATCAATTTATAGTTTAATTAAGTACAAAAATTCTAAACATATCTTTAAAAAATTTATATTAGAATAAATGGTTATGGTAAAAAATTCAAGAATATTCACAATAACTTTTATGAATCTTCAGTAGTATCAAGAAATAAAAACTATAATCTTAAACACACATTAATGAAGAAAATTTTGTAATTTATTCCCTAAAAATAGTGAGAAAAAAATTGAATTTAGTTTTTATTTAGGTTTTATAATAAACCCCTAATTCACTCATCACCAAGCCTTCATCATCATTGATTCCAAATTTTGACCAGTTTAAAGGTAATCATGTCCATAAAAATGTTATTTATAGCTCTTACACTAGCATAGTTTTTAAGAGTAAAACCCAAGGGAAGTGGGTGAGTAAATTATGGGTCTTTTGGATCAAACATAAAAATAATAGGGAGGGAAAATTTGAATAAATAATGTGGTGTGTTGGGGTAAAAAGTGGTGAAATGAATGTGATTGTGTGATGTTAGTAGAGATAGACACAAAATCTAATGGCTTTGAGCTAGATACATGCATGAAAGATGATCAGGAAGGAATTAAATTAAATTGGATCATTCCATAAATTATGTTTTGGTGAATGGTTTCCAAATAAAATTAGTAATTCAAGAAATAAAACATTTATTTGACCTTGAATTTACATTCTTTCTAATCCTATATGATTAATATATCAATAAATTAAAATAGACAAAATAAATAAAAATATAATTTAAATGAATTTTTATCTATCGATTAATCAATAAAAATTATGAAATGAATTGATTGATAAATTACCAATAATATTTAATTATAATAATGAGAAGATAAATTCAAAACACAAACTAAAAACAGGCTACATAAATGTAATTTTGTTCAAATAATTTATTTACAGATTATTTTTATAAAATAAAGGAAAACATGGAAACAGATAATATAAATTTAGTAAAGAAATTATATTAGGAAGAATAATATTTTCTCTATTGATTTCGAATCCCACTTCCACGTCCAAAACTATAATGTATTCTTCTTTAATGCAATCTTGTGCCTCCAGATCCTTCCCTCCACTCTCTATATTTTTTAATGTGGAAGTCTTAGTATATGTTAGTTTATGAAGTTATCCCTCTAAAATGAATTCCAACACCATTTTGTATGAAATCCTAGTGTTTTCACTAACTAAAAATTTATCGGATATCATCTCCCATGTCACCATAATGTTGTTATCACTATTCATTATCTTCTTAAGGATAATCAAGAAAAAGTCCCCTACAAATGTTTTAATCCCATGTAATATTGATTCTCTTTTTATTCTTCCCAAAAAAGATTTAGTATATATTTTCATCTTTATATTGGAATTCTTGATCTTAGTTTCTAAATTTTATTATTTAAAATTTAGAATTTAAGGGTTGGAATGGAAAATATTTCAGTTATTTTTTCGTAGATCATGAATGGAGTTACTCTCACATGGTGATAATTCCCATGAATTACATTTCCCCAGTCGCTTACCACTCATCTAAAGTGGTAATTCCTCATCATATGTTGGATTAAAAATATCTATACTTTTATATTACTCATAAAAATTATTAATACACTCTTATAAATTGTAATTTACTCACCCAAACTGGAATATGTAGCATCTAAACATGTATTATTCTCAATCAAACATGAAAAGTAATCACCATACATCTTGCATAGAAACATTTTAGTATAATTCCCCATAAAATGACTCTTTTAAACTTCATTTTTATCCCTTCCAAAATTATTTTGGAATAATATATTATATCACAAATAAATATTTTCAATCCAAAGTGTATCATTTAACAATAGTGGATTTAATCCATGAATTAGAACCTAAAAATTTTAAACAATAAATGTACTCTTATAATTGATATTCAATATGGAAAAGGGAATACTGGAATAATTATTTGAAATAAAATTATCATTCAATAGTTACATAAAAATATAAACTGCAACAAATGTTTCACTAAAATCATTAAAAAAATTATTTTTAAAATGAATAGAAATTGAATCCCAGAAAATTGAAATAATTAAATAAAAAAAATTTCATTTTCATCCAAATAGTTAAAGGGTTATGTTTTTACCTCAAAATTATAAAAATTAAACTATTTATTAGTTAAATCACATTTCATCATCAAAATATTTATATTTTCATAATGAAAAATATGTGGAAACCCTGTATAAAAGTAAAACCATGTCACTAGTTATGATGTAAAAAATGATGGGATCAGAGATTCTGGAGTAGGAGGTGATGTGAGTGGATACTCAACCTGGGATTATTCATTTAGGGAAGCATACAAATATCAATTTAAAATTTTCTAGGACACGTGAGAGGATTCTTGACCATGATGTTCCCAAAAAAATTTACTTTATTTTAACCTACATAAACTTTATATTTTTTTTATATTGTTTATCATTTAATATTTATATTATTTATTTATAGGTCTTTAAGACCTCCAATTATGAGTTTACATTACCGTGGATCTTTTTTCCCTTCTTATACATTGGTTTAATTGTATATCCATTTTAGTGTGTCTTCAAGAATATTATTTTCTATAATATATTTTATTAATTTTCTATATTTTCAATGATTATATGATGCTTTTGGGAATTAATTAAAATGAGACTATATACTCTCACTGATGATATGAGTGGATATCCTGGTGTATTTCATCATAGGTTTACTTCAATAATAGGTTTAGTGCAATTATATTTGGATAATAGTAGACTAGTTAATTAGTTCAGATTATCTCATAGTGATTGGGATTTTGGGTATAATGGATTTTCTTGTGAGACTCTATGTGGATGAGATAATTAGACTCCATATGGAACTGTTGACCATCTTCTTTGACCATGATCGCCATTTTACCTCATGATCCTAGGGAAGATACATGTATTCTTTTGGGCCTCAACTTTATCTTATCACTACATTGTATTATCTGATCGATGGTATGACCAAGAAAACCATTCATACATTTTAGTATATGTTTTGATCCCATATGTATTATTTTGGTGGATCATGGGTGAATAAACTATCCTTGGTCGAGTGTTCCTCTAACAATAATTATCACTCTTCCATCATCATGGAAATTTTAAATACATTTTATGGGGATCATTTAATATCAACATTTTTTTGGATTTTTTATGGGGAGTTATTATTCCATAGAATATATGTGGTATAGAGTATGGTTGTAATGGTTCAAATGAGTATAGAGTGGATGAAGGTCATTTAGTACCATAAAAAATCATATGTTGATCAAATGATGAGACCTATGGAGTTTAAGAATGGAGAACATATATACCAAAAGGTTTCCCTTCATAAAGTGTAGTAGATATTCATATAAGTGAAATATTTATCCCCATTTTATTGGTTATTTTGAAATGTTAAGGAGTGTTGTAAAGGTGGCATATCAGTTGATAAAACCTCCCCAAATTGAATGGGTCCATAATATTTTCTATGTATCACAACTTCCTTGATATATTCATGATAAATATCATGTCATTACCATAAGAGTTTATTATGTTGAGGATGTCCTGACAACCATTGAGCAGCTTTTTGATATTTAGGATCACCAATAGAAGGTGTTGTGGGGTTTTTTTATTCAATCTGTTTGTATTTTTTTGGATTCATAACGGTTTGTGGAATTTATATGGAAATGTGAGTAACATATGTTCACTGATTTTTTAAAACTATTTTTAAATATTTTTTTATTTGTTAATGAGATATTTGATTTCATTTAATTTTTTTGATATTAATTAGATTTTATATTTCATTATATTTCAGTTATAACAACATTCCATTTGAGAGGTATCTCATGGGATGTGTAGGGTTTGTAACCTATCACATCTCATTTCTAATATGGATTTTATTATCAGGGGTGAGAACAGTTTTAAAAGTATCTAATGTAACATTCTCTACTTTTCATCTTATTTCATTAAATGTTTCAAGAATTAGGGATATTTGGAGAAATATGGAGGGAGTGAGGTGTTATTGAGTTGATATTTAGTCTATGATATGGAATTCATAATGTGAATGTATGTTTCATTCCATTAAAGGTCTATTTGAAAGTTGATTTATATTTTGAGGATATTTTTTGGTCTTTGTGTGTAGGCCATGAGATTTAAGGTACTCACTATGAAAATGAAGAAAGTCTACTCATGGTGAGTTGTGTAGGGTTTTTAGAGGATTTTTGTGAAGTAAAAGACAATATAATCATGAGTAAAAATCATATATACGTTGTGTTACTCTTATTATTTCCATTAAGGATTTTATAGTCATGACATGGAGGCTTCGATCATAGTGCTATGGAGTTTCAAGAGATGGTTTTATTTTTCCATGAATGTACTTTGCAGAATGGTAATATCTACTATGGCATGAAGCTTTTTGGGGATAATTTCCACATCATAATTTTCGTATTTCATCACATTGTTGTTCTACAACACCCTTTTATTTTAAATTATATTTATCCTTGAAAATAAAATTTTCTCGATAGTTTATTTACATGTAACATTTAACTAAAATGGGATGCAACATATTATATTGATATTATTAAGAAAATTTTGGAATAATAAAACCTCTATTGTATAAATAGATTATAACTAATTATGAATTCATAAAAAAAGATTAAAAACACTAGAATTTTTTAAAGAGAATATTTCAATAAAGTTATTTTTCCTTTATATATTATAGTTTAATTTAAAAGATAAATTTATTAAATTTCAGAAAATAATTTAAAAAATAACTTCATTTTTTAATTTATAATTTAAATATTATCTTAGAAATAATTTTAATATTTTTTTAAATAATTATTTGTAAGGTGAATAATAAATTATACTGATTTTTCTAATACAGTCACTTTTATGACATTATCATAATACAAGAATAAATTAAAAGTATTTGAAACATTTTTTATATAAAAATATTTATTTATAAATTAATATAATATATTTATAAATAATATCCTATATTTTTAAAAAACATACAACATGTTTTGCAAATGTAAGAAATATTTTACTCTAAAAAATTGTTTTTATTCGCTTATATTGAAAATCAGTTTTCATCACTTGAATAAATTAAATCCCAAAAAAAATTATTTAATATTTTTTATTTAAAATGTTATATTCTTTTTCATGGAAAATTTAAATCATTAAAATAAAAATAATATTATTAAAATTAAATTTAATTACCGTGATAATGGAAAAAAATAATATTTTCAATTATTTTATTATTGACATTTTATATTTTTTTCAAATAAAATAAAATAATAATTTCTAAAAAATTAATCAAATATAATTTTTAAACATTTATATAAAGATATTACCACACATTCAATTTCTATTCAATATTAAATATGATTAAAAACAATTAACGGTAAAAACGACATTTTTTCTATAACCTAGTATTTTTATATACTAGGTATTTCAATTTAAATGTTAACTGTATCTTATTTAGAAATTGATTTATATTATATTAATATTATATTTAGGTTTATAAAATAGTTTTTTTACTATTTGTTGCCATATATTTTTAATAAATTAAAACATATTTGGGCAAAAACTAGTTACTGAGGTAGAAACCAAAAAGAAAAAGTTAAAAATATAATGGTAAAAGACTAAAAAATATATTAAAATGGATAAAATTAATGGTTATATGATACTAAACCTTTACTCAACCCCAAATAAATTAAGTTCCATTTCAAATCTATTTACCCGTGAATAGTTTTATTCGATAAAAGAAAAAGTAAAGGATATTTACAAAAGAATAATTTTAGTCACTTATAAAATTGTACCAAATACATTACATTACTACATGATAAGATGAAATATTATATAAATTTTTCTATTATTTTGTTAATTATTTTAAATGATTTACTTGATAATGCACCAAGTATGGATTTTTACAAGAATTAGTTTATCAAGGTTCAAATGAAAAAAATGAAGGAAATAAGAAAATTTAGATATTAAATTTCATGAAACCTCATTACATGACGTGTAATATCATTTCACCGCATGATGCATGTGGTGAATCCAAGTCATATGTAATTTCAATATTTGTGTAAGTTTCACGATGATAATCATCATCACACAATGTAAAATATCCTTACATGATGGGAAGAACCAGTCCATGACGTGTATCATTCAAATCATATTTCCTATCAAAATGATCCAATCGAAGGTAATTTCAAGACATGAAATATTGTTACACATCATGAAAGGAGTCAAAATTATAATTATGAATTGATATTTCTATGAGATATGTATTGATTCAAAATCTACAGATAAAACCTTATATAATAATTACATGATGTGAATACCCATTACACGCCATGTAATTTTCCATCTATATATACAGTAGGAACGTACAATAATTAGAGGCTAAAAATAGTTTTTTCTTCAATATTATCTTGATCATTTGACCCCTAAACAAAAAACTAGTTTCTTCCATTATTTTCACTATTTTACTTTAATAAAATCAATGTGGATTGATTTTTCAAGAATTATTCATTATTTTTTGCATCTCCGATATTGTTCTTCACACATTCATTGCTTTAAGAATCACTCATCAAATGATCCGTTTTTGTGATCATTATCATTCTTATTCCGAGTAATTAATTTATTGAAATGTGTTTTATTTGATATTTAAATTTATATTTCATGATTAAATGCTTGTTTGTTGGTTAAAATGAATCATTTAATGATTGTCAATTATTTAATCTCAATCATTATTGGCATGTTAATCATGATATAAATTCGTTATCTGTCTGTAATAAATTATAATATGTGTGGCTAAACCACCTAAGGTAAAATTAAAGAGTATGGGTAGATGAATTTAATTAATCTCTAATTCTCAATTTTTTAATCCTAATAATAGTAATCAGGTTAAAAAACAAATTCCTATCTAACTCGTTCGACCAGCCCGAACAATGACAAATTCAGATAAACAACCCTAGCCTGACTGGAGTATATTAGGCTATGGCCAATAGCCTCTGAAATTTTTTCCCTTAGAAGCTAAGAATAATGTGATTAGGTTTCAATTTCTTCTATACTTTGTAATAATCACCTCCTAAGGATAACTAGTCAGTTTTCCAATAGTAAAATAAAGGCTACTACTTGCTTCACAAAATAGATCATAGAACTATAACAAGTTATGATATATATTATATTTTAACTGAAAGACTGATATTGACCCTGATCCCATCCTTATTTTTGTTCCTAAAACCCCAATTCTTTTGTTTTAGTGTTCCCAAACTTGACCCAACTCATGAGGACTCCTACACATAGGGTTCTAAGTTGTAAGTTCATGTTCAGGAGATCTCATTCCCCATGGGATCGACCCTAAACAATCAATATACTATGCCTTGGTAGAAATTCTTGTTAGGGAAAAAATAATATAATCTGACCACAACCCGTGCCAATTAAACAATGTGTGTAGGGAAATCAAATTTTGTCATTGTTTCATAGGAATATTTTATTGTGATTTGCATAGTAACCTATGGCCAGTGACCTAGGATTTCCACTCCCTTTCCCAATTTCCTCTACTTTTTATTTTTTTTCTTTTGGACGTCATTACATCCTTATTTCTTATAGCTTAGTTCATGCATCAAGGCCCTTCAACTCGTTCAAAGAGCCCTGCCACATAAGAATAATTATCCTTAAAACATGAAGTCAAAAGGCTTCTCTGCATATGACATCATAAATAAATGGTAGACTATGGAAATCCTATAGATAAAAATCAACCCAAACCACAAAACCATCCAAACATACAACTTTTAGTTCCTAGAGATAATCTGGAATATCTAGAAGGCACAATCATGGATTATGGAATTCCATCTATCAATGGTCCTATACCAAATATTGCATGCCACCTTATTCAGGCACACACCTATGAAATAGAACCTGGACTCGTTTACATGGTATTGAACATCAGAAAGTTTAGTGGGATACAAATTGGAGATCCCCATGAACACATTTCAAACTTCCTGGAAATATGTTATACCTTTGGAAACCTTGGATTGTATTATCATGTGATAATACTTTGATTCTTTCTTTTATCCCTATGATATAGAGCTAAATATTGGCTCAAAAGTCAAGCTCCATAGTCAATTATGTCTTGGGATTATCTAGGAAATAATTTTTTATAAAATACTTCTTGCTTATCCATAATTGGATTCTATAAAATGATAAAAAAAATTATTCATAGATAGATGTTGAATATACATGGGAATCATGGGATAGAATCATGGAATTGATGAGAAAGTGCCCACAACAAGTGATAGACATGTGGATCTATCTCCAGAAATTCCACAAAGGCCTCCTGCTAGCCAAAAACGTAGTTGTCGATGATACCACCAATATAGGAATGATGATCAGGACACATGAAGACAAAAGATATATTTAGATGAAGTTTCTCACAATTCCATTTTTGTAAGATTGATCATAGAACACCTCATCATTATATCCTCAAATTCGAAGAGAATACTCTACTAGAATCACAAGTAGAAGCCTTGACAAAGAAACATAATTCTTTTATCTACCTACTTCACCACCCCCCTCCTACTCCTATAATGGAAGATTAGTCATAATAAATGTATGGTCTCCCACATCTATATCAACACTATATAGAAACTTTTTATGAAAAAAATATCAATTATGTAATTATGTTAATTATAATCATAATAATTAATAGTTTTAACAACCACAACAATATTTTCTGTAGTGGCCAACACGACAACAACAACAAAATAATAAGGGATATTACCAGTAAAGAAACTATCAATCCCCTTCTAAAAATAAAGGACTACCAGGGTATCCATCAATGAATCTTACACCCCCAACACCACAAAATGAATCACAAAAACCTTTTACCCTAAGAACACGTCAACAATTCTATCCATCTCTACCAGGACCTCAACATCCAGTTATACCTCATCAAAATAATTTGGAAAATATGATCTCATATTTTGTTCAAATGGAAGATTAGAGTATGACTATCCACGAAAATTAACTGAAGAATCAATGAGAGGACCTTCGAAACCTCTATCATCAAATGGGTTAGATCTCAAATATGTTCTCAGAGAGTCTACCAGGTACTCTACGTAGTAATATAGAGACATATGTTTATTGAAGAGGAAAAGGTAGTGGTTTTGAAGAGTTGAAAGGTGATATATTTTGAAAAAAAACATGTGAAGGACATAAATGAAAAGATGAGGAATTCAAGAAGAATACAGAAGTCCCGAAATAGGATGTTTATGGAAGCAATGAAGAAATACAATAAGGGGGACTTCTAAAAACCCAAATACCTGAGAAACCTAATGAATAATTTTATTTTTCTCCAACACCCTATAACCACCCCTTCCTTCCCCAGAAAGAAAAAAAATCAAGGAATAATTCAAGGGAAATAAAATAATTCTTTTGAAAAGTTCATGAAATTTCACATCAACATTCAATTTACTGAGTAAATCGCTAAATTCCAACCTATGAAAAATATAGCAAAGATATCTCTTCAAAAAAATTAAAAGGGAAGACCTTGGAGTCATCTCACTAAATGAAAAATGTTCTACTATTGTTCAATAGTAACTCCCACAAAAATGAGAGACCATGGGTTCATTAAAATTCCATGAACAATAAGAGAATATAACTTTTTAAGATCTTTGTGCGATTTAGGATCCAACATAAGAATCATGCTATTGATTATATTCAATAATATGGGACTAGAAGAACTCTAACCAACCAGAGTATCACTCCAATTATCTAAATGATCTGCAAAATATCTCTAAGAACTTCTTAAGGAAGCCTTAGTAAAAGTCAGCAAGTTTATCTTCATAGTAAACTTCCAAATTTTTCATATTAAATAAGAAGGATATGTTAAAATCATCATAGGATGATTGTTCTTATCCTCATAAAAAGAAATAAAATATATGAATCAAGGAAGACTGATATTTTGATATGGTTACGAATAATTTGTGTTTGATCTATACAAGGTAGCACAACAAATAGATGATTGTTTTAATTTCCAAGAAATCTATCTCACTTACCAAAGAGAATGAAACATCAAAATTGAAGAATAAAGTGATGAAATACTCTCTAAAGAGGTTAAGGAATATCAATTTGAGGAAATAAACTATATAGAACCTATAACAAGGGACAACATCCCACCTTTCATACCCTGTGTCATCCAAATACCAAAACTAGATCTAAAACACATCTCCAATACCCTCATGTATTACTTTCTAGAAATTACCAATGCACTACCATATACTATTAACTATGAACTTTCATAGTCAAAAGATGAAAAATTGGTTGAATCCATGAAAAGTCATAATAAAAAAATTCTAGGGAGTGGATGATATCAAAGGAATTAGACCTACTTTATGCAACAAAAAATTCTTACTTGAAAAACTTTCAAAACACAAATTCAAAACATTGAGGCAACTCACACAATCGATGAAGAAGATTGTAAAAAAAGAAGTGAGGAATCCTCTATATGATAGAATAATATTTTCTATATCTGGTAGTGAGTGGTGAGCCAACTTCAATTAGTTCCTAAATAATTTATTTTCATAGTTAAATATAATGATAAAGCTAAATTAATCTCAACTCACACCATCATTGCATGGAAAGTTTGTGTGGACTACAGAAATATTAATGTGGAAACCCAAGAAGATCATTTTCACATTACCTTTATGGATAAATTTCTAGAAAAAATCGAATTACATGAATTCAATTGTTTCCTAAATGGATATTTAGGATACAATAAGATTTTATTCAACCCATTTGATTACTATAAGACAACATTCACATATCCATTTTTCACTTTCTTCTACAGGAATATGTCATTTCAAATTTTCAATGCACTGGTGGCCTTTTAAATGTGCATGTCACATATATTTCATGATAAATTTTCTTCCTATCTATGGAAAAATTATTTTTAGGTTAAAATATATTTTTTGATTAATTTCGTCCCCAATTATTATATCATTTTTGAGAATATGCCTCATCCTTTAATGATGGTTTCCCTTCATTCACGATATTTTTCTATTATAACCAATGGTATCCTTTGTATTTGGAAAAATAATTATTTTTTATCTCAAGTGGACTTAATATTTTAGATCTCATATTTTCCAAATAATACATTATTATCCCTCTATAAAATATAGGATATATACAATGTTATTTTCCGATATAAAAAAGGGATCTTCTGAACCACCCTCTTTACTTTTGGATTATGCATTATAGTTATTTTTCTAATTTTACTCTATAATAATATCATCTAATTTATATAATTGTTGTATATAGGATCATTAAAAATATTCCAAGTTTTATTTACCTTTATTTTTTATGGATAATACTTGTTTTATATTCCCTTAATCATTCTTTCTTTTATGTAAATCTGATTTAAGAGAACATATAAATTTTTTATTTATTGTTAAGTACCACAACCATCAATTTTTTAATGATTAATATTTTTTTGAAAATGATTCTTATTTTATGTAAAACCATTCTAGTTCAAAGTAGGTCTAAATAAAAATAAAATGCTCATTCTACCTAAAAAATATCCGCTACGCATTTCATAAAATATCACTTAGTGGTTCTTTTCTATTCCTTACCTTTCCAATAATTACCATGGATTTTCATACATTGGAACTCGATGTTCAAGAATAGTTGTTCTTTAAAATATGAAAATCCAAAATTATTTAATTCCTTCTTATCTTAGGAATCCCATTGATATTGACATTATTTATGTTTTTAGATATTATTTAGAAACCCGTAACTTTCTCATTCAGTTAATCATCCTTATGCACTATTTATGATTACCTTTCATCATTTGTATAACATATTCATGTATATGTTATTAATATGAATGATACACCTTTATCTAACTCCAATTCAATAGGAAATGTTTTAAACTGATGAGATACCAAGAATTGTGCATAGGAAGTTAGTGTAGAACACTATGGTATGTTTTTTGGGAAGTGAGGTTTGACATATTCTTATGATGTCACATTTCATGTTGTTTACATATATGTATTATTCCATTAAATTATAAAATAATTATATTATGTCATATTTTGATAAATATCTCACACTCATATTCCACATTACATGTTTTTTCATTGATTTCATGTGCTCCTCTATCATTACTTATGTGATTGTTCTAATCATAGCATAAGTGTGCAGTGGTAGACAATATATTAAAATTTATTTAAATATATAAATTTTAGAAACCAAGAGTTAGTATCTTTCATGTAACAACCTAAAATGTTTGAATGATAATTGTTTCAATAAATTGTGTGTTATATTATTTATGAAAAAACCATGCTTTCTTTAGATGTAAATATAAAGTTAAATGTGACCAAACAGTTATATGATCAATGGTAAATAATGACCATTGGAAATTATATCCTTTGGTAACTATACTCTTGATAATAATTTTAATGTTCTTATTAGATTATATAAGTAAAATTTTGAGAAAGAATAATTAATATAGAAAAGAAGAACGATGGCCATAACCAGTAACGTCATGATGTATGAATCCCATTTATTAGAACATGGGATGGAGGTAGAATCATGGGTATTCACTCTTAACCAATCCCAATACAATCTTAAATAGGTGAATCTTGAATGAAATTTTCTTTAGGAGAAGTTCAAGTTAGTGAAAATTACCATTCGGGCGATGTTAGTTGAGTTACCCAATGAATCTATCACTATTGAACACCTTAACCTTAGGTTGTATGTGGAATTTATATGGGTTAATGTTTTAGGGACTGATTTACTTAATGTTTAATCCTTTTGTATAAATAAACTTTTTATTCTATCTATTATATTTTTTGAATAGTTTTTCTTAAAAATATGATGAATTTGATAAATTGATTTTTCAGAAAAAAAAATTATACATTTCTAAAAAGATATAATTATTATAATAAACTAATGTATTTTTAATAATTTTTATTTTAAGTAAATAAAATGATTAAAACACTTTTATTTACATATAAAAGATTAAATACTTTATTTTTCTTGTGTCTGAAATTTCACTTCATATTTTCTATCCACTATTATTTTTATTAAATAAGGATTTTTAAATTTTCAAGTTAAAATTATCCTATTTATAAAATTATTATGATAAATTAAATATAATTTTTTGAATCATTATATCAAAATTAGGATTAGGTTTATTTATGTTATGTTTCTAAAATTCTTTATTTTTCGTGATAGTAAAAATACTGTTTGGGTATTTAGTAAGTTTAATGACTTCATAACTAAGTAATAATGATGTATTAAGTAATATAGAATTCAAGAAAACTATTTTGGATTAAAATACCATAATAGGTGTCCTAATATTCTAATACAACGGTAAAATACCATGAGCAATCCCATGATTTTTTACTTACCACTATATAGGTGTCCAAGAAAATTAATAAACAAAAACCACCTATTTTTTTATAAATACCCTCCAATTTTTTCATTTACATTCAATCCTAATTCTTCCTCCATGATGATATGCAATTTTTACCTCATATAAAGTCTTCCTAAGGCTTCCTCAGTCACCCAAGGTCCTGATCCTCTTGTTTTAGGATCAACTGTTTAGTGTAAGGAAAATATCAACTTCTATATTCATTTCTGGTTAATTTTTTAAGTTGTATGTCATTATAATTTCCAAAATATGTTTTTATAACCATATTTTCAATATATTTACTATATTAAGAGTCTTTTATAAGTGATAGACCCTTTCCCCGTTCTTTTTTCTAAAACTGCGTTTCATACCTGTTATGCTGCCGTATTTTCTTCTCAAAATTTACCACTTTTTTCTCATGAAATTCACTTATTCACTGTTATAAATACCTAAACATTTTCATTTTCTAGGAGTATTTATCAATATATTAAAATTTTATATTTTATTCTTGTATCAAAACACATTAAACCCACAATCCTCTTTTATAGGTTAATAATGACACAGGGATCTTCCCTTTAAGCACTTTTTGGAAACGCCATGATTTTGATATGAAAATCATTTATCTTATTATCCAACGGTTATTTGTGAAGTTTTTTATTATGATATATGTGGAACAAATTAATTAATACATATTAATGGTTTACCTTAGTATCTCTCCAATTAATTGGTTAAATAATTTAATCTATAGATATGAAAAGTTTTTCCATACCTTGGTGAATAACCATTGTAATTTAAACAACACGTCAGTGAAAAAACTTGGTGATATGATTACGAATGTATCATTTAATTATTATAGCCAAATTTCCATGTTATTATTAAATATATTTTTATTTTTATATTCCACTTCTTCCTTTTATCATTCCTTTATGATATTCCTCAAGTTAATATCAATATTTATTAAGATCATGTGTAAATTGTTTCTCTTGTTTTCCCTTACAAGGCCTTATGCTCACCATTTCCATTGATGTATGTCCCTGAGGAATGATATGTACCAATAGTACTTATGATTAACCATTAATAAACTTTTGATGTTTTTATAATAATGTTATATGTTTTCATGTATTGTGTATATTGTTTTAATGAAACTAAACTTTAAAAGATCCATTATTTTGTACAATGTAATAAAAATTTTATTGAATAAAAAGGCAGGGGCTATAGTTGGTATCAAAATTAGTTTATTTATTTATGTAAATTAGGATATTAAAAATTTAGGACAAAACGTATATAAATGTTTAAATATATGAAAAAATATTCATATTTGAGAAATTTATTAATTAAGTGGTTCATGAGCGAATAAATCCCTATATGGATATGAACAAGTTGATTTTTTTATCCAACAGATATACATAAGGGAAAAAATATGACATGGTGTGTTGTTAATTTCTTTTTGTATCCTATAACATGATAATGGGCCTTACTGCACACCTGTTTTGACACTCCTGGGGTTATATGTTTGGTTAAAAACATGCTTTTTAGGAACCATTATGAAGGATTTATAAAAAAATTTAATTTCTATTAATGAATAACATGTTTATGACTGATGTTTTAAGAAATAAAATTCCATTAGATTTACAATATTCTTAAAATAAACACATTTCTCACTAATATATCCTTCATTGAGAAAATAGAGTGAAATAAGAGGAAGTGGGTAAATTGGGAGCGCTACGAACCATGCACTAACAACCCCCCAATGAATTATATAATAGAAAACATCACAGGAATGATGAATCAAATGACTCAAATTATGAATAATAACTTCAATCAATCAGAAAGACCAGATGAAACTCAGAGGGAAAAAATTTCAATTGATTCCTTAATGAATTAGTAACCATTTTATATTAGTGTATATACTGATCCATTGATTGATTAACAATGGATAAGATCTATAGAAAAAATATTTTTTATAATCCATTATTTAGAATAAGATAAAGTAAACTAGGTTGTTTACTACTTATAAGGAGAAGTTGATCAGTAGTGGACATTGGTTAAAAACATGATTCCAGGAAAAAAATAGAAGCTATGGAGTTGGAAGAGTTTAGAGTTAAATTTTTCATAAAATATTTCCCTTGTTCATTATGAATGAAAATGTAGAAGTAGTTCTTAGAGATGAAGTTGAAGGATAATAAATATGTGGGATGCTATAAGATGAACATTAAAAGTATTTCTCACTACACGTTTAACTTTTTCATGGACCCTAATTAAAAGGTTGAAATATTCTTCAGTGGAATCATACAACATCTATATAAGAATCTATCCAATCGAGACTATAATAGATATGAAGAGATAGGGAGAAGTTCTATAAAGGTTGAACTGGAGTTCAATGAGACGTAGTGGTCTCCGAAATTGATTGAAAAGAAGAAATCATTGGATCCATACATGGATACAAACTTTTATCATGTAATGGGTGGAAAATAAGTGAAAATTCCCATGTGAACAAACTGTGGGAAGAAGCACTCTGGGAAAAGAAGTCCCAAGAGTATAAAATTTTACAACTGTAGAAGAGATGGTTTTATTTCTCAAAATTCTCATAGTGAGGTGACGCCTTAACTTCTGAACACTAGTGAAAAGGGGGATATAGTGGAGGCCCATCCTAAAGTCCAATGCTTCACATGTAGAAATCTTGGGCACTTTTCCATCCATTATCCAAAACTAAATATAGTGGAGGGTAATCATCATCAACCATAGAATAGGAAAAGCGTGAAAAACCAAGCATTTATAATCACGATGACTAATGTTGAAGATAAAAATAATTTAGTGGTAGGTACTCTTAGTATTCTTGTATGGAAAACCCATAATTATTTTCATAGGAGAGATATTCTGACTTTCCATTTTTCTAGAAGCACCTCCCTTATCCTTCATTATTTGAATAATTAGTGAAGATGGACAAGGAAATTAAAGTATACGAATAGAAAATCTCCCCATAATTCTGGAATACATTGACATATTTCTTGAGGAGTTTCATAGACCACCCCCAAAATAGAGGTATAGTTCTCCATTGAGATCATTACTGGTTCTGAAATGATTTCAAAGACCCCATATAGAATGGAAAATATGGTACTGTAGGAATTGAAAAAATAACTCCAATATATTTGTGAAAAGTGATTTATCTAACCAAATGTGTCTCCTTAGAGAGATCTCGTTATCTTTTTAAAGAATAAGGATGAATAAATGAAGCTATGAAATGATTTTTGAGAACATAATTGGATCATAGTGAAGAACAAGTACCTTCTTCCAAGGATTGGTAATTTATTTGAATTGCTTCATGGGGGTCAAACCTTCTCCAAGATTGAACATAATTATGGTTATCATCAATTGAGGGTGAAGAAAGAAGATATTCCAAACACTAATTTTAGATCAAGATACGAGCATTATGAGTTTATTTTTATGCCTTTTGTCTTGACAAATGCACCTTTTGTATTTATGGATTTTAGGAATAGAGTCTTTAAGGACTACCTTGACAAATTTTTGGTGTTTTTTATTGATGATATTCTAATATATTCCCAATTTCATGAGGATCATAAGAGTCATCTAGGGGTTATATAGTAAACTTTTAGGAAGGAGAGGCTATTTGTAAAATTCAACAAATATGAATTTTTGTTTCAAAAAAGTTTCTTTTTTGGGGAAAATTGTAACCAAAGAAGGAATATTAGTTAACCCTTCCAAGAAAAAGGTCATGGAGGAGTGGCTTTATCCTATAATAGAAACTAATATTTGTAGTTTCCTTGGTTTATTGGGATATTACAAGAGGTTTGTAAAAAAAATTCATGAATTTCTAATCCACTAACCAAAATAAATAAAAATGGGTCTTTTTAAGATATGTAGGCACTATTTTTATGGGGAGAAATGTGATATATACACAAAACATCAAATTTTGAAGTATATTTTACAGAAAAAGTATTTTAACATGAGATAAAGCTGATGGTTGAATATTATTAAAGAATTATTGTTCAATTCATTTTAATCATGGAAGAGAAGACAAAGTTGTCGATGCATTGAGTAGGAATGACCTGGTTGTTCTAGAAATGTAGAGGTTTCAAGGAGATCATTTGATCAATGACCTAGTAAAACTGGACATGGGAATCGTAGGAGAAGTAACATTATCAACTATATCCCAAATGATTTTTCAACCATTTTTACTAGAGAATATAAAGAAATATGAAATAGAAGATCCTATTTTCTAGAATAATTTAGATGGTGTGAAGAATGGGAAGTTTCATAAGTTCAATATTGATTAAAAAGGTCAACTAAAATTTTGTACAATGCTATGTATTCCATCTATTCTAAAAATAAAGAAGAAGATGATGTTTGAAGCTCATAGATCTAAAATATTTATAAATCTTGGAATCACTAAAATCTATAGGGTCTTTCATGATCATTATTGAGTGTATAACATGAAAATAGAGATTTCTGACTACACTACATGGTGCATGGTGAGTCAACTAATTAAATAATAGAATCAACTTCATAAACGGACATTAATACCACTACCTATACTAATATGGAAGTTGTAAAATATCTATATGGACTTTTTCATTGGTCTCCTAAAAGAATCCCAAAGGAACAATGAGATACATGTTATAATTGGCCTTCTCACCAAGACTAACCATTTATCTATATCATAGAAGACTTATCTCGTGCTATTTTTTTAATATTTATGTAAAAGAAGTGGTGAGGTGGTATCAAGAGACACGTTCTATCATATTTTATCGTAATCCAATATTCATATCCAAATTTTAGAGAAGAATTCAATATTATCTAGGTACCAAATTTATTTTTAGAGTGTCCTATCACCCCCAAAATGATGTACAATCAGAAAGGATTATTAAAACACTTGAAGATATTCTGGGAACATAGTCAGTGGAATTTAAATGTGGACAGGATCAATATATCCCATTTTCTGAATTATCATTCAAAAAAAACTTCAATTTCTGTATTCAAAGGGCTCCATACGAAGCTATATATGAGAATTGATATAGAAATCCAACTTTTTGGGATGATATTGGTGATAGAAATATGATTAGGAAATATCTTTTGCAAGAGATGATAGAAAATTTTCATCCCATCCAACAACAATGGGACCACAATAGGATATTTTCAATGTACCGGGGGAGTGAGATAAGGTTACCCCCACTTACGGTTACTTTTTTCCATTACTGAAGTCTACTTGAATAGGTTCATGGGTGATATTGATCACGTTGGTATTTTCAAACAGATGAAAGTTGGAATGATTTTTTTCTCCCTCATGTTTGATTTACGTTGATGACATTCTTCTTTTTATCCAAGCGTCAATGGGAAATATTTATAATATTCATTATCTCTTTTATCATTAGGAGGATGTTAATAGATTATCCATTAACTAGGGGAGTTTTTTATTATCATTAGTGATGTCCCCTCTGTGGGAAAATAGAACGAAGTGGAAAGAAAACATAAAGTGTAGAGAAGATAACTTCTTCTAAACTATATAGGAATTCCTCTTTTTTGGGAAAAGTGAAGATCCATTTTCTTAGAGGGATTATAACTAGAATCATTAACCAATGGTCCAATTGGAAAGGAAGGACCATGTCCCATGCGGGGAGTGTATGACTTATGAACTTGGTTATCACGTTAAAGTTTATGTACTCATTATCCCTATATAGGTGGCCTAGAGGACTACTAAAAGAGTTAAAAGATATGATCACGAATTGTTATGGACAAGATCTATGCATGAGAGGAAATTGATAATGGCTACCTGGAAGGATTTCATCAAGCCTATTGAGATGGGAGGGCTTGGAATGAAATAATTAAAGATTTTCAATATTGGGTTAATTTATAAGTTCACATGGAATATGATTACTACCAATGAACCTTCTAGTGATTTTTTAGTTAGTATGTTCTTGGTAAAATTTATGGATTGATATCCACACTACCTTGGATAATTGGTCTTGTCCACAATTAAAATATCCTTCAAGGATTTCATGTAGAATTCCAAATTTAATGTGATTAGGCACTATGACATCTACTATGGGAATGCATGTTGGATGGACCAATGCCTAAGTAATAGGCTGAATGATCCCCCTAACCATAAGAAGATGACCATTTCTGATTTCCTAACTCATTACAACACACTAGAGTAATTTCCATTGTAGTTTACACTGGAGTTCTAAAGTACTAAGTTAATGGATGATAACAACCTGGTGTGGAGGCCTGGTGATAATGGTTAGTTCACTTCCAATGAATACTATAGGATAGAGATTGGGAACTCCAACAGAATTCCAATATGGGTTACTCAATTTCAGGTCAAATTCATACAGCCATCGAGGTTCATTCTCATATGGAAGCTATAGAGAAACAAGCAACCCTCCTATGATCAGATGAGAAGAGTCGGGAAATTCATTTCATATGTATTCCCTATTTTTCTGTGTGCTGGTGAGGATATCTATCACCTGTTCCTAGATTTTAGGTCTACAAGGTCTCTGTGGAAACATATAGTGCATGTATTTGGAATCAATCTTCATGCAAGGTGATCCTTGGACACACTATTGGAATTCATATGAAATACCTAGAAAATAAAATAGGTTTATCAAATTTTATTGGTAGTTGTAGCGTCCATTCTTTCTTCTGTATATAAGGCCTAAAATGTGATGTTTTTTGATGAATATGATCCCTCCACTCACGCTACAATTGTTTGGATGTACAGGGATGTTCATGCTGCTGCAAAAAAGTTCATATGGATGAAATGAACTACAATAGGGATGATCTGAATATCTTAAGGCATATGGGAGTTTCATGTAATATAATAAAACCACTTGTTCTAAAATATGTGAGACAGATACCTTCTTTGGGTGGTGGATCAATGTTAATATTGATGGTCTGTCCTTCGGTGTTCTTGGTCCATCGGGCTGTGGAGTAATTTTCCAAATGTACCATAGATTTGTTAAAGGATGATATCACTACAATATTGGGATTGGGAAGGAATATGAAGGTGAGTTTTGGTACATGATGTACATCATTAAATATGTTATCCATTATAAGTGGAATAACCTTTGTATTGAATCTGACTTTGAAAACACTATCACAACTTCGAAATAAAGAACAAATAGTGTCCCATGGAAGCTCTTACTTCAATGGATTTACTGCATAAATGAAGTCACAAAACTCAATCTGATTGTCTTCCATGCGTATAGAGAATCCAACAAGGTGGTAGATGTTTTTTCAAAGGGGCGGTCCTTGAAGAAATCATAATGTGGAAATCACCAGATTATTTTACCACATTGGTGAATGAAAACATGTGTGGGGTGTTCCACTCTCGGGTGTGAAAAACCCCTTATACTCTCTGATCATATATTCATATACACTCTTTCTTTAATATGAATTTTATTACTAGGCTTTCCCATATTATGGACATTATTTGGTATGATTAAAACATTCCAATTTAAATATATATAATAAAATAATTTCTTTTCAAGTGTTAAAATTTTATAATGCATTTTCTATCCACTATTATTTTTAATAAATAAGGTTTTTTATATTGAAATTTTATATTTATCATATTTAGATAATTATTATGATATAATAAATATCATTTTGGAATCATCTTGTAGAAATTAGGTTAGGGTGAATTTATGAGAATTTCATAAAATACTTTAGTTTTTTATGAATAGTAAAAAAATGATGTTTGGGAATTTTGGTAAGTTTAATGACTTCATAATTATGTTATAATGATGTAATAAGTAATATAAAATGATGGTTGAATGTTATGGAATAAAATAACATAATAGTTTTCCCATGTGTCTAATACCATGGGAAAGCCCCAGTTTTTTCATTTACCACTACTTAGGTGTCCATGGAAAATAATAAACAAGTCCTATTTTTCTATAAATATCATCCCATTTATCCATTTACCTTCACTCCCAATTATTTTTCCATGAATATATGATAGTTTTACCACCAAATTAGTACTCCCAATTTGTCCTCAGTCCCCTAAGGTATCAATCCTAATGTTTTAGTTTCAACTCTTCATTGTAAGGGAAATATCATCTTCTCTTTTCCTTTCAAGTACCCTTTTTATGTGGTATGTCGTTAAAATTTCAAACAATGTTCTTCTATAAATTTTATTCTATAAATTTATTTTATTAAGATTATTTTATAATTTATAGTCCCTTTTCCTCTCTCATTTTTCTAAAAACATGTTTCATACCTATTATGTTGGCGGATTTTTGTCTAAAAGTCTATCTGTTTTTTCTCAATAAATACACTTATTTTCTTTTATGAATACCAAAACCTATTTATTTTACTAAGTTATTCACCTATATTTCCAAATTATATATTTTATTCTAGGATTAACATACATGAGACCCACCTTCCTTTTTCATGGGTTAATAATGACCAAAATATCTTATCTTTAAGAACTTTTTGTAACACCAATATTTTAATATGAAAACCATTTCTATTATTCTCCATAGGTTATTTAAGAAACTTTTTGTTATGTTATATGTGGCTCAAACTAATTAATATATATTAAGTTTTCTACCAAATATCACTCCAATGCATTGATTAAATAATTTAATCTCTAGATATGACATGTTTTATAAAACCTTAGTGAATAACCTTAGTATTTTTTTACAGCACCTCGATGACAAACCTTGGTGACATGATTATGAATTTCACATTTAAAATTTTTAACCATATTTCCACTATATGATTCACATTGTTTTTTATTATATGCCTCTTTTTTCTCATTCATTAATTATATTCCCCAAGTTATTATCAATATTTTTCAATATCACATTTACACAGTTTTTCTTGTCTTCCCTTACTAAGAATTATTCTAACCTTTTCCTTTGATGTATGTCACCAGGTAATGAGAATAAATAAATGTTCATTAGTTTAACTATGAATATCCTTTTAGGTTTTTTAAATGATTGGTTTAAGTATTTATGTATTACGTACCTTGTTTCCAAGAATCTAAACTTTAAAAGATCATTTGTTTTGTATAATGTAATGAAAAGTTTATGAAATAAAAAGTCAGGATTCCATATTTCATGTAAAATTTGTTATCAACAAGATGTCCGGAAGCTTTTTATTCTTATCCTATTACTGGTAAATGGAGAAATGTATCTGATGATGAATGGGGAATGTTTAGATTCACTACTTCGGGCAGTGTTGGATCTATCTCTTTCACGTATGTTGTCTTAAGTGGCGAGGTAAGAATGACTGATGGTGAGGATTTTACCTATGTTCCTTTAAAGATAAGACCCTGCAAGGAATAATCACAGACCCCTAAAGATGTGTCTACTATATCATCTTAAAATATGTTAATAAATGTTCAAGGAAACTACCTGAATACTTTTAATTGAGAAATGTATCAATCGATGTGGGAGATGGAGACTCTGATTATGCGAATTACATGTCGTATTATGACATATAGTTATGATGAATGATGGAAATTATAGTTGTTTGACCCCGTTCTACATTTCTATGTATTTTTTCACCTGTTTAATAAATGTTCAGCAGCTCTGCTCTTGACTAGACCTCTTAAAAATGAAATGATTACCATGTCCTAGGTTTAAATATTTGATGATGAATTTTGATCATCTGAAAAGACCCTTTTGGATTTCCTTTTTGCATTGTGAGGGTACAAGGATAGAATCCCTCTATCAGTGATCCTCATGTGCTCCAATGATCTACAAACAATTCCACTAGATATCTAAGTGCTTGCAAGATGAATCAAGTGCCTTACATTATTCCTTCTTGATAGATCATTCATCGATATTGATGAAATTTCTCTTGCGTTTCTCATTCGTGAGTGACAGAGAGAAGGAAGATGTCACGACCCGTCCCCCGGAGCCTGTGCTGTGACTACCCCAAACCCGCCTCCAATAGGCTAGGGTATGGAGACTTTCACTAAAGGCGTAATTACCTAAATCTGGGTAGGCATTACCTTTATAATTGTAAACACACACACAATAGAGAACACAGCTGGAAACAAAACACTAAGCAAAACTATATAACAAGAGAGTGCTAAAAAGTATAGGGGTAGGAAATACAAGCCCAACTGTAAAGTACAAGTACAACTAAAAAAGGAAAAAATAGCTGAAAGATGAAAAGAAGCTCCTCGATCATCCACCATGGATCCTACCTGAAGGGTAGGTATAGATAGCCTCCTCATCACTCCACATCTATCAGTCTCCTCTAGGTACCGACTCTTCATGTGGTCTACCTCCGGGTACCGTACAGTCCTGGTGCTCTCAAACTCGGTCAACGTTGTCCATAGTCTGCATCCAACACAACGAGGTACAAGCATATCTCGTGCATGGGTGAGTATAAAGATACTCAATAGGGACCCCAAGACCCTCAAGGTCTCACAAAATCCAACAAGGATAAACCACAAAGTATGAATTCAACAGATAACTCCACTTAGGTATATGCCCATACATATACCTAATTTATCCAGTAATCCATCTCAATCATGAGGTAAACATAAAAGTTACTCACTCTTCTCAAATCAAGATTTTAATCTAGGTTTATTATCAAATAACATCCCCAGTCACATTGTCGAAACCTCGGCTACCGGAGAACACGTCCTCTATCAAGTACAGTGGGCCTGCCTCGACACCAAGGCACTCCCCACTAGGCTAGTCTAATCACATCGAGTCGAATCGGTCAGCAGTCGGCAGGCCTCAACAAGCTACTAGGTCTCCGAACATTAATGTTGTCTTATTGCTGAATCGTACAACCAAGGGTCCTACTCTGGTAATCACATAGAAAAGTCACTGACTAGCCTCATTGAAAGGGATGATTCTGAAAGAAGTCGTCGGGTGACCCACTGCCCAGCCCAGCTTGAGGGTATACCCTAAGAGGTTGTCGGGTAACCCAGTGCCTAGGCCAGCTGGAGGGTAAACCCTAAGGTCAACGGGTAACCCACTACCCAGCCGAAATGGAGGGTAAACCCTAAGAGGTCATTGGGTAACCCAATGCCCAACCCAATTGGAGGGTATACCCTAAAGTCAACGGGTAACCCACTACCCTACCCACATGAAGGGTAAACCCTAAGAGGTCATCGGGTAACCAATTTCCCAGCCCAACTTGAGGGAAAACCCTAAAATACAATGGGTAACCCACTACCTAGCCAAGATGGAGAGTAAACCCTGAACTGGTCTGATAAATCTACACTATGCTCACTCGTCTCCAAGATGATCCTCTCCACGGGCTACATTTCCATACTCCAACTATCACGAGGTCCAACGTAGAAGTATCTCAATGGTCCGCCTCGTCATAGGGGTCTCAATGCAATAGACGGCACGTCAATCGGACGCCCGCTCTATGAGTTATTAGACTTTTAGTCCCAGGGGCCAGGTTGGATTCGTGCAAGATCCAACCTTACCATAACTAAACATTACCCCAAACTATATTGGGGAATACTGAAGGGAACCATCGCGCTTGAAGAAAACCAGTGCCACTAATAGTTTGTCCAACGGTCGTCTGATGCTAATGATATGGCCAATGAATGTAACGGGTCGGTAGTGGGTTCAGGTACGGTCCGACCCGGTCGAACCGGCCCATTCTGGGTCGATCCAGTCAGACCTATTGGGTCTAACCCAACCGATTAGGTGGACCAGCCTATTATGTTCGGTTGGCCCACTGGGCCCAGCCCAACAGGCCGCGTGGGTGGTTCGGCCTGGTTTGGCCTGGAGCATCGCGAGGGCGTGACTCAGCCCGGATGGCGCAGCAAGGCTGGATTGGCCAGGGATCCATGAGGGGGTCGTAGGAGGCACGAGGCACAGGGGAGTGCGGGGCGCGTGTTCTAGCACGGTTCGTCCGGGTTCACGGGAGGCGGCCGGGAAGGCCGGGAGGTGGCCGAGGAGGCCGAGAGGGGGGTCGGTGGGTGGCCCGGCAGGTTGGGGCCAGGTCGGCAGGCAGCCGGGCTGACAGGTGGCTGGGAAGGCCGGCGAGCAACAGGGATGCGGTTGGGCCAACGTGGGCCAGTGGGTTCTTCCAAGGTGGCCGGGAAGCTGGGAGTCTAGGCTGAAGTGGTTCGGCAAGGCTCGGGCTGGTTGTGTTCGGCTGGGGATCACGGAAGGCTGGTGGTAGCCGAAATTCGGGGGGGGGGGGGGGGGGGCGGGCCAGCGGCGGTGTGGCTGGGGTGGTTGGCCGGAGGGCCAAAATTCGGCATGGAGCACTGGAGAGCCGCAGTGGCGGTGTGGTTTGCGGTGGTCACGGGTAGCACAACTTTTTTCATGACCTCCTTTTTCGTTCTCTCGCCTCATCGACATACCAAAGATCATCACAAAAAAGAACGATGGAGGGGTCGTTCCATGTTGGTTTGTCCCGCATCCTACCCATTTAGGGCATTATCAATTGGCTCATCAAGAAGTAAGAAGATGAAAAAAAACACACTCACAACCAATTTCTTTCCAATCGTTGAAGAATATTTATGTAAAGCATCAACATGTAATAATCCCCCTACCTTTGATCGATGTTCGATGATGAAGTAGCAGAAAGCAGAGGAAGAAGATCGTCGTTCATCGCATCTGTTGCACACTTCCAATCCTACATTGCATCGGCTGTGGAACATTCTCCACGTCGGTAGTTTCCCAGGGAAGATGTTCGAAGAGGATCGTTGACGGCGTTCTTCATTGGACGAATTAGTTCTTCGTTCTTCATTATTTGTTGGGAGATGGGGTTTCTCATTGGAGAATTATAATCCTCCCAAGCTCTCCTCTCCCCAATATTCCACCCAAATGCCAAAGTGAATAGATAACCCCCCTCCAAATAATAGTATACCTATTATTTTAGATTGTTGGGTTTAAAATTCTAAATGGTGAATTATTTAACTTGGACTCCCTTTAATTAATTCATGAGTGTCGGCATAAATTAATAAGGGGAGTTGGGTCCATTAAGGTGGAGGGGTGGTGGCACCATTATGTGGGGACATGAGGAGGTATTAACCTCGGGTGGTCCTTGCCACATTAAACAAGTAGATGAGGTTTATACCTCGAGTAGGCCCCACCTCCATAACCTCTCATGAGAGGTTATGGTGTGGTGGTCCCACCTCCAAATTCCATCCTCCACAAAGAGGTTATAGAACCAGTGGGACCCACCTCTAAACTCCCACATGGATGCACAAATAAAAATAACGTGAAGATCACTTTATTTTATTATTCTCCACAAAATCCCAAAAACTAACTTATCTTCTCGACTCACTACCGTCAAAGTGAAAGTCTCCTTAAGAAAATATCGGCGCTGCAAGTTCAACACTACCCTCAGATTTTAATTCCAAGCATTGGTTCAAAAGTTGTAGAATTCCTCTCGTACGTTTACTGATCGTAGCCGAACAGAACTTCAGAAAATCATTTCGGGCACACCAAGCCTCAGAATCATGCGCCGTCAATTTTTCAGGACTCATAAAATTCCCAGGTATTTAAGAGAGAAAACATTCCTACAAAAATTCTCGGTCATTACATTCTCCCCACCTCAGGGCTTTATGTCCCCATAAGCTACAACATGAACAAAGGGAACAAGTGGGGGTATTGAGCATGCATCTAAGCCTCCTGCTCCCATGTTCTCTCCTGGAGGTTCATGTGCTGCTAGCGAACACACACCAGAGGTATTAACCATCCACGTTGGACCCGCTTATGTCGAACCTCAATCTCAATTGGTAAAATTAGTCCCATCGTTGACTTCCAGATATCCATGGTCGATGATTTGATAAGGTGCATGCACGTATCTCCTCAGATGGGATACATGGAAGACGTTGTGCACCCGATGCAACTGATTTGGATAAGCTAAGTGGTATGCCACCTCTCCAACTCTAAGGAGGACCTGGAAAGGTCCAATGAATCTCAGAGATAACTTACTGCCTTGGCCGAATCTCTGTAAACCTCATTGAGGTGGGACACGTAGAAAGACATGGTCGCCATCCTCCAACTCCAGAGGTCTCTGTCTTCTATTAGCCTATGACTTCTGCCTGCTCTGTGTAGTCTTCGTATGCTCTTGGATAATCTTAACCTTCTCTATGGTAGTTCGTACCATCTCTGGTCCCATTAGTGTTGACTCCCCAGGGTCAGTCCAACACAAGGGTGATCTGCAAGGTATCCCGTATAACGCCTCAAAAGGTGTTATCCCTATGGTGGAGTGGTGGTTTTTGTTGTATGAAAACTCCACCAAAGGTAAGTGATCTTCCCATCTGTGACCAAAGTCGAGGACACAATCACAGAGCATATCCTCGAGGGTCTGAATGATTATGTCAGTTTGGCCATCCATCTTGGGATGGAAGGCAGTGCTCAGATGAAGTTGTGTCCCGAAAGCCTCCTACAACCCCTTCCATAGCTGAGAAGTAAAACATGCATCACGATCAGAGACAATAGATGAATTTAATCCTTGTATCCGCACAATCTATTGCAAATAAAGGTGTCCCGAGATCCCTACTGAGCCCTGCTCTCTGATCGGTAGGAATTGGGCCGATTTGGTGAGATGGTCAACGATCACCCAAATCGAGTCGTGACCCATGGATGTACGTGGATGACCCATCATGAAGTCCATGTATATCCCATCCTACTTCCACTACGGCACCTCTAATGACTGAACCAATCCTATTGGTACCTGGTGCTCTGCCTTCACTTGCTGACAAGTGAGGCATCAAGAGACAAACTCTGCTACTGCCTTCTTCATACCTAGCCACCAGTGTTGTCGTCGAATGTCCCAGTACATCATCTCCACTTATGGATGTACCGCTAGAGGGGATGTCTAGAACTCCCTCAACACTTCCACTTAATGTGGCATTGGTACCATAGTGCATCCTCTGAAGAGGATGAAGTGCTCCCCACCTTCAGAAAATCTATAGGTTTCTACACTATGGATATCTGGGCAATTCATGACTTGCAGTCAGCATCCCAATGTTGTGACTCCCTAACTTGCTAAAGAAATGGGGGAGTGACTGTAAGGGACTAAAGGAAAGTTGTTCCATCTCTATCTATAAAGGATATCTATAAGGCAGCCAGCTGCTCTATTGCCTCGCCTAGCAGCTGTATACCAGATCTTTTTCTAAGTGCATCTACTACCATGTTCTCCTTCCCAGGAGTATAGACTTTCCCAAAGTCAACTTCTGTTGCCACGAGGGTGAGGTTGGCCCTCTCACGGGTGATTGGTTGCACCCTCCTATGCATGAGTTAATCATGTACTTCCTGGGTTGCCTTTTTTTCACCGTCCAAGGAAAACCCCATCCCGACATTGTATAGAAACCAAAACCTCTTTTCCTAATACAGTCAACCTGAGTGTGAACTATGGATGTCAAGTCGAGACCCAAACTAACGTCATAAGGCCTTGACACTGCCACCAAGAGGTTCCAACTGTAAATCTCTCCTCAAGGGTCTGATCACACCATCGGCATAAGTGTGATTATCGAGTCTCCTCCCAAAGGTATATCTAGACATGAGGGTCAAGTCAATAGTTTAACCAGAAACTCTAGGTCCTGGACAAGATTTGTGGAAGAAAGGAATGACTGGTACCTATGTATATTGATACGGAAACTAGTAGTAGACATAGACCGTACCTCATATAATTCCTAGAGCCCTTGCATCACATTACTTGACCGCATGCAACAACTCTCTTCCCCTGTCCTCCAGCTCCCTGAGCCCGGCATGGTCCGCAATAAAAAATGGTGGTTGTAACATGTCGAAAATTACACCACCACATGATGCTCTCCTAGATCTGCTTCCACATCTGCCGCCCTTCAGATTCATCTTTTCTTAACAAATCCTTTTTATGAAACATTTTACACAGCCAAGTCTCTGATACTGGCACTAGTTTCCAGCTTTCCCACTGCTAAAATTCATTGGATGTATATTCTCAGGCAAAAAACATTCAACCACAAAGGTTCCCTCTAGCACCCTAGCATAAGTAGGAATTCATAGAGGAATGGTGCTGGCTAGAATGTTCTTTCAACACACCTCACTCGTAATTTTGATCCCTGAAGCATAGATTGTATCGTATTCATCGAGTACCAATAAAGATCGGTACTCCTTGATGAATACTCAGCTACCGATATGCCATCCTGCCGAAGCTGTAGAAGTTCTAAAGAACTCTCAGCCACCTCCTCGAGTCGGTCCTTAGCTGTCTATGAGTCAAGCTTGCCTCAGAACCTGAGGAGTATTTGATGATGAAACACGTGTAAGGCGCTATGACTACATGTGTCCTCTACCGATACCGCCGGTTGTAAATACTGACCAATGGGTATTGATATAGTTGGCACACTACCCGAAGGTACTATCTTGGGAAACGGTCCACATAAGGAAGCCTAATCACTAAGCGGACCATCCTCATAATCACTCATTGAAATAGACTAGTAGCTAAAATCATCATCTACTCTACTGGTTTCTCAAATAGACTAGAAACTCTAGAAATATCCTCCAGCCTGCCCTCAGCTGTGTGGGAATCTATCTCACCTCGAAAACTCATAGACCTCTGCTGGTGGAACTCGTGCAACATGATCAGTCGGCATGCATTGCCTGCCAGTGTGGCTGGTGGTATCTACTGCCCAATTTCCACATTTCTACAAACTGATACTCAAGATTGTTTGATAAAATCATTACACATTCAATTCAATATCAATTACATACAAAATAAGCAATTTTAAATAAATTAAATCAGTTTTAGAAAGAGGAGTCGAGAGTGAAGCCACCTACCTTCAGAGTATTGGTGAAAATGAAAAACGGATGAAGAATGCCAACAAAACTGGGTAACATCTTCACAAACGCACTTTTAATATTTTCCCTTATCCCAATCAAGAAAAGAACTAAACTTATTTGGAATGCATAACCTTAGATATTCCCATAGTTTTTGTAGTTTTAATAAATATATAATTGGGGAGAAGTAGATTAAAAAAATTTAAGAATGATAAAGAATGAACACCTATAGAAGGGACTCAACTTCTAATCACCAAGTGAAGCCTTCAGATCACCTTCATATCAACAAGAGAACCTTACTTGACCTTTTGAGAAGTAAAATACCATGTTAGGACCACATAGGTGGAAAAATGAAATAGTTAAAGAAATAAACACATTAGATAATATTTTTTAGGATATTACTTTGACCCCACACATGGTTTAGTCTCAATGTTAGGAAACCCGTGCACTAATAGTTCATTAAAAACATTTTAAGGATGACCTACACATAGTCACCACACATGATCTCCATAACCGTGAGCCAATAATGATGAATGCACTCTCTTAAAATACCTAAGCCACACGGTTTCTCCTAGTACATCACATGGTTTGGAAAAATGGTGTCCCTCTTTTGTTATTTCCATTTATCTCCAAAAACACAAATAATGTTCTACAAACTCTCCCATCTTTCACCCTTATACTTAATATACTTCAAATAATAAGTAAAGTGTTAATTACTAGAAACTATGGGTCATACGTTCTCCCCAACATTTTCTCTTCCATCTGTGGAAAGTAGAAAACCATCAGTGTCTTGAAAAATTTCCATCCATTACTATTTCATCTCCTTTTCTCATTCCCAAGTCTCTTCCTAAATCAGACCTTGTTTCAATAAAAACCACAAAAGAACAATTATTTTTAAATGAAATGATTTCTCTTTTCTATCCATATTCCATATTAGGATATGTACCAATGAAGCTTAGAGATCTTGGTCAACATGATCTCATTTGATCACATGGTCAGGATCAGGTTGATTCTTTTTCAACTGAAATGTGTGTACCACATTATAAACTACACTGAATCATGGTGAAAATTCCAATTGATATTGCACATCTCCAACCCATTATAGTAACTAAAAATGGGATATGTATCAAGGAGATTACTTTAACCTACTTCCCAAAATGTTGATATTCAAGTATTGGAGAAATCTATAAGAACACCTGATCACTCACTGTAAACAACAACAACCATTGATGATGATTCGCATTTGATTTCTACTAAATCTGATCCATCTCCCTTATCTTTCTAATAAACTAAATATTCTATATTATTTCTTAGACATGTCTTGGCCCAACTAGTGAAGTTTCACCTATCTCCACCCAACAAAGTGGGTAATGACAAGGAAACCCATACAATGCTTCAAAAGGATCCATATGTATCGAGGAATGATAGTTTTTTTATACGAGAACTCCACCAATGGAAACTTCTCTTCCCATGATCCACTAAAATTCATTACTCCAGCCCATAAAATGTCTTCAAATGTTTTTATAGTCCTTTTGGATTGACCATCCTTCTAAGGATGATACACCATACTCATAGTCAATTGAGTCCAAATGGAATTCTATAAGGATTTACAGAAATGAGATTTGAACATTGGATCCATATCAGATATGATTGAAACTGGCATTCCATGTTAGTTAACAATGTCTCAGATATAGATTTTGGATAGATTCTCCACAGTGTGAGTTTCATAAATAGGGATGAAATGAGCTGACTTGGTATGTTGATCCACTGTCACACATATTCAATAATGCTTCCAAATCATTCTTAGGAGGAATGTGATAAATTTATAGTTATATTCTCCCATTTCCCTATTGGGATGGGTGAAGATTGCAACATACCTACTGGTCTCCAACATTTTCCCTTAAATTTATGACAAGTTAAGCTCTTTGAAACAAACTCATCCACATTCTATTTCATACCGACCCACTAAAACTGTGCTTACAATTCCCTCTACATATCCTATATTCCTATAAAAAAATCACATGTAGAATGATGGTAAGCATGAATAAGTTGTTCCTAACAATCCATAGGTGCAACCATCTAATCTGGAAACCACAAAATAGAACTCCCATCCAGCTTCTATCCCCCAATGGTCTCCCAATCATTGAATTTTTTTACTCATTTTCATTCACTCGACATCAAATGTTTTTCCTCTTTAGCTGTCAATAGAAAATTTTGAACTAATAAAACTGCGAATAAAACTTCAACATCACATTAGTTTTCACATTCCACATACATATCAGCTAGGGCCGACATCAACTGTCACTCATCCAAGTCTTGTTTTTTCAGCTGAGCATACAACTTTATACTTAATGATTTTATCACCGTATTTTATTTACATGGAATATAAATCAATACAAATTCAAACATCTAGAGATACTAAATCAATATTATTTGCCTCATATTGAAATACTTTTGTGAAAAAAATATTCTTGGAACTCTTATGATTCATGAATAGAGTAAATTTCTCACCAAAGAGATAATGACGCCAAGTCTTCAATGCATGGAAAACTATAGCTAACTCAATATTATATGTTGGGTAATTATTCTCATGCACCCACAACTTCATTGATCCAAAATCTACAACATAATCTACTTTAATGAGAATACACCCCAACCCAGATCTAGAAGCATCATAGTACACAACATACCCCTATCCTGATTTTGGAAAAATCAAGATTGGTGCTAATGTAAGATGAAATTTCATCTATTGGTTAGATTTCTAGAATTCTTTAGAACATTGAAATGGGACTTTTATCTTCTTCAGAGCATTAATATTTGAAACTATCTATTAAAATTCATGCAAAAAGCTTCAGTAACAACCATTTAGACCAATAAAACTTCATATCTCAATGACATTATTTGGAAATTGACTAGAGATAATAGCTTCTATCTTCATCGGATCCATTCAAACACCTATTTCATAAATTACATGTCTTACAATGTGTACCCCTTGTATCCATAAATTACATTTTGATAATTTGTCATACAAAGATGATCCCTCAATATTCCCAACACTTTCTCCAAGTGTTGCTCATGCTCAACCATTATCCTTGAATTCACATATATATCATCCAAAAACACCACAAAAAATAAATATATCTCTGAAATATTCTATTCATTGATTCTATAATTACTATTGGTGCATTAATAAGAGAAGAAGGAATTACCTCAAATTCATAATTTCTACATCTGCTTCAGAAATATATTTTCAGAATATCTTCCTTCCAAACTCACAATCAGTGACATCCTAATCACAATTCAATTCTAGAGAATAAATAAACTCCCATAAATTGATTAAACATAACATAAATTTTTAGAATTGGGTATCTATTATTTATCAAAACTTGGTTGTTCTTACAATAATCGACACAAATCCATAGAGTTACATCTGCTTTCATTAAAAACAAGACCAGTGTTGCGCATGAGGATGTGCTCATCCGAATGAAACCCTTGATTTCCAACACTTTGAGCTTCACATTTAACTCCCTTAGTTATATTGGTTCTATCCTATAATACAGAAGGTAAATCATACGAGTTCCCATAAGGAGATCATTCATTAACTCCATTTCCATTATAGTTTGTAAACCTGAGATGTTCTCCGGGAAAAATCTAGGAATTGATCCATGACTATTGGATAACAATGATCCTAGATCACTTCCATAGATGTAAATGTCAACACTGACAACTGGTAAGAGATCATTCCCACTGCTAGTTCCAACAATCCTTTTTCACCTATCTTTACAACATTGTCTCCTTTAAAGAGATGTTTGACCTCATTATCTAACACAAAACTAACTATCCTTTTATAGTATTTTACGTGATCCCTAAACACTAATAACAAATCCAAACCTAGGTTTACATAAAAACATTCATCTATGACATAGAGAAATCCCATTTTATTTCAACTCTATCTTTAGTTATAGAACATTCTCTATAGAGAAAAGTTCAACAATATCTTTGACCAAGAGTATTTTGATGTTTTGTCATAGAAGGAATCATCTCATGTTTTAAACATAGAAAATTAACAGCATGATATGCAATGATGGAATGCAATAAACTATTATCAAACAATACCTAAGAAAATTATAATTCAAAAATAATTGTATCTCTCACCATAGATGGTTCATCATGATAATCTACAATCATCTGCTCAGATCCATATAATTTCTTCATCAGTACACATTATTCTTTGATTCCCTACTGTGATTTCTCTTACTGAAGAGTCATGGTGTTCCTAGAATTTCCTTGTCTAGATTTGTTCTACTAACGTTATTGATTATGTTGTTCTCATCCCATCAAAGCATATGATTTCTATGCCACCTGAGAAGTGTCTTGAGCACCAGACCTCTGGGTATTATGACAATAACACTGAAGATTCCCCATCTAGTTGTATTTATGGATTTCCCTAGGTGGTGTTGTATACTCTATCTTCAAGTGATCAAAATAACCCCATTGGAAACAACCCGCTTGGATCTTCGTTCATTGAGGAAGATTTATAGATATGACTATTTGATTCTCATTTCCACTCCCACCCTAAAAGTAGGTGTCCCTCAACCACTTTCTCCTAGAAATAGAATTACCACCATTTCCTGTAGGTATCTTGATACATCCTACTCCCATATTGTAATGTCCCGGTTCTGGGTGCCACTCAATGGGTGCCCCGAACCCGGTTCGCCACAAGACCTCAAGTGCATTTCCCCAAACGCCAGAGGCTGCCCACTAGCAGCGAGGGCCCATGTCTGATAGTGGGGAATCTATGCCCTCATTTGTCAAAGTGTAGCACAGCGGAATACAAATAAAACATACAATGAATAGTGGAAGAAGTAAATCATACACAACTGAAATAGCGGTGGATATAACCAACAGTAGATAAATAATGATGCTACATGTCTCAAGTTCTAAGAAAACAGCCAGAACATGTTATACATCAATACAGTACACCCAAAAGCAGAGTACAACAAAACAAAGCAAAACAGTTGGCAGTGGCATCGTGAGCATACACTTTGTCCCTTTCCCTCCTACTCCTCAGCAACAGTCAAGTACCTGTATAGGGACTCTTTCCCCTATCCACACCTACAAAAACATAATCTGTTTGGGCCGAAAAGCGTGACCCAAACAGGGTGTGAGAAATAAATTCCCAGTAGGCACCCACCAAAGGCTCGTGCCCAACTGCGTGTAAGCATGCAATGATAGTGTGCGATTGTAAAATAATATTAAATAAGTAGTACTCAAAATTAACTAATTACCGGTTATATTGCCATTTTATTATCCATTTAATCTATTATATTTAAGATACCACCACAGTGAATATTCTAAATAACCAGCTAATGTCCTCAGACACGTAAAATCCTACCCTCTGGTAAAGAGTATCCAACACAAGAATCTGACCTCAGGATTGACAGAGTTTTCCCTCAGGTGTAGGTAGTGTCGCCCACAAGCATAGAATCATCTGCCCACAGGCAAGGAAGAAGTTGCCCTTAGGCCAAAATAACCACTGCCCACAGGCAAAATAGTGTACTGCCCACAGGCTAATCACAACAATGCCCTCAGGATAAATAGTTAACCGGGCCATTCCCAACATGTAAAATCAATAAACAAGCAATTCCTCTCAAGGAAATTATACAATCACTACTTTTAAGGAATACCCTTGGGTATCTTGGACAAACGGCTAAACAGTGGAACACACCCACGGGGTGGTTCCGGATCCAAGCAACGATCCCAACTAGCATTTTCATATCATAATTAAATACCTAATTAATTCATGGTATTTAATATAGAAACAGCCTTATGCACACAACACATCTAAAATGGGTTCGTGGCACAAAAATGCACAAAACACGCGATAGTTTGAAAAATTAACACCAAGCCACCTACCTTATACGCCAACGAATGTTATACCCGAATGCTGACTCCAAAAACGCCCAAGAACGGCATAGATCTGACGAAGAAAAAAACTCTCTTAACCTAAAATAAATCTTATAATGAGAAGAATTGGTAAGAAGCAGTCAAGGAGATGGAATCCTTTACCCGTGTGGTTCCAACAAGATCGTCTGAGGCAAAAATCGATTCCAGACGAACACTCGGCGGATCTTCAAAGGTTCGACCTCCTCCTTTGGCTCCAAAATGGCTCAAATGCCTCCTCTTCCAAAAATAGAGGCTACTGCCTGTTTTAAGCTGAAAAAACAAAGTACACGGCGTGTACATCCAAAATTTTAAACTATTCCTCTGGCAGATTCCCACCAGCGCAGCACTGTTCGCCTGCCGACATGAGTACAAGGCATGTACTCTTGAGTACACGGCGTGTACTGCTTCCCATCTGGCGGCTGATCCACTACCTTACTATTTTGGCATGCTGACTGACTACATGGCATGTAAAGGACCGCTAAACGGCGTGTAGTCAGTTCCTACACCCTTTGTCACAGACATGGCTACACGCCCCGTGTACTCATCCCTACACGGCCAGAAGTACACGGTGTGTAGAAAAAGTACACGGCGTGTACTTCCAAAATTTAGGATTTTTCCCATTTTCCATATTTTATTACAAACACTTAAGGAAAAGAGAAAACAAGAAGATCGTACCTCAAAGAGAAGAACCGGGTTCATACAATCTTCCCCCTTATAGAAATTCTTCCCTAAATTACCCTTCCAAGGGTGGAGAAGATATAGTCGTGAATAACTCCGGCCACTGAGCACATACGTCGGCCTCCCGCTCCCAGGTCTCATCCTGCACTCGTCCATGCTGCCATAGCACCCGTACAAGAGGAACTTACTAGCCTCAAAGAACCTCCGTGCTACTGTAAACTATACGAATCAGATGCTCTTCAAAGGACGCATCTGCCTCCAACTCAACCTCCTCGGGCTAAAAGACGTGAGACGGGTCTGAATGATAGGGACGCAACTGAGATACGTGGAAGATGTCGTACATGGCTCAGTACCGCCGCGGTAACCACAACTGATAAGCAACCAGCATGACTGTCTCAAGAATCTCAAATGGTCCCACATATCGTGGTGAAAGTTTACCATGCCTCCTGATCTGCTTGTGTCCCAGCCTCGGCGAAACATGCAAGAAAACCTAATCCTCGACCACGAAGTCCAAAGGTCGTCTGCGGCGATCAGCATATGACTTCTGACGAGACTGTACGGTAGCCATCCGCTTCCGAATCAACTGGACCAGATCAGATGTCTCCTGCATGAGCTGTGGCCCCAGTAAAGCTGCCACACCTGCCTCTATCCATCACAAGGGTGAATGGCATGGCCTACTGTATAAAGCCTCATATGGTGCCATCTCAATAGTCGCCTGGAATCTATTGTTATAGGAAAACTCGACTAAGGTTATATGCTTCTACCAAGATCCCCCAAAGTCTAGGACACATGCACACAGTATGTCCTCTAGCACCTGTATCGTACGCTCTGACTGGCCCTCGGTCTGAGGGTGGTAAGATGTGCTCAGAAGCACCTGTGTATCTTGTGCCCTCTAAAAAATCTGCCAGAAATGAGATGTGAAGCAGACGTCCCTATCAGAAACAATAGAACGAGGGACCCCATGAAGACGTATGATCTCTCGGATATAAAGCCTTCTAAGCTCGTCAACACTGATGGTCTCCTTGATCGGAAAGAAGTGAGATACCTTCATGAGTCTATCCACAAAAACCCACACGACATCATTTCCACGAGGTAACCTCGGTAATCCAGACACGAAATCCATCGCGACATCGTCCCACTTCCACTCCGGAATGGGTAACTGCTGTAACAGCCCAGCTGATCTCTGATGCTCCACCTTCACCTGCTGACAGGTGGAACACCTCGTAACAAAACTAGATACATCTCTCTTCATACCCGGCCACCAGTACTGACGTCTCAAGTCGCGGTACATCTTGGTAACCTCTGGATGAACTTACCAAGCTGAAACATGAAACTCTCACATCATCTCCTTATGTATATCCTCTGCAACCCATACTCATCCATGGAAACGCAAAAGCTCATCATCTCCTATCGTCCAACTAGGATAAGGGTCCTCACCTGCCACCAACTCACGTAGAACTAGGCCTTCTGGATCAAAAATTTGTCGCATCCATACTTTATCCTGGACTGTAGAAGTCACAGCTAAAGATGAAAGATAAGTCTGCCCCTGCCCGTCGTGCACCTCCTGATGCATCTCAGAGAACAAAGCCATGAGCTGCTACTCACCACTGGCCTCCTGCACTGCCTGTATCTGAGACTTCCTTGTCAGTGCATCATCTAATACATTACCTTTACCAGGTGTATAGGCAAGCTCAAATCGAAGGACTGTAGGTATTCGACCCACCTCCTCTGCCTCAGATTCAAGTCATGCTGAGTAAAGATATACTTGAGGCTTTTGTGGTTGGTGAAAACCAAAAAATGCTCCCCCAAAAGACAATGTCTCCAATTGTGCAACACATGTACAACTACATCTAACTTGAGATCAAGCGTCGGGTAATTCCTCTCATGTGGCCTCAACTGCCGAGACCCATATGCCACAACTCGGTCGCCCTGCATCAACACTGCTCCCAGCCCAATACCTGATGCATCATAGTAAACTGTATAGCTCTTCCCCATCTTTGGGAGTGTCAGGATCGGTGCTGATGTAAAACTTCCCTTCAGGTCCTGAAAAGCTACCTCGCAAGCTTCCGACCAAATGAACTTCAGACCCTTCTTAGTCAGACCTATCAATGGTGCTTCTAAGTGGGAGAAGTCCTGTATGAAACGTCTGTAGTAACCAGCTAGTCCTAAGAAACTCTGTATCTCAAACACGTTCTTAGGCTGCTCCTAAGAAACCACTGATCTCGCCTTCTCTGGGTCTACTGAAACTCCTGCCTCAGAGATGATATGACCATGGATGTGAATCTGGTCCATCCAAAAGTGGCACGTTGAGATCTTAGCATATAGCCGATGCTCCCTCAGTGTACTCAATACGATCTTAAGATGGGTGGAATGGTCGTGTCGAGTGTGAGAGTACACCAAGATGTCGTCCACGAATACTACCACAAAAGAATCAAGATACGGATGGAACACACAATTCATTAGAGCCATGAAAACTGCTGGCTCGTTCGTGAGTCCAAACAGCATAACTGTATACTCTTATAGACCATACCTACTCCTAAAATCCGTGAGAGGTATATCAGATGGTCTCACGCATAGCTGATGATATCCTGATCTCAGGTCATTCTTCAAGAACACTCGTTCTCCAAGAAGCTGATAAAAAATATCATCAATCCTCGGTAAGGGATATAGGTTCTTAACCGTCAACTGGTTCAGCTTCCGATAATCCTTGAAAAGTTTGAGGGTATCATCCGCCTTCTTCGCAATATGGACCAGAAAACCCCAAGGAGAAGTACTGGGTCAGATAAATCCCTTTGTCTTCAACTCCTTCAACTGCCTCTTGAGCTCCTGCAACTCAGGTGTAGCCATCCTATATGAGGGAATGGACACTGGTGCTGCTCCTGGCATAAGCTCAATAGAGAAATCCACCTCTCGCTCTGGAGGTAGACCCGAAAAGTCGTCCAGGAAGACATCCCTGAAATGATCAACAAAAGGAGGGAAATATGCCTGACAAGTCCCCCGGTCATCCATATATAAGCTCACAATATGGGCTTTGACTCCACCTCACCCACGACGCTCTGGTCCAGCTCTACTAGCCTGAACATACCGTTCTCCCTTGTATAAAAACTCCCTGCCCTCTGGTGACGTGAAACTCACCCTACGACGATAACAGTATACAATGGCTCAAAAGGGAACCAACCAGTCCATCCTGAGAATGATGTCATAGCTTGTCATCTCTCGGACATAGAGGTCCCAAAGGAAGTGACACCCACAAACCTCAAGGGGCACTCCTTACACTGACACACACCAGTCGTTCTAGTTCCCAACGGAGTTTCCATCGTCATAACATTAGAAGATGGAGAAACACAGAGCCCAAGGCTCTCTACAAGGGGTACAGATATGAAACTATGTGTAGCACCTGTATCCAAAAGTACTAAAGATAAGACAGAAGCTACTAAAATAGTACCTCTGAATATAGAAGGTCTGGGATCCTGCTCCTGCTGGGTCTGTTTCACTGCATATACCTGCCCAGTGCCACTGCCCTGCGACACAGCCTGGCTACCCTGAGCTGTCCCGCCCTACTGCCTCTGAGATCCTGGTGTCTGGCTACCACATCCATGGCCACCATCTCTTCCTTCACGCCCTGAAGTATTCCAGTTCCCCAACTGGTAGGAAGCCACTGGTCTTTCTCCCGCACACAGAGTCTACACAGAACCCCTCTCACTAGCCAGAGGTAGAAACACCCTGTAAAATCACTACATATGACCCATCCTGCTGCAAGCTCGGAACTCCACTTTGGCCTCTTGTGCCCCTATTTACCACACTGGTAGCACATAACATGGCCACCTAAAACATTCTTTTGACTGGTACTTCCGCCCTGAGATAAGTCCACCTTTCTCTTCCTCTTGCCAACAGAAAACATACCAGTAACTGGTGCCGAACATCCCTGACCCACACCACTAGATTCTCGAAGGTTCCTATCTATGATCAATGCCTGGTTTACAATAGCATGTACAGTAGGCAACCTAAATACTTTCACCCACGCTCAGATGTCATACCGAATACCATCCTCAAAACGTCTGGCTCCCAACGTCTCATCACCCACCAGTATTGGTGCAAAGCGCTGAAGCTCCGTAAAATGAGCAAAATAGTCCATCACTGACATAGCACCCTGCTGTAGATTCATGAACTTTCGAGCTCTATCTGCTCTCAAAGTCTCTGGGGAGAAAAAGTCATAGAATACTACCCGAAATTCTTCCCATGACATGTTCCCGTGATGCTCTAACTGGGTGGTAATATCCCACCACCACTTGGTGGAATCACATAGCATGTAGTCACGAGCTTTACCCTCCGCTCTGGAGGTGTCTCAAGATGCTCGAAAATAGTCTGCATCAACCCCAGCCAAGACTCCATAGCCTGTGGTCCACCATCCCCTGAGAACGTAGGCGGATACTGCTGCTGGAAGATACGTGTCAGCTCGGCCATAGATGTGGCAGCCTGTGGTGCTCCCTGAAAGGTCTGCATGAACCGCAATAAGCCTTCACAGAACTGCGCCTCCGCGCCTGTGTCCGGTATAGCAGTTGGTGTCGCATCTGACTCTGCTGGAGGATCAACTGGTAGCCCATGGCCCACCATCTCCGGATTATTCTCGTTGCTTCTCTCCTGGAGAACAACACACAATCGTCTAGGCGGCAAGAAACTACAAGGTCAAAAACACGCCTTAGAACACAATTATCAAAGAACGAAGATGAAGAAACCCAAAAGGGAACAAGAGGGATAAGGCAGTAAAAATTTGAAAAACAAGACTACACGGTGTGTATACTGACTACACGGTGTTTACTTGACTTCCCTTCCCCTACCCGGGTCCTTCTGCATGGCTAATCCACATGGCTCCCATTTGAACAAAAACTACACGGCGTGTATGGTGTTATTTCCAACTGCCCGTGTCGTCTGTGACATGGCCAACTACTCGACTTGACACTACAGGGCGTGTTACACCCGCACACAGTGTGTCAACAACCCCCTTTCCAAGTCACATGGCTAAGTCCACACAGTCTGTCCTCGGACAAGACTACACAGAGTGTCCCAAAGGTACACGGCATGTTCAAGGAGAGGTGACACTGACCCGTGTTGTTAGTTACACGGCCGAGTCCCCAGGTCACACTACACGGTGTGTACATTATTGACATGGCGTGTTCGGTGAAGCAGTTCACCGACCCGTGTTGTTAGTCACACGGCCGGACTCCAGGTCAAAACTACACGGCATGTATATCTGGTACACAGCGTGTTTTAACCATGCTCTTCCCTACCCCATGTCACTGCCCACACGGTTTGTGAAACGGGAATAGAATACACGGCGTGTACTCAGAGTACACGACGTGTACTTAAAAAGTTTATTTTTCTCCCCGAACAGAAGGCCATACACGGCATGTGTAAAAATACTACACGGTGTGTATACTGGGTTTACAGAGAGTATCTCTCAGAAACTTCTCCAGAACCCATAAAATACCGAAAACCAACACCTAAGGGTCAAATTCCGACCCGTGAGGGCCCATACTCCCCATGAATCATTGTTTGACATCTTATCTCTGTTATAACTAATAAACAGTCAATGATCCACCGAATTCCGGTCAATGGAGGCCCATACTCCCCAAAAACCAAAGTCTGGCATCCATTCTATAAATAGTCTTACACTAAATACCCTATCAAACAGCAGGTATTTATCAAGAAGCTATCACAAAAGCATTCTTTTCTAGTACAACTACTATCACAACATCATGCAATTTCTAATGCACCTACATGGCATGGAACTATGCATGGAATGTGATTTCTAGAATTTTACTAAATGATACATGAGATGGCATACCCTCATCTCCTCGAGTTGCAACTAAATAGAACCCACAAATAAATTATAACAGTGCAATCTCAAGTGTGTCACCCAATGGTGAAAACATATTAACTGTAACATTTGCAACATCAGACAAATTGCAAAACATGATGTAGAGTGGATTTTCCCTGTACACGAGTTAGCTACGCTCGGGCACAACTTATTACCAACTACTGTTCGTCCTATCACTGACTAAGGCTCCAAATAGTAAGTCAAAGAAAAGAACCCCTTTGATACCACTTTGTAATGTCCCGGTTCCAGGTGCCACTCAACGGGTGCCCCGAACCCGGTTCGTCACAAGACCTCAAGCACATTTTCCCAAATGCCAGAGGCTGCCGACTAGCAGTGAGGGCCCATGCTTGATAGGGGGGAAACTATGCCCTCATTTGTCAAAATATAGCACAACGGAATTGAAATAAAACATACAACGAACAGCGGAACCAATAAATCATACAGAACTGAAATAAACAATAGTAGTGGATATAAACAATAGTAGATAAATAATGATTCTACATGTCTCAAGTTCTATGAAAACAGCTAGAACATGTTATACATCAATATTGTACACCCAAAAGCAGAGTACAGCAAAACAAAGAAAAATAGCTGGAAGTGGCATTGCGAGCCTATTCTTGGTCCCATGCCCTCCTACTCCATAACAACAGTCAAGTCCCTGTATAGGGACTCTTGTCTGTATCCACACCAATAGAAACGTAATCTGTTTGGGCCGAAAAGCGTGACCCAAACAGGGTGTGAGAAATAAATTCCCAGTAGGCACCCACCAAAGGCCCGTGCCCAACTACGTGTAATTATGCAACGACAGTGTGCGGTAGTAAAATGCAATTAAGTAAGCAGTACTCAAAAGTAACTAATTACCAGTTATATTGACATTTTATTATCCATTTAATCCATCAAATTTAAAATACCATCACAGGGAATATTCTAAATAACCAGCTAATGTCCTCAGACACGTAAACTCCTACCCTCAGGTAAAGTGTATCCAACATAAGAATATTCCCTCAGGCTTAACAGAGTTTTCCCTCAGGCGTAGGTAATGTCACCCACAGGCACAGAATCAATTTCCCATAGGCACGGAAGAAGTTTCCATTGAGCCGAAATAACCACTGCCCACAGGCCAAATAGTGCAGTGCTGTAACACCCCAAGAATTCATAATGTGTTATTTCTTCAAAATAATTCAATAACTTGTACTACACGCAACACCGAGTTCAATCACACCTTGACTTACAAAAAAAGGCCATTAAAAGAGGTGATGAATAGTATTAACTAAATTTTAAACTTTATATAATCCTTATAATTTTAGAATCCACATTATGAGTTTCTTAGTCATAATGCAAGAACAGATTCATTTTCAGTATTGCACTTTTATCAACATTTAATAGTGAAACCTTTTTAAATACAATATTTTAAACTTTTTGACTAAATGGGGACATCAAAAAAAATTTAAAATGAAACATCCCAAGCTTCCACGGTACGCTTTCCTTTGAATAAAATAGTAGCGTGTGTTGTACGCAACTTCGTGTTTTAACACGTGCCACAACCGATCAAACTTGCCGTTATGAATAGTAATACCTAATTTTTGAAATTATATATATTTTATTTTTAAAAATGGACTTCATTTTTGGATTCGGAATATCAAATTTAGCCTAAGGTGAAATTTTGGTACTTTTCGGATAACTTTAATATTTTGATGAATAGTGAAAATTACTAAATTTTAATTAAAACAAACTTTTTTAATCAAAATAATTAATAGTGATAAATTATTAATTTTAGTGGTTTTAAAGTATATTTAGAATATATTTTTACCACTTAATATAATGTTGGTCATTGGACATAATTTTACAATTAAACCGAACATAAACAAGTATCAATCTTTTGATAGTTATTATCTCTTAAAAACACGCTTTTTGTTTTGACAGCGGGAATTAATTTTAAATTAATTTCTGCCACTTCTGTGTTTTGAATTTAGAAAAATGGATTCCATATTTGGAATCAGGATGTTCAAATTGTGTAAATAGGTAACTTTTATTTTTAGACATTTTGAATAATTACTGCGGTAAATATTTTATTTACCATGGTTAAGGGTAAATCCGGTAAATAAGGGTAAACAAAAATAATATTATAATAATACTAAATTACCCTAAAACGTGTCTTAACCCTATTGGTTGATACATGGTCGACCATGGGCATCTTTGGGTCTATTTTGGGACCCCATGGATCCACTTGTGAGTGATAATGACACTTTATTTTAATTAAGTTAAAATGAATACAAAAATGGCATAAGCTTACATCTTTTAAAAGAACAATTTTTACATAGGGTTATACATGTTGTATTTTCGATTATAAATATTCATTAGAAAGCTAAAAAGATTTCCTACATTATGATATTTTATTTATAATTTTTAGACATCAAATAAGTTAAATTATTAATGACACAATGATGATGCAGTAATTAATATAATAGTGAAAAATTAAAATAAGTGATATTATAAATACCCAAATAAATATAATATGAAACTTTTAATGAATTAAACTAATTTTATAGGATAATATGATATATTAGGATTGATTTAATTGACTTTTTTTGAAGAAATCAATCTGTTATGAGTTTCACAAAAATCAACTAATGAATAGTGTCAAAATTGACATAAAAGAGTTCTTAAAAAAATATTATATTATTAATTGATATTAAATTCCTAAAAATCTAAGGTTCGGCCAAGAGACTTATATCATGATAGTTTAGTCATTAATGGACCACTTGGGGGTCGCTTGGATGTATATGGTAAGTTTATTAACCACATAATATAAAAATACAAAGAGACATTGTAAAAGTGAAACTAATTAACTTAGAGTTAATACTTAAAGATAAGGTTAATATAAGTACCCAAACCTGTCTAAATTCTATTGGATGAGTTGTTTTCGACCTATCCCCACCTCATCCTTTGAATAGTCAACTTTGGAGCCTTTGAAAACTGAATATGAATTTATTATAAATTAATATTTCTAGCTTTTCCAAAGGTGCCCCTCACCCCTCTTATAAAAGGGCACTCCTCCTTCTCATTTCTTCACACCTCTCAAGCCACTTGGCTCGTCCAAACTCTGCCAAACTAAGCTCCCCACATCCCTCTCCTCCTCCTTGAAGTTTCCCCTTAGTCAGAAAGCATTTCAAGAAGTCCTTTGGTTCCAACCAAAGTGAGTTACCTAGATTAAAGGTAACGATTTCTCTTAAATTATTTTCATTTATTTTGCTTCTCCAACCCCCAAACTCTTTTTATTTCCTTTCTTTTGTAACAACACCAGTATCCACAATATACTAGGATGTTTTTATAAGAAGGATTCAAACTACACATACACACAACTCCATCTAATGGATGATGAACATAATGTTTCTGTGGATGGCAAACTAACGCCTCACGAAACGATGATTGTTCAAATACATCTTACCACCTCTAATGGTGGCCATTATGATGGCACTGTAATTAAATATGATATTAATGATATATATTTTATATATAAGCTTCTGTAATTCCATTTTATTTCATACCATTATTCGTTTCATGTTGTATATACATACGATAATTTCATTTGAGGAAGTGCGGACTACCGCCCCCTTAAAATGATATGACTCGTTCATACCACACATGGAACGTATAAAGGATGGTGTTAATGAACTTAAGTAACATATATAAAATATTATATTAAAATGTAATAGTAATATACCTATGTATCATTTGGATTCGATTCTTTTAAAATAAAAATTAAATGGAAGTAGCGTTCGTGCGTACGTACGGACTACCGTCTCCACGAACGCGATGAGATTCATTCTCCATCGTATCCATTCAAGTATAATTATCATTTAATGATTTAAAAATGATTTTTAAGGACTTTATATCATTCTGGATATGAATAAGATACAACAAACATGACTTATGTAACAAAACATATAAAAGAAAATGAGTAAGTTAACACCCGAAACGACGATAATTCTAAGATATTATTAACAAATCAATGTTAAAAGATCATATATGATATCATATTAATATATATGATTCTTGTATAATTTAATAACAATTATTTAACCATTATACAGGAGGTTAACCTACCCCAACCAAGGAAAAGTACAAGGTAAGGGTTATTTCACAATCTCTTCATTATCCGAGGTTGTTTATACGTAATAATCTACTGGGATCTCGTTATCATCCACATCCATGTTTCTTCGAAATGTATTTCAAAACATTTTTACTATTTACAAGAATATGGGTTAAAGTCATTTATACCCTTGTTTGACTTTTTATAAGAGGTTTATAAAGGAATCTTTCCGTCGTTTTCAAAACAATGTTCTTTTTAACCTTTTCGACAGAATTGAGGTAAGAATGTTTTTTTAACTTATACGGCGGGTGCGGTTATTTTCCGCCGTTATAAAATCGTCGAAGCTTTACATACAAGCTTATAAGAATATTTTCAAAGAAAATGTTTTATTTTATATGGATCTTAAATGATTTCAAAATAAAAGGAGATACTTCTTTAAAAAGAATTTTGATTTCATCTATGTCAACATCCTTTGATGGATTTTAAGATTATTTGAAGTTGATTTATTATGATACAAAAATTCTATATTGAATTGAAGGTTTTGTGATATGTTTGACTGTGGATGTGCTATTTTTATACCATTCATAGTTTATGGTGAAATTATTGACATTTCGTATGCTAGTTTTAATCCGAATGTTTATGTTATATTTCAAACATTTCTTCAGATGAATGTGCTAAACAAGTATGTTCCGGGTTGGGGACCGGTAAAAGTAAGCCCTCCAGGTTGGGGACTGGTAAAAGTAAGCCCTCCAGGTTGGGGACTGGTTAAAGTAATCCCTCCAGGTTAGGGACTGGTAAAAGTATGCCCTCCGGGTTGGTGTCCGGTTATTAGAGGCACTCCGGGTTGGTGTCCGGTTATTAGAGGAACTCCGGGTTGGTGTCCGGTTATTAGAGGCACTCCGGGTTGGGTTCCGGTTAGAAGTAACCCCTAGGTCTTGGGATGAGGCCTAGACAAAGAAATTAACATTTAGCATTATGCATTCCAACATTATGAAAGTGGTTATTTATTTTTGCATGTGATTATTCGATTAGTGGAATATCCATGTGAATAAGTAAATGGCATTATTTCATTTTATTTATGCCATACCATGTTGAAAGTTCATGTTTAAAAGGCTTTTGTTTTAGTTATACATTGCCTTAAATGTTTATTCTTATTGATGAAAGTTTCTGCTATATTGTTATCCTTACTGGGCATTTGAGCTCACCCATTTTCTATGTTTTATTTTTCCCAGGATGTGAAGAAGTAAGTTATGAATGACCTGCAAGGATTTTATGAGGGGTTAATAGTGTGGATTGTGGAAAAATTATGTTGTTGTATTAGTTTTTCACTTTGAAATGTAATGTAAAACTTTATGATTATATCTAGTGTTTCCAAGGCTACTAAACCAATCGGTCTTTCGAGATTTGATCTTTCTTGTGATCATGCCAATGTTACGAAGTAATGCACCGACTCTGGGTAGCTCGGGTCGGGGCGTTACAGTTGGTATCAGAGGAAGTTTAGTACAAACCTTGGAAGCTAGATTTAGATAAACTCTGATTAGAGCACGTAGACCTAAGATGAACTTTGAGAATTAGTATAGAAGAACTTCCTAGAATTTTGGTACTGTAGAGATTTTGTGAGTTTTCCAAGCAATACATCCCTGTCTGGATACGAGCAGGTAGAGGCGGCTCTGGCACAGATGTACCTAGGGGTAAAACCCGAAAACACCGCTTTGAGCTAGACTCGAACGGGAACTGGTGCACGACAAAAGGCCTTGCTGCACTCTTGGTTACGACACTCCCGGGGGATATGCTTAGGATAACTCTCATTTTCTTTACAAATCATTATGAAGGGTTTATGAGTATATACTTCCTCAAAGGAGGCATTTTTATGATTATGGATTATATCCCTAAATAGTTCAATTTATGTTAAGTGTTTTATAAGTATGGGATTATGTATTTTGATTCATAAACTGATCTAGTATATGCCATTGTTTAGAAATGGCGCCCAGTAGAAGGAATGAGAACTCTAACAATGCACATGATCCAAAGAGAAGGAAAGATCATATCTTTCATGGTCTTAAGCTAGAATTTATAAGAGAAATAGTCTCCCATGTATTATCATCATATGAAGAAATAATAACATGTGTTGATAAGATAAGTAAAGAGTTTACTGAGTCCTATGGCTTTGAAGGGAAGCAAGAGAAGAAAAGGATGGAAGAGAGAAAAATGGATAAAAGGAAGAGGGAAAAGAAGAATTTTCCCATATGTGGTAACTGTGGGAAGAAACACCCTGGAACTTGCCTGAAAGGAATGGGAGTTTGTTATAAGTGTGGAGGAAAAGGGCACAAAGTACATGACTGCAAGGGTGATAAAATGGTTTCAAATGTACAATGCTTCATTTGCAAGGAGTTTGGACACTACGCGAACCTATGCCCCAGTAATCAGACTATGCCGCAAATGATGCTATTGGATAATAATCAAGTTATGATACTACCACAGATGAAGAGGAATGATTAGAGTTCTTATGTTGATTATGTCAATTCAGTGTTGTATCAACAATGTACTTGTTATAATAATTATGGAGTATATAAGGATTGTACTGTAGTACTATTTCATTAAGGACTTGAGATTGTGTGGAACAAAGAAAAGTGACTCAATAGTAGGATAAATTTTTGGAAAATATATGGTTGAGAGAATGATAAACCATAATATAGTTCTGATACCGAGTTAGTGATTTTGGAATAATACATGATTGTTTTGGATAAATTATATTGGATATTCTTGACTACCTTGGAACTGATTAATGATTTGTATATTCCATCATTGTTGGGTTTTAAAACATTTTTGGATTAATGAAGTATATCCAGCATTCTATATGGAATAAGGGAGCATGAATGTAATCAATAAGGAATATGGTAATACATGATGAAGGTATTCATATGCTATTACGGGGTAAAAAGGATCTATATTATGTTTAACTTCCTTATAAATGTTGGACTGTGAGTTTGGTCAGAAATATTTTGGATAAATTCTAGTTTGAGATTAATTTTGGATGGCCATAAAAGGACAACCCGGAGGTCGGGCGGCAACCCGTCGCGTCCGGCAAGGCTGCGAGACTTGAACCCGCAACCAAAGGGCGACAAGGGTGTATCACCTACCACTATCCCACGAGATGTCCTGGATTAAATAAAGTAGTTTTTTAAAAGATCTGGTAGATGAATTATAAATTCTTTTATTTTGGAACCCTCTATGAATAGTATAAATAGAATTTTTTTTACGAGTGAATGATGAGTTTTGGTAGAAATTTATTAATGGATAAAACTCTAATTATAAAGTAAGTATATCTCCTTATGATCTTAGACAATCTCATAAATATATTCCTCAACATTAATAAAAGGAACTTAGAACAAAAATGTTGTCCTAGATGGTACCTTAAATCATCACTAATTCATGGCTTTGGGATTTTTGGCCTTTTCATAGCCATGTTCTCTACCACTCTCCATCAGATAATTGATGGTTAGATTTCTCTTCCATATCCATATTTTCCTACATGGAACCCTAGAATGTGTTATTTTCGGTAATCTTTATACTTTCCACTCTTTATTTTAAATAGAGGACTCATTAATTCATTTTTCGATGTGGGATTTCAACTAAGATATTTTGAAACGTCAAAAATGTGTTATCCTAATACCCTATGTTTTGTTGAACCGATGGTATTTCAAATCATCATAGATTGATGAATTTAAGGACCTCAATTATACACTTGTTTGTGATTGATGACCTCAATCACTACCTATAAATATTTACGTTTTTCCTCCGATTATATGTCTCTAATTTCCACCAATGTTCTCCTAATCGAGATCATAATTTGGTGGTGACCCTTTCATTTCTCTTTTCCTCATATTAAGACTAAATTTTAGTAACCCAATTTCGGATGTGGGTTTTCCCACAAATATATTTTCTATTTTCAACCTTTTATTTTCTAAGAACAATTTCAAATTGCGAGGACGCAATTTATTGAAGGAGGGGAGAATGTAACACCCCAAGAATTCATAATGTGTTATTTCTTCAAAATAATTCAATAACTTGTACTACACGCAACACCGAGTTCAATCACACCTTGACTTACAAAAAAAGGCCATTAAAAGAGGTGATGAATAGTATTAACTAAATTTTAAACTTTATATAATCCTTATAATTTTAGAATCCACATTATGAGTTTCTTAGTCATAATGCAAGGATAGATTCATTTTCAGTATTGCACTTTTATCAACATTTAATAGTGAAACCTTTTTAAATACAATATTTTAAACTTTTTGACTAAATGGGGACATCAAAAAAAATTAAAATGAAACATCCCAAGCTTCCACGGTACGCTTTCCTTTGAATAAAATAGTAGCGTGTGTTGTACGCAACTTCGTGTTTTAACACGTGCCACAACCGATCAAACTTGCCGTTATGAATAGTAATACCTAATTTTTGAAATTATATATATTTTATTTTTAAAAATGGACTTCATTTTTGGATTCGGAATATCAAATTTAGCCTAAGGTGAAATTTTGGTACTTTTCGGATAACTTTAATATTTTGATGAATAGTGAAAATTACTAAATTTTAATTAAAAACAACTTTTTTAATCAAAATAATTAATAGTGATAAATTATTAATTTTAGTGGTTTTAAAGTATATTTAGAATATATTTTTACCACTTAATATAATGTTGGTCATTGGACATAATTTTACAATTAAACCGAACATAAACAAGTATCAATCTTTTGATAGTTATTATCTCTTAAAAACACGCTTTTTGTTTTGACAGCGGGAATTAATTTTAAATTAATTTCTGCCACTTCTGTGTTTTGAATTTAGAAAAATGGATTCCATATTTGGAATCAGGATGTTCAAATTGTGTAAATAGGTAACTTTTATTTTTAGACATTTTGAATAATTACTGCGGTAAATATTTTATTTACCATGGTTAAGGGTAAATCCGGTAAATAAGGGTAAAAAAAATAATATTATAATAATACTAAATTACCCTAAAACATGTCTTAACCCTATTGGTTGATACATGGTCGACCATGGGCATCTTTGGGTCTATTTTGGGACCCCATGGATCCACTTGTGAGTGATAATGACACTTTATTTTAATTAAGTTAAAATGAATACAAAAATGGCATAAGCTTACATCTTTTAAAAGAACAATTTTTACATAGGGTTATACATGTTGTATTTTCGATTATAAATATTCATTAGAAAGCTAAAAAGATTTCCTACATGATGATATTTTATTTATAATTTTTAGACATCAAATAAGTTAAATTATTAATGACACAATGATGATGCAGTAATTAATAAAATAGTGAAAAATTAAAATAAGTGATATTATAAATACCCAAATAAATATAATATGAAACTTTTAATGAATTAAACTAATTTTATAGGATAATATGATATATTAGGATTGATTTAATTGACTTTGTTTGAAGAAATCAATCTGTTATGAGTTTCACAAAAATCAACTAATGAATAGTGTCAAAATTGACATAAAAGAGTTCTTAAAAAAAATATTATATTATTAATTGATATTAAATTCCTAAAAATCTAAGGTTCGTCCAAGAGACTTATATCATGATAGGTTAGTCATTAATGGACCACTTGGGGGTCGCTTGGATGTATATGGTAAGTTTATTAACCATATAATATAAAAATACAAAGAGACATTGTACAAGTGAAACTAATTAACTTAGAGTTAATACTTAAAGATAAGGTTAATATAAGTACCCAAACCTGTCTAAATTCTATTGGATGAGTTGTTTGCGACCTATCCTTACCTCATCCTTTTAATAGTCAACTTTGGAGCCTTTGAAAACCGAATATGAATTTATTATAAATTAATATTTCTAGCTTTTCCAAAGGTGCCCCTCACCCCTCTTATAAAAGGGCACTCCTCCTTCTCATTTCTTCACACCTCTCAAGCCACTTGGCTCGTCCAAACTCTGCCAAAATAAGCTCCCCACATCCCTCTCCTCCTCCTTGAAGTTTCCCCTTAGGCAGAAAGCATTTCAAGAAGTCCTTTGGTTCCAACCAAAGTGAGTTACCTAGATTAAAGGTAACGATTTCTCTTAAATTATTTTCATTTATTTTGCTTCTCCAACCCCCAAACTCTTTTTATTTCCTTTCTTTTGTAACAACACCAGTATCCACAATATACTAGGATGTTTTTATAAGAAGGATTCAAACTACACATACACACAACTCCATCTAATGGATGATGAACATAATGTTTCTGTGGATGGCAAACTAACGCCTCACGAAACGATGATTGTTCAAATACATCTTACCACCTCTCATGGTGGCCATTATGATGGAACTGTAATTAAATATGATATTAATGATATATATTTTATATATAAGCTTCTGTAATTCCATTTTATTTCATACCATTATTCGTTTCATGTTGTATATACATACGATAATTTCATTTGAGGAACTGCGGACTACCGCCCCCTTAAAATGATATGACTCGTTCATACCACACATGGAACGTATAAAGGATGGTGTTAATGAACTTAAGTAACATATATAAAATATTATATTATACTGGAATAGTAATATACCTATGTATCATTTGGATTCGATTCTTTTAAAATAAAAATTAAATGGAAGTAGCGTTCGTGCGTACGTACGGACTACCGTCTCCACGAACGCGATGAGATTCATTCTCCATCGTATCCATTCAAGTATAATTATCATTTAATGATTTAAAAATGATGTTTAAGGACTTTATATCATTCTGGATATGAATAAGATACAACAAACATGACTTATGTAACAAAACATATAAAAGAAAATGAGTAAGTTAACACCCGAAACGACGATAATTCTAAGATATTATTAACAAATCAATGTTAAAAGATCATATATGATATCATATTAATATATATGATTCTTGTATAATTTAATAACAATTATTTAACCATTATACAGGAGGTTAACCTACCCCAACCAAGGAAAAGTACAAGGTAAGGGTTATTTCACAATCTCTTCATTATCCGAGGTTGTTTATACGTAATAATCTACTGGGATCTCGTTATCATCTACATCCATGTTTCTTCGAAATGTATTTCAAAACATTTTTACTATTTACAAGAATATGGGTTAAAGTCATTTATACCCTTGTTTGACTTTTTATAAGAGGTTTATAAAGGAATCTTTCCGTCGTTTTCAAAACAATGTTCTTTTTAACCTTTTCGACAGAATTGAGGTAAGAATGTTTTTTTAACTTATACGGCGGGTGCGGTTATTTTCCGCCGTTATAAAATCGTCGAAGCTTTACATACAAGCTTATAAGAATATTTTCAAAGAAAATGTTTTATTTTATATGGATCTTAAATGATTTCAAAATAAAAGGAGATACTTCTTTAAAAATAATTTTGATTTCATCTATGTCAACATCCTTTGATGGATTTTAAGATTATTTGAAGTTGATTTATTATGATACAAAAATTCTATATTGAATTGAAGGTTTTGTGATATGTTTGACTGTGGATGTGCTATTTTTATACCATTCATAGTTTATGGTGAAATTATTGACATTTCGTATGCTAGTTTTAATCCGAATGTTTATGTTATATTTCAAACTTTTCTTCAGATGAATGTGCTAAACAAGTATGTTCCGGGTTGGGGACCGGTAAAAGTAAGCCCTCCAGGTTGGGGACTGGTAAAAGTAAGCCCTCCAGGTTGGGGACTAGTTAAAGTAATCCCTCCAGGTTAGGGACTGGTAAAAGTATGCCCTCCGGGTTGGTGTCCGGTTATTAGAGGCACTCCGGGTTGGTGTCCGGTTATTAGAGGCACTCCGGGTTGGTGTCCGGTTATTAGAGGAACTCCGGGTTGGGTTCCAGTTAGAAGTAACCCCTAGGTCTTGGGATGAGGCCTAGACAAAGAAATTAACGTTTAGCATTATGCATTCCAACATTATGAAAGTGGTTATTTATTTTTGCATGTGATTATTCGATTAGTGGAATATCCATGTGAATAAGTAAATGGCATTATTTCATTTTATTTATGCCATACCATGTTGAAAGTTCATGTTTAAAAGGCTTTTGTTTTAGTTATACATTGCCTTAAATGTTTATTCTTATTGATGAAAGTTTCCGCTATATTGTTATCCTTACTGGGCATTTGAGCTCACCCCTTTTCTATGTTTTATTTTTCCCAGGATGTGAAGAAGTAAGTTATGAATGACCTGCAAGGATTTTATGAGGGGTTAATAGTGTGGATTGTGGAAAAATTCTGTTGTTGTATTAGTTTTTCACTTTGAAATGTAATGTAAAACATTATGATTATATCTAGTGTTTCCAAGGCTACTAAACCAATCGGTCTTTCGAGATTTGATCTTTCTTGTGATCATGCCAATGTTACGAAGTAATGCACCGACTCTGGGTAGCTGGGGTCGGGGCGTTACAAGTGCCCACAGGATAATCACAACAATGCCCTTAGGATAAACAGGTAACCAGTCCATGCTCAACATGTAAAAGCAGTAAAAAATAAATTCCTCTCAAGGAAATTCTACAATCACTACTTTTAAGGCACACCCTCGGGTATCCTAGTCAAATGGCTAAACAGTGCAACACACCCACGGGGTGGTTCCAGATCCAAGCAAAGATCCCAACCAGCATTTTAATATCATAATTAAATACCTAATCAATTCTCGGTGTTTAATATAGCAACGGACTCAGCCACACAACACCCCAAAATGGGTTTCGTGGCACAAAAACGCATAAAACACACGAAAGATGGAAAAAATAACACCAAGCCACCTACCTTATACGCCAACGAACGTTATACCTGAACACCGACTCCAGAAACACCCAAGAATTTCATAGATCTAACAAAGAAAAAAACCCACTTAACCTCAAATAACTATTATTAGGAGAAGAATTGGTAAGAAGCATTCAAGGAGATGGAAGCCCTTACCCGTGCGGTTCCAACGTCACCGTCCAAGGCGGAAACCGATTCTAGATGAACACTCGGTGGATCGTCAATGGTTCGGCCTTCTCCTTTGGATCCAAAATGGCTCAAATGACTCCTCTTCCAAAAGAGGAGGCCAATGCCTCTTTTAAACTGAAAAAACAAAGTACACGATGTGTACTTCCTAGTACATGGTGTGTACTTCCCAAATTTTAAATTGTTCCTCTGGCAACTTCCCACCAGCACGGCACTATTCGCCTGCCGACATGAGTACACGGCATGTACTCTTGAGTACATGGCGTGTACTGCTACCCAGCAGGCGGCTGCTCCACCGCCTTACTATTTTGGCATACCGGCTGACTACACGGCATGAAGAAGACCACTACACAGTGTGTAGTCGGTTCCTACACCCATTATCGCCAACATGGCTGCACGCCCTGTGTACTCATCCCTACATGGCCAGAAGTACACGGCGTGTGGAAAAAGTACACGGCGTGTACTCCCAAAATTTAGGATTTTTTCCATATTCCATATTTTATTATAAACACTTAAGGAAAAGAGAAAAGAAGAAGCCCATACCTCAAAGAGAAGAACCAGGTTCTTACACATATCTCATGAAATGTTCCGTTCATCCACATTTTCTCTACTCTCTATATCTTTATAGTCTATAATATAGAGCACAACTAATTAAATAAAATATCATGTCTCATATACGATTCAAATATGCATGAATTCAATGCTGTACTAGTAGAAACATTGGGTAAAAATTGAACTAATTTGTGAATTTAGCTTCATACTCCGTGATAGAGATATTTTTCCACTTCCAGATGAAGAATTACATTTTCCATGAAATATTGAACATGTGAGGATATAATTTTTTATTAAACAATTCCTCAAAATCTTCCCAACCAAGGAATTGATCTACTTTATCCTGTAATACTAGATCCCACCAATGGTGTGCAAGATCCTCTAGACTACATATTGATAACCAGACTATTATCTCCACTGGTGTGTAGATGTAATAGAAGATATGATTCATCTTGTTCAGCCATAGATATTTCTTTTCTAGTTCTGAATCACCCTTGTAGATGGGTGTATCCGTTTCTATAACTGAACATAATGTTCCACTTGTCTTTGATTATCCCTCTAGTTCTCTGTGTTCGCAACCTGAAATGATTGGATGATACTCTGAACCAGTTTTCAGTTCACCAGTTTCTCAGGTGTAACCTCATTTTCCATATATTCTTCTAATTGGTTTCTATGATGCCTATCGAGTGCAATTTTCTAAACAAACAACAAACTCTATAATCCTCACTCTCTAGTAACTAAAGGATTCACATTTCAAATTCTATAACATCAGTTATAACAACATGGTTTTCTAAAATAAACCTTTTCCACATTCAACTATTTTTGAAATTTTTTGGACTTTCTTTTGAAAATCAAACCACTATCCAAATACACTAACTATTCTCTTTTCAAATTCTTTCATTTGAAAACAAATAAATCATTTTTCAAAAGAACAATAGTGAATCAAATCATATATCTTTACTAAAAATTAAATATGCAATAATAGTGGTAATTAATTCCACTAAAGCATGTCACACTCATCTCAGTGAAAAAACCTATGACAATGAGATTCCAATATCCTATAAGTGTCTTCAAAACACTTATGTACCCAACTCCCTAGTGACTCGTAGTTCAACATAAAAATTTTAGCTATGTCTTTTTGTTCTCTGCATTTGAAGTTCCAAAAATCCTACTTTTTTATAAGATTATAACCCAAGGAATTGAAAGGATTGAGTTCAACCCCAAAACTAATAAAATTAATGAATACTTGTTCCAAAAGGAAAAGAACATGCAGATACCATTAATATAAAACATGCTTTTTGACTAAAAAAACAGATATAATTTTTAACATCTTGCAACTTCTCATTGGCTTGAGAGGGAGTTGAGACGTTACTAGTCCTTAAGAGACATCCCCAAGATTCCATAGGCTATAAATAAATACTGATGGGGTTCAATACATTTGTGGGATGACTTACTCTTTATGAATAAAACAACTAATCTCATTAAACTAAACCAAACAAACCTCTATAAGATTCTTGATAAAAATAACTGAAACTCAACCAATTATTTTATATCAAAACACACCAAAGTGTACTAAAACAGAATCAAAACTATGATAAATCTAAATAGTGAAATATAACTAATAGAACTATAAGATGACCACAAGACTCCATACTCCAAAATATCCATGCTCCAACGTCACTAAAAACCCAAGTATCGCGAAGTAGTGCTAAATACGTGTGATATTTTACATTTTCCCATAACTCAGAAGATGAAATCTAAAAAATCACCAGTGTGACAAAGTAGGGGTGAGTATAAATCTCAATAGTTTTTCCCCAATTGCTTCCCTACTCATGAAACATGAATAGATTGTATAACAACATTTATATAAAACAATATATATGAAACAATTACCAAAATAGTTCATAAAAAATATAAACAAGTTCCATGTCACCTAATTTTCTAGAAAAACCTATTTTTCATAAAAAAAACAATACGTTTAAGCTATTTATCAATGTCCATTTTGGAAAAAACATTCCATTCCACTGATCCAAAAATCCAACCATGCGTGTATCTTGGACCTCCCTATACTCATGAGTGGTGAGTCATCATTTCACTAAGTCATTGCCTAGTAAACCATTTTGACGGGGGAGATCCCTAACCATTATCCATCCCACTAGTAATGGTGGAACCCCTTACCCATATCCATCATGAATATACATGAACACATACAACCATTAATCCAAAAAATTATAATACAACCATTTCATCAATTTCAATAAATTCTTTCTTTTATTGAAAACCTTACAAAAAACGATTCAAATAAAACATTTCAAAAAATACCATATTTTATTAAAATTATTTTGATAAATCCATTTACCACAATTTTAGAAAATCAATATTTTTAGAATCAATTATTTTAAACCAAGAACCACAGTTCTTTCTTGAAAACAACCAATTTCTATGTTTCACAAAATGTCACTGGAGAGGGATTTCATAAATATTTACATAGTGAATTATCAATCAATTTCACCTATATTAATATTTTTGAAATAAATCCAATTAGTTCTAGTAATAGGAGTTTGGAGTGAAGCTACCTACCATTAGAGTTTTCACAAAAATGATAAATAGATGAATAAAGCCAACAAAACTAGATTAAATCTTTATAAACTTGTCTTATGTCTATTTCACTATCATAACCAATACCAAAACTAAACTTATTAGGCATCCATAACCTTAGATATACCCATATAGATAGTATATCTGAAAATTAGATTATAAGGGTGAAAAAAAATTTAGAAAAACATCAAGAATGATGAAGAATGAACACATACCATGAGTAATCGACTTATCATCACCAATTGAAGCCTTCATATCACCTCAAAGTTGATAAGAAAACCATTCATTACCATTAGGGAATAAAAATACTGAGTTAGGGACATATAAGAGGAAAAACGAAACACTTAAATGAAAAAACAAATTAGATACACATTTTTAGGATCCAACATTGAACTTGTGCATAATTTAGGCACACGTTTAGGAAAATCATGTGCTCGCTACATTCAAAAGGATTACCCTTGCATACTCACCTCACATGATGTACATAACCATCTTCCAACCATGTAAAATACACTACCTAAAAATAAACAATCCACACAATTTCTCCAAGGATGTCACATGGTTTGGACAAACTGTGTGCCTCCTGTGTGCCATCCCTTTAGCCCCACAAACAAAAATAAAGTTCTTGAAACACAATTATCTTTCACCCTTACATTTTATATACATAAAATAAACATTAAAGGTTATTTACTAGAAATTTGGGGTGCTATGGGGGTAATGTTATTCTTATGACATGTGAGGTCACTTGGTGTGTCACTGCCTAACCAGACATACTGAGGACCACAAGTAGATAGATGACAAAATGACATCATATAGGCAATTCCATGACCAGGGATCTCCCAAGTAGGTGAAATGTGGCTCGTATAGAATGTAGAGTATTTGTTGGAGCTCCAAGATAAGGAGGGGTGGTGGGTTGTGAATGTTTTTATGAGATTCTTCCACCTCCACCACCAGGGTCCAACATCAACCTCAGTGAGCTGGAAACTGAGGTCGCAAACAACTGTAGGCTATGGAGGTGTACCGCCCAATGACACATGAGATGATTCATGGTATGATCTATTTTTATTCAACACATTCCTCGGTATAAAATGATATAATTTTGATTAATTTATTCATCTATTTACCTTTGGTGACAGTGCTAGAGATCCCAGTTAATGTGTCATCCCAGTAGCTTTGTCTTGGGATTTCGATAGGAAACTCTTCTCCAATATTTTTTATCAGCTGGTATTGAGAGCTATCACATGGTAGAGATATTTTTAACTGGGATGTTTTGGTAATCATGATGGAACCTAATGAAATCATCATTGGTCTGGATTTATTGTCCATTTTCTATGCCCATATTGATTACCACCATAGATGAGTCAGATTCTATAATAGTAATGGGATGAGATTATCCTTTGTTGGAAAGAGAGATCTCAAAGAGGGATGAGTGGGTTTTTTTAGTCGGATGTTTCATCCCATCACCCATCAATTAGAGAGTATATACCTTATTTAATCACACTCTTCATGAATCTGGATTCCTTCAGTTATGGAGGAGTTCATGTATATCATCCATGAGAACATTTGGGGACTACCTTCGAGGTGGGAGATGTAGTTTTGGATCAACTTGTATCCTAAGACTATTCTGATATCTTCTAAGACATACTAAATGGATTGAACTAACATTTTTGGGCCACGATGCATATTGTATGACCTTCGAGATAAGGTTTTTATCAGTCCCAATGTGTTCTACTTGGTAGCTCTAGTGTTATTTAAGAAAATGGAGGATTGGAAATAACATATTATCTTGGATTATCATAACCTAAACTAGGCCATGATAAATAAAAAGTACCATTTTACAAGGATTTATGACCTATTTGAAAAATTTTGAGGCATGAGATGGTTCTCAAAGATCGATCAATGGTCTGGACTCCACCGGTTGAGAGTTCGCAAAGCTAATACTTATTATATGGAATTATGGTGCCCCTATGTACACTATATGTTTCTGGTGATGCCCAATTGTGTGATTAATGAACCCATAATTTTTAAGGATTTTATGAACTAGAACTTCTAGCTATAATTGGACCCATTTTAAGTTTTCCTAATTGAAGACAAACTCACATACTCAGCATCAAAGGAGGTGAATACAGAGCACTTGGGATGGTATGGTTTTTTCTTCAGGATAAATGGATTTATGGTAAGCTCTCTAAGTGTCAATTCTATATTCATGATGTTAACTTCCTAGGGAGTGTCATTTATTTTCATGGTTTGGTCATCGACCCAGTGAAGATCGATGCAGTGATTTCTTGGGATCCACTAAAGAGTGTGTCATAGGTGTATAGATTTTATAGCTTTTAGGGTTATTACCAGATGTTTGGGTAGGAATTATCCAGGATTGAAATCCATTTGACTTCACTAATGCATAAAAAGACTCTATTTACCTAGAGTAAGAAATTTCATATAACCTTTAAGGAGTTGAGGCTGAGGCTGATGGGTGATCTTGTTTTGATACTACATGATAGAGATGGGGAGAATGTAGTGCACTGTGATGCCTCAGGATCTTGGCTCGACTGTATGTTGATGTAAAGAAAGAAAGTTATAAAATACGTGTCGAGGTAGTTGATACCCCCTGATCATAACTAATCAGTTAATGTATAAGAGATGGTATTGGTAGTCTTCTTCCTTAGGATGTAGAGGCACTATCTTTTGGGAGAGTGCTTCGTGGTTTACTCAGACCATTAGATTCTTAGGTATGTCTTCACATAGAGGTAATTGATCCTGAGATAGTAGTGATGGTTGGAGTTCTTAGTGGAATATAAATTAAAGATAGTCTATAATTCAGGGAAGGTAAAAAATGTATTATATTCCCTTTATAGTATGTTCTAGCCTCATTTTGTGGAGGAGGTCTCTAAGTAGTTGGCTTCCTTATAGTTGACCCTAGTAGAACATGAGGGTTCAATCTTTCTTTATTTGATGGTGTTTAATCCTCTTCTTCTCAATCATGTGAGAGAGACTCATTTGGAATACATCAACTCTGAGGTCTTTAAGGACTATATATCCATAAGAGATCCACCCAATGTATTTTCTGATGAAGGTAATCATATCATCCTTTTATAGGTAAGAACTGTAGTCCCAAACACAATGCGGAAGGAGGTGATGCAAGAGTTCCACACTTCACCTATAGTTTTACATCCTATTGTTGGGGAAATTACCAAGGACCTTTAGTAGTAGTTTTTATTGGATGGAATGGGAAGGATCATGGTTTAGTTCATCCCTTGATGCTTCACCAGGCTTCTGGTGATGGCTGGGCACTAGGTTCTGGTCGGTTTGTTGCATCATCTTAATATCTTGGAGTGGAAATGGGACAAATATCCATGGAATTCATGAAATGGAATATACAGATAGTGAAGATCCAAGACATTATCTGATTGGTAGTTGAGTGACTCACGAAGTCAACAAACATATTTAATATTAGGGAGAAGTGTTCAGTGGAGAGTTTGGGGAATATGTATATACATTAGATTTTTTTCCTTCATGGGTTGTCCTAAAATATTGTCTTTGACCATGATGTGAATTTAACATCATGATTGTGTAGAATCTTTCATTAGAAATTAGATATCCATATGTGGATGAGTACATCCTTTCACCCCTAGATAGATAGGAATATCGAGCATAATATCTAGATGTTAGATTATATCTGCTGGGATTGCATGATAGAGTTTGGTTGAAGCTAGTTGGATCACTTTCAATTGGTATAGTTTGCATACAACAATATCCACCACTCTAATATCATCCTGAAACCTTTCAATGACTAGTACAAGATACCCAAAAGGCCACCCCTTTTTTGTAAAGAGATCATAGAGGCATCTATTATAGGTGTAGAGATTGTGAAAGTTATAAGAAATAAGGTATTGGTCATCCTTGAGCCAATTAATACAACCCAGTGCTAGCATAAATCTTACATAGATTGATATCATAGGCCATGGGAGTTCATGTTCAGAGAATACATTTTCTTGAGAGTCTTCCCATGAGGAGGATTGTGTAGGTTTAGCCCAGGAGGCAATCACCCCCAAGATTCATCGATATGTTCTATATATTTGCATAGGGTTGACAAGGTGCCTTACCACCTTGCCATACCCCCATAGTTGGAGTGGGTATACACCATCTTCCATGTGTCTTAGGTGAGAAGATGTGTGAATGGCCCTAAAAATGTTATTGATTGGGGAAATATGGATATCAAGGATAATGAAAAAATTTTCAAGAACCTAGTTTAGATCATGGATTGATAGGAAAGGAATCTATGTTGATGTACCATCCCTTTGGATTGTATTTTATGGCGGCACAAAATCATATAGGATAGCACATGGGAGAAGGGGATCTAGATGCAGACATAATATCCTACACTTTTTTATTTTTTTTGGTTTTAGGGGATGAAAATATTGAAGAATTGAATGACATAGAGACCATATTTTTTCACTTGTAAATTTTTTAAATATTTCAATATATATTTTTTCATCCAAACGCTTAGACAACAAGGGATTCTAAATCCCGATGTGCCAAAAATGAAATTTATAAAGAATATTAAATATAATGTATATTATACATGAACTATCTCTTAAAGAAAATGGTATAAATATTAAATATAATTTTGGATCAGAAATGAAAGATCTTAATTGAGTCTATAATTTGATGTTTACCCTAGGCACAACCTAAAATAGGTTGGTGCGGGGCGTTTGGATAAAACTAGTTGTGGGTGGGTTTAATTAGTTAAATAAATATTTATTTTTATTAATTAATTAAATAGCCTAATTTTGATCTTATATATAAATATTTCATTATTCAAGGATCTGAAATGTTAGTCATATAACACTAGGATCATTGTATAGTGACTTCATTTTCATCTCATTTGAAAATCGGATTCTGACAAAAAATAACTCATAGATGCTGGTAGATCTAGATGCAGTAAACAAAAATATTACTTATCATATTTGGAGTATCTGTTATTTTATGATTAATGATCCAATCTCTATGTAGAACTATTAAATTCATTTCTTATTCCCTTATTTATTAAATTTATTGAACCTGATCATCCCTTTATCTAATATATTCCAATTTCTAGACTTTACATGCACCCGTGTAAAAACAAAATTAGTTACTTATTTGTTTCTCACTACTAATAACCCTTTTCGTGTACATTGGCCATGAAAATTAGGACAGTTATCATTTTCCCTATGTTTCTTATAAATTTCTCCATTATTTCTTCACGTTAGTCATCATTGGACCACATGGTTGTGATTTGACATTGTCGGGTTGATTCGAGCCCGATCGGACCCCCTATTTCATGATGGATTTGTGTGTGTTAAACAGAACAATGAATTAGGTATTATTTGAAATTTTGTGAGTTTAAAGTGATAAATTTGATTATTTTAATCCAAAATAGAAGAGGCGGGGTATGAGTTACATGCATCGTTCATAGAGTAAGTAACAATCCAAATAGAATTCAACTTCATGTAACTGGATGGATGGAAAAGATGAAAAAAGACAAGATTCTCTGATTTCAGGAGGAATAGAGTCATGTTCCAAAGAAACATATTTAGTTATGTGTTCATGAAAATGAATAATAATTTTTGGAAAAATTCTAACTACACTTCATGTTATTAGAAGAACACATAGTCTATCAGGCCCTAGCTACGATAGTTAGGGTTTTGGGATGGGTTAAGAATAAAACACCATGTGGGATACCAACATTTCATATGGTATGGTGATGGAAACCAATCATGCAACCCATGATTTCATGGTCATGGGAATGGCTAAGCCCAATGTTGAGGTACAAAAACACAACCAAAGGTAAATGACCAAGAGAACACAAATCAACACCGAGTAGTTTCTACATGCTGTGTAATCTACCTACACGACATATTATTCTACATGAATAGGGACCCATGTGTTAGAGAGGATAGGTCCAGGTGATGGAAAAGGACTACACACTATGTGGGACCCCTAAATTCTATGTACCACTTCTTCTATTTTTAGGAAACATCAATATCTTTTTTGTTCTTCGTTTGGACTCATATTTTTTCCCACAAGTAGCCTATCTTGAGTTTTCTTCCATATAGAACACAATGGTGGAATCCATATTATATTTTGTGATATGATTGAATATTTTTGGAGTGGGACCCTTATTTTGACAATTCTTGGTGATGGAAGTGATCAAAAAGGATCACTAGGGACTTTAGAGTGCCACCCTATAATTGGGATGGGAATAGGTCCTCTACCTATCTATAGAGTGGAACACTTTTGGGGTACATGGCATGGGTCCTCAATCTACTTTAATCATGGAACCATCCTACTAGTATAGGGAATGATTCCTCTAACAATCAACCAAGTGGTTTCCTCCTACAGGGTCAGGGGATGGGCCCTCGACTATGAGAGTGGAACCCTTCTTCTAATCAGTGCATGGTTCCTCTATCAAATATATGAGTGGAACCCTCCTGTGGTGCTCAAATATGGTTCCTCGACTATTAGAGTGGCACCCTCTAGATGGATTTGGAATGGATCATCTACCAACCATTATAGTAGACCCTCTAACTAGTCCGGGCATGGTTCCTCTATCGATTACTTTAGTGGCATCCTCATGTCGAGTTAGGACATGGTTCTTTAGCTATCACAGTGGATCCCTCTGGGTAGGAAGGGCCTAGGTCCTTGGCTATTATAGTTGTAATGTCTCTGATTTTCATTGTATTGTTTTTTAAAATATTATATGTAATTATTTCGAGACCAGGTGCGAAGACGACACATCATTATGAGGCCTAGTGAACCTAGAATGGTGGTTTGAACATTTTTTACGTTAAGTGAGTTGGCCCTTGTGCGCGGTTGGGGCAGTTTTGAAACGGTTTCCCAGATTTAAAATATGAGGGATGCATTGAATTTGGGGTGGTGAAATTAACTAAGAAAGATCCTAACCTTGACCGGCACAGGTCAAGGTAAAAATTTAATTTTCAAACGTTTTATGTAAAATAAAATAAAATAAATTCACACGTTTATTTTATTTCATTTATGGAAACATCTGCTGCAGTGTGGCAATAGGGTAGCCATTTCCTTAATTAAATATCATGTCATAATGACCAAATAATGGAATGTTGTTCTCATTAATACTGTAGTGTATTTTTGAATGTCAAATCACATTTCCCTTATTATTGCGATAATTGAACGTTGATCGTTGGTGAAAAATTGAGAGAAACACTGGAGAAAAATCTCAGCGACGAACAACAATAGATCAAATCTGTGAATCACTGCTTCAACAAGGTTGGAGGATCTCGATGAAGATGGTAGCACGGTCTCTTCATTAGCAATTGATCCCTTCTTGTGGTTGGGGTTGTTATTTCAAATCTCTTTTCCCCATTATTGATTTTAAACGATGAACACGGATCCATCATGAACAGGTTGATCCGCAGATTCGTATGTTCTTACAGGAGGGTTTTATTTGAGATGATTTATGTAATTTATCCATTTTGATTATTATTATTGATTTTTTCTCTGTTTAAGCCTACTAACAGGAGTGGGTCAACCCCGTGACGAACGACGGCAAAGGTTCATTCCTTGATTTGTTTTATTGGATTTATTCCCTTTTTCCTTTCTCTGTACATTATTCATGTTCTTCATGGGGTGACAAACAATAGATAATTAGGCATATGTTTTCCGAAACAACGATCCCAAATTGAAGAATCAACACCCCAACAACCTTGCGGAGCTACGATGATGATAACGGATGACAAATCAGGCCAGATTGGGGAGGGTCTTTCTTCATGCATTCTTCACACGGGAAGATCAAAACATGTTTTTAGAGCCGATCAGAGGTCCGAAAACACCGGAAGCAGCTTTGTTGTTTCACGCTGACCAAAACCCAGGAGTTTCATGGCGATTGGATGTCCGGATCGGTGAACAAGGTAGCTCGGAAGGTGCGACGGTGGAGGTCTGTGTTTCTGGAAATTTTCAGAATACACGGTGTGTACTTCCGAAGAACACGTCGTGTAGTACTGGTAGAGGTGGAAAGGGTTTTGTGGGTTAGAGAGGAATCACATAGTGTGTGACCCTCATCACAAGACATGTTAGACTTTCCCCGAAGCTCGGCATCAATTTTGGGAAGTACACAGACACAGGTTGGACTACACGTCTTCAGGAGACACGGCGTGTACATCATGGAAGAGGAGGTTACATGGAACATGGAATGTATCCAGTGGGTACATGGACATAGGATGGAGTACACGACCATGTACTTCATCACATGGCCAGGCAAGGCTAGTAACACGGGCCACCCCGTGTACCGATTACACGGGTTGAAGTACACGGGTTAATGATCGTGTACGGGCACATGGCTAGCGCACATGGAGCCAACCCCAGCCACTTGGACATGGCATGTACACCATATTACACGCCGTGTACTCAGTTTTTATACACGACCAGCCTTATGACACAGGCAGTACCCATGGTCAGACAACATGGCGTGTACCTTTACTACACATCGTGTTCTTTTTGGAAAATGGAATGGTCTACTTGTTCACTGTATCTTGGACATATTTCGTTTGGGTTAGTGCCCCTTTTTCCCGTTCCCCTGAAGGTCAGGCCTCGTTTCCTCACACTGGAGTACGATCCCTTCAGCAGGAATTTCTGTGATAGAGGTAGGCATCCATCCAAGAGGCTCGGATCGAGGTCCTCTATCCATTAGTGACTATAGGTAGATTCTAGAATCGACATGACCAACTCCACCAGGTGTCGATCCTCTACCTAGAAGGTGAATTCCGGATGAGTCGCGGTATCCACGATGACCCTGGTAGTGATCCTCATCTGTGTATCGTGATCTTTCCCACTAAAAAGTGTGTCTCCCGTAATGAGTGCATCTATCTACCATAACCTTCTCACTCAAGAGTTTGTCTCCCATATTGTGTGTAACTAACTCTTGTGATGGTTCCTGATGAATATTACTTCTTATAAGGACGTCATCAAGGCTATAAGACATGTGGAGTCGATTCTCCTGGAACGAGTGCTTCGTGGAATCTTCAAACTGAACCCCTAACTGGGTGTATGTTGTTGTGTGACTTGTCTCTAGACTATGGGAATGGGTTTTGAGTATATCTGGTTTGTTATATATGTTATGTAGACATATAATGTGCATAGCTGACTGTACCTTTACATTGTGTGATACATTGTGGTTTCCAATGTAACGCCCCGACCAGAGTTACCCAGAGTCGGTGCATTATTATGTAACATTGGCATGATCACAAGAAAGATCAAGTCTCGAAAGAACGATTAGTTTAGTAGCCTTGGAAACACTAGATATATTCATAAGTCTTATAGTACATCATAAAAATAAAAACAACGACAACATATTTTCTTCATAGTCCACACTCATATCCCCACATACTATCCATGCATGTCATTCATAAATTAGTTCTTCACATCCTGGGAAAAATAAAACATTGAAAGGGGTGAGCTCAAATGCCCAGTAAGGATAACAATATAGCAAAAACATTTATAAATAAGAATAAACATTTAAGACAATGTATAACTAAAACAATAGCCTTTTAAACTTGAACTTAAACATAGTATGAAAAAAATAAAATGAAATAATGCCATTTACTTACTCACATGGATATTCTACTAATCGAATAATCACATGGAATATCAATAACCCCTTTCATAATAATGGAATGCATAATGCCAAACTATCATAACCACATAGCCAAGGCCTTGTGCCAAGACTACAAATAAGATTTCTCGAAGGCCTTGTGCCAAGACACTAGTTTGTCTCATGAGACCTACTAATGCATCGAGGAGTTATAGCAGGCTCTACCCATCACATATTAAGTCCAATGCATTCCTATATGAAAAGGTTCAAACATTACATAAACATTCGTATTAAAACTAGCATAGAAAATGTAAATACTTCATCCATAAACCATGAATGTTGTAAGAATAACACATCCACAGTCAAACACACCACAAAAACTTCAAAACAATATGGAAGTTTTGTATCATAATAAATCAACTTCAAATAAACATAAAATATATCAAAGGATGTTGACATAAATGAAATCAAAACTATTTTAGAGAAATATATCTTTTTTTAATCATTTAAAAGTCACACATTTATTAAGGAAGTTATTTAAAAGAGATTCTTGAATCAAAGTTTCCCATACCACTATGAAACTTTTGAAAAGAAATATCATTTCAAAACATTCATGTCCACATAAATAAATCCAAATGTCATTTTTAAAAAATCTATATTAATTAAAATGATTTAGAAAGATAAATCTTTAAAACATTTAAAATTCTGATTTTGATAAATAGTACCTTTCAGAAATTCTTAAAATATTCATTTTGAAATCATTTAAAAGTCACATAATTATAAAATAAAACTTTTACTTTGAAAATATCCTTATAAGATTGTAAGGGAAGCTTTGAATATTTTATAATGGCAGAAAATTGCCGCACCCTCCGTATAAGTTAAAAAAACATTCTTACCTTAATTCTGCCGAAAACGTTAAAAAGGACCTTGTTTGGAAAATGACAGAAAGATTCCTCTATAAACATCTTATAAAAATTCAAAAAAGTGTATAAATGACTTTAAAACATATTGTGTAAAATATTAATAATGTTTTGAAATACACTTTCAAGAATATTGGATGTGGATGATAAAGAGATCCCAGTAGATTATTACGTATAAACAACCTCATATAATGAAGAGATTGTGAAATAAACCCTTAACTTGTACTTTTCTTTGGTTGGGGGTAGGTTAACCTCCTGTATAATGGTGAAATAATTGTTATTAAATTATACAAGAATCATATACATCAATATGATATCATATATTATCTTTTAACATTGATTTGTTAATAATATCTTAGTATTATCATTGTTTCAGGTGTTAACTTACTGGTTTTCTTTTATATGTTTTGTTACGTAAGACATGCTTGTCATGGATAAGTTGTATCTTATTAATATCCAAAATTATATCAATTCCTTAGATTCTATTATTAAAATGATATTTAGACTTTAATGGATACGATGTAGAATGGATCTCATCGCGTTCGTGGAGACGGTAGTCCGTACGTACGCACGAGCGACAATATCATTCTTTTGATAATAAATAATATATAATTGAATGGTATATCATATATACAGAATAATTATAATGTTATATTTATTATTTACATGAATTACACATCATTATTATACCCATCCAAATAATAATTTATTGAATAACAATTATACCACGACGTGGAGACGGTAAGCCGTACGTACGCACGTATGGTGACATGTTATTCAAAGGATGGATAGAATACTGAAATATGGTTGTAAATTTTTTATAATAACATAAAATTATATATAATATACTGGAGTTATTATTTTATAATGGTAATAAAAGAATAAGTGAAAGAAGAAAAGAACTTGAAAAAGGGTGGTGAAATCATTACCTCTTCTTCGAGTTCTTCCTTTTGATTTGATCAAAAGGTCTCTTTAGATTAGATTTATAACTAAAGGAAGGCCTCTAGGATGAAGTTAGGGAAGTTGAGAGAGTATTTGGACAGAGTTTTCCCGAACCAAAAGGCTTTTAAGGTGTGAGTAAATGATAAGTAATAGTTCCATTTTATAAGAGGGGTGAAGGGCATCTTTGGAAAAGCTAGAAATATTATTTTATTATAAATTCATATTCGGTTTATAATGGCTCCAAAGTGTATTATTTAAAGTTTAAGGTGGGTATTGGTCGAAAACCACTAAACCAATAGAATTTATACAGGTTGGGGTTACTATATTAACCTTATCTTTAAGTATTAACTCTTAGTTAATTAGTTTCACTTTTACAATGTCTCTTTGTATTTTTATATTATATGGTTAATAAACTTAATATATATATCCAAAAGACCCCCAAGTGGTACATTAATGATACCCCTATCATGATATAAGTCTTTTGGCCGAACCATAGGTTTCTAGGAATTTAATATCAATTAATAATATAATATCTGTTTTAAAAACTCTTTTATGTCAATTTTGACACTATTCAATAATTGATTTTTTCTGAAAATCATAACAGAATTATTACTTCGAACAAAGTTACTTCAGTCAATCCTAACGTGTCATATTAACCTGAAAAATTAGTTTAATTCATAAAACGTCTCAAATTATATATATTTGGGTATTTATAATATCAATTATTTCAATTTTCACTATTATGGTAATTACTGCATCATCATTGTGTCATAAATAAATTAAATTATTTAATGTCTAAAAATTAAAAATAAAATATCATTATTTAGGAAATCTTTTTTTCTTTATATTGAATATTTACAATCGAATTTATCTTATGTATAACCCTATATTAAATATGTTTTAGTAAATACACTTTGATTTTAACTCTTTTAACTCTTCTTTGAATTAAATAATAATAAATGTCCTAATCTAATCCAAGTGGATATAAATGATAATATTTTATTCCTAAGGTTGTTTTTGGTCTAGATTCACTTGTCCAATAGAATTATGACATGTGTTAGGGTAACATTAATATCATTTTTACCCTTAATTACCCGATTTACTTTTAACCGTGGTAAATAAAGTTAAAAAGTTACTATTCACCAAAAATTATTTCCATCTCATTGATCCACATTTTACTAGTTGATATTAACCGTGTCTCTCGTATTTTCGAAATTCCATTCACAAAAGCGGTAAAATTAAGTTTTATGAAAAATTCAGTTTTTTAACTACCACTTAGTGCTTTCACTATTCATAAAAAATTGATGTTTTTCAGAACAATGCCAAAATTTCACCCTAAGCTATAATTGATATTCCGAATTCAAAAATGATTTCTATTTTACAAAATTCCAAATATATAAGTTTCATTAATAAATTTTATAATTAATTCCCGCTGTTACAACAAATAGCGTGTTTTTAAGAAACAATATATATATCAAAATATTGACAATTGTTTATGTCCAATTTCAAAGTGAAATTAATTCTAATGAACACCATTGGATAAAATGGTAAAATTATATTCTAATTATACTTTAAAGCTACTCAATAATATAATTTATGACTATAAATTATTTTGATTAAAAAAGTTTTTTTTAAGTATTTTTCACTATTCATAAAAATTGAAGTTCTCAGAAAAATACAAAAAATTCAACTTAGGATAATTTTGATATTCCAAATCCAAAAATGAAGTCCATTTTGAAATATAAAATATATATAATTTCAAAAAGTAGGTATTACTATTCATAACGGCTAGTTTGATTGGTTGTGGTGTGTTAGAACCTCGAAGTTGCGTACAATGCACGCCATTGCATTATTCAAAGGAAAACGTATCGTGGAAGCCTGGGATGTTTCATTATAAATTTTTGATGTCCCCATTCTAAAAAGTAAATTTATTTAGTCAAATTGAATATATAAAAGTTTAAAATATTGGATTTAAAAATGGTTCACTATTAAAATTTTGTAAAAGTGCAATACTGAAAATGAATTTGTTCTTACATTATGTCTAAGAAACTCATAATATGGATTCTAAAATTATAAGAATTATATAAAGTTTAAATTTTAGTTAATACTATTTATAACCACTTTTGAACGACTTTTTTAGTAAGTCATGGTGTTCTTGAACTCGGTGTTGCGTGTAGTGCAAGTTATTGAATTATTTTGAAGAAATAACACACTATGAAATTTTGGGGTGTTATATTATCCCCTCCTTCAATAAATTGCGTCCACGAAATTTGAAATTGTTCTTAAAAAATAAAAGGTTGAATATAGAAAATATCTTTGTGGAAAAACACACATCGGAAGTTGGGTTAATAAAATTTAGTCTTAATAAGAGGAAAAGAGAAATGAAAGGGTCACCACCAAATTATGATCTCTATTCAGAGAACATTGGTGGCAATTAGAGACATATAATTAGAGGAAAAACGTAAATATTTATAGGTAGTGATTAAGGTCATCAATCACAAACAAGTGTAAAATTGAGGGCCTTAAATTCATTAATCTATAATGATTTAAAATACCATCGGTTCAGCAAAACATATCGTATTAGGATAACACATTTTTTCTGTTTTAATATCCCTTCACTAAAGTATAAGAATTAATTTTTAATTGAATAAGAGATGAAGAAAAATATATACTTGAAAATTAGAGTCTCGTCCTTTAACTAAGTTCTACCACAAACTCATATTTCACTCTAAAAGATAATAGAACATAAAAATAATATTCTATTTATCCTATTCGTATAGGGTTAAAAAAATGAATTTATAATTCATCTATCAGAACCATTAAAAAACGACATTATTCAATCCAGGACATCATATGGGTCAGTGTTAGGTGATACACCCTTGTCGCCCATCAGTTGTGGGTTCAATTCTCATGGCCTTTCCGGACGCGACGGGTTGCCACCCGACCTCCGGGTTGTCCTTTTATGGAAATCCAAAATAATCCTTACTAGAACTATCCAAAATACTTCAGTCCAAAATTTATAAGGAATGTAAAAAAAATGAAGATACTTTTTTCCGCGTAATAACATGTGAACACCTTCATCATGTATTCTTCTAAAACACAGAAACATACCAAATTACCGTAAAACCTTATTGATTACATTCATGATCCATTATTCCTTAAAGAATAATAGATATACTCCTTCAATCCAAAAATGTTGTAAACCCAAACAATGATAGAATATAAAAATCATTAATCAGTTTCGAGGTAGTCAAGAATATCCAATATAATTTATCCAAATCAATCATGTATTATTCTAAAATCACTACCTCGGTATCAGAACAATATTATGGTTTATCTTTCTCTCAATCATATATTTTCCAAAAATTTAACCTGCTATTGAGTCACTTTTCATTGTTCCACACAATCTCAAGTCCTTAATGAAATAGTACAGCAGTACAATCCTTATATACTCCATAATTATTATAACAAGTACATTGTTGATACAACACTCAAATGACATAATCAACATAAGAACTCTAATCATTCCTTTTCATCTGTGGTAGCATCATAACTTGATTATTATCCAATAGCATCATTTGCGGCATATTCTGATGACTGGGACATAGGTTCGTGTAGTGTCCAAACTCCTTGCAAATGAAGCATTGTACACTTGAAACCATTTTCTTACCCTTATAGTCACGTACTTTTTTCCCTTTTCCTCCACACTTATAACAAACACTCATTCCTCTCAGGCAAGTTCCAGGGTGTTTCTTCCCACAGTTATCACATATGGGAAAATTCTTCTTTTCCCTCTTCCTTTTATCCATATTTTTCTCTTCCATCATTTTCTTCTCTTGCTTCCCTTCAAAGCCATAGGACTCAGTAAACTCTTTACTTATCTTATCAAAACATGATATTATTTCTTCATATGATGATAATACATGGGAGAATATTTCTCTTATAAATTCCGGCTTAAGACCATGAAAGATATGATCCTTCTTTCTCTTTGGATCATGTACATTGTTGGAGTTCTCATTCCTTCTCCTGGGCGCCATTTCTAAACAATGGCATACACTTGATTAGTTTATGAATAACAATACCTAATCCCAAACATGTAAAACACATAACATAAGTTAAATAGTTTATGGACATAATCCATAATCATAAAAATGTCTCCTTTGAGAAATTATATACTCATAAACCCTTCATAATGGTTTGTAAAGAAAATGAGAATTATCCTAAGAATATCCCCCGGAAGTGTCGTAACCAAGAGTGCAGCAAGGCCCGTTTTCATGCACCAGTTCCCATTCGAGTCTAGCTCAAAGCGGTGTTTTCGGATTTTACCCCTAGGTACATCTGTGCCAGAGCCGCCTCTACCTGCTCGTATCCAGACAGAGATGTATTGCTCAGAAAACTCACAAAATCTCTACAATACCAAAATTCTAGAAAGTTCTTCTATACTAATCCTTGAAGATCATCTTAGGTCAACGTTCTCTAATAAGAGTTTATCTAAATCTAGCTTCCAAGGTTTGTACTAAACTTCCTATGATACCAACTGTAATGTCCCGACCCCAGTTACCCAGGGTCGGTGCATTATTACATAACATTGGCATGATCACTAGAAAGATCATTTCTCAAAAGACTGATTAGTTTAGTAGCATTGGAAACACTAGATATATTCATAAGTCTTACATTACATCATAAAAATGAAAACTATAACAACATATTTTCTTAATAGTACACACTCATATCCCCACATACTATCCCTACAGGTCATTCATAAATTACTTCTTCACATCCTGGGAAAAATAAAACATTGAAAGGGGTGAGCTCAAATTCCCAGTAAGGATAACAATATAGAGAAAACTTTCATAAATAAGAATAAACATTTAAGGAAATGTATAACTAAAACAAAATCCTTTTAAACTTAAACTTCAACATAGTATGGAAAAAATAAAATGAAATAATGCCATTTACTTATTCACATGGATATTCTAATAATCCAATAATCACATGAAATATCAATAACCCCTTTCATAATAATGGAATGCATAATGATAGACTATCATAAGAACGTAGCCAAGGCCTCATACCAAGACTACAAATAAGATTGTTCCAAGACCTTGTGCCAAGACACTATTTTGTCTCATGAGACCTACCGATGCATCGAGGAGCTATAGCGGGCTCCACCCGTCACATATTAATTCAAATGCATTCCCATATAAAAAGATTCAAACATAACATAAACATTCGTATTAAAACTAGCATACGAAATGTAAATACTTCATCGATAAACCACGAATGGTGTAAGAATAACACATCCACAGTCAAACACATCACAAAAACTTCAAAACAATATGAAACTTTTGTATCATAATAAATCAACTTCAAAGAAACTTAAAATCCATTAAAGGATGTTTACATAGATGAAATCAAAACTATTTGAGAGAAATATCTCTTTTTTGGAAATCATTTAAAAGTCACAAATTTATTAAGGAAGTTATTTAAAAGAGATTTTTGAATCAAAGTGTCCCATACCACTTGGAAACTTTTGAAAATAAATATCATTTAAAAACATTCATGTCCACATAAATAAATCCTTAAAATCATTTTGAAAACATGGACATTAATTAAAAATATTTAGAAAGATAAATCTTTAAAACATTTAAAATTATGATTTTGATAAAGAGTACCTTTCAGAAATTCTTAAAATATTCATTTTGAAATCATTTAAAAGTCACATAATTATAAAATAAAACATTTAAATTGAAAATATATTTAAAATATTTTAAGGAAAGCTTTGAAATTTTTATAATGGCGAAAAATATATGCACCCGCCGTATAAGTTAAAAAAACATTCTTACCTTAAGTCTGTCGAAAAGGTTAAAAAGGACCTTGTTTGGAAAACGACGGAAAGATTCCTTTATAAACATATTATGAAGAGTCAAACAATGGTATAAATGAATTTAACCCATATTCTGTAAAATAGTAATAATGTTTTGAAATACACTTTCAAGAATCTTGGATGTGGATGATAAAGAGATCCCAGTAGATTATTACGTATAAACAACAACGTATAATGTAGAGATTGTGAAATAAACCCTTAACTTGTAATTTTATTTGGTTGGGGGTAGATTAACCTACTTTATAATGGTAAAATAATTGTTTTTAAATTATACAAGATTCATATACATCAATATGATATCATATATGATCTTTTAATATTGATTTGTTAATAATATCTTAGTATTATCATTGTTTCAGGTGTTAACTTACTCGCTTTATTTTATATGTTTTGTTACGTAAGACATGTTTTTAATGGATAGGTTGTATCTTTATCATATCCATAATGATATAAAGTCATTAGATACTATTATTAAAATGAGATTTAGACTTGAATGGATACGATGGACAATGAATCTCATCGCGTTCGTGGAGACGGTAGTCCGTACGTACGCACGAGCGACAATATCATTATTTTGATATTAAAATAATATATAATTGGATGGTATATAATATATACAGAATAATTATCATGTTATATTTAATATTTACATGAAATACACATCATTATTATACCCATCCAAATAATAATTTATTGAATAACTATTACACCACGACGTGGAGACGGTAAGCCGTACGTACGCACGTATGGTGACATGTTATTCAAAGGATGGACAGAATACTTAAATATGGTTGTAAAATGTTTATAATAACATCAAAGTATATATAATTTACTGGAGTTATTATTTTATAATGGTAATAACAAAGAAATAAGAATTGGAATAAGAAAAGATCTTGAAAAAGGGTGGTGAAATCATTACCTCTTCTTCAGGTTCTTCCTTTTGATTTGATCAAAAGGGCTCCTTAAGTTGGATTTATGACTAAAGTAATGCCTATAGGATGACTTTAGGGATGTTTAGAGAGTATTTGGGCAGAGGTTGTCCGAACCAAAAGTCTTTGAAGGTGTGAGTTAATGAGAAGGGATAGTGCCCTTTTATAAGAGGGGTGAGGGGCACCTTTGCAAAAGCTAGAAATATTATTTTATAATAAATTCATATTCGGTTTATAATGGCTAAAAAGTGTATTATTTAAAGTTTAAGGTGGGTATGGTTCTAAAACAACTCAACCAATAGAATTTAGACAGTTTTGGGTTACTATATTAACCTTATCTTTAAGTATTAACTCTTAGTTAATTAGTTTTACGTTTATAATGTCTCTTTGTATTTTTATATTATATGGTTAATAAACATACTATATACATCCAAGAGACCCCCAAGTGGTCCATTGATGATACACCTATCATGATATAAGTCTCTTGTCCGAACATTAGATTTTTAGAAATTTAATATCAATTAATAATATAATATTAGTTTTAAAAACACTTTTATGTCAATTTTGACACTATTCAATAATTGATTTTTGGGAAACTCATAACATAATTATTACTTCGAAAATATTTACTTAAGTCAATAATACCATGTCATATTAACCTATAAAATTAGTGTAATTCATAAAAAGTCTCAAATTATATTTATTTGGGTATTTATAATATCAATAATTTTAATTTTCACTATTATGGTAATTACTGCATCATCATTGTGTCATAAATAAATTAAATTATTTAATGTCTAAAAATTATAAATAAAATATCATTATGTATGAAATTGTTTTAGATTTATAATTAATATTTACAATCGAATTTATCTTATGTATAACCCTATATTAAATATGTTTTATTAAATACATTTTGATTTTAACTCTTTTAACTCTTCTTTGAATTAAATAATAATAAAAGTCCTAATCTAATCCAAGTGGACCTAAATGATAATATTTTATTTCTAATGTTGTTTTTGGTCGAGATACACTTGTCCAATAGAATTAACATATGTTTTAGGGTAATATTAATATCATTTTTACCCTTAATTACTCTATTTACTTTTAACCGTGGTAAATAAATGTAAAAAGTTACTATTCACCAAAAATTATTTTCATCTCATTGAACCACATTTTACTACTTGATATTAACCGTGTCTCTCGGATTTTAGAAATTCCATTCACAGACGCGGTAAAATTAAGTTTTATGAAAAATTCAGTTTTTTTAACTACCACTTAGTGGTTTCACTATTCATCAAAAATTGAAGTTTTTCAAAACAATGAAAAAATTTCACCCTCAGCTATAACTGATATTCTTAATTCAAAAATTATGTCTATTTTAAAAAATTCCAAAAATATAAGTTGCATTAATTAATTTTATAATTAATTCCCGTTGTTACAACAAATAGCGTGTTTTTAAGAAACAATAAATATATCAAAAGATTGACAATTGTTTATGTCCAATTTCAAAGTGAAATTAATTCTAATGAACACCATTTGGATGAAATGGTAAAAATATATTCTAATTATACTTTAAAACTACACAATGATATATTTTATCACTATAAATTATTTTGATTAAAAAATTTGTTTTTAAGTATTTTTCACTATTCATAAAAATTCGAAGTTCTCAGAAAAATACCAAAAATTCAACTTAGGATAATTTCGATATTCCGAATCAAAAAATGAAGTCCATTTTGAAATATAAAATATATATAATTTCAAAAAGTAGGTATTACTATTCATAACGGCTAGTTTGATTGGTTGTGGTGTGTTAGAACCTCGAAGTTGCGTACAATGCACACCATTGCATTATTCAAATTGAAACGTACAGTGGAAGCTTGGGATGTTTCATTGTAAATTTTTGATGTCCCTATTCTAAAATGTAAATTTATTTAGTCAAATTGAATATATTAAAGTTTAAAATATTGGATTTAAAAAGGGTTCACTATTAAAAGTTTGTAAAAGTGCAATACTAAAAATGAATTTGTTCTTACATTATGTCTAAGAAACTCATAATATGGATTATAAAATTATAAGGATTATATAAAGTTTAAAATTTAGTTAATACTATTCATAACCTCTTTTCAATGGCTTTTTTAGTAAGTCATGGTGCTCTTGAACTCGGTGTTGCGTGTAGTGCAAGTTATTGATTTATTTTGAAGAAATATCACACTATGAAATCTTGGGGTGTTACATTCAGGGTCCTCTACTGAGTATTGTTATACTCACCCTTGCATGGGCTTTCCCCGCATGTGTCATGTCTTTTGCAGACGAGAATCCTTTTTACATAGTACAGGGCGTACCAGGACATGACCAGGCTTTCCGAGTTCCCTATAGGCGGAGGCGTTCATACAGATATGAGCTTCAGTCCCAATACCTTTTGTGTTTACAGGTTGGAATCTGCAGTTTTCAGACTTTTGTTTTGGTGGGATTGTATTCTGGACAGGTTTACTTTCAATACATTACCTTCCATCGTACTATATTGGTTTAGTTTTGTTGTATGCATGCATTTTTTTACTTAGTGTTTTTACATTTCATCATTTGTGGTCTTGGAGATGTGTGTGTTTGTACAGGTACTTAGGAAATGCCTCCTATGATTAGTAATATGCCTTCTCGATGCTAGTCACCAGCCCCTGGCGTATTGGAGGCGGTCTTTGGGAGGCACGACACGGACTCCACTGGGACGGGTCATGATAGAGTGGTATCAAAGGTGGTCAGTTCTACCTTAGGAACAAGATTCTGTGAGTTTGGGTTGGGGAAAAAGTGGTAAGTGTTTTGAGTTCAGCTTTCAGGCCAGAGACACTAGTTTTGGTGTGGCGGTAGATGTATCAATACACTAGAACTCTGATAACTGTATTTTCCACTGGGTACATGAAAACACTAGTTGCGGGGAAGTAAAAGAATGATACACTCATCATATAGGAATGGGTTGTGTTTTCCATGTTCTTTTTGTCAGCTATCCGGATATACTTATTTACCATGGTACATATTGTTTCATTATAGGATGTGTCTGCAATGCATACCCTCAAGAATTCAGTAGAACGATCACGAGGATGACCCCCTCAGCGATGAGGCTTCGATACAGGCACCAGTTCCCCCGGCGTTTCCACCAATTGGTGCACTTGCTATGCCACCACCAGTGGAGAAGCCTGTGGTACCTTTAGTACTGAACGGTGAGGAGCGCATACTTAGCGTGCTCCATGAGTTCCAAAGACAGAGACCCCTCAGGTTTCGAGGTGAGCCCGATCCTCAGTCGGCTAATGACTGGCTTGAGGAGGTGACCAAATTTATTTGTCTAGTGAGGACACAAGTCGATCATATGGTGATCCAAAGAGTGGGGCTTCTTCAAGGTTCGGCGGGAAGATGATGGATTCTGACCACACAGAATCACGACGAGGAGACTCTTTCGTGGACAGAGTTTGAGTGACTCTTCAGGGAGGATTTCTCTCCGGTTACGCTGAGAGAGGTTCGCATCCAAGAGCTTCTTCAGCTCCAGTAGGGTAGTATGACAGTAGATGACTATTCATTGAGGTTCATCAACCTCACCCGGTACTCGATGAATATGGTCATGGATTAGAACATCAGAGCTCGAACCTTCGAGTGAGGTCTACGATGAGACATCCGAGCATGTTTCATGCCTGTATGCATATCGACTTATGCTGAAGTGCTAGAGTGATCCTTGGTGATCGAGAGCTTCTTGGGGGAGCAGAGACAGCCGACGAAAGTCAGGAGGAGGCAGACAGCTGCGGAGACATGGGCAGCGGGGAGCCGGTATTAGACAAAAGGATCTGGACATGGGAACCGTCCTAGGAGGACCTAGGATAAAGGATCGATAGTCTAGGGCTCTCATACTGGATCCAGTCATCCTAGGGAGAAGCAATGTTATGTGTGCGACAGTAGGGGACCTGTCGCTAGAGATTGCCCGACCCGTCAAGCAGCTAATAGGGAAGCGGTGGATAGACCACCAAGGCAGAGGCAGAGAGTGGAGCAGACCATCCCACCGGGGAGCGGACGTGGCAGAGGATCATGGAGAGCTACGGGTGGTGGAAGATGTTTTGACTTACTTCCACCAACACCCCCCGGAGGCCCGCACCAGGCTCAAAGAGCTGGAGGACAGGGATGGGAAAAACAACAAGCAGTCGAGGAATATGACCCAGTGAATCCAGGGATGATTCGAGGTATGATATGTGTCTTTTCTACCTTAGCTTCCGTACTTATAGAAACAAGTGCCAGTCAATCCTTTATAGCCACATGTCTTGTACGAAACCTCGAGATTCTAGTAGAACCGTTGAATCTATCCTTATGCTTGGAGACACCTAGATGTGGAGACTCAACGATCATGAAACTTTGCAGACAATGAGATCTTACCCTTGGAAGAGAGAGTTTTGGTTGGATCCTCTTGGTGGTAGCGTCGAGGCCCTACAATGTCATTCTTGGTATGGATTCGTTATCCTCAGTCTATTCCCAGATTTACTATTTTATGTGAAGAGTGTGGTGTGTCCACCGTGATGGAACACGGTTTTCTTTTGTGATAGAAAGGGAAACCCAGACAGTGCAAAATGGGCTTATGCATAAGAGTGTGCAACCAATCACTCATGAGTTGGCTAGCCTTGCCTTCAGAGCAGTGGATGTTGGGAGATCCCAGTTCCCAGCAGTAGTGGCGGAGTATGAGGACTTCTTTCCTAAAGATGTACCAAGATTACCTCCCCAATGGGAAATCGACTTCTACATCAAAATACACCTCGGGATGAAACTGATTTTCTCATCAGCATATCAGATGGATCCCACAGAGCTTCACAAATTGATGGTGTAGTTGGAGGATTTGAAGATCAAGGGTTTCGTGAGAACCCGCATTTCACCCTGGGCAGCCCAAGTCTGGTTTTCAAAGAAGGAAGATAGGAGTCTGAGGTTGTGCATGGATTACTAGAACCTGAACCAAGTGACGGTGAAGAACAAGTATCCACTACCAAGGATCGATGGCCTCTTCAATCAGCTAAGAGGGGAATAGTGGTTCTCTAAGGTTGACTTTCGATCAGGCTATAACCAGTTATGAGTACAACATGAGGATATAAAGAAGACATCATTCAGATGTCACTACGGTCACTATGAGTACATGGTGATGCCTTTCGGCATGATGAATGCCCCTACAGTGTTCATGGGGCTGATGAACCTGATTTTCCAGTCGTACTTGGACCAGTTCATAGTGGTCTTCATCGAGGAAATCCTTGGGTACTCGATGTCAGAAGAGGCGAATGCGAGACACATGTGGATGTTTCTAGATGTACTTCGGCAGCACTGGCTTTATGGGAAGCTCTCAAAGTGCCTGTTTTGGATTTAGGACTTCCACTTTCTGGGACACATCATCTCAGCATATGGAGTAGTTATAGACCCAACCATGGTGGAGGCTGTGTTAGCATGGGAGCCACCTTAGAGCATGACGATGGTGCGGAGCTTCCTTGGCTTGGTAGGATATTACTGGAGATTCATTCTTGAATTCTCCCAGATATCATCACTAATAATAGCCTTGACCAAGGAGGGGAAACCCATCCTATGGACGAAGAAGTGCCAGCGGGCTTTCGAACAGTTGAGATTGAGTTTTACGAGAGCCGCAGTCTTGAGATTTCCGAAGGAGGATGTCGAGTACATAGTTTTCTGTGACGCATCAGGGATCGGGATTGTATGTGTCCTAATGCAATGGTAGGAAGTGATTGTTTATGGTTAACACTAGCTTATGACACATGATTAGAACTATGTGACCCATGATCCCAATTTGGCCGCAGTAGTCTTCGCATTGAATAAGTGGCTACACTACCTTATGGGCGAGCGGTTTATCGTCTACTCTGACCACAAGAGCCTCAAGTACATATTATTACAGAAATATCTGAACTTGAGATAGAGTATTTGGCTAGAGTTCCTCCAAGACTATTATTTTGAGATCATCTATACTCCTGAGAAGGGGAACAAGATGGTGGATCCTCTAAGCATAAGATTGAGCTCATAGCTATTGAGTGAGGCGACAGAGCAGTTATCCACGTTGGAGTTTTCCTTCGTGGATAGGGACGATGTAGCCTAACTACAGTAGATGGTTACTCTTATAGTAGGTTAGGGAGGCACAACTATGAGATGTCGACTATGTGGCTTTACGTGCTCAGTTATCCACAAGACATGCTTATGATGTTTATTTACAAGGTGGGGAGCATGTACTTCTTTTTAGAGGAAGCACTGTTGTACCGGTGGCATTACAGGAGAAGGTCTTGAGGGAGTTTCATAAATTCCCTTTAGCAGTACATCCTGGAGTGGTAAAGATGTATTGGGACCTCCGACGATAGGTTTTGTGGTCAGTCATGAAGAAGGAAGTAGTAGAGTTCATTTCTCAATGATTTACATGCCAGCAGTTGAAGGCCATGCACCAGGTTCCAGTGAGATTAGCTCACACCCTGGAAGTTCCATAGTTTAAGTGGGATGGAATATTGATGGAATTCTTAACAGGATTACCATGGACGTCCAAGGGGCATGATTCCATCTGGATGATTGTTGACGGACTCACCAAGTCAGCCCACATCCTAGCTATTAGGGAGCAGAGTTCCGTAGAGAGCTTGGGACACCAATACGTGCAGGAATTAGTTTGGATTCATGGCATACCCTCGATGATAGTCTCAGAATGAGATGCCTGCTTTACATCCTGGTTGTGGAAGGGATTGTAGGAGGCTTTTGGGACTCAACTGCACTTGAGAATAGTGTTTCATCCCCATACTGATGGCCAGATGGAGAGGACCATTCAGGTCCTGGAGGATATGTTGCGGGCCAATCTCTTGGACGTTGGTCACAATTCGGAGGACCACCTACCACTGGTGGAGTTTTTTTACAACAATAGCTACCACTTTACCATTGGTATGGCACCATTCAAGGCCTTGTACGGGAGACCCTGTCGGTCGCCGGTTTTCTGGACTGACCCCGGAGAGTCAGCACTCATTGGTCCAGAGATGGTATGAGCTACCACTGAGAAGTTGTAAGTCATTCGGGAGTGGATGAAGACTACATAGAGCCAACAGAAGTCTTAGGATGACAGATGACAGAGACCTCTGGAGTTCGAAGAGAGAGACCACATCTTTCTTCGTGTCTCACCTTGATGAGGGTCACGGAGAATTGGCTAGGGCATCAATCTATCTATGAGGTTCATTAGGCCTTTCTTGATACTGTGCATAGTTGGAAAGGCGACATACCGCCTAGCTCTACCACCACAGTTGCATCAGGTACATGATGTCTTCCACATGTTGCAGTTGAGGAGGTATGTGTATGACCCATCACACCTCATCTACTAGGGAGAGCTAGACATTGAGGATGGAGTGACCTTTTATGAGTACACAGTGGAGATCGAGGATTGTCAAGAGAGGATCCTTCATGGGTGATCGATTCCATTGGTGCGCATCCTATGGCAGTAGAGGAATCTTCAAGAGAGAACATGGGATCGAGAGGCCCAAATCCATTCCCAGTACCCACATCTTTTTGAGTAGCCTTTGTTTTGGCTTTTCGGGGAAATAAATCTCCAAGGTGGGGAGAATGTAATGTCTCAGATTTTCCATGTGTCATTTTATTAAAACATTGTATGGAATTATTTCAAGACCGATTGCAAAGACGGAACATCATTTCGTGGCCCAGTGAACCCAGAATGGTCGTTTGAACTTTTTTTTAAGTTAAGTGAGTCGACACTTGTGTGCAGTTGTGGATGTTTCCAAAGGAATTCCCATATTAAAGATTTGAGGGCACCGTTGCATCCAGGGTGGCGACTTTACCTAAGAAAGAGACGAACCTAGACCAGTGAGGGTTGATGGAAAAAGTTAATTTTCAGACGTTTTATGTAAAATAAAATAAAATAAATTTGCACGTTTATTTTATTTCTTTTATGGAATCATCTGCTACAGCGCGACAACAGGGCAGCCATTTCCTTAATTAAATGGAATGTCATAATGACTCAAGAATAGAAAGACTGAATTACTAATACCGCAACATATTTTTGAATGTCAAATCACATTTCCCTTTTTATTGGGATAATTGAACGTCGATCGTTGGTGAAAATTTGAGAGAAACACTGGAGAGAACTCCTGGGAACAGATGTCGACGGATTGAAGTTGTGAATCGATATGCCAATAAGGTTGGAAGATATCTACAATGATGGTAGCACGACCTCTTCATCAGTGATCAATCCCTTATTGAGGCAGGGGTTGTTATTTCAAATCACTTTTCACCGTTTTTTATTTTAAATGACTAATGTGGATCAACCATGAATACGTTGATCCGTGGATTCGTACATTCTTGTGGGAGGGATTTATTTGGGATGATTTAGGGAATTGATCCATGTTGATTATTTTTGTTGATTTCTGATCTATTTAAACCTACTAACGGGAGCAGGTCAATGCCGTGGTGAACAACGGTGGAGGTTCGTTCCTCGATTTGTTTTATTGGATTTCTTCCCTTTTTCCTTTCACAGTGCGTTCTTTGTGTTCTTCGTCGGGCGATGAACAACGGATCGTTTCACATCCGTTTTGTAACGCAATGTTTCCAAATTGAATAATAGACACCCCAACGACCTTGCTGAGGTGTGATGATGATAGTGGACAATGAATCAGACCGGATCGGGAAGGGCCGTTCTTCAGGCATTTTTCACGCGGGAAGGTCAAATTGTGTTTTCAGAGCAGATCGGAGGACCGAAAACACCAGAAGAATATTTTTGGTGTTAGGGTGATAAAAACCTAGGAGTTTTGTGGAGATCGGATGGCTGGATTGAAGAATAGGGTAGCTCAAAAGGCATGATGGTGGAGGTCCGTGTTTTTGGTAATTTACAGAATACACGGTGTGTACTTCCGAAGAACACGCCGTGTAGTACTGGTGGAGGATTCTAGGGTTTCATGTGTCATAAAGGAATCACACTCCATGTGACCCTGGTCATATGGCTTGTTATACTTTCCCCGAATCTCGGCATGTATTTTGGGAAGTACACGGACACGGTTTGGACTACACAGCTTCAGGCGACACAGCATGTTCAGCATGGTAGAGGCGGCTACGCAGAACTCGGTGTGTATATATGGGTTACACAGACATGGGATGGAGTACACGACTGTGTAATCCATCACATGGTCTGGTGAGACAAGTAACGCGGGCCACCCCATGTACCGCTCACACGGGTTGGAGTACACGGGTTGATGACCATGTATGGTCAAATGCCTATAACACACGGAGCCAACCCCTGTCACTCGGACATGGCGTGTACACCATACTACACGCCGTTTACTTATTTTTTCTACACAACCAACCTAATGACATATGCCGTCATACACGGGTAGTACTCAGGGATAGACAACACAGCGTGTACCTTTACTACACACCATGTACTTTTTGGAAAATGGCATGGTCCTCCTGTTCACCGTATCATGGACATCATTTTTTTGGGTTAATTCCACTTCTTCTTGTTCCCCTGAAGGTCAGGCATTCTTTCCTCACACAAGATTATGATCCCTTCAGCAGGACATTATGTGATAGAGTCATCCATCCATCCGAGAGGCCTGGATTGAGATCCTCTCTCCATTATTGACCCTAGGTAGAGTCCAGCATTAGCGTGACCAACTCCACCGGGCGTCGATCCTCTACCTAGAAGGTGAATTCCATATGTGTCGTGGTATACTCCATGGCCCTGGCAGTGATCCTCACTTGTGTATCATGATATTTCCCACTCAAGAGTGTGTCTCCCATAATGAGTTCATCTATCTATCGTAACCTGCTCACTCAAGAGTGTGTCTCCCATAATGAGTGTAACTACCTCTCGTGACAGTTCCCGACAAATATTACTTCTCGAACGGACATCATCAGAGCTATAAGACTCATAGATTGTGTTCTCTCTAAATGAGTGCTTCGTGGAATCTTCAAACTGAACCCCTAGCTAGGGGTATGCAGTTGTGTGACTTGTCTCTAGACTACGGGTCTAGGTTTTGAGTATACCTGGTTTGTTCAATATTTTCAATAGACATATATTGCGCATACCTGACTATACGTTTAGTTTTTGTTCTAATTTGTGGTTTTTGGGGTCCTCTACTGAGTATTGTTATACTCACCCATGCACGGGCTTTGCCCACACGTGTCGTGTCTTGTGTAGACGAGCAGGCTTTTGACAGAGTCCAGGGCAGACCAGGACAGGACCTATCTTTCTGAGTTCCCTATAGGCCGATGCATTCTTATGGCTACGAGCAGCATTCCATTACCTTTTGTGTTTACAAGTTGTACTTTGTAGTTTTCAGACTTTAGTTTTGGGGGGCTTGTATTATGGCCCAGTTTACTTTCAGTACATTACCTTCCGTTGTACTCTGTTTGTTGGGTTTAGTTGTATGCATGCATTTTTTTTCCTTAGTTTTTTTACATTTCATCATTTGTGGGCTTGGAGATGTGTTCATGTGTACAGGTACTTAGGCAATGACTCCCATGATTAGTAATATGCCTAATCGGTTCTAGTCACCAGCCCCTGGCCTATTAGAGGCGGGCATGGGGAGTCACGGCATGGGCCCCACTGGGATGGGTCATGATAAGTTCCACACTCCAGCTGGGATGTGCATGTTTCCTCTACCAACAATTATAGTGGAACCCTACAACTATGTCGGTAATGGGTCCCCTAATGATTTCTTGAGTGGAACCCTCCAGAAGATTCGGGGAATGAGTCCTTAACCATTAGAGTAGAACCCTCCTGGTGGGTTGAGAATGGTTATTCTATTGAATATTGAGTGACACAAACTTATTATCCCATGGAATGGGTTCTATAATTGATATCATTCCCCTCAACTATAAGGCATAGTGGTGAGTTGTGTCTTGACTTTTATATTTTTTCTGGGAAGATGCATGAAATGTTGGGCATCATTAACATACTTCAAGAACTAATGACACTCTTTTCTTAGGATATGCTATGAGATATAGATCCCATTATATCTTGTTTGTGTTTATTTTTTTTGAGAATATATATATATATATATATATATATATCCATGTATTTGGATTCTTTTTTCTCTCTTTCTTTGGGTTGAGATGTCTACTATCTATCTAATCATATCAAGTCTCTTACTATAGCCCCTTCATCTATCATGGTTTCTAACTATGTATGTATATACTCACCCTTGCATGGGATTTTACCACATGTGTCATGTCCTATATAGATGAAGGATAGGTCGACAGTGACTACAAAAGAGCATAGGGATGCCTTATGTTTTAGACTTTGTAAAGTGGTGGGATCATTAAGATCAGGAGTTGGGGTCTCTCATCCCTTTTACTTTCTAGTTTTTTTTCAGGTTGGGTCATATTTCTTATTAGTCATGTATGGTTTCCCTTCACTTTCAGTTTGTACCGGCATAATCTTGTACACCCAATAGTTGTTTCATATGTATGGTTTTATTTTATATATTTTAGCTTTTTATTATTTTTCCTTGGAAATTTTTTATTGAGGTGGTCAGCAGTGTGCATATACGTATATTTGTAAAAGGCCATCCACGTTAAATTTTCCTTTCGGTGCTTGTTGTCATCCCCTAGCCTATGAAGGTGGGTTTGGGGTAGTTTTTCCTTAATCCTTATTTTTTCGGGTCATGAAATATAAGAAAATTAAAAAAATGAATGAACATGATTGATATTTTGAAGCATGTTAACTCGAACTGGATTAATGAATGAAAAATAATAAATAATAATTCAACCACTGTTGTGTTTGGATCAAAAATCAAATAAATAATTATATATTTAAATGTGAATGGTTTGATATCATGTGGAAGTTCCCTGATTAGTAGAATTACGTGGTGGGGGACATATATTAAAATTTCATTTAATATTTTCATTATCGAATCCAAGAGAGAGGATCTTGAGAATCAAATTTATAATTAATTTATTTAAATTAGAAAAAACAATTAAAAATTCTTAGATTTAATTCTTTGTTGATTAATTTTGATCGTCCAAAAAACCCCTTCACATTTCCTTTATATCCCTATGAGTTTCAAAGGATATAACCCCCATAACGGTGATCAACATGTGCCCTTATGATCTAGGAGAAATGACACACATTATCTAGATGATAATATAAAAAAATATAATTTCTTTCATTGCTCGTTCATGAGGCCTCAGTCTTCATTCATAAAGAAATCTCTCTTTCCATTCTTATTCATGATAAGGAGAATGAAATATGAGTTAATAGTGAATTAATTGTGTGCAAAATCACTCTATTTGGATTTCACTAATTGATGTTATGCCCAATGGACATAACCATCTATTTACAGTGTTATGGTTTAGGTTAAAATAATTATCAATTTCATTTCATCCATTAAATTAGATAATTATCATTAATAAACACCATGTAACATAATAAAAAAATATTATTTTTTTGTGGGGTACGTCCGCCTATGAAATAACAAGTATTATTTAATCTACTTGTTGATAAATATCTTTCAATGAAATAGGTTTTGGTCTATTAAAACTCCACCAGCATTAGTTGAAAACCCAAATAAAAATATTTTTAATCTCTTAAATAAATATTTAATTCACAAACAAGTAAATAAATATTTATTAAATATTCAATAAAATAAATATATATATTATGGAATATCCGATGAATAAATATTTATATAATTTATGTGATCAATATTCCTTGGAATTGAGAATATTTTTTATTCCATTAATTAAATTCAAATATAATTTTATCGAGATCAAAGGAAACGCATAGTGTATGAATCTCTAGGATTCATTTTCATCAGCATTAGGTGGTCGTGCCTAAATTTCAAGTTTGGTATCTATAAATTTTTTAAGGCACCCATGAAAATAAAATTAATTTGTCAACAACAATAACCAAAAAATAATTCTCATTGTGTAAAAAAATATCTTTGTTATAATATCTCATCATGTAGGTTTTAGAATGGTTTCATCAACCTATATGCTCGATATGTATTTCTTTGACTATTTGAAATAAACACATCTTTACACTAGGGGAATGAAATTTAGGGTGATAATTATATTCCAATCAATGATCTAAGATACCATCTTCAATAAATATAGAAGGTAAAAATCCTTCCTTGCCTTATCCATTAATAATTTTTCAATCATGATGCTCCCATTTTACCCTAATTCCTACTAACATATGACATGACAGTTTTTTTCAATAATCTAATTACACGATTCATGACATGAACCAATGATAATATTAAAGTCTAAGGACCAATACACATACTCTTCTATAGACATATTAGATAACAAAAAAATATTAAAAATTCTTACTGGTGGTTCTATTCTCATAATCTCTGATTACAGAGATTACCATGTACAAGATTCATGTGAACAATCCTCATTCTATTATGAGTAATAACACCTGAAAACCTAAATTATATGTGACACATCAAAGTAATTTATCCAACCACATAACTATATTAAGAATATTTTCATAGCACTACAAGGTTCTCATCATAGTAGGGAATTATTATGACCTTATAATTGTGAAAAATACTCTAGGACAATATTACGTAAAATCCAAGATGAAAAATTAACAATATGTAATAAGATGATTAATTAATATTAAATACACCAAATATACATGTTATGAAAGTATTAGTAATTAATTAATTAATTAATTAATGAAATGGTGTTCATATTAATAATGAAGAAGGAATAATTAAATTAATGTTAGATAGTTACTTTTTCATATTCATTGCATATATGATCGATCATGAGCTTGACCAAGACTTATGTATACATTTTAATTTAATTAATTTAATTTTTTCAGTGGTTTTAAATTATTTAAAATTACATTGATTCATGTTCTTTGATTCATCCATCCCTTAGTTATTTTTAGGGCATGTGTGTCCAAGGATATTTATTTAATTCCATCTATCCAATCCTTTCATTCCCATATCCTTCGTGTGAGTAATAAATACTTATAATTAAGGAATAATCCCAAGGAACATGGTGTTGGTTCAATATGGAAACATGATGATTACAAATCAGTGATATAGGTGTTATAGGACTATATTTATGGACAAATATTAGTATTCTGTGTTATTTTTTTAAAATAAATTCTTCCCATTTCTGTGTGTTCTCATATACTTTTGTTCAAAACCTTGATGATATAGTTTAACTAACTAAGAATTTTTTATGAACCCTTTCTTATGTTTCCATTCCACTGGTTTTGATGATGATTATATCTTATGATATATCTAGAAGGTAGTATAGTATGGATTAATTATCAAAAAATATTTGTAGGTATCATAAAATAAGTTTCTTATATAGTTAATCCTAAAAAATCCAAACCTTCCATTATTGGGATTGTGAGATTATTTAGGATATATTTTGTTAATCATATAAAAATTATGTAAAATAGAGATATGTTTACTTTGGGATGTTATAGTAGGTATCAGAATAAGTTTTAATTATTTTTGAGGATTTGTTAAGTTTTTTTAGGTATTAGGATGAGATAAATTTAGCAAAAACCCTAGGGATAAGTATATTTGGTAATTATATATATGATATAACATCCTAATGTTTTTATAATATAAATATTTTATAGTTATTGAGATATTATGACCTTGTATTGATACTGTAAAGTTGATGAAGCTATGGAATGAATCAATATATCGTTTGTAATAACCATTAAAAAGGATAGTTGAGTATCAACTCAGTCTTCAATCAGTGCCTGCTGATCGGTCATAAGACTACACACTTCGATAGATAATTTTAAAGGGTATGATTTTTTATTTCTATTTCACTTTACGAACCATTATAATGTATTTGAATATTTCATAAAACCCTATAAAAAATGACCATAGAAACCCCAGGTAAAACTGAAGGAGTGATAACTTGATCCAATTATTTCTTAGTTTATCCTAAATAATAACAGGTTGAAATGATGGTGTTATGAAAAATAAATCTTAGTATTGAGTTTTAAATTTTATATAATCATTTAATATAATTTTATTGGATATTATCATAATCATTTTGGTTTTAATATTTGGTTGAAAATAAGATATTGATGATGAATTTATGGAAGTTATGTATTTATAAACTCATAATACTTTGATATAGAGTAATATTGGAATAAATAATTGATAATATTAGTATATAATATATTCTTATTATGAGAGAAATGGTATATTACCTAGTCTTCCCAAAACCTAAAAAGTTTTTTATTTCATTATAATGTATATCTTGAGTCATGAATATCATTTATGTTCCCTCATGTAATATTATTAGTATATGATAATTAAATTTGTGAGGATTTAATTTATTTAAGGGGTAGAATCCAGGACCTTTATATTTTTGTAATGCCCCAACCCCTCTAGACTGGATCCAGTGCACTACTTGTTATATTGGCATGCATAGAAGGAATAAAAATCCCAATGGAATGATCACTTTAGTAGTATTGAAGAAACTAGATACATAGATGTTACTCAAATTACATTGGATATGTTTACAAAATACAATACATAACAAAAAATAAAAACTGCATTCACAAGAACTCAATATATGGTCTCCTCTTTATCACCTATTGAAAGTAAAAAAATGAAAGGGTTAAGCTCAAACACTCAGTGAAGGTTACAAATAGAAGAATAATGAATACAATAATATGTGAATCCAAATCAATCTGATATAATCAATATGGCATGGTGAATAGATGAAAAACTCATGCCAATGATAAAATGAGAATGAAACTACATACATTGATTTTGTAATAGAGAAAACCTCATGGATAGTAATAACTGATAATGAATAAATAAAATACTTATTATTTGGAAATCATGTATCTTGAACATGAAACCATAATACCGTAAAAACAGTTTAGTTCTATGGGTAGAAACCAGTCTGATTTTTGGAAACAAACTCGAAGGGTTTGTGACCAACTGATTTGTCTCATGAGACATACCGATGTATATAGGGTAAATAGAGGCCCCCAACCTCCACTTAATTTCCATATCATTCATTATACATTGATTCAATACATGATCAATATGCCTTTTCAATATCCGTATAGAGTAGATAAATAGATTCATCAATATTTCCGTAATTAAAATAACTTTCCAAATAAGAACCGTATTTAAAATGGTATACAGTATAGAAAACAAACATATCCATGATATGAGATTATGGATATTTAATATAAATATAATTTCAAATGAAAATTGATATCAAATGGTCATTAGGTACACCAAATAAAGATTATTAGGTGTATAATAAAAAGTTAGTCACAACAAAATAGTATTTGAGAGGAAGTCTCTTACCACAATGTAGTCAGATGAATCATATGACCAGAACATAATAACCATCAAATGAATCAATAAATAACATGAATATAAGGAGAATCATGTTATTATATATCAAATTTCAGAAAACATATACCACATAAAAGAAATAAGTGACGAACAATGAAAATCTCACAGAAATGAATGTGAGATGAGAAACCCCTTACAAACATTTCGGCATGGTAACGAGTGTTATTGCAAGGTCTTAATGAGAGGTAAAGGGGTATTCCATTATTTATATGTCACAAGGGAAGTATTGTAGAGGTTTGAAAACATACCCGATCATTATTAATTAAAAATAAAAGGGCACAACATAGGGGGGATTCTTGAACAAAAGTGAGAGAGAGGATCCCTTACCTTACACTCGAAGGTGTTCTTGTTTATTCATAACAACCTGAATAATCAAATTTACCATAATTAATTACTCATTACATAACCTCATAAATATTTAATTGATATGATATAACCTTATTAATTTCATCAAGGTCCTTTTTTATGGGTTTAAGAGATTCAATTTTATTATTTTGGAAGCATTTTCTTACTTGGTTTCATGATTGTTTTTACTTATATTCATGAATGAAATTTCATTTGAAATGTGGTTAAACATCCAGAATAGTTAATATACAATATTAGTGACATTAATAATATATATAAGATCTTATAATTATTCAGGTTATATACCATGAGGGTGACTCATTCGACGAGTTAAAAATAAACACTTGGATTTGGCTTGGCGGTTTTGTGCACAATAAACTTGTTTGGTATTATTATTCCATATTATAAATGTGTAAAGATTACATTACATTAAAAATATATTATTCATATATTATGACCTATTTTAACCATCAAAAAGGTTTCATGACCAGTATTGAATATAGTAGTACTAATTGAAAACACGTCTTCCTTGAGTGTGACAAATTTATACAACTCGGGCTGTGTTTGCATTTATTGTATAAAATTATGGGAAAAAGAGATATATTATGATGAAATAATCCATTATAACAATATAATCCCAGTACATGTAATTAATTGGAATTATCATGTAATTTGGATGAGGGTAGTTTAGAAGGGAGAATAATAGAATGGAACTTTGTAAAAGAAATAGAAAGAAAAGAGAAAGAAGGTTCACCTCTTCAGTACTCCTCCATGATAATCCCCTTACTGCCTTTGTTTTTGGCCTTTTGGTGATACCAGTAGGTCTTGGACGTGGGTAGAGTTATTGGGGAGATTATTTGGAAGAATTTGGCTGAGGATTGAAGCTTGAGTGGTGTAGGAGGAGGAGGGGTGAGGGATGGTTTATATAGTAGAGGGGAGAAGAGTTTTCCTAATATTATAACCATTAATTTATTATTTCCCCTCAAGACAACCAATAGTGAGTATTCCATGACCAAGAATAGTAATATTTTCATGTAACTTATAAACAATTGGACTTACATCAGCAAATCATCATCAATGACTCAATAAATTCTTTATTTATCATTTATCGTAAATTATCACATATTACTATTCATCAAAAATTTACGTATTTCAGAAAAATCCCAAAACATAACCCTAACCATTTTTGATGTGTAGAATCCAAAAATGAAGTCCATATTTTATAAATAATTTCATAAATGTGATTAATTAAATATTTAATTATAATAGTTATTTAATCGAAAAATATACACTTATAACATTCATCTTTATTTTTAAGGTGTCTAAATTAATTTATACATTCAAGGGAATTAATACCATTCATAAGAGTCATATTAAGTTTCATAAGGGTAATTTACTATTCATAAGGGTATGTTACTATTAATAAGGGTAGGTTTCTGTTCATCAAAAATTATTTTTATTCTATCAGACTCTAATTATCATCTTAATCATAACCGTGTGTGTTAGATTTTTAAAATACAAATTAGAGAGCTAACAAATATGAGTTTTTATGTCTACGTTATGGCTATATCCTATAAGTAACCATGTTTTGTTGCATATAGGCTTAGTGGTTCGTGAAATATATAATATAACTAGAATGTATTTAAGATAAACATACAAAAACAATTTTGGGGTTCTACATTGTTCCCTCCTTCAGAAATTTCATCCTTGAAATTTTTCATTTATAAATACCACTAAAAAGATGTGGGTGGTTCTTCTTCAAAGCATCATCAGGTTCACATTTTGCATCCTCTATATTCTTTTGTTTTCAAAGAACATTTTCTAGACTAGTTGTCCGATTTACCAATACCTGCTCCCTTGTGTCAAGAATCCTGATAGGCTCTTCACAGTATGATAAATCAGGTTCCATTTCTATTTCTTCATATGTGTGTACATGAATTGGGTCTGGAAAAAAATTCTTCAATAATGAAACATGTAACACATCATGAAATTTGGAGAGATTTGGCGGAATTACTAAATGGTAATCTACAACTCCAATTCTTTCCAGAATTTCCAATGGTCTGATGTACGTAGGGCTCAATTTCCCCTTCTTACCAAACCTTAAGACACCCTCCCATGGAGATAATTTAAGAAATACATGATCACCCTCTTGGAATTCCAAATCTTTTCTCATGTTGTCAGCATAACTCTTCTGCCTACTTTGGACTACTTTTATATGGGCTTGGATTGTCTTCACCATTTCCATGGACTCTTCAATAATTTATGGGCCTATAAGTTCTCTCTCACCAACTTCATCCCAATATGTTAGAGTTTGATATCTCTTTCCATATAATGCTTCATATGGTGGCATTTGAATACAAGAAGGGAAACTATTGTTGTATAAAAATTCCACCAAAGGAAAATATAGATCCCACATACCATGAAAGTATAGAGATCATGATCTCATCATGACTTCCAGAGTTTGAATAGTCCTTTTAGATTGTCCATCAGTTTGAGGGTAATAAGTAGTACACATACGAAGCTCAGTATTCAAAGCCTTCTAGAGACTTTTACAAAATTTTGACGTAAATAGGGGATCTCATTCAGACACAATTGATAGAGGTGCACCGTGAAGTCTTACGACATCATTAATATAATGTCTTTCCAGTAACTCAAGTGGTAAATCCTTTCTTATTGGAAGGAAATGTGCTGATTTTGTTAGACGATCAACAATTATAACACATATTTCATCATTGTTTCTTGGTTTACTTGGTTTTCTGGTGACACAATCCATCGCAATGTTTACCACTTCCACGTAGGAATAGATATAGGTTGCATCACTCCCTTGGGACGTTGTCTTTATGCCTTCACTTGATGAAAAACTAGACACCTTGACACGTATTCATTAATTTTCCAATTCATATTATCCCACCAAAAATGTTCCTCCATATCTCTATACATCATTGTGTTACCCGGCCAGGGGGGGAGAGTCTCCTTCCTCCTCCCACGTCCCCTCTTCCCCCAACATTCATTCTGTTAACGTATCCCTCCTCGTTCCCCATTTTCCCCTCTATTCACATCATCCCTAAAGTCAACTCGCTCTTCGATGGAATTCCAATGGCTTCAATTTCACTTTTGGAGTTTACAAATGCCTCAGTGTTGAAAAATATTTTATTGGTCACCCATTTTGGTAAGAGACATCCCGCAGTTCATGCTTTCGACAGGTTTATCTCCAACTAGTTGCAGCTCTAGGCCCGGGTGATTGTTGGGAACCTAGATTCAAGGCAACTCCTGATTCTCTTCTCATCGGAAGAAGATTGCACCAATGCCTGGACTAGCGCTCCGCAAGGTTTCTACGGTATTCAATTTTTTCTCTTTAAGTGGTCTTATGATTTCCATCTGAGAAGAGACCCTCCTACCTCGGTGATTTGGATCTCACTCACTGGAATCCCTCTCCCGTATCAGAATCCTGGTATTCTACGCTTGATTGGAAACCTGTTGGGACAATTTCTATGCAAGGACCAGCAGATGAACGTCCTAATACACCAGATATCCCCTTGAATCTGTGTCAATGTGGACATATCTAAGGACCAGTTGAAAACAATTGGCATAGAGATTGAAGGTTAGATTCAATGGTATCAAAAGGTCATCTATTAATCTTGGTTAGTCTTCTATTCATCCTGCTGTCATCTCGGTAACGATGTTTCCAGTTTCCGGAATCGGTCGATGGGGCTCTCTGGGGCAGCATTGGATGAGGGTACTCTTGTTCAAGCCATGAGGGGTGGTGGAACGTCCATCTATGTTCCCGAATTTTCAGGTCACTATATTTAGGAGGACAACCCAGGTGGTGTGAGCATGATTTTTCCCTTAGGTATTACAGAAGGATCCTTGTGAAAGTGGTTTTCAGTCTCAGACTCTTTTATGGTAAAGGGTTTTCATCGGGAGTCCTCAAAGAGAAATCCCCTAGTTTCAGATGTTGTCAACCATTTAAAGAGAGACTTGGGTATGTCCTCTCCTATTTTTCAAATGGGACAACTGGAATCTGGTTTGGATTGTCTCATTGCTGCAGTTGTTCGGGACCCTGTAGTTGGCTCTAATACTGCTTGTGAAGCTCTAATGGGAAATGAGGAAGGTCCCTAGGGCCCTTGGGAATCTTCTTATATGGAAGTTGTGCTTTTAGGACTTGAGAACAAGAGATTAGGGGTTGATCCATATCCAGTGAACATATATCACTTGAGGAAAGAGGTGCCACCTATTAGGCTATGTAACCGTTTTGAGAGTATGGAGGATGTCAGGCATGTCTAGGAGGCTGATCGGATAGAACTTCACAATGAGGATAAGAGAATCCCATAGGAGGAGTTTGGTGATGACTCTTTTGGACCGCTATTAGGATTTAGCACTCCTGGGTTCTATGGTAGCGATACTGGTAGTTCGAGGAAGAGGAAAGGTCAGTGTGGTGGGAAGAAGGGATGAAAAGACTATTCCTATTCCTTCACCAATGGAAACTCGATCTACCAGGAAATTGAATGCCCAAGAAGGGTCTCTCATCTTCAAAGGAAATGCAGCGCGAGCAGGGGATGCGGCAGATGCAGTTGAGGGGGTTGTTCTTATTAGGAATGTACTACAGCTTTCATGCGTGGATGATGAGCAACCCGTGGAGCTTATATTGCATTCTGGAGAATAAATGGAGGTGGAATCTTCTGTGATTGGTGCTTCAACAGATGAGGGTGCTATAAAGATGGAAAGGACTATTCGGGTGGACATCAACCGAGAATATAGGGGATGGATTGACAAGAAAAATAATATTCTAGTAAGAGGTATCAAGGAAAGGAAAATCAACAAAGAGGAATACTTTCAAGCGTGGGACGGAATGGTGCATCGATTTGAAGACCTCATAAAGGATGTTCCAGAAACATCAATAGCCTCTTTGTTATGGTAACTTCTTAAGGATAAAAATGACAATAGGCTTAAATTGTCTTTTAAATACTTAGTGTTTTCTTGGGTTTTCTCACTTTTTCCTTAAAAGTGTGTCTGGTTATAATAAAAAAATGATTTGGAGGAGAGTCATGTAATAGTTCCCTTTTTTAGCTCAAGTACTGATGGAAGACATAACCTCTTACCAAATTTCCGAACTCCTTCCTCATACACAAAGTCTTCCAATCTCCCATCCTCAATAGCTCTAATTTTCTGTGGCATATTCTCATCATTAGATTAAGAGCTTTTTATCTACTCTAGTAAAGATAATTTAAAAACCATTTGAAAGATGAAAGATGTTTCACCTTTCATAATAATTCCCATATCCATATTTAGTAGATCAATGAATATAGGATCTCTCTCAATCCTCATTTGAGTTAGATGTCTAGGATCTTTCCTTCTTAAGGAATCTGCCACCTTATTTTCCATTTCTGGGTGGTATTGTATTGAACAATCGTAATATTTGAGTAACTCAAGCCGTATTCATGGCCTCATGATGAGTTATTTCGATGTGAAAATGTATTTCAAACTCTTGTGGTCCAAATAAATCTCAGATCTTTATCCGTAGAGATACTTTTTTCATATTTTCATAGAAAATATTGCAGCTGCTAACTCAAGATCATGATTTGGATAAGTTTTCTCATGATTCTTCAACTATCTTGATGCATAAGAAATAACTCTATCATTTTGCATAAGGACATAACCCAGTCCATTCTTTGATGCATCGTTGTATATTACAAATCCATCACTTCCAGATGGAAGTTTTAAAATTGAAGCATTGACCAACCATTTTTTCAATTACTCGAAGCATTCTGTACATTCTTTTGTCCACACAAGCTTAACTCCTTTACGTGTGAGCTTGGTTAGTGGGTTAGCTCGTTAGGCAAAATTCTAAAAAAACGCCGATAATAACCTACTAAACAAATAAAATTGTATACCTCAGTTATTTTTTTGGTGTGGGAAATTCTTGGATTACCTTTGTCATTGTAGGATCAACTAGTATTCCATCCATAAAGACAATATTTCCTAAGATATAAACTGAATGAAGCCATAATTTTAAATTACTAAACTTCCCATATAATTTGTTTATTCTAAGAGTTTTCAGAATAATCTGCAAGTGATTCTCATGGTCTTCATAGATTTTATAGAATACCAGGATATCATCGATGAATACCACAACAATGATATCAAGATATTCCTTGAACACTATATTCATTAAATCCATGAAAAAAGATGGTATGTTTTTCAGTTCAAAAGGCATCATTGTAAACTCGTTATTCCCATACCTAGTTTCAAATGGTGTCTTAGGAATATCTTCCATCTTCACACATAGCTGATGATATCCGGATTGAAGGTCATTCTTTGAAAAGTATTGAGCTCCATGAAGATGATAAAATAAATCATCAATTTGTGGTAGATGATACTTATTCTTTATCATAATAGCATTTATTTCCTTGTAATCAATGCATAGCCTCATTGATCCATCTTTCTTCTTGGCAAAGAGGACAGGGGCTCCCCGTGGAGAAACAATAGGTCGAATAAATCCATTTTCACTCAATTCCTCTGGATGATTATTTAGCTCCACTAATTCCATGGTGTCCATTCTATAGGGAGTCTTTGATATAGGTCATGAACTAGAAATTAAATCAATAGAGAACTCAACGTCCCACTCTAGAGGATATCTAGGTAAATCCTATGGAAATACATCAATGTATTCATTCAATATGTGCACATATTCAATTTGAATGTTTCCGTCCTCACCCATAGATATTAAGTTCTCTTCCTCTCCAATAATTCAATTTAATAGAGCTACTAGGGGTGGGTCTAGATAAGAATTAGATGATGAGTTCTATTCTCAAAAGATAAAATATTCTAAACCATTTTAAAAAATTGTAACTTCCTTTTTCTTGCAATGTATCTTCACATCATAATTTTGTAGCCAATTCATACTAAGAATTATATCAAATTCATTTATTGGTATGACGATAATTTTACCTTCTAAATAAAGTTTTTGTGTCAAGAGAGGGACAAGTAGACATTCCTTTTTTATAATGATGCATACCCTAGGAGTTTTCAATGATAAATCCTTTATTAAATCAAATTGGACATGTCTAATTTTCGTGGAAAAATGGGAAGATATAAATGAATATGATAATCCAGAATTGAATAAAGTGTTGTCTAAGTTTGAGAAAACAATTAAAGTACCTTCAACCACATCATTTGGAACTTCAACTTTTGTGGTTGTAATCGGAAAATCTCTCCCTTTCTCTCTTGGCTTTTTTTAGGCATGTTTCCTTGGCTCTTAGGACACTCACTTAAAAAGTGTCCCCTCTCTCTATATTTGAATCATTGAACATATTCAAATTGTTTCTTCCCCATGCATTCATGAGATATATGACCCTTTTTTCTACACTCATAGATGACTCCCCTGACTTTCAAGCATTTCCTGAGATGATTCCTTCCACAATTCTCTCATAATGGGTATTTCTTCATTCCCTTGTTATTATTTGGCGCTTTAAATTTCTCTTTGTTACCAGAGTACCACTTTTTATCTAGAATTCTCTTGATCAAATTTGATCTAGAAAATTTAAATCTCTATTTTTATGGAACTTGATACATTTTCATAATATGATGAAAATGTTTGAGAAGCTAGTTCCCTTCAAAGACTTGGCTGAAGACCTTCAAAGAAATGATCAATCTTGTCAACATAGACCTGTACGTAATCTAAAACATACATGACTAGCCTTTTCAAGGTAGAATCATACTATACAATATTTTTACATAGATGTTATTCAAATTACATTGGACAAGTATACAAAATAAAATACATAACGAAAACTAAAAACTCCATCCATAAGAACTCAATAAATGATCTCCTCATTATCACCTGTTGAAAGTAAACAATGAAAGGGGTGAGCTCAAATGCTCAGTAAAGGTTAAAAATAGTGGAATAATGCATACAATAATAAGTTAATCATAATCTATCTAACATAATAAATATGGCATGTGGAATAGATGAAAAACGTAGGCCATTAATAAACTAAGAATGAAACCGCATCCATATATTTTGTCAAAGTGAAAACCTCATGGATAGTAATAACTAATAATGAGTAAAGAAAATGATTATTATTATTTGGATGTCATTTATCTAGCACATGAAACCATAACACCATAAAAATGTTTTAGTTCTATGGGTATAAACCCGTCTGATTTTTCTAAACAAACTTGAAGGGTTTGTCGCCAACTGATTTGTCTCATGATACCTACTGATGCATAGAGGGGATATAGAGGGATCCACCCACTGCTTCCTGTCCAAAGAATTTTTTATACCTTTATTAAATACAGGTTCAATTTTCCTTTTCAATATCCATATAGAGTAGAGTATACCGATTCATAAATATTTCCATAATTAAATTAACTTTCCAAATAAACATCGTAGGTAAAATGGTATACAGTTTTTTGAAACAAACATATCCATGATATGGGATTATGGATATTTAATATAAATATAATTTCAAATGAAAAGTTATCTCAAATGGGAAGTATGTACACAACATAAGGATTTTTAGGTATAGATTACAAAGTTAGTCACAACAAAATAATAGTTGAGACAAAGTCTCTTACCACAATGTAATCGGTCGAATCATATGACCATAACTTAATAGCCCTAAAATGAATCATTTAATAACATAAATATAGAATGAATCATGTTATTATATATCAAATGTCAGTACACGTATACCACATATATGAAATAAGTGGCAAACAATTAAAATCTCATAGAAATGAAAGTGAGATGAGAAACCCCTTACAAAAATTTCGGCATGGTAATGAGTGTTATTGTGAGTGATTAATGGGAGGTAAAGGGATATTCCATTATTTATATGTCCCAAGCCTAGTATGGGGGAGGTTAAAATTAATACTACATCATTATGAATTAAAAATAAAAGGGCACAACATAGGGGATATTCTTGAACAAAAGTGAGAGAGGGTATCCCTTACCTTACGCTTGAAGGTGTTCTTGTTTGTTCTTAATGACCTTAGTAATCAAATTTTCCTTTATTAATTAATAAGTACAGAACCTCATAAACATGTTATTGATATTTTATTACATTTTAAGTTCATTAATGGTCTTTTTTATGGGTTTAAGAGATTCAATTTTATTGTTTTGGAAGCATCTTCTTAAGTGGTTTCATGATTTGTTTGCTTGTATTCATGGATGAAAGTTCATTTTAAATGATGTTAAACATACAGAATTGTTAATATACATTTTAGTGACATTAAAGAGATATAAATGATCTTATAATGATTCTGGTTATATACCATGATCATGACTCATTCGATAAGTTAAAAGTAAACACTAGGATTTGGCTTGGCGGTTTTGTGCACAATAAACTTGTTTTGTATTATTATTCCATATTATGAACGTGTACATATTACATAAAATTAATCAAATAAAGATACAAATATTATAACCTGGTTCAACTATTGAAAAGGTTTCATGACCATTATTGAAGATAATAATACAAATTGAAAACCCTCCATCCTTGAGTGTGATAAATTTACACATCTTGGACGTTGTTTGCATTTATTGTATAAAAGGATGAAAAAAGAGAGATTATGATGAAATATTACATTAGCACAATGAAAATACATTACAGGTAAGGTACTGGAATTATCATGGAATTTGTATGAGGGGAGGTGATAAAAGAGAACAAAAGATTGGAACTTTGTAAAAGAAATATAAAGAAAAAACAAAGAAGGTTCGCCTCTTGAGTACTCCTCCTTGAGAATCTCCTTAAGACCTTTGTTTTCGGCCTTTTGGTTAGACCAGCTAGTCTTGGACGTCGGTAGAGGTATTGGGGAGAGTATTTTGCATAATTTAGGAATTTCTTGATGCTTGAGTGGTGTGGGTGGAAGAGGGGGTGAGGGGTGGTTTATATAGTGGAGGGGAGAGGAGTTTTCTGAATATTATAATCATGAATTTGTTATTTCCTCTCAAGACAACCAATAGTGAGTATTCAATGAACAAGAACAATAATATATGCATGTGAATTCGAACATATTTACCTTACATTAGCAAATCATCACTAATGACTAAATAAATTCCTTATTTAGCAATTATCGTAAATTGTCGCATTTTACTATTCATCAAAAATTTAAGTATTTCAGAAAAATACCAAAAATTCACCCTAACCATTTTTTGACATGTAGAATCAAAAAATGAAGTCCATTTTTCAAAAATAATTTTTTAAATATGATTAACTAAATATTTAATTAAACTAAATATTTAATCGAAAAATATAAACACTTAAAATATTCATCTTTATTTTTATGGTGCCTAAATTCATTTATACATTCAAGGGAATAGATACAATTCATAAGAGTCGTATTAAAATTCATAAGGTTAAGTTACTATTCATAAGGGTAGGTTACTATTCATAAGGGTAGGTTACTATTCAATGAATATTATGTTAATTCTATCAGACTCTAATTATCATCTTGATCACAACTGTGTATGTAGGATTTTTAAAATTCAAATCACAGAGCTGATAAATATAAGTTTCAGGGATAGGTTATGATTATCTGCTACAAGTAATCTTGTTTTGTACCCTATTGTCTCAATGATTCATGAAATATAGGCTATAACTAGAATATATTTTAGAGAAACATACCATAAAATGTTTGGGGTGCTACAATTTTATAATATATTTCCCCTTTTAACATAATTTTCTTGATGCCATGTTTCACACGAAACACTGAACTAAAATGATTCACAGCATATTGGATGAATATTATTATTAACATATAAGAATAAAAAAACTTTAGAAAATAAAAATATTGTGATCATTTTTAAATTCATATTGAATAGTATTAAGAACCCTTATTGTTTTTGAAGGAAATGTTTCTATTAAATCATTTTTCATTTATATATAGTATTTTCATTTAAAATATAAATTTATAATATAAATATTAAAATAATAAAATTTAATTTTTAGTTCATTATTTCAATATTATCTCAAAACTATTTTTGATATTTTTAAAAAATGATTGATTTTTAGGTGAATAATAAAAAAACAATTTTGTTAAAGTCATTTCTTTTATGACATTATCATAACACAATAAGGATTTAAAAGTTTTTGAAACCTATTTTCATTAAAACATATAATTATAAAGTAAAAATCATTTAAAACACTATGTTTAATTTACAAAACTCTAGTTTAACATTTTTGAAAATTAAGTAATATTTTACTCTAAAAACTATTTTTATTCGCTTTTATTAAAAATAATCTTTCATAGATTATAGAAAATAAATACAAAAAAAATAATTTCTTAATTTATATCAATATAATTTTTATGTAATAAGTTTAATTTTATATTTATTCATAAAAAATATTACTAGGATTAAATTTAATTATTTTGATAACAATAAAACTATTATTTTCAAGGAAATTTTTTACTGACATCATATAATTTTCATTTAATAAAATAAATTAATATCTTCCCAAAAAATAATATAATATAATTTTTAAACCTATATAAAAATATATTACCACACATTTAATTTTCAATCAATACTAAATAATATTAATAACATTTAATGGTAAAAACATCTTTTTCCACAAAATATTTTTTCTCTATATTATATTAATAAATTTAAAATTTAATATAATAATATTTAAAAATTGACTTATATTATATCAAGATTAAATGTAGTTTTAGATAATAAAAAAATTATTAGGGTTTTCCTTATATTTTTAATAAAATATAAATTATATGTTTAAAACTAGTAACTAAGGTAAAAACCAAAAAAAATGAGAAAAGTTTTCAATATAATGGTAATACACTAAAACATGGTCAAAAAATGAATAAAAATAAATATTGGAGGTATTATCAACCTTAAATATTCCCCCACTAAATTATTATCTATTTTGGAACCTTTTTCTCTTTAATATTAACATTTCTTCATGGAATAATTTATTTGTATTTAAAATATTTTCATTTCCTTATCCTATACAAGGAGACCACTTCGAAAAAATTTATAAAACTATAAAAAATATTTTTATCTTTAAAAAAATATACCCTATTATCTCTTAATATTTTTTTCTACATCATTTAATCATTGGTATTTTTAAAATACCAAGTTAAGGATCATTAATGTGTTACCCAAGTGAGAACATCCAAAGGGAGAGGTAATACTTTCAACCGGGATCTCTTATTTCTTTCCTTATATTACCCTCTAAAATATTATCTATCCATTAAAGTTTAAAAAAATTAATATTATTAATATACAAAAATAAAATTTCACTATTTTAACATCACATTCATACCTCCCACCAAAGCTATTTAATAAATAGATACACCTCTACATATTTGTGTGGACCACTGCCTCCATGAATGGTCATTTCAATTTTTCACAACCACCATACATGGATGGTAAAAAGATTCATTTAATGATAAAATATTATACTTATGACATTATTAATAATATCAAACTATTTTGATTATATTTCATTAAAATAACTTTGATTTTAGGAAAAAATAGAGAGTTGCTCGTGCAAGTGCATACTACTGCCTCAATGGAATTACATATTTCATTTTCCCATTACCACCTAACATGGATTAATTTAAAAATATATTTAATGGATGATAATTATATTTATGAAATAAGTAATATTATATAAATATAATATTCAACATTATATAATTTATATTAACAATAAAGAAACATAATTAACATAGCCACCTTATAAAAAAAGGAACCTTTATTAATTTGTGTCCCTTGTGGGAAAACCAATAGAACTATAACAATATTATGGCAATGGAATAATAAAATACATAAAACTTTTTAATTATGGAGATTACTAACCTATTTTACATGAAATTTTACCATGGTCAATATACTGATAAAGATTCAAATATATCAACCCAACCACCTCAAGTAACCTCCATAAGAAAAAAATTTATTTAAAAAATAAATGAAATGTGATAATAAATAGACCTAAGAAAATGAAATATATTAGAAACAAATATATAGTATTTTTAAAAAAACACAACTAAAATTTTCAAGATGTCAGGTGCACGTGCAGAATGAATCATCCACCGAGGTATGGGTTTTTCGATCACATTTTTTTCATTGAGATATGATTTGTATTAGACACTTTTTATTTTTTATAGTGTATGTATTTTGAGTTAATTTAATTTTTTCATAAAATGAATTTACTATATTATATTTAAAAATATATCTCTTGTTCATCCTTACACATATTTTTAATTGGAATTATTATGACATAGTAAGGGTTTTGTTTAAATCAAACACCCTTTCGTTATGTTATTAGGATTCATATATTACTTATTACTTATATGATTGGTTTATTCAACCATAAAATTTTATTTCACTTCAATTTATCTTACTATCAACATAAAATTTCTTTTAAAATTATAATATTTTACGTTAATGTATTTCTTCATCATAAATTATATTAATTTTGAAAATATTTATCATCCTCTTTTATAATGGTTTCCCCTCCTTTTCCATATCTTTCTATTCCAACCAAGGTTCTCATTTATAATTATAAACCAAATTATTTTTCATTTCATGTGACCTTTATATTTCCCTTCTCATATTTTCAAAATAATTATTTATTAACCCTTTTTATGATAAAAGACTTCAATAAAGATATATTAAAACATAAAAAGGGATCCTTTGTAGCACCCTTGTAACTTTTGGATTATGAACTCTTTTTTCCCAATTTTACTCTACATTCTTCTCATTTAATTCATATATATTATGTATATGTGTTACATACATATATACCTAGTGTTATTCAACTTTCATTGTTGGGGATAATATATTTTTCAAGATCGCTTCATGATTTAATCTTTTAATTATTCCTAATTTATGTTTACTTTCCAATTTACTATTTCATGTCAAATTACACCCCCATAAAAAAAATTAACATGAATGGATTTTTAAAAGACTAATTATTTTATTTAAAATACTGCTCTATCTATTATGTTCAAAATAAAAATAATAATCTCCATAATTATTTAATATATCTTTTATGTATTTCATAAAGTATCACCAACTAGTTCATTTTTTAATTCATATTTTTCAAATATTTTTCATGGATTTCTCTAAATTGGAACTCCATGTTCAATACATTTTCTTATTTCAAATAAAAATATCCAAAATTATTTAATTTACTCTTCTCATGGGAATGTTTATAATATTGATTTTTGTATCTTTTTCTTGGGTTTTATCATTCTTATGATGTATGGTTAATTTTCATCACATGGAACACATATGCATGTATATGTTATGAATATGAATGGTTCTCCATGATCATACTCTAATGCATTGGGTAATGTTTTCCATATCATTATATATCATGCCTGGTGCATGGGAAATTATCCTAGAACACTATGTAATGTTGTTTTGGATGTGATCCCTGAATTATTCTTATGATGTCATGTTTCATGTTTTTACCATATATGTATGGCTCTAAGCCCTTATGATATCATTACCTTATATTATATTTTCATTCTTTTCTCTCACTCTTATACCATGTTACCTATTTTTTCATTGATATTGAATTTTATGATATATTGACTTATGGAAAATCATATTTTTTTGTTCTTTTTAATATGAAATTTATCCCTTTAAAATGTGTTCTCGTATGATTTTGAACTAACCCTTCATGTAATTATTTAACTTACTAATAATTTGAACACACCAATTTATAATGTTTCTATTTCATAGGTTACGAAGATGATTATAAATTATGATAAGTCTATAATAGAGTCTTTTGGGGATCAAATATGGAGAAATTTTCACACGTATCATCCATTAAGTTTCTTATAAATTTAATCCACAGAAACACTAATCCTTATACCCTTGTAATTTTGTTTTAGTTTATGATATAATATTTTTATCTTATGGAAATGATACAAAATAAAGATAAGTTTCTCAAGGGTTCCTCTAGGTTATTTGATTGGGATACAACCCTAATTTAACTCTATTGAAACTATTCATTGGACATGAATTAAATATTGGGAGATATGTATATTAAAGGTGTGATTTATAGAGGTTCAATGGAATAGGTCTTGTCATGGTATGAACATGATCTGTAATTCAAAGAAACCATAATTTTTTCTAATCATGAAAATATGGATACCCATATGAATTATTATGTTTTCCTTAATCATCCATGAGATATATGAATCTATCTGTGAATCCTTAGATAAAATCACGTTACCTTATATTTTCAATAGCCCTTGGCTTTGAGAGATCAATCAGTTGTAATCATAGGTGAGTTTTTTTCCTTTTTCATGGTTTTGTATTTTTTATTCATCCAAATAGGACAATTTTTGTGATATTTTTTTGGATCAGGTGATTTTTGGAAGAGTGGTTTATGGGAATTTTTAGGATACAGTTTTTTAGGATTCTATCATGTGATATTATTCAAGATATCATCCCTTTCCTTGTTCTAGTAATACAGTATTTTCAGCTTTGATTTAGGTTTTGGATTCATATACTCTCATTTATTTTTAGTATAATGTATATGTAACATGATGTTTATTATTTTTGGGTGGATGGTAAGTCTTAACCTCATGAATAATATAAATCACACTAAACTTAAATTGAGGGTGATGGGGTGATTTTTCTGTGTTTACATGATCTATTGGTATTTTTTCGGGAATAATGAATGTTTAATATTGTAGATGAGATTTATTATTAATATTGTTCTCTATGTGTCATTTTTTAATTTGGGTTTTAAATTTACCCTTCATAAAAGGTTAATTAATTGAAATTTTTAAAGAAATTGATTTTTGAGATCTATATTTTTGTGTTACCACCAATCTATGGGGTATTGAATTTAATAAAAAAATTATAAAAATAGAATTGTGGAAGTGTTTGTTTCTTTAATTGGTTTATGTGTGTCAGTGGTATGATTTCCATTTTTTGTGTTTTTTGTGTCATCATTGGGGAATTGTACTATTGTAATTGGGTGGTAGTATATGTTGGATAGTGGGTAATGTGGATGGTTTCCATATTTTTCATGGCATATAGTTATTGGTGTTGTGGAATGGTGGATCAGATGTTATGTGAAATATAAGAAGTGGTATGGTTCTTTATACAGGTAAGGAAGTGTTGTGGTAATTGTTGGGATGATGTGTGTAGGTGTTGATATTGGTTGATTTTGGTGTGTTAATGGGATGGTATTACAGTTTCATAGTGTGTATAGATGTTGATTGGTATTGATGAATATATAAATGGGTTTAGGATCAAATTTAATGAACTATGAATATAAATTAATTGATTATACATGAAATGAATAGGAATAGGTTGAATAGATATAGGTGAGGGATAACAAATGGGGTTTCATTAAATATGAAATTGGATGGTATATTAAGTATTATATAGATATGAAATGTTAAATATAGAAACTTTTAAATGGCATTACTAAAAGGGAAAATTATAACTGGTTGTTGTGTATTTTTTTGGTGGAATTTGGGGATACATTTTGGTATATAAATCAAAAGTAATGGTAATATATGGTGAAAATAGTGTTTTGGTTATAATGGGCGCGATAGTGAAATTTTGGGGAAGATGCTCTAGGATGGCATATAGTGATGTTTTACCATACTTTATTTTTATTTTTATTTCATGTGCACCCCACTAGGGTCAAATCACATTACCAATGTACAAATGTTTTCATTTTTATGTGTTTCCCCAAAAAATCTATATTTGTAAGAAAATTTATAGATAAACACTCCCTACTCCCTACTCTCTCTTACAAACATGGAATTTATATGATATTCAGAGGTTATTATGAACATTATATGATGTCGAAAAAATAAAAAAATGTGATTAATGTGATGATGATGTAGTATATAGGGGAGTTGAGCATGGTAAGAGGAGTGAATGGTATTTATGTTCATTAATTTTGAAATAATCTAATATAATGTAAATTTGATGTGTAGTTTAGATATGTAAACATGGTATGTGGTTGTAGATATGTGGTTATGTGATCAGGAGGTGGTTTTTTGATATATGGATTAGTTGATATGGTTATGGTGATATAGAAGGGATGGGAGTTTCATGACTATTACCATTAGAGGTTGACAAAAACAAACTAGTTGGGGAGTGGTATGGGTACACTATTAGTATATTCAGTGATATTATTCTATTATAATTGGATGTGGCATTTGTTGAGTGATCCTTGGAAAGGTTTAATGATATTCGACTCGGTATGTTCTTATAGGCCATATTGTTTATTCAATGAGGAAATATAATGCTATTCTAAATTTTTACAAGGTTTCTTTAGGATTATCCTACAAAGTTTATAAGAACACTCACCTCTATATATAAATGTAAATACATCTACCCTAGTAGACCTAAGTTTGTGGTAACATTATTACATGTGTGAAAGTTATAAGTGATACCTTTCCAAAGGACTAAATCATTTAGTAGTATTGGTAAAATATACACATACTTAAATCCTACATTACATTTTGAAAATATAAAATATAATATAGTCAAAGTAAAAAATGATGTATCCTTGAAATCATTCAATGACATCTAATTATTATACGTGAGAAAGGGAAAAAATGGTTAACTCAAATGCTCAGTAAGAGTTATGTAAATCAAAATCTATCAGGAATAAATAAAACATAATCAATAAGGAATAATCAATATGGAAAGGTAAATATCTGAAAAAACCTTCCATTTAATCAATATATTAACTATCATGATTTGATAAAGAATAATCAATATGGAAAGGTAAATTTATTGACACAAATGTCACTTAATAAATAACTTTAGTATCATGATTAGATATGGCATAATCAAGATAGTATTGTAAGTAACTAAACACACATATAATGTAATAAAAACATGAGAAATAAATTCTTCCATGAATAATATAAATAAAATAATATCATGGATAATTATAACTGAATTTATAATGAAGAAAATTCCTAATATTGGACATCATGATATCACACATCAGGATATCTATACCATCATGACCTTTCATAAGACTGTTTAAAAATTTGTGTAAAACCCCATTTAATTCTAACATATTAATTCACCTCATGAGACGATTGATGCATTTAGGGGAAATATAATAATGGGACCCACAAATTATTGTACTTATAATGTATTCCAAATATATTAGATTATTTATTTAACTTATAAACAATATGCCTTATCAATAAATGTCTATATTAATTAAATAATATTGAATATCAATACTTCTCTTGTCAGTCAAATAATATTCAAAAGTTAAAAATATTATGTAGAAATGACATTCAATATAAGTAATAAGTATATCCATGATAAATGATATGGATATTTATCGGAAATGTAATGTACAATGATCATAGTAAAGTGAATATTTCATAGTAAAATTAGTATATAAAAAATTAGTCATGAATGTGAATGTCAATACATTCTCTGTTCAAATTTATTATATACCATCTAGATTATGTATAAGAATTTTATTCTCCAAACATATCTGTAGTTGAATAAAATTAGAATAAATGGTTTTTTACACTAATTAAAATAAATACCGTGAAACATACATTGAAACATTTTTTATTAAAACATCATTTTCACTTTGAAAATTACTTTTATAAACTAGAAATTTAATAAATATAAAGAATAATACTTACATTAAAAATAACCATATAAAAATAAAAATTAAACTTCAAAACAATAAGTTTTTATGACCACATAATGGTTTTTTTTCATGCCAAATACATTAAAAATAAATACTCCTTTAACATTTTTATAAGAAAATATGAAACTATTATGTTTGTAAAAAATAGGAAGATTTCATTTTTTTCTGAAAACCAATTTTGGAGAAAATGAATTTAAACATAAATGTAAATATTTTTTAATTAAATTCATTGAAAAATTTTATTTGGAGTAAAAATGATTATCCACCAAAGTTATAAATTAATTCCAATTTTATTCAAAGAATTTCCTCAATAAATTTAAGTACTAAAGTGAGAAAAATGGTAATATTACTTAAAAAAATTTAATAACCTGAGGAGAAGGAAATTAAAGTGGATTGATATAAAATAATAAAATAATTTTCCAAAATGGGAATTACAGTATAAACATTCCTGATTAAAATGAGGTAGAAGAATATAATATTACTTATTTCGTGGCTTTTAAATCATAACCAACATTAAAGAGATAATATAGAATAAAACATTAAATAAATTTAATATTAAAATATTAATGGTGTAATATTTTAAATATTAAATGGGAAAATATAATTAAAGAATATAGGTGTATAACAAGACATATGTATCAAAGAAAACAATTTGACATGAGCAACCCATACAATGATCATAACATTGATGAGAGAATTAGTCAATGAATAACTTTTTGTATCAAATATAAATACAAATAAAAAGAGTATATACAACATAATAAAATCAAAATTTATTTCACACATAATCATGTAATATAAAATACAATGGAAAATTTATATAACCAAATGAAAAGAAATTGGGTTATGAAATTATTTACCACTTGTTCATTTTCAATTTAAAACTCATTTGCTGAAATAATTTAACCTAAAAATTAAAATAATAATATATATGATAGATTCATGATATTACATGTAAAGGCGGTATTATATACACCATATAAAATAAATTAGTTGCATAAATTTTTAGTATGCCTCAATAAAAGGAAATTGGGACAAAACACCTTACCCCACACTTGTTTTGGGTTGAGCGTACTTTAACCTATGGTGTAATGGTTTTATGAAAGTTATTAATTTATATAATAACCATATTAATATTTATAAAATCATATATGATCCTCTTATAACATTTTATTATAAATATGTTAGAAATATTTTATTAAATAGTATCTCACGGTTTGTTTCAACTCAATGTTTCATGTCATATACTCTGTCAAAAAATGTTGTTCTTTTAAAATATTGGGGTGTTATATTCTACACATATTTAATAAATTTAATCCTTTAAATTTTAACTGGTACTCAGAAATAAAGGGTATGATATTTAAAAATTATTTTTTTGAAAACCCAAATCATAAAAAAATGATTAACAAAATATCCTCTTCATAATAGAGAAAAAGAAGTTTGAAGTTCATATAGAATAACACATAACTGGGTTTACAATTAAGAGAAAATTGGTGGTATGTTGAAACATGGACAGTTAAGAAAATTTTAAATAATCTTAGAGAGTGATAAATATTTTTTATTTCAAGAGAGTTAATGATCAAGATAAATTCAACGAGCCAAAAACTATAAATATGTGATTAGTTAACTGACCATTGATTAGTCCGATATGAATATAATATGATATCATTTTTGTTTCAAGATACATTTACTAAGGATGGTGAATTATTTTACTATCTAGTAATATAATTAAATAAACTATATTTATTTCTATTTTATATGCACAATTTCGTCATTTTGTTGTGCATCGTTCGATTTCAACTTCATCTCTTACTCTATGAAATGAAAATCCAAATTGAATTTTTATCCATGAACCAATAAAATATACTTTTAATGTATCATAAGATCTATAAAATAGTGAAATGTATTTCCATATGTTTCTATATATTTACCAACACAAAATTGGTTATAAAAAGTTAATATAATACATTAAACTCTAAGTCTCAATAACAATATCCAAGGTTCAAATAAATAATTATTCATCGAATTGTCTAAATAAAAACAATTTCATATTAACTAGTACATAACATGGTCTCGTGGTAGGTGATGCACCCATATCACTGATTGATTTTTGGTTCTATCCTCCCTGCCTCACTAGATGTGAAAGGATATCACTCAGAATACATGATGTCATTTTTTCAAAACAATATTAATATGATTTCTATAATGTTATGAAATTGTGTTGACCCATAATTACTGCAACATAAAACATAATATTAACCTTAAAGGTTACCAATACCTTTAATCATATTTTCTCAAATTTTAAAATAATTATTCATTAAATATCTTTTTCATATACTAAACTAATGGTTTTTTTTTCTATAAATGCCTTTACAAACATTAATCTTGATAAAATCTCATCACATAAAACCAAAAAAGGGGTGTTTAAGACATTGAACTTTTTATCAACCTTAAACACAAAAATCCATGATTATGACCATGTTGTTAGTGATAATATTAGATGATTACATATATGCTTCCAAAACATTATGAAATCCTTTGATGTTTTATGATTCATATAACCAAAATTTCATTAATAAAAATACTTCTAAATATTAATTATTTAATCCCTGTAAATAAATAATTCCACCATATTACTTCTACATAGGTCTTACATGGTCTATAAGTTAACATTTAAAATGGTTCATTGACTCAGATAATTCTCAGGTTCCCCATATTCCAAATAATATAATGTAGATATCTTCTTAAGAGAAATTTATTTCTCTCCACTAAAATCCTCACTTTTCTTCATTAATTCTTCACTATATAACCTTTTTTCCAACATAACAAACTTTTTTCAATTCCTTTGATGTATTCTTCTAGGTGACTATTTCTAAATTTTTGACATGAAGGAAATTGATCTATTTTTCCTCCATGGTCTCCACTACTAGAGCTCTTAGCATACTCTATCCTTTTCTTATTTTGTGAGTCTGGGAGTTGGTTAGGGTAATTTTTTTAATCATATATCCAGAAACATAATTAGATATAATCATGATATCTTTAAATTCGATCATCTTCCCATTTGGTTACTTATAATAACCATATTTTCCATCATAATCAATGTTAACATGATTTTTTATGGGTTTTATCCATTCACTAAAACAATAAAACCTAGTGTGCATAAAAATAAAAATAGTGGGAAAACTATATATTATCATCTTATAGGGTGTCTAAATCATGAAATTGTTGGATCATAAGAGTATATGATGGATAAAATATGGGGTGGAAATGTAGTATAAAAATATAAACTAAAATAAAACCCAATAATCATATGTTAAAGTAATCAGACTTAGAAATAATTTGATGATCAGAGCACAAGTATCCATCTCAGAAATCATTTGATGAATCAATGTTACTAAAATAAGTTATAAAAAATATATTTAAACATATAATAGAATGATTTTTCAAGAAAAAAAACTTTTTAATATAAATAGACCATAATATAAAACTTTTAAAAAAATGAATATGAAAGATTATAATAAATTATAAATGACTTACATGATTTCTAAAATATATTATACTCTATAACCTTAATAATTATAGATGTTATAAATCCAAAATTAAGATTTCCATAATTTTCAACCTAACTTTATGATCTTCCTTTCCCTACAAGAAAAATACATTGATATAAATATTGGTATAAGATATGTCTTTCAATAACCTATAATCCCTCGATTCAAAGATCGGTTAGAATTATATCTTATAATACCTTTGAGGCCCTTGATTATCCAAATAAATGTCACATATCTTCTTATCCCTAGTCACATGATTTAATAACATATTAGAATATTCTTATACAAAATCAAAATGTTCTAAATAATTTACAACCCTCACATAGATTTCATAGAAGAAAAACTCTATTAATATTTACAGTGCCTAATAATAATTTGTTAAGGATGATAGAATCTCATACGTGTTGAGTTTCAAAAATTAATCTACTCCAAACTCCTCTAGTTCACTCCCATTTATAGGCATCCATCCAATGGTCAAATTTCTATGATTATAAAATTTGGTTGCAATAGCCTTGAATATTCTTCAATTGATATCTCAGAAAATCATATCTTCATCTGATGTCATTAGATAATACCATTACAATGTTATTACAACGTGTTCAGACAAGTAGTATTCAACATAACTCCAATTATAAAATTCTCATTCTAATTGAATGAATAATTAGTCTAATGAACTAAAATGGTCATGCCAATAGACTATAAATCTTTACACTAATAACAAAAAAAATTCATGCTGATTGATAATTTATTATCAGAATCCTAAACTAAATATTATCACACCAATATATAAGATATATTTGTAATTATAAAAAATATGAAATTAATATGAGGGACTTAAATTATATCAATATGATGGATTTTGATTCTAAAAATTTGTTATATTATACTTCTATGATTATAATGAATTAGACTTTTTTTACTTCGATAGGTTAGACTTTTGTTAAACCGATGGATTACACATTTTCTAGTTTGATGGATTTCAATTATTTCAATTTAATGGATCACACTTGTATGTAAATTTTATATTTATTTAATATTTATTTCAATAATTTATAAAATAAGATGTTTTTAATAAAATCATTCTAAAACATTATAAATAGAATGTTAGAAAACAAACATTTTAATAATGTGTTTTGATTTTCAAAACCAAGGATAGAAAGGGTATAAAGTAAAATTTTGTCTCAATAGACATGTTATGTTTAGTATAAAGCACCTTAGGTTTATCCTAGGTCATTAATTTTCATCATCTATTAAAACACTTCATAATAGTTTGTAATGAAGATTTGAATTATCCAAAGAATATCCACCAGGAGTGTCAAACTAGGAGAAAAGGTCCATTTTCATACACTATGTGACAATTGATTCTAATCCTAATGCATCCATTTTAGAGTTATTACACCTAGGTACAACGTTTCCAGAAACAAATACACTTCTAGTATCCAAATAGATATTTATTTTTAAGAAAAAAACACAATATCTTCCTCATCAAAACTTTTTTATATTATTTTATAACTAACCTCAAATTCTATCATATGGTTGTGTTCCCTAATCTATGTTTTCCTAAATATAGTTCATAATGTTTATAATAAACATTATATGATACCAACTATAAATACCATGACCGTAGTATTCTTGAGTTTGTGGTTACTTTATTACATTAGTTCTAGATACAAGTGATCACATCCGAAGATACTAAATAGTTTAGTAGTGTTAGTATATTATATACATACTTGAATCTTTCATTACATTTGAAAAAAATGAAAGAAAACAATGTGAAAGTTAAAATTATGCATACTCAAACTAATTTTAATATTTATTCTTCATATCCTGGGAAAATGAAAATAAATTAGGGTGCTCTCAAATTCTTAGTAAGAGTTATGTAATGAGGACGCTATCTTGAATAAATAAATCATAATAAATAATTCATAATCAACATAGAAAGGTAATTATCGTAAAACACATTCCATTTAGTTAATAAATTTACTATTATGATTATATAAGTCATAATCAATATGGTCTGGTTAATATCTCAAGACACATTCTATTTAATAAATAACTTTACCATATTTATTAGATAAGTAATAATTAATATGGAAAGGTTAATATCTGAACACACATTCCATTTAATCAATACCTAAAGAAAAAAATGAATCTAAGGATAATATCAAAAAATAATATCGAGGATAATAATGAATTAAGTATTAATGAATGAATTTAGTAATATTGGATTTCCTGATATTATACTTGAGGATATCTATACCATCAAGGCCTTTCACAATAAAGATAAAAAATGGGTTAAAAAAATTTAATGATAAATTATTGATTCACCTCATGATGTTGTTAATAAATAAAGGGTTTATATAATTTCATTCCTCACTCATCACTATATTTCAATAATATTCCTCTTATATTGAAGGATTTTTTTAATTAGTAAACAATATATCATTTCCATAAATGTCCATATTGAATAATGAGTACAAAATATCAATATTTACCCTATCAAAACAATAACTTTAAAACTAAAGAATTGTATGAAGAAATGATATAGGGTTTAAGAAATAAGTATATCAATGATAAATAATATAGATATTTAAGGAAAATGTAATATTAAATTATCACAATAAAGGGAATATTTAAAGGGAAATTAAATGATTAAAAAATTCATTAAGAATGTGAATGTCAATACTTTCCATGGTCAAACTAATCATAAACAATCTTGATAAATGATATGTATGGTATTCTTAAAAAATATCCCTAGTGTAATATAAGTAAAATAAAGGGGTTTTTTCTTTGATTAATATTAATAACATTAAGATGTCATTAATTTTTTTTAATAAAATACTCTTTTCACTTTGAAAATCACTTTCGAAAACTAGAAATTTCTAAAATATTAATAAAAATTATATTTCAAAAGAATAATACAAACTTATAAAGTAATAATCAAATAAACTAGTGGTTATGATGGCGGAAGGTCTCTTTTTATATAGATTATGTTAAAAATAATGATTCCTTTCACATTTTTATAAATAAAGTCAAAATTTTCTTGTTTGGAAAATGAAAGAATATTAATTTTAAGAAATTTTGTAAAAGGAAAATTGTGGGTAAATAATATTTTAAACAGTTATAATAAAACATTTTTTGAAAACAATTTTATAAAATAAGGATTTGTAAGAAAACTGATTTTCGATTGAAGATAAAAATGAAGGTATATTTTATTAAAAACAATTACTAAATAATTTGGTGTTCTAAATAGATTAAAATGGTGAAATTACATGGAAAATTCATGAATAAAAATATTATAAGAAAATTAAAGGGTTTTATAAGACAACTATCAAATAAATTTCTATAATGAAAATTCATGTATAAACAATCCTGATTAAAATGAGATTGAAGCATAAAACCTTACTGCTTTCATAACTTTTATATCATAACCCCGAAAAAATAGATTACATATAATTAAAAATTAAATAACATACATTATATGTGATTAATGATATAATATATGAAATATATTGTAGAAAACACTCATGAGATAAGATAGGTGGAAAACAAAATATATATATTTAAGGATACAATTTGAGACGAGGAACCCTTATAATGATCATAACATTGAAGTGAGGATTAATAAATGAATAAAATATATGTATCAAATGTCAACAAAATTATAACAAGTGTAAATACAAAAAATAAAATAAACATTCATTACACACACAATCTTATGATATCAATGAAAATTAAGATTTAATATAACTCATTGAAAATAAATAGAGTTATAAAAGTATTTTTTACTTGGTAATTTTCAATTCAAATTCCACTGGGTGAAATAATTAAAATTAAAACATAAAATAAAATTAATTATGAAGGATTAAATATATTACATATAAATGGTGTACTATAAACACCATATAAAAGAAATTAGGTTCATGACATTTCAATATGACAATTTGAAATTAAATTGAGACCATATCCCTTACAGCGCACTTAATTTTGGTTGAATATGATTTATTATCCAGTATAATGAGGTTATGCATGTTATAAATTTATAAAAAAAACCATATTCATGTTTATAATGTCATATATGACCCTCTTAAAACTTCTTACCACCCATTCATTAACAATATTTTATTATTATTATTATTAATGGATGAGCCCATATGGGGCATCACAACACTAGGGTTACCTCTAGCCACCGCCTCCTTGTTTCGTCTTGGACCGGCTCACCTTCCCCCTTCCATGGCTGTTCGTGGTGGCATCTCTTCTTCCGCGGTGGTGTCGGGCGACTTTGGGGCTCGGCCATCTCAGATTCTCACTCCGTTCTTGTCTTCTTAGTTCCATGGTGGCGCGGCATCGAAGCAGAGGTTGAGGTCTAGCATTCGCAGTTTGGGTCGCCTCTTCGTTCATGCGCATCTGGTGGTTGAGCATTTTTCTTTAAGAGTTTTGGATGGTGGAGATAGGACTTTGATCTAGTTTGTGGGTGGGATTCCTCCCAGATTTCTGGGGATGGTTCGATTTTGTTTTCCATCTTTGCATTTGTTTTTGTATTGGATGGTTTTGTTCTATTTGTACTTCTGGGTTCACGCTTCATGCATTGACTCTGCGATGGTGATTCGTCGGAAGCTAGGTCGAGTTGGGGATCATTTATCTCCTCCTGGCTCCAGTGATTGCTTTTGTGGGGTTCGTTTTTGCGGTGATGGTTGAATGCTAGTGATGGATTGAGTTCGGTTGAAGGGTTATGATATTGATTGAAGTTTTCTGAGGTTGGATGTTTTTATATGGTTTCTTTGTTCCAATCACTAACTCTGACGATGGGCGGTGATGATTATAGTTTTCAAGGTGATGATGATTTCGATATGCTACTGATGGTATGATGGTGATGATGGCGTTAGGGGTAAGGCTCGAGAAGGCTTCCCATGGATCTGTTTCTCGAGGTGATTCGCTGGCCACTTTTTTGAATTATGAATCGAACATGAATTTTGCCTATGAGGTTTTTGGATTTCGGTGATCTATTAATCCCGTGTATGGTTTCTACTCACCCAAAAAGTGGTTTTCAAAACCAAATAAAAATGAATTTTTAGTCAGTATTATTATTATTAATTAAAAGTTAATTTCCTTGTTTTCTCATGCATGCTTTGTCATCAATGATTTGAGTCTTGTGTATATAATATTGTTAAATGAGATAAATAATTATATAATTGTTATAAATATAAAATTAACTTATTGGATTCATTTTTAAAACCATTATTGAATGTTGTAAATGGAAAATGAGTCACATCACTCCATGGAGAATATAGGTTGTATGTACACATGAGCGACGATATGATTCCCTTAATGGGTGAAAGGGTAAGTAATTTTATGGTATATTATATTCTCATAATTAATATCATCTCATTTTTGTTATACTTAGTCATTATTTCTATCGTTATGAATTTCCATGTGATTCAGTGATGGGAAAAAAATTAAATCAGTTCTCGAGGCGGTACTCCTTTGTACAGACATGAGATGGATTTATTTCGCACTTGATGGAGGAGGATATGGATATAAATTATTCCATAAATTTAATAACATTAAATTTTTTGGGATAAATTTTTTTTATTATATTTGAAATTTAAATACATAATTTTATGTGGAAAAAGAATAATTAAAAAATAAAGAGCATAGTGATGAAAATTTCCTTAACTTAGAAGAACCTCCTTTTTATATCATATTAAGGATCGTAAATTTGGTATTATTGGAAGACCATCACATTTAAGAACATGTATAAAAAAATTGGTAGATAATTTTCCACTTTTTCATCCAAATGTCTTTTTAAGGTTCCAATAATTGAGGGGAGGGTGTGTCGTTTTGTAATTGAGAAGGAGGACATATGTGGATTTTTTGAAAATAATATTTCATTCCCACTTTTTTAAAATTTCAAAAGGATAAAAAATAATAATTCTAGAAAATTTGATATGATATGGTCTAAAAATATCAAACTAATAAGATTTATAATAGTTTTTAAGTGATTTTAACGCTTATCCTTTTAATTTAAACCTCGGTAATCCCATTTTAACCTAATGTGTGATAATTAATTTTTATTGCTTTAACTATTCATTATGAAAAAAATTAGTTGAAATTATTATAAAATATTATTTATTTTTTAAAATAATATGTAATCTATGTTATTTAATTCCATCTACATAAGTGTAAAAATTAAATTTAAAGATAAACTCAAAAAAATGTTTTGAAAAAAGGGTTCTCATAAAATGGATTTTTCAAGAAAAAATTTGATCATATCTTAAATATTAACTAGTAAAACTCATGGGATGAATTTAAATTAATATATTTATATATAAAAACAATAAATTTTTTTCAATAATTCATTATTAAATATTATTTTAATTCATTAAAATTTAATAACATTATGTATTTAACAATAGTTTTTATAAAAATATATTTTTAATCATAAAAATTAACTTATATCAAAATCAGGTATAATGATGAATCAAATGAAATTAATTATTTTAAATTTAATTAATAATACTTATATTACTTTGAATTTAAATTCAAATAATAATATTCCTTTAATATAAATAAATTTAATTAAAATAAATCACATTATTTGAAACATTAGTATATTTCACTATTTAATAAAAAATAAACCTTTTCATACAAATAAAAAATTCCACCCTAAGATAAATTTCATATAAAGATTTAAAAATTGATATTATTTTTATCAAATATAACTTTTAAAAGTGTTATAAATTTATTTAATTTCAAATATAAAATATAAAATAATCCATTTTTATGAATATTTATTTTGAAACATTAAAGGACGTTACATAATATTTGACCAAATATTTACTAATAATTTATCAATAAATTTGTATTGATTAGAATTATAAATATATATTTTTTAACTTTAGTAATCTTATTTATACCCACTAATTAAATGGCTAGGTTATAAAAGTTATATTTAAATAATATCTCACGGTTCATGTGGGCACTGTACTATGTCTTTTATACGCCATCAAACACAATGTTATTCTTTTTAAATCATAGGGTGTTAGAATAGATATTTTTCTCAAGATTTTAGGAGTTATTTTTAGATTGAGTTGGACATTACTATATTATATTAGGGGGTTTTGGTTATAAAAAAATCCAAAGAGTTTATTTTGGTATTTTACCTTAGATACCTAAATGTGTATGGTATTTCCATTCGTCATGGTTTATTAGTCTATATTGGTTTCATTTTATACTATAGTATTGATTAGATATTTATTTATTATATTCCTATGATTTATTATCATAATTCATCCCATTTTTATGATTTATACACTACGTGTTAGTTTCCAACTCATTCCCTATTAGGGGCGGGCCTCCGGGGTCACTCTCATCTTCTCTGTAAGCATAAAAGGGGTTCATATTGGGGTCGAGTCAAGACAGACTAGTATCAAAGAAATGGACGAGAGTTAGGGTGTACTTTTTACTTAGTAATTGGTGAGGTTTTCATGGTTTAGGTAGTAAAAAAGGGTTAATCAAAACCATTATGTAATGTAGAAAGGTAGTTCAGCTAGGGAATAGGTTATTAAGGCCCCGTTTGATCTGATGTAAGGACCATAAGATTATTGAACACCCTATAAAAGATTATGTAGGGTAGAGAACTGTGAGAGCTATATGAATCATGATTGATTATTCTTTTGATTTAATTGTGGTGACTGTAGATATCATCCAATTTTATTTTCGATAGGATAGAGTATTGGGTCCCATTAGAAATTATCCAGGTGTAAGAAAAATTACATTGATGTTGGATTGTGTATCTTAGGGAGTATAAAAAGAAAATTTCATTGAGGGGATGCATGTGTTACCATGATAAACATGGGGGTGGTCATCTAAACTTCCCATTCTTTAAGGATATTAATGGTGGGTCATAGATTTCGGGTAAATCAGTGTTCTAATCAAGGGAAAATTGATCCCATATCTCTTTTTATTTTATTTATCTAGATATATGGGTTATTGTGTGTCCACCAGCTGCTCAAACCCAATGGGATACCATTACAAATGGAATAGGAAAAAAATATATCACAAGCTATCCATTATTGGATTCTAAAATGGTGTTTGTGGTTGGATTTTATAGCACCCCCAGGAGAACTTTTATCTAAGGATTTATCGATCGAAGGGAGACTAATCATATGTTCCATCAAGAGGAGATTAAGCTAGTCGTTTTTACAGTCATGATTTTTTAGAACCTCAATTATATAGTCATAACCATTATCATAGAGGTGGTACCCAATTGGTACAGTGGCGCATGAAGTGTTGGAAATGCATAGTTGCATACTATCACGGCCCATCTACCGGGGCCGATGTCGTGACTACGCCAAGATCGCCTTCCAAAGGGTAGGGGCTAGTGACATGATCTAGAGAGGTGTATCCCTATAACGGGAAGGCATTGACTTCAAACCTATACAAACACACAATCTAGAACACAATAAGAAACAACCACTAAGTGAACCATTGTAGTAAAAGTGTGCTGAAGTTAAAAAGGGGTCGGAATACAAGTCCAACTGGAAAAGTACAAGTAAAAATGAAAAGGGTAATACAACTTAAAAAGGTAAATATCATAGGGGTCATCCTCCAAGGATCCTACCTAAAGGGTAGGTACATATATCCTCCTCAACACTCCACATCCTCCCTTCTCCTCCACGTACCATCTAGTCCTAGATTCCTCAAACCTTAGCCCAGTTGCTCATTGTCTGAACAATACACAACACGGTGCGGGAGAATGCCATGTATGGGTGAGTATAAAAATACCCAATAGGTACCTTGAGACCCCTGAAAGTCTCTAATAATTCCATAAAATAAAACCACAATTCATGTTCTCAATCACAATACACAAGCAATAGATAAAACTCATTTAGAGTCTCAACTCAAACCAGGATTTTAGTGAAGTATAGAAGTGCAGATGATTAGTTGTGAAGCTAGATCATCTTACTCTATCAAGAGGCACTACTTATGACCATACAGTGTCTAACCCACACATTATAGATAGTTAACTAACACCCACAATGACCCACACATGACCTGATCCACCCAGGATCGATATATCGTTGAACCACAATGGCCCACTGTAAAGCTGGTCCTCGTCGGGTTGTGAGGTGCGGACCTACATAGGACCGCTAAGTGCTGATCCATATAGGACTAATAGGTGCTGATCTACACAGAACCATTAGGTTTTGACTCACACAAAATCACTCGGTACTGACCTATGTATGATCTGTCTCCAACCTCCGCCTCATTGCTAGCCACTGGATTCCTCTCACTCGGTGTGCCTGAGTTCCGTAGAGTCTACCACTTGAGATATCAGTCATATCTCGACCGCCACTAAGATCCACAAAGGAGTATTCCAAAGGACGGTCACATCATAAGGGATCCAACGCAACAAATGGCGCGTCAATCAGACGCTCGGTCTGTGAGTTATAAGCATTTTAACTCTAGGGTCCCGATTAGATTCTAGTTCAATTTAACATGTTCATGCTCCAACATTCTCCAAAAATCAAGTGGAGTATACCAAAAATGATCTTCTCAGTCCCATGGTCCCAGCATCATAGACGATTCATCAAATGGACGTATAGTTCCCAAGTTATGCCCCCTTAAAAGTTTCTAGTCTTGGTGGGGACTTGGTTCGGTCCAACCTTGTCGGATTGACCTGGCCCGACCCGATCTATGCTGGGCCATGGCAGACTCAGCCCGCTAGGCCGAGGTCTGGCCCCACCCACAATGGGGCGGCCCACAAAGGCGGCGCCCCTTTAGGGCAGCAGCCCGGTCCAAGGAGGAAAGCATCCATGCCCAAGGTGGGGCTTAGTCTGGTCTGAGGGGGAGGACTACCGAGCCCAAGGGGGTGGGGGGTCTACTCCGAGGGGTAGTGTGACCTGCTATGCGGTCCCCTCTAGCCGGCATGGGGGCTGTGATCCCCGGTGTCCCGAACTGTCAAACAGCCTGGAAGCCATTTGGTTTGCGATGTGGCGTCACCCCGTGGGAACCGTAGAACCATCCCGAGGTGCGGGTTCGGCCTCTGTCATGGCTTTGACTACAACTACTGTTTTCCAGCGGCACGCTAGTCACGCTGCCTCTTACTAGCTGACGACATAGTGGTCATGGAACCTCCCTTTATGCGGCCGGCCGTCGTGTCGACCGCCTTATCCGTTCGCCGTGACTGAAGATCCGCGAACCTTTGCTCAGGGGAGACACATGACGACGTGCCACACCACTTCCATGGCCGATTGGTGCCGGCCGCTTGGATGACCATTGTGGATCTGTGTTGCGGTCTCCTCTTGCGACATGTGTCGGTGCACAGCCTCCTTCATAGGCAGTTAGTGTCGCCGTGCCAGCGGTCTTCTATGAAAGGCATAAGATTAGCAAAGTGGAAGAGGGTTTGGTTCGTGTTTGTTAGGCTCGCGCCCTCTACATTAGATAGTAAACAAGGGGGAGGATAAAGTGGGTTCAATAAATTCACTTGAATTCGAAATAATAGATCAAAACCCTACCTCTTAATCCTGTTGGAGAGTGTCCACGGCTTGAAGGTGGGTTGGGGTTCTTCATTCCCGCAACATGCTTCCAACGACTCCCCTCATATGTCATCCTATAGTTCATGGTTTAGTATCACCCGTCACCTCCCACAGGTATCAGCTCCATTCTCTAAGGTTTTGGCTTCACGACACTCCTTCATCACTTTATTTCTTGGAAAAGTTGTGCCGATACCCCTCCCCAAGCTCCGTATATATAGAATAGGTGGGGGGTAAGTAATAACATGGGGAATTAATGGGGCTCATAAATTAGGAACTTTCCTAATTCACCAATGACGTTTTTTATTAGGATTGGCAGGTCAAGCCATTTATTATCTTGACACATCCTTAGCCCCACACTCCACTTGTCCATTGGAGGATATTAAAGAAAAATAAAACATTAAAATTATTTTATTTTATTTCTCTTAAAAACGTCACAAATAATAAATTTTTCTCTATATCTACTATCATCAAAGTAATATCTCTCATAAGAGAATCCTAGAGCTGTGGATTCAATGGTGCCCATAGATTTTTCATCTAAGCACAGTTTCAAAAGATAGAAAACGTTGGACGCACAATTACTGAACATACCTTAAAAAAGTTCAATAAATTAATAACGTTCACCCTCAACCTATACCGGTTGGGGTTAGGATCCGCCTAAGGAGAAAATGCCCCAAAGAACTCAATGGTACTCTCGTATTTTCAATTCAAGTTACCTTTTAGATGTTATAGATTTTAAAATAAAATAATTTTCACAAAATAATTTTATTTATGGCCGAAAAATAAATTTCAGAGGTGACCCACACTGACCAATTTTAGTATCTTACTAAGAAAAGTATACCCTCACGAGTTCAACGGTGGTCACGTATTTTTAATCAGATTTACCATTCATTAGTTATAAGTATTTGAAAAATAAAATAATTTTATTTAATTATTTTATTTACGGTTATGCAATTTTTGGGTTTTCTCATAGGAGGCTTGCGCCGACTAAACTTAAGTCACGCCTAGGGTAAACCCACTATCCTAAATGCAACAGTTCCCTCATATTTCTAATCTAGGAAAAAATTTAAAATTTATTATAATTTTTTAGGAAAACTTATTACCTATACTAATTAACTCTTAACAAAACATTGACAGATCATTCTGAGAACTCCGGGCCTTAGAATCATGCACTGTCAGAATTCACAGTCCCAGAATAATTCCATTAAAAACAATTATGTGGAAATTTCAGGTCTTTAAATTCTCCCCACCTTAGGGATTTTTTTCCTAAAAGCCACAACATAGACCAAGAAACCAAATGGGGGTACTGAGCACAAATATGAGCCCCCTGCTCCCATGTGCTCTCCTGGACGTTCTCGTGCTACCTGTGAATGCACACAAGAAGTATCGACTGCCAACGGAGGAACCGCTCCTGTCAATCCTAAATCTCCACTGGTACCACAGTAAACATCACCCCATCATCGAAGTCTAGCTCTCCGTGGTCGATGATGTGAGATGGTTTATGCACGTATCTCCTCAGCTGAGATACATGGGAGACGTCGTGTACCCTATCCAACTGTGGTGGAAGTTAAAAGTGGTATCCACCTCTCCTATCCTATGGAGTATCATAATAGGTCTGATAAACCTCAGTGATAACTTGCCACCTCTGCCAAAACTCCGCATTCCCCATCGAGGAGAGACTCACAAGAAAATGTGGTCCCCTTCCTAGAACTCCAAAGGTCTCTATCTCCTGTCAGCATAAGACTTATGTTTTCTCTGTATAGTCTTCATCTTCTCCTAGATGATCTACACCTTCTCAGTGGTAACCCATACTAACTCTAGAACCATAAGTGTTGACTCCCCTAGGTCTATCTAGTATAGAGGTGATCTTCAAAGTCGATCATACAAGGCCTTGAAAGGAGCTATACCGATGGTGGAGTGATAAATGTTGTTGTATGCGAACTCCACAAAGGGCATGTGATCCTCCCAAATACATCCAAAATCAATGATGCATGCATGAAGCATGTCCTCTAGCGTCTGAATTGTCCTCTCCATCTGACCATCCATATGACAACCCTGATCCTTTATTACACAGTTATACAAAATTTATTACATAAAATTAATTTGATACAACATAGAAGATTGAGTGGTCTAGCGTATTTGTGGACTATGATCATTACATAACAACTTAAAACATTAAAAACAACATCTTTATTGAAAAATAATTTTACATGGCCTCTACATTCCCGTGTACTTAGCATTGAATGGGATAACCTGATGACATGCATAAAAAAGGGTGAGCTATAAAGCCCACTAAGGGATTAATCATGGAATAACATGAGGAATAGAATACATGTTAGAAAAGAGGAATATCAATAGAGTAAAAGAGAAGCATAAACATAAAGTCATGATAAATCATGACAATCATAACATGGAAATGTGGCAACAACACTTAACAATGAATTAGCATGAGCCAAGGCTCATTGCACATGGAGCATGAGTAAAACCTCATTGCACGTGAAGTACAAGTAAACCCTCATTGAACTTGAATTAGCATTATTAAACACACATTTCACATGACTTATCATGATACTATACTTTACCCAATCCATTGGAGTGCTATCAGGGCGCACCCTTCTTAAAAATTTCATTTCATGCATAAGTGTGCCACCTAGATCATAAAACATTGAATCATTCAACATAATAAATTATGCCATGATAAATTATTGTGGAATAAATACATGAAACTATTTAAACAATAAGTAAATTTTCATAAAGTTGAATAAAATTGATAGATAAATGGTCATGGTATTCATTACACAATAACTATGGCTTGGAAAAGCCCGGTGCAATTTCAACAGCATAACGGCATGACATAAGAACTCATAAAAATGGTTGATGAGAGAGAAAGGGGTATCTCATTATATTTACATGACATGTATAGTAAAAGGTTCATATAGATACATCTCCCAACAAATGTAATGTAATTTAGATTAATGATACAAAATAATTGATTGAGTGTAAATGAGGAGAGATAAATTTCTCTCGAAATTTCGTCATATAAATGGGTGTACATGGGAGGAATTTAATGAGAGAGAAATTGGTCTCCCATCATTAAAAAATAAATAGGAAAGTATGGGGGAGGTGAAAAACCATACCCCAACATTTTTAATTGAAATTAAATGGGAATAACAATTTAAAGTATATTGGACAAAAATGACAAAGGAAGAAAAACCCTTACTTGGAAGTGTGCTTCCAGTGGCTTGAGAGAGGCTTGAGAGAGGCTTATTGGGATCTTGGGGAATCTTGGGAGGATTATAGAGAGAGTATTGTAGAGGTTGGATGAATTCCAAAGGCTTTTAGTGAGGAGTAAGTTGGAGCTTTGGTGGGTTTATATAGGAAAAAAGAGAGAATTGTTTTTTATTTAGGTTTGGGACACCTCACATTAAACTAATCAAAACCAGAAACCATACCAAGGTTTTTGACCATGTTTTTTTCAAAAGGAGAGTGTAAAAAAATATTTTATATGGAAAAAGTCCTAAATTCTTATAATAATGGGGTTGTTTATGTGGAGGTGAGTCACACTCCCAAGGAAAAAAATTTAAAAAGACAAAATGTTTAATAAGTCTTGAAGGGTCCACTAAAGCTTTGTCAAATAAATCAAACAAATCCAAAATCACATTATTTTAATCATAAAACATATATTGGCCGAACATAAAGTTCATAGTATTTTATTACATCAATATTGGGTCATTATGATGTCATAAAACACATTATATATTAAAACGGTATTAAATTTTATCCTAAAAATTTGACTCTCTCAGAAAATTATGAAAAATTCACCATTGGATAATTTCGACATTCGAATTCCATAAATAATATTCATTTTATCTAAATATTTTTTAAATATGTTAATTTTATCTTTTAAAATAAAAACTGACATTTATCCAAAATTTATGCGTTTCGACAAAAATGGATTTCAAACCTTAATAAAAATTACAATTGCATTCATAAACTTATACGATCATTTATATTTAATAAAAAATAATTTAATAAAGATAATTGTATTTTATTAAAATATTATTTAACTTAAAAATACATTAATTCATCAACATATATTTCTTAGTTGAACATTAACTAAAAATACTATTTGTGCTTTAAAAATTATTTAAAAGGTAACAAGAATAAAATGAAAGTATATTTATTATTATATACAAAAATAATATACATAACCATATTGATATGGTCTTCTTACATAACCCCTTATAACACCAGCATAGGACTGAAGTGTAAGGTGTGCGATGGGGACGTACACTTGGGGTGGCTCGGATAACATTGCTCGGGTGGTAATCTCTATCAACTTCCACTTCTCTCGTAGGCAGTCCCGCTAAAGCTTAACATATTCAAGCTCGTCTTATAATTGGTCAAGAGCGAAGCACAAAGGCACAACCTCCTTTTTCTGCTCCGAAAAATGGGCATCATATGGGGCACTTCTACTAGATGAGGCCATCACTTCTTTTATCTGAGTAAATTGGATTTGTTTAATCCCTATATTTATACTAATCATGTGATCACTATTCAACGTTTATATTAGAAATGGTCACAATTCTTAACAGTATTTTAAAATCCAAAAACATAAAACCAAAGAAGATGGAATTTTATATAAAATTTTAAATTAAGAGACATTTTATTAGATCAATAGGAATTTTCATTAATGATAGTTAGGGTCGTCACAATCTTTCCCCCTTAAGAAATTACACCCTCGAAATTTCTTTTTCCCACACTAAAACAGATGTGGGTAACTCTTCTTCATCATTTCCTCTAATTCCCACATTGCTTCTTCCAACTTGTGGTTTTTACACAACACCTTGACGAGGGGAATTTTCTTATTTCATAGAACATTTTCCACGATATAAGATCTTCACTAGTTACTTCTCATAAGAAAGATCATCCTCTAATTAGACCACCTCTGAAGAGTGTACATGTGAAGGTTCCGGTATGTACTTCCTTAAGAGGGATACATTAAAGACATCGTGTACTTTGGCCATGGTTGGTGGAAGTTCTAGTCAATAGGCCACTGCCCTGACACGATCAAGAATCTCAAAGGGGCCGATGTACATTGGACTTAACTTCCCTTTCATTCCAAACCTCATGACCTTCTTCCACGGAGATATGCACATAAATACCATGTCTTGAACTTTAAACTCAAGGTCTCATCGACGGTTATCTGCAAAACTCTTACGTTGACCCTGGGCTACCTTGATATGTTGCTTTATGGTTTTCAACTTCTCCACCATTTCTTAGACCATTTATTCTCCAAGAATCTTATGCTCACTGACCTCATACCAACACGCTAGTGTTCTGGACCTTTTACCATAAATGGGTTCATATGGTTCCAATTGGATGCTCGAGTGGAAACTGTTATTATAAGAGAACTCAACCAGAAGAAGATGTTGATCCCATCCTCCTTCAAAGTTCATTGAGCATGATCTCAACATGTCCTCAAGTGTTTGGATAGTCCACTCATATTGGCCATCAGTTTTAGGATAATAGGCCATACTAAAGTTTAGTTTAGTATTCAGAGCATGTTGAAAAATCTTCCAAAACATAGTGGGGAATCTTGGATCTCGATCGGGTACAATAAATATTTGTAATCCATGAAGCCTTACCAATTCCATAATATATATCTGTTCCAGTTGATATAATGAGAAATACTCTCGAAAAACACTGAAGTGTGCAGCCTTTGTAAGACGATCCATAACAACCCAAATTGCATTGTTTCCATTGGATGTATTTGCATGTCTGGTGACAGTGTCCATGGTGATGTTCTTCCATTTCCATTATGGAATGGGAAATGGTTGCATCATCCCCTTAGACTTCTATCACTCTGATTTCACTTGCTGACACACCAGGAAATTTTATGTATATCTAGTGATCTCCTTCATCATATTATACCACCAATAATTCTATTAGAGATCTTGATACATCTTTGAGTTTCCTAGGTGAAAAAGATATTTGAACTATGTGAGTCGTCCAAAATTTCCTTCTTCACCTTCAGACTTGTTGGACCACATAGACTTTTCCCAAAACTCAAAATTCTTTCTTCATTAACATTAAACTCCCAAGATTTCCCTTTTCTGATAGCTTCCAATTTTTCTTGAATTCCCACATCATCCTTCTATGCATCCATTAACCATTCCAAAAGTGATAGTTGAGCAATAATTTGTGAAAGGATTAATGATGTTCCCTTCTTTATGATTTCCATGTCCATCTTCATCAAATCAAATAAGATTGGATCCCTTTCATTTCTTATCAATTATAGAATTGTTGGGTCCTTTATACTTAGTGCATCTGCCACCTTATTTGCTTTCCTAGGTTTGTAATGGATTGAGTAGTCATATTCTTTGATTAGTTCTAACCATATTCGTTGGCGCATGTTCAACTCTTTATATGTGAATATATACTTGAGGCTTTTGTGGTCCGTATATATTTCACACTTCTCTCCAAAGAGATAATGCCGCTAAATTTTCAAAGTGAATATCACTTTAGCCAACTCGACTTCATGTGTTGGATAGTTTTATTCATGAACTTTCGATTTCCTTGAAGAATAGGCAATGACTTTGTCATTTTTTATCAACACACATCCCATTCCCTTCTTCGAAGCATTACTGAATACCAAAAAAAGTTATCCTCTTGTGGGAAAAGTGAGCACGGGTGTAGTGATAAGCATCCTTTTCAACTCCTTAAATCTTTCTTTCCATTCATCAATATAAGAAAACATTACTCCCTTTTGATTTATCTTGGTAAGAGGGTTGGAAAATCATGAGAAATTTCTCACAAATCATAGATAATATCTATCTAACCCTAAGAAGCTACGCATATCTGTTACCGATTTTGGCCTCAGTAATCCCTCAATGCCATCTATTTTGGAGGGATCCATAGATATATCATTGGTTGTGATGATATATCCCAACAATGAGACATCATTCAACCAAAACTCACACTTTCTATACATTTCATAGTGCTTCTCCTTTTGAAAGGTCTCTAGTACAGTTCATAGATGATCCTCATGATCCTCCTTGGTTTTGGAGTATATCATAATATCATCTATAAAGACTACCACAATTTTTTCGAGGTAATCTCTAAAGACTCTATTCATCAATCCCTTGAAGATTGATGATGTATTTGTGAGTCCGAAAGGAATTACTATGAATTCATAGTTCCTGTATCTTGTATGAAAAGCAGTCTTGGGGATATCTTCCTTCTTCACCCTTACATGATAATATCCTGACCACAAATACACCATGAAGAATTATTGTACTCCACGCTGCTAATTGAACAAGTCATCAATTCATGGGAGAGGATACTTTTTCTTTATCATGATTTTTTATGCTGATGATAATAAATGAAAAGGCATATTGAACCATCCTTATTCTTGATGAAGAGGACTGGTTCACCCCATGGTGAAGCACTTGGGCATATAAACCCTTTATCCAGATTCTCCTGCAGTTGTTTCTTCATCCCCTCAAGCTCCAAAATATCCATTCTATATGAAGTCTTGGATATTGGAAACTCCCTAGATATAAGATCAATTGAGAATACAACATCTCTTCTAGGAGGAAGATCAGGAAATTCCTCGAGAAGCACTTCAGTGAATTCCCGCACAATATGCATGTCTTCTATGATGGTTGCCTCCTTAGACTCAATAATCTGAGCCATATACTCATACTCATAGGGCAGTAATATCCACGTTCGAGATGATGGAGCTAAATAAGATTCATCTTTCTCCTTTCACTTGTAAATAATCGGGGGTCTATTATCCACATGGAGAGGGATTTCCCTCTCACAGTAATTTATGTTGGCTCTATATAAGGAAATCTAATCCATGAGAAGAATTACATCCAATTCTACCAAAGTGAGTATTAAGAGGTTCTCTAAGAAGTTCAATCCACAAATTATGACAGGGGAGGAGTTATATTCATGGGATACAATGATTTCCTCATTTTCTGCACTCACTCACATCTTTACTTCCATGATTTGTGGTGGGGCACATATTTTTCTACTAAACTTTCAAGATATAAAAGAATGCGTAGAACATGAATCAAAAAGTATGTTCGCTATTCTAGAATGAGTAACTAGAGTACCTGTCACAACTTCATTTTTGGGGTTCACTTTGGTAGTAGTGATGGAAAAAGCTCACCCTTGCTTCCTTGGAGGTTGTTGGTTGCCTCCGAAAACCCATGTCTTAGGGAACTGATTTTCATGATGCTCTGGTTCTTTGAAATTGTAGCAATGAACCATGAATTGAGGTTCAAATGGAGATTTCCTGTCCTCTATCGCAACTGCGTGTCTTTCATTCCAACAATTAATTGCTAGGTGCCCTTCTCTTTCACACCTAAAGCATATCCTTATCCCCTTCAGGAAATTTCTGGGGTGCTTCTTTTCACACCATTGGTAAGTGGGGTGATGGATCATCATAGTACCACTGGATTTATCCATCAGACTGCCAACATTGAAGTCCACCTTATGCTTATTAGCCCCATGATACCCATGAGATTCTATGATCTCCATTTCAACCTTGAGGGCATATCGTACAATTTCCTTATAGTTGTCAAAGTCACAGATCGTCAACGCTTTCCCCAGGATAGGTTTCATCCCACCAAAGAAGCGGTCAACCTTACATTCAGGGGTAAAGACCAAGCCACAAGAGTATCATGAAAGTCTTGTGAATTTTTCCTCATATGTTACAACATATTCGTCATCTTTCTTCTTGAGGGAAATTAAGTCCCTTTCCATCTTAAGCTAGAGGGTGTGTGCAAAATATTTATCGAAAAACATCTTCCGGAAATCCTTACATTCCAATGCCTCGATATACACCTCAGGCTTATTATTTTTTATCAACGCCCACCATTGATCACCTTCACCCTCCATACGATAAGAAAACTGGGGAACCTTCTCTTGATTAGAACATTGAAGTATAGAGAAGTTATTTTAAATGGAGTTGATTCATTGTTCAATGATTGAGTATCAGAGGATCCATTAAAAGTAGGAGTCATTTGTCTCATAAAGCTCTCAATAATGACTTGTTCATTCTTAGGGGGGGTTTAATGTTCATCTTGATCCATGTTTCTATTCAATGCTTGAGTTATATGGGAGATAAGAGGGACAAAGTTCATGATTCCTGCTCCCATTGGATTGGGCATCTCATTAGTACAGTCATCACATTGATCTTCAAATCGGTTGTTGTCCCGAGTCCTCCAATTACCAGTCTTACTGGAATAAAAGGAAAGTTAGGGGTAACACATAAAGGGTAAAACAACAACAAAACTGATGACTTATAATAAACATTTATTTCATTGACATATGAATCTATTGGATTCAGTCTATGTTATACATGATCTAATTTCTAATATATATTCTTAGGGAATTTTTTTGTCCATTAGTAATGGCTCATAATAAGATTTTAAATTTACCAAAGCATATCCCCCCGGAGTGTCATAACCAAGAGTGCAGCAATATCCACTTTCGTGCACTAGTTCCCATTTGATTCTTGCTCAAAGCAGTGTTTTCTGGTTGTACCACTAGGATACATCTGTGTAAGAGCATACTCTACCTGCTCGTATCCAGATAGGGATGTATTTTATTTATAAACCAATTACTCAATACTCACCAAATCATAGGGATGTTCTTATTTTACTTAGTCTTGTCTCTATGTCTTTACTAGGGTTTTATAATCCTAATCACAAAAATAACTAAACCTATCCTCTGATACCAACTATGAAAACCCTGATCTTTTATTACACAATTAAAAATAATTTATTACATAAAAATCATTTATACAAAAAAGAAGATAGAGAGGTCTAGAGTATTTGGGTATTAGGATCATTACATAACAACTTAAAACATGAAAAACAACATCTTTTTTGAAAATTTTCTTTACATGACCACTACATTCCCTCACACTTAGCATTGCATGGGATAACCTGAGGACATGAATAAAAAAGGTTATCTATAAAGACAAGTAAATGATTAATCCTAGAAGAACATGAGGAATAAAATACATGTTACACAATAGGCATGTCAATAGAGCACAATAGAATCATAAACATACAGTCACGATAAAGCATGGTAATCATAACATGGAAATGTGGCAACAACACTTAACATGGAATTAGCATGAGCCAAGGCTCATTGCACATGGAGTATGAGTAAACCCTCATTGCACATGAAGAATGAGTAAACCCTCATTGATATTGAATTATAATGAGTAAACACCCATTTTACATGATTAATCATGATACTACACTTTACCCAATGCATTGGAGCACTATCAGGGTGCACCCTTCTTAAACATTTCATTTCATGCATAAGTGTCCAACATGGATCATAAAAAATTGAATCATTAAACACAATAAATTATTACATGATAAAAGAATGTAAAATAAATTAATGAAACTCTTTAAACAATAAGAAAATTTTCATAAAGTTGAATACCCTTGATAGAGAAATGGGCATGGTATTCACTACATAATGACTTTGGCTTGCAAAAGCGAAGTGCAATTTCGGAAGCATAACGGCATGACATAAGAACTCATAAAAATGGTTGATGAGAGTAAAAGAGGTGTATCATCATATTTACATGACATGGACAGTAAGGTGGGCATATAATACATGTCCCAACAAATATAATGGAATTTAGATTCATGATACAAAATAGTTACTTGAATGTAAATGAGGAGAGAGAAATTTCTTTCGGAATTTCGGCATAGTAACAGGTGTACATGGGAGGAATTTAATGAGAGATAAAGGAGTCTCCCATAATTAAAACATTAATAGGACATTATGAGGGAGGTGAGAAATCATAACCCAACATTTATAATTAAAATTAAAAGGGGATAACAATTTAAAGAACATTAGACAAAATTGAGAAAGGAAGAAAAACCCTTACTTGGAAGTGTGCTTCCAAAGGCATGAGAGAGGATTGAGAGAGGCTTATTGGGAGCTTGGGAAACCATGGGAGGATTATAGAGAGATAAGGTCAGAGTTTGGACAAGCACAAAAGGCTTTTAGTGTGGAGTAAGTGGGAGATTGGGTGGGATTATAAAGGAAAGGAGAGGGAATTGTTTATTACTTAGGTTTGGGACACCTCACATTAAACTAATCAAAACCACAGTCCAAACCATGGTTTTTCCCATGGTTTTTTCCAAAGGGGAGTGTAAAACAATATTTTATAATTCAAAAGTCCTAAATTCTTAATATAATGGGGTTTCTTTTGTGGAGGTGAGTCACACTCTCAATGAAAACAATTTAAAAAGACAAAATGCTTAATAAATCTTGAAGGGTCCACTAAAGCTTTATGAAATAAATCAAACAAACCCAAAATCACATTATTTTAATGGTAAAACACATATTGAACGAACATAAAGTTTATAGTATTTTATTACATCAATATTGGATCATTATGATGTCATAAAACACATTATATATTTAAAAGGTATTTAATTTTTACCCAAAAAATTGACTGTCGCAGAAAATTATGAAAAAATTACTTTTGGATAATTTCTACATCCTGATTCCAGAAATAATATTAATTTTATCTAAATAATTTTCTAAATATGTTAATTTTTTCTTTTAAAATAAAAACCGACATTTATTGAAAATTCATGGGTTTTGAAAAAAATGGCTTTCAAACCATATTAAAAATTACAATTGCATTCATAAAATTATAAGATAATTTATATTTAATAAAAATTAATTTAAAAACAATAATAATATATTATTAGAATATTATTATTTCAATAATTAATTAATTCATCAAAATAGATTTCTTAGTTGAACATTAACTAAAAATACTATTTGTGCTTTAAAAATTATTTACAATGTAACAGTAATAAAATGAAAGTATATTAATTGTTATATTAAAAAATAATGTACATAACCATAGTGCTAAGGGTTTGTTAGATAACCCCTTATAACACCTTCATAAGACTGTAAGATCGTTCATGTTCAAGATAATGAGGATGTTATCGCTGACAGGTATAAGCTTTGCTGCTTTTCGATTCTAGATCGATTGATTTTTCCGGTTGGGTCTAAGCCATTGAAGGTATCTGATTTTTTGTCAAGACTCAATATGGTTTGGGGTTTCCCCGATTTCAGATGTATCCCGATAGGAAAGGGATTTTTCCATATCCTCTTCCCGAATGAGGCGTTCAAACGCCGTGCATGGGGGTTCGGATCCATTTACGTGAAGCTAGAATTGGTTAACATTCAATAATGGGACTTCTCTTTCAATCTATTCCCCATTAAGAACTCCAGAGTTCAGGTATGGATTAAAATTTTGGGTCTGAATTGGATTAATTAGCACCCTCGCATCCTCTTCGATATTGCTTCGGGTATGGGAAATCATATCAAAATGGATAGAACTACAGAGATGGCTAATTCTGGCTATTATGCCAGGGTTTTAGTCCAAATTGATCTCAATTCTACTCTGGTTGATCAGGTTGTGATTTCCACTTCATAGGATGACATCAATTAGCAAATTAAATATGAGAAGTTACCATTATTTTTCTCGGACTGTCAGTCCATTGGAAACAAAAAGGAACACTATTTTAGGAATGATACTTGTAATTTATGTTCTTTCAAGGGTCACAACCAGAAGATATGAAAGAATCCACAAAAAATGAAATGCAAGGCATGATCCTCCAGCGCTCTGCAAGAAAGAAAAGATGATGCTGCTGGCCATTTGGATGTGATTGAAGAGCAAGGGGTTATGCATGAGATGAATACTGTCGTTGCTAATGCAATGCAGGAGCAGGCTGATCTACAGCCTGGCAGTGTAAAAAATAAACTAGAAGAGCCTCATTCCCTGGCTAAGGTGATACAGATATCTGGTGACAAGCTTATTGAATAGACAGGGCTTAAGATTGTCCCTTATAGGTCCGATGGACATGAAGAGCATAACCCGATGGAGTTGGTTCCTCATTCTACTGAGTTGGTTACTTGTGGGTCTGATATTTCAAGCTATAACTTTATTGATGATCTCAACTCGTTGTGGAGATTAAACAAAATTGGGGGCATCTGGAATGACAAAGATAATGAGGAATCCCCAAAGAGAAAATCATACTGAGATGCTTCTGATAAAGGAAATGAAATTGTTGAATGATTCTCTTCAGCACCTTTGGAGAAGGCAAGACCAAGGAAGGACTACTCTCACTTGAAACCTACTATGAGCACTAGATCCATCTCAAGCAGAAGAAAGGTTCAAGGTAATATTTTCATCACATTAGAGGATGAGTCTGATTGAGATTATGATGAATATGATCCTATTGGTTTTGATTATTGAACTGATTTCTTCTGAATGAGGGCTTTCAGTCTTGTATGACCCCATTCCCCTCCATCTTGTCTTACTTCCTACTTTTTATTTAATATAGAGGCATTGGCTCAACTTTCTTAAAATAAAAGTAAGGTGTGCGATGGTGACCGACTCTTGGGGTGGCTCAGATAACTTTTCTCGAGTGATAATCTCTATCAAATTCCACTTCTTTCATAGGCGGTCCCACTCAAGCATAACATATTCATGCATGGATTGGGCTTGGTCAAGAGTGAATCCCAAATATGCAACCCTCTTTCTGAGCTCTGAAAAATGGGCTTTGAATGGGGTAGGTCTACTGGATGAGGCCATCGCTTCCTTTGTCTGAGTAAATTGGATTTTCTAAAGCCCTATATTTATACTATTCATGTAATAAATATTCAAAGGATATATTAGAAATGATCATAATTATTAATCGTATCTATAAAGACCCAGAAATTCTGTGGAAAATGTTTTCTTAAATACATGTGAATTTTACGAGCCCGCAGATTCTGACGGCACCTGATTCCGAGGCATGTTGTGCCCAGAATCAATTTATGATGTTTTGTTCAGTTACGTTCAGCGAACATACATGTGGAATTTTATATCTTTTGAACTGATGCTTGGAATTGAAATTTGAGGGCACCAGTGAACTGGCAGCATCGATAATCTCTTAATGAGACCATCACCGCAGTTGCGTTATATCGGGAGTGGAAAATAATTTTTGGGGAATTTTTAAATTTAATAAAAAATATGTGTAGCATATTTTTTTTAAATATGTGGTGGTTAAGTTATACAAAGGTAAATTGGAGGTGCCCCCCCCCCCCACATAACCTTCCATGGGAGGATATTATGTGGCGGGGCCCACACGAGCACATAACCCCTCAACTCCCCTTAAAACCCTTTAACTCCCCTTGAATTTATTAAAGCTACATCTCTTCATTTATTTTGGGTCAAAATTCCACCTTCCTCCTCTCATTAAGTGTGCCAACCATATAATTAATTAATTTAAATTATTCGATTAAATTAAGTTTATCTTTTGAATTTTGAATAAGTTTGTAAACAATAAAATAATAGGGGAGACTATTATTTTAGATTTAGTGTGGAACATTGAGAGGAATTGGGAGGAACTCTTGGAGAAATAATATTCTCTCGACGAAGATCGTCGTTCTTCAATGAAAAACGCTCCACGTCTCAAAGAACATGAAGCAACACCTTCTACCTTCTTCAACTGGAACAAGGAAGGGAAGCACCACCGCCCACGAAGTACACCGACGGTGTCGGCTCAACTCGAATACACCGGGCTCTACTCCTTCCAATGTAGACAGAAATATGTTTGTCTTCCGCGATGTTTGTCTTCCACGACTCGTCAATGGTCAACAACAATCGAGGTAGGTTTTTGAATTCGAGTATGAATTCCTTTCTTTTAAGTTCTTCTTTTCCCTTGGATAAAAACAACAACCACGGATCGACCCCTAAACATGTCGATTCGCAGAACAGATGTTGATTGCGGAATGGGTTAGATATTAATTTGGGGTTTGTTTCTGGTTCTATTATATTCTAGATTAGTGTTTGAGCCTCTAACGCGGAGGTCTCGGGCTAACTAACAAGTCCAGACCCTCTACCAATTCGTTCTTGATGCGCGGTTTTATGGGAGACGGGTGAACAAAATGAAAACCCTGATTTGAGGTCATCGTAGTGAAGAACAAGACCCGAGGAGGCCATAGGTGCAGACAAGAGGAAAAATGTACCACTGGAACGACTCCAGGGGCCCGCAGAGGAGGGTGGTGGCGCGGCAGACCAGAGGCGGCGGCCGGCACCGGAAGGCCTTGGGGCGGTGGTTCCCCCCGCGCACTGTCGGCGGAAGGCCGCCGCAGCACCGGCCATGGAGGTGGAGCAAAACCTGCAGCCATAGGATCCAGGATGGCCGGGCGGCACCAGCTGGCATCGCCGTTACGGGACACCGGGGGGCTGCCCCCCCCCCCCCCCCCCGCTCCGCACGCCTTGCTTGTGCCGAGCCGCGACCGGTCGCGTGGGTCGGGCCACCCTCACGCGGGTCGGGCCGAGCCATGCCCTATCGAGCCGGACCTAGATCTGGGTTGGGTCGACCCTGTTTGGGCCGACCCAGGGTGGGTTGGGCTGGGTCGGACTAAACCTAGACCCCCCCCCCCCCTCTTCGGACAGCTTTTTGTTTTTTACCCATAACATGAGCTAGAGACCTCCAATCAATGCACTGTCACTTTCGTATGATTCCCTAGATAGAGAAATTCGTTTTGGTATATCACTCTCAATGTTTTGGCGAAGTATTCTAAGGGTTGGGTTGGTTCGAACCAAAAACCAACCGGGCCCTCGGAGTGGAAATGCTTATAACTTAAGGACCAGACGTCTGATTGAAGTTCCATCAACTATTTTGGATTCCTTTTGATGAGACGGTCCTTTTGGCATACGCCAAACAGGATTTATATGAGGTTAGAGTATGGCCGGGATGGATTGTACTCGAAATCCAATCGGCCCCTTGGATAAAAATGCAAATAACACTCAGACCGGGCATCTGATTGACGCACCTTCTATCGTGTTGGGTTCTTTATGATGAGACGGAACTACGGGGTACATCAACTCAATACTTCATGATAGTTTAAGTGTCGACACTTGGCTCAAGGAACAGACCCTCCTGGAATTGAGCGTGCTGTGTGTGGGAACCCTAGGGCTGGCTTCGACAATGATGACTGTTGTACCGGAATCCTATGTGGGTTTGACAGTAACGAATTTTGTACCGGGATCCTCCGTGGGTTCGACAGTAGTGACTTTTGTACCAGGATCCTACGTGGGTTCAACAACGATGACTACTATACCGGAATCCTACATGGGTTTAACAGTGACGACTTGTGTGTCAGGATCCTAAATGGGTACAACATCGCAGATATTGTTCCAGGATCCTACGTGGGTTTGATGGAGGAGATGATTCAGAGGCTACATATAATCATCTATACCCCTCTTCAAGAGTTTTATACCTGTGTGATATGAGTCATGTCTTTCAACCATTATCAATGTGGTTGTTGACTTTACATCCATTTTGGAATGGTTTGTGCTTTGGCTCGAGAGTTGGAGCCAGACTGTGATTGATAATTTAGGTATTTGTATAGGCATATACCTAAGTAGGGTTGGTTGATACATCATGATTGTATCTTTCTACTATGGTTTATCCTTTGTAGATTTTGTGAGACCTTGAGGGTCTCGGGGTCCCTATTGAGTGTCGTAATAATCACCCTTGCACGACCTATGCCCACACTTCATTGTGTTGGATTCAGACGATGGACACCACTGGCCGAGGTAGAGTGTATGATGATTGGACGGTACCCGGAGGTGTACCTCACGACAAGTCAGTACCCAGAGGAGACGGATGTAAATGGCGCACTAAAGAGGCTATATGTAGCTACCCTTCAGGTAGAATATGTGGTGGACAATCCAGGAGCTGCTAGGAACCTTCCAGCTGTTTGCCTTTTCAGTTGTACCTGTTTTTCCATTCCTTGTACTTTACTTTCTGGCTTGTATTTCCGCCCCTTGTACTTTCCAGCACTTCTTCTGTATTCAGTTATTATTTATATTTTTCTACCTCTTGTCCTCTAGTTGTGTTTGTTTACAGTTATAAAGGCCATTACATCACAGTTTAGGGATTTATGCTTTTAGTGCTAGTCTCTAGCCCCTGGCCTATGGAACACAGGCTTGGGGTAGTTACGACACGGGCCCCGGGGGACGGGTCGTGATAGTATTTTAAAATCCAAAAACATAAAACCAAATAAGTTTACATTTTAAATAAACATTTTACATAAAGAGACATTTAATTAGATCAAGATGGATTTCTATTAATGAAATTTTGGGTCGTTACAATCCATCTAAGGATGAAAGGGGGTGCTAAAATGTAGATGAGTCTTGAATGCCTCTTATAATCCCTTCCACATAGGGGATGTAAAACATGAATCAAGATTAGAGACAATTGTCGATGGAACCTCATGAAGTCATACAATATTTTGTACGTAGAGTCTTCCCAATCCCTCTACTGATTTATATTCTCAGATGGATAGAAAGTGGGATGACCAGGCGAGTCAGTCAATGATCACCCAGATAGAATCATGTCATATGGATGTACGTGGAAGCCCTGTCCCAATGTCCATGAAGATTCTATCCCACTTCCACTCTGGAACCTCTAGTTGTTATGTTAAGCCTTCTGTAACCTGATGCTCGGCCTTCACTTACTGACAAGGGAGGCATCGTGAAACAAACGCCACTACAACCTTCTTCATCCCTAGCCACCCGTGCTGATGCCAGAGGTCCTGGTACATCTTCACCACACTACGATGTACTGTCAGTGGGTACATATGGAACTCCCTTAGAAACTCCTCCCATAGTTCCGCTGGTACCACAGTGCATCCTTTGAAGACAATGATGTTCTCCACAACTTCAGAAAATCTTTCAGGAGACCATCCTGAGGTTATATAAGCATGTTAGGCTTCGCTATCAATGTCCCAATTTATGACTCCCAAATTCACTGAAGAATTGTGAGAGTGACAGTCATAGACTTGAGGTAAGCTGCTCCATATCTATCTATGAAGGATATTTTCAGTGCGACTAGCTTCTCTAACGCTTCACTCATTATCTGCAGACCAAACCTCATACCGAGTGCGTTTGCTACCACGTTCCCCTTCCTATGAGTAAAGTAAATCTCAAGGTCATAGTCTTGGATGAACTCTGGCCATTATTGCTATCTTAGATACTAAAAGTTGTGCTGACACTTCTCCATCCACAGGAAAAGTCTCCCCCTTCGTCATCAAAGATGAAAAGGGTACCACTACCTTGGAGAAGTCAGGTACAGATCTCTGATAGTACCCAGCCAAAGTAGAAGACCCTCTCTCTTGGGGGAGGTAATCCTTGAAGCATTATTCGAGAATATTTCCCCACACTCTGCCTCTCCTATTGGGATCTGAATACTCAAAACTCTTGCTACAATTAGGGTAAGGTTGGACAACACAAGAGTGATCAGTTTCACCCCCTTTTTCATGTGTTTATCATGTGATACCAGAGTTTCCTTTTTCCCTGGCCAAAGAAAACCCCATTCCATCATTGTAGATAAACCACAACCTTTTTTTCTGATATAGTCAATCTGATTATGAACTGTAGATGTCCAGTCCATACCCAAAAATAACGTCTTAAGGCCTCGACTCTGCCACTAAAGGGTTCCAACTGAAACTCTCGCCTCAAGGGTCAGATCACACCATCAGCATAGGGGTGATTATTGATTCTCCTTTCAAAGTTATCTCCATACATAAGGGTCAGGTTATCAGTTTAACTGGAAACTCTAGAACTTGAACAAGATTTCTGGTAAGAAGGAATGATTGGTACTTATGTCTATTAATATGATAGCTAGTAGTAGACATACTTTGTACCTCTAATCATTCATGTATTTCATAGGTCACGCCCCTTGACCACATGTAGCTACTCCTTTCCCTTATCCTCTAGCTCCCCGGGGATGGTGGGGACCACATTGATGTGGTGGTTTTAACATGTCACAATGTATACCACCTCATACCGCTCTCCTAGCTCCACATCCATGTCTACTACCCTATAGATTCATTTTTTCCTATCACTTCCGCTTGGCGAAACATTTTACACGACTAAGTCTCTGAGACCAGCAACAGTTTCTTGCTTTCCCACTGTCAGCACTCACTAGATGCTTCTGCTGATCCAAAAAAATTCAACGAAGAAGGTTCCCTCTAGCACCCTAACATAAGTAGGAATGCATAGAAGAATAGTGTTGGAACAGTTGTCCCCAAAAACACCTCACTCAGAGGTCTGATCCTTGAAGAACTCAACATACTATATTCATTGAGTACCTGGGATATTCGGTATGCCTAAAAAAATACTCATCTACTAACATGTCATCCTACTGAAGCTATAGAATATCTAAGGAACCCTCATCCATTAGCTCTTTATGGAAAGATTCCCCCTTCTCTAAGGAAGGTTCTAATGATTTTCCACATAAAAATTCACATCTTCGTAAGATGAGGGTAATCTAAACCATGTCTTTTTCTTGTTGGGCCAGGTAGAAGGCTCTCTACTACGAGCTCCATTTGATCGAATGGTGTTATGTCTAGATGGAAACTTAACCTCCTCATCATGCCATTCCTTGGCCGCCTGTAAGTCAGGCTCACCTTGGAACCTGAGAGGAATCTGATTCTGAAACATGTGTAAGGAACTAAGCCTATATGTGTCCTCTACTGGTATTTCTATTTGTAACTGCTGACCAACGAGTAGTGATATAGCTGGCACACTACCCGAAGGTACTATCTCGGGCAACGGTCAATGTACCGAAGCTTCTTCACCATTTGGACTATCCTCATGGTCATGCACTAGAAAATACTAGTAGCTAAGAACACTATATTCTATACTACTATCTTAACTAGGCGGAAAACTCTATTCATAGCCTCCATCCAGTCCTCAGCTGCCTGGGAATATGCCTCACCTCGAAACCTCAGAGGCCTTTGCTGCTGGAACTTATGCAATGTGCTTAGTCAGTATGCACTATCTTCTAGTGTGGATGGTGGTAACTGCTTCCCAATAGGTGTTTGTGCTTCTGGTACACCACCTGAAGGTGCCAACATGATATTAGGGCCCTGCACCAGAGCCTCTCCAATCGATGGGCCATCATCGTGTACTCTCTCTGGAATCCTTGCTGGATGTCTACGTGGAAGCATCATGATAAGGAACAGGTGAACCACAGTCATTAATTATACCTGGTGAGCTGACTCAAATAAAATAATAAGAAAAAAAATTTAAAAATAGATTTAATCATTGTATTTAGGTGTAGTGTCGGAAATTAGAATTTAGGGTCCCGGTGAATGGATACGTCAGCCACTGCACCATCACTGGGTTCCCCGAACTGAAACAACCCTCATAAAAGTTAACACTATTGCTACATAAAAAAGATCAGAGTAATAGTTCATTGGTATAACTGACTCCTCTGATACCATTTTTCATGAACCGTCCCCTGGGGCCCATGTCGTGACTACCATAAGCCCACCTTCCAAAGGCCAGAGGCTGGCTACTAGCATCGTAAATGTGTATCCCTATAAATGGAAGGAATTTCCATTAAAATTTTACAAACCCATAGACTAGAACGCAAAAAGAAGAAACCATTAAGTGAACCATCATAGTGAAAGAGGGATGAAGGTAAAAGGGGGCAAGAATACAAGCCCAAATGGAAAATTATAACTACAACAAAAATGGATAATACAACTAGAAAAAGGGAAACAGTTCCTGGGTCATCATCCGAGGATCCTGCCTGAAGGGTAGAAACAAGTCACCTCCTAAGCACTCCATGTTCGCCCATCTCCTCCGCGTACCGTCTACTCTTAGCTCCCTTAAACCTCATACCATATGTTTTTCATCTACACAAGACACAACATGGTGCAGGCAAAGGCCGTGCAGGGGTGAGTATAACAATACCCAGTAGGGACCCTGAGACCCTCAAAGGTCTCTCATAATTCCATAATGGAAAACCACAAAGAAAGAAATCATTCAAAAAACACAAGAAATAGACACAACTCAGTTAGAGTCTCAGCTCAATTAGAGTCTCATCTCAATTAGAGTCTCAGCTAAAACCAGGTTTTTAGTGAATTATAGAATTACAAATGATTAGTTGTGAAGAAAGATCATCTTACTCTATCAAGAGGAACTACAACTGACCATACCGAATCTGACCCACACAGGATCGATAGATAACTAACCCCTGCAATGACACACACTAGATCTGATCTTCCAAATATTGATAGGTAACTATCCCCCGCAATACCCACACAAGATCTGATCCGCCTAGGATCAATATATTGCTGATCCACGATGGGACGGTCTAAGACTGGTCCTCATTGGGTCACGAGGTGATGATCCACATAGGAAAACTGTGTGCTGATCCGCAGAGGACAGTTAGGTGTTGATCCCCACAATACTGCTAGGTGATGCACCACACATGACTGCCAGGTTCTAACCCACACCACTTCGCTCGGTAGAAACCTCCATATGATCTGTCTCCAACCTCTGCCTCATGGCCAGCCACTGAATTCCTCACACCAGGTGCGCTTGAGTTCTATAGATTCTTCCACTCAAGATATCAGTCATACCTCGACTGCCAATAAGCTCGACAAAAGAGTATCCCAAAGGATAGCCATGTCGTAAGGGTTCTAATGCGAGAGACGACACGTCTATTGGACGCCCGGTCTGTGTGTTATAAGCATTTTAGCTTTGGGGCCCGGTTGGATTCAGGTTTGATCCAACACAGTCATTCTCCAACTCTATCCAAAACTCATGTGGAGTAAAAAAAGGTTCTTCATGATCTAAGTGTCACAAAATTATAGACGGTCCATCAAACTGACCCCGGTTTCCAATTTATGTCCCATTAAATGTTTCTGGGCTGTGGCGGACTCAGCCAGGCCTGTATAGAATTGCCTATAAATGGGCACCTATCCCACAAGGGGGCGGCCCTCAAAGGTGGTGGCCCAGTAAGGAAGCGGCCCTATCTGAGGGGGAGCGCGACCCAACCCAAGGTGGGGCGTGGTCTGGTTCGAGGGGGAGCATGGACCGACCTAGGGGGGTGGTCCGGTCTGAGGGGGAGCGTGACCCACTGTGGGGTCCGCCCTAGCCGTCGCCGAGGGTGTGACTCCCCGGTGTCCCAAACTCTTGAAAGGCCCAAATCCCATTTTGTTTTCAAAGCAGTTGCAACCTATGGGCACTACAGAACTGGCCAGAGGCGAGGGTTTGGCCACCACCTTGACTTTGACCATGGCTTCTGTTCGTCAGTAGTGTGATGGTAGTGTCGTCTCCCACTCGTCATCGGCACAGTGGTGGTGTCACCTCCCATTTCATGGATGGTCGTCGCATCTGTCGCCTCCTCCATTCTCCGCAGCTAATTTTTTTTGACACTTTGCTCACCGGAAGTGCACGATGGCACGCTGCCCCACCTCTACAGTTGGTCGGCCCCGTCCACTCTAATAACTATCGTGGTTCTATGTAGTGGCCTCTTCTTGTGGCGTTCTTCAGCGCATGGTCTCCTTCATATCTAGCTAGAGTTGTCGGACCAATAGTATTCCATGGAGGGTGTAACATTAGCAACGTGGTGGAGGGTTTGGGCCATGTTCGTTAGGCCCGCGCCCTCCGTGTTAACTCATAAAATAGAGAGAGAATAATTGGGGATCTATAAATTCACATGAATTCAAAACAAGAAACCAAAACCCCTACCTCAAAATCCTATTAGAGAGAATCCACGTCTTGAAGGTGGATTGGTGTTCATCGTTCCTGCAACAGGCTTCCAACAACGCGGCTCGAACACCATCCTCGGGTTCATGGTTCAGTGTCACTCATCACCTCCCACTAGGATCGGATCCACCCACTAAGGGTTCAATGTCATGTCACTCTTTCATCACTTCGTTGTTTGGCGAAGCTATGTCGATACACATCCCCATGTTCTATATATATAGGTGAGGGGGAGGGTATGTAACAACATGGGGAATTAATGGGGGCTCATAAATTAGGAACCTTACTAATTCTGAAATGACGTTGTTACTTAGGATTATTCGGTCAATCCATTTATTGGATTGAAATGTCGTTGGCCCCACACTCTCCTTGGCCATTGGAGGATATAAAAAAAATAAAAAAATAAAAAAAATTCTTTTCTTTTCTTTTAAAAAAGTCACAAAAAATAAGTTTTTCTCGAGACCTATTTCGGTCTATGTAATGTCTCGCTTAAGAGAATCCCATCACTGCGGATTCAACGGTGCCCTCAGATTTTATATCTGAGCCCCGATTCCAATGTTAGAAAATGATGCAAGTGCATTTACTAAATGTACCTTAAAAAAAGTTAAATAATCTAATAACATTCACCTGCGACCCCTGCCGATCATAGATAGGTTTTTCCTAATGAGAACACACCCCAATGAATTCAAAAATACTCTTGAGTTTTCAATCCAAGTTACCATTTAGAATTTATGGCTTTTACAATAAAATAATCATCACTTAATTATTTTATTTATGAAAAAAAAACTTACCTTCACTGGTGGCCCACGCCGGCCAACGTTATTATCATCCTAAGAAAATAATACCCTCATGAGTACAGCAGTGGTCTCAAATTTTCAATCTAAGTTACCATTTTTGATTTATAAGCATTTGAAAAATGAAATATTTTTATTTAATTATTTTATTTATAGTTATGCCATTTTTTGGGTTTTCTCATAGGAGGCTTGTGCTCACTAAACACAAGTCACACCTAGGGTAAACTTGCCATTATGAATGTAACTATGCACTTGGATTTCTAATCCGGAAACTGTTTATGAGTTATTCTACTTTTTTAGGAATATTGCTTATGTGTGCTAATTAAAGCTTAACAAAACTTCGACGGATCATTACGGCCAATTCGGGCTTCCGAATCGTGCGCCATTAGATTTTGTGGTCTCGAAATAATTCCATTAAAAAAATTATATAGAAATTATAGGTCTTTTCACATATTGAGAGTATTATAGTACTGTGTGGTCTATATATTGTTTGAGGTATCATTTATATATCTTTGACATCATCTTTTTTCATTATTTTATTCTAGATCATCGTATTTTTTTATCTCACCATAATTTTCTTTTATTTATAACTAACTACAGAGAGGATTTTAGTTCCCCTAGTGTTGACAATTCTAGTTTAAGACCAATCATGTTTGTTTGATATGTGATAAGGTTTTTATCTAATGATCATGTAGTATATGTCATTGTGGTATTTCTTTATTCATTTAATATAATCATACAATTTTATCCTTATCATGAATTGATTCTATTCAATGAATGAAATCATTGGTTTTTTTAGATTCAAGTTTTATTCTATGATATTGAATTCCATTATACAATTTTCATTTTTGAGTGATATAATCGCATGATTTTTCTATATTTCGAGCATATTTTTTCCCCTTCAGTTGAACTATCATTAGATTAGATAAGGTCATTATTGGGGTAATTTTTCTAATTCATCATAGAGTTTTCATATTTTTCTCAAAATAGGTTCTAATGTTACACTATTGTTGTAATATATAGTTTGATATAGTGTTATATCCTGGTGCATCCTCGATTTATTTGGATCCTTAAAAGAAGATACCCTCTAAGTAATAAGAGTAGAGTATTAAGATAGATGATTTGATATATAAGGGGTTCATTCATCCTAGTTTTACATCATGGGTTTTTTTGGTGTTTACCAAAAAGAAGGAACATGGTAGTTTAACGTTTTTTATAGACAATTAGTAATTTAATCAATTGATGGTCAGGAACTGTCATCCCCTTCTAATGATATGTGAATTTTTTTACCAGTTTTATAGAGTTAGATAGATTTACAATATTTATTTGCGATATTTGTATATTGAGATGATGTATAAGTAGCAAGAGATCTTGATTACATCTTTCAAATATCAGTATGGTAAATTCAGATCCCCATACCCGTGCTTCTGGATCTGGTGCAAAAAATGTTGAATATTTTTTTATATAAAAAAATTGAAAATTATACAGACAAATACAACTTGGGATATTTTTTAGTTTCGGATTTGGAAAAAATGAATACTTTTACATATTATAAAAGATAAAATAGTAAATAAATGGTAGTAATGAATCTTTTCTCACACTAGAATCTTATGGAACTATTCTTTATAAAACACATATATGAGCCTGAAATTTGTTTTTAGAAAAATAGTGTGAGAAAAATTTCCCAGTATGAGGTTTTTTTAAATTCAGTAAAAACCCATTTTGAAAACACATAATTGATAAATACTTAAAAAATATATTTTTAAAATAACTTTGATAAATCCATTTGAAAATATTTTTTTAAATTAAATTATAAATACTTTTTAAAATACTTATAATTTTTCTAACATAAATTTTTTAACACTTTTAAAAATATAATATCTTTTAAAAAATATTTTGAAAACCCATGGAAAAAATTATTTCTTAAAATGAATTTAAAATTAATTACAACTTTAAAAATATATAAATATATTATTTTAAAATACTTAAGCTTTTGGGAATTCTTTAAAGCCCATCAAAATAGTGACACTTTGGAAAAAATTATATTGCTTTTGAAAATATTTATGATCGGAAAACATTTTAAAATAAATTGGTGGTTAATAAAAAAATACTAAACAATATTTAAAAAAAATGGGGCCACTAAACAATTTAAGGATATTTTTGTCCTACCCACTTGGTTAGGAATGAGTTCAGTCACCATCCATTTTTTTACAATGTCCAAATGCCAATTTTTTTATAAAATGAAATTTTATCTTTCATTATATATATACATTTTCCATTGGGGTTTTTGGATTTAAAAACATAGAAATGATATGAATACACATGAAAATTTATAATTAATTATTTATTTATTTATTTATTTATGTAATTAACTTGTTAGATTTGGAATTACAAAATATCATTTCATTTTTCTTTTGCACTGTATATCAACAAAATAATTAATATCCATGTAATTAAAATCTCTGATAAATTAATTTTCATTAAAACATTATCTTTTAAAACTCATCCCTCATTAAAAGTATTAAATAATAATTTTCTTAAATCACAATACATTAAATAAAATATAAATATTTCACATAAAATAATATCTATTATAAATTGAATGTCACGTCAAATAATATAAATTTAATTTCACATTCTTATAATTATCATGAGCACCTAAATATAAGAATTTTAGATAATGGTGTGTGTAATAGTAATTGTAAAATTTATATTTCCGCAATATAATACCAATAATAATATATGCGTATATGTAATTTTACTCTCCTGAACAATTATAAGTAAAAATAAATGTACCCCTAACTTATAACTTTAAAAGAAAAACTATACAACACATATAATAAATATAAAATTTATATTATTAAAATAAAAAAATTCTTCAATGATTAATTTAAAAATATTATGTTGGATGATTTCATGCTTTGAAATGAATTTTATATTCATTTTAAAACATGAAAAAATGGAAATGAATATATATATATATAGACACACACACACACACATATAAAAATAATGTATATAAACATGGAATATTTTGAGAATAAAGTATTCCATGTGCACCACAATTGGTTAAACAAAAGTATGAAAAATAATTATTTCATATGAGGTATATTCTTATTATATATTTGGTTGATAAAAATTCAATGAAACGCATGTATATATATAAATCATAGATTTAAATTTAAAAACATCAATATGAGTAATTTTAAATCATATAGATTCATATGATATATATATGTGTTTGTGTGTGTGTAAAATTATAAAAAATAAATATATATATATTTATATATGTACTTATATACTTTTAAAAAAATTAAAATCTTGGAAAGAGAACATAATAAACACTTACATAAATTATAGTAAAAAATAATACCCACTTTTATAAACAAAAAACTATTATTTGTTAGTTGAAATTAATACTTGTATAAATGTGTATATTTAACAACCATTAATAAATTATTTATAATTGTATATACGCATATACAAAAATAAAATATCCCCTTAATTGTTGTCAATTGAAGGTTAAGGAAGTATGGGAAATGGGGGGATCCTTCTTCACGGAGGGAAGTTATGGTTTTCTCAATGGGTGTGTTCGAACTAGTGGGTAAAAAGAGAATGGAATGAAAAAGGCCTTGACCTAGGGTGGGTTTTTCAAAGAGGGAGTGACCGGTCAGTTTACCCATATATATAGTCGACTTGAGATTCTAAGTGGAGTTGTCAGGCAATAATGGCCATAGGTCCTTATACTGCTGCAACAGTTGTTCAGAGGAAGATTAGAGAAGATAACATGATTTTCATTTATGTTGTCTATAATGTGTCTTGCTAATGAAACTGGTATACAATGATAGAATTGGATGGATGTGGTGAGATATGGGGTCAGCGGTGACTGAGTGGTAGATCAGGGCTAGTGTGGGTCTCATCTGTGGACAATGACAGTGATGGTGTCAATGGTGGCCAGATTTCTAGTGGTTTATAGGGAGGTCGGTAAGCTTGGGGAAGATGACACAACTATTTTTTCATTTAATTTTTTCATTTCATTCTTTTCAAGGATTTATCTTATTATTTTCTATGCTATATGTATTCTATTTCATATATATATATATATATTTAACATTCATTGTAATAAAATTATAAAAATATACTTAATTAATCCTAATAATTTTGTTATGCTTATATATATACACATATATATATAAATAAAATCAATATCTATTTTGAAAAATAATTTAATATAATTTTGTTTTGTTATTATTTTATAATCCCGGCTAAAAAACATTGTACATTTCAAACCGTCATAATTTTTAACACTTTTTGTGTGTGTATGTTAATATTTAAATTATTCCGATCATATTTCATAGTTTTATTTTCATTTGAATTCTCAACATTCTATTATAATTTAATTTTAAACATATATAATTATTCTATCAATATATTTATATATGTTTATAATACTATTAAAATTATTTATTTTATTTTAGGTACCGTGATAATTTTTTTTGAATTTAATATGGTATATTTTTATTCACCATTAATTTTTTATTCCTCAAATTGCATTATAGATTTTATAAGCAACAATAGTTATCATTTTACAATTAAAATTTTTAGTGGTAATTGAATATATGTATTTTTTAAAATACATCTAAGGTAGTTTAATATGAATTATTATATACTTTACAAATAATACATTCAAAATACTGGGACATTACAATAACTTTGAGTTAGTATTTCTCTTGTTTAGTATCACAAACACCCCAGTTCTGTTCGTGGGACACATGAACGCATTGTTATGGTAGTTCCTAGATCATGTTTAGAATATTAGATAAAGTTTTGAAATATTTTTTATAGAGAACCTATATAAAATCGTCTTTATTTTACATCATTTTCATAATTTACATATTATATATCACAAATTAATCTCAAAATCCAATGAATTGAATGCTTAGTGTCTTTGAGGAAAGCTACATAAACAGTTTATTTGATAATACATGAGAACATTTCTCCACAATTGAGCCACACTAAACTCCTTGAATTCTCAAAATCTATACTAATAATTGTATCCTAGGTAGTGGGAACATAAAAAATGGGTGATCTCAAACACTTTTGAGTGTAAACATAAGGGATAGTAATCAAAGATCACAAGTGAGCATAATATGAACATATGGGTATAATAAGGATACATTAAAATTTTATACCCAACATTTAATAGACCATGAATCATAGAATAAGGCAAGTAATAACATAATTATACATCATTAAAATTATAAATATAATACAAATAAATAATACATAGATTATTGATGAAACTATAGTTAATAAAACAGATCCATGAGAGCATAACCACAGGATACAAGATAAATGTGGAAAAAATTACTATATGGATCATTACATTCATTAGACATCCACGAGTTCCCAAAATTAAGAGAAAATAAAACATAATAATTAATACATATCCCATGATATATAAATCCGAGACCAATTCTTTATAGGGTGATATAAGACCCCACCCGTCATTCATTTAAATGCATGTGTGCTACTTGAAATCAAATCATTCATCTAATAAAAAAGAACCTATGGGATAAAATGGGTTTCATAATTTTTTTTAAATGGAATAATTTGTGGATAAAAATAAAAAATCAATCAATAATATTAACATGAAAAATAATTAAAAATACATTTCTATCAAAATATATAGAGTAACATTCTAGGTAAATACCATTTAATTAAGATTATGATGTATATAGTATTTACAACATATATATATATATATAATGGTATATATTTATGTCAATATTTTTTACCAATCAGTAGATGTATCAAATCAAGGCGAACACCATTTAATTAGAGGAATAAAATAAAGGGTGTTCATAGAGGATATAAATTGAAAGAAAATATTATTTATAAAAATTAGATGATTTAGAAAGACCGAAGTAATAATAGATTTCCATGAGTTGAATCCCCAAACATAGAATTATTGAATTTATGGTGTGTGCCATGAAAAATATAAAATTTAAATTATTTCTCTCTATATTCCCCAAAAAAGGAACATAGTGGTGAATATAAATCACATCTCAATGAAGCATAATTGGGATGAAAAAATCCTTTCAGTGGTGGTAATATAAGAATTAAAAGAAAATAAAAGGTTCATCATGAACTGGAAATTTAAGTATCATGAAATTAAAGATATTATTTATACTTGAATGAAATAATGTATTTTCTACACCATATAAAATAAATTTTGGTTCATAATATTTAACATATGTCATGAAATTGAAAATGGTGAAAAATATAGCCTTATCACCTCGATACCATTTAAATACAAATCCATTTTATGGAAGGGAATAATATAGATATTTAAACCCAAATAATTATAGTAATATGAAAAAATAAATTCACTAGATAGTAATCAAGAAATATTAATGATTTCATGGTTCATAGTAAGAATTATTTATCATGAACTAAATTTGATACAACGAACCCCTAACCTTAATTCCAGGATTCCACTTAAGCACTTGAATCTTCAGTATAACAAAAATAAGTATCTTAATAGCCTATTTGAGAAACTCATTCATATATATAACCATTTATAATATTAATTTAAAATAATTATATATATATATAAGTTATTTATTATCTATTTTCAATATCAACTGTGAGTAATATTGATTATTTTGAACAAATTTCATAATAGTGGATTTATTTTTCATTATTCTCTAAAATTTAATCACTAGAAGATCATTAAAGGTATTTTATATTATTATTATTAATTATTTATAATGTATTAATTTCTTTCTAGTACAATTTTATATGTTTCTTGTATGATAAATAGACAACAAGCACCTCTCGGTAATTTTTTACAAATATACGGTGATATATTAACTAATGAGTTAATATTAATGTTTTTATTAAAGAACCAAAATTAAATATTTATTTGATTATTTATATCATACATTTTATATAATTAATTTCTCATAGTATTCTAGGATATTATTTTATATCATTATTTATGTTGGGGGTTAGATCGACCCTAACTAGAACATACCATAATTAATGGATGATTGTGATCAAGAAAGGTGCTTCTTTTGTAATTATATCATTAGTATAGAAGAATAGTGATATTATATAGATAGTTTTAAGATGTTTAATCACATATTAATATTTATTAATAAATAAAAATGTAACTATGTGAAAAATGAAATATGTTACTTTTTATAGGCAGTAGTCTATACAAGACATATTTGATGTTCTCATCTCCTAACTAATGAGAGGGAACGAAGGTGAATTATAATTTTAAATTTATTATAATAATTATGTTATATATTATATATTTATTATTTTATCTAACCCTTAAAATTTTTATATATAAGTAGTGGTAAAAAAGTATGTTGATTCTTAGTAGAGGTGATAGTTCGTAGAACAAAAGAATGATAGTTTCATTTGGCTTAATGAAAAAAGGAAAAGGTGGTTTATTGTTATTCCATTAGAAAAATAAAATTTAGTATATAAAAAATATTCCATTAAAAAGGAATTATAAAATAATATTTGGGAAGTAATAAATAAAACAAAAGTAGTTAGTGAAAAAAGTACTCATGTTGAGGACTCGGGATTTCCCTTGGGAGACTGTATATAAATTGAGTACTTAAGACATTCTCTTAAACCCATAAGCTTAAGGAAAACGAATAGAATTATATGTGAAGAAAATTGGTATAATATAAAGAGGAAAACAAATATTTTAGGGTGATATTTAATGAATAGTTAGATGGACCTTTTGTGAGTGGTGAGAATGGAATTTTAGAAATTATAACAACTTAATATAAAGAGAGCACATGTTAAACATATAATGTATCTACAAAAATTGAAATAATGGATTAGGGTGAGTTCTGTTAAAAAATCTCTCAACTATTCATTTTTACATATTCTTTAAACATGTTTTTCAATCCCTTTTTCTTAGAATTTTTATTTTTATGGTTTTCAGATTTACTTTGGTAAATAATTATTACATAAATAATTTAATTTTTCTTGACTTAAATTAAAAAAGGATCTTATTATGAAATTTTTATCAATTTATACAAAAAAAATTATGTTTGTTTTATCAGATAAAATTTATATTTACAATAATAATCATCATCATTTTTAACAGTAGCATACGTAATTTTTTAAAACCTGTTCTTGGAGAATGTGTATTTTTATTCATAAAATGTATGTATAGGTACAATTATCAATGTGACGCATGAAAATGAACTACTTGGTTAGATTTAGATTTCCCCATGACCTCATCAATTCCTCTATATATGTAAGAGGCTACTGACTAGTAGTTAGGGTCAAAAACTATAAGTTGGGAGACTATACACTCAGTATCATGTTATAGAATAAATAATAAAATAGAAAATGAAAAATGTATCAGGTATAAACTCAATAATTAAAAAGGAACACACGAAATGTATGTATTAAACAATACCCCAATGTGGTCAAGAAAATAGAGTATGAAGGTGTTGAAAGTAATTAAATAAATAAATTGAAGTGATCTCTAGTATCCATCTGAATCCACCATCATCTCCATGATCCACTTCTTAGCTATTAGATCCATTCCATTACTCGGATCCCTATACAAAAAAATTTTAACATTCATTGGGATTCCCATGTAGGGTGTGAGTAAAACAATCCAATGTTACAAAACATATTCATCCTTAAAAAGTTTTCACATTTACAAAAAAATATACTCCATGATAATAATTAATTTCAATGCAAGTATAATAAACAAATAATCAAATATCAAGTAGTTTTTCACTAACTAAGCTACCATAAACCCCTAAAAAGACATAATTCATCTCCATACCATAATAATGGTCACGATTTATAAGAAATTATGAAAACAATCCATAAGGTGGCTATAATGTTACTTGTAATACAAAAAACATCATACGGCCATGATACCTAGTATCTAAAATCAGTTAAGTGGCCCTGATACTTAGTATCAATAAGGAATCAAGATGACATTTTACTCAACATAGAGTTGAAATTCTACTCAGAATCAAAAAGGCATCGAGTTTTCAGAATGTTCCTTAGAATACTCAATCCATTTAGTTCTATTTTGTCCACAAAGACATCATGCTTCACCAACATCATCACCGCACATCATGCACACTTCCCCTCTAAGGGTTAACATACCAATATAGTCATTGATAATGTGTACCAAGAACCAACCCTATAAATAAAATATAATACACAATAATATAAATCATGAAAAATAATCAAGGAATGTCATCATTATAATATTATAGTAATATAAATGAGTACATGAAATAGTCATCAAACATGGAAATCAGATACACAACAAATATTATGGGATCAAAAACATAATAGGGGTTATGGGGTTCAGAAAAATTCACATGAAATAACACTCAATAATTGAATAAAACAATTCATCCAAAGCATTATACCATAAAAAATGTGTATACGGGATATTGAAATGCTAAGGAACTTCCTACATCAAGGTTTTTTATTTCCACATCCTTATTTGTAAAGGTGTTATCACCTGAATCTCACTCACATGCCCGATGAAATTTATCACACACAAAAAATTACAATATCAATCATCATAAATTTATGTCCTAAATTATAGTTGTAAGATGAAAATAATGTCAGCTCAAGAATAGTAATGAAATAACTAGGCTCCCAAAAAGGCCTCAGAATGAACCATTGGGTAAGAATACCACTTTGGCATGGAGGTGTACTAAAAAAACCACTTACACATAGGGTGATTCTCTATTGAATAGAGGTGTTCTGGAAGAGACCACCATGCCTTAGAACAAATAGTTTCATAGAAAAGTGAACTAAGGTGTAGAAAGACAGGGCATATTGAACTGTTCTGGTGTAAGATGGGTACTATGGTGTGGGGTCATCTCTGTAACCCTTAGAAACTATGTAACAATCACAAAATCATATAGAATGGTTTTTTATTTTAGGGGAACAATCTACATCCATTCCTCTTGAAAAAACCTCGTAAAAAATTCATTAAAATTCAATAATCACTTACAGAAATCAATTATAAAATTATCTATTAAAATCATTAAATCTCAAGGATCAATATTTGGTCTCACTACCTATAACTAATAAGGATAAGGATCTTAAGTGTGGTTTAATTCACCATGGTATACCATCCCTGAACAGACCTTCATGGGAAGGGATATGGTTTAACCTCCATCAATTGGTATCATCATAAAACAAACCTTCCCTCTGTGATGCGGACTCAATTCCATCGAAACACTATAGTTACAAAACATCCATTGTGGTGTGGTATAACCTTATGTGGATAAAATGGTCATTAAACACCCTTTTAAGATACTCAAGGCCACAAGAATTAACCCAACTTGGATCAACTCAAGAACTCAATGGAGAAGAAGGAAACAAGACACTTCCTAATTGAAAAAAAGATCCCCATCATTAAAATATTCCCCTATAAGGACTTATATTATCAAAGAAGCATCCCAAGGGATCATAATTGAACAACTTAGTCTTAAAAACTCAAATGTCATCCTCATACTCTAAATTCTCCTCTTGGATCATCCCATGTTTCAAAATTATCTGTAAAATTTGTATCGCCATCCCTAGAAGGGTTTTATTTCATTATTACATGATCTATATTGGGCACTCCTCATATAATTTTCTAGGATAAGTCTCAATGTACTTAAATTAAATGATATGTTCAAAATCATTTATATACCTATGAATTTAATACATAAGAAACGCATAGTGAATACCATGTCATCATTAGGAAGATCTATATGATGCGTCATTTTCCCAACCTTCTTAGTTATATTGAGGGGTCCAACATAGCATGAGGCTATCTTCTTCTATTATCGCAAATTATGATGCCCCAACCAAGGTTACACCCACAAAAAACATGTATTACAACATTGAAATCTAAATCTCATCTCCTTTAGTCAGCATATGATAATTTAATAGTTTTAATGGTAAATAACTACTTCTCGATAAACCATACACTCTATGAGGTATCATGAAACATACTAGGTCCAATAACTACTACCTCACCCTCTATGTGACAACATAGAAGTGAGAAAAACTTCCATCTATAGAGAGCCTCAAACAATGAGATTTGAATAAAATTGTGGAAACATTAGTTGTAAGAAAACGTAAACAATGCTAAGATATCATCCCAATCTATATAAAAGTCTAGAATACAAGATTGAATAGTTTCATATAATATGATATTGATCCACTTGTACTATCAATCATCCTCAGAATGGTATGATGTGCTTGATCTCAACTGATTCCTTTAGAATTTCTATAAGCCCTTGCAAAAGTACAACATGAAACATGCATCTCAACTAGATATGTTGCTCAAGGTAACTCCATGAAAGTATACTACCACATGGATATAAGTATTTTATATCTCATCCACTGAATGAGTTACTTGGATCAATAATAAGTGATAAACCTTTTTCATATGATAAATAATTACCAAGACATGTCATGAATATTTGGGGGTCCTAGCTAGACCTATCATAAATTCCATCATAATATCTTCTATATACACATTGAAACTATATGTTGATAGAGAAAACCACTCGAGTAATGGTTTATAGTATTTACCATATAATAATAAGTACATTAGATCTAAAAATTGATTTCCCTATTTATCCTTGGCTTCTAGAACTGTTGTCTAAAGTCATGGTACGTCTTTTTTACTTCTGGACGTACCCTCTAATAACAAGTACATTAGAACTAAAAATTGATTTCCCTTTTCATCCTTGGCTTCTAGAGCTGTTGTCTATGTCATGGTACATCATCATTTCTTCTAGATGTACTACCCAGCTATATGTGGGGAATTCATTCATAATTTCATCCCAAATGGGGATAGGGACTACAAATATACCATGTTTGACGATCACATAATCATCACCCATCAACTATTTGGGTATCAGGTCACAACTAGAAAATTATTACATCTCACTGCACACTTTGGGTCAACCTACAATCTATGATTTACCCAGTCTACTATAAAAGATGTCACCACCAAAGTATCACTTTTCATAGATCCCTAATAATCATAAATATTCATACTCTAATCGTACAAACATCTCTTTAAGTGACACTAATCCTCATATGGCCACTCAAAAAGCTCCTGATATACCTACTTCTTACGGTTAAGATTATCTTATACATTGTTACCCTTACCAGTTACATAATCCATATTGAAGTCAAACATCTATAGATACTCTACCCAATTTATGTTCCTGATATTTAGGTCCTTTTGTGTGAATATATAGGGAAGAATTTTGTGTTCATTTAAAAAACATCTCATTGGATAGATAGTGTCTCAAAAACATTAAGGCTTGAACCATGGATGAAAACTTCAATTCATGAGTAGGTTAGTTTTAATAATGGTCTAATATATGACGTTACCCATAAGCTATTATCTACTCCCACTACCTCAGTACCTCTCTCAATCCAATGGTTGATAAATCTTAGAATATAGTACAATTGATTATAGGCTCGAGAAGTATCCACACTTGAGCTGTATTTAACCCCCTCTTCAATTCAATAAATGACACCTCACAATGTCCTGACTACTAGAAATTAACTCCATTATTTTTTTTTTATGATAATAGGTTCTAATGAATGTGATAATTCTAGGATAAAACATTAGTAATTTCTTGTTAAACTTGTAATCTTCTGATGTTGAATATGTTTCAGGTACATGTCCAGGAAATTATTGGGCTCACTTTCTTTGAATAAAAAAATATTCCTTTCCTAAACACCACATACCCCACGAATTTCATATCCTAAATCCAAAATTTACACATTGATAACTTAGTGTAATGTTGATGTGATTGAAGCATACTCAAGACTATCTCAAGATGTATAAATTGATGCTCTGAGGCTAGTTAGTAGATGAATACTTCATCAATGTACAATATGATGAACAAGTACATTTATGATGGGAGGACATTGTTTATGAGATCCATAACCATTTTGAAGCATCAATAAATCGAACAGGAATCAATAAGCACTTGTATATCGTATACCTACTCTGAAATTCCATCATTGGGATATCCTCCTCCCTAACCCACAATCGGTGATATCTCGATCGAATACCAATCATAGAGAACCACTAGAATCCCCATAAATTAATGAAGAAATCTCTAATTGAGGGTAAATGATTTTTTTTCTCCACCACCACCATGTTCAGTTTCTGACAATCAATGAAATGTATATGACTAGCATCCACCTTCTTCATGATGAAGAAAGTTGGACCCCACGATGAAGTAATCATCGGAATAGATATCTTTTTATCCAATTACTAGAGCCTCACCTTGAGATCCTTCATCTCGGATAGATCCATATGAAAAGGGTGTTTAAAAATGGCCAGCATACTTAGCAAGATCATTATCTCAAATTCAACTCCTCTAACAAGGTTAATTCATATAAAAACATCTACAAATATATCCTGATAGAGGTCCAATATAAAACCCTATTTTTTATAAATTATTATTTTTCAAATAAATTAAATTTATTTGGAATATTTCCTTACACAGAACATGAGTTTAATCTTTTACTACACACAATATTGGGTTATCTTGCGTTATTCATGGCACTATGTCTTAATAGAACCATGTTATTTTTTAATATAGTTATTAAAATATAACCATTATAACCATGTAATTAAATATAGAGATATGAATACTAATATCTAATTTTTAAATATTAATTTCTATATTTTTATATAAATGATGAAAATTTATAAAACCAGTTCTTAGTTTTTAGTAATGTCATTATATGTTTAGAAAATACTATTTTATAAAAAACATGCATTTTTTCTTTTTATAAATATTAAAGAATTAATTTTTCACACATTTATAAATTTAATTATATTTAATAAAATTAATTTCATAAATCACCATTGAAAAATTATATTAGGGTGAGTTTTTTGATTTTTTCTCTAAAATGTTTCATTTTTTTATGACGAGTGAGAAATTATTAATTTTAATTGAAAACTGACATTTTGTTTAATTTATTTTTAATGAAAAATTATAATTTAATTTGATTTTAATGTAGAATTAGTTCACTTATACATCATATAATTATATTTATTTCATTGGAATCAATTTCATATTGAATTTTGATATAACAACTTTGAAAACTTTTGAAAAATTTCTCATTAAAAACCCACTTTATCATTATGTTTGTGAGATTAATTTTCAATTACAAATGTTCATTTATTTGAATGGAATTAGGAAAATTTTATTCCCCATTTTTAGTTATAGTATTTTATATTATATAATAATTTCAACTTATTTTTTTACCAAAATCAATAGTAAGAAAAAAAAAATTGATTTGTGCAGTTAGGGTAAAAATGGGTTTATTGGGATTCTAAACTAAAATTATAAGGGTTAAAAATATCCCAAAACTTGTCCAAATTACATTATATGGAAATTTATTTGAATAATTTCTTATATAATTTATAATTGACCATTATAGGATTATTGTTACATAAAAAATCACGGTTGGAATTCTTTCCTCCAAAAAATTACAAGTGTGCCATTCGACTCACTTATAAAAGGCCACACCCTATCCTCTATTATTCACACTTTAAAAAAAATTATTCACCAATACCTACCCAATTAAATTACCATATTCCATCATCTCATCCTATAATCCTTATTTTTTGCATAAGTATAACAGAGGAAGTATTTTGTTGCAAACCTTAGGATGATACCCTAAGAATAGGTAACATTACTCAATGAGAATTTTTATTTTATTTATTCCTAAACCTAATTAAAATTTTAATATAACATGAATATATAAAAACATAAGTATATTAAATATATTTATATTTTTTTATGTTAATTTCATGACATAAAATAATCTCCTCTTCCATCAAATGGGTTACAAAATCATCGTTCCGGTGTACGACGAACTACCGCTTCGCGAACCGATGTCATTCGTTTTTCCATTATAACTTATCAAGGATGGAAATAATGATAGATTTATTATTTAAATATAATATTTAAGATATTATTATACTTATATATTAATATATCACACATACATTCATACTCTCTATTTTTTTGTAATACAATAACATCGCTCATGTGTACAGCGGACTACCGCCCCACGAAGTGATGTGATTCACTCACTCTTTACATAGAAGGTAAAAGGGATAGGTTTAATAAAAATATGTGAGTTATAAAAAAGAAAATTTATTATTATATTTGAATATATCATTTAACCTTATTTCTTATAATCCAATATGAAAATGGAAAAACGCTCATGCGATTATATAACCAATCATCTCCATGAACAATGTATTTCAATTTCTATCACTAAATTTTATGGATAAAAATAAATAAATATTTAATTAGTATATTTGATATTTATATAATTTTTAAAATTATATATATTATGAAATTATTATCTTACTAATAGGAACAAAAAATAATAAATCAAAACATATTCAAAAAACAAAGTGATTATTACTCGGAATGTAACTTTTACATAGAATTGTTAATAAACATGTAATAAATGTAAATTATAAAAAAATAGATTTTATGATAGATAAAAATATTTTTCTATAATATATTTATAATAAAATTATATATATTTTATAGTAGGTTTGTATGTGTACAATGGAAATCAAGACTTAATGTAAGGGATTCCTTTCTCACTTTTTACTTCCATGAGATGCATTCCATATTCACCATATATTTATTGTATACGGTGAATATACTATACATGAATTTATTTTATTATTTATATATTAAAAATTATTTTTATTTACATATCTAATCAGATATATCCTTTTTATGGGATTTACGGTTGAAATTTTTCCAAAGTGGTATGGGATTTTTGTCTCAATAAGACTACATGGAGACATATATTATGAACCTATATTCCTTCATGAGGTTTATATACATACCCATTGTAATATAATATAATGGACTTATTTATCCTCATGCTACTTTAAGTATAATTTTATGATATTCCATTCATGGGGATTGTAATTCAATGTTACCAAAGTGGTAAATATTTTACAGTACATTGTTATCGTTTATCAGAGTTATTTAGGTTAATGTTTCTAATGATCAAATATTATGATCCAACTCTCAATAAACCCATGAATGTTCTTATCCTCTAGCTATAAATTATATTTTCTTGTAATAGTATCATGTTATCACTCTTTTTTACTTTATAAAATCTATTTTTTAATAAAATACGACAAAATTTATCTGATCAGTTTAAAATAGGATTTCTTCTAAAACAATATTTTCTAAAAATGTTATAAAAAATAATTTGTTACATAAATATTATTTTTAAAAGTAATTTTTATCCATGTTTTACTTTTTTTATAAATTATTTTTGAAAGTAATCTTCATGTATTTTCCTAAAAAATTGTTTTTTGGATTTTACCAAAAATGTGAAAAGAATATTTGTTTTAATATGTACGACATGAAAAATAATTATTACATTCTCACAACTATTTTCATTTAATATTTCATTATTTGTTTTAAATTTAATCTTCATAGAAAAATATTTTCAAAATTGTTTATGTTTTAAAATATTATTTTTAAAGGAGAAAAGATATTTTTTTCAAGAAATGTCTTAAATGATCTATCAAAATAATTTTCCATCTAATATGACATCCTTTGATGTTAAATATTCCTTATTAGGGATATTATACAAGGTTTTCATTATTATTATTTCTCTTAAATGATTATATTTATGATATCTTGATGTCTATGAAACCTGTTTGTCTTCCAATGTTTATACCATGAGAAAATTTGTGAGAAACCAACTTATTTTTCCACAACATATGCTATAATGAAATGTTCAAATTATTATAAAACCAATATATTTTCTTTAGGTTGGGATTTGATTAATGTTTTATGAAATATTTAGAGGATTATGATATGATTAATGTTTTATAATATTTTGGAACACATAAATATGGTTTTCATTATGAGATGGGTGGGACCTATATCTCCCCCTAATAAATTTCCTAAAAGTTTATATCTCATGAGATAGATAGGACTATAATGGGGAGTAAACCTAGTTTAGTAATGGGATTTTACACTAGGATGATCTTAGTAGTGAACCTCGACTACTATGATGATTTATGGAGTGAATCCATTTTACTATTATACCCTTTACAATAATACTTTAACAATATTTAAATTATTTTATATTATTATGTGTATGACACAAATCTATTTCTTATGCTGATGTCAGGCTCTCATGGATATTTTTCTTTGATTATATTACGATTCATTTATTATGAACTGCCAATATTTATTCCATGACTTGAGATTCATATCATTAATGTGTAGGTTATGGTTTTTAAATGTTATTCTCATGTTCTAATACTGTTATGTTCTTGTTATGATTACGTATCACCCTTGTTTACCCTTACTAAGCATCTAATCTCACCCTTTATTATGTTTCCTTTCACTAGATTTTAATGAAATGTATTATGTATAATATGTCTATAAAGGGTGATAGTTATGAATATCATTATGTTAGATGATTTAGTTTACCTACTAAATAGTTTTTTATTTCCATGTCTCCAAATACAATAAACTATTATAGTATTCATGCGTGTGTTTGTGTAATGTAATGAATTTTCCTAAAAATGATGTAATATTGTTGTATGGTATGTATGGGTTTCTATAATTAGTATTAGAGAATAGTTTCATTTAACATTTTGAAACTAGAATGGGAAAACCTTACTGAGATCCCTCAGTATATGTCTAATGATAATTATAAGGATGCGGTAATGTTAAGGAAAATGTGTTATAATTTTATTAAAGGTCATTGAAGGTGGTTTCAAATAAATTACATCCTCTTCTAGATACTACAAGTTAGTGTGGATCTATAACATAGTTACATAGAGAATATAATTTCAAAATGGGAGTATTGATAAATATTCGATCGTCACCTAGTGTATGACAATAGGCCTTGCTGCATACCTATTTTTACACTCCTAGGGGATATTTTATGGAAATTTACAAACAATTTACAATCCATCATGAAGGATTTAAATATATGGTTGCTATAAATTACCTAGGATAAACCTAATATGTTACATATTAAAAAAACTTTTTTGTTATTTATACATCCTAAAAATTATATATCATTACTATATAGTTCCCCATCATGATTATTGTTTCTTACACTATGATTTTTGGTTTTAGTCAATGGATGTCACCTGAAGGGACCACGTTAATGGTGAGTGTGATGGAAAAGGAAATGATTAAACTCATGAGAATCCAAATTTTATGGAAAATTGAATTAAAAACTCATTTTTATGCTCACATAACATTATAAAGATATGAATTATGATGGATTTAAAAATGACCAAATGAGGTAAAAATATTATATTGAGTCCTTCATGAGAAAAAAATAGAACTTCTTTCAGTGGGTCTTCTCATCCAATCATTTTTGAAAAATGGAAGAAAACAACTAAAAATATATTTTTTTCATTATACAAAGTTAGGAACATGAAAAAATCATTTTGGATATCTACCATTTGGAAGGTAAAGAATATAATTGGTTAAAATTTATCAAGAATATGAGTCAATGAGATAAAATTGAATCCATGGATTGGGATGAGTTCAACAACTTATTTTTCAATTTTTACTTTCCTCATATTCTTCATATGAATATAGGGAATTCGTTACTTGAGTAAAATAAAAAGGATGATTAATATTTTGGTATCTATGAGTAAAATTTTAAAATACATGAGAGGTATTATTCTGTTATTATCATTCAACATGAACATAAGGTTGATCAATTCGTTATTGGATTAAAATTATGTATCTAAAGGGTGTTATCCATAAGATAATTTAGTATATATAAAGTGATTTTTTGATATTCTATCAAGTTGGAAATGGAGGTTGAAGTTATGTATCAATCTCATGGTTTTGATAAGAAGATTAAACTTGAATTCAATGGAAAATATAAGTACCATGGAGAGAAAAATATGATATTTCATTTTTTATTAATTTATGGGAATATTCCTGGAGGAAATTATCTTAAGGGGAATAATAAATGATTTAATTTTCGAAGGGAATGTCATGATATAAATAATTGATGAAGTGATGGGAATAAGTTATATAACAATTCAAATATAGATAACGATACAAATAATGCACCATCCACGCTCCAATGTTTTAAATACAAGGAGTACAGGAATTATACAAACCAATTCCCAAATCCAAAGGTTAATTATGATGATCAATGTCGACAACCTCTTAAGCCAAGAGGTAAAGGGTAATATAATGTGATTATTGTTTTTGATGAGAGATATGATAACGGCATTGTTAAAGGAATAATTACCTTCCAATATAGAACTATTTATTTCTTATTTGACTATGGATCTACCCATTATATAATTTTTAATGAATTTAAGGGTGTGAATATGACACCCAAATAATTAGATATAGAATTAGCAGTAAAACCCCATAATGTTGTAAAGATCTCATATAAATTCAATGATTACTCTCCGGATGATGTTGGCTAGAATGTTCTTCCTGTAAATATTTTCATTCTTCCTCTAGTTGAATTTGATCTTCTCTTGGGAATGGTTTGGATTTATTTTCATAAATACCAAATCCATTTTCAATTGGGGATGTCACATTTGATATTCCCAATAAACATATAATATTTATAAATGGGATTATATGTATGAATTTATAATAGAGATCACATATATTGTATTGTTTTCATTTCCTATTCAATAGGGGTTATATATCATATAGTTGGGGATAAACTCAACATCGATTATATTTCTATTATATAAGATTTTTTTGATGTCTTTCTGGAAGAGTTTATTAGAATTACAAGAAAATGTGAAGTTGATTTCTCAATATAACTCATACCTGGTTCTAAAACAATTTCATAGACTCCCTATAAAATGATTAGATTGAGTTGAAATAATTGAAGAATAAACTGAAGGAAATACTTGAGAAGAGATTCATTTGGTCCTGTGTGCCACCTTTGGGAACACTTGTTCTTTTTTATAAAAATAAATATGGATCCTCGTAACTCTATATTGATTATTAGGAGTTGAACAAGATTACAATTAAGAAAAAGTTGCATCATTCTTGTATTGATGACTTGTTTGATAAACATCATGGAGCTCAATACTTTTCCATGATTTACCATTGTTCTAGATATCTTCAATTAAGGTTCAAGAATGATGATATACCCAAGATTAAATTTATATAAGGTTTGGACACTATGAATATATAATTATTTCATTTGATCTGACTAATTAAAGTACTATCTTCGTAGATTTAATGAATAGTGTCTTTAGATATTACCATGATCAGTTTTTGGTAGTCTTTATATAAGATATTCTTATATATTCAATGAGAAAGTAATATCATGAATATCACATGAAAATTTTACTAATGACCCAAACTAAGGATAAACTATATGAAAAATTTATAGAGTGTGAATTTTTCCTATAAAGTGTTTCATTTTTTGGGTCATATAATTAAAAGAGAGGGTACATATGTAGATCTATAAAAGATGAAGGCTATTGAATGTTGGAACAGACCAACCATGGTGATTGAGTTCCATTGTTTTCTTTGTTTTATATGATATTATTGATGTTTTTTTTGTGAATATATCATTACTATCTAATCCTCTAACCAAGTTAACTAAGAAGGGATTCAAGTTACTCTGGATTGATGATTGTGAGGAAAATTTCATGGAACTAAAGAGTATATTATTCAGTGAACCCATTCATACATTACCATATAATTAATAAGGGTTTTTAATCTATAATGAGGTATCCAAGAAGGAGTTTGGATGCATTATTATGTATATTGACATGGTTATAGCTAATATCTCATGATAATTAAAGATTCATGAGAATAATTACACAACTCGTGATTTGGTGTTAGCTATGGTAACTTTTTTATTAAATCTGTGGATTCAATATCTATATGTGAAAAATTATGATATATATATCAATCATAAAATATTTAAGCATATATTCACATGGAATGATTTGAATATGTGCCACTGAATATGGTTATATATAATCAGACATTATTATTTAACAATACATTACCACCCAGGGAAAGTAAACAAGGTGGATGGTGCTTTGGTTTGAAAGGATCATTCTAGATTATCTATGATGAGGACTACAAAAGATAAAATATCTCTAGATTTAGAAAGGATGGATATGTTAATCCTAAATGAATGAGGAAAATATTATCATTGTCAATTGAATATTAGACCACTAGTCCATGTAAATATTAAAGAGGTTTATAAGGGAGGAGTGGAAAAGTAAAATAAGGTTAGAAATTTTATGATGTTTAACCTTAATCATAAGGTGATGATAAGGTTTAGGAACCATGTATTCATTCTATCCATACCTGATTTGATGAATGATTTTTAAGGGGATGTAATAGTTCACCATTCTCTCTTCATCTAGGAATTATATAGACATACAGATATTTGAAAGTGTATTTATTGTGTGATGGAATGAAGAGAGATATCATAGAGTTTTATATCCCGGTGCTTGGTATGTCCGCAAATTAAGTCTGTAAAATAAATTTTTAAGGGGATGATACATCCATTACCATTAACATAATGTAAATGGAAAACTATCACCACATATTTGTTCATTAGACTCACTAAAATGTATAAAGGGGAAATTTCTATATGGGTTTTATTTTATCAACATAATAATTCAACACACTTAATTTATTTAAAATAATACTTATATATTTATAAAAATTAGAGTATATACATTAAAAATATAATAAGGTTGCATAGATTACCACATTTATTAGATTCTGATTAGGATATGAGGGCTAACTCAATGTTTGTTGAAGTCTTCAAAAATCTCTTGATACATAGTTTAGTTTCATCACTATGTATAAGACTCAGATAGATAGTTAGTATGAGATAATAATTCAAACCCTTTGGGATATATTGAAATCTATTTCCTTGGATTTCGAAGTTTCTTGGCTTCAAAATATTCCTCTAGTTGAGTTTTCATAACAAAATAGGTTTCACTAAAACATTTATATGGATCCTTATGAATCCCTATATGGAATAAAATTTACAGATCTCAAATCCTTGAATGATGTTGGAGAAATAAGGATATTGGGACCTGATATTGCTTAAGAAATGGAAAATAAAGTCAAAGACATTCAAGAATACATCAAGGAATCTCAGAGTGGGTTTAAACATTGTGTTTATAATCACAGATGTGATATAGAATTTTATGTTTGTGAAATGTTTCATCTTAAAAATGTATCCATGTATGAAGGTTAAGATATTCAAGAAGAATGCGATAAAAAGACCAATATATTTTAGTCCCTTTGAAATTAATGAAAGTATTGGCATGCTAGATTATTGGTTGGTGCATACATAAAACCTATCACCATCCCATATTGTGTTCTATGTATCTCTCTTGAGGAAGTATATACCTAACCCTTCAAAATTATTGAACTTGAAGTTCATACCAATGGGTAAAGATATTTCTTATGAGTAAAAACCAATAGAGATTATGGACTATATATAGAATTTTATTAAATACATGAGCACTCACAAAGTCAATGTTTTGTTGAAAAACATCCTATTTAACAAATCTTCATGGGAATATGAGGATATGATGAGGTAGAAGTATCCTCATTATTTTGAATCATAGTGACAAATTTTGAGAGATAAATTCATTTTAGGGGGGTAGAATATAACTCCATAAGTTTTTATGAGCTATTTTTCTCGAATAAATTAAATTTCATTGATAAATTTCATTACATGAAACCCCAAGTGAATCTTGTGTTATATAAAACATTTGGTTTTCTTTCATTATACACAACATAGAGTTTTAACAAAACCATGATATTATATGGAAATATTTATATAAAAGATAATGTTATAACCTTTCTGTTAAACTAGAAATATAAATACTAATAAAATTTTTAAATATTTATAAGAATTGTTTTATATAAATAAATTATGTGGATAAAAAAGTACTTTATTTTCAATAATGACTTTATATGTTTCAAAAAAACCATTTTCTCAAAATAAAATTGATTTTTGTTTATTTTTGTGAAATTTAATATAATTAAATATTAACACTTTTCAAAAAGTAATTTGATAAAATAATATTTATTTTTTTAAATCATCATGTTAAAATTATCTTATGGTGATTTTTTTGGACTTTTCTGAAAAGTTCTAATTTTTTATGAATAAGGAAAGTATTGATTTTTAATTTAAAACTAATTTTTAATTTAATTTATTTATAAATATAAATTATACTTTAAATTCGATTTCATGTTAAATAAGTTTATTTTATAAATCCATTAAAATAACTTAGGTTATTGGGATCAATTTCGTTTTAAATTTTGATATAGAAACTTTGCATGTTTTAGAACATTTTCTCTTTAAAAAACCTGATTTCCCATCACGTGTGCGAGATTAATTTTAAATTAAAATCTTCAAACTTTTTAATTGATTTTATAAAATTTATTTCATATTTTTTATCATAATAATATATATTATTTAATTATTTCAACTTAATTTTTGACAAAAAATGAATAGTAGAGACAGTAAAATTTGTTTATCGCGGGAAAGATAAAAATGGGTTCATCATGGGTTAAACTGAAACGTAAATAGTGAAAATAATACAAAAATGGTCCAAAAACTAATTGTTTGACCATATTTTTAACTTATCTCTTCTATTATTTTCAATGGTCCATTATTTCATCCTTCTGACATGAATAAAACATTGATGGAATTATTTCTTTTAAAATATTACAACTGTGTCTCCCACCTCACTTATTAAAGTCCACTCAGTCTCCTCTATTTTTTGCACATTTAAACCATTCTTTGAAACAAATTCCCAAATAAATTTAAACCATTCATCCTTTCATCCTATAATCTATATTTTCGAAATAATGGAAAACAAGGAAGTATTTTAGTGAAAAACTAAGGTTGATACCCAAAGAATTGATAATGTTCATCAATGAGAATTTTTTTGATTTATTTATTCCTAAACCTCCTTAAATTATTGTTATAGCATTATGATAAAATTCTTTTGTTATCTTATATATATTAATATGTTTTTATCTTATGTTCATTACCTAAAACCATCTCCACTTCTATCAAATGGGTTACGAAATCATTGTTCGTGTGTTCAGTGGACTACCGCCTAGCGAATAGATGTCAATTGTTTTTATATTTAAAATTCAGAAGGCTGGACATAATTATGGATTTATAATTTATATATTATATTAGTAATATTTTTATTTTTATGTAATTATTATATCACACATACCCTTATACTCTCTATTTTTTGGGAATATGGTAATGTCACTCGTGTGTGTGGAAGACTATTGCTTAGTAAAGTGATGTGATTCATTCATGCTTTACATGGAATTTAATAAGGATGGTTTTATTATAAATATGTCATATATATGAAATGAAAATTATTATTAAATGCTACTATATCATTTATGTTTATTTCTTTCAATCTGAAATGTAAATGGGAAAAATTGGCATCTGTATGTATGACCTACCATCTCCATGATGGGTGTATTTCATTTTCAATCACTAAAGTATATAAGTTAATATAAATAAATATATAATGAATATATATGATAATTATAACATGTTAAACATGAAATATAATATTAAGTTATGATCGAACTAATTGGACCAAAAAATATAAAATCAAAACACATAAAAAAACAACAAAATTTTAATTACTAAAAATATAACTTTGACATGGAATTTTTAATAAATGGGTAATATAATGTGATGAGAAAATAATCTATGTAATGATAAATATTAATATACTTGTTTAATATATTTATAAAAAACACATATTTATTATAAATTAGTTTTTAATGTATATGACGAAAGCTGAGACTTAAGGTAGGGATTTTCGTGTCACACTTTACTTATGTGAGACACATTCCATATTCACCACCAATTTATTATATATATTGTATATAATTACAATTATTGTATATTATGTTTTTTATCCAAATAATTATTTGTATTTAAATAATCATTTTAGCATCTATCTTTCATGGTGTTTACAGTTTCAATGTTATCAAAGTGGTAAGGTATTTTTTGTCTCAATTTTCCTTATTTTAGATATATGTTTTGTTAGGAACATATATTCTTTGATGATGTGTATATAAATACCTTTTGACATTTAATATCATGAATTTATTTATTCTCATGTAATTTTAAGTTTAACTTTATATTATTACTTCATGAGGCTTATTATTCAATGTTACCAAAGTGGTAAATATTTTATGTTAAATCTCATCATTTATTAGGATTGTTTATGATTTAATTTATGATGATATAATTAATGATCTATATATCAATATACTAAATAATTTTATTCTATAATGGTTATTAATTATATTTCCGTGTAATTGTACCATTTTATCACATTTCATACTTAAAATAATTTAAAATTATTTTAAATAAAATCTGACATTATTTCCCTCTTCGATCAGAATTTCATTTTCTTCCAAAACAAGGTTTTCAAAAAACAATTAAAAAATATTATTATTATTATCCTATAAATTTATAACCATGTTTTACATTTAAAAAAAATTAAATGAATCTTCATGTCATTTTCCAAACAATGCTCGTTTGGATTTTAAAAAAATGGAAAAGACTGTATATTTTACTGTGTGCAGAATAAAATAAACTTCCCATTATCATAACCATTATTTTCATTGAATATTCAGTCATATTTTTCAAGGTTATTTTCAAAGAAAAATGTTTTCATATTTTTTTATGATTTAAACTATTTTTTTAAGGATTAAAGGATATTTTCCTTCAGAACTGTTTTAAATGATGGATCAAAATCATTTTCCTTCTAAGATGACATCTATTTATGCTACTGATGCCTTAATAGGGATATAATCAAAGGATACCATTATAATTCCTTCTCTGAATGGTTTATATTTATAATGGAATGATGTTTATAAAACTTATTTATCATCCTTGGGTTATACCATGATAAAATTTCTAAGAAATCACTTATTTTTTCCTTGGTTATGCTGTAATGAAATAACTAAATGATTATGAACCCTATATCTTTTCTATAGGCTATGATATAATGATATGTTTTTGAAACCCATTTCATTTCAACAGTGAGCCTTTACAAAATAGTTATATCTCATGTGATTGACAAGACTATAATGGGGATTAAACCCTATTCAATAAGGGTTTTTGTCTACTATGTTGGTATTGGGAGTGAACATTGACTACTATAATGGTTTATGGAGTAACCCATTCTACTTTTATAGCCTTATCAATGATCCTTAACATATAAGGAAATTATTTCCTTTGATTTTTTATATTCCAAAAATATATGTCTTATATCAGAGTTATTCTCTCATGGATCATGTTATTTGATCTCCTTATGAGTCATGTATTGTTCTCATATAATTATGTTTATTCTGTATCTCAATTGATTACCCTTTCTGACCATCTGATACGGCCCTTTCTTATGTCTCAATTCCATATGTTATGAATAATGTTATTACATATGATATGTCAAATAAGGGTTATAGATATTAATATCATAGTGGGAAATGAAGTAGTTTACCTATGGATAAGTTTTTTATATTTATATGTTTCTAATGATATTAAAACATTATATTCCACATATGTGAATTTTATTAATGTAATTAATATTTAAAAAAATTATGTAATATTTATATATATATTAAATATTCGGGTCAATATTTCCATGACTATAGGAAAATATGAGTTGGTTTTCATTATTCCTTCTAAAAGATACATTTCTTCCATATTCATTATGATCATATTAAGATGAATCAAGAATATACCTACCCTACCCACTCTCTATTCCCATTATCGGGTTATCAAAAAACACTCCACCCGTAGAGAAGTAAACAACACTTGTCTTTGATAGCAATAAATTTGAGATCATAATTTGTTCAATGCTCCATACAAATAATCAAATTGAAGCTCTCCATCTCTAATATCTTAAATTCCCAGGGATTCCCAAAATTGGAAATAACGATAAGACACTCAAGGTATCACTCAGGTTGGTCCACTTTCATGGAAAATGTTTTGATATGGGAAAGTAACTCATATGAAAACATGATAGGTAATTCAAGTCCAAAAATAACTTGTAAAGATAAAAAAAAAATTAGAATAACTATTATTAAAAAAAGGTTGTAAGGTGATCAAAAAATATACCTATGATAATAGATGGCCCTTAAACACCATCTATTGAAGTCTAATATATTGTTTAATTATAATCAGGCTATCCTCCATGACCTTATCCCTGAGATTCATGACATGTATTATTCTATGTATGAGTCTAATGTTGAGGGTCCCATAAGGATCTCTAGTTCATAGATGACATCTTTCCTCCACCCTTGATGAACCTATAACTTTAACCCATGGATAAAAACTACTAGATATTCTCCGTCATCCCGCGTTGTCGATAGGTGGAATGAGGTGTTGTACAGATCTTCTGATAATGACTTGACTTTCCATAATTTAAGAACTATGGAACGCCTCCTGAGAGGTATGATTAATTCATACTCTTCCCAACCAAATTTCCACTACTTTGTTGTACATACCCAACCTTCATCTCTTTGTTACCAAAGGTTTCACTCATAGTAGTTGTAGAAGGTCTTCCCATAAGAGTAACTAAGGATGGAAGAAGACCAACTAATAAATATGTATCCATACCCTTATCTACCATCAAGGATTTATGAAGAACATGGTTGTAATTTATCTAATTAAAGTAAATGAATAGGTGTCTCAAATCCTTTCAAATCCAAATGTATAACTTCTTAGATTTATGTGCTTCATCCATAGACAAGATAGAAACAAATCAGAGGATATATATGCAGCATTATGAGTAATAATAAATGATCGTCATCCCCAAAAAAAGCTCCATAAACTCGTTTTTTGTCCAACTTCGTCATATGAATAAATAAATAAATCCTCAACAAAGAGGCATTTAAATGTCACCCATGTGAAACCCCCACATCTTCCATCATAGATCATAACATCCCCCTAAAAGCCGGTAACATTTTGAGGTATGAAGGTCTCAAGATTCACATTTTGATCCTCTAGGGTCTTTACCAAGTAAAATAATTTTTCGATAATATGAGTTTATTCCTCATCATCTGGAGGGACTCCATTTCCCTATAAATATAGAGGATGATGAGCTGAAATTCTTGAGTACAATAAACTATATTCTTGGTTACTCAACCCCCTTGGGAGGGAAATATGAAGAATGATCAATGATAAAGTTATATTTCTTATTAAACTTCTAACGTAGGTGTTGGAGTGTTCTCTGTTGAACCCCTTGGAATAATAGGAGGTCCTATCAATAGTCTATGAGCAGGAATAAATTTATCAAAAAAGGGAAGAATTTGAAAAAATAAAATCAATACTATAGACCCTATTGTGTCTAAGGGATGGCACAATGTTATACTATCATTCTACCCACAAAAAAATGTATATAATTCCTTTCACTGACCCATGTTCTCTTCTTTCATGACCCAACACAATGAGGATCAAGTTGTACTACACCCAAACCACCTCCATTGGCTAGAAGCTAGTAAAAAAATGAATGGAATAACAAATATAGGGGGCCTTTTCCTAATTAACCTATACACACCCACCTGAGCATCTTTATACAGAATTTCAGAGGAATAATAAAATAAGATGAAACATAAAGAAAATAAAATATGCATTTAAAACCTACAATGAGTATACGAGTATGAAAATATAATCTAAAAATTAAAGCAGGAAAATACCTGCCCAACCAGAAATATGTCATGACATAAGAGAAAACAAATTAATGTGTTGAGCGATCCTAGCTTTAGATATCCAAACACAGACCATGGTACATTGTATAATCCACTAGAAATCACAATTATCCTCTATAATTTTCTTGGACCTATCCTTCGACTTAATAAGACATGACACATGCTAGAAAATCCAATCTAGGTGTGAGTATATACATTCCTAGTAGGAAGCCCCGAAATCCTAAGGGGAGGAAGTAAGAGACATAATAATAATAGATAGCTCAACAGAAAGCAAGAGAGTAAAAAATTCCAATGACCTCAATATATATATATATATATTCACTCAAAAAAATAATTCCAAATAAGAGAGAAAGGGGATCTATATCTCACAACCCATTCTAAAAAGTTACATCAGTTACAATAGGCCCATCAATAATGACCAGTATCTCATTCTTCTATTCGAAGAAACATCTAACTCAAGTCACACATCTCCATTATGCCTTAAGTGGGGGGGATAGAATATATTGGTGGAGGACCCATGACCTGTTATAATATGATAGTTCTAATCAATAGATAAAGGACCCATACTCTAACTCTAGAGGAGGGTTCCAATTAATAGACAACTATAGCACTAATGCCCTATCCTAGAAAGAGTGTTCCACTATGATGGTCGAGGACCCACACCTTGAATCTCCGGGAGGGTGCCACTAGGAAGATAGTTAGAGGACTCATTACCTATCTTGAAATAATGGTGCTTTAATAATTGTGGAGGACCCATTCCCTGACTCTGTATAAGGTTTTCAATCAATGGTTGATAGAGGAACCATGACATTCCCCATAGGAGGGTGACACTCCAAGGATTGATTAAGGGCCCATGACCTGAAAATGCATAAGGGTTCCACTTAGATTATAGATAGAGGACCCATGAACAATCCAAAAAGGAGGGTGCCACTCGGATGGTCAAGGACCCATACCAAGACTCTACAATAGGGTGTCACTCTGATGGTCGGTAAAGGACCCATTCCATGCCCTATAGGAGGGTTCCACTATAATGGTTGATAGAGGACCCATGCCCTACCGCATTGGGTGGTTCCACTCTAATAATCGATTAAAAACCCATGCTTTGAAATCATAGGATGGTGCCACTCAGATATAGGATAGAAGACACATTCCCTATCCCAACTGGAGGGTTCCATTCTAATGGTTGATAGAGGACTCATGCCATACCCAGATGGAGGGTTCCACTACATTCTCTTTGATGATATTTCCTAATCATTTTCATCATATAATTATGCCTAAAGAAACATTATGCCCATAATATATCTCATCATATACCAAAACCCACAACAAAGGCCTCCATCAAATTCTATAATTAAAGAAACTTGGTATAGGCTACCGATAGGCCAAAATCCTAGTTCAAAGGAAGGAGATATTAGAGTTAGATGTTTCCTCAAAAAAGAAGGGTGTACATTATGTGTATGGAATCCCACACAGTGTGTGGTCCCACCCTGAAGATTGTATGTGTCCCTAAAAGTACATGGATCACTTTCCATGTATCCCAATATGGTGTATAATGGGAATATGTGGTGTTTGTAATCCAATAGGGGAACTTCTTATACTTTTGGTCATGTCCATGTCACTGGGTTTTTGTCTGTGTAGTATGTCATGTCCCTGGACGAGCTCATGTCTCTGTACTCCCAATGTACACATTGGGTCTCCTGAACCTATTTACACAATATTTTGGGGGTCCCAAATGGATTTTGATAATTAAATCTTCAAGAAATCCTATCAGTCATAGTCAAGTCCATACATGTTGTGCGTTCTTCAGACTACATGGCATGTAGTCTGATTTTTCACAAAAATTCCAGATCTAGTCCATAATTCTATATTTGGCTCCTCCACCAAAGATCTCTCCTTTTTCTCACACAACTATTATGAAAATATCCTCCAAAATTCATTTTCAATAATCAAATTGCCATAAATTTAAACCTAGATTGTCGCTTGAAGCCCGTGTGCACCTCCATCTTCTATTTCACCTCCCACTACCATACTGAATTTTTGAAACCATTGTAGAATCTCATAAATTCAAAAATATACCAAAATACATATCTAATTCATTAAACAATTTATATTACATGAATACACATGAATTTGGGGATTTTATTGAGGTCCTTCCTTTCCAACAATGTCAAATCATGGCCCCATAGGCTTACGATTAAGATAACAGATAACAGTAGGGGGAAAGCCCAAAAAAATGTGGTAAAATAATTGGACAAGATTTATTGGCCAAAAAATACATTTACTATGATATCCTGGGTGAGAAATCATGATTCAAAGGGGATTTAAAAATCAAATAATCAATTTAATTTTATAGGTATCATCTGATGGTTTCAAGAATCATAGATCAATAAGAATATTTATAACCCCTTCATAAAAAGTTTATTAAATAGAGAGAGAGAAAATTTATGGGTCGTACTTTCATTCAAATCATCCTTTTTAGAATAAAATGCTCTCCAATAGAGGAGTACAGTCATTTCTTTCATTACACCTGAATTCACCTTGATCTGGAGGCTCATTGTTGTCTAATCTTGATTCTCCAATAGAGTGTGGAAGAAATATCCACTCAAAGGTCCCAGATTTATTATCATAACTTTGGAGATCCACAATAAAATTATATTTGAAGATAATATCCATTTTTTCATTTAATGAATTAATTAATTTAATTATTTAATTAATCTATTGAACATACATCCAAAAATCACTTTATCTGAATGCCCCTTGATAACCCATTTAAGGTTGTTCCAAGGGTAAACCATGCTTTTTGGATTCAACCATGGTATCATATTTTTGATTTGAGACTACAATTATGAGATATCTCATTTTTTTAAGAAATAATTCATGTATGATATAAAAAATATTTAATATTATTATAAAATTACATCCTATCGCATTGGGCCTCGGAATCATCTTTCATCTCGGTGCATGGCTCTGAAAATGTTTCTTGATATATTTTAAAATATTATAAGGAAAAAATAGGGCCTTTGTATTATTCCATCGTTCAATATTTTCATCCCTGAAATGAAAAGGCAAAATGAAAAACTCAGGACACTGATATGACATCTAGCTCTTACACTCCTATGATATCTTTTTCATTCTCTTGTTCAACCAAAGCACACAAACTAAGGTGTGGTCCATCCATCTAGGATTATATCCTTTTAATCCTCAATCTATAAAAGGTGCTCCAAAATAGTGGCTCCATCCTCAATGTCCAGATCTCCACGGTTAATATCATGCATTAAGAAATGCATATATATCCTCACTTATGACACTAGTAAGACATCGTGCAGTCGCTCTAACATTGAGGGTAGGTGGAGGTGGTGAGAAACCTCTCCAACAATCTACAAGATCTCAAAAGTCCCAATGGACATGAGATAAAGCTTACCTACACTAAAAAATATCCCCAATATTTATCATGTGGAGACTCTTAGGAAAATTTGGTCCCATGCTCAGAAATGAAAGTCCCATGATGTCGATCTAAATATAATTTCTTCCTGCTCTGAGCTATCCTCATCTACTCCAGGTTGACCTAGAACATCTTTTTCAATGCATGAACAATCTATGTCCCAAAAAGAGACACCTAACTGATCTTATTCTAGTAAAAGGATGACCTGTAGGGTCTCTCGTATAGGTTCTAGAAAGGTTTCAAGCCAATAGTAAGGTGGTAGCTATTACTGTACACAAAATATACTAATGGAAAGTGATACTTCTAGATCTGGATGAATTCTAACATGAAATACCTCTCTATATCCACCAAATCCTAGATAGTATGCTCGATCATACCATCTATGTGGGTGTGTAATGATGTACTCGTACTCATCTAAGACTTGAATGTCTTATACATGACTCTCCACAACCAGGATTTAAGTTGTACATCGTGGTCAGATACAATCATCACGATCACCCCATGAAGGTGTAGAATAGCCTATATGTACAACTTCCGACAAACAAACCACTGAACACAACAACCTGATATCATGGAACTGCACTGCCTTGGTAAGTTGGTCAACTATCATCTAGATGGAATCAGGGACTCTCACTTTCTGTAGAAGATCATTCATCGATTCCTTGTATATACCATCCCATTTCTACTCTTGGATATTAAGATTATACAAAAAACCTTCCAAGACCTATTTAAAATCCTTCACCTGTAGATAGGTGAGGCACTGAGAAATGAGCTCAACCATGATTCATCTCATTTTTCCCAACAAAAATGATTCTCAAGGACTCTACAAATATTTTTTATATAGGGATGTAAATAAAAAGTAGTTTTTTGAAACTATATCATCACCACCTCCCTCACCATAACTGGGACCACCCTCAATGCTTGGAAAAGTAAAATGTTATTCCCTACTTCAGAAAATCCATCTAGTGAATCTTCTGAGGATATCTGGCCACGTAAGACCTCACAGTCAATGTATCCCAACTGGGAATCACTCATACACAACAGGAGTGGATAATTGAACACCATATACTAGAGAAAATATTTATCATCCTCCTCAATAAGGTTTGTATACAAGTAATCAAAACTCTCTAATGCCTCCTCCACCAAATGATCATCAAACATATTTCTAAGGGAATATTTCACCATGTTTCCATTCCTAGGGGTCTAGACTTTCTCAAAGAAATATAACTAAATGAACTCAAACCATATCCTCTGTATAAGGTTCTATTATCTCTATCTGAACACATACCTGAAACACTAATGGTCTAAGTAAAAAAAGGTGATATCCCAGAATATAGTGCCTCCACATCCTCAGATAAAAGACAACCCCTGACATCACTTTTTCAGGATTAGCGTAGTTCTTCTTGTAGGGTATCAACTTCTTCAACCCATATGAGATAATTACCAGTCTTTTCCTCAAAAAGTCGATGAGCCCAGATCTTGAGTCATCACAAAACACTATGTACTCCATGCCATCATTTTGTAGTCTCAAAACATGATCACTCTTTAGCCTCAACTCTTCAAATACTCTTTATAACTTCTCAATCTAGGTAAACATATTTTATTCCTGTGTTAGAGCATTCAAAGGGGCTACAATCCTAGAGAATTATTCCCAAAATCTCTGGTAATAAACCACCAAGAAAATAAAACTTTTCAACTATTTCACACGCTTTGGTGAATCAAAAATAAAAAATTCATCAATATTTGTTGGGTACATAACTAATCCATGCTCAGAAATGACATTACTTTGAAAGATAACTTTATGGATCCATAGCTGCCACTTTGAGGTCTTACCTTAAAACTGGGGATCTCAAATAAAATCTAGGACCATCCAAATGTTATATACACTTTCCTCCACCATCATAAAGTATATGAGTATGTTTTCAATGAATAAAACAAAAAATTATTCCAAGTACACCTAGAAAATATGGTTCATAAAATCCATAAACATGGTCGGGGAATTTTTCACACCGAAAGGAATCACTAGGAACGCAAAGTGTCAGTAGTGAGATAAAAAAGATAGTTTTGAAATCTTAGATTTCATAACTCTCAATTGGTGGTATAAATACCTATGATCAATATTCATGAACCATCCCATACCTCACAACTAATCAAAGATTTAATCAATCCTCATAAAGGGGAACGTTTTCATTATCATGGATACTCTCAAGAAATGATAATCCACAAAAATCCATAAAATCTCATGAATTTTTCTTGTGAACTACACCATAGCCTCCTAGGGGGAAACACTCAGTCTAAAAAAACCTTTATATCGATGGTCCCAGAACTACAACCCCATATACCATATCTCATTAAAGGCCATCTCATATACCGTAGAAGATATTAGGATACTCCTAGAAAGAAAGTTTATGCAAAAAATTCATCTCCATCCTTAGAGGTAGTCATATAATGTCCTCAAATAAGACTCCCATAAAATCCTCCATGACTGATGGAATATATATTCATGAAGATCCTACTAATCTAAGAGCTAAAATATATAACTGAATTGTAATGGTATGCATCCTTCTCATTGAAAAACTCCCTCACCCTTCCCTGAGATTTTTCTCACGCACAAAGAAGGATATAGTCCCATTAGTGTAAAGGAATCTGACTCAACTATGGTGATAGTCAATCTGGGATATGACAATGGAAAACTAGTACATAACCAATAAAATATTTTAAGGTTTAATTAGATGACCAAAAGTTCCCAAGAAAAACTCTCTCCACTAAAAAATATTTTTCATTTGCAGTAGGTAAAACATATTGAAGAAGTGTTCCCCGTAAGAACTTCAAGGAAAAAGCTGTTGAGATAATGTATCAACTGGAGGCTAAAAATCTTGTACAAAGAGTAAAGATATAAATGAATTACTCTCAATTATTTCTACAATTAATAAAGCAATAGTATAGTAAATATAGATCATGCCTATGAAAATCTCGTGTTCCATAGGCTCATACACCTTAGTAGACTACAGTTTTCCATGTCCCCGACCACCATCTCTATCAGAGTAAGGTGGGAAACTTACTCGTGGTCATGGAAAGATATCATAATGTCATCCACCACCCACATCTCCATCTAGAGCCCTACCCACTCCTCTTCTGACTCCACCTCCATGGGGGCCATCCTGCCCCCACATGGGAGATCTATGATCATTGTGTCGCCTCTACCACCGTGGTCTATTCATTATTTTCCTGCCCTCCTTAGCATGTTTTTTAGGGAAACATTCTCTATGTGGCCTAGACCATCACATGAATTATCATCACCCCTCTATGGGCTACTCTGGTCCTCTGCAAGGTCCCTTTGTTATCTGACTATGTTCCCATGTCTGATCCTATGAAGGTATCATCCACTAAGATCCTACTAACTGGTACCTAGTAGCTACTATAAATGACTCAACCCTATAAAAATCACTAATCATTCCATACTCATGGAATTACTCCCCCATAAAACTCTCTTTCAATAGTGTCCACTCTAAAACTCCAACATAAGTGAGAATACACAGGGGTAACACAATGAAATAGATGTCTATATAGAGACCTTACTCAAATTTCCATGTTTATGATTATAAATTCAAATTAGATCACGGAAGTACTATGTATGGTCTACTAACCTCATGACATACTCATAAAATTAAATTCCACCCATATATTTCTCTAGAATCTCTAGAATCTGAAGTGAGTGGAAACATGAGAGGTATTACTCCTCACAAAATAACTTCAGGATGTAGTTCCATTAGAGTATCAACTAATCATGCATCTATATAACATTACTCCACCAGAACCTAACTGCTTCATGGAAAATTATTGTTAAAAAATCAACCACATGAATAGTTATTTTTTGGATAAGCCTAAAAATAGGGATCACTAACTCCAAAAAATCCTACACCGCCCAAGGATATGTCCTACTACAAAACCTCAGTGGCCATTGGAACTATAAATAACAGAGTTCTCTAAGCCTAAACGCAATTGCAACCTACTTATCTTCTATGATATACTGTTCAAAAAATGGGGCTGCTGAAACCTATCCACATAGAAGAAGAATCACATGCGATGGTCCCTAAACTGATCCCTAGTCAGTCACTGGATCATATAAACAATCCAAATTCACTAATATGATCATAGTTACAATCTAGAGTTGATAACCATAATGGATGTATTCATGGTGTCATCTAAAAAATTTAGTCAGGATATATAGTAGTTAGATGAGCATATATATATATATATATGTAGGTAACTTAAGAAGTAAATTAAAAGGATCAATCCTATATGATTCATGTACCAAAGTTCTTTGCAACAAATGTCTCAATAAACAGATTCAGTAGTAGGTGGTCCAAGTCTCGATATATAGATATGTTGGTTTCCACACCAACATTGGGTTTCCTAGATTGAAATCCAAACTTGAGAAACTTTGACATAGTTGACCTATGTCCAAACCAAATCAATGTAAGGGGGTAACTCTAGACACTATCCTAAGGAATAAACTCATTTGATATCATTCTATCATGAACCAACCCCACGAGGCTCGATACACAACAACCCTAATGTCTCCTATATAGATCAAGGGATGGCGGAAGGATCCGAATAACATAACTAATATGGGATCCCATTTTTAATCATACCTTTATGCACCCACCCAACAATATCCATGAAGAAGCGTGGAGGAATAATAATAAAAGATACAACATTTAAAGAATAAACCATGCATGTAAAATCTCAAGGCAGTACAAGAGTATGATATAATAATCCAAAAATTAAAAGGGAAAAAATACATACCATGATAGAAAGATGTACTAACATTAAAAAATAAGAAATGTAATGTGTTGATAGATCCTAGCTCTAGATCCCCAAGCCCCTACCACTATACATGGTCTAATGCACCAGGTATCCCTATGATCCTCTATAATTATCATGACTTGTCTATTGTTTTTATAATACATGACACATTTAGGAAAAGACCATGGAAGGGTGAGTATTTCCATACCTAGAAGGATGCCCTGAAAGTTGAAGGGGGGCTGTGAGATACATGATAGGAATAGATAACTCATCCCAATATAACAGAGTAACAAAATCCAATGATGTGGGAATATATATATATATATATATCTTTGTCTGTGTGTGTGTGAGTTTAAAAAAAGAATCCCACACAAGAGATAAAGGGGATATACATCCCCCATCCTTTCCCATGAAATATTTCCACCACTTCCAAGAGGCTGATCAATGATTCCCATCATCTCATGAATCTATCAAAAGAAACATCCAAGTTAAGCCACACCTAGCCACTATGCCTCACAGTCAAGGGGCCACACTCTCTAGGTAGAAGAATCATTCCCTGGTATAATAGTAGGGTGCCAATGAATAGATAGAGGACTCATACCCTAACTCCGTTGGATGGTTCCAATCAGTAAATAGCCAGATAACCAATTCCCTATCCTATTAGGAGGTTTCCAATTTGATGGTCGAGGACCCATTCCCTGACTCGGTAGAAGGGTTCCACTAAGTAAATAGTTATATGACCCATGCCATGTCTTAGATGGAGGCTTCCACTCTGATAGTCCAGGACCTATTCCCTAACTCTATAGGAGGGTTCCACTCTAATGGTTGGTAGATGACCTATTACATGCCCTGTAAGAGGGTACCACTCTAATGGTTGATTGAGGACCCAATCCATAACTTCTTAGGACAGTTCCACTTAGATAGAAAATAGAGGATCAATTCCATATCCCAGTAGTATGGGGCCACTTTGATTGTCAAGGACCCATTCCCTGACCCGATAGGAGGGTTCCACTCTGATGGCCAGTAGGGGACCCAACCCCTACACTGCATGAGGGTAACACTCTAGTGGTTGGTAAGGGACCCTTTCCATGATTAGTAGGAGGGTGTGACTCTAATATTCTATCAAGGACCCATGAACTTACACCACAGAATTGTTCCACTAGAATAGTAGATAGAGGACCCATTTCATGACTCTAAATTAGGTTTCCACTCTAATGGTTGATAGAAGACCAATTCCCTATCCTCTTGGAGAATTCCAATCCGATATCTCTGATGATTCTACTTGATCACTTTCAGCATTGAACACATCCTAAAGAAGTGTAATATTTGGTAAATATTGCATCATATAAAAAAACCACCACAAATTCCACCGTCATGTAATACATGAAAAAAACCAAGATTAGATACTTGCAGGCCGAAATCCTAGTCCAAATAAAGAATAAAAAGAGATAAAAGTTTCCTAAAAAGGAAGGGGATTACACATCATGTATGAAATACCACACAAGGTGTATTCTGTCCCTGATGTCTGGCAGTGTCCATTATAGTACATAGATGGCTACCCATGCATCCATACATGGTGTATAAAGGTACTACATGGCATGCCTCAACAACCTAGGGTCCTACTCTTGCTCCTGGTTGTGACTGTGTACACTGGACATGTCTCTGTACCTAGATAAGTGCTTGGACATGCCCATGTCAATGTACTTCTAGATTACATACCGCTAATCCAATACTAGGTCACATTGCGTGTGGGGGCCCGCATGGGGTGTGATATTTAACTATTCTAGAAACCTAATATATCATTGTCAAGGTCTTACACGCCCTTTGTTCTTCAAACTACATAGTTTGTAATTCTGTTTTTCACAGGAATCCCAAATCTACTCCAGCATTCCATATCTAAATCTTCCATTGTGTATCTTGACTATTTCTCATCCATAAATGATAGAAAGATACTCCAACCATCATTTTCAATTATCTATTGATTGGAAAATGAAATCTAGCACATCACTCGAAGCACGTGCATATCAAAGTCATTTATGGGGCCTCCCGATACCATAATGGATCTAATAATCCATGGTAGAATCACATGCATCCTGAAATCTACAATAATTAATCCCATATTCCTCAAAATTTTCATCAAAAAAAATACGCTGCAAATATTGTGGTCTCATCGAGCTCGATCCCACCCATAAATTTCATACCATAGACCCATATGTCTACAATGAAGAATGGATAGAAAGGTAGGGGAATAACAATAAATTTGAAACAATAAATTTCCAAGATTTATTCATCATGATACAAATATTGACATAGTTTGGGTGACAAATCTTGGCACAAAAGGGATTATAAAATTAAATTATCAATTTTATTTCATAGGGATCATGTGAATGTTAAACAATTCATAAACTACTAAGAATGTTGACAATCCCTACTTAAAAATTTTAATCAATAGGGGTTAAAAACAATTGATTATTCCTACCTCGATGTGGATAATTTTTCCTTCAAGAATGCACTCACCAGAAAAGAAGAGTAGTCATTTCATTCACTTCATAATAATTTTCCTTCATATAGAGGCTCATTTTTTTCTAATTTCAATTTTCAAATATAAATTTGAATAAATATTCACTCAATGGTCCCTAGGATATGTGGATAACCTCAAATATATGCCATGATATTATATTTATATATAATTTTTATTTAGTTCAATTAATGTATTAAATAAATTAATTATTTAATTTATCAACTAAACATACAACCAAGAGTCTCCTTATCCAAAAGTCCCAGGACAACCCATTTTAGGTCTCTCTTAGGTTAAAACTAGAATTTCATATTCAACCATGGTCTCAAATTTTTGATCTGGGACTTTTTTAAGAGATATCCCATTTTCTTTAAATATTCGTGCACACATGATATAAAATATATTTTTAATATTTTTATAAAATCAATTTTGAGCACAGTGGGTCTTAGAATTGCATGTCATATTAACACCTAACTCCAAAAATATTTCAAGATATATTTCGAAGAATTATAATGAAAAATAGTGTCTCTACATCATCCATGTATATTAGTCACACTCATCATATATATTCAAAAACCTAACAACGTGCTAAACTCAACTAATTAATGCCAAAAAAGATAGATCATAGCAACAAGATAAAAAATTCATCAAACAATCATTAATTCTATCTCAAATAGACACCATAAATTAATGAATTAAATTAAAGAAAAAAATTAGAAAAAAATAGGCCTATTATGGATTGTGAACGAACATGCCTATTCATAATTCACGAACACACACAAAATCACATAAAAATTGTAAAAACAATCTCATTAACAGTAAATCAGAAGTTCGTTGCACATGAGATGGTCAAGAACCTAGAAACTCCTCAATAAGATTCCCATAAAAATATCGTCTCCATACCATATCCCAGGTAAGTGTAAAGAAAAATTAGAAAACTATTCTTTAATTCCATTTGTTAACAGCCCAACACAAATCATTGTGTTAGAGGTAGAGTGCCTCATGACCTCATGTGCACCTACCCGTATGCAAGAGGCTTTGAACTAAAAGTGAGGGTAAAATACAATTTGTGGGGATAATATACCCAGAGTATAATAACATATCCCAAATGATAGTAAAAAATAGTTATAGATAATGATCTAAGTATCATGTGAAAAAAAATTAATAAAAAGGCATACATGACATGTAGGTTACAAATACGCTCCAAAAGTGGAAAATCCAAACTATAGTATATAGTTGTAGTATGTAAATAAATAAATAAATTTTGGAGACATTCAAATTTCATTCCAGTCTTGCACCAACTCTATTATCATCTAAAAATATATCATCCAGAAGACCCTTTCCCTTCATCGGATCCCTATAAATTAAATATAAAAGGAAAATCAGGATGCATGTGTAGCATGAGTGTAACCAAAACCAGTAGGACACCACCAATCCCTCCTTAATAAGTGTTCACATGTATAATAGTTGTTTTCTATGATAATAATGAATTTCAAGTAAATCATTACAAAAAAATAGTCTCGATCTTAGTGTTTTTGTTCTAAACAATCTATCACAAACCTTAGATAGTACCTACATTATCCCCATGCTGCAATGATGATCCAGAGTTATCAGAAATTATAAAAACTATCCACAAGACTTTTGGTATGTTATTCAAAATCCACAAGGAATTGAGTGGTCCTGAGAACTGATATCTATAAGTCATCATGTTAAAATTATACTCGGTATCTACACGTCATCAAAATTTCATCACGTTATTTAGAATCCTTAAGGTGATGAATTACATATGGCTGAAAAGGATATCATACTACACTATCATTTTCATCCCATGTCATGTTCACTCCCACTCTAATGGGTAATCATTCCAAAATGGTCACCAATCCTGAGTACTAAGAAAAAAACCTCAAAATGAAATATAATACACAACAAGGTAAATCATGAACAACAATAAGATATATCATCATCAGAACCTAGTGGATACATAAACAAGTACATGTGATTGTCATTAACCATGGAAATTGGGTTCACATGTAATATCATGGAATCAAAATCACAATAGGTTTTATGGGGTACACAAACGCACATGTGATCATGCTCAAGAATGTAAGAAAAATAATCTATCATAAGGATTATACCATAAAAACATGCATTTATAGGTTCCCTAAATTCTAAGGAACTTTCAACCTGAATGTTTTTGACATAAACAGAAAGTCTTGTCAGTATTTTATCACTCAAATCTAACATTTACATGAAAACAAATCATGAACCTAAAAAAATATCCAACTTTATCATCATCAATATAATTCCTTATCCTTAATGCTTGATAAAAATAACATCACTAATGGAATGGAAATGAAGAAATAAGTATCCTAAAAAATCATAGAAGGAAACTTTGTGTGAGTAAGAAATTAAAACATGGTGGTGTACTGAAAATAACCACCATGATGCAGGGTGATCCACCAAGCTACAGAGGTGTGCCGAAAGAAACCACCATGGTAGAAAATGAATAGTTATTGTGTTAAGGGTATTGAATGTCACCCTCTATATTTTGGAAAGATAAATTTTCATCCAACTACATAGAATCTCAATCCACTATGGTGAAAGGTGATAGAAACTGTGTGGAGTCATATCTATTTCCCTTCAAAACTCTATAATAATTTCCAAAACATAGAGGGGGTTTTGGTATTTTTAGGTAACATTGCATATCCATTCCATGGGGAAATACCACATAAAAATGATCCTAAAAATTACATAATGACTTCCCAATTCAATTACATAATATCACATTAAATGTGATGGATTATAAATTTCAAATGTAAGTTCCACTGTTTGAAACATTGGAAGAGAAGGTTCTATTGCATGGTATAAGTCACTATGGTGTATCCTCCCCAAACATAAATCCATGGAAATGTATCCTGTAAAACCAAAATTGATCAGTATCAGTACATCACATCCCTTCCCTCTTGGTAATGGCCTCAATATTATAACAACACTATGGAACAACTCCTACAGATATCAAACTGATCTTCCTTCAGAACAAGTTTTCTAGTCTATAAAATGGATTGGATGGGGAAAAGATCAATGGGGTGGACAACAGTGAGTCAGTGGATGGAAAAGAAGATGGATTCATCACCTATTGAACAATATTATGAAAATGAAGCATTGTTATCTGAGTCCCCATAGTCTCCCTTAGATAATGAGTAGGATGAGAAACTCAAGTGTTTCTCACATAATAGATTGTCAAAAGGAAAGCTAAAGCTTATCGATGTGGGAGACAATCTGGTGAGTGCTGGGACAAAGACCAGGACTCAAAAAGATTATTCTTACCTTCCAAAACTGATGACTACCCATTTAGTTGGAATGTGAATTAAATTTAGGGATCTTTTTTATCCTACTCAAGATGGTGATGCGTGGGTGGTTTCTTCTGAGAAGGACGTGGTGTCTAATGTTGACAAGCTTGAGGATATTAGCTGGATAGTTGATTTGGGGGCATCTGATAGAGTCCAGAAGGAGGAAAAGAAGAAGAATGCTGACCTGAATCCTCTCCTATACTCTAAGAAAAAGATAGCGGATAGAAATTTTGACATCAACATTTAAAAGGTGGAAACATATATATTGTACTAGAGATTAATTCAACTTGATCTTAATGAAGTGAAAACTGATTGGATTGAGAAGCAAGATCAGATTTTGGCTTGTGGAATCAATGAAGGGAAAACAAATGTAGAATAATACATTCATACCAGGGACATGTTGGCCTGCCAATTCGAGGATCTCATCAAAGACGATCCAGATACAAATTTTAGAACTATCTCTGAGAGCATACCTACGTTGATTAATTCAAAGGTTTTAATGTTTTTCTAGAATAGTTCAGAAATTTATTATGAGGCTTGAATTGGGTAAGACATGTAATATTTTTGGGTTTATCACTTTCCCTTAAAATTGATTTCATAAATAAAATTTTAAAATTGATAATTGGGGATTATAAAGGCCATAAGCCTTCACCCAACATGGCTCAACTCAAAAACTCAAAGGGGAGGAAGGAAACACGCTTTTCCATATTTGATCAAATATCTGATAATTTATAACATATGAATTATATTTTCATGATATAAACTAAGTAATTATAATGTTAAAAAATTATGTGTCATTTAAATAAATCAGAAAAAAAATTCTACCAAAATATATTTTAATTTAATGAAAATAATAAAAATGTTTTTAAATGGAAAATATTATTTATGTTTTAAAAATGTTAATCCTACATTTTCTAAGGTATAGTATTTTTAAAATGGATTATTTTCCTTTATTAGCAGACATTTGACCGATTTAAAGGTGTATAAACTTATAAAAATTATATATGTAATTCTCAAGTAATAGTCTTAGTAAAAACAAGATTTTTATTATTCACCTAAAAATCCAATTATTTAAGAAAATTCCAAAAAATTATCATAATATAATATCTTTATTATAAGTAAAAAATGGACAAATTTTTTTTAAAATTAATTAAAAATATTTATTCATATAAATTTTAAATTAAAATATAATATATTTAAATAAAAACTCTTTTTATTGAAAAAATTACATTTTAAACTTTTATGTGTGGTCAATATTATATCAGATAAATTTCAAATTTAAATAATATTAATATATTAGTTCATGTATAATAATATTTTAAAATTTTCTAATTAATTTTTTATGATTAGATATTCTAAACTTTATAAAATAGTTCTTGGAAAAAATATTTTTTAAACTAAATATGTTTTAAAAAAACCATTAAAATTAATTTTTTATAATCTAAAATATTATTTTAATAATAAATTCATATTAAAAGGTTTATTTTAATTTAATAAATAAATAAAATAATATTTCAATAATATTATTATTGAAAATTTTAATATATAATCCATATATATATATGTATATATATATATTTATAATATTTTAAAATTATATTTTTATTTCACTATGAGTTGTCTTATTCTAAATTTACTAGAAAAAATAAAAAATTCATTATAATTAATGAATATAATTATATCCAACAAAACTATTCTCAATAACAATATTTACAACAACTATATTTCCACTGATCATTTTTTATTTCTATATATAGAGAGGCCAGGATCAAGCATTCCATTCTTACTTCTAAAATAATGCTTCACATTCTTATAATTTTAATTTATATATCTTAATATGATTTCCACTTTTATTATTTTTCCCTTATTATAGTTTTTCATTTTATATTTGTTCTCCTCAAGGGTGAAAATGATTTAGGAGATCTCATACTGTTGAATATTTTGTTCTTCAATATTTATTTTCCACTTTTAATTTTTTTACTTTTAATGGATTTAATAATCCATGGTGATTAATACTTTATTTCATGTGATTTTGTCATAAAATTTTAATATGAATGAATAAAGTGTAAGTTTAAGTCCTATATTATATTATATATTACCAAATCTATATCAATGAGTTGAAGAACAAATTTATAATTGTAAACATATAGTTTATGAAAATAATTTACTTCTTAAAAACCTGGGGCATTACATCCCCCCTAATAAATTAATTGCATCCCTACAATTTTTATTATCAATTATTAAAGGATAAAGCTAAGGGAGCCATAATAATCTCAATATATATCTTTTACTATGATATCCATCACATAACCCTTAGTAAAATAGGGACGTTGATTATCCAAAATATTCTTTTTTAGGAGTTCTTAGGGGCATACATTTCATATATTTATATTCATGATCCTATTTATAACCAAATACTAAATCCCAAAAGGTTATAATAATATATAATGAACTTATAGTAAATAATCAAATGAATAGTAAATCCCAATCTTAAGATGACATCTCTAATAACACCTTTATTTCACCCTATGATACTTTTGGTTCAACTATGATATAATTGGACCAAACTATGACTCCTTAACTTTAACCTAGGTTTTCTATGGAAATTTTCCTATTAGTTTTTCTAACCTAACTTATCATCAATTTATAATATATTTAAATCCTTCATATTGGGTTGTAATGTGAATTTAATTAACCAAATAATATACCCTGGTAGTATCTCACTATGTTTGAATTCATAGGCCCAATCGTCATACAATAGATTAAAGATTGAGTTGATACTCAGTCGACCTTTTTTAGGGTGATTACCACTAAGTGAACATGTTCCATATCGGTATCTACATTCCAATATCCAAAAAGGGATGTAATTTTATGAAAACCACTAAATATTTACTTTTCAAAAACAATGAGATTTAATCCTATACATAGATATATATTTAGGTTTTTACTAAAGAATATTATTCATAATGTAAAAAAATAACTAAACTAATCCTAAAAAATAACTAAATCCTAAATTAATGCCAAATATAGAAACCCTAGCTAAACATATATTTATTTTACATCATTTTCATAATTAAAATATTACATATCAAAAAATAATATCACATTCCCCTGAACAAAAATGTTTAGTTTCATTGAGAACTATATATATAAAGAAATTTATTTTATAATAATTATGAACATTTCTACATAGTTGAACCACATTAGACTCCTTCTAGAGTTCACATAAGATATACTCAACTTAATTACCAAGAGAATGGAAACATAAGATTGGGGTGGTATCAAATTCCTAGTATAGATAATTATAAGAAACAATAATCAATGGATATAAAATAAGAATATGGGTATAATCAGGATATGTAAGAAAGTTATACCCAACCAAGTATGTACTAAAACATATGGAATGAGGAATGGAATAAAAAATAATACATCCTGAAAAAAAATTATATCATTGATGAATGAATTCTTTGAAAATTTTGGGAACATTAGTTAATAAACAGAATATGTGAGAACATATCATGATTATACCTTAAAAATTTGGAAAATACCTTAGTATAGGGAAGGTTATTTAAATGAGCCACATCATTAGTGCCTGCACTTTTGAGAAACTAAAACATATTTATTAATAATTTTCTCATGAGATATAAATCTTTATCCAATGTAATGAAGGGTGATATATGAACCCACAAGTCATCCATCCATATTTATGTGTGCCACATAAAATCAATTCATTCATCTTATCATAAATAACCAATGGGGAAAAAATGGTTCTGGTAAGTTTTTTCAAATGGATCCATGTAATAAAAGAACTCATAATTCCAAAATTAATCATAACATGATAAAAATATTTAAAATAAATGGGTATCCAAATATATTCAAAATCGTTACAGGTAAATACCCTTTAATTAAGATAGTGGTTTATATGGTATTTACACTATATATATAAAAAGGTTATATGATTAAGTAAATAATTTCTCCTAATCAATTGATTCTTGGAATAATTGTGAGAATCTTTCAATCAATGTAATGATATATGGTGTGCTCATAGTGGAAATGCATTGAAAGAAAAAAAATATGCATATAAACATTGAATGATTGTGAAAGAAAAAAAGTATTAATGTATTTCCACAAGTTTAATCTCAAAAAATATTAGAAGATAATTTAGATGGTATTTCATGAAAAATATGAAATGATAAATCCATAAATAATATATAAACTATAAAACCATATAAGTGGTGAATATTCATCAAATCTTAGTGAAATAAATTGAGATAAAAACCCTTATGGTAGTGGAAACATAAGAATTAAAGGAATATGTAATTATTACAATGAATTAAACATTAATATATTATGAAATTAAATATATTCCTCATACTTGAAGGAAATAGGGTAGTGAATAAACCCTATAAAATAAGTTATGGTGTGAAATATAAAATATCTCCAATAATAATGAAAATAGAGACAAATAAAACATAATAACTTTAATACCCTTTAAGTCGAAGTATATTTAATGAAAGTACATGATATGGATCTTATATCACCATTAATTAAATTATTATGGTATAATTGATATATTATTCAATAATAAAATAATTTTAAATATATCAAGGTGAAAAACAAAAATTATATCTCATGATATTAAATTTGAGACAATGAACTCCTAACCTTAATTACAAACTTCGACTAAATTAGTTGAATCAACTATATATAAAAACAATTATCATAATAACATATTTTAGTACCATATTCATATATTTAACCTTTTATAAACTTCATTTATAATTATTATCTACATATATATTAGTTATATATAATCTATTTTTAATATTGTGTGTGAGTAACCTTGATCATTTTAAACTAGTTTAGTAATAGTGGTGTTTTCATTCATTATTCCTCCAAATTTCATAAATACCAGATAAAAATGAGAATTAAATTAACTATTTATAAATATTTAAAATTTTATAATTTCATTCTATTTAATTTTTTTATTATTTTTCCTATTGAAAAAATTGGTAAGAAGTATGTTTCAATGTTTTTAACAAACAGATATTGGTATCTTAATTAATGATTCTATATTAATTTTATCATTAAATAGAAAAAATCAAGAATTTATACTCATATTAAGAAAATTTATTTTTAGTAATTACGTTCTCAAATCCATCCATGACATTACTGTTTAGCATTTTACAAGTAGGTTGTTAGATTGACCCAAACAGGAACAAACATTAATTAATGAATTACTATGATTATAAAAGTAGTTTATTTTGGAATTTTATAATTCATAAAAAATAATTATTATATTACTTATATACTTTATGGAATTTTATTTTATTTTAAGGTATTTAAATATATAATAAATAAAATTGGTGAAAATTAGATACCTTACTTTGGGGAGGCAATAGTTTTCAAATGCATGGATAACATTTTAATTTTACAATTAATGGGTGGGAATGAAGGTGGATTATAATTATTCCATTAATTATACTAATTAAATTATATATTTTATTTTTATTCTTCGAATATAATCATATAATCATATAATAGATATGGTATAAAAAAAATGAATTCATCACTTCGTGGAGGTGGCAATCTGCACAACCCTTGAATGATGATTTTTTTTCTTAATAGAATAGGTGGACATTGGTTAATATTTATTCACCTAACATTATAAAATTTTATACCAAGTAGTTATAGATTTAAATAAATAGGAACAATAATTTTTTTAGGAATATAAAAAATAAAATAAATCAAGTTAGGGGAAAATTAATCACATTGAGGGATTGTGATTTCTCTTGTATGACTCCTTAGAAATGGAGGTCTTCACCAAAAATCATGTAACTAAATGCTAAAATATAATTTATATGGTTATACGGTAAGTAAAATGGTATATTTGAAATATTAAACAAAATTTTAGGGTTGTATTTAAGAGGTGGTGTGAGACCCCTATTATAAGTGGTGAGAAGGAAACTTCTGAAATTATAACAACTTAACATAAATGGAGAACGTGTTAAACATTTCAAGTGTCTTAAGAAATTGAAAGTAATGGATTTTGGGATAATATACAGTTATTATTACATAATAAACATTATATCACATGATTTAAACATGTTTTAATTCTTTGAGTCTAATAATTTTCACTTCTACCATTTTTTACTTTACCATTATAAATGATTTTTTCCTAAAAAATTTACATTTAATATATCAAAAAATGGAAATTATTACATATTTTTAAATAATGAATAAATATATTAAATCCAACGTAACATATCAATTTTATATGAGTAATAAAAAATTAATTTAAACATTATCTCATGTGTTTCTTAAACACTTATTTAATAAAATAGTGTATTCTAAAGCATTAAAGTTTTGTATAGGGTAAAATTATCATTTTATTTATTTTAAAGAAATATATTATATTATTTTAAAATAAATAAATTTATTTTTCTCTCAAATCAATAAAAAATTAAATTTAACCAAAATAATTTTTAATAAATAGAAAAAGACTAAAAATAGTTTTTTTAGATAATATTACTAACATTTTTAAAATGTTAATCTCAAGTTTTCTAAATTAAAAATTGTTTTTTAAAAATCTATATAATTATTTCTTAAAAATATATTTGATTAATTTAAATTTATATAATATACTAAGTCTTTCTTAAAAAAATTGAAAGATATAGTTTCGGTAAAATAATATTTTCACTATTCACCTAAAAATTCTATTATTTACAAAAATCCCAAAAATGTATCCTTAGATATTATTTTTATTATAAGTAAAAAATTCATTTTTTAAAATCAAATTTATAAAATTTATAAATTTATATTTTATATGATAATATAAAAATATATTAAAAAATTATTTTGTGGACAAGATTTTTGCTTTCCTGGTGATTGTTGAGTATGAACCATACGGTAAGTGAAAATTCTATTAACAAATGTGGCCTAACCATGTAAGAACTAAGATATTAAAATTTTTTAAATTAAAATTATTTCCATGTGTGAAATTAATGGGTTTTATCACATCCCCTCCAACTCTCATTTGGTAAAGATATGGTAAAAACTAGAGTATCTCTCCCCCTCTATTACCTCCATTATTGAGCCTTAGTACCTTGATTATAACTGGATTTATTAAGTTAAACACCTAATATAATCTTTTCCTCATTCCTTCTTCCATTTTTTGCACTTTTCATTTGATTTCATTTCCTCCCATTTACCAAAGCTGTTGTTGGGCCAAGATTATGGCACAAACATGGTTATAATTTAAAGTTTTGGTCACATGGGGCGTGTATGGGTCATCATATTGCTTTAATAATCCTCATACATTTAAACAGCCTTGTTTATGCTTTTTTAGGGGTTAATAATTGTAAGTAGGTAGGTGATTTATTAATATCCTTTAATTAGAAGGTCATGTGTGCATAACTATTTCACATGCTTTGTTTCTCAAATATTATCTATATATGATAGTTATAATGGGTTTATAAATTGTTATAAAGTGATTTATCACATGTAATAAAAGTGTATAAAATGATACCCTAGTAATGAAGGTATGTTTAAATGGGTTTTCAAATTCTAATGTGATGTTTGGGTGCCAATTGTTATTAAAAAACTTTATGTTGATTGTTTCGAATTAATTTTGGTAACCAAAGGTATTACCCATTTTGGTGTTAGTAAATGGATAAAGGGTAGTTTCAAAATAATAATGTGGTGCAGTAGATTTTTAAACGGCTTAAAAGAAAACTTCATTTGACTATTTATATGATTCTAAGAGTGTTTTTATGATTATTTTAAAATGTTTTTATGAAAATAGTTTTCAAATATGGTTAAAGGGTCTCCATGCCAAGTTAAATTTCAAGAAGGAATGTTTTTAACTTTTAAAAAAAATTCATGGTGTGGGTGATTGAAACCCTACTGAGCTCATATTTTTATATGTATTATTATAACACCTTGATATCCTCAAATATATTTTTTTCTAAATTATTATTATGTTTAATAGCTTGCTCTAAAAACCAAAACAAACTAAAATAAGACATGAAATATTTATTATTTAGAAAATTTAATAATAAAAAAATATTAATTAAATAAAATATAATAATTTATTTCAAAATTAATACAAAACATATTTAAGAAAAGATAAAGTTTTTTAAGAAGAAATATTAAATAAGTGTAATTTAAATATATAAATATTGATTTTTCATTCAAATATAAATTTTAAAACATAAAAATTTAATAAATAAAAAATGAAATTCACTTTTCAATTCAAAATATTAAAATTATCCTTATAATGTTTTTTAAAAACATCAAATATAATTTGGTTTTAAGTGAATAGTAAAAAACAACATTTTTACTGAAATTGTAAATTTTATGACTTTATTAATATATAATCTAGTTCTAGAAGTTTATAAAACATTTTAGTTGCTAAATTATTATATTAATATGTAATAAATAAATATTTTAAAATAAAATTTTGAACTTATTAAAACTATCTTTAATATTTAGAACTTATGTAACGTTTTATTCCATTTTAAAAACATTTTATTGTCTCTTACTTTAATTAGAAACTTTTTGAGTAAAATTTAGTGTTTCTTGATTTAAAAGTCACAAAACATTTATTTGTTTTATAATAAAAAAATTAAATCATAAAAAAATTTATTGATAATTTTATCCCAAAAAAGAAGTTAATTTTAAAAATACACTTTTTCAAAATATGGGGTTTTACTTATTGAAATTTCTAATGTTAATATTTATTTTTATAACACATTGAAATTTATAATGATGAAATTTATTTAATATTTGGAATCATTGGGTACAAATTATTTAATAAGGCCTATATTTTTAGCCATTAATAATAAATTATTTAGGTAATATTTATTTTCCAATATTAAACAAGAAACAATAAATGTAAAAACTCAAAGAGTAAAAAAATTAGAACCATTTTTAAAACACATGTTAAAATAAATTTTTGACATATAATAATCTTTATATCATCCTAAAATAAATTTCTTTCAATTTTTGAGTTTTCATGAAATGTGAAACAAGTTCTCTTATTATATTATGATTAAATATTTACAAAAAATGTTTTCTCACCACTGATAAAAGGGGCCTCTCAACACCCCATCAGGACTAATCCCAAATTTTGGTTTATTATAAAACATATAACCATTTTACTTCCCTTATAATAATATTTCAATTTATTTATCATATGGTCATAATAATTTACCTAAGTACCTCAATTTCTATACAGTCTTCTAAGGGAAATCTCAAGTCCTCGACATGAGTACTACTTTTTCATAACCTATTTCCTTTTCTTTATTAATTTTCAAAAATATAATTTTACTATTATTATATAATGAATTTATTATTATTGTTATTATTAATGCTTTTATTCTATCTAAATAACTATTAACCACCTTTCCCCTTTTTCATTAAGGAAAACAAAAATTTTATATATGCGTGTCTTTACTACCACGTCCATAATGTAGTGTGTCTCATTTTTCATATACTATCTTTTTTATTTACTAAATTACATTAAAGGATGATTATAAACCTTAATAAATATATATAATTTAATTAAAAATATTCATTACTTAAATTATTCAACATTAAACATCTTTCATACCAATATTATTCCTTCAATTATGAAATGTTCATGTTTGGGTTGATCTAGACACCTACTTGAATAATGATTTAAAATAATATCATGGATTACTATGAGAAATAAATTGATGAAAATATATGATATAATTAATTAAATATCGATTTAATTTTGTTTTTTAATGGTAAATAACGTGTATTCATGTGTCGTTTACTTCACACTAGTTGTGGTCAAATTGGAATTTCTGTATCCCAAACTACACTTTCTACTAAAGCATGGTATATTTATTGTGTGGGGACGATCCTGTATGGAATTGAGCTGGTTCTAGGAACTTATGGCTTAGAACCCTTTGGGGTAGGATTCCTCATGAGATTGATTATTTTTTGGAAGAATAATGGTAAGAGAAGTGGGATTTTAGGACTAAATATATGGAAGTAATCAGGATCATTTTTAGGGTTTAATAGAAAGGGTGATCTTAATTTCAACTTGGTATAGTCCTATTGTTTAGATTGTGATGAAATCAGATTCCACTAGTTGATTATTTTCAAACCAATTAGCTCTATCTAGGAAGAATCTATTATTTTTTGTGTAGTCATATTCATCCTAGATGCATGAAAATTTGACTCTATGGTTGAAAGTGTCAGAGGATACTGGTCATAGCCTATTCTTCTTCAATAATGAACAATTCATTCATTTAAACTTCCCTTATTTGGGTTTATTTAAATTAATTTGATTGAAAAAATTTATTTATTCTAATTACTAATCCTTAAGGTCACCATGTTGACTATTTAGATTTATTGAGTTCATACACCCCTACTCATGATTTCTGTCATAGGTGGTTTAGCCACTAATCATGGATTTGATCTTGAATGGGTAAAATATCAAAAACAATTTGATTTTATAAATAAAAATTGGGATTGAACAATTAAAAATCATGAAAATATTGAGATTTACCAATAAATGTACATGAAATCATGAATTTGTAATAAAGATATGGATTCAATCACAATTATAAGAAGATACTTACATGAATTAAGAAAATGGACAAGAACAACAAAGGTTTGTCAAAAATTGATGATCAGGACGATTAATGAACAAGAAAATGTGTTGGAAACACAATACTGAAGAAGAAAACTTCGCAAATCGATCCAAGATTCTTATACTCAAATAAAAAAACGAATTCAACTGATGAAACTTGAGTTTTGGGAGAGGGATTCTAAGGGGACTGATAGAAAGATAAAAGAAATTCAGATTCTACCAACGTCATTACCATGAAAACCTACTGCATATATATATATAGAAAATTACATGATGTGTAATAGGTATTCACATCATGGGATTATGATCCATGATTTTCTCTATGTATTTTGATTTTACAGTTATCTTGCATGATAATCATCTTATATTTGGAATTTTACACTCCCCATTTCTGGTAACCGGACGCCACATCAGGAAGCTTCCTTTGGATGGTCATTTTTAGAGGGAAATGTTATTTGAATACTGCATGTTAGGGATGGGTTATTCATCTCATGTAAGGATGGTTCCTGCCTTATAATGAAGATTCACATCTTAAAAATTTTCACGTATTGCTTCACATCTTGTTGGATATGGTGAAATTTTGTTACACGTTATTTAACGATGTTTCGTGACATATAATAACCAATTTTTCTCTTTTTATACATTTTTTTTATTTTAAACCATCTAATCGTATTTCCTATAATAATCAACACATATCAGGTTCATTATCGAGTAAATCATTGAAAATATTTATTAAATTGACACAAAAATTTATATGTGATTTTAGACTATCAAATAACCCCACACTTAAATAACTACTTCTCCCCAAGAAATAATATATCAATAAGGATTTCAAAGCATAATAAATTTTTTAAATAGGAAACATTTATTATATCCAGAAAAATAAAACATAATGTAAGTAGAAAAATCTAGTCTCTATAATCATCTATTCATGGAGAATTAGTCATGCCTCATAGCTATGTTCTTTAAAAAAATTCATAATCCTTTTTTTATAATTTATTAACTTTTCCTTTAACTTCATAGCCATTTTAAATTTACCTCACAATAAATTTTCTCTCATCACTCATGGTGGAAGTAAACTGGTGTTATTATCATACCCTAAGTACATGTTCCTAACTATAGGCTTTCATTGGTTATAGCATCTCCACTTCGTAATGAAAAATAAAAAATCAATCATGAGGGATTCAGTAATTATGTTATAATCTATATAAGGATGTTGGATGGTGGGTAAAATGTGAAAACAATCTCAAAAGAGAGGGAAGACTCTAGATTAAAGTGCAAGAATGTTGTGAAAATTGTAATGAAATGACTCCTCCATAACTAATGATGTCCATTCTACCAAAAGCTCAATTATGATTCGTTTTTATATAACAATTGAGTGAAATATGTGTATCATATTCCGTTCTATTTATTTTTCATTTTTATTTTTCGAAAGTCATGTCTAGGAAATATCTCACATCCACCCCATACCCACATATGGTCCTTTAGGGGAATCATTGGTATGAAAATGGTGATATTTTACATACCTAATACACAACTAAATCATGTTTTTTCTTTTTTTTCTTTTTTTTATTTTTTAAAGGAGTGGGATAGTTGTGAAATACCACAACGTATTCATGGATCACAATCAAATAGTCTGATGAGAAACACAATGTATCTCTATAGTGAAAATCATCTCGTGCTGCCTGAAAACATCACCCACACTTGTTCAAAGAAAGGACATGCATTATACAAAGAGAAGGGTAGGAAGGGATAATCATCTTGAAACAACTAAGTCATATAAGATCATTCCAGTAAACAATGGGATTAATGAAGTAAATATATATTTTTGGACTTAGGTAATAAAAATTACTTCAACAAAGATTACCACAATCATTTTAAAATTGTATTTTTTCAACCATATCCTCAATAAGAACTCGATGAAAGTTATGATAGGTTTACATGTGTCAAGTGTCACTCGATAAATATTACCATAAAGGATTAAATAATTTTAGGCCAAAATTTTATTGATAATGGGAGTAAATATAGAAACTAGAAATCACTAAACGTATAAAATCAAGTAATAAGACAGTTTAAACTAATTTAAAAAAAGTAGAATTCTGAATAAAAATACTAATCTAAAAAATCATTCTAAAATTATAAACAAGTCAAAACATGGATTTTAAATGATTACCAACGTATGTTTTTCTTTTATTTAAATGGTAGTAATTTTTTTTGGTTTTAAAGCTTGTTTCCAAATGAAAAATGTCTCCTAGAAAGATGAGAATAGGAAAAAATTCTAGTGTATCGAAAGATAAACACAAGACGAACTCCCCCACACATAAATGGAGATAGTTTCTGCACTGTCAGTGGAAATATTGTGGGATGATTATGGTAGATAAAGCTCAGATTAATGAAATGGATGTTATAAAATGAATTGCTAAGGAATTGAGAGCTCCCTGTATAAAGTGTAATGCCATGGGAAAATTTAGGCAGTCTTAATTTTTTATATTAGGATACCTACAAAACTATTGAGAAATAACAATCCTACACTATATAAGAAATTATACCATAGGGTTCAAGAATTTTTTAAGCTATTAAATAGGACGGTGAACACAGTGAATATTAATGAAACATATTTAATTTAAATAAAGGCTGGTTTCTACAATATAACTGAAAGTGGATCATGAAAAAATAAAACTTAAAATAATATCAAAGAAAAATTATAATGAAATCATAAATACAAAAATGATAAAAAATAAGAAATATGGGTTTCCTCCTATAATGAAAAAACAAATGACGTTGTCAGCCAGACGGATAGAGAAAAGTATTAGGCATTTTCATCCATCGTCTCATCCTCTCTATTATCATCTATAACTGCTCATGAAAGTAACCTATACATCTTGAGGTATTTTGGAAGGATAGATCAATTCATGAAAATACTGAACATGGTTATAGTATTAAAGGAAGGGTATTTGTGCTTGTGGTGGGGCCTGTTATGCATAGATATCAAGTGAGTGCTCTTAATGTTGATGCTCGATCTCGGCTAGGTTCTACATCATTCAACTAATAAGGAATGATGTTGCAACATTTGTACTGAAAACTGTAGATGAAATAGATGATCTATAAAAGGAAACTATAAAATTAAAAATATTTTAAAAATAAACCAAGTAAAATGGAGAAAATTAAGTCTTTTATATATATATAGAGTGTAACTATTCAAAATTTAGGGAAAAACAGACTAAAAATAAAATCCACAATCCCTAATACATGTGAGAAAAATAGATATGGGTATGGTTTTCAAAAATGAAAATCCAATAGACTCAAAAATATCATTGACCATCCACTCTCTATTAGATGGTGGGTGGAGCTATCCTTCCTGGTTAATGGAAGTGATGTCAGAAGGGACTGGTGGGTTAGATACTGAGGGCAATGTCATGGTGATTGAAGGATGCTCTGGGGTAGGTGGTGGAGAGAATCCAATCTATAGTGGGGCCATGTTTTTAGAATCTTAATCAATAAATAGAACCATTGTGGATGAGGAGGTGGGTGGTCCCTTACCTCGTCGGGCCTTCTCTAAAAGGTACTCATACATGGACATAGGGCCTGAGAGTTCTGATTTTAGACTGGCATGGCCTATGGGTGGGGCTAGCCTGATAGATTAGGGGGGATATAAGGGGATGGTGGTGGCTGAGATGATGCAAGAGATGAGTGTAGTGGAGGCATGGTGAAATGTTATAGCTCTCAAAAAGGGTTGTGTATATTCTCGGAGATCTTTCTCAAATTCTATAGGATGAAAACCATCATGGACCAGAGATCTGTTGGGAAGTAATTTGTGGGTGGAGAAGTAGTGTATGTGGTGGTGGTAGATGTAGGGATATGGGTGGTAGGGGAAATAGGGGAAGTGGTGGGTAGAGTGGGTGTAGGGTCTACTATTTGAACTCATGTGGCCTCGTTAGCTACCTCATGGACTCCGAGAACCCATTTTTAGGTTTAATAATCCTTATCCAGGAGCTACATTTTATGCATCAACATAAAATCGATAGAAGTCATTTTTATAAGGGAGGTGAGTGGAAGAGTAGCAACGAACACAGGAATATGGAATTCTAGGTGAGTGATAAAGTAACCTTCTATCAATGTTCCTCTCATCCGATTATTTTGATCTATGTAGTAATATGTGAATAAAGAATCCATGTTGACAGTAGGGGAACCCATGGATGCTTCTAAGATGATAACATCTAGTGGGGTCACACATCCATGAGACTTATCCATGGCATAAAATGCATGAGTCAAGGCTCGATGAAGGATCTTGAGTGTTGGGCCGCAGAGCTGAGTCAACTTTGTGATTACAGGATCATGCTCAGTGTGAGAATCTCATGCAATCATCTAACAATGTCACTTTTAATCAAACCTTAGAGGCCGAAAATATAGGGTAGAAAATTCCTATGATGATTTGAAGTCCACTGTGTAAATTCTGAGGCATATCCTGATTTTTACAATGGATAACTCGTGAGGTTTTCTTCAAAGTTTGAAGTGATGGTTGTAAAATACAACCCAAAATAAGGAAATATACTCTAAAAATATCTCTTGATACATCTCCTTACAAACCTCAATAATGGTTTAAATATGTATATAGTTGAGGAGTTGGAGGATCTCATGGTTGATATAAAGATGTTCTAGTATATCCATTTCGATGGTTTTGTTCATCCTCATTTGTTTTTCCTATATCTTATTCAATGAAACATAATGCTTGGGATCATAGAAATGTAGGATGCAGTTAAAATGTGTGTGTTCATCCCAAAATTATTCATTTGAGCTAGACTAGAAGTCTTCCTAATCAGCGGCCTCAGCATGAGCAACAAAGGGAGGTGCTGGAGATGTTACCCTAGGTGTTGGGGGTGCAGGTGGTACAACACCTCATGAAAGCTTCACCATAGGTGGATCATCTTGGTTAGATGTGTATTCTACTAGTATAGGTCACATATTCTCTATTTGTTCCATCATGGTTTTATGTCGGAGGTAGGGTTGTTTAGGAGGAGGGGTTCGGAGGAGAGGGTGGAGTGGGGTAGGGTGGTTTGGTTTTGGTTGAGAGAGAAGAGAAGAGGAGGGTGTGTGTATGAGATGGTTGGAAGGGGTTGTACATGGCTATGGAGGGAGGAGAGAGGGGTTTATCCAAATGGGTGGAGATGGGGGTGTCTTGAGAGAATAAGGGGAGAGGGGTGTCATGTAGCTGAGAGGGAGAGAATGGGAGGGGTCATGGGAGGGAGGAGGGGGGTTTGGTCCGTGAATCCTAGGTTCATGAACTATTTTTAAGAATAGTTTTGAGAAATTAAAAAATGTGTAATTTTGTTTCACATTGTGTAATTATATGTTTTATGAACATTCCTCCATAAAAAGTACACGTCTTTAAATAGTGTTACATGACATATAATTGATCTTTTTTCTATGTTTTCATTCAAACCCTAGTTCTTTTCCCCCATAATTTCTTAATAATTCCTAATCATTATTCTAACATAATATATCAGAAGGTGACCTATCCTGGGTTACCTCCCAGCCAATGCTTCCTTTAACATCGAGAGCTTGACGCTCTAAGGATCAAATGAATTTCAGGCTAATGATAAATCCTTCACATAAGGGTTCTTGATAGATTTTTAATATTTTACCATTCAATTTGAATGGTGGTCCACCTTCCTTGTGGATTTCAATGGTATCATCATATAAAACTTGAATGAATATAAAGGGCCAAGACCATCTAGATTTTATCTTACCATGGACCAATTTTAATATCAAGTTGAATAATATTACCTTATTTCATGAAAAAATATGTGTCTTTCAATGTGTTGTTGATGATAATTATTTGTTATTTCTTTTTTGATCTTTTAATTTTCATAAGATTTTTTATTTCTTCTAATTCATAAAAGTGCAATATTTGAGCTTCTCTAGATTTTTTAGAGTTAAAATTACTCTTCTTAATTTACCAGTATGAGCTATGATCTAATTCAACATGAAGATGATAAGGTTTTCATAAACCAATCTAAATGGTCAGGTATTAATAAGTGTTTTTTAGGAATTTTGGTACACCCATAGTGCATCATCAAATTTTATACTCTAATCACTTTGACTTGTGTTCATAATATTTTCTAGGATTTGTTTGATTTCACAATTTGACAATTTAACATTCCCACTTGTTTGTGGGTGGTTGGGAGTTCTTATGTTATATAAGATTCCATATTTTCCCTAGAGTACATTAATAACATGATTGGTAAAATGTGTTCCTCAATAACAAATGAGTAATCTATGAAATCAAAATGGTGAGAATACATAATTTTTCAGGAAATTCATGACCACTTTTGATGTTTCATATGATGAATCTTTAGATTCTAACCATTTGGAGAAGTTGAAAACACCAACATGAATATAAGACTCTCTATATGAATTTGGAAATGGTATCAAGAAATATATTCACCATACCTTGATGATTTTGACTTTTGTGATTGAGTTTTGGGTAATTTAATTTATTTTTCCAATGATGTCAGTTCATTGTCACCTATCACAGCTTTGAAAATAATCCCTTTCATCATGTTATAGAATGGTCCAGAAAAGTACACAATGTCAGATCTTTTTTACTATGAATTCTGGTCCGTTATGTCATCTAGTTGTAGATTTATGACACATTTCTAACATATCATGGGTTTAATCATCTGGAATTCAACATCACAACAAGCCATCAATGTAGTGCTTAAATAAGAATGGTTCATCCCAGTAATAGTGTGATGGTTCAGATAAAAATATTCTTTTTTCCTTATAGGATAGGTCATGGTGTAAAAATCCCATGGAGAAATAATTTGAAATATTTTAAAACCATGGTTGTGACTATATTTTGAATAGGTTTTAATCAGGGAATTCAGTTTCAATGTCTTTTTCATCACCGTTCTTTATGAGTGGCATGTATGTCTGGAAAGATGATCAACGATCACATTTTATGTGACTTTGGTATCCTTGATGATGATTTAAAACTCTTGGAGATAAAGGATCCGACTTATTATTCTTGTCTTTACATTCTTTTTTTCATAAAATATCATAGGGAAGCTCGATCAGTGTGCACAATCACTTTGGAAGAAACCAAATTGGAATGAAATTTAGTTAAAGCATACACAACTACTAGGGAGGGGTTTTAGTTCTATTTTTCATGGAAAAATTACTAAGGGTGTGAAAGGTGAGTTTTTTCCCTCATAATAGGTTCTTTTAAGATTACTTCCTCATAGTCATAGTACTCCTCTTTATCAGGGAGTATGTCATCACTTTATTCTTTAATGTTTAAGTATCCTTGTCTTTGGTTAGTGAAAGATATCACATTACAATAAAAAATCATATATTTTCTGTGATTCCTTTTCTAGAACAAACACAACTTGTTCTTATCCTATATAGAATATGTGTATTCCCTGATTGAAATCAATCAATGCCTTCCCACTGGCTAAAAATGGTCAACCTAAGATGATTTGAATGTCTACTTCCTCTTCCATATCAAAAATGAGGAAGTCCACTAGAAATATGAACATTCCAACTTTGACTAAGACATAATTGAGAATTACTTGGATACATTTTACTAATAAATCAGATAATTGGGAGAAACCCTAGTTGGTTTTAGTTTTTCAAGCCCCATCTTGCAGAATACACTCATCCGCATGAGGTTAATTCTTGCTCTTAAATCACACAGGGATCTTATGAAATTATATTCTCCTATTGTGCATGTAATTAAATATCTCAAAGGGTATCTCAACTTTGGTGGTATTTTTTGCTGAAAAACAACATAATACTCTTCATTTAGTAATATGACTCTAATTTCTTCCATTTCCTTTTGTTTGAAAGGAGTTCTTTAAGAAATTTTTCATAGGTGGGCATTTGAGTGATTGCTTAAGAAAATGGAATGTTGATGTGAAATTGCTTAAAAATTTACACAAACATCTTATATTGTCCTTAAATTCTTCCTTTCTTTTCTCTTTAAAGAAAAATGAAGGTGTGGTTTATAGGGTGGTGTAGTAACATAAACGTCTTCCATGGTTTTCTCTAGTGTTTGTGTTTTTAGGGGTGCCTCTTGTGGTATTTCTTGACTAGTTCCACCAACTTCTTCTTTTATGAATTTTGTATGATTCTTGGGTTCGATAGCTTGTATATCACCTCCTATACTTGGTTGATGAAAATACATAACACTTCCAATCCTCAAAACCCCTTATTTTTCCTCTTACCTTAGGAAATTATCTATATTACCAAGTAGAGTACCTGGTAACCTATATGAAAAGTTCTTTGAGATCTGACCCATTTGATGTTAAATGTTTCGAAGATACTTCATTTCATTATTCATTTATGTTTTTTGGGTGGTCATCCTTTAATCTTCCTTTTGAACAAAAGATTATATTACATTTTTTAGATTATTTTGAATATATATAGCTAGTTTTTGATGACTTGATAGAGCTGGTAGGAATATTTGTTGTGATATTGGAGGAAAGGGTTGTTGTGATAAATTCTGTGGTGGATACCACACCAAGGTGATCCACAATCACTATTCCGCATACTATCATTATGATAGAGTTAATCTAGAAGTGTTTGGCCTACCTCATGCATCTTAAACATCAATCCTCCATCTGTTGCAGTATCAATGACTATGTGAGCATCTAGATAGAGTCCTTGATAGAATGTTTGGAGCTAGATCCACATATCAAGTCCATGGTATGGGAACTTATGAATGTTTCCAAGATATTATATAATTCTTATTTATCATATTATTGATTGAAATTTTGGATGATGTTCATAAATTTCCTTGAGAATTTTGTTGGAAAGTACTTGCCCATAATTTTATTGGATATATCTTCCCATGTTGTTATAAACTCTGGTGCTTGAATTTTGAGTCATTCATTTGCTTGGTCTTGCATATCTAATGGAAATACTCTGATTTTTTTCATGTTACAAGAAACTCCCTAATTATGAAAGTTATCACAAACTTCCAAGATGATCAAAATGTGTTTATGGGGGTCTACATTTTAAATCCCACAGACCTAAACCATGTTATAGATCTTATAAATGATTCCATGTTTTATTTCGTGGTTGTGTGCTTAAATAGAAGGGTACACAATACATTTCATAGCTCCAAGGATTATTGGAAATGTATAATCCATGATAGTGTTTTCTTGATATCCCAGATTATCTCCAAGAACTAATAGTTTCATGTTTGGTGAGTTAGGTTGAATTTGACTTCCCGGATTGTTGTGGTCTGCCATTTGTGAATAACATAATAAAAATATACACCTTTCAATTTCAAGCTTGAAGGAATGTTTATCTTTTGCGTCAAGTCTCCTTGAATGAGATGAAGGTATCTAATGCATGCACTAAGATTCACGAATAATATGGATGTAATGGAATTCAAAAGAAAATGGAGAGGAATAGAAAACGGAAATGGGGAAAGGGAGGGTAATATGAGGTTATTTGGGTATAGTTTCCCATGTGAAGCTTATAAAATTAAATCCATGGAAATGATGCCAAAATTAGATATTCCCAATCATGTTGTTTGATTCACATGTGTTTCCATCATATTAGATTATTTTTTTTCCAAACAAAACTTGCTACTAAGGTATAGTATAGTAATAGTAAGGGGTCAATCTGATGGGGAACTAAGATGGCGATGGGAACTTATGACTTATAACCATTTGTGGTAGGTTTCTTCATGAGTTTGATTAATTTTGGAAAATATAATTCAAAGAGAAAAAAGTTTTAGTATTCGAGATAAGGAAGGGGTGAGATCAATTACGGGGTTCAACAGAAATGATGATCTTAATTACAACTTCATATGGTCTTAATGTTTAGGTTTCAAAGAAATATGATGTCACTAGTTGATTTTGGTCAGACCAAGTAAATATATCTAGGAGGAAGATATTTCTTGTTCTGGAGATAAATTCAACCTAGAAGTATTAAATATAGATTATATGGAAGAAAGTGTCATAGGATTTTGGTAATATCTTATTCTACTTCAATCTAGACTGGGTCATTTATTTTAAATTCACATTATCAAGGTTGTTTAAATGAATTGGATAGAAAAAATTTATTTACCCTACTTACTAATCCTTATGGATTATAATATTATAATTAAATATATATTGAGTATAGACACCCTTCTCTCGATCGATACCCTAGGGGGTTTATCAACTAATGTGAGATTTTATCAAGAATGGGAAAAATATTGAAAACATAATGAATTTATAAATAAAAATTGGAATTTAATAATTAAACATCATGAAAATATTGATATTTATCAATTAATGAACATTCAAACATGAATTATAAATAAAGAGATCGATTCAATATTAATTATATAAAGATACATATGATAAACAATAATGATAACATGTATGATAAAGGTTCATCATAAATTCACAATTAGGATGATGAGTGCATGAAGAAATGTGTTGGAGATGCAAGACGGATAAAGAACACTGCAAATCGATCCATGATGCTTGTATTTAAGAAAAAATAAAAGTAATTTTAGAAACTTGAGACTAGGGAGAGGGAGACAAAAGGAAAAAGGATAAAAATGAATGAAATTTGGATTCTTACAAAGTCATGTTTGTGAGTGCCAACTGCATATATATAGATGGAAAATTACATGACATGTAATGGGTATTCACATCCTACAATTCCAATCCAAACTCTTCTCTATAGATTTTGAATCTATGAATATCTTGATCAAATCTCATCTAGGATTTTAAATTTTAAACCTTCTCAAGTCATGTAATTGGATGTCACCTCGTTATGCTTTCTTCATCTTGATCATTTTGAGAGGAAAATGTGACTTGAATGTTGCACATCGGGGAATGGTGATTCACTCAAAGTAAGGACGGTTCAAATCGTGAAATGGTGGTCAATGTTGTGAAACTTTTCACACCTTGAAGCATGTGGTGAAATGATGTTACACATTATGTAATGTTGTTTTACAATGTGTAATACCCAAATTTTCTCCTTTTCTATATTTTTTCCATTGAAAAAATTAAAGCCCATTTCAGGTAATAATCATCACAGACCAGGTGAATTATCCAGTAAATCATTGTATGTCCTTAATAAAATGGAACAAAAATTTGCACATGATGTCATATTATCAGTAACATTAGTATTTAATTTACGTATTAATATACCACTATTCATTTGTTAAAAATCTCCCAAACTTGTTTTTTTCTAATTTCAAACAAAATAATTGTAATTTAAAAAATTATTGAATGATTTTATAATTCTACAAAATACCATGAAACACATACTAAAATACCTATAATGACATCATAATTTTCAAATTTTTCATAATACCAAAAAATGACATCACAATTACGAAACAAGTTCAAAAATTTTAAGATTGCTCGCATTCAATGTTAAAATAGATCATGACTAACTGTTATATATGTAAATAATAATGATAAATGAATAAAATGTAATATATATGAATAATTTTATAAAATAGGTTACTAATATAGTTAATTTTTTATACATGAGAGTTATGTGATTTAGTGGAAGTTGAGAATTAATGTTTGGGGCTGTTTGTCTCAAATTTAATTTCATGAGACATATGTCATATTATACACCATGATATATTTGAGATGGTGTTATTAATACCTAATATATTAATTTTAACATATTTATATAATTCATCAGATTTTAAGATATATATCACGTTCTTTCTTTAAATTCCATTTGATTCAAAAGATACCAAAGCTGTAAGTGTTTTGGTTAACTCAACTCCCTTTACTGAGTTATAACTCTTATTCTTGAAATTATTTCTTCCCACATTGGTTTCATAAATCCTAATATATTATTTTATATTAGTTTATTTTTACCACTACCTCTTGACAAAAGGACACTTTTGACTCTAATTTCCTCCTCAATGATTTTCTTCCGTATAAAAGTATGACACTATTTTGAATAACTAAAATTATCTTTAACAATGATTTTTCTTACATTCCCCTATATTATGTTCCTATAAAGGATATACATTATATTTAGAAACCTAATTGTGTGTTATATCATATGTCCTTTATATTTCTCTTCTCTTATTTTCAAACATAATTTTTGTTAACCTTTTTTAAAATGTTGGTTTTAAACAATGATATTTTAAAATATTCAAAAGGTTTTCCATATATTCAAAATAAAATTCCTTATATCAATCTCCAAATTATATATATAAATACATTATGTATTTTAAAATATACATTATAAATTGTTTTATTAAAAGTATATTTTTCCAATTTTTTCACTTGATATCTTAAAAAAGACAGTAACACCTTCATTTAAGAAAAACATAAAAGTGTTTTCTAATGACTATTTTAAACCATATCTAGACATAATAGAATTTGTATTTATGAATCATAATCTATATTTTAATAAAAGTATTTCTTCAAAAACATTAATGATTAATGACTTTTTAATGAATTTTAAATGTTCCAATATTTTTTAAAAGTAAATTTTTTATTTTTAAAGAAATTTATATTTTTTAAAATGGATTTTATAGGTATTTTTTAAGAAATGTTATTTTTGTATTATTCCATAAACCATTATTTTAAATAAATTTTCTTCTGAAAATAAAATTTGTTTTTAAATGTAAATATTTAGAAAAATTATCAGGATCAATGAATTTAATTTTAAACAAAATAATTTGAGGAGTTTTCAACATTATAAATAGGGATGTTTCTTCATGTTTATCATAAAAATTTAATCAATAACCTCAAAAGGGTGTTTTTATTCTAGGTTAATATAATTTAAAATTCTTTTTTCTATACAGAAGATATGTCTATATTCCACTATCTACCTCTTTCTATTGATGGCATATGGAAATATCTATTGAAAGTTTTCATGATAAGAGCACATTCAGTTGCTCGCATCACAATACCACATACCAATAGATGTTTTTTAAAATATGAAATGATCTAAACAATTTTTAATGATGTATAATGAAAAAAAATCTACTACATAGTTAATTAAATTTTGAAAATATTTAAAGATCATTTATTAATTGACTGAAATTCATTTGGAGTCTGTTTGAGATTTGTGAATCAAATTTTCAAATGATATGAGAAAAAACATTGTTATAACTGGGATATATTCCAATTCATGGTTTGTAGTGTTATCATTTTGATAAACCAGCTATCTAGTGTCGTAATTGAGGTGTGCCAATGGAAAATTGAGGTTATACCAATCTTTCCAATCCCTACTATTACTCATATGATTCTATGTTCTCTACATAATATGGGGGTTTATATAAGGTTCATAAAATTCTTATCAATTATCCCTCCACAATTGAAAAACCTTCACTCCAAACATTCCATTTTTTATTTTTATGTATCTACCCTTTGGTAATTTTAACAACTGAAAAGGTGGTTAGTCAAAGAATCAATCATGGTTCCCATAAATTCAAATAATTTATTCAATCTCAAATGTGATGGATGAAACTATATTATTAGGTTTGTGCTTAGATTTTGAGTAAATTAAATTTCTCATGGTCTATACTATAATGTTAAAACATTAAATGAAACCCAAGTAAATTACAACACCATGGAAAATGAGATGTTAGTAATAGTATTTTAATTTGATCATTACATGTTATACCTAGTTATATCTTGGGTGATTCTTTATACCAATCAGTTGGCCTTTTAATATTTATTTAATAATAAAGATATAAATCAAAATTTGATTCAGCTGTTCATTATAAGAATTTGATTTTAAATTTTTGATAGGGATGTAATTAAAATTTTTATTTTCAATAATTTTTATGGTTTGAAACTAACTCAATTGAAGTATGAATAAGATTTATAGATTAACAAAAAAATTATTGATGAACACCTTACTCTAGTAGAGTTATCCCCTAACTCAGTGTATACTAACTTCAAAAAATTTATTCTTGGGAACACTTCATCTATATTTCATATATCAATAATGTTAGGTTTATTAGCTGAGGTGATGAATTTCTTTAGGAATACCTCCTCTTTTTTCGATTATGAGGGGATATTATAATCTAGGGAGATATTTGGGAGTTTTGAGTTAAATGTTTGATGAAATGTTTCCATTAATCCCCACTCAGAGGGCATCATAGTCCTTAAATGTCCTCGAATATTGATTATTATGGACTACTGTACATAATGATTCCAAAATATTTTTTTTCACATGTGGTAGGTGGGAAAATACAAGGAATGTTAGAGTGATATGAGATACCAAAACATCTTATTATTGAAATTAATTCTTTTAATGATTGAGCCATAAATTTTGTGAGCCTAATCCCATCATCATCTGAAAATTTTAAATCTTGGATTATGTAGACTAGATTTCTAAAAGGGTGAAAGTCCTATACTCAATGTGGCGAATCATTCTTGATGAATTATATTATTATCATATTAGGATTTTCAAGGGTGTATATCAATTATTAGGGAATAAAAAATGATAATTAGTTAAAATAAATTGTCGTATTAAATTATATGTTAAAATATGATATTGATTAACATTATAACCAAAAATAATGTAGAAAAGTGGAAGACTCCAACTAGGTGGTAAATATATTATCTAGGGAAAATAGTTATAGTTTTTTTTGAAACAATTGGATAAGAAACTTGATGATGCACTATATAAATATCATACTATATATAAAACTCTACTTTGAATGTAACTTTTTCAACTTTTGTATATAAATCCATGTCATATTTCAGTAGAGATATAACACCAGGATTATTCGGTAGTAAAATACAAAAAAATTGCTTCAAATACCACAGTATAGAAGCATGTACTATAATTAATTAAACATTATGAGATTAAGAGGGTGCCATATGACAATGATTCTATCTCTAAGGAACAAAAAAATGTGATTCATGATTTCTTGATCAAATAGATGTAATTTTATTTTGGTTACAAAATATTTCAATATAAATCAAGGATGAGATTATCAAAAGTTAACATGAAATCATGACAGTCCATATCATTCAAATTATTTAATGTTTTCCACAATAGATTGGTGGAGATTATGTGGGTGGTTGGTAGAACATTAAAGATAAATAACCAAACATTAAATTATTTCATTCATAGAATTGATGCAACAATAATAATCTATGCAATATATTTTAAAGAATGATATTAGTACATGTATGTATTGATATAGATGTTAAATAAATAAATTTATAATACATAACTTTATAGTTATTAAAAATTAAAAAAATATAATTGTATTTAATGTGTTTGAGGAAGAATATTAATGTTTTTTATATTTTTCATTGTGTTTTATCTTGTTTAAATAGTGTATTTTTTTAGAATTATTTTTTAATAAAATCTTAATTTCTGTAAGTTTCATCAATATGTTCAAATCCTGAAGTAAACCACAAAAAACATTTGGGGTGTGTAAAAAACATATGTGGTCCACATACCCATTATTTAATAATATACATTAGGAATATGTAATGAAGAAAAATCCAATCTAATAATGAATTCACAATCCCATTCATATTCCTTAGGACTATGAATTTATATTATAAAATAAGAAATAAAAATAAAAAACTAGAGGCATGATCAGTTTCTCTGTCTGGATGATCTTGTAGTAAGGCTATCCATTGTAAATAATGACCTTATTTTCAACCCTTAAACTTTTAAAATCAATTATTTATCTTTCTTAAATGACCAATCCATTGTCTGTAACTTCTATCCCTCACATTATCCTTCAATAATCTTATCGAACTTCAAATATAATGTTTTTTATAATCCTATTATAATTTTCTATAATTTAAAGGTAACATGTCCTTCCTCCTCACCTTTCTAAAGTGTTTTATACAATTAAATATAATTAGTTTCATATATTAAAAAAAACCCTCCCTTATCTCTCATTTTCTCTAATTATTTTAATTTTATTTTAATTTAATTTTTAATTTACTGAACAGACCCATATTTTCCATAATTTTAAAACAGAAAATGTTTCCTTTTAATAAAAACATTATTCATTCATACATATATTTAATATATCATATCATTATTTAATTATTTTATTAAATTATTTTTTTAACTAATATTTTTTTTGTGTTGTGTTGTATTGTTGTGTTATTTTTTGAAGGGACCTCACATTCCATTCAAAAAAAGTCTCCCTCCATAATCCCAAATGTTCCTATACAATTAAAGGCATTTATTTCTCCTTTCATCCGAGAACCAATCCCTTTCAATTTTTCATCAATAAAATAGATTATATGTATTATGTTAAAATTATGAATAATCCCTATGGAAACCCATAGATTATTTTGTATCGATGACTTTACTCATTTTGGAATTATCAAAAACTCTCATGACAAGATTGAGGGATCCATCAAGACCTCATTTTTAAATTAAATTAATTTTTATTTATTTTCTAACTATAATTAGTACAATTAGGGATCATGTCTCATTCTTCATAGAAGGTATTTGGGTGTTGTGTTCAAGAATGAAACAAAAGGCGCAAGAGAAGAAATTTTTTTTAATGAAACTATAATATAAATTAATATATAAGATGAATTTGAAATATTAAAGTACGATTAAAAGGTGAAACATAACATAAGACATACAAATATTTTAATAGAGAAAAAATATTTCAATAGTAAAGGATCAATAGATGATGAAGTATAGGAAGTCAATTTCCTGCTTTAAAATATATTTTTCTTTCATTAATGCACTAAGAAAAAAACTGGATATAAAATAAATAGGATATCCAACGTTTTTAAATTAGAAAACATGAGATTTAATATATCTTATATTATCCAACCAAAACACTCATTTATCCATAGAATTAATGAAATCAATTTTCACCAAAATTATATTTTCATTTCATCCTAAATTGGTACTCTCAAGAGAAAATCAATTTTTGGATTCATTCTTAGATGACTAAATGTCCGGATTAAATTTTATCAAGATAAATTTTTATTTACTCTTAATGTTTTAAAAAACTACACTACCTAATATAATTGAATATGATATAAAGATACAAGTATGAAATGAAAAAATAGTGTAAAAAAGTTATATCAACACAATGTTATTCCTCTGAATAAATTCAACCTAGAATCATGTTCTGGGAATAAAAAAATTTAATGATAAATTCATTACATTAAATATATTAGATGAATTAAATGGGTAGGAGATAATATCTTATATATTGATAAAATACACATCTAACATAGAATCTATTGTGTTTTCAAGTTCATTCTCAATATTTCCAAGAAAAAATGCACTTGATAACCCTCTCTTTTATCAGTCGTCACCTAACCATGTAATGTGGTGATCCCTTTTGATATCTCTCATGAAAATTAAATATTTTCCTACTTGAAATCAATTATTTTCCAGTTCCTTAGCTCAAATTGATAAGAAGCATCACCAGACTTACTTCCCATAACTTTCATGTGGTGTGACTATCAATACTCATCATCTAACTCGTGTGGCTCAATCAAATCTCCCTTGCATAGGTTAAAACCTCCATGTGCATGTATTATATCCTATTTAAATAGAACATTACATCTTCTAGAGATTGATTTGTCCTTAATATTTGTTTTTATTATTTTTATAATATTATATGAATTATTCTATGTCAAAATCATCTTCAATTCCTAGACCCCCTAGAAAATTTCCTAGGCCTCTCATTATCTTAAATTCTCAATTATAAATTTAGTATTCTGATAGAAATTTCCCTAAATCAAAAAAATCCAGAACTAAATAGAATTCTGTTAGGTGATTTACATAATAAAAGTAAATTAAATTACAAAACTATTAATTACAATTTCAATTGAAATTTAAAATTATCTTTTCAAAAAATTATCTACTAATAAACAAAATAATTTGTTCTGAAATATTATATAAATTAATTCAGAATAAACATTAATCAATTAAACACTAACAACACCCATTTCCATTAATTTATTCAAAGAAAAATATTGTCCACTCAAATCAACTAAAATTCATCAACGGCCTAATAAAAGTGTAATTTTAAATAAAAATCTCAATTGTAACTCAGTTAAGATGTAGAAAAATATATTAAAATTAGGCCACATCAAATTCCCCCCCCCCCCACCAAAAAAAATATTTTATATACACAAAATATAAATTAAAAAATTTAGTGAAAGAAATGTAATCTAAAAAATTGAAAATTGAAATGATATAAACAATTGGTTTATAAAGATAATTTTCCTCATGGAATATCACAAATAGTATGAATTTTATTCTTATAAAAATATTGTACCCAAATCCTATATTTATATTTACAAAAATCATTATTTTTTAAAATTTATAAAAGGTTTAAATAAACATATTTTTAAATCAAATTGAATCTTCCAAACATCTCTTTATATATTGATGAATATACGCATAAATTAGGGGCTTGAAATAATTTAGACCCACCATTAGATGAGAAATATTTTACTTTTGGTGGAAAAAACAAATTATGAAACACTAAAAGAATATTGGAATAATTTTTGAACATGGATTAAGTTTTTATTCAAATTATTCTTTTCAATATAACATTAAATTTTAAAATATAATCATAGCATTGAAAACCATATATTATTTTAAATCTTACTCCCAATGTTTATCCAAAAACTAGAAAACATTAAGGGGAAAAAAATGTTTTACGCAATTTAGTACAAAGTGTAATTAGAATTAACCTTCTTAATGTAGCAAAATGAGCTTTAAATTTCAGAAAATTTTAATCCCACTGAAAGTTTTAAGAAATCTTTCAAAAAAAGTAAATTTGATGAATTGTGAGGGACTTTCATATGAATTCATTGAATTATGGTTAGTAACATTTAAGATCTATCCCCTATAATTAATAAACAAAATTTTCTGGAATGTTAAATCTTATAATGGAAGAAAATTTAAATATATATGGTTCAAAAGAATTTTTCAATTTTGTAATTTAATGAATGGTTGATGGATTAGAAGAAGGTTAAAAAACAATTTACCACAAATTAAATAATTCAAAAAAATTGAAACATGCATCAATTTCCCAGTGAACTAATACCTTAGAATTTGATAATATAATTATTTTATTCAAGTATAATAAATATAAATAATTTAATATTTAAAAAGGATTTAAAATGGTTTTTAGAAAAACGGAAGGATATTTCAATAGTATTAGCATATAATGTTACTAAAATATCAATAAAAACTAGTATTGTAATTTTTAAATTTTATTTAGTGTGAAAACCATCTAAATATCATATTTCCTACATAAAATTTAAAAATATAGAAAGTAATGGATTTCCAATTTAAAAATTCATTGAGAAGAAGTAGGTGTATAGTATTGAAAATAGAAACTCTTTATAATTGAGAATGTATTAACATTATAGTTAATTAAAGGTTATAAACTTATTTATCTTGAGTTTATTCCCCAGTTTGTATAGTTTCAAACCATATAAAACACACAAATAAATATATGATTTTCAATAATTTAATCTCAAGATAAAATTAAACTATAGGAATATTTTAGGAGAGTTTTATCCAAATAGTTTTATCTAGCATTTCTTCATAGACGTTGAAAATAATTAATCATATAATATAGATGATAATAAAATAACTATAAATTAAAATCTAAACAAGTCCTCTGTGAACATGGAATGTGATTGATTGATCATAATTGGAAGTCCCATCAATCAAGATAAAATACAGAATCTTTCCCCAAATCAGGCGTGTCAAACCTATTCCATGTGACTTCATGAAGAAAAATTATTAACCATAAGGGTTATTTAGTAGGTAAATTAACTTAAAAATAAAAATTCAAGGATTAATAAAACAAGAAAAGTGACCATAATAAGAGGAATTGTCCAGAAAAAGTGAAAAGGAAAAATTATTTAACTGGTGGATGGATCTCCTTATAAATTTGATCAACCATTCATGTGGAAGTGACCATAAAATAAAATTTATAAAAGTTTTAGATTGACCATAATAAAGATCAATAAACTATGAATTAAAAATCCACAAAATATTAGATTAGAAATAAGAGTAAAAGTGACCATATGAAAGAAAAATTTTAGTAACAAGGGGATTTTTCTTTATTAAAAAAAGAGAAAACAAAATGGACCAAGAGTAAAATTCCATGATTTAATATGTTTAAAGTCAACAATTAGACTTATTAGAATATTATATTTCAAATAAAGAGTTATAATCAGTGTATTTTGTATGCCCCTCAATGTAAAGATTTATTCTCCTACCATTAAACAATAATTGTTTATTCTCTTCTCCAACAAATTTTATAACCCCATTGATATGAACACTCAAAATAGTGATGGATCTTAATCATCAACTCTTGAGTTTACCTATAAAAATAATAATCCTAATGTTTAAAATTAGGGACCTTTTTCAAACTTTAATGTTTTTATTTGTAATGATATATACATGATATGATTGTGTTCTCTCCTTAAAAGTCTAGGAATTTTCATATAAATCTCTATGATTTTCATCAACCTCATTCAACTCTAACTACCATATTTGACCAAAAAACATAAAATTAAACTTCAATGATGTAAAAACTCAAGATGAATTGTGAAAAAACTCAATAAGAAGATGATATATCTACCCAAATATAATTCTATAACAATACATCCCTGTGGAGGTCTTATAAGAATTCATATATGACCAAAAAATATCATTCAACTTCATTAACCAATATTTCCTAGAGATAGATTCATTTTTTCCAAAATTATTTTAAAAAATCTTTTATAAGACTCTACTTTTCCACTAGAATATGGTTGATAAGTTGTTCCAATTTCATGACCACATCCATATTTTCCATTAAATATCTAAAGTTGAAATTTCTGAAATGTGTTCCATTATAATTAATCAATTACTTGGACTATCCTACTATTGAAAATATATTCATTTTGATAAACTTGAAAACACTAATAGAAGGGTTTTTTTGTATGGAAAGTACCTCAATCCACATAAATACATAATCTATATCCACAAAAAATATTAATCACCATTAGAATATAGAAATGGTCCCATAAAATCTAGGCCCCAAACATGAAATATTTCTAACTCTATAATATAATTTTCTAGTAATTCTTGTTTTATAGCCACATTTCCGAACCTATAACACTTTTCACACCCTAAAAATTATTATTGCATTCTAGAACAAAGTTTTCTAGTAATAAATAGATTTTATAATTATTTGGGTCATCCTCCAACCCCATAGGGTCTGCCCCATGGTGAAGAGTGAAAACGCTCAATAATAGGTATTATATAATATTTAGCCACACATCTCTTAGGGATGAAATCATCGAATATTAAAAAATAAATGTATCAACCAAAAGGTTGTATTTTAATTCAGAAATGAATTATTTTATTTGAATTTTTGAGTGGCCCTTACGGATGACTCCCAAAACTAAGAAGCTGGAAACATAATAAAATTAAAAAATTGTCCAACAAAAATAATAAATAGTTTTTCATCTTTTACTGAAGTATTTATCTTTCTTGGTACATCATTTGGGTGTTGTTTAGTGTATAAAAGTGGTAATAAAACACTTTTTAGCTCCCCTTATATCCTTAATTTATTTGTAAAATTATTATAACTAAAGTTTCTAACTCATAATTATTGGTTTTGACTCTTTCTTAGCAATAAAACACCTGACAACAGAATTCTTAGTGAATATTATAACTTTGTAACCTATCAGATACTACCTAAAATTATTTAGGCTAAACATAACAATTGAAATATTCATTTCTATAGTATTTTAATTATTTTTTCCATCATTTAAAATCATACTATAATAATAAATATACTATAACTTCTTATAAATCATTTCCCCCAAAATTATACCTATTTACCCATTACTAGAATCACACATCACTTAAAATGGAAATTCCCCATCTTGAATAGTAATAATTGGTGAAGAAGTGAGTTTCTCTTTAATAATGTTTAATGTCTCTAATTTTTTTATCAAACTCAAAGGCTGTGTCTATTATAAGAAAATAAAATATAGCCCAGTGAATTTTAAGGAATCTTTGTAAACAACAAGTATAAACTAACATGTCATATGAAATTTCTAATGACTTTGAAATTTTTTGGAGGTTTTGGATTCTAGATAACTTATATCAAATAATTATCAACTTTTATCACCTCTTTAAAAGCCTAAAAACTCTAAAATTTCTATATATAACCATAAAATGTATCTTTCTTCAGTTTATAATAATATTTATTTATTAAAACTTTTCAAAAATAGTTTCCTGAATCTAAAGATAGTTTTAAAAATTATTTAAAATTATGAAGAACCCATACATGAATACCTTAATTATACTCTATGTAAAATATGATAAATTATCCATAACACACATTTGAATGGTAATATGTTCACTACTCAATCCAGAATGTATTTTTTAGTAGAAAATTTTTCCATATTGGCATGTGAAGATCGTATATTTTTGGTCTCCCAAGGTTATGGGAATTATGTACTACTAACAAGAACTTCTAATAAAATAGATAAAGTCATATGTAACAATCGTCTAAAGTATTTGGTCTAGAAATGAAATTCTAAAATTATAATTACTTGTTTTAGTGTTAAGTTTTCCATAATCAGTGAAAACTTTCAACTTATTCACTCTCCTATTGGAATTTTTCATTATTTTCCATTTTATTATAGTCACTCAAGTCATTTTAAGGACCACATGAATAGGAATAACTCATGTGCACTCTGAAATGGGAAATATAATTCTAAAATTAAAAGGACTTATTAGTTCCGATCTAAAAACATATTTCATGCAGTGGTTAGGTCTTTTATTTCCATTAATCATAGGCTTGTGGTTAGGATCTATAGGTAATTTATCTATATAATATGAAGGAATTATTCACATAATATTAACAATTTAATAACCAAAAACATATTTAAACATCCTCAGAATATATAACAAACTATACTCCGGACTTATTTCTATTTTGGATGATATGGTGATTGGAAATTAATAGAATTCACCCAAATTTAGTATTTTAGGTGACTTTAAAGGGGTTTGATCTACAACATGATTTCTTTCATAAAATAAAGAAAACACTTATTCTTTGGAGCTCAAAGGTCATTTATATCTTTTTTGAAAAAATAAGTGTAGAAATACTCATCTCCATCTATGTTGTTAATTTTAAATTGTTCTTACAATCTATAATCTATGACTAGGGTCATAATTGTTTCTAAAGAAATCTCAAAATGGTGCTCTAATAACACTCCCAAATATTCATTTACATATTATTCATCTTAGTCTGATCATACTCCCATAAAAATTTTTATAGGGATATGTCTTCAATTGATTTCTTCTATAGTAATAAAAAACACCACCACATCCTCTTCAATTGGTTTTTCAAATTATAAAAATTTATATTTTTAACAAATCTGAATTTTTTGTGGGTTATTCATCCCTTTTAAAAACCTTGAACTCTTCTTTTAGTTCTCCTAAATTCAATACCAACTTTCCCATATAAGCATCTATGATAGTTCCTCTAGTTGTTAGAAATTAATTACTAAGGATGATGGAGACTTACTTGTCACAATTCATGTGTAAATTATAAACTCCATAGGTGGGAAAATTTGCCTACTCTAATTATACATTCATCAACTCTTTCATTTGGTAGAGTAGTGGATTAGTCTATTAAATATACACCAATATTGGTGGTATATTAAACTCCTAGTTTTTGGTATTGAAATAAATAAAATAGAATCAAATTAATACTTAGAAAAGTGTTAATCAAATAGTTAAATATACAAATATCTCTTAGAGTACATGGGATAAAACAACTTCGATGTTCTTAAATTTTAGTGGGTATCCTATTATAAAGGATTAAATTACAGTCCTTTATCAAATCTCATGAGTAAAATTCTTCTCGTGTTTTTTATGCAAATTTATCAATGATTTAATAAAATATGGTATTTTAAATAATTGTAATAAGAAACTATTTTTGATTTAATGTTTTTTGAAAATATTATATAATTTGGGAATTTATTATTATTGCTTCTTTTCCATAATTCTTTGAGAAAATGGGATATTTGGGATAAAATTTATCACATCTCAACCTAACAAATTCTATTGGAAATAACCATAATTACAAAATCCTTATGTGGAGTCCCCTAGACACCAAAGTATTGAAATAAATTCCAATGGAATAATAAATCAAGGAGGATGTTCTCCCCTTATATAAAGAATTTATAAAAGACAAACCACACAGTTATAAAAATTAACATGATACATGATGTAAATATAACAAAAATCCAAGTGTTTTAAAAGAAAAAAAATATAATCAAAGTCACATAAGTAAAATAGTATAATGTATAAGTCCAGAAAAATTAAAAGATTACATGTCTTGAATACCAAGGTTGTACTACACCAAAATATAATGTTAAAACAACTCTAATCTCCATTTATTAATGACCATAACATCAATATGCTCTAGTGTAGAAGTATAAACTCTTCCCCTTACCTATTTAATGATAAACACCATCTGTATAAGCACCAATGTACATATGTAAGGGGTCGGTGTATCGAATCATTGGGAAATGACCAAGACATCCCAAACATTCCAATAAAACAAGAACAGGTTAGTGGAGTTTATATAAAATTGGAAGGGAGAATAAAACAGATTATCAAGAAAAATATGCATAAATTAGTGAAATTATCCACACTAATGTATAAACTATGCATGAACCCATCAACCTCTGAGACAAATAACCAAATTAATCTCTTATCTAATCATACCATCTAAATAGTCCAATTTGTTAGAAGAAACATGTTCCTCAATCACCAAGTTTCCTTTCAATATCATAATCTAATGTGTCCAAAATTGGAACCACTGCCGTATCTAAACCATAAGGCCCTTTAAATATTCATATACATTCATGATACCGATGTCAATTCAAAGTTCACACACCCAAAACATTCTTTATTTAAATATTTCATTAATTTATTTTACCAAGCATGTTCTCTACCACACCCACAACCTAATACTTTAATACCAAGTAGCGAAAGATATTTCCATGTGATTTTAGAATTATTTTTCTATTCAAATAAGAATCAATTTATTTATAGAATAAAAACTCGTCATGTTCCACAAGAATGCAGAATGTGAGAGGATCCACCTACCTTGAATAGTTTTTTATAAAGGAAAATGCCCTGATCTTGCAGATCCAAACTATAATTTCCATTCATTTAATTAATCCCTTAACAAATTACATCAAACCATGACCTAAACCATATATCTAGGCATGAAATAACTGATATAGTCTTACACTCAAGATAAAATGAGAATATAAATAAAGAACAAGAGAAATTAAAATCGTTCCATTGATCCCCATGGTCCAATGTTCAACAATACATTGAAGATATCCATTAGAAGGAAGAGGATAACTAAAACTCTTTTAAAAGGATTGGGGTTCGAGACACAAATGTAAGAGAAGAATAATGATAGTTTCAAGATAATTTTTGGGTAAAAATATAATTTTTAATAATAATTTAGTATTTCTAATAGTTAGGCTACACAGATTTGAAAACTATATGCCAAACATATGAATACATTTAGACATAGCCCAACAATACATAGGTATATAATAAATTATTAAAAATGGTTTGCCGATAATGTAAACTAACATTTTTTAAAACATTCCAATACTGCATTGTTAGCACATAGATTATCCAAAAAAATTATAAACATTCACATCCCCCTATATCCCCTCTTGACCTTTCACATTTTCCTATGAAACCTTCATGGTTTCCCCTAACCCAACTGAAACTATTATCTAGATAAAAATATTTAAAAACTATTTGAAAAAAATAATAAAATTCCAAGACACATACCAAATATTATATAATATAAAAATTTATAATTAAATTGAAAATTAAATCAAATCGATATTGTTTCATTCTTCTCACCATTGGGCCTGTATTCCTTTAAATGCTAGAGATTAGCAGTATCCTAGAAGAGATATATTCATTTATCTGATATAAAATTTTCCTTGTCATGATTTTCCTCTGGAATTGTTTCGTGATGATAAAATATTCATACCAAAGATATGAATCTACCTTATAATTCCTTATCTTGTCTCTCCCAAATATGAATCATGGTATAGGTAAATGTAGAATTAAGTTCACGTGTAACATGGTCCCAACAAATTATGTCTATATAATTTGGTCAGTGTTTCTTTATTTGGGATACATGGAAAACATTATGGATGGTAATATATAATAGAGGTAAAGATAATTGTCATACAACAATGCTAATACATTCTAAAATATCAATTGATCTGACATTCTAATGATCAAAATATTCTTTCTTTCTGAAATTTTGATTACCCAATATTAGTGACACTTCTAAGAATAAATTATCGCCTATATCAAAATTCATGATATCTCAACATATTATCAATAAATTTCCTCTTAACCAAGATTTTTTTAGTCATCTTATGGATAATACATGGATCAATCAGTGAAGTTTATTATTTCACTACCCAATAAAGTAGTGATCAACATGGATGGTTATACCATGCCTCAAACAGACCCATACGTATCATTGACTAAAAACAATTTTAATATAAAAAATTTACTAAAGACAAATGATCTTCCCAAGATTCATTGAAATCCATAACACAAGATCTAATCATGTATTCTTGTGTATGGATAGTATGTTCTGATTTTCAATCCATTTGGATATAATATGTCATGCTCATGTTTAGTAGAGATCCAATGGTTCATTGTAAGGATTGAAAAAACATAAAGGTGAGTCTATAGTATTTGATAAGGATAATAGAAACTAGTACTCCATGTTAATAAACTACATATCATGTATAAATAAACAACAAGTATGTTTTAGTATTGATATCTCAAATTGAAATTAAATGTGCTAAATTGGTGAGTCAGCCCATAATCACTCAAATAGTGTCATGGTTTTAATGTTTCTATGGTAGAATATTGAGAAAATCAATCATACTACATTCGCATTTATAAATTAGATTTGGAATAGACTATAAAATAATTTTTTCATTAATACTTAGCCTTTATCAATTGATAGGTAAGACACCTAGTAACATAATATCCCAACTTCCATTTCATACCTTTCCATGTAAAATAAATCTTTGTTTCATTTTACATTTTATAAATATTCAGGTCGATAGATAATTTTTCATGGTGATAAGTAGAAAAAAAATCATCTAATCATGATAAAGGGACTACAATCTAACCCCAAAAGCAGAAAAACAAGATTTAGTTCTATGTCGAATATTCAATGGTATCTTTTCTATTAAGGTTTGATCTTATGGTAAGGTTGTCTAGTTATAATTGTTAAAAATTATTGTCCATGTTAACTAAACCAAGTATAAGAGTAATAGAAAACAAATTTTCATCTTAATTATATTCCATATAATCCAAATTCATGGAAAATTTTACCCTTATAAGGTTCGACTGGTCTAGAGTTTCTTATACCATTTCATTATACAACTTATGACTCAAGTCATCAGTAATGGAATTTCCATTCCCATGTGTATAAAAAAATCAAATTAAAAAACCGAGATATATCATGTACATATTCATTGCCTCGAGATCAAATACCTTTTTTGAAATATATCTTTTATAATTTTATAAACAGTAAACAAGGAGAATTTATTACACTAGATATATTGATGAATTTTATTTAATTAATATACCACCACTTCTATTTCCAAGTCATTATTTAGATAATTATTTTGATATGTTCACAATTTCTTTGAGCCATAAGGTATAACATTGTCTCTTTTCATGCGATAAAAACCCAGTATATATTTAATGTATTAGAATATACAATAAAATCATAACATGGTTCTGGGAAGATAAAGATGGGTGATTAAGTGATTCAAGTATTAAAATCATGAAAGGATTTTTTTTTATAACCATAAATCAATTAAAATTGAATAAATTTCTTTATCAATACAGTCATAGGCAAATAAAATATTCATAAATCAAAGAAAAAATTGTTGATATTATTCAATTAATCCTAGAAAACTCTATATCTTGAAAATTTTATTAGGTTGTATACATGAAATTATTGATTTAATATTTTCTTGATCAATATATATTTCTTTTGAAGAAATGATATGTCCAAGGAAAAAACTTCTTGTATTCATAATTCACACATAGGGAATTTAGAATAGATTCAGTGTTCATGATGTATACCCAATACAAATTCTATGGGCTTTGTATGGTCAAATATTGTTTGAGAGTACACAGGGATATCATCAAAAAAATACCAAGACAAATGATTCATGGTACTTGTGGAAGATATAGTTCATTATGTCCATGAAAACAATAGGTACATATATAACACCATAGGGAATTACCAATTATTTTTTGTAACCATATTGACACTGAAAAGCTTGTCATAAACTCTTTTATAACATAGAATAGTTGATTCCCCAATTTTATATCCCTTTTTTAGAACCATTTGGATCTATTCAGATGATTGAATAATTAATCAATTCATGGAATAGGATATTGGTTCTTGAACAAAATTTGATTTAGTCTATGAAAATCACCACAATATTGAACAAAAAAATATTCCATCATGAAAAATATAAATAAATTGACCTGAAGTGATTTACATAGTCGAATGAATCTCTCATTTTCCAATTCTTTCATCTAGAAATTTAATTCTTATAATTTGGTTGGTTCTATTCTGTATGAAGGAAGTGACAAAGGACTTGTTCTCAAAATTATATCGATAGAAAATTTTATTTCCCCTTCAGTTGGAATCCCTAATAAATAATACAAAAAAATATAAAGGTATCATTCTGTGATAGTGTGAATAATCCTATTCATATTTTCATCTGTCATGTCCAAGGTCATAACTACCAAATGATAATATATTGCATCATCTATTGTCACCAAATTCCCTTCTCTACCAATATTTCTATCACATTCCTCATTGATTAAATGAAAAACACTATCCGTGTATGTGATGGTTACTTTGTGTATGTAACATTTTATTTAATATTTGAATGCTATGAACCAGTACATTCCAAATATTAAATCAAAGATTCTAATTTCCAACCACTAAACTCCCACAAAAATTACACTAAATTTATTGTAATGGAACAATATGGGCTCTTAAATCCTCTACATTATCATTTCAAAAGAGGTATCTTTATGTTTGTATAATGAAAAAAAATTACCCATGAACAAAAATATTATTTATCAAGAAAGAAATAATAAATTAGTGGGATGTCATAGTATCAAACAATTAATGCTTCATAGTAAAATTAATAATAATGGCACCTTTTACTATCAAGGAACCTAATTTATCAGTTATTAATTTCTAATCAACAACATTTAATTATCAGTGATCTCCCCCTAATTATTACTTATTCTACTATAAATGTGTAATTTGTTTTATTATGAAGGTGTTTCTAGAAACATATATTGTTACCCTATTTTTTTGGTGAAAAATACTTTGATTGGACTACCCTAAAAGATCATGGGAGACATGATATTTATTTGACCTAACCCTATCCATTGGATTTTATTTTTTTGTATAATAACTCTTGATGTGTCCAATTCGACCACATTTATAACACTCGTGAGATGGTTCTATATATTTCATCTTCTTATGCCCTAACAAGCCACACTGAAAGAAACTAGGTTTGAAAATGAAATGAGGGGGAAAATAAGATTTATCTAGTGGTATGGTTCTCTAGTGCTCTATTTCATTCAGGTTAGTTACATATTATTCTATTATTCCTAACACTAGAGTTCATACCTATATATGGTTGGAAAAAGAGGTTTAATCCAATTAGTTTCCAATCAATATATTTTCCTACAACCAATGCCCTACTCCCCACAACTATATAGTTTCCAAAAAAAATAAAGCATCCTTACAGTGAATATTTAGTGATAGAAACATCTTGAATATAGGTGCCTTTAGAGATTCACTAGTAGCTAACTTTTGGGAAAGGAATTTTGGATATGTAAATCAGGTCACATATTTTTTCTCTCAATGATTTCCATATTTCATATCAAATACGTATATAATTTTCGACACATGGAAAGTGGGTGGGAGGAAATTTTTTAAAACAATTTCTCAAAACCTTACCATGTAAGACTTTTATGGAGCATAGTTTGGATAGTTAGGTATCATCACTATTATAATAGTTCTCCAATAATATACACTACTAGAATAACATAGAGAAAATTTAGAATTCCAACGAAATCAAAGCTAATTTTCCTTCTACATAACTGGTCTTCTTCTTGGTCAGGACCCAAATCACCACTAAATATTTGTGGGATATGTCATTGAAATTTCGACGATTGATCCATGTAATGTGTGTAATGCTCCATATTTTTTGGGATCTTATTAATTTTATAAATGATATGTTTATAATTATAAATATTTTTAAAGGAATTAAAATTGATATAAAAGTAAGTCATACAAGGTATGAATTAAAATTAAAACACTTATTCATTCATAAGTGGAGTATTACAAAAGAATAAAATATGTATTTCATACCTCGGATTATTACTCCTCATGGATAAAGTACATCGACTAAACTTTCATAAATTAATATGGTAAAATTGAAAGTAATGAATAAAATATTCATAACTATGAAATATTTTGAATCATGCTCAACCTTGAGGATCACCAATAGCTAAACAATTTCTATAATGAAGAAGATATCCATGGAATGATAAATCGTTATGTAAAATCTGTAATATGAAATAAAAACTATTCCTTGAGAAGTGTGAATGTAATGAACAAATTATTTATTAAGTCTATATATAAGAATGAAATTTAGTCTTTATAAATATGGTTGTTGAAAATATAGACATACCAAATATGATCATTTCAAATACAGTTGGTGTTAACATATCAAATAGGTATACTAAATTTTTACGTTCTTATAAATATAACTCACAATGAAATAGAAACATGACATTAAAATATTATAAGTACATATATTTACTTATATTGTATTATTATTATTATTAAGATATGATAATATTTATATATATAAGTCAAATAAATATTTCAATATCAATGAAGGAACAAAATTAAATTTTATAATATAAATAATTAATTAATGATATTATTTAAAGCGTATTTAGTATAAAAAATATTAATTTTCAAAAATTTATTTTATTAATTATTGTATATTTTTACTCAATAAATTCATTTTATTCATTTTAAATATTATTATATTTTAAATATATATTAACAACACCAAACTTATAAATCTATAAGAAATAATATTTATAACACATAATGTTTAAAACTCCATTTTCAATAAAATATGTCTTATTTTTAATTTTTAATTTTATTTAGAAGTTAAATACATAAATGTTTTATTTGATATTTTATAATACAAACTATACTTTTGAATTTATTGCATCAAAATTTTCTTAAGATATTTTTTTATATTTTTCTAAAATAACTAATTTTTAGGTGAATAATGAAAAATAAAAGTTTTTCTAATATTGTCACTTTTATATGAGTTTGAAGATTTTGAAACCTTTTTTATAATATATATAAAGAAAACTAAATGATTTAAAATACTATGATCAATTTATAAAACCCATGAATAACAATTTATAAAATCAAGTAATATATTATGAAAATTATGTCTCATATGTTTCTTTAATTAAATATATGCATCAGAAAGGTAGGATTTGGATTTATTTATATTTAAAATAAAATTTATTTGAATAATAATCATCTTATTTTTATTATTATAATTAATAATGTTGATATATTTTTGAATAAATAAACTTTATGGATAAAAATATTCTTTTTCAAAAAATGGGGGATTATAAGTTCTGTGCGCAAGTACGAAAATTAATTACCATAAATCATAGAAATTTTAATTTATAAAATTATTTAAATATAAAAAATAATAATTTTCAAATTATAAATTAATTTCAATTTTATTTTTGGCCACTAAAATTAGTTTCCCTGGGTGAAACTGGAGTTACCACGGTAAGGGTAAATTAATTACAAGTTGTTTCACATAGTTAAAAAGGTTTAATAATGTGAAAAACAAGATTTATATTGTTTATTTCAGGGTTAGTAATCATTATCCCTTTACCCAATCCATTATTTTCCATTTTTGGAACCTTGTTTCTTGAATAATAGAGTGATGTTATTTAATGATTTTTTTTAAAAGTTCCCTTTTCTTTACTAATAATAAGAGACCACCTAAAACCCATTTTTATTCACATTTAAAAATATTTTTATTACAAAAAACACTTCCCTATTCTCTCCTAAACACCCTCCTCAAGTCATTTCTTCCTTGGTTTCAAAAAAATACCAATCTAAAGAATCCAAAGAAGTTACCCATGTGAGAACATCCAAGGGAGAGGTAATACTCCCAACCCACCTTCTATGGATCTTTTTATATTCTAGACCCATGAAAAACTCTCTATAAATTATGTTATGTTTAAAATATCATTTTATTTATGATTAAGTAGTATTATACTAATATAATATCTATTTTATATCATCCTACAAAATCATTGAGAAAAACGAAAATGTATTCATGTGTATGTGTCGACTACCACCTTCATGAATTACATGTTCTGTTTTCCATAACTACCAAACATGGATGAATATAAAAGTGGATTTAGTATTAAGAAATTATATTTTTAAAACTATTAATATTCTTTAATAATAATATATGACAATCTATAAGCAACAAAAACAATAAACATTTATAGTAACTTTAACTGCCTAAAATGGACTTATCATGGAACCTTTCTTAATTTCTATCTGTTTGGGATAACATTTTAAAATATATAATTAATATCAAAATTTAAAACCCAAAGTATTTACAAATAAATTTAATATAGAATGTAATGGATGCAACACTGGGTCTCTATAACGAAATTTTTTTGTTATTATAATAATTATAACCTAACCATTAAAAATGGTAATAATAATAGTAATGAATACTATTAAATATTATTTATAATGGTTTGAATGAATAAAAAAATCATAAGGAAAATTTTAATTTTTCTTAAAATAAAAAAAACAAAATTAGCTTATGGTTAATTTTCAGTATTTGTTAAGAAGTTTCACTCTTTTGAATAGTGAAAAATACTACATTTTAGTTAAAAATTGTGATTTTCATTTAAATAATTTTTATTATTTAACTTGAAATTGAAAGTAAAAAAACATTAATTATAAATAAATTAATCCAATGTATCTTATGAGAATCATTTTTATATAGAATTAGATATAAATACATATTGAACTTTTGAATGTTCTTTTTACGCACCTTCTCATCACACATGCAAGATTAACATTAAATGTAATTTTTCCGCTTCTTCGAATTAAATTTTAAAAAATATATATACATGATTTAGATTTGTAATATATTTAGAGTCTGATAGGATCAACTTAATTTTTGGTGAATAGTAACATGACCCTTTGGAATAATAATGTCACCCTTATGAATTGTAATGTGATCCTTATGAATAGTAAATTAAAAAAATGAATAGTAAAATCACCCATGAATGTATAAATAAATTATAGGCATATTATAAATAATGGTGTCATATAATTATATAATAATTTGAGAAAGTGAACATTTTAAAAATTAATAATTAAGTGTTGGTATTTTTATAAGTCTTAAATATATAATAATAAATTTAAAATTAATAAAATGATTTAAAATAAATTTTATTTTCATGAAATATATTCAGAAATTAACATTTTTTCATATTATATTAGGATACTTTTATGATACCTTTATAATTTTTTCAGAGTGTTATAAAATCTTATAGAAATTTAAAATCTATATTTTTTTAGTAAATGATGGTTTTAATTAAAAATTAAATTTCTCATATTTATAAAATTATTTTCATATAATGGGGTGTATTTTTTAATTATACATGTTAAAAAATGTTCAAGTTGTGTTTTTTGTGTTTTTCTAAAATACTTGATTTTTTTGTGAATAGAAAAATATAGTAATTTATTGTATAAATTCATTACAAGTTAAATAAACTATTCCTTGATTCATATCATATGTAAACACCATAATCTAGAACTTCCCTTTATTATTTTAATTTATTTGATGATAATACTTAATCTATTAAAATTATTGATCCTAAATAATAATAAAATTATTAAAATATTAAAAAAACACCCCTCTCCTCTACTATAAATATAACCCCTCACCACCCTTTCTACTCACACCTTCTAAGATTTGAGAAATCTCAAATTTCTGACCAATACTCTTCCCAATCCCCTCCCCCATGTCCAAGATCTCTTGGTCTTCTCAAAAGACTAAAACCAATCTCCTTATAGAGTTTCTCAAGGAGGATAATTCAAGAGTTCCGAATAATCTTTTTTTCCTTTTCTTTTCTTCTCAATTTCATATATTTTATTCTAAAAATAGAAATGTCGTCCGTGAGGTGTTTTTTTATCACCATCAAGGATGAAAAGTTTTCATTTTACTTAAACATGTTCAAATATGATCATAAAACCATTTTAATGGTTGAAATATATTATAAAAATTATATTAAAAACCTTTTTATTTTTTATAAATTACATATTTACATAAAAAATGATAAAAAAACAAGTTCATTGTGATCTAAAACCACTAAAACAGATATAAACAATTAGAATTAACATGTTATCTAATGATTCATCCTCGTGTATAGTAATAAAACAATATATAAAACAAATTAAACTTTTTTATGTTCATTAATTTAATTTAATTCTAATTTTGGAGAAGTATACTCAGTCTACATGAACTCCATTACTTGAAAACAATAGAATTAATCAAGAAAACCAAGAAAAAAAATACTCTATAATGATGAAATTAAACTCTATAACTCAATAATAGGGACACAAATAAACTTAATAAAACTATAATTAATCAAATATTTTTATAAAAGTTTCTAAATTAATTAATTAATATATTATTTTTTTTATCTTGGACATTAAGGTCAAGTGCAAAACACATTCAGACTTAAGGTAAGGGTTTTCTTATCTCATATTCATTTTTATGATATATGCCTTATTCACCACTATTTCTTCTATATATGTGTACATTCCTTTGATGTATAATATCATGAATCTATTTTTCTTAATAGTATTTATGTTTTCATTGGATAATTAATTACTTTATGGGGTATACAATATGATTTATTACTATGTGGTAAGGGTTTTCTTCCTGAACCTCTATTTAATTTGGGTTATTATTTCTTCCCCTATACACCAATGTAATTATTCATTATTTTTGTATAATTATTATAAATTATATATAAATATATATATGTTCCAAACTCATATATCCTTATCATTTCTATTTTATTTTGTGGGAGAATACATATTTTAATATGTTTCCTTCTCAATTCTTCCAGATAAGTTATCCTGATTAAACGGATATTCTCGAATTATTAACTATTTTCAAGTGAACTATAAAATAATATTTTAATCCATAATTATTTTTCTAAAATCACACATTTTATCATAAAAAAATCTTAGTTAATTTTTGGTTTTATTAAAACAAAATTTTTTTTCTACTTTAAAATATCTTTAATATTCTTCTTAGGCCATGCTAAAATGGTTTATTTCTATTGTTTCATAAAAACTATTTTGTACATAATTTCACATTAGTGGGAAATTATTTAGGAATCAAATATACTTTAAATTTACTTATATTTTTGGGGTTATATATGTTTATAATATGATTTTATGATAAAAATTTGATTTTCCCAAATAACTCTTCTTTCCAAAGTAAAAATTGGTTTTTCTTATCTCACTTTTACTTCTTTGAGATATATAACATGTTCACCACTATTTAATTTCTTTTGGTGTATATAATTCACATTGATATATTATATCATGAATTATATTATTCTCATGATATTATAAATTTCATTCAATGTTACTAGGGATTATGATTTTAAGGTTTCAATGTGGTATGGGACACTTTTGAATGTTTAAAGATTATTTTCCTCAAGAATTTCTCAACGATTTTATTAGAGTACTTTTACATATGATACATAAAATTTTTATCAGAAAAATTGACTTAATGATAGATTTTATTCTATATATTAGTAATTTTTTGTACTTAGTAAGTGATGGGTGGGTCCCGTTGTAGCCCCTCGATGCATTGATAGGTCTCATTAGACAAAGTAGACCATATTTTTGGCCACTTATATATGATGTATTAGATGAATACTTTAAGGTGTGCTTGTAATGTATAAAATTATTCATTACTTAATTATGAAACTAGTAATCGATAGTCCAAGTAATTATTTGACTAGTAGAATATCCATGGTTATGTTTTATTGTGGAATTATTTAATTAGCTTGTATTCCTACTAAATTATTCGCAATATTATGTTTAATGTCATGTGTACTTATATATATTCACCATTATTTATTATTTATGTTTCTAATACATTTATTACCCTTACTAAGAATTCTATATCCCCCATTTCTAAGGTTTTTTCTCTTTTGGTTATGAATATGAAAACCTTGAATAACCTTTCAAGGATGCAGTTTATTTCATTATATTATCTATCATGTTTTATTTTCATTCTCTAACATAATATGGGTATCATGAAAATAATATGGTCTTACAATACTACTAAAATTATTGGTCCTTGATGATTGGATTCTTTTTATCCATGGAATTGTAATAAGATAATAAAATGCCTCTAGGATTATGTGGTCGGGGCGTTGTAGTTGGTATCAATGGATGTTTAGAAGAAACCTTGGAAGCTAGATTTAGAAAATATAGGTTAGGGAACATAACACTAAGATAGACTTTTATGATCATCATAGAAGAACATCCTATAATTTTGTTAAGGTAGAGATTATATGGGTCTTCTAAGAAATGAATCCATGTCTTGATACTATAATTATATGTAGTTCTGAAACAGATGTACCTAGGGGTAAAAACTCTGATAATGAGATATAGGACTGACTCGAGGTATCCTGATACCTACCAAGGGGCCTTACTATGCACCTATTTGGAGACTGACGTGGTATGTACTCAATATAAGTAACATTTTCTTTAAAACCGATTTTGATGGATTTAAAAGTAAATATGTTCTCAAAGAAACCATTTTTATGATTATGGGATTAGATATGCATAATTTTATTCAATATATATTATGTTTTTCAAAGGTTTTGGGATTATAAATTATGTTTTATAATGTTATGATCTAATCTAGTCCATTCTATTGTTTAAAATTACGCATAATGGAAGGAAAGGGAACCACATCAGTGCACACAATCCAATTATTAATAATGATTGTTTCTTTGATGGGTTTATATAAGTCTTTCAAAGGGAACTAGTCTTTAAAATGTTCTAATAATATGAGTAGATAGTATCATGATGTAACAAGAAAGAGAATTTTATTCTAAGTATTACAGCTTCGGAAGGATGCCTGATAAGGATACGAAATGAGAAAAAAATATGATAAAGGGAAGATGGGAACGATTTATTTTCCCACATGCTATAATTGTTGAAGGAAACAACTTGGTATATGATTAAGAGGAAAAGTATTTTTCTTTGAGTATTGAGAAAACGGAAAAAATGTTCATCATTAAAATGATAAGGAAAATGTTTCTAATATAAAATTCTTCAATTCTAAAGAGATGAGACACTATCAAAATAAATGTCCCATTCCAAAAAGAAACATACCATAAAAGTAGATAATGTGTCATGGACAATATTATTGTACTACCATGAATGTAGAGTAATGTGCTTATGTTTGGATTAAATAATTATTTCCATTTTTTATTTTATCAATGATTTGCTGGTTATAATAATTATATAATATATAAGGATTCTACTTTAGTATTATTTCATTAAGTATTTTAGGTCATATGATTAATGGTACCAAGAAAAATGATTCGGTAGTAAGTCAAGCAATCAAAAAAATGTTAAGTGAAATTATAAACCTCAAAATGATCCACCTGAAAGATAATAATGTTGGATAGAGAGATGATTTCTCTGGAAAAGGAATATTGGATTATACTAACTACCATGGGAATGATTCTAAAATATTGAATCAAGATATTTTGGAAAGTTTATCCATTTATAAAATGGTTTCAATTGATCATTTTATGAGGTTTTATAGGTTAATGGATAACTTCGCAATATAACGCGACCTATTATAAGAGATAAAGTATATATATTCCAAGGCACAATCAAAGGATAATATTGTGCTTATGAAATAAAAATTCATATTTATAATCTTGTATAGTGTAATAATTACTCAACTCTAGGAAAAGAGACTTAAACGAATATGTTGTCCTATTATGATAATTTTTTATGATATCAATGTAATTTTTCATAACTATAGTTTATGGTGTTGTGGTAATTACTTTCATATTAACATGTATTCTGTCACTTTCCATCAAAAATTAATAATTTGATTTTTCTTTTATGTATATGTTTTAACTTCAAACTGATATCATCCCATTCCAAAACATAATTTTGTGGTGACAACCTCATTTACCTTAAACTCTTTTAAAAGGATATTTTATTGACACTGTTTCTGATGTGGGTTTCTCAAAAGGGAATTTTCAGGTATAAACCATTAAATTTATATGTGAAATTTCAAATTGCAAGTATGAAATTTATTAAAGGAGAGTATAATGTAACACCCAAAGTGTTTATGAAAATAAATTATTATAGAATGTAATGCATGCAACACAGAGTCTCTGTGAAACAACACTTTGTTATTATAATAGTTATAACTTATCCATTAAACATAGGAATATTAATAGTAATGACTATTATTAAATGTTATTTATAATGGTTTAACATAAATAAAATAGATTAATAATAAAATATATAATTTTTTGTAAAAGAAAAATGGGTTTTTCATAATTAACTTTGGGTGAGTTTTTAGTATTTTTCTTAGAAGTTTCATTTTATTAATAGTGAAAATGTTGTATTTCTAGTTAAAAACTATGTTTTTCTTTTAAATAATTATTAAAATTTAAATTTATTTTGAGAGTTACAATAGATAAATTATAAAAATATTAATCCAATCTAGATCATTAAAATCAATTTTATATGAAATTTGATATAAAGACTTATTGAACTTTTGAATGTTCCTTTTACCCACCTTCTTTCCACTCTTGTAGGATAAAAATTAAATATAATTAATCTAGTTATATGAATTAAATTTCAAATAACATACATACAGATTTTGTATTGGTAATATATTTAGAGTATTATAGGATCAACTTATATTTTTTCTAAAAGTAACTTGACCCTTTGGAATAGTAAAGTTACCAATCTGAATGGTAATATGAAACTTATGAATGGTAAATAGTCCAAATGACTACTAAAATCAGTAATTAATGTATAAAAAATATTTAGTCATCTTATATATAAAGATATGATATAATTATATCATATTATAATTAAGTGATTATTTAAAAAAAATAAGTGTTAAAATTTTTGTAAGTCATATATATTTAATTATAAAATTATAAATAATAAAATGATTTAAAATAAAATTTATTTTCATGAAATGTATTCCTCAATTAAAATTTGTTTTCATATGATTTTAGGATTATTTTATGAGACCTTAGTTAATTTTTTAGAGTGTTATAAAATAAATTAGAAATGTAAAATTTGTATTTTTTGAGTTAATGATGGTTTTAATTAAAAACAAAATATATCATATTTATAAAAATATTTTCATAAAATGGACTAAATATTTGAATTCTACACATCAAACAATGGTTACGGTGAATTTTTGGATATTCTTGAAATAATTGAATTTTTATGAATAGTAAAATATTGAAATTTAGAGTATAAATACATTAGAAGTTAAATAAACTATTCCTTGAGTCATAGATAATTTAAGAACCATATCCTATAACATAACTTAATTATTTTAATATATTTTATGATAATTATCAAACTATTCATAGTCTTGATCCAATATAATAAAAAATGAATAAAATAATCAAAAAAACACCAATCTCCTCCACTATAAATTCCACCCCTCGCCACCCTTTCTACTCACACCTTAAAAGAATTAAGAACTGTAAATGTTTCTCCCAATACTCTTCCCAAGCCCTATCCCATGACTGGGAACTCTAGGTCACAACAAAAGACCAAAACCAATACCCATAAGGAGGTTCTCAAAGAGGAAAATTCAAAATGTAAAAATCCTCTTCATTTTTCTTTTACTTTCTTTTCAATATCATTTATTTTATTATTATAACCTCACCGAACCTCATAAAAATGTCTACATAACTATAGTACCTTACATATTCTTTAATTTTATTATTATAATAGAATAATTTAATATCAATCAACTTCCCCTCTCTTGTATTCTAAAAATCAAAGCGTTGCATGTGTGGTGTTGTTTTGTCACCTTCAAGGAATATAAGTTTTCATTTTCTTTCACTGTCTTCAAGGTTGTTCATAAAACCATTTTAATGGTTTAAATAAATTTTAAAATTTATATTCTAACCGTTTTTATGTTATATAAATACCAAATTTACATAATACTAAATGATAAAACTAAATGAGTTTGTTGTGATCTAAAAGAGATAAAATTAATCTAAACGGTTATCATTAACATGTTATCTAATGATTCATCCTAAAATATAAGGTTAAAAAATAAATAAAAAATTAAACTTACTTATGTTCGTTAATTTCGTATAATTAAAATTCTTGATAGTTATAACCATTCTATATGAACTTTATTATATATAAACAAGCGAACTGATCATGAAAACCAAGAAAAAGAATGCCTTAGATTGATGAATTTAGAATCTATAACTCATCACTAAGGGCATAAATGAAGTTAAAAACTATAATTAATATAATAAATATATATAATGTTCTTAATTAATTAATTAATAGATTTATTTTTATTATCCGTGACATTAATCTCAAGTGCATAATGCATTCAGACATAAGGTAAGGGTTTTCTTATATCATTTTTATTTCTGTGAGATATGCCTTATTCACCACTTTTTCTTGTGTATATGGTTACTGACCTTTAATGTATCATATCATTAATATATTTTTCTTAATAGTATTTAATGCTTCATTTTTTGATTATTATCGTTATGTGTCATATGATTTGATTGATTACAAAGTGGTAAGGGTTTTCTTCCCGAACCTCCTTTTTCAATTCAGTAATGCTTTATTCCTCTATTAACCAACATAATTATTCATTATTTTTATAAAATTATTATAATGTATATATATATGTTACAAAATAATTTATCCAGGTCATTTAATTTTTAATCTATAAGATAATACATGTTTAAATATGTTTCCTTCTCAATTCTTCCTAACAATAAATCTCGATTAAAGGTAACTTCTGGAATTCTTACCCATTTTAAAGTGCACTATATATTCTATTTTTAATAGAAAATTATTTTCTAAAAATTACACATCATACCATGAAAAACTATATTAGTTAATTTCCATTTTTAATAAAATACTCATTATTTTCTGCTTTAAAATCTCTTCAAAATTTTCCTTAAACAACACTAAAATGTTTTATTTCTAAAGTGTCTTCAATACTCTTTTTAACAAGATTTAACTATAGTGGGACATCATTTCTACCTCAAATATAATTTAAATGTACTTATATTTTATTTTATGGTTCATATATGTTTACAATGTGATTTTATTACAAATATAATTGATTTTCTAAAATAACTCTTTTTTCCAAAGTAAAAATTGTTTTTCTCGTCTCACTTTTAATTTTATGAGATATATTTGTTATTCACCGTTATAATTTTATGTGTAGTGTATATAATTCATTTGATATTTTATATCATGAATTATAGTATTCTAATGTTATTCTATGTTTCTTTTAATGTTACAAGGGATTGTGATTTGAATGTTTCAAAGTTGCATGAGACACATTGGAATGTTTAAAGATTGTTTTCCTCAATTATTTTACTCGAGTAATTTAATCTATTATACTTCAAAGTGGTATGGGACACTTTTATTTAATGATATATTTTATTGAAAATATGAGTAATGCATTGGACATATTAAGTGATGGGTGGGGCCAGTTATATCTTCTTTATACACCAGTAAGTCTCGTGAGATGAACTAGACTAAGTTTTTACCCACTTTTGTATGGTGACATGGCCAAAGCCTTGATAATATGTTTTAGATTCCCAGTATTATGCATTACCTCATTATGAAACTAGTAATTGATATTCTATGTGATTATTATACTAGTATAATATCTATGGTTATGTTTTATTATGACATTATTTAATCATCTTTTATTCCTTTTATAGTATTCTTAATATTATATTTCAATGGAATGTGGACTTTTAGTTATTCATTATTCCTTATTATTTATGTTTTTAATGAAATTCATACCCTTACTGAGAATCTAATATCACCCCTTTATTATGTTTTCTTTCTATAGGTTATGATGGTGAAAATTTTGAATAATATTTCAAGGATGTTGTTTATTTTTATTATGCACCATGTTTTATATTCTTTTCCCAATGTAATATCAGTATCATGAATGTAATTTGGTCCTCCAAGACTCCAAAATTGATTAGTACTTGGTATTTTATTCCTTCTAATCATGCCTATGTAATAAAATAATCACTGGATCCAGTCTTGAGGGGTTGTTATGTTACACAAAATATAATAATAAATTATATAAAACATCAAAATTATGTAGATCATGAAGTTATTTTACAAATACATTAACCATGGATCACAAACTGAAAAATTTATGTATAAATTAATAGAGAAACCCTGAGTAACTGACATAATAAAAAACTATATTAAAATTATGTATCAAAAGATAATATATGGGAATTATAAAATTAAATATATATGAATAATGTTCATTTTTATATATATAATGAGTTTAATTTAGTCATTCACTATGTTAAGTGAAAGTTTATAGAGATTCTAAACATGAGATAAGGGTTTCATCTCTAAATTATCTTATTTGAAACAAATATTCTTATATGTTCTGGACTTTTTTTTAAATTGTTTGTGAACTATAAATGGAATATATAATATGTGAATTATATTTATTCATTATATTTGAACATAAAATTAAAATCTCTCTCTATCTATCACTTAAGAGGTTTTTATTGGAATGTTTCATAAGCCATAAGGGTTTTCTCTAAATTACCCTTTATTAAGCCATGTATTGATATTATTCACCAGTAATTATTTTTATTATGCATGTAATTCCCCAAAGGATTATAATATCCTAAATTTTTATTGAACTTGTATAATTATTTTATATTCATTATCTTCCTTTTGTGGTATATGATTGATGTTTTCCCTAGAATATAAGAGACTTTCATAACTCAATATGATTTATTGAGTAATAATGTTTCTTCTTAAGTTTAATATTTATTTCTATATGGTAAAAACTATTAATTTCATGGGATATATATCTATATTTTATTAGTAATTATTTTTGTGTTATAATATATTTATTAAATTCAATTGTGTTAATAAAATTTCTCATCCATTTAAATGATGATTTCACCTATGTGTCCATAATTTACCTTTCTATCAATGTTATGATTTTGATTTGGAAACCAAATTAAGTGTTATCAAATGTTTAAATCATATTTAACTTATTATATTTTAAAAAAAAAATATGTTCATTATCTTATTTTATGGTTTGGTATTTCAAGAAATGTGTTTTAGAACATAAAAAATGCTATCTTTCTTACCACCTCCTTAACATTCTAGTTATGTATTCTCTTTCTTTTTCTAACATATTATGGCATATTATTCTCATGTAACTCTTATATTTTTGTATATATATTCTTTAAAAATATACCTTGTTGAATATATTTTTTAATTTATGGTTTTATACAAGTTTTTATTCTCCATTGAAATTACCACTTTTGGGTAAACCCGATTTAAGAGAACTTTCCTATTTATTATCTCATGTTAAGAATAAACCCCATAAAATATTTCCGAACCATGTATTACCAAAAAACCCATTATTATTTATTAGATAAAACTCTTGTTCAATTATGAATTTATGGAAAATAATATCCTTCTTTCTTATTTAAAATTTTCTATTATATATTTCATAAATCTTAAACTATGTGGTATGTTTTTATACTTTCTTCTCTAAGATCATTCTCATTTATTTTCAACAATGGAACTCTGTATTCAAGACCCTTATTACTTTTAAAATTATAAATGTTCAAAATTATTTATTTTGTTATTATATTTGGAATCATTGTGATTTATCCTTTGGTACAGCCTTAGATAATAATTATAAAACCCACATTCTTCACATGGGTTTGACCATGATTATGATTTATGTATGGTTTATTTTCTCTTGTGGAAAACATATGCATGTATGTATTATGATGTGATGAGTGGGTATATTATATAACTTTAATACATTCAAAAAATTTCATGTCTCGTGAGATACCATGTATGGTTGACCGGGAGTTATACTGAGCATATAATAATTATGATAGTTATTAGAATATGTTATATTTTCCCGATTATTATCATTGAAATATTGTCGTAATGTCATTATTTATGATATTTCCACATTCCTATAGCTCTATATTCTTATGAATCCATTTATTTATGCCATTTTTCTACTCTTATGATAATTCTCTTTATGATATCATATTATTCGTATCAACTCTCATGTTATTCTTTATTTGCGTATTTACTCTCCCAAGAGGTATTATAAGTAATACTTTTCATCATATATTTTACCTAGCGTATACTATGTAGTTTTAGAATATCTATGGGGCTTAATATAATAATGTGATGTTTTAAATAAAGATGATTTTTTATGTTTAAGATTATGAAATAATGTATCTAATGTTATAAGGACACTAGAAATATTTATCTTTGCTTTGTATTTATTGTAAAAGTATATGAAAATTCCTAGATTAATACGTATTTAATTCTTGGTTAACTATAATTGGTATAAAAATAAGTTCTATTAGCATTTGGAGATAAGGATGACAGAACCTTAGTGAGAACCCTAGGGAAAAGACTTAAGGATAAGCCTAAGCATATGAGAACATCCTAAATTTTTTATAAATAATTTATTGTGTGGTTTTCCATGAAATTACATTCCTATATATATATATATATTCTAGTGAGTGGATTTTGGATCTAGCACATTTTTAGCTTGGGTTAGTAACCCTGAAGAGATCATTTTGGGTTTTCACTCAATTGTGACCTGTAGCATGACAAAGAGGCTTAACTACACACTGTCTAGATAAACCTAGGTAGACGTTTTGGTTAATAAAATTCTGTTTTTAAAGCATTATGATTGATTTATTTCCTATTTACTTTAAGGGATTATGTTATTATTTATAAGATAACATAATATAAAGTAACCTAGGTATAACCAATAAAGTTATATAATTAACCAAGTATAAAACAGTTGAAAATAAAGTACCATATGTCGAAATGAAGGGGTCATTGGATGATATATATTAATATTGAGACTTAATATTCATATAATTTGATTATATTGGATATTATCATAACCATATTGTTTTTATTATCTATTTGAAATAATATCAAGATGATAATGTCGAGAAAGGTATGTTTTTGAAAACTATTATCTCTTATAATTGATTAAGGTAGCATAATTAAATTGTTTAGAATCTTAGTACACTATTCTCATGATAGAGAAGTTTACTTTCTTAATATTACCTAAGGTAGTGAGGTTGATACCATTATTGAATTTAATCAAATGAATTTTCATTATATATTGATATTTATCAATCATATTTTCGTATTGTTTTAAATTTTTGAGTGTTATTTGAAACTTATAAGGATTATTATTCAATAGTGTTTCATTAATATTTTAGAAAAATATATTATGTGGTATCCAAAATCATGAAAAGAGATTTTATAATTTGATTATTTTGTTGGGAATAACAATTTAAGAACACATGATTGAGGTATAGATAATTATCAATTTAAATATATTTTTGATGTTAAGGTAATAAATGTTTTATTAACCTTGAATAATTGATTTATATAGCATTAATAACCTTGGGATTGATAATTAATTCGTGATATTTTTTGAGAATTTTATACCTTTTTTGGATTATGAAATATATATCGAGAGATTAGTGTGTGACTTTATGGACTAGTGGTTTTATATAAGGGTTTATTTCTGAATGAATATATGATTTCACTATGGTTTAATGTCTTTGATATTCAAATGGTTTCTGTAAAAGTATGTTATAGATAATATTGAATAGGGTATATACATACATGGGTAAATGATTGTATGAATAATAAATATTTTTTTGTGGAAAGATGATTAATTTTGTATATCCTAAAGATGTAAAGTATATGTTATATAACAATTTATACAAAAAATAAAGAATATGTTAAGAATACCCATACCTACATTAATTAGTTATGAGTTATTAAAATTGTGGTAATAAAATTTATTTAAGTTGTAGAATGTAATACCCTAGTTTTTTGGAAGCTTAATCCTTTTATAATCCATATTTTTATAATTATAAAACTTTTTAATGAAATTGAAATTTATTAGAAAAAAACTAGAAAATATCATCCAAAGATATAATCTCTGACTATTTATTATAATAAAATAAAAGTAGAGTAAGGGAGTACTACAAGCCCATAATCACAACTACAAATCATAAAAAAATACTTGTCACCATATCTATGATCAATTTCCTTGTCCATAGTAGCCAACTACCATTCTGAGCTTTAGTAATACTTCAGAGTCTTAACATACATCCTTCTAAGATTTAACTTTTACAAATATAAAAACTCCTCAGAAGGTTATGTACATTTTCCCATGCTGACAGAAGACTGGGTAGGAATCAGCTTCGGTATATAAGAATATTCTTTCCTCCACCTTCTTCTTGGTGGAGCAGTCATCACTTCATCATTCACTGACACAATCATCTTTCTACATTTAACAATGTCACTATAAGTTATTTTATCCCTTCCATAAACATTATCCTTTTCACTCTCAAAGATTTCTCCCTATTTTCCATAGAATTTTACCTCTTCACAACCATCCTTCACTTCGTGTTTCTGCTCAGAGTGACTATAAGTATCAATCATTGCTAAACATTGTAGGTGTTCCACACTCCCATGGTCATAATGCATCCCCTACTAGTGTTTGATTTCTCTATTGACAACATCCTATGAAAAAAGATCAATCTACATGTTTTCAAATTTCCATTGCCACTGCCACTTTTGTTGCTCATCCCTTTCAGGTTCAGTACCATGATGTCATATAGAACTTCACCCGGCATCCATCTAAGAGAAAAATCAGGGGCAGGTTGAACAAAAGACCAAACTAGGTTTGATTCCAATTCACCATTTACCAGGCCCGCAAAACCATTACCAATTTCAATATAGACCGCCTGCTTTTTAGATTGTGGTTGCAGCCCAGCTAAAACCCTCAAACACCAACCATTTTCATCCAAATAACCAACCAACTGCGTATTCAAATTAAGACTTACCCTTATGGCCTCAATACTGTTAGTGCACTCAGTTTCTTGTTTTAGGGATATCACCATTCCTCTCTCTGCCTCATCGATCATAGTGGGTTGAACTGCATGCTTCTCATTGGCCTTCATACCTCCTGCGTTGAGCATCCCAATATCACATTTCAGTCTTCCAAACACCTCATCCACCCTCGTATTTAGAGGCTCCTCCACCGCCATCACTTGTGAACCATTTACTATAGAGTCTCCAACCGGACAAGTCACTATCAACCTTCCAATAACTAATCCCCACTTTCCTTGCGGATCCTTTGAGGCCACCGCGACCTGTCCAAATGAGGCCACCTTCAGAGACATAATTTTACCTCTGTTTCCCACCTACAGATTCCCAACCCTCTACTTTAGATTCTCTGCCTCAACATGCGCTTTCTATCCCTTACCTCTATCCTTGCTCCCTCTCCAAGAAGACTGAGACCCATTGGGGAAAATTTCCAGTGACTGACTCAATCGCTTGCATCCCTGACATAAGTTCATCCAATTTTCGTAGACAACCAGTTTTTTGCATCAATATTCCTCACCCACTGTAATCCATACTTATTCAAATGGGTATCTCGACATAACCATTTCGACATATACTCGAGGTTTAATAGGGTGGAAAAGATCTTCAGTTCTACTATCCATGCAAATATATCTACTTATCAGGTTTCCTATCATGCATATAACAGCGGGATATTGAAATGGGTGGTGGTTTGGGAAGCTAACCCATGTCATCATCACTGGAGGATCCCACTTTATATGAAGATCAAAGGACCACTGAAGAAGGATGAATCTGAACCTGTTGAAACTACGAGGTGCACTTTCCCAGGACTTGATGAGGACTACCTCCGAAGCGAAACAGATCATAATTTATCGATTATCCAGGAGACCCACAGTCACTCTGTCCTTCAAGTTCTAAGCATCAAAGATGTATCTATCAAAAAAATATATTGAGGGACGTCGTTGTTAAAATAATGCAACTAAGGTATGCTTCAAGAGATTAGATGATTCTGAGAACCCCACAGATGAAATCTGGGGGTTAGGGAACCCATCAAAATAATCTGAGACTCTTGGTGTGAGTGTGCTGTGAGGGAAAGATAAAAGAATTTCATTGTTTGAAAACGGAATGATGGGTGTGGCTTCTCCTTTAAATGACACTGATTGTCCCTCCCCCATCAGTGGGGGAGGGACCGGCATCGAGGTCGACGTCGTCACGTCAAAGAGTTAGGGTTCATCAGGGAGATTACTCTGCCACACACCTATCTTATTAGGAAATAATTAACATGAGATATGAATTAAACTATCAACTCGTTATTCATTAAAAACTGGATCATTATAATTTAAAACGAAACTATGTATTTCACACCATGGATTATTACTCAACATGGATGAACAAAAACCTTTATAAGTTAATAAATCAATAGGAGAAATTGGTAAAAAAAAGATGAAATATTCACAAATAGAAAATCTCTTAGATCATCTTCAACATTTAAGATCACAAATAGCTAAAAACCTATATTATGGAAGATCACCATTTGAGAAAGCATTATGCAATATATATATTATGAAATAAAAACTATTCCTTGTATTGTGAGAATGGAATGAATGAATGATTTAGTAATTTAATATATAGGAAGAAAATATATAAATTATAAATATAGTCATTTAAAATATAGTCATTGAAAATATGGTGATTGAAAATATGGTCATTGGACATATATCAAATAGTTATACTGAATTTTTAAATTGTTAAAAAATATATCTAACAATGAAATACAAATATGATATTAAAATGTTATAAGTATAAGCATTTACGTGTTATATATAAATATAATAATTATTATCAAAATATGATATGATGTTTATATAAAATTCAACTAAACATTTCAATATCAATGGAGTAGTAAAATTAAATTTTAGAATATAAATAATTAATTAAAGTTATTTATTAAAGAGAATTTAGTATAAAATTTATATTTTTCTTCAAAGAACATTTTTATTAATTATATTATGTTTTTAACTTATAAACTAATTTTACACTTCAAAAATATTATTATATATGTACTATATTTGAAATCAATATTAGATAATATTAATAACACATAATGTTTAAAAACATCATTTTTATCTAAAAGTTGTGTTATTTATAATTTATTTTTTCATTTAAAAGATAAATATATAAATTTTATAATTTTAGTTTTATAGAAAAAAATAATTTTTAAATTGATTATATCAAAATTATCATAGGGTGAATTTTTTATATTTTTCAAAAATAATCTATTTTTAGGTGAATAACAAAAAAATACTAATTTTGATAATACCATCACATTTATATGAATTATATACTTTCAAAACCATTTTGATGCAAAAGATATATATATATATTTATAGTGTAAAATAAATAATTTAAAAATAATATGTTCAATTTATAATACCCAGGTACATCATTTTACAAAATCAAGTAATATTTTATGAAAATTATTATCTGTCTATTTTTTAAATAAAATTTATGCTAGGGAAAATTTGGTTTTGATTTAATTTAGAGACAAAATAACCCTTTTATGAACAATAATAATTATTTAATATCATTATAAATAAGAACATTGATAATTTTTTTTCGTTACATTAATGTTATGCTTAAAAATACACTTTTCAAAAAAATAGGTTTTTACGAGTTATGTGGACTAATATTTAAATTAGTTTTTTAAATATTAAAAATTTTAATTTAAAAAATGATTAAAATATTTAAACTTTTTATGCATAAATTAGTTAATAATTTCAATTTTAATTTTTTCCATTGAAATTTTTTTTCAAGGGTGAATGTGGAGAAACCACAATAAGGGTATATTAGGTTAAAAGTAGTTTAACATAGTACAATGGGTTGAAACACAAAAAAAGATTATACTAGATATAAGAGGGAGTATTAGAATTATATATTTACCCACATCATTATTGGCCACTTGTTTGAGTCTTTATTCTTGAATAATGTAGTGATATTATTGAGAAATAATGAGTTTTACAAAAGTTCTTTTTTCCTCATTTATAAAAGGAGACTACCACCTCCCCCATTTCTCCACCCATTCGAAATATTTATCTTAAAAATAGTATGCCCTTGTCTTTCCTAAACACCCCCCCCCCCCCATGACTTTGGAGAATTGGTCTTATAAAAATACTTAACTAATGAGTCTTAATGAGTTACCCAACGGAGAACTTCCAAGGGAGAGGTAATACCCTAAATGCAACTTCTCTATATATTTTCTCATTTTACATCCATAAAATGACATATTACCCTGAATTTATGATAAAAATAATAAATTTTTTATTATTAAGTGTTAATATACTAATGGACTATCCATTTTATTCCTTCTTCTAAAATAAATTATAAAAACAAAAATGTCATCAGGCGTGTGTGCGGACTACTACCTCCAAGAATGACTTGTTTTGTTTTCTGTGACCACCTATCATAGATGAATATAAAATTGTATTTAGTTTATAAAAAAATATTTACCAAACTTTTATTATTTTAGAGTGATAATATATGAAAATATTTAAGTAATTAAAATAATAATCAGTTATAGTAACTTTAACTTCATAAATAGACTTTTGAAGGCATCGATCTTAATTTAGATATTTTTTAGATAACCATTGAAACTATATTAGTATTGTCTTATTTTATTAATTCAGGAAATGAACTTCCATACTTCTAGAGATCAGGAATTTATTTTACAAAAATTTGACCATAGTCAACAAATAAAAAATATTATGAAGAAATTAACCGAATAACCTCGAGTAACCAATATAAGAAAAAACTATATTAAAAAAATTATCAAAATATAATATATAGAAATTTTAAAATTTAAAATAGATTAAAGAATTTCTTGGGTATATATATAATTTAATTTAATTATTTGGTAAGTTGTGTTCAATTCTATATAACTTTTGGATAAGTGGTAAGGGTTTTTTCTTAAAATTTCCTTCATTAAGACACATCTTCATTAATACACCTAATTTAATTTCAATTTTTTGTATAATATAAATTGAATATTAAATTTCATGAATTATCAATATTCATGTTGTTTTAATATAAAATTCAAATCTATTTCACTTTTAAGGTGGTGTTATTAGAATGTTTCTTAAGTTGTAAGGGTTACCTCTCAATCACCCTTCACTGAGGTGTGCTTTGATGTTATGCACTAATATTCATTTTAATGGTTTATATACTATCTCCATGACTTATAATAACATAAATTATTATTGAAATTGAAAAATAAGTTCATTGATTTTATTCCTTATCATGGGCTACAATTTATGTTTTTTCTAAAATATATGGGTCTTTTATAAATCCATCTGATTTCTGATATTATAGTTTTTTCATATGAATTTCATCATTAACATAATTTGTAATAACCTATTTATATTTTTGGAGATAAATTTTATTCATATATTCCTTTTTGGTGAGTTATAATCCAGTTTTATAGTTCAAGATTGTTAAAAATAATTCTCTTCCATTTAAATGATGGGTTCTTATCATTTTCTATGATTTCCCTTACCTATAATGATCTTATTTTTAATTTAAAACATAATTAAGTGTTATATACTATTAACATAATGTTTAAATTATAATATTATGAAAAATTTTTATAATCTTATTTTTTGATGTGTTCTTTCAAAAAAGGTGTTGTATAACAAAAAAAGGATCTTTTGTTCCACCTCTGTGAATTATTAGTTATGTATTCATTTTCTTTTTATCCCTTTTTCTTCTATATTATTGTCATGTGCCTATTTTATTTTTTATATATATTCATTACATTTATACATAGATGACTATAATTTTCATTACTTTAGTTATAAAAATTTTTAGTTAGATTTGAAATTCCCACTTTTAAGTAATCCTGGATTAAGGGAACTTTCCAATTTTCTGTCTCATTTCAATATTCACCACTATTAAATGATTCTAAACCTTACACAGATTTTAAAGAACAAATTTATTATATAATGAACCATCTTGGTTGATTTTTTTTGTTATATGGAAAAAATATTCTCTCTCATTTTCAAAAATTTCCTTAACATATTTCATAAACCTTTACCTAAATGATACTATTCATTATTTCCTCTCCTAGATCCTCCTTGTGAATTTTATACATTAGAACTCCATTATCAATAAAAATGTTCTTTTTAAAATTATGAATATTCAAAATGATTTTATTCCTTCTTATTTGAGACAACTTATGATTTCTCTTTTAGTAATTCCTTAAATCATAATTTTGAGACCTACTTCCTTTTCATGGTTTTGATCAGGCTTATTATTTCTGTATGATTTCTTTTTTTATTGTGTAAAACATATACATGTACATATTATGATGTGGTGGGTGGGTCTATCAAATCCCTCTAATTACTTGGATTATGTAGTTGGTTACCATAAGAATACAATAATTATTATGGTGGTTAGCCTATATTATGTTGTCTCAGTGGTTACCCATGAAATATTATTATTATGACAATCTTTATGATGCTTCCACGTGTTTAGGATTCCATGATATCATGATTCCATTTCATTAGGCTATGTTTTCAATCTTATGGTCATTATATTTATGATATCATGTTATTCATCTTGACTTTTATGTTATTATTTATTGATATGGATATTCCCTTATTGGTATTTATATCTCACCCTTTCATTATGTATTTTCCTTGGGTCTCCTTTGATGTTTCTAAATATATATGGGAGTTAGGATAACTATGTCAATTTTTAAACAAAGATACTATTTTTTACATATAAGATAATTTATTCATATATCTAATCATCCAAAGACCCCTCTCAGTCTGATGTCTGTATTTTTGGAAAAAGAATTTAAAAATAATAATATAACATGTGTAAAAGGATTATGTCATTACAATGTAATTCTTGAATTCAATTTTCCTTATCAATATCCTTGAACACTTGCATGATTATTTTGACAGGCTATTGGTTCACCTAAGTTTTAGGTGAAACCATTTTCCGCATCACCCTCTTGCGAATTTCTAAGTTTTTTGACTAGTTGAATCATTCTAAAACCACAATAAAATTATTCGATCAATAAATTAATATCTCTTATAATACAATTTATATGTTATATTAAAATAGAACAATATATTTCATAGTAATATGACATTAAAAATCAACGATTTGAAATAACATATGGGTGATGAAATCATTTTGTAAATTTATTTACTAATTCATGATATTAGATGCTCAATATCTAAATATATAATAATGAGTTGGGAAAACACCTAAAATTACATAATAACATTATTTCACACAGAGTATCTTGTTAACTTTATTTTCTACACAAAATGGTTAGATATGTATTTTTATATTATAAATTTCATGGTCTTACATTCATTGTTTCATTACTACCATCCCAACTAGTGAAACATAGTAAATTGATATCATTTGTAACATTCAGATATTCCCATGGAATTAATAATGAAAAAAATGTCACAGACCATAGGTGATTTCCTTAGGATGTTGATGGTTGGAAATAAATTTCAAGGGAAAAATAAATCTTGGGATATGATTTCCCCTTATATAAATAATCTGTAACAGAAAAACCACACTACCATAACAATTAACATGATTCATGATTTAAATACCAGAAAAATATCAATTATTTAAAATATTGGAAACATAATAAAAGTCAAAATAGTAAAAAAAATATGGTGTAAAAGTCTAAAAAATCCAAATATGACAAGACTCAAGTACCAAGGTCACACTACACTAGTCTCTAATGTTCGACCACTTTACTCTCTATCAACTAATGACCACAACATCAAGATATTCCACTAAAGAAGTGAGAAATATTCCCTTTAACTATGTTCAGATAAAAAACATCTACATATTAACCAAAGAACATATATAAGGGTTATTATATCTAATCAGTAGGAACACCCCAATTTTTCCCAAACATGACCCTAAAATAAGAACATGCTTGAAAAATTTATATAAAATATAAGGTGTACATAAAACAAGTTATAAAGATAAATATAAATAATTTAATCCAATAAATAATATTAATGTATAAACTAGTCATAAAACCATTCACCCATGTATTACATAACCCAATGTATCACTTGTCTCAATAGTCCCTCTAAATAGTTCAAATCGTGAGAGAAAACTCATCCCTCTAGTCTCAATCTATTAATCAGTGGTATAATATAATGTGCCTAAATTGGAATTGTGGCCAATTTTATCTAGTAATTCCCATTATATATTCATATTAATTCACAGTACTTATGTCCATTCCGGGTTCTACACCCAAAAATATTTTTTTTTCAAAATTCTATTAAATAATGTTATCAAACAAGTTGTGGAGATCACCCAAAACACAATATTTTTAGTCTAAACACTGAGAGATATTTCCATAGGTTTTTAGCATGATTTTTATGATTAAATAAGAAGAAATTTATTTATAAAAATCCATTTTTTTAGAAATTGTGTTGAGGGATAAGCAACCTACCTAGAATAGTCTCATAATAAAGGAACATGTTTTCTTCTAATAGATCCAATCATTAATTTCCATTACGTAAATGAATAAAAAAATAAATAAAAATAAAATATGACATAAACCAATGATCTTGGAATTAATGCCCCATTATAGGGTTCCTATCAAGAAAATTTGAGAAAATGAGGAAAACAATAGAATTGGGATTCATACCTTTGATATTCGGCATTAAAAATTAAATAATTCATCAAAATCATACTCTAAAAGGAAGTGGGTCATCAGAAACACCTATATAAAGGTTAGGGTTTAAGAGCCTACTATATGAGAAGAATAATGAGTGTTTAAGAGTAATTATTGGGTTAGTATATAATTTTTTGAATTAATTAATCATATTAGATGATTACACCATACAGTTTGAAAAAAATAGGTGCTAACCATGTCGATGATATTCAAAAAAGCCTAGGGTCACATGGTTCTACCATACATTTTATAAAACAGTATTCCAACCATAAAATATTTCACTATCCAAAAGTATATAAGACATTAGGGTTCTTACAAAATTAACCCAGACTGTGAAACAATCATTTACTTCCCCCTATGTCTCCTCTCCACTTCAGAAAATTTCTTGGGTAACTCGTATGGTTTCCCCTAATCATTCTCAAATCGTGATCTATCTAGAAAGATTCCAAAACTCTCATCATAAATCTAGAAACTCCTAAAACTCATACCAGAAATTATATAATATCAAAATATATAATAAAAAATAAAAATACCTCTAATTGGAATGTTACAAAAATTCATAAAAATATTTTTCATTTTATTGATCTCTTTGTTAATATTTTAATTAAACCAAATCTCTTTGTTTATAAAATATTACTTCTTTTTGTTTTGATCTGGAATATTTTTTTAAGGTGAACTCATTATTGTTTTCTAAATATTAAAATTGATAAGTATTTATTTTTTTGATTTCATTTTCAACTAGGCTTTTATTTTGAGAATATTTTAGATCTTTTCCATAATCTATATGAGTTTTGAGACAATTAAAAGATTCAATAGCCATGATATTATCTCTAGTATACACTTGAGTAGTGTTATGTAGTTCACCTTTTTCTACCCACTTAAACATCAATCAATTTGATTTATTTGAGTTTATAAATTACTCATGTGATGTTTGAATGAATCCTTTTTTAATTCTATATCAAAATTATTTTTTTCATCCTAGGATTCTATTCTAATTTAATTTTGATGAATTAATCCCTCTAAATTACCTTAGTAGTTAGAATAATTTTCCTCTATTTTTTCGTTATATTGTTTTTTTATTTTGTTAAAATATAAGGGGTAGTATTTCTAAAAACCCATTATTCATTCCAAGATAGGTTTAGAAAGTTTTTATAATCCATAATTCATTTACTAAAGAAAGTATCTTCCTTAATATTCAACCTAATTATATACCCAAAAAATTTACTTTTTTAGGTGTATGGTAATGCATGTAAAAGTTTGGGAAGTAGGAGTTTAATTGTAAAAACAAACCAAAGTAGTTCCATTTCTCCCTATGTGGGTTTGGATGATTTTCATTGTATAAAATAACAGTTTGAAATTCAAATTTTTGAATATAATTTTTGTCTTTACTAATTATGTTTTTTCTTCTAGAACATTTTTATTGTGAGTTTTGTGAGTGTTGAATAACTTCATTAAATTTCCAGTTATTTTATCTAAAAAATAACCTCAAGAGGACTGATCTACCATATTTTATATATATAGGGTAAGGATATTTTAAAAAAAACACTCAATATGAAATTGAGGAGTATAGTGAGTATTAGGACACACACTAATTAATCCTATAAAACTATTCCTTTATTTATTTTATAATTTACACTCATCTTGAATAAATCTAGTGATTTGTGACTAAATTAATTTTTCATTATTCTTGGACAAAAATGAAACCCAAATTAATTAGAATGTTGATCCCATGTATGAGATATATTCTCATATATTTATTGGAAGCAATTTATAGAATTCTCCTTTAATCAAAATAAGAAAATATTAAATTTAAGTACCAAGTCTCATGTACCTATAAGTGATAACCATTACACTACACTATATAACTGCATAATAAATACAATAGAATCTTGATTAGGTAACCAATTATATAATGGAATCATAGACAAGTGGGACTATTCAGGAATATAATTTCAAGACCTCGGAGTTTCCCTAATAAAAGATAAATTTATAGAATCTGTAGGCACTCAGAACATACTAAGTATGATTCTTTATATGATTTAATTTCTCAATGTATATGTATTGATATTAGCATTTTGATTATTATTCACAGCCTCCCTATTAACTTACATTTTCATTTTCCATTTCTATTTCAGAACATATAAATGCCTTTTCATTTATAGTGTAAAGAACTGTAAATTTTTAAAAGCATTCATAGTTTTCATATGCCAATAGGTTTTTAAAAAATTTTCAAAATGAAGAAAAAATAATTGTTTTTCTTATGTTTAGTGAGAAATTATTTTTAAAATTTTCATGAAAATATATTTGATGATTGATTTTCTTGAAAAAAAAAATTTGATCATTTTTTTCTTTCATGGTTATATTTGTCTTCTCCATCAAGGGAACTAAAATTTTATGATCTTTAATAAAATTCAATAAATTATAGATTAATTTATTAATTAGAATTATTATTTCTTATAATCATTGTTCATTCCACAGGGAATGTATTTTTTTATAGTGTCCAAAAATGTAACAAAAGGATTAAGAAAAGAAAAAAACTATAGAAAGAAACAATAGTAATAAGAAAAAATTTACTAAATGAAAAGTATTAAAGTAGGGGAAATAGGTGTAGTATAATAGAATAAAAGAAAATATTTTAATATAGAAATCATAAAATAATGATAAAGGGGAAACAATTTATGAAGAAATGGATCTTAATTGGATGGTTTAAAAGAGATTTTACTTAAATAATGCACTAAGAATAACATTGGAACTAAAATTAAGTGTCTTAATAACTTTATCAATTTCCCAAAAGTTATTAAATGAATCCTATAGTTCTTAAACCACATAACTTACACATCTATATAAATGATGAAATCAGATTTAACTAGAATAAAATTATTATTTGATCCCCATGTGTTACTCTAATGACCAGATCAGTTGTTATATTGATTCTCATAAGACTAGAAAGCTTGATTTAATTCAATTAAGGTTATTTTTAAATGAATCTTGATGTTTTGGAAAAATTTACTAATTGAGATAATTTAATATGAGAGTTTCATCTATGTAGGAAATGTATAAATGAAGTAAAAAAAAAGTAATAACAACACAATCTTATTCCCTAAAATATGTTCATCTCTAGATTGTGTCAGTGGAATTAAAATTTAAAAATACATTTATTATAATAAATAGTAAAAATAAATTAAAAGGTAATGATAGATGATCTTATTTAGTGAGAAAGTCTACTATTAGTTCAGAAAATACCTTGTCAGCCAATTTTTTTCTAATCACTACAAGTAGTTAAGTTCTTACCTCTCACTCCATCTCTAGTTCATTATTTTATACATGGTCATGTAATGGGTTGATCCTTGGTGTTCTCTCACAAAAATGACCCAGTTACCCACTTAAAATCAATTCGAACCTAGATCCCCAGCTCATTCTTACAGTTAGTGGCATTAAACCACCTCCTAACACATAAAATTTGGATTGCTAATCATTACATCCCTTACATGACTCAAGAAAGGATCCCCAACAAATGTTTTAACCCCCATGTGCATCTGTTACAACCTATTTTTATAGAACTAGGAAACTTCCCTTTCCCAATTAATCCTTCAACTTTATTTTAATTATCTCTAGAGGATTTCATGAATTCTTCAGCACCAATATTTACGTTAATTCCCAAAACACCTCATCTATTGACTTAGACTCTATTTATCTTAAATTTCAAATTTTAAATTTTCAGTTCCTAAATTAATTTTCTAAAAAAAAATTATCGAAGAAAAAAATAAACAAGTGATATATGAAATAAAATTAAATGTAATTTTAAAAGAATTAATTACATGTTTACAGACCAATTAAAATTATCATTTCAATACAAATATCCACCAATAATAATAATATTTTTTCTTAGAAATTATGGATATTAATCCCAACAACTTTTAATCAATTAAATATAAAAACATGCATTTACCATAAAAAATATAATTTAAAATAGATTCCACTAAAATCCATTGGAATTCATTAACTACCTAAAAAAACCACAATTTTTCATTAAAATAATAATTATGACTCTATGAAGATGTGAAAACAGTATTCAAAAAAGGATACATCATGACATGCTACTCGTGATTTTTTAGTATCCTAATATAGATTCAATGAACTAGTGTTTGATTGTGTAGAAATATTTTAATGTTAAGAAAATTATTACATTAACCATGGAAAATATATTTTTCATCTCAATGATGATGTGTCCTATTTACTCAACTAATGGTTTCCATTGCCCCTCCCTTAGTATGGTGTCTTTATAGTCATTTACATTAAATAATATTCCCAATACCAAACATATACCATGAGTGATGTGAATTGGGATTCTTATATAGGTAGGTGAATATTATTAGGATATCATCCTCTATCTCAATGAATTTCTCAACTTTCATAAGACCAATTCTTTCAAACTTCTCAATTCAATCCACCACATCATCCTTTGAGTTATCTCCAATAATTTTCCCCCAAGTTGTTATAGTAATGAATTAGTATCAAAATATTTTCTTTTAATCCTAAACTCTATTATATTAAGTGGACAAATAAAATGCCACTTTGACTTTTCTAACTACCTTATCTTGTAATTTGTGAATATAAAAGTTATCATCTTTTGAGGAACTATTCTCATTCCTTTAGATGAAAACCTCAGTCATAATTTTGCATCCCCAACATTCAAAAACCATTTCAATTCCCACTAACCAAAATATAAATATATATTAAATTATTATTATGAAAAATCATTTCAAGGGTTTTAATGAACTTAAATATGAGAATTATTAAGATAAAATTTGGTTAAGGTATGTCGGTGATACCCGACTACAAAATTTTGAATCTCAAACCAAACCACCTGATCATATATCTCCTCTCCTACCACCACCACCGACTAATCATTAAAAATAAATTTCTTAAGATTATTAGGATCATTATTGTGGTCATTATAAATTTTTTCATAGATAAATATAGTACATATGTTTTAGTTTCAGAATTAACACCTTGATGGGTTCTTTTATTTAGAGTTCCAATTCCATCCTTCTTAATACCCATCCAACACCCCAACATTCCTCATTCAACATACAAATAGCCTATAGATATAAATTTTTAGGGTTGGATAGTGTATATGTAATTGGGATGGAGTTCATCATGACTGTCAAAATATCAAATATATCTTTTACATTTTTATAATAATAAGGGTTCATTCCAAAGGGAATGTGGGTGATTAGACTAATGGCCTTGTTTTAAAAAAATGATGAAGATAAGGATAACAAAAACATAATAACTAAAGGTATTTATGAATGTGAAAAGAGGTTCAGGGAAGGTTAGTGTGTGATTTTAAGAATGACAGACACAAAAAATAAGGGTTATGAGCTAAAGGAATATAAGAAAAAATATTGTTAATGAATTAAATTAAAGTATCCAATTTAATAAAAACAATTCTAGAGAATGGTTTACAAACAAAACGGGTCATTAAAGAAAGAAAATTTTCATTTGATCTTGATTTTCCTTTCATTATAATTATATATACATAGTCTATTGGTAAATTTTAATGGGGGAAATGACTCAAAATAATTTTAAATTTGTTTCTCCTCCATCAATTCATCAATATAAAGTAAGAACCTAATAGAAATAAAAATTCTGAAGATTAATAAATTGAAATATCAAGATTATTAATCTAGAATTGGAACGAAATATAAACTTTAACAATTGTATTCACAAATATTTATTTATTTATTTTGAATGATTGTAAAATAATGGAAAACATGAAAAAAAGATAATAGAAATTAAACCAATAATTAGATAAGGAATAAAGAGAACTTATCTATATAATTCAGATCTCACTTTTCTATTATTATCCATATTCTATTTTTCTTAAAACAAATATTATACCTCTAGATCACTCCCTCTTCTAAATGTGTTCATCACCCCTAAAGTATTAGTATGTGTAAGTCTATACGATCCTCCCACTAAAACAATGTCTAGAAACATTATGTAATAACTCCCTATTTTTTCACTAAAATAGATTATCTTAGCTTCTATACCGATTCACCAAATTTTTTTATCACTTTTAATCATCTCTATAAGGTTACTCAAGAAAAAGTTTCCCAATGAATGTCATAATAAAATATGATCTTGATTCCTTTTTTCTTATGATTCCTTACTAATATTGAGTAGCTCTGTTAATATTGATATTAAATATATTCAAATAGGGTTCTCTATTTATTCACTAAAAAATATAATTGAATTCATGATAGGTAAAAAATCTGGTATAAGGTTTTTAAGGTTTTTTAATGTAGTTACTTTTCTATCATGAGTATTCCCAATAATTACACTTATATAGTGGTAGAACAATCCTCTGGGTTGGGAATGACTCATTAAAAGTTGGTATATATTCATATGAACTTATATATGTCTAATAATAACATGAAATACAGACTTTTAAAGTGGTATTTACTCATCCAAATATGTAAAAGGGAACATATAAAATAGAATAAGACTCATCCAAACATCAAAAATACCCATAAAAATCCCAGATTGTGTCACATTTTAGTATCCCACTAGAGAAATTGACTCTTCTAGAGTTCATTCTATATTATTTTGAAATTATTCACCCAAAATAAGTTGAAAAATTGAACTCACATTCCTAAATTAAAAATTAAATATCAATATAATTAAAAAATCAATTTAAACAAAGAAAATGTGAAATAGAAATGTGATTCATAAATTGATATTCAATATTAAAATATGGAAAAATAAAATAATTATTTTAAAGATAAGAATAATATTACAGTTACTTAAAAATATAAATTTAAATTAATTTTTAACTAAAATCACTATATATGTTTTTCATAAAATGTATGGAAATTAAATCCAAGAACCTAAAAACAAATAAACACCAAAAATAACAACTTAATCCAAATATTAAGTATTTTTATTTTGACCTGAAAATCCTATGTATTCAATCACTTATCAATTAAATCACATTTCATCAATAAAATATTTATATTTTCAAATAAAATATGAATAAAACATGTATTGAATTAAGGTCACATCAAATTCATCCTAGAAATAATATATTTTTTACCTCATCAAATCTATTTAAAAAATTAGTGTAAATAAAATCATCTTGTAAATATTTGTTTTGTAAAATCCTAACCCATAAGACACTAAAAAGTACACAGATCTGGTGGATCGCATGGCCTTAAGCATGAATACCCATACTCTAAGGTATTATAACTATAATTGGGACTTTATGGTGGATAGTGGGGAGACTATACCCTCATAATCAAAGTGACCCATTTTTATCTCTAGTAAATAAATCATAAAAAAATAATATAAATTATAGACTTTATATAAATATCCAGAATATTATAATAATATTAAATTAAAAATGAGTGACATGTATGATATGATTTAGCATGTCATGTTTCTATACAAAATGTTAGGTAATTCAAGGACACAATAATCCAGTACAGTGCATGTATCAAAAGTAGAAAATACCAAAAAGGACTATCTATAGATAACATAATGAGTATATCTCGGTCATATCCTCCCATGCCCCTAAGAAATGATCAACTCAAGTATTGTATATTTGGAAATTTACTAGGTCCATATCTATATCAATGAATAATCTCTGATTACCCGGTGTCTTCCCAATGATGGTGTGAGATAACAAACGGTAAACCACCACCAATGGTGTTTATAAAAATATGGTATGTAAATAAAAGCCTAAGCGGTGTTTCATAAATCACAAGTATACCAGTGATTTAAATAAGGTATCAAATCATATATGATGTTGTCTAGTAAAAAATGGTTCCCTATGATCAATAATCAAGAAACTTTAATCAAGGTATATTGTAAAACATAAACAAGATGGTGTGATACTATCTAATCTAACAATAATAATAAAATAACCATACTAAGGAAATTTGTAAAGCATAGAAAAAATATCACTGATAGCCACGTTGTGTAATCAAGTTTCAACATACATAATGGAATATTCCAATTAATTGAGTGTCAATACATAAAGGGTTGGATCCATGGTATAGAAGACTAAGGCATCCACATCGAGTCCATAGAGCATCTTGATGGAAACTCAATACCAACCTGGTTAGAGCCTGAAGAATAATTCCACGTAGCATGTCTAACGAAAGTCTGAGAAAGTGGGATCCAAGTGGTACTATTTACCACAACGTCATATATAATTAGGATACTTGGAGTAGAAATTTTCTAATCACCCATTACCATAATCAATACAAATCCATGTAGTAGAAATGTCTATGGAATCCAATGGAGTTAGGATTCAATGAGCTCATCCCAGGAATCCACTGCAATTATCAATTTATCAATCATTATCTTTAAAAAAATGAGTTATTACAAACCACTCAAAATTTTCCATATAATAATTTATCCATTTTAATCATATGCACTCACATGCAGAGGTGGAAACAACATTCTCCAAAAAATTCAATTCAAATAATTCCTTTTATATATAAATGAACAGGTAAAACAAGGTGTTCACAACCTTATGAAATTGAATAAACTCTCAAAAAGTACCACACTATAAGTTTTTAGATCACACCCACCCAAAGAGGTGGTATAATATGGGGAAGATACATGGACACTACCCATGAGTGGTTCGGGTTGAGGCTAAGAACCTCTAATGATAAAAAGTCACTAAGTGGGTTAACGAATCTAGTTCCAAGATTTTATTCAAGACAATAAATTAATTATAGACATAACTAGAATGTACTTCATGTGTCATAATAGAAATAAATATTATAAAAAACAATCTTTAATGGAAAGGTATCGATAACTTGTTGTATACCTTTGGTAGAAAACTCATCTAGTATCAACTCCTAACTTGTTCTGGATTAGAATAAAAACATAATAGATGATTACCCTAGAAATATGTCATATCATCTTGGACCAAAATTACTTCATGAATATAAATAAAAACAAATCTAGTTATAATATAAAAGAATAATTCATTGGTGAATATCTAATGAGATGATCCACTATTGAAGCTGAGTCCAAATTGAGAAACAGGAGCCAAGCCTTGCTTAAGAGATCTTTAAAGTAGAAAAAAATATCCTCTTCCAACTAGAAACAAGAGGGAAGAAGGGGTTTCAAAATTATAAATCCATAGGGTAAAAATATCCATTTCCCACACTTTAACTGGGTTGCACAGTTTAGCTACATGGTTGTCCAAACATTACACCACCATGGGCCCCTGAGTTCCTATCTAGGGAACAAGTATTGTTTATCTAAATGGTTTGGAAAACCATATAAAAACCATTATGTATTCCACTATCCCATATTACCCATGACAAGGTCATGGTGAAAGCTTATATAAACCATGTTCTAACCATACATTTGTCCTTTACAAAAAAATAAAGGTGGTCATGCACGGGTGTCTGGCCTTGGGCTTATGCTTTGGGCGAACCATGAACCCCTTACTACACTATAAGACACCCAACATGGTTTCCTAAAATCAAAGGACCTATGTTGTATAGTTTCTACTAAATATTTGTCCTATATTATTTTCTACCAAAGTTGGGCTATAGGCTCTGAACAATCCTTAAGCACCCACAAAACTCATGTGGTCTCACTAGACACTCACATTAGGTCACAAAATAAGAAGTTAAATAGAAAAACTAGATCGATACATCAAAAGAAAACCCAAAATATTACAATATTCCCCCATCAAAGAAACTCACCCCTGAATTACCCCTCCAATGGCTGTAAATAGTCTCTTGAGAATAAATCTGGTCACTGAGAATAAAGCTATAAGATTCAACTTGTTGATTCCCTCATAAACTCCATGTATCTAAGTCCTATTTCTCATTACATCAGCCAATGTATTTACCATTGTGGGATAATAGGTTAGTTCAATGTTGAAGGACTGGAGGTATTCAACCAACTATTAATACCTAAACTCAATTCACTCTGTATTAATATGTACTTAAGTATTTTGTGGTCTGTCAACACCAAAAAAAATATCTCTATACAGATAATGTGTCTAATAGTGAAAAGATTTTACAACAATGTCTAAATAAAGACCATGAGTCAGGTATTTCCTCTTGTGTGGTCACAAATGACAAGACCTATATTGTCACGAACCAACCCAGGTCGACCCTAAACCGGTCACCCGAGCTGGCTCGCAACATGGCCCGAAGGGCGTTCCCGATCCCCACGGGCTGGCAACTAGTGCCGAGCATCAAAAGTAAACAGGTGGGAATGATTTGGCCCAAATGAAAAATAAACTAAATAGTGGAAAATAAAACAGAACCATAAAAAGAATAAAGAAAGAGCAACCAACACCACTACTAACCTGACCACGATCCAACTCCAGGTGACCCCATGGGTCACTCTCCAATACCACAACCAACATCGCTCAAGGCGAACAGCTGAATCAGGAACCTTCAACAGAACTAAAAACAAGAAAGCACTATAGTTGTGAGTATTAAAACTCAGTAGGTAGGCCCGACTAAATCTATCCCAATGCACATACCAATAAATAAAGAGTTTATCAATTCCAGGTTTGAACTAAATTATATAAAATATGTTTTCCACACACTTTCATTTCTAAAACAAGTAACAGTCCATTGACCTTTTTAATTTAGAACAAGTTTAATGTTGAAAGAACTGGTTCATTGCATTTTCAAAACATTTTACGAGCAATTTAGAAATCCAAACTTTAGTTGTTAGCCAAAATGAGAATCAAACACAACACACACTAAGGGAAATGGTAACGTGGCACACAAGGGTCAGCAACTGAACTCGACCTCTCAATCGTCCGCCACACACAAATAAACACTAAAAGAAACATGGGTCGAACCTAGGAGATCGTGAACAAACCAGAACGTATTATACATGTGACTCATCCTGAAGTCATGCCCTAACTCGATGACGTCATAACGCCCTAACGCCCGGCATAGCCCTGCATGGCCTAACCGAGGGGCCCAATCCCCATAACAGCAATAACTCAGTATTCCCCTGCTATGGGGCCATTAGCCAGTGCGTGATCTAAACTAGTGCAACAATCGTTCTCAGAAAATTCACTCAATATGCCAGGTTCCCATGTCAACACATATAATAAAAGAGGAGTGCATCCATAATGTAAATCTAGTCAAGATGGACAAGCATCACATACTCAGCTCACCAAATCAACAAACAAAAAAGATCTCTCCAAAGAGACTTTTCAAACATTAATTTCATTAATAGTACCAAACGTGCCTTATGTACTTTTTCAATACCAAATCAATTCCAAAAGAAGGATCAGACGTCGTCACGTTTAAAACCAGAAAACACATTTAAAATCACATTTAGGTAGACCAAATCACCATTTTAATTCTGAAGCGCAATCATAAGGGACAAAGGGGCATTTTCACTATTGCGCAACAACTAATCATGAAAAAGATTTTGGTACGATGCAGATAAAGAAGCAGTTCCAATTCTAGAAATATAACTACTCTAAAAATATTAATATTTTAATACTACATCTAATTTGATGAAAATTAAATAAATGACAAGAAATGAGTAAATTCTAAATTCAAAGGCATGTGCAGTGGGGACCAACCTTGGCTCACAGTCCAAAAGCAATGGCGTGTCGCGCCTCGCACAGTCGCACAAACATGCGCACGTCAACGACCACAGTATCGCTAGGTTACCCCGCAAATGCGCTGAAACAAAAGAAAAATAACTAAAATTACACAAACATAGACTTAAACCAACCCAAAAGAGCCAACAACGCGAAAGAACCACCTTGACACATTTTCAAAACACCACTCACACCATCGACACTATTTACAAAACCACTTCAAAATTTATTAAACATATCTAAATAGAAACCATACCTTTACACGCCCAAATCCTTTTCAAAACAACTTTTTATATTTAAGTGTGAACTCTCAACACACCATGTCCGAAAGTGCACCACTTGCGTAGTTAAATTGATAAACTGCAAATTTAATAAAAACTGCTAAACAGCACACAGCTGGCTTCCATAAGAACGTACCCTACTCCCCATGAGCAGGGTACAAAATATTAAACATAAACCAAGCATTACAAGACACACAAAAACCACTTCTCAAAATACATTTTCGGTTAATTAGCCATTTCATAAAACCCCTTTCTAAAAACCCACCATAAATGCATTCGCATTTCACCACATAAAATATCAAACTCCACTTTTTAAAACCCAAATGACATTTAATAAAAACACTCGACACATGCACACATAGAAGTAATTGGACAATCACTTCAAAACATAATTTAACAAATTATACTCTCAAGAAAACATCCCGACAAAATTTCACTAGGTGATTAAAACAAAATTGGGTATTAGAATACACAAACATAAAAAAGAAACAGTTCAAAAACCAATTCTAACATTCTATAACAACCCATAAACATCATAATGGACTAATTAGATATATCACCAAGTAGAGAATCAAGTAAAACTAACATTCAAAGCAACGCAAGCACCAAAGAATGCTTCAGAATAGGAAGAACACGAATTCATCTACCTCAAAGGCGCATGATTGTGACGAAACCTCCAGAGGAGGAAGAGTACACCCAAGGACTATTCACAACACCAGTGGGAGAGGAGGAGAGGTCAATCACGCCGTGAGGACGAACAATGCCAGAGGAGTTGTGTGCCGAAGAGGATTCTGGTCGGGGAGGTCACTGCAGGCGTGGGAGGCGCTGAAAAAGGGGGGGTTTGGCCAGAGTGGGGTGCCGATGGGGAGATGTCGGAGCAAGAGGAGAATCCGGCTGGGGAAGGTGCGCAATCCGGAGGCCGGGACAGGGGTTCACCGCACAGGATTTTTTTGACCGCGAAGTAAGGAGGTCATGCCGCCGGTACTGGCTGGATTCGGACAAGGGAGGAGGAGTATGGAAGAGCGCTGGTGAGGGAAGGGAGGTCCGAGAGGGAGCCGATGGCGGAGGGAAAAAGGGCGTGAGTAGGAGGTGGTCGAGAGGTGAGGCGCAAGGGGGGTGATCACGGAGGGCCAAGGCAGAGAATGGGATGGAGGTAGGGGAGACGCATGGTGCTTGCTGGACGGGAGGATACACACTGGTCCGATCTGCCGGAGCAGAAGAAGAGAAAGGGAGGGCCTGGTGAAAGCCGACGCTAGGTGAGGCCGGGTGCGGGAGCTGGCTGCATGAGATTAAGGGCGGAGCAGTAGGTCCAGGAGGCGGCGGGGGAGAGCCGCGGATGAGGGGAGTTGCGCGGTCGAGAGTGGAGGGGGAGAGCGTGGGGAATAGTGAGGGGTCGGCCTGCGGCGGAACAGGAAAAGAAAGGGGGGGCGCTGGCTACAGGAGCTAGGGTTAGGATGGTTTTTTTATTATAATAAAATAATAAAATCTGAAATAAAAAAAATAGTAATAAAATAATAATAATAATAATATATCAAAATAATAACAATAATATAAAATACAATAATTTAGATAGCAATAATAATAAAAATACTAATAATTCATTAATAGTACTAATGTCATTAAAATCTTCAAATTTATTAATAATAATACAATAATAATAATGATAATCTAAATGATAACAATATAAATGATAATAATATAATATTAATAATAATGATAATAGTAATATAAATAACAATGTAAGTAATATAAATATTAAGATATAAAGAATAATAATAATAATAATAATAATAATAATAATAAGCAATTGCACGTCACTTGGACGAGTTGCATGGCTACCGCCAACAGTGCGGTGGTCGCGCACGGGTCCGAAACCAACTAAAAACATTAAACTTCAAAAAAATTAAATCGGGACTCAACCCAAACCTCGGCGCGAGAACCCGAAACTAAGATATATTGAATTTAAAATTAATTCAAAAAGTTGGGGTGCGACAATTCTCCCCACCACAAAAACTTTATGCCCCCAGAAAGTCACCAAGCCTAAATATATATATATATATATATATCCAAAACTCGAGTTCATGCCCGATCCAAAACCGAGAAGCTAAGGAATTCGAAATGAACTTTTACTCCATAGGTCACACCAGACCGATCATGAAGAAACAACGACATAAAACGAGGGGAGAACACGGGAGGGTTCTCCCCACCACAAGAGCTCGACCAACACGGAGGCTTTAGAACCCAAATACACCTCCCCAAGAAGGGGGATCAACGTGGGAACTCCCAACCCAAAACCAATCCACATAAGGTTTTAAACACACTTAATAATAAATAACGAACGATTCAAAAAGCTTCACTCAACAGACCTAACAAGGATCCAAGCCCAATTGAGTCCGAAAGAAAACACAACACAAGGGAACGGGTGAACACGAGAGGGTTCTCCCCACCACAAGAACACCACTGATACGGAAATTTAACACCCAAACATACCATCCCGGGAAAGGGGGCGACACGGGAACTCTCAACCGATCCAGACTAACCTCTATAGCACGAGCGAAATAGCACCTCCGCCAAAACTTTGAACTCTCGACTCAGACCAAAGAAATCCCGAAGACGATAGAAAAATCTCCAAGCAGAACTTAATCCAAGCAGTAAACCCGAGCATAACAGCAATCTTGGACTCCACCGCAGGCACTTATATCTCCAAACGAACATCGCCAAACCAAGATTAACCCACGCAAGGTCCAAACATACCTCTAAGAAAAACGTACGATCCTAAACACCATAATCCGACAAACGAGACTGTTTGGATTACAAACGAATACGTTTGTCCCAACCTCACGACGACACAATGAACCGACAACAACGCCAAAACTTTAACAGTGAAAGAAGGAGAACGGGAGGACATTAAATGTTTCGTTGGAAACACTAAACACCCAAACCTGAACTGAGGCTTCACACCCCCGTCAACTCCTGACTGCGCGCGAGCTTCACCCCAAGTCCTGTGGTTGGGGCTCTGATGGTTGAAGCATCTCCTGCCTCATAGCCAGGCACTAGAATCTTCTAGTCACAGTGTCTTCTTCAGGCAACGCTTCCTGCAAAGCTTCTCTAGATGATCTAGAAACATACAATGATGGCATGTCTTGGGGGGGTGTGACATAGCGGCTTGTATTCCCTAACCGTCCATGCTGACGGTACACCATTAGACGATTCGACGCACTAGAAGTTAGAACCACTGCAGAGGACTCATTAGGAATAGGTCCCTCCGGCACACCCTGCTCTCCAGATGGGGAACCTTGACGAGCAACTTGATACGCTGGATTTCCAACCATCTCCACTCTGAAGACCAACTCCTCTCAACGTGATGGTCCTTAAAAAGGAGGACCCGCTCCATGACCTCTGGATGAAGACCCCTGATGAAGGGAGAAGTCTTCATCTAGACCTGTGGCACTACCCCCGGATAAAGAGACACAAGATCCTTGAAATGGTCAACATATGCTCTCACTATCTGCTGGCCATGTTGAGCACGCATGAGCTCTTATATTTCCTTCATCCTCACCTCCACAAGTATAAACCATTGAATGAAGACGACATTAAAGAAATTCCACATCATCCCAAATTGCAGAAACGGCGGGCGTACAACTCCTACTCATCTAGAGTTGGACCTTCAAATAGACCCAAAACAACACGCACTCTAATCGCTTTGGGAGTTCCCAACATCCTAAAGCACACTCGACCTCTTTAAACCACATAACTACCTTTAACGGACTCCGATCACCGTTAAGTATAGGCAATGTCCGAGAAGGACCAAAAGTTGGGCATGACTCATCAAAACTCTGGGAACCTTTCTGGGCGGCATTTTTGAACAACATATATAACACCCATCTGAAACCGATATCATTCGAAGTAACATAAAAGAAAGCAGCTTCATCCAAAACAACCAGTTCAAAAGAAACAAACAACCGCGATCACAACCCAAAAACTGCTTTTCATTTTATTTTTTTAAAACCACCTTCTTTCATGGATACTTTCCAAATACCAAATCCACTTTTCAAACAAAACTCCCTTCCAAAAACCATTTTCCTCTTTAAAGGACAATTTAGAAATTAATGTAAATCCTTAAATTTCAAACACACCCAGGTAATCCCATGAACCGTTACACATGTATTCATCCACTATCATTCATACACACCAACGCGCACTTTCCACGCATCTTCTCACATGTGCAAACGTCCATAAGGAGTACCTGAGGTTTTACCCCAAACCGATCTCGACCAATTTCAAAGCAAACATCAGTTTTCCAAACCAAATGCTTTTAGTTTTTAAAACCCATTTCATAAATTTAAAGTCCTTTAAAAGAAATCAGTCTCATTTTCAAAACCCCCTTTTTTTCATTTCCAAAAATGCACTAACACCAACCGGAACAAAAACGACACTTAAATTGAATTAAACACCACAGTGAGGGACTAGTAGTCACGCATAACCTGGTGACATGGTAGTGGGCCATGTCCCAAGTAGGCATAGACCACTAGGAGGGATTCAAACCATGTACCCAGAATCCACATGGGTCACTACTCCATGTGAAATCACGATGTAACATCGGCTTACCTCTGTTGTCATCCCTTAATCCAAAACAATCCAAAATGAAACAAAGACTCGATTCCCAGACTATCCCTGGCGACTCAAGGTGCAGAACGGGTGAGGGTTCATGACGTTCTTCCCGTACCTACCACTCAAGTCCCGACAATCCTTATCTCCATCTACCAGACATCCCAAATAAGAAGAACCTTCCTCTGATACCATTTTGTCACGAACCAACCCGGGTGGACCCTAAACCGGTCACCCGAGCCGGCTCGCGACATGGCCCTAAGGGCGTTCCCGATCCCCACGGGCTGGAAACTAGTGCCGAGCATCAAAAGTAAACAGGTGGGAATGATTTGGCCCAAATGAAAAATAAACTAAATAGCAGAAAATAAAACAGAACCACAAAAAGAATAAAGAAAGAGAAACCAACACCACTACTAACCTTACCACGATCCAACTCCAGGTGACCCCATGGGTCACTCTCCAATACCACAACCAACATCGCTCAAGGCGAACAGCTGAATCTGGAACCTGCAACAGAACTAAAAACAAGAAAGCACTATAGGTGTGAGTATTAAAACTCAGTAGGTAGGCCTGACTAATTCTATCCCAATGTACATACCAATAAATAAAGAGTTTATCAATTCCAGGTTTGAACAAAATTATATAAAATATGTTTTCCACACACTTTCATTTCTAAAACAAGTAACAGTCCATTGCCCTTTTTAATTTAGAACAAGTTTAATGTTGAAAGAACTGGTGCATTGCATTTTCAAAACATTTTAAGATCAATTTAGAAATCCAAACTTCAGTTGTTAGCCAAAATGAGAATCACACACAACACACACTAAGGGAAATGGTAACGTGGCGCACAAGGGTCAGCAACCGAACTCAACCTCTCAATCGTCCGCCACACACAAATAAACACTAAAAGAAACATGGGTCGAACCTAGGAGATTGTGAACAAACCAGAACGTACTATACATGTGACTCATCCTGAAGGCATGCCCTAACTCGATGACGTCATAACGCCCTAACGCCCGGCATAGCCCTGCATGGCCTAACCGAGGGGCCCAATCCCCATAGGAGCAATAACTCAGTATTCCCCTGCTATGGGGCCACTAGCCAGTGCGTGATCTAAACTAGTGCAGCAATTGTTCTCAGAAAATTCACTCAATATGCCAGGTTCCCATGTCAACACATATAATAAAAGAGGAGTGCATCCATAATGTAAATCTAGTCAAGATTCACAAGCATCACATACTCAGCTCACCAAATCAACAAACACAAAAGATCACTCCCAAGAGACTTTTCAAACATTAATTTCATTAAAAGTACCAAACGTGCCTTATGTACTTATTCAATACCAAATCAATCCCAAAAGAAGGATCAGACGTCGTCACGTTTAAAACTAGAAAACACGTTTAAAATCTCATTTAGGTAGACCAAATCACCATTTTAATTCTGAAGCGCAATCATAAGGGAAAAAGGGGCATTTTCACTATTGCGCAACAACTAATCATGAAAAAGCTTTTGGTACGATGCAGAGAAAGAAGCAGTTCCAATTCCAGCAATATAACTACTCTAAAAATATTAATATTTTAATACTACATCTAATTTGATGAAAATTAAATAAATGACAAGAAATGAGTAAATTCTAAATTCAAAGGCATGTGCAGTGGGGACCTACCTCGGCTCGCAGTCCAAAAGCAATGGCATGTCGCGCCTCTCACAGACGCACAAACATGTGCACGTCAACGACCACAGTATCGCTAGGTTACCCCGCAAACGCGCTGCAACAAAAGCACAATAACTAAAATTACACAAACATAGACTTAAACCAACCCAAAAGAGCCAAAAACGCGAAAGAACCACCTTGACACATTTTCAAAACACCACTCACACCATCGACACTATTTACAAAACCACTTCAAAATTTATTAAACAGATCTAAATAGAAACCATACCTTTACACACCCAAATCCTTTTCAAAACAACTTTTTATATTTAAGTGTGCACTCTCAACACACCATGTCCGAAAGTGCACCACTTGCGTAGTTAAATTGATAAACTACAAATTTAATAAAAACTGCTAAACAGCACACAGCTGGCTTCCATAAGAACGTACCCTACTCCCCAAGAGCAGGGTACAAAATATTAAACATAAACCAAGAATTACAAGACACACAAAAACCAATTCTCAAAATACTTTTTCGGTTAATTAGCCATTTCATTAAACCCCTTTGTAAAAACCCACCATAAATGCATTCGCATTTCACCACATAAAATATCGAACTCCACTTTTTAAAAACCAAATGACATTTAAAAAAAACACTCGACACATGCACACATAGAAGTAATTGGACAATCACTTAAAAACATAATTTAACAAATTATACTCTCAAGAAAACATCCCAACAAAATTTCACTAGGTGATTAAAACAAAATTGGCTATTAGAATACACAAACATAAAAACGAAACAGTTCAAAAACCAATTATAACATGCTATAACAACCCATAAACATCATAATGGACTAATTAGATATATCACCAAGTAGCGAATCAAGTAAAACTAACATTTAAAGCAACGCAAGCACCAAAAGAATGCTTCAGAATAGGAAGAACACGAATTCATCTACCTCAAAGGCGCATGATTGTGACGAAACCTCCAGAGGAGGAAGAGTACACCCAAGGACTATTCACAACACTAGTGGGAGAGGAGGAGAGGTCAATCATGCCGCGAGGACGGACAACGCCGGAGGAGTTGTGTGCCGAAGAGGATTCTGGTCGGGGAGGTCACTGCAGGCATGGGAGGTGCTGAACAAGGGGGGGTTTGGCCAGAGTGGGGTGCCGATGTGGAGATGTCGGAGCAAGAGTAGAATCCAGTCGGGGAAGGTGCGCAATGCGGAGGCCGGGACAGGGGTTCACCGCGCAGGATTTTTCTGACCGCGAAGTAAGGAGGTCATGCCGCCGGTACTGGCTGGATTCGGACAAGGGAGGAGGAGTATGGCAGAGCGCTGGTGAGGGAAGGGAGGTCCGAGAGGGAGCCGATGGCGGAGGGAAAAAGGGCATGAGTAGGAGGTGGTCGAGAGGTGAGGCGCAAGGGGGGTGATCACGGAGGGCCAATGCAGAGAATGGGATGGCGGTAGGGGCGACGCACGCTGCTTGCTGGACGGGAGGATACACACTGGTCCGATCTGTCGGAGTAGAAGAAGAGCAAGGGGGGGCCTGGTGAAAGCTGACGCTGGGTGAGGCCGGGTGCGGGAGCCGGCTGCATGAGATTAAGGGCGGAGCAGCAGGTCCAGGAGGCGGCGGGGGGGAGTCGCGGATGAGGGGAGTTGCGCGGTCGAGAGTGGAGGGGGAGAGCACAGGGAATAGAGAGGGGGCAGCCCGCGGCGGAACAGGAAAAGAAGGGGGGGCGCTGGCTACAGGAGTTAGGGTTAGGATGGTTTTTTTATTATAATAAAATAATAAAATCTGAAATAAAATAACAAAAATAGTAATAAAATAATAATAATAATAATAATAATATCAAAATAATAACAATAATATAAAATACAATAATTTAGATAGCAATAATAATAAAAATACTAATAATTCATTAATAGTACTAATGTCATTAAAATCTTAAAATTTGTTAATAATAATACAATAATAATAATGATAATCTAAACGATAACAATATAAATGATAATAATATAATATTAATAATAATGATAATAGTAATATAAATAAAAATGTAAGTAATATAAATATTAAGATATAAAGAATAATAATAATAATAATATTATTATTATTATTATTAAGCAATTACACGTCACTTGGACGAGTTGCATGGCTACCGCCAACAGTGCGGTGGTCGCGCACGGGTCTGAAACCAACTAAAAACATTAAACTTCAAAAAAATTAAATCGGGACTCAACCCAAACCTCGGCACGAGAACCCGAAAATAAGATATATTGAATTGAAAATTAATTCAAAAAGTTGGGGTGCGACATATATTCCATGACTTACTCTTCCTACATAAAAACTACACCCAGGCTGATACCTGATACATCACAATATATAGCACATATTTTTATCTTCTTTTGTAGAATCAAAACTAGCACTAAAGTTAGTCTCCCTTTAAACATATGAAAGGCTTCCTCACACATATCTATTTATAAAAACTTTACACCCTTATTAGTCAATCACATAAGAGGTGATGTTAAGAGCGAAAATTCATGTATAAAACACCTTTAATATCCAGCTATCCCTAAGAAACATTTTATGTTAAATATATTTTTAGGTACTTCTTGGAAACTACAGATCTCACCTTTTCCGGGTCAACTGATACTCCTATATCTAAGATAATATCACCAAGGAAGTGAATCTTATCCATCCAGAAGTGGCACATCATGAGCTTATCATATAACTAGTTCTCTATCAGCATATCTAAAACAATATCAAGATGTTTTTCATGTTCATGACAATTATGAGAATACACCAAGATATCATCCACATATACAAGAATAAATGAATCCAAATAATCAAGGAAAACTCAATTCGTTAGAACCATAAAAACTGTTGGCACATTTGTGAGATCGAATGGCATAACTAGATAATCATATAGATCATACATTATATGAAATGATTTATGAGGTATGTTTGCAGGTCCAATATGTACTCAGTGATAGCATAACCTCAAATAAATCTTTGAGGACACCCAATATCCTTAGAGCTGGTTGAATAGTTCATTAATCCATGGAAAGGGATATTGTTTCATAATAATCATCTGGTTCCATTTTCAATAATACACCCATTGCCTAAGGGTTTTCCCCTCATTTTTCACAAAAGGACAAGTGAACCCCCTGGAGAAGAACTAGGTCCTATAAAACACTTTTCTTCCATGTCTTATAGCAACCTCTTGAGCTCCTACAACTCTGTAGTAACCATCCTATAAGGACGAATGGATATTGGTGTTGGTCCTAGAACAAACTCAATGGAAAACTCCACCTATATCTCAGGAGGTAAAGTAGAAAAGGATTCTTGGAAATTTTCCTTGAAATGATCAACAACCGGAAAAAATTCTTCTCTATCTATTCCCAGATCATCAAGATATAATATATAAATATTGGATTCTATCCCACCCAACCCATGATTCTCGGGTCCATATCTACCTTCCTAGACATCTCATTTACCCTTTTAAATAAAAATCTCACATTATGGTGATGTTAAGTCCACCCTTTGGAAATAAAAATAAACATGGGAATCATAAGAAAATCACCAGTCCATCCTCTGTACGACGTCAAACTTGGTCATCTCGAGGAAAAAGAGATTCCATACAATGTGAAACCCTCCAACCTTAAGGGGGACTCCTTAAACTGGCATAAACTATCCGCTCTAATCCCAAGTAGAGTATCCAGTGTTATAAGGCCATCAAAAAATATAAGAAATATCTTGAGGATATCCACAGAAGTTATAGATACAAATCTATGAGAAACACCTATATCAAAAACAGAATATACTATACAACAGTCTACTAAGATCATACCTCTCACCATAGACAGAACAACACTCTACTCCTCATGTGTATGATTTAAATAATATATATGGACTGAACTGAGTCCCTATGAAACAACATCACTGCCTGAAGCAGTCCCACATTTCTATCGTGGTACAACTGGTTCTTGGCTACAATGACAATGACCACCACCATGGCATGACAGAACAGAACAACTCCATCTCCCAACATGATGTAGAGCTATGAATTCTGCTCTTGAAATTCAAGTCAGAAATGATCCCCTTCCACTAAATTCTGGAGAGAAGGTCTTACAGAATCGTTGCACAAGGACCATCTCGTTGCAATCTTAGCACTTGACTGGTTCTCTATCACACTGAATCCTCATATGTCTCTATCTATCACAATAATGATAGAATATATATAAACACCAGAACTCACCCTCTTTCTGGTATTTTCATCCTGAGAATCCTCAAACTAGTGCTTCCTACTAACTATTTCTAAACCAATAGGTCAAGAGGATGAAATACCCTACTCTACACCCTAGCTTCCCTCAATTTACATTCAGTAATAAGCCCTTGATTCAATATATATTTAATATTAGTCAAAAAACATGTTGAAATATGATCGAAAGATGTGATTAAGACCTTCTTCAAAGCATCTCACCCTTTATGGATCATGAGTAAGATAAATCATTGCAATTTAGTAAAACTATATAAAATATTTTGAAGACACCCATATAGTTATCATGACATGTTCTTAGTGCATAAACTCACTAGACCTTTTATATATTAGTTTCCTAGGAAATATTTAGTCATAATACCTAGATTGTAAATCCCTATAAACCATATCTCATATCACATCAGTGTGGTTCAAATCATCCCATCAGCTCATCGATACTCCCCTAAGAATATATGTTGTGGTATTCACTCTCCTCTTAATAGGTTTCTTGAGATTCCCAAAGATACAAAAGATAGTATCAAGCCATAAATCATAAATCAATGGTCCATTATCCCCTAAAAATTTTAGTAGATGTTGCTGCTTTAATAAATGTATCAGCTCTCTTATAAGCGAGGTAGATTGTGGGGCTCCTTAAACAGTCTACATAAATCCTATGAAACTCTCTCAGAACTCGGAATCATCACCCATATTAGGAATAAGGGGTCATGTTGTAAGTTTCACTATTAGGGTTTCTAATTGTATCGAAGGTCCCCCCACCTTTGGTTCATGGTCATCACCACCCTCCTGGCACACAAATGGATGTCATCATGGTGGAATGTCTCTATTATTAAAAACACACACCACAGAAATTATCAATAACAAGAATATTAGAGATACAAGTAGAGGATATATTGAATCCTTCATATAATTTAGTCATACCCCTATGCCTTCTCTTAATAGAAGGATTGGGTAAGAGGAACCATCATAAAAAGTACCATAGAAATGGATTATTTTCCACTCTAAGGTCAAGTCTAGGTTAGGTTATATGTTTCACAACTAAGCCATTTTGAATTCATATTTATATCATAATTATCTTTGAATGGTTATACCAAATTTCTCAACACCTTTTATAGACAAGGAACCATATACCACATGAAATGATGTTTGGAGTCCTATTAATCCAACCCAAAACATGTTCCAGTCTATGTGACCAGTGGTCTTTGACACAACATTCCATAATTAGCTTCTTAGGGTGTCTGTTATAGCCTATATAAAAAACACTTTTTAGGTTATGGAAGGTACTATAAGTGTCAATATATGTTTCTCAATTTCATATAGAAACCATTTATCAAACAATGGGTATATCACTCAAGGTGCACATAATAAATTTCATGCAGTCAATCAATGAATACTATATATAATGGCATATACATGACAGGTGAATCATGTAAAGTGCCCAAACTGATGCATGAGATGGAGTACCCTCATCACACTATGAAATGAAAAAATAAAAATATTAAATCATAAAAACAATAACATCACATATCTAGGGCATCACCCAAGGGTGGAATTAAATCAACTTAAATTGGTAAAATCTAGAAAAATATGCCCCATTCTAAGCAATTGAGATTTTTTTTATATATGGGTTAGCTAATCCAAGACACATATCATTACCAAATTCCAATACCTTCCTAATATCCTACTTGTTATCTCAAAATAGTAAACCCATAAAATAAAAATCCCTATATTACCAATTTGTAACATCCCAACCAGAGAGCCACTAAACGGCTCCCCAAATAGATGGGTTGCATGGCCTTAAGCATGCATCCCCATACACCAGAGGTTGTCGACTAGAAATGACTGTCTAATATGGTATAGATGGTAGAAAAAACTTTCACGATTAGAGTAATGTAATGGTATCCCAAGTAAATTAAACAACATAAAAATAATATTAATCATAGATAGAATATAATCATCCAAAAGTCTCTAATAATAATAAATCCAAAAGCATTATCAAGTATAATATAATGATCATTTAATGTCTCTATAAAAAATAATAGGCAATATATGGAAATAAGAATCCCATAAAACACATTTATCAAATGTAAAAAAGACTAAAAAGGAATATCTTTAGATATCATCAAGAGAATAGCCCGGTCCTATGATTCCCTTCCCCTTAGAAATGATCGACTCAATCATCATACAACAAGAACCTACCCCAGTCCCAATATGAATCCAAAAAATCTAGTACCCAACGGAAGCCTGAACTGGGTGTGAGATAACACTCAACTGGCTACCACAAATGGTGTCTAAAAATATATAGCCTGTGTATAAAAGTCTAAGTAGTGTTCACTAATCATAGTTATAACATTAATGTAAATAAGGTTTCAAAGAATGTATGATACTGTCTAGAAAAACCTGGCTCCTTCTGAAGAATAATCATGTAATTTTAATCAAGGGATACTATAAAATATAAACAAGCAGGTGTGATACTATCTTGTCTAACAAATTTAGTCAAATACCCACACGAGGGCTATCTGTAAAGAATAGAAAAAATATCAAAAATGAACAAAACAATTAATCAAATTTCAACATACACAATGGCCAATGTCGTTTAATCCAGTGTCCAACCACATAGGGTCAGATCTAAGGTATATAAGACCAAGGCCTCCATGTCGAATTCGTGGAGCATCTTGGTGGAAACATGATAACGTCATGGTGGATCCTAGAAGCATACCAATAGAGAATCTCTGATGCAGGACCAACAAATCCAGATCCAAGGAGTAGAAAATCCATTATAATCCTTTAAAATCAAGATCCTAGGAGTAAAAATTTCCATAGTGTCCATTACCATAATCAATATGGATCAATGGAGTAGAAATTTCCATGTTATACAAAGGAATCAGGATCCAAGGAAATAATACAAGGAATACATAACCATTGTCAGTCCATAAATCATTATCATTCACAACCAATGAGTTCTTCCAAACCTTTAAATATTTTACATATAATCATTTATCCATTTTAATCATATAAAATCACATGAAATGGGTGAAACAAACTACTCCTATCAATTCAATTCAAATCATTCCTTTCATTAAAAAATGAATAGGTAAAACAAGGTGTTAGTAAATTTATTCAATTAATTTAACTCTCGATAAGGATCCCACTATAATTTCAGAGCTCAGACAAACCTAAAGAGGTTCTATAATAGCGGAATATATAAGGACACAACCTACGGGTGGTGTAGGTTGAGGCTAATGACCATCAATGATAAAAAGGCACAATGTGTTTAACGTCTCGACCAAGCTTATCCTTAAACTGGTAGCCGGACCAGTCACCACAGAACACCAAGAGCATCTCCACATACGCCAGAGGCTACCAAATAGTAGTGAGGGTCTATGGATAGTTAGTTGGGAGACTATAAACTCATATTCAGATTGAATAGTGTAAATTTATAATAATCTCAGAAAACAACAGAACCAGATATAAGACAATAATTAACTGAATAACGAAAATGGACCACACTAGTTTATATAATGCATGCATGTCATAGTGACACATATCAAAAACTAGCAAACAAAACAAAATTCTTTAAATTCTAATACAGAAATAAATAAAAGACTCAAATTTTGAACGAAGATCTCTACGAGTATCTCGATCTCTCACTTGGTCCTTTTCTCCTCATTCCCAAGTACAAGTAACAACCACAATCAACGTTCCATAGTATTACAAACAAGAAAGTCTACTCAGGTACCCCAGTGCAATGGTGGACCGAATAAGGTGTGAGATATAAATACCAGTAGTCCAGGACCATCAGTTTTCTAGATCAATATAGATAATGCAATGTAACTGAATTTTGTGCAGATATAATAAGGCAATAACAGAACTGAATAAATAACCAACAACCCATCCTGGTTCCAAATATACACCTGACAGTGATACCTGCTTCAGCCCGTATCCAGAATAAGAGTCAGCAAAAGAATCATACAAGCATATTTATCAAGTATAAATACTATTCAACATTTTACCAATTATTCTCTATTTAATCATTTATTATCTCAAAGGTTCCCATGATTTATCGTAACTCAATACTAACTTTTTCACTTCCTATAATTCTAATCATTCTCAACCTTTATTTAATCACATTTAACTCGGGTTTTATCCACATTACTCATTCATTTAATAATTCAGTATTTTCATTCATTTGGTGTTGAACGTCATATCAAACACCCCAATTCTCATTCTGTGTAGAATTTCCATGTCTAACACCCCATTTCTCAATCAGTGTAGATCACATTGTCTAACACCCCATTTCTCATTCAGTGTAGATCGCCATGTCTAACACACTTATATCTAATACCTTAGACAACTATTGGGGAGGTACACCATGTCAATGTTCCAACTTCTACATTGGTCTAGAACATCATGTCTAACACCAATATTCTCAATCATTTATATCATTTGATAACTATTGGGGATGAATACCATGTCCATGTCCCAACATCTAAATTAGTCCAGAACACCATGTCTAGCACCTAATTTTCATTCATTAATTAATTCCTCAATAATTATCCACATTCATTCACTTAATAATATAATGATTAATGAAACATATAAAAACCATTAGTTAACCCCACAATTAACTAAGTCCACAAGTCCATCAATTAATTCATCAATTAATTAATCTATTAACACAAATTTCAATCAAGAACTAATTATCCAAAATTAATTATCCAAAAAATTAATGCAATAGAACATAATTCATACACCATTAATTATCTCAATTTATACATAGCATTGTATCAATATTAATCAACCGATTAATTATCTCAATTAGCCAGTTAAATATCTTAAAATTAATATCCTGATTAATAATCTGTATTCCAAACTCAAGCACATAATTAATTCAAAATTAATTATTCCATTATAAATATCATCTTCTTATTATTAATTCTTCACAATTAATTATCCAAATTAAATCTCTACTTATCATAATTAATTCTCACAATTAATTATATTTAATCAACATCATGGCACAAAATTAATTCTTCATTAATTATCTTACATATCCAAACATCATATCATAATTAATTTCCCCCAATTAATTATCTTAAAATGAAAAATTAAATATCTAAATTACAATTCTCTAGATTCATAATTAATTCACAAATTAATTATCTTAACTAATCACATTCAGTATCTCATAATTAATTTTCCCATTAATTATCTCATCTTATCCAACCCAATACAATTAATGACCACTTAACCCAAGTGTGTCAACATGTAAAGTGAAGAAATATAAATTCACATGACAGTAAGCTAAACCAACATATCAGTCTAAACATTATGTTTTATTCATAAAGGAAGTGAACCTCCGTTGGAGGGGTTTTATTATAAAAACATGGTTTTGTAATCTTTCAAATCATTTTATACTAATAAACCTTTCATTCATCATTTTTAGTAAAACATACCAACAAAGGTGATTGAAAAAATATTGTGCTTTATAAATTTAGCAAAGTTGAGGACCCTACCTTAAGGAATTGGTCAAGACAATGCTTTCTAACATAAACTATAAACTGCTCACACACACGCACCTCCACAAAAGCATGCATACACTCGGAATTCATCACTGCACCTAACAATAATTAACCGAACCTCATAAATAGTGTGTAAGATACCAATGCGCACCCAAATTATTAACTGAAACACATTTAAACAATATGTACATTATTTAAGGGGTGAAAATCCCCATGAACAGGTATTGTGCCTTACCCAGCTTTAACGAAGGTGAACAGAATCGAGACGAACTGCTGGGCCTTTAATGGCGGTTGTCGAAAGACAAAACAATGGATCTAGTGAAATATTTTTCACCACCTAGAATCAATAGAGAATAAGAAACCAAACTAAACCCTCGGTTAAGGTTTCATCCAAATAATGATTGGGTGAAAAATATCTGAAATGGTTATTGTGAATAAAAACACATGTAGAGAAGGACTTAACACAGTTAGATGGAAAACTTCCATAAAGGAACCCCCACGATTTGACATGTAGAGAGGGAGTTTGGTTGGCAAGTGGCATGCCTCATAAAGGGAAAAATATGGGAGGAGGTCTCACCTCACCCTTTTGTTCACCTCTCCCTCCTTTGATCTCTCTCAAATAACCCCAATTAGAATAAATATAATTATTATTAATAATAATAATAATCATATTATTATTATCATTTAATTTAAATGATTATTTAATGAACCCCAAAACTCCCCCATCACACCTCGTTTAATTAAATTCTTATCTAATTAATTTAATTAAATAAAAACTCATATTTACTTCATTTAATTAAATTCCATTCAATAAATTTAATTAATACCACTCAAACTCGTCATTATTTAATTAAATTTTTCCTACCTAAATTTAATTAAATCATTTCCCACACTATTTATTAAATAATAAAATTAATCCTAACCATGAATTTAATTAGATAAAACCCCAATTCCACATTTATTCATTATTTAATTAAAATCAATTGACATGGATTTAATTAAATAAAACTCCAACTCATTGTCATTTAATTAAATTCTCTCAACGTTAATTTAATTAAACAAAATCTTGTCTCATATCAATTAATAAAATGTATATTAACCATGAATCTAATAAATTAAAAACACCCATAAAATGAAATTTAATTAAATATATCCCAGTCAGAAATTTAATTAAATAAAATAACCTGAAACACAAAACTGGGTAAGCCACACGGTTTGGCTTGTATGGTTTAGAAAACTGTGTGTCAACCCTACTGAACATTTTTTGTAAGGAAACCACCCCACATAGTTTTTCCCACATGGTTTTCCTAACCGTGCACAAATCATGGGAGTGGCTCTGTCTTACCAATAGCAAGCTGCATGGTTTGACCCGCATGGTTTGACCAACTGTGTGCAGCCCATACAAACGCCACTGCCAGGTTTTGTGCCCTCAAAACCGATTGAGTCACCCATAAAACTCTTTGATCCTTTACCCAAGCTAGTTATCAAAACATTTAAAGTGTCTAAACTCACAGAACATCAACCCATAGCTTGGTTTAAATACTGACTCACACAACAAATGAAAAAGTTCAAAAACTATTGTATTTTTATCCACTATTAAAAAACACCAAATTTTACATTTTACCCTCCTTAAAAACTTCTCATCCCTGAGAATCCATCAGGAACTACAATCACATCAACTAACCCAGAAAGTTCATAATGTATCGTCTGAAAATTACATTGGGTTTTGAAACACCAAATGCTCCTTTAACCAAAATTCAAGCCCAAAAGCTTCACCCATTTAATCCTAATCCCAATCTCATAATCCAACCCAAAAAATAAAAATAGAACATAACCAAGCCCGTGCAACTAGAGACATGATCCCTTCATTGTCTCCTCATTTGATATTTCCATCCAAAAACCCCAAACTCTCTATTAATTCAGTTATGTGAGTTTAAAATGATCCCATCACCAAACACATGTAACCAAATTCCTCACTCGACTACTTATAACCTCTCTAAGTCCATCCATGATAAGGATACTTTAAAATTTTCATTTCCCAGCACAAATAAATCTATAACCCAAAGAAACATGCTTCCCGTGTACAACCCAAATAAAAAATTATTAGTCCAACTATCACTGGTCGACTCTTTTAAAAAAAGGTTCAACTTTTTCTACTGATGAGTCTTGAACCAAACCTTGTTTCTTTCATCACCCAAGGAATCACTGTTCTTTCAATTCTTACCACTAAAACTCTCCCAAAAACTTACTGATGTGACAATACCCACCTTATTAGTTTCCATGTCATCGAATAAAAGATCAGCTACTCACAAGCACACTAGTTCAGAAACACCTTAACCACATGTGTGATGTTCTACTAACCACGATCACCATGTTAATATCTCATATGGAAGCCACAACATAAACCTATCAGTTTTTCAAGACACATGAGTCTCAAATCTTGACTATGTAAAATGACACTATAATTTTAATAACATCAAAAATCTCTCAGTGGAAACAAAGAATTTCAATCTCTAAGGTTGCTACCTACCATGAGATAGTCCCTTAAGAAACATATGTGTCAACCTTAACTCATGGTTACACAAAATAGAAATCACTAGTCTCAAAATCACATATTTCATTTTATCCATTTCATTACTTCATTTGAACCTCTAAACATTTGAAATAATTTTAACAAACCCACAAGTACTACTCCACATCAAGGAACTTGGTTTTTAAATAACGCCCTATGGGAAACATAGGAAAGCTATAACAAGCTTCCACCATAACACTTAATATTCAACGTCATTTCATTTGAAATGAAAAATTTAGCATTTAAATTTCTTTTAAACAAAAGGGGGCCTCCGAGGGTCCCATTTATTCCAAATATCTAGGTTCTTAAAAAAGAAACCCTACAACAGTTCATTTCACAAAAACTCATCAGTTTTACATTTATAACCATTTTCAAACACATTATAATTATACCAGGATAGTCACGTGGGTGGACATCTACCAATAAATAAGTTTCCCATAAACCTTACCAATGGAATTTAGCTCCAATTTATCATATTCAATCTCTATTTAACATTTTAACTTTAGAATCCATTTTTTTAATTATTCCAATACACGGGTTACCATTTTCACAGTTATAAGGTTCCCATACACCTTATAACTGAAATTGGATCCCATTGTAAATGAAATCAATCAATTCTCTACTCATGAAGACATTTAAAAATTAAAACCTCTCTTGAATATTTTCAGAAGTAGTGACGCAACAGCATGATATAACATAGAAGCATGAAACTACATCAAAACATGCTAATAATAGATGCGTCATGGCATATAAACACCCAAGAATTTTATATTTATCACTGAAACATGTTATCAAAAGGGGAATATAGAAGAAAATCAAAACATGGAATTCCACCCAAGGTACACAATCATAATTAGCAGGCATCCTAGAAATGAAACTACATGGCATGTGATGTGAATTTCATGTGAATATCTAAGTGCTTAAGATTATTTATGTAATGAAATTTTATTTCTATATGATTCCAAATAATACTTTTAAAATCTCAAATTCAATAAGAAGTGTAAAATAAACCAATAACTCAAGGTTGAATCATATAAACTATAACCTCAAATCATATAAAAATCAATCCCCAAACCTGGCTACTTGGTCATTTCTTGTATATGAGGTGATCAGACCCAAGTATGAATATTAACCGAGTGCTAAAACTTTCCTAGCCTCCTACCTACCAATCCAAAATATGAAGAAAAAGGAAAAAGAAAGAAAACCTGAACCACTGAAACCACTTAGTAACATCTCGAGCCAGCTTACCCTCTAACTGGTAGCTGGATCGTTCACCACATAACCTCAAGCACATCTACCAGCATGCCAGAGGATTTCTACTATTAGTGAGGGTATATGGATAGTCAGTGGGGAGACTATACCCCTATAATAAGAGTTTTCAATGAAAATAGATAATAAACTCAGACAACATCGAAAGGAGATATAAGAAAATAATTAACTGAATAATGAAAATGGTCAACGTCGGTTTATACAATGCATACATGTCATGGTTATACATATCAGAAAGAAACAAACAAAATAGAAAGCTTTTCATTCCAATACAGAAATAAATAAAATTCTCAAATCCCAATGGGAGATCTCCAAGAGAATTCTGAGCTCCCACTCGGTCCTTTTCTTCTCACTCCCAAGTATAAGTAACAGTCATAAGCAAAGTTCCACAGTCCTATAAAAATAAAGTCTACTCATGTACCCTAGTACAATTTTGGCCCGAATAGGGTGTGACATATATATCTCAGTAGGTCAAGGAAACCAATTGTCTAGCTAAATCTAGAAAATGTAATGTAACAGAAAAGTGTGAAGATCTAACAAGGAAACAACAGAACTAAATAAATGACCAAAAACCCATCCAGGTTCCAAAGGGACAGCTGATGGATATACCTGCTTCGGCCCATAGCAATAATAAGAGTCTTCACAAGAATCATACAAGAATATTTATCAAGTATAAATTCCTTTCAACTCTTTTCCAATTATTTTCTTTTTACTCAATTATTATCTCCAAGGTCCCCATGAATTCCCATTCCTCAATACTAACTTTTCCTCATGAAGGAATTAGAATCATTATCAACCTTTCATTATTTAATCACATTTAACATGGGTTTTATCCAAATCCATTATTCAATAATTAATTTATTATTTTCATTCATTTGGTTTTGAATGTCGTGTCAAACACTAAACTCTAATTCGGTGTATATCTCCATGTCTAACACCCCATTTTTCATTCATTGTAGATCGTTGTGTCTAACACCCGATTTCTCATTCAGTGTAGATCTCCCTGTCTAACACCCTTACATTTAATCACATAGGTAACTATTGGGGAGGAACACCGTGTCCAAGTCCCAACTTCTACGTTGGTCTATAACTCCATGTATAGTATCCATATTCTCAATCATTTACATCATTTGATAGTTATTGGGGAGGTACACCAAGTCTAAGTCCCAACTTAAACATTGGTATAGAACGCCATGTCTAGCACCTAATTCTCATTCATTAATTTATTCAAAAATTAGTTAATCCAACCTCAATAATTAATTCCTCAATAATTATCCACATTCATTCCCTTACAAATCCAACGATTAGTAAAACATATTAAAAACTATTAGTTGACCCAATAATTAACTAAGTCCTCAAGTCCATTAATTAATTCATCAATTAATTAATCTATTAACACGAATATCATTCCATAATTGATTCAACACAATTAATTATAAAAAAACATTACTTCAAGAGCACCTAATTAATATACAATTAATTATTTTAGTTTATTCGAAGCATCATATCACAAATAATCCACCGATTAATTATCTCAATTATCCAAATCAATATATTATAATTATGTCACCGAATAATTATATATATTTAAAACTCAATAACAAAATTAATTAAAAATTAATTATTCCATTCTAAATATCATCATTCCATTATTATTTCTTCATAATTAATTATACAAATCAAATCACAACTTATCATAATAAATTTTAAAAATTAATTATCTTTAATCAACATGATGGTACGTAATTAATTCCTCATTAATTATCTTACATATCCAAAAGTAATCTCATAATTAATTTCCCCCAATAAATTATCTTAACAAAACCAATTTAATATCTCAATTAGAATTGTCTTGGTTCATAATTAATTCACAAATTAATTGTCTTAACTTATCTCATTCACAATCTCTTAATTAATTTCCCGATTAATTATCTCAAATTATCCAACCCAATACTAAAAATTACCACTTAACTCAAGTGCATCAACATGTAAAGAGAAGAAATAGAAATGCACATAAAATCAAGAAAAACAAACATATGAGTCTAAACATTATGTTTTTAGCTTGAAGGAATCGCTCTTCTGTTGGAGGGATTTTATTACAAAAATGTGCTTCACTAATCTGTCAAATAATTTATACCAATAAACCTTTAATTTGAAATTTCAGTCAAACTTATCAACAATAGCTATTAAATAAATATGTGTTTTATTAATTTAGCAATGTTGAGAACCCTACCTTGAGGAATTGGCTGAGCCAATGCTTTCTAACTTAAATCGCAAACTGTTCACACACATGAAACACCACAAAAGCGTGTCCACACACAGAATTAGTCATCACACATAAAAATAATTAACTGATTCTCATAAATAGTGTGATGGAGACCAGCACACACCCAAATAATTAATAGCAATGCATTTAAACCATAACTACCTTAGTTTAGCGGTGAAAACCTTATGAACGGGTATTAACCCTTACTGGCTTTGATAGAGGTGAACCAAATTGAGATGAACCTCCATGCTTTGGTGGAAGTTGTCGAAATAGGTACCAACAGGCCCTAAGACATCTTTTGCACCACCTAGAATCATAGGGGAAGAGTAAACTGAATCAAACCCTCGGTTAGGGTTTTGGATGAACAGATATTGGGTGAAAGAGAGCCAAAACAGCCGATGTGAAGAATGAAACATATGGATTAGTACATGCCTCAACGAGACTGAAAACATTTATGAAGGAACCACCACAATATGGCATGTGGAGAGGGAGCTGTGTAGGGGAGTGGTGCACCTCACCATGGGAGAATGAGGGGAGGGGGTCATGCCTCACCCTGTTGAGTGCTTCTCCCTCTTTTCTCTCTCTCAAATAAACCCAACTTGAATAAATAGAATTAATATAATAATAATAATAACTGTATTATTATTATTATCATTTAATTTAAATAATTATTTGATAAATCCCATAACTCCCCCATTACTCCTCATTTAATTAAATTTTTTTCCAATGAATTTAATTAAATAAAAACTCCTCCTTACCTTATTTAATTAAATTACCTTCAATTAATTTAATTAATAAAATATTAACTCATCATTATTTAATTAAATTCTTCTAACCCAAATTTAATTAAATCATTTCCCCCACATTTCTTTAAATAATTAAATTCATCCTAACCGTGAATTTATTTAGATAAAACCCCAACTACACATTTATTGCTAATTTTATTAAATTCCATTGACCTTGATTTTATTAAATAATACTCCAACTCATTATCATTTAATTAAAATATCTCAACATTAATTTAATTAAATGAATCCTTGTTTTGAATAAATTAATTAAATTCTTTTTAACAATGAATCTAATCAATTAAAAACACTGATATCATGACATTTAATTAAATCATTCTCATTCATGAATTTAATTAAAAAAAAGACCCAAAACACAAAACTGAGTAAGTTGCATAGTTTGGCACACACGATCTAGAAAACCATGAACCTGTCATGCGGAACCTTCTGTCTAAGGAACCCACCCTACATGGTTTTTCCCACATGACTTTCCTAACCGTGCGAAGACCATGCGATCACCTATATGTCACATATAGCATGCCACATGGTTTGACCCATACAGTTTGACTAACTATGCGTAGCCTATGTGAAAGCTACTTCCAGATTTAATTCTACAAAACCCCATTAAGATAGCTGTAAAACTCATCAAGTCATTACCCAAGCCTGTTATCAAAACTTTTAAATTTTCCAAATGCACAAAAAATCAACCTGAACCTTGATTTTAAGACTTACCCATCAAACAAATGAAAAAGTTCAAAAACTTTTGTATTTTTAACCCTGTTCAAAAACACCAGTCTTTACAATGAGGGAAACCTAATCAAGTTCCAACAATTCATTCATAGTGTTCAATTAATTTGAGTGCATATCCTGAAATTTCAGCATACAACACAATAGAAGCTTGTATTACAAAACACCATACATTATAGAAAAGTTATAGATTACCTGCTACATATATGTGATAGAAAACTAATCCAGTACTAACTCTTAACTCGATTCAGATAAGAATAATAAACAATAATGGACGATCACTGTGGAAATAGAAAATATCATCTTGTACCAAAATAACATTGTTGATTCAAAGAAAAATATATAATGGAACAAGATAAAATAATAACTTACTCACTAATGGAAATTTAGGCTATAGCCACGGTTTCAAACCGTGGCTATATGCCCAAAAATTGTGGCTATTGGTTATAGCCACGGTTCAATGAACCGTGGCTGGTATTGGCGTGGCTATAGGCCAATTGCTATAGCCCCAGTTTAAAACCCTGGCTAAAGCCTATATCCACAGTTCAAACTGTGGCCAAAGCCATATAGACACGGTTTTAAACCGCGACAGAAGGTAATCCACAAACAAGACTTATAGCCACGGTTAGAAACTATGGATATAGTTTAAAGTTCAATAAAAAAACACAGCAGGCCTATAGGCCTGCCAGTCCCCCCCTGGCCCCTGCCAATCCCCCCTTCCCCCTACTAGTCCCCCCTGCCCCCTCCCCTTTGCCACCCCATGCCAGTCCCCCCCACCCCCTGCTAGTCCCCCCTTCCCCCTACTAGTCCCCCCCCCCCTGCCACCCCCCTGCCCCCTGTCATCCCCCCTGCCCCCTGCCACCCCCTGCCAGTCCCCCCTACCCCTACTAGTCCCCCTGCCACTGCTAGTCCCCCCTGCTAGTGTCCCCACCCCCTCCTAGTCCCCCCTGCATGTCCCCCCAGTAGTCCTCCCATTCCCCTGCTAGTCCCCCCCTTCCAGTCCCCCCTGCCCCCTTCCATCCCCCCTACCCCCTGCCACCCCCTGTCAGTCCCCCCTGCCCCCTGCTAGTCCCCTTTCCCCTGCTAGTCCCCCTACCAGTCCCCCCCCCCCTGAACCCTTCTAGGCCCCCTGCCAGTCCCCTTCTAGTCCCCATGCCCCCTGCTAGTCCCCCTGCCACCCCCTACCAGTCCCCCCTGCCCCTGCTAGTCCCCCTTCCCCCTGCTAGTCCCCCTACCTAGACACCCCCTGCTGTACATATGTTGGATTTTTTCAAAGTAGAAACACATTAGAATCATGTCAGAGTACTGTAAGGTTTTCTTAGGTGGGCCAAATAGACTATGGATGAGCATCACTTGGTATTTTTAATGATGAATAAAGGGTATAGTTGGGATGAAATTACAGCTAGGCTATCTATGCTGAAAATGTTTGGTTTTACATGGGATGTTGGTGGATGAAATGATATAAAGGTTCAAGAAGCACTGCACCGGAAGGAGAACTTACAAGTTCCAGATAATTCTATTATGGAGGGAGAGAAGGAAATTGCAGTTCTATCCAAAAATCATCTTAAAGATTAAATTAGACAATATGATGTTTGTAATGAAGAGTTCAAACCAATGTTTCCCATGGTTATAGGTGTTGGAGTTATCACTGCTCTAGACACCCCCCAGATAGACCCTGGACACCCCCCAGACACCCCCCGGACAGACCCCATACACCCCCTCAAACACACCCTAGACACCCCCCGGACTAACCTTAGAAACCCCCCCCCCCCCCCCAGACACACCCTAGACAACCCCCGAATAGATCCCCATAGATAGCCCAGACCTCCACTCCCATGGACACCCCCACCCATCATCCTGGACAGACCCTGGAACCCCCCCCCCCTAGAAGGTGGACACCCCCCAGACCCCTGGACAGACGCCCCCTCCCACCCTCCTGGACAGACCCTGAACCCCCCCCCCCCCAAACCTGGACACCCCCAGACCCTGGACAGATCCCCCTGGACCCAGAACCTGGACACCCCACCCCTTGCACCCCACCTGCCAATTACCCCCCTCCCCCTGCTAATTCCCCCCCTCCCCATGCCAGTTCCCCCTCCCCCCTGCCAGTCATTACCCCCCCCCCCCAAACCTGAACACCCCCCAGACCCCCTAGACATACCCTAGACAGACCACCCAGGACAACCCCCCCCCCCCCACCAGAAACTAGACACCCCACCCCCAGAACCTATACACCCCACCCCTTTCCCGTTACCCCCCTCCCCCTACCAGTCCCCCCTGCTAGATCCCCCCCTACCCCTGCTAGTCCCCCCCTTCCAGTCCTCCCCCCCCCCCCACCAAAACCTAGACACCCCCAGACCCCCTGGACAAACCCCCCTAGATAGACCCTAGACATACCCCCTTGGACAAACCCCCCCAAACCCTGGACCAAAAATTTCTTATTCTCCTAAACACTCTCACTTGTGTCAAAATAATTATATATTTACTGGAGCAATCTCAAATACCTACAATGCTGAATATCTATGCATTTTTTCGTACTCTTACAAAATTTTAACACCATTAATGTTGCTGATAAAATCGTTACTTGAAATTTTATTCTTGGAGGATAATAAAATAATGGGAAGAAAACAGTACAATAGAGTGTTCTCCTCTAAATTAGATAGAGCCTTCACGAATATACATGCTTTAGAAAGAGGTTATGAGTGCCCTTTTTCTCTAAATCATGAGATTGTGGCTGGTCTAGATGGGTTCACCAATTAATTATTTATGTTCTACTGGGACATAGTTTGTGATGATCTCCTTAATGCTATGAGGGAGTTCTTTAACCATGCCTCAATGCCCTATGGAATTAACTCCAATTTTATTGCCCTGATCCCAAAAAAGGAAAATGTTGTGAATGTAAAGGATTTCAAACCTATTGTTATTGGAAATACCTTTCCAAAAATCATTAGTAAAATTATTGAAGGTGGGGCTGTTTTAAAGGTGGAATAGGGATAGAACTAGAGGATGGGGCTATTTTACAGGTGGCAGAGGGCTGGCATGAGTGTTTTTCAGGAGGCTGGGAGGTGGTGGCTGGTGTGGTGGCTGGGGCGGGCTGGATTGCAAGTGGTTGGGGATGGTGAGGACTCGAATGCAGGTGGATGGGGGATGGATCAGAGCCAAATTATGGCGTGACAGCGGCATGACCATGGCGTCAGTGCAGTGTGTTGGTCCGGTCCAGTGACATACGTGGGGTAGCATCTTCCGGCCAGGAGAGAAGTGAGCGAGAGGAGGCGGGGAAATATTCCGGTCATTGCCCCACCGGCGGAAATTGTGATTAGTCAGTCTCAAAATTGATCCACAAGACTCATGGAATACTATGACTGTGAACCGCCATAGGGTGTCGTCCTGGAGCAGGGCCAAATCATGGCGTGACCGCGTCGTGACCGCGGCATGACTGCGGAGAGTTTCCCCGGTCCAGCGACATCTGCGGGGAAACATCTTCTGGCGAGGGAAGGAGTAAAGAAGTGATTTCAAAATTGATGCATGTCGAACCCCAAAAAAAGATGTAGAAGAAGAAGGTAAATGTTTATCATTTGATCAAGTATTTTTCGACTTTTAGTTTCCCTCAACAGATCTAAAAGGACAATCCTGGTGTATTGGATCTCTCAACCTAAGGCCCGGTACCTTGCGGGTTTATGACTGGAAGCTACAATTTAGTTCTAATGACGTTAAAGAAACTTGTGCACAGATCTAGTTTAAGATTCATAGACTTAATTGGGTACTATGGCACTAGGAAATATTATATGATATCACATTCTTGATTTTCATTCCAATCAGGATGAACTATTCAACTAAAAATGTAATTTTTAGTCAATATGCATGTGTAATGGTAGAAGTGGATTTAAGTTATACACTAATTGATTGGGTTTCTCTTTATACTCAACATTTATCACAATACTCATGGAATACTATCACTGTGAACTGCCACAGGGTTTCATCCTGGAGCAGGGCCAAATCACGACGTGACCGCGGCATGACTGTGGCGTGACCGCAGCATGACCACGACATGTTGGCCTGATCCAGCGACATCCGCGGGGCAGCATCTTCCGGCCAGGGAAGGATTAAAGAAGTGGTTTCAAAATTGATGGATGTCGAACCCCAGGAAAAAAGACATAGAAGAAGAAGGTAAGTTTGTATCATTTGATCGAGGATTTTTCAACTTTCAGTTTCCCTCAACAGATCTAAAAGGACGATCCTGGAGAATTGGATCACTCAACCTAAGGCCCGGTACCTGCGAGTTTATGACTGGAAGCTACAATTTAGTTCGAATGACAAGAAACTTTTGCACAGATCTAGTTTAAGATTCATAGACTTAATTGGGTACTATAGCACTAGGAAATCTTTTATAATATCGCATTCATGATTTTCATTCCAATCCGGATGAACTATTCCACTAAAAAAGTAATTTTTGGTCATTATGTGTGTGTATTGGTAGAAGTGGATTTAATTTATACACTAAAAATGTTGGAACAACTAAACAATTGAGGTTCAGGCTCAACATCAAGCAGTTGAAAATTCAGGGCATGTCCATGTTTTAGCCCTAGAGGATCAAGTTCCTGCCAACGATAGGTCTATTATTGGTCAAAAGACATCTTATATGTGTTTGATTTATAGAGGCTTTGATTGTCCTGTTCTTTGATCATCCCCCCATTATAGAGATTCTTGTAATTCTGTTTCTCCTAACAAGTTGCAAGTGAAGAGTTCCTAGGCTGATATGGAAGAGAAATCTCATGCTGCCACCCTGCCCCCTCCCCCTGCCCTGCAGACCTCCCCCCTCCCCCCTGCCCCCTACCCCATCCACCCTGCCCCCTGCCACCCTCCACCCAGCCCCCTGCCCCTGCCCACCTCCACCCACATCGAGCCCCCTGCCCCCTGCCCCGTGCCCCGCTGCCCCCCTGCTCTAACTTTTTAATTCAGTTTGAATCTATGAAAAATAAGAGAATCTTGGTTGTGGTATTTTAGAATTAAGTCCTAGAGTTCTCAAATAATAATAGAATTATCAATAGTTTAATAAATGAATGATTTTGGACACCCACCCTGCACCCCCGGACAGCCCCCCCGTGCAACCTCGGACAGCCCCCCCCCCCCCCGGACAGCCCCCCATGCACCCCCGGACAGCCCCCCGTGCACCCCCGGACAGCCCCCCGTGCACCCCCGGACAGCCCTCGGTGCACCCCCAAACAGCCCCCACTTGCACCCCCGGACAGACCCCATGCAGCCCCCCTTCCCCCCTGCATAGAACCCCAGACAGCCCCCCCGTGCCCCCCCCCCCCCCCGGACAGCCACCCCCCCCCCCCCCGAACAACCCCTCGTGCACCCACAGACAGCCCCTCGTGCACCCCCGAACAGCCCCCCATGCACCCCTGGACAGCCCCCCCCCCCCCTCATGCACCCCCGGACTGCCCTGCAGCCCTGTAAAAGCGACCAGACAGCCCTACGAGAGCCACCAGACATAACCCCGGGGGTCATGAACATCTACCTGATCTGTTAAGATTCAAAAATATAGGGAATGAATGTATACCTGATCTATGAAGATTCAAATTTAGATGAACATGATTCATGGGAGATAAAAAAAACTACCTTCACAGAGCCCTGGACAGCCCTGCGAGAGACACCAGATAGCCCTACGAGAGCCATCGGACATCCCCCTGCAGAACCTATTCTAAAACTATGGAGAAGATTTATAACCCACTCTTAGTGGGTGGTTTTCAAAACCACATCAATAGATTAAGAAATTTTTTTAAAGGGTATTCGACCCTGTGTGTATGATTAGTAAGGTAAAACATGGATATCCCAATGGTTTCTTATTCGTTGAGTGTAATACACCTTCATCTTTAGCTCAAATCATGTAATCCGAGTGGAGTTTATATTATTTTAATTAAGGAAAAGTACATGGTGTATAATTTATAGGCGCTAAAAAATACACCCTCATAATCAAATTAATTTAGAATGAAAAGAATCTGACGATGAGAACATGAATCAATCCTATGATAACATGAATCAATCCAGACTGAGTTCGTAATAGGGTAATTTTATTCTGATATTGGATCATAACCAAAAAATATCCATGGTTTTGTTTAGGATATGAGATTTGGGTTTATTCAATGTGTCCTAGTGTATGAACAATATTTAAAACATGGAATGAATTGGTAAAAGTATCAATGCCAAATATAGTATAAAGTCAAAAAAATGAAACACACAAATTAATCTCTCCACTACCCCGATCTTCCTGCCCTTCAAAGAAAACCGCATAGCCGCCTCCAGTGACCTTCTGGCCCCCTTCACAGAATATAACTACCATCCATCCATAGAAAGCAGTAAAAGCCTAAGTGGCCAATGAGATAAAGAAAATAAAATAAAAATTAAACAACAACATACTTGTTTCCTATGAATAATTATATCTCTAGTTTATTGCATTTTGCTATAAAAACTTAATTATCTTGTGGTAACCCACTTTGATTGCTGCAAGCCAGGATAATGATTGAAAACAATTAATACCTTTCAAAGTAAAAAAAATAAAGAGAGGATAATCAGACCTTTTTCAATGATTGCTATATTCAGTATGATGTTCTGAAAATTCTAGCCTCCTACACTTCCCTCCTGCCCATTTCACTTCTCCCCCCAGCCCACTGCACACCCCCCTGCCCACTGCACCTCCCCCCCATCCCACTGCACACCCCCCTGCCCACTACACTTCCCCCCATCCCACTGCACACACCCTCTACCCACTGCACCCCCCAGCCCACATGCAGAATTCAGAAATTACTAGCAAGTATAAAACATAATTATGAAGTTAATTAAACACATACAGGAATACCACTGAGGACTGGGACTTGGATGGTGTTCTTCTGATGTGGGTAGTTATGGAATGTGCAGATGTAGTGTGAGCAGACACTGATGGAGTTACAAGCATGTGTCCAGATCAGTCATCTCAATAGATTCTACATGAATCCTTGTCATACTACCACTAGCTAGGGATTGGGGTAGACCCAGGGATCTAAGGTCAGGTTAGGAGAAATACGAGGAGATGGTAGCTAAGATTTAGTAGCACATGGGGGTCATGGTAGAGATAGTGGGAACCAGTTGCAGGGTTAGTGGCCGGTATTTTATGTTATATCCTTTGTTTCCTAGTCTTAAATAACTATTTACTGGGTATGTATGTTCAGTATCTTATGCACAATTGTAACATAGAAAACAAAACAGAAACTAGATGAATGAAATATAAAGATATCATGCATTGATTCTGATGTTGTTCAGGTTCAAGCATATCTTACGTATAGATGAATGCCCAAACATCACACTAGCTAATTTTTTAAAATAGCTACAGGTTAACTGTTTAAAATGTAGAAACAGAATATATGGTAAACAAAATATATAATAATTTCCATTGTGCTAGAAATAAAGGATCTGGTCAGCAAGTTATGTGGATGTAGGATACGAAACAACATGCGTTTCAATTCCATCACAATCATCAGCTAATAATGGTTTCACTCTGCAGAATACACTTATGTTCCCTTTCAGTTCCTGCAGTAACCAAGAATTAAAAACCATCAAACCAAAACTAAAAATATGATATGAGAGTCCTACCAAAATGGTATTGTGTAGCTTGTTTCTCAGCTTCTCTCCTACAGAAATTCGAAGGTCAACATCCACCAACTGATCACCCAACTCACGTGCAGATCTCCTTTGTTCTTCATATTGTGTCATTACTTCTGAAGCAGACATATCAACCATCTGAAAATTTAAATTGACATCATCATAGAACATCAATCATGGCTAGTGACATTTTAAGTAATATTACCTTTAGTTTTTCATTTGCAGCAGCTTGTATTCCATGTACATGGACTAGTTTTGTTTTATTTTGGCATGACCATTTTTATATGCATGTATATTGTTGGTGAAAAAGGTAAACATGAATTATTATAAAACTAACCATGTCCTGGTTATTTGGTTTGAATTGGATCAAATACATGATATATATATATACACAAGGTGCATAGAACAAGGATTTATTATTGGTATTGATGGATACGTGCCTTTTTTTAGTGCATTGGAATTTGGGCATCGATTAGATTTGGGTTTTATTTGAGGTTTGTGGAATAATTACAAATTTAGGGAATATAATGGGATGAGTGACTTATGGATTATAAGGTGGAACATTTAATTTAGACCATCTGTTCCGATAAAATATTTTTGGGAGTCCCCTGGACAAAAGCCCCCCTCCCTCCCCCCTGCTGGATAGCAGCCCCCGCTACTGGACAGCAGCCCCCCCCCCCCGACACATTAAATGTCTTTTAGAGAAATCAACACATTAAAGGGGAAATGTCTCTCATACACTTTAATGAGTAAGGTCGAAAATATCAAAAACATTGAAAACAATTTAGAAACACAAACCTGGATATTTGGTTATGCTTCCAACAACAATATGATTCAATCTTCAAGAGGTGGGTGGAGTGCTGTTCTATATTTTTCCTAACCAGAAAACAGAAAGAAAATGTTATTAAATACTAAAACAACTAAAGGAATGAAAATAAATTAAAAGGAACAAACAGATGCATAGTGAAAATTCAATATCCCAAACAACATTGATCACAACCAAAAAACTGCCCGAAAATAGAAAATAATTACAAAGATAGATTCAATTTCTAATTTGGATTCTCAAAAGCTAAATATAGAAAGGGCCATCAGCATCCCTTGTCTGGGAAATAATCCTCATGTCCCACCTTTAGAAATAATTATTTCTGACCCCAAAAAAATTGAATGTGAATGAATGGAAGAGTTATTCATTCAAGCTAAAGGACTTTAATATGAAAACATATCAGAAAAATGGGAGAAAATATAGCATCAGTTCATATGCAGCACCCATGTTAAGAAATAGATTTCTAAAAAATCGGAAGATTGAAGTATTTAAAAAACAAATAAAATGAAAACCCAAATATTCAAGCTCTGCTCTTTTTTCCCAATCAAACTCATGAGTATGCACCTGACTTCGGAAATATAAATCCCATGTTACACCATATGGGGTGGCAAAGGCATAGAGATCCATAAATGTTCCACTATGGGCCTTACTAACCTTCTCAAGAGATAAAATAGAATTTTAAGTTAGTAACAGTTAAAACACATATACATTGTCTTCCCACATAATTAGGATGATATATAATTTGCATATCCACCAATAACTGGTTCAATGTACTGAAAGTGAATAGAAACACATAATAGACAAGATAAGATTATGTAAATCATGTTTCTATAATTGTGATTTCAAGTAGGCAAGACTGGAAAATGGAGCATAAGTAAACAATGAAAATGTATTCGAACATATATACAAAAGGAATACAATATAAAACGCACACAGTTTAATTGGACCTCTTTCATATGACATGGATGGGTAATGGTTGGAATTGAAAAAATAAATAATCAAACATAAAGTAATACATTTCATTCCATAATATGAATCATTAAATAGAGATGAACAACAACTAATTATGCTAGTTTTGGATTTTCCAGTGTGTAATGAATGGGTTAGAGGGGTTAGTTTTATAATCCCTCCAAGAGAATACTTTCAAAAAGTAAAAATAAGGAATTATACTAACCAATAATATGAAAAGATACAAATAAATATTCTAAAAAAATGAATTATTATTTCAATATAATTCATAAATAATATAACTAATGCAACATCAGTAATTAGTAAAGGAACCACCACATATATTATATCCAAATTTAAAAGCAATGACTTTAGAGGGTAGTTTTTTCCTTTTTAAATCTAAAATAATGGATTCAATCATTTTTCTCTTCTAGGAAATTACACTATGACCATGATTCTATAGCCAAGGTCAGCACATCTATGTCCATAAGTAAGAATATAGGCCTTAACTAACATAGATTGCGGTATTATTCCTCACCACGTTGGTATACAACTATAGTGTATATGGAATATGGATATAGGTCTATTTTATGTTCCATGCTAGGCAGTGGAAGTATGTATGTGCGGTAACTATAGGAAATTAAAGGGAAGGGTATGGGAAAGGGATATAGTTGCGGTACATGTAAATCATGGTAGTTGATTAGTACATAACAATGGTCCATATGTACCATTATCTTAGATGACCTAGATTTGACCATGAGTTTAATGGTATGTGGAAAAAATGTGGGCCCCTATTGATCAAGTGAAAACACCCCCCCCCCCCCCCCGCACATTAATTAAGTCGAATGAAGCCTACCAACACCTTGTTATCATGATTACCTCCACTCAATTAATTTTGAGGACCTTGAATGTTTACTATACCATGATTTTTTCCATTCAATTGTGCATTATGATATTATTTACATGTTTTAAAACATCGATCTGATAAGCCATCAATAATTTATCCTTGTATTTAAAAAACCATAATAAATTTTTCATACAAGTGACTTCAATGAAATATATTATACATCATCTCTACCATATTTCATCATATAATAATTTATTTCATTTTATATTATCAAATTAATTTCAATTTTTAAAATGTTTTTTCTACGCCCTCTTCCTCATATCGTTTCATTTCTTTCTCTTCAATTACATTCTCATTGAAATAGTTTCCTAGAGATGTTTTAATAGAGTTTGTGATCTATATTTTCACTCATTTGAGTTTGAATTATTAATTTCCTAGCCAAACATATATCAAAAAAAATTATTGTGATTATAGGATTCTACATTATTGTTTCAGAATATATTAATTCAACCTTCACTGCTTACTTGAAACCACCTTTAGAAATAATTTAAAATTGTGTTTCTTAATTTGAACACAAAGATGCCTGGTTTTTAAACCCCCTACCTAACAGAATTCCAATTTAAAACACATGTAACTGAACTCATTCTAAATTTCATAACCACTTCCAATCAATTACCCCATTCAACAGATACATTTTGAAATGAAACAAAACTGATACAAACATAACCCATCTTTGAAACATTCCATTTGATTCATGTGATGAATAATTAAGGATAAAAAATATAGGGGATTACCTCTGGTATTGAGGGTTGTGGGGGAGAACCGTCGAGAATGGAGGAGGAGGGGAGGCAGCTCAGAGCAGCTTCGCTGGAGGAGGGGAGGGTCACAGCAAGGAGGGGTCGAGGGTTTTGAGGGTTGCTGGTGAAAAGGTGTCAGGGAGGGCGATGGTGGTGTCGACCTCGGCATCGGAAGAGAGGCGTTGGGGATGATGGTCGCGGTTAGGAGGGTAGCGGTGAGGATGCGTCGGGGAGGAAGGTCACGGAGATGAGGAGGGTGCGACGAGGATGCCTCGGGAAGGAGGGTCACGGTGACGAGGAGGGCGTGGTGAGGAGTCGTCGGGGAGGAGGAGGGTGTGGCAAGGAAGAGCTCAAGGCGAGGAGGAGGGTGCGATGAGGAGGAGATCATGGGGGGAGGAGGAATCACTAGGGTAGGAGTCACTGATCGGGAGAACGGAGGAGAAACCTGACGGATTTTGGGGGAAAAAGGGCAAGGCAAATTTTAGGCGCCGTTTTTTAATTAAACTGTGGCTATAAATTGGATAGAGCCACAGACCTATAAAACTATGGCTATAGGTCCGTGGCTATAACCTAAATTTCCAGTAGTAACTGCTAAAGATCCCAATATATGATAAATGCTTAAATTTGAGTTTGGATCGAGAAAAGGTATCCAATACAATCTTAGGAGAAATTCATAGATTAAAAAACTCTCTTTTACCCACTGAAAATTGGAAGGAAGAAAGGGGATTCAAAATAATAAATCCGTAAGGGAAACATTTTTATTTCCCATATTTAAAATAGGTCACAAGGTTTGGCCACATTGTTGGATAAACTATGTGCCAACTGTGTGCCCCTCACATCCTTTCTTAGAAAGGGTAATGGTTCATTTGCATAGTTTGGAAAAATTATTGAATAGAGACATAATTCCATTGTCCCCCATCAACCCTCACATAATCATTAAACATGGCTAGAAGAAATGTTCTCCAACCATGTGTTTGGCCTCTACTAAAAATTATTGGTGGCCACTCATGGTTTTACATTCTTGGTGACCTATTATAGTGAATCCCCCCCCCAATGCCTTGTAAAATTTCCCCACACTGTTTCCTCAAACAATGCAGCCTAGGTTGCATGGTTTATACTAACAGTGTAGCCCAATTTCCATTCTCCAAAATTCTGGCTCCATGTGCCAAAAAATCCCAGGGAATACCCCAAAGCTCTTATTATATCATTAGGCACTCAGGTTATGTTTAAATCAAGGAGTTAAATAAAAAACAAAAAGATCCATACCTCATACGAAAACTGATCATATTTCACTTTTCATGCTAACAAAGAGGTGGTTTTTGAAAAAAAAATCCCCCAAATGAAACCTCTAAAGTAATAATGAATTATTCATATTCTCAGAAAATAATAGTTTTCATAATATTTGGTTTTCTATTTTATAATTATTTTCAAAATTAAAAATTATTTAAAGGATTTATAAAAAACTTCATTTTTCATTTAAATGTTCTTTAAAACTACTCCTTTTCTCTAAGGTTAAAAATAAACATATTTTAACACAAAAAATAATTAGACCTAACTGAATAAATGAATTATTTTAATAATTACAAAAAAACTTTCAATAAATCATCCAATATTTTTACCCTTAAAATAAAAAACTAAACCTAGAATTATGATTTAATTTATTGACCATTTTATTTCATATCTTGTTAGTTCAAATATATTCAGGGAGTTGAAATCTAATTAAAATTATAAACATACTCCCAAAGTATAGTGCAAATAATTTTTTTTAAATAGAAAAATGAGAAGATGTTACTTTATTGAATCAATGGTAAAATAGAAATTATTAACCACTAAAATTATCAAAATTATTCCCAAATACAATAAAAATTCATAACCACTTAAAATAAAATATAATCATAAGAAATAGTTAATTTTAAAAAAAAAATTGATCTTGTTCTGAAGTAAACTCAATGAAATACAGTTTAGCACATTTTAAAATCACTTTCACACACATAATTATTAATACTTTCCCCAATGTTCAACTCTAATTTATAATACATAAGTAAAATAGATTGATAACAAAAAAATGAAATTCACCCATTTTAAAACATGTTCAAAGGTTATAATAAATCTCAATACAAATTATTCCTACGATTTCAAAAAAAAACTCTATGCAGAATTTAGAATGTATATTCTTATTTACGGACATAAGATAAAGATTTTTTAAAATTTTCATAGAAATAGCATGTTAATCAATAGTTATAGAAATAATTGGGTCTTAAAAATACGTTAAGCTATTATGAAAATAATACAAATAAATATTTATTGTTCTAATAAAATGTATCAATTCTGATTCCAATTCATTTTTAATAATATAGAATTAAACAATATTTGTGCTGATTAGATTTAAACATAAATTTAGAAAATATTTAGTTGTAATTATAAGAAATTTACACCACACATAGTTTCCAACATAATATAGACTTTAAAAATATATAAACTAATTTATCATTTAATTTTCACTATCATGAATGAATGTGATCAAATTTAGTAAATAAAATTTCTATATTTAATATAATATAATCATCCCCAAAAAATGTGTAATGACTCATATTTTACATGAAATGTTTTTGGATATTGTATTGATTATTTTCTAGATCAGGAACTGAAACACTGTGTGATTCCAAGGCCTGGTGTGCCTGAAATAAATGTTGGAAATATATTAAATATATTAAATATATTAAATACAACCCTCACATAGTTTTTATGAAAAATATGAATAACTCATAAACAAGGGCCTAGATTATAAATCTAAGGAAGATATTTATTTTTTAATATAGGTTTTACCTAAGTCACAATATAACCTTTGTCGGCGTGAGTTGTTTTTTGGAAAAATATTTATGGGTGTGGATATCAAATAACTTTAAAAAAATAATTTATTTAATTTTTAATAATGTAGTGACCAAAAAACTTATTTAAATACATTCTTATGGAAACACATCAGGGTTATCCACATAACCTTGTAAATTGATGAGATATTTAGAGATCCTTGGAGGAACTCTGTTGGAGGATGAAAACTAGGACATGGTTCCATGATCAGTGTATAATGGAATTAAATTATCTCACCAATGAAATGAAGTATCTTTGTTTTTCATTAGTGATTTATCCAAATTGAGGTAAAATGATGTTTTTAATAGATTTATTCACTGTTATTAATTATTAATATGAAAATCAATCAATTGACCGATATATTGATTTGCAGATCAATGGTATTGGGAGATAGGTTCATTTGTGATGATATTATGGTAGATTTATTTATTTATTGTGGTTATTAATTCATCGTTCTAATGGAAATTGATCAAGGCCTACCGAACACATCCCAAGTTCATTCCTATTTTTATCTATTTAATGGTATTCTCCCTTTATTCAATGTGTGTTTATCACTGGGGTTTTTCTTTCCACTTTGTTTGACCTGATATTGAGGGGTCAAGTGTAATACACCTATTTCTTGGTGCAATGATTCATTATCACATATCCAAACTCAGTATAATATAGGGATTATGATATGAATATATAAATTGTACATAAACAACAGACTTGTGACCACCCCCCCCCCCCCCCCAATTCGAGAATGGTCTAAGATGGCATTGGTAACCAATAGAGGGTGTTTCCCAAACCTTTTTGATAGTCAATTTCTAGTGACCGGCAACCAAAAGAGTCATCCAGACCAGATCCACCATCGCCAGGGTGATTCATAGCTGTATTTGGTTCTGGAGGAGTGTAAGACATTGTGGTAGGAAGAAAATAAGATTTTCAAAATATTGATATACACATCATGTATTTAAGGAACATACAATGTGTGGGACCCTTGTGTGGTGTATAGGGTTGTTGTGGTGAAGTTAAATATCACAAGACATCTGACTCAGTCACAAAAAATGTAAATCTTCCTTGCATGATTAGTACATACCTCTGAGGGTGAAAGAAAAAGGTTAGTAGTACACCGGAATAGACAAGTCATGTACTCCCACACGAAAATGGATCGGCCAAGTGTACGGGGTTAGATCTTTGTACATGAACATGGGAAGCGGTACAAGAGCATGATCATGCCATGTAATTTTAATATGACATCTTGGATATAGTTTAGGATCTATTAATTCATGCTCATACCTAAGAGAAAGTACTTCATAGAGACATATTATCCATAACTATAATTTATGCATTAATAACTATGTTTGGGTGCTATAGAGGTCTTCGGTGGTTGAGAGTTTCTTGGATGAGCATATATAAATAGTTGTGGTTAGTTGTGGGAATATAGGAGTAGAGACTTAGACAGCAGGGATCTGGCATTAGTCTTAGGGACCTAGTCATGTAAGGAGTTTCAAAAGGAGTTCCCAGGACTTAGGGTATGTGACTTCGGGATCACAGGATGGGTCTAGTCTACCAAAGGAGAGGCATTTCTACTCATGTGACAGTAGGGGAAATCTTTCATGAGATTGTCCTACCCACCATATAGATGATGGAGAAACAATGGATGGGCCACTAAGGCAGAGGCTATAATAGGATAAGTTAGGTATGTATTTTGGAGGACATGAAAGAGGTTCTAGGAGAGTATCAAGAGGTAGTAGATACTTCTAATTTCTTCCTCCACTTCCCAGAAGTTGTTCATGCCTGGCTCAGGGTGCTGGAGAATAGGGGTGGGGACTACTACAGGCGGTTGAGTCTAATGACCTAGGGACTTTGAGAATGATATGAGGTACAATATCATTCTTTTCTACCTTAAATATAGTAATAATAGACATATTCGGTAGTCATTCATTTATTTTAGCTTAAACGTTCGACACATAGATATTTAGTCTGGTCCCTTATCTTTACCCTTGCACTTGGAGACTCCTATTGGATATCACTTAGTGATCACACACTTGTGCTGATAGTGTGACCAATCTCTTGTAGGAGAGATTGTCTATTAGGATCACTTTTTAGTGGTGACAAGGCCTTAAAATGAAATCTTAGGTATGGAATTATAATCTAAATTACATTTCCAGATCGATTGTTTCAGTTAGAAGATGTGGTTTGTGCGCAGTGATGAGACTAGTTTTTTCATTCATGGTAAAAAGAAAACCTGATGTTCAGGATATGATCATACATAGGAGGTTCTATCTTATTACTCACTATATTTCTAGATTGACCCTTGGTACATAGAATGTTATGAGTTTCCAGTTCCATATAATAGTGGTGGATTATGAGGATATCTTTCCTGAGGATGTTCTAGGATTACTTATAGACCAAGATATTTACTTATACATTGATCTACCCCCTAGTACTTCCTCTATATAAGTTCCATCATATTATATGTCACCCATATATCTTTTGGATATGAAGGTGTAGTTGGAGTCTTTCATAAGAAGGTATTCCTAAAACCAAATGTTTCACCCTTGGATCCTTATTTTTGTTCTCTAAGAAGGTGGATGGGAGCTTGAGGTTTTGTGTAGTTTATCATTTCCTAAAACCAGTGACCGTAAATAGAAAGTATCCACAACTGAGGATCGATGTCCTCTTTGATCTATTGGGATGGTCATGATGGTTCTCTTAGGTTGATCTTAGGTTAGGTTATCACCAGTTGTGAGTACGGGGTGAGAATATACTAGAGATGACATTTCAATGTCACAACATTCACTATAAGGGCTTGGTGATGCCCTTCGGCATAATGAACTCCCTAGAAGCCTTCATGGAACTCATAAACCAGATATTTAATCCCTTCATAGACCAATTCATGGTAGTCTTCATCAAATATATCCTACTATACTCAGCATCCAAGGAAGAACACGTGAGACACTTGGGGACGGCTCTAGATGTTCTCAGAGATCACCTTCTTTATATGAATCTATCGAAGTTTTAGTTCTAGATTTAGGAGGTCCACTTTATGGGACACGTTGTATCAGCTGATGGTGTAGAATTTTACCCAGTGAAGTTCGAGTCTCTATTATCTTGGGAGACACCAAAGATATTATTGGTGGTGCAAATATTCCTTTTCATGGTAGTATACTATAAAAGATTCATACCTAGATTCGCTAGGATATCATCACGCATGAAAGACTTGACCCGAAAGAGGTATTCTTTCATGTGGATGGAGTGGTTCCAATAGGGTTTTTAGGATTTGAGGTATCTAATGATGGGTGCTTCCATATTGAGATTTCTAGAGGAGGGTGTCAGGTACGTAGTGTTCTATGATGCATCAGGAACCAAGCTTGGTTATGTTCTGGTGTAGATTAAGGCGGTTATTTCCTCTATTTCAAATTATTTGAGACTATATGAGAAGAACAATGCAACCTATGATATAGAGTTATAAGTGATAGTCTATGAAATAAATATGTGGTGAAACTACCTGATAGATGAGCGGTTTATCATCAATTCTAACCATAAGAGTATCAAGTATATCTTTTTTTAAAAGGATCTCAACATGAGATAGTGGTGATTCCTTGAGTTCCTTCATGACTTAAAGATTTTCTATACTCATGGTAAGGGGAACATGGAAGCATATTCTCTCATAGCAGTGACTGAATGAGTTTTCATAATAGTTAGACTCATTGCAGTTATCCTTTATGGATAGAGATAGATAAGCTTACCTCCAATCAATGGTTGTTACCCTTATTCCTTTGTAGTTATTTGAGTAAGCGTAACATTGGGATACCAACTGTAAGACCATATGTACTCAGAAATACACTAGACATTATTTTGATGTATTTTCTAAAGGTGGGGACCATTTCATTCCTTTTAGAGGATGCATGACGGTACCAATGACATTATGGGAGGAGGTTCTAAGAGCGTTTCACACGTCACCTTTAGAAGCACATCCAAGAGTGTAAAATATGTACCAAGACCTATGAAATCATTTTTTATGCCCAGAAATGAATAAGGGAGTTGTAGAGTTTTTTCTTGATGCCTTACTTTATAGAAAGTGAAGGATTAGCACCATGTTCTAGAAAGTGTATCTGAACCCCTTGAGGTTCCAGAGTGGATGTGGGGTGGAATATACATGTAATTCATGACCGGTTTACAACCTACATCTAGGAGAAATGATTCCATTGTTTAATCATAGACTAACTCACAGAGTTAACATCTTCCTAGATATTCAAGAGTAGTGTTCAGTAGAGAGAATGAGATTCCCCTATGTGTGTGAGATAATATGAATACATGGAGTTCTATTGATACTCATTTTTTAAAATGATATTATCTTCATGTCATTATTATTAAAGGGGTTTCAGGAAGATTTTTGGATGCATCTACATTTGGCAAAGGCTTTTCACCCCCAGAATGACAGTCATACTGACTCGACCATTCATGTTCTGGAGGACATGCTGCAAGCTTTCATGTAGGACTTTGGTCAATTTTTGGAGGATCAACTACCATTAATGGAGTTGGGGTATAAAAAAGTTAACATTACACCATCTGTATGGCACCATTCGAGGCTTTGTGCAAGAAATCCTTTTGGTCATGGGTTTACTAAACTGACTAGGGAGAGTCAGCACCAATGGTCCCAGAGTTAGAGTGATCCACAAAAGAGAATATGATAAACATCCTTGAGAGGATGAGGACTACACAGAGCCATCATAACTCCAATGTGGATATTCACTAGAGGCCATTGTAGTTTGAGAAGGAATACCTTTTGTTCTTATGGGTTTCACCATGATATGAATTATAGAGGTTTATCTAGCGAATAAAGCTATCTTTGAGATTCATTGGAAATTTATATATATTATGTGGAGTTATAAAGGTGGTGTAACACTAAGATCTACCACCAAAATTAGACCAGTTACTCAACCTCTTCCATGTGTTGTAGAGGAGGAGATATGTGCATGATCTATCATAAGTTAACGATTGGGGTGAGCTAGACATCGAGGATGGATATACATTTACTGAGTACTAGGTAGAGATCGAGGATCGATAGTATAGGATCTCTCATGGGAGATCAATTTCTTCAGTCCTAGTACATTGGAAACACAAGAATCTTTAGGAGAGCACCTAGTAGAGGGAGACACAAATGTGAGATCGGACCCTATATCTCTTTGTATATACACTTATTTTGGATTTCTAAAACATAAATCCCCAAGGTGGGGATAATTTAATGAATTATATTTTCTATGTATTATTTTTGAATATTGTATGGATTATTTTTCAGACCAGGTGTTGAGATGGCATGTGATTCTGAGGCTCAATGTGCTCAGAATTAATGTTTGAAATATATTAAATATATTAAATACCACATGAATTTAGTTTTCTTAAACAAGTGGAATAACTCCCAAATGATGGCCCAAATCAGAAATATAAGGTAACCATTTAGTTTAGAACATAATTTTTACGTTAGGCATGACATAACATTTATCAAATGGGTTGTTTTTTTAGAAAACTCATTTTGGGATTGGATAGAAAATAAATTGATAAAATTAATTTATTTAATCCATAATGATGCCATGACCTAATTCTCTTCCTTAAATATATTCTTATTGAAATTTTTTTGGGTTATATGCTTATCCATAAAAATCAGTGAGAGCCATTGTAGAGTGCTGGAGGAACTCCATTGGAGAATGAAAACTAGATCAAGGTTCTATGATCAGTGTTCAATGGAATCACGGGATCTCACTAATGAAAAATACACAGTTTTTTTCTTTATCTGTGATCGGTCTAAATAAAGGTGGGATGATTTTTGAATTTGATTATTCCATTTTATTAATTCTTAAGATGAATGTGAATCAATCGACCAACATATTGATTCATAGATCATTCTTATTTCGAGATGTGTTTATCTGTGGTGATATTTTGTGAGATTTATTTATTTATTATATTGTTTCATTAATCGTGATAATGGAAATGGATAGATTCAAAACCAAAATTTTCAAGGTTCATTCTTATTTTTGTGTGTTTCATGGTTTTATCACATTTTTTTAGGTGCATTCATCATTGGGTATTTGGTTTTCTTGATGGTTTGACCTAATATTGAGGAATCGAGTGTCGTGCACCTACTTCTAGGTGAAACAGTCTGATATCATAGATTCAGACCTGGAATAATGGTTATATCATGATACAACAATAGAAATGGTGGATAAATGATATTTTTCAGAACCCTGGTTTGAGTAGGGAGTGTGATAGTGATGTGAGTGAACAGAGTGAATTTCCATTATGTTTTCAAAGGTCAAATTCTGGCAAACGACAACTGAAAGTGTTTTTAGGAACAGATCTTCCATCTATGATCTGATTCATGGCTATATTTGAAACTAAATGATCATAAAATACCATTTAAGGAAGAACTGAGGATTCTAGAAATCCTGGTATTCAAAAAATGTATTTTGGGAACACACGTCAGGTGTGACCCCTTCTTGGCGGCTAAGGTTTTCGTGGAGGAAATAAATATCACTTAGTGTGTGACTCGGTCACACAGTATGTGACCCTTCCTTAGAAAATTGGAGTGTACCTATGATGGTACATTGACACAACTAGGATTACATGGGAATGAACAAACTATTTACTCCCACACAGACCCATCCATGCCTAGTGTACATAGGGAGAGCTGTGAACTTGGACATGGGATGCAGTACACAGGCATGGGCACATCACGTACATTAACAAAGACATGGGAATGGTCCATTTACGTGGGTAGGACCCAGTACTGAAGTAAAATGCTATTTACTACTATTACACATAGTTTACTCATTTAGAGTTTTTTTGAGCATTTTTCCTCTTCATCTAGGACAATTTTTGTTATTATAAACTCCATATATCCATTCCCTAAGGGATAGTATGGATTAGAATCCTACACATAGGAAAGTGATCTCTTTAGTATTAATTATAGGATAGATTTTTTTGGAATCCTTCAATGAGGATATGAGTTAGATTAATTTTCATATTATTTTCCTAGGTGGATTAATTGGTATCATCACGAGAAACACTATACGGGAATTGATCCTCTACATATAATGTTATTCTATATTGATTTTTTTGTATACATAATCTCCTTGGGTGTGATCCTCGTGTTTGTATCATATCTCTTCATACTTACAACGTATAATTACTACAACGATACATGATAAAAAATACCTCTATGATGGACATAATTAGTGTTATCTAACTTGTGGAGTGTATTCTCTTGAATGAGTGCAATATAGAGCCTTCAAGTAAGAATCCTAGCCTGGCATTATAGTTGTGACATTACCTTGAGACTGTATGAATTTATTATTTATTTCTATATATTATTGTTATATGTGTTGTATACATTTACATATGTATAATTGAATGTTATTTGGTTTGTTATAAGCTTTTTGGTTTTAGGATCTACTATTGTGTGTTGTCTTACTCACCTACACATGTAATTTTCCATCACATGTCATTTCTTATGAGGATGATCGAACTTTTGATGAATTTATAGAGGTACTAGAACCATGTAGTTATTTGTGATATGGAAAGATCAACTTGTGTTCCATAGGTTATCTGGATTGAAGTACCCATCTATACTTTTAGGTTGGACTTGTTTTCAGACTCTTTGGGGAGGGATTATATTTATCCTGGTTTACCTTCAATTCCTTGTTTCCACACTCTGGTTGTTGTATTTTGATGTATGCATGGATAGTTTATCAATTTTTTACATTTAATTATTGTATTGTTTTGGAGATATGGGTGTTTATATAGGTACTTTAGTCTATGGTCTCCCGTGTTAGGATATACCTACACGATGCCAGTCACCAACCCCTGACGTATTAGAGGTGGGCTTTGGGAGTCACAAAATGGGACCCACTGGGAATGTTTGGGAAACAATTGGTGTTATTATTTATTGTCATGCCCAAAATCATAATCCTTTAATATTTAAACCCCCACATAGTTTTTAACATTCAATTTTTTAAAATATTACATTATTTAAGAAATGATATTCAACCACTGATAATCATAATATGAAACTAATTAAAAGGGATAGAATGTGGTAGTGAAGAATTGGGGAATTGATGATAGATTTATAATCTAAAGGAAACTTATTTCCAAATTAAAATCAAAGATAAAGTGAGTAAATAGTGAGGGGAGACTATAAAAAATAAAAAATAATGAGGTTTAAATTCAAATGAAATAAACAAATAGAAAATTTAAAACCATCAATTTTCTCTTATGTAGAACTAGTTTTAAATTCCACAGTTGGAATTTCCTCATCATTCAACAAAAGTATGGTTGAGGGTTTGGTTTCCAAGTAATAAACCACCACATTTGTGTTTCCCATTTATTGTTAGGTGATAATATCATTATTGGGGATTTCTATACACAAGTAAAACAATCAATTCCCTTCAAAACTGAAAAAATCCATTGAAAACAACCTTTTAAAGTTGTGGAACGATTTCAATCCACTTCTAAAATTTTTCTATAATTAAAATATTACATTTATTCTGAAAGTATAAACCAATATAGGGTGTTTCTAGGGTTTTTCTATGATCATTAAATCTCTCTTCTTTATTTTCAACCACTAAACCCTCATAAAAAGATGAAAGTGGATGATTTTAAACAATTCGATTTATGAAGATGGTTTTTAATAATTTTTTAGTTGTTATTAAATATTTAAAAATCAATAATGATTATTCTTATAAGTTACTCTCAAATTTTATTTTAAGTCTAGTACCAAAATAATTTGAGTAATGTATAAATAATAGGGAATAATTGTTTTAACCTTTTGGTTCATGTTTTACAAAATTATGATTTTATACTAAAATTTATTTATCTAAAAAAAGAAAATCATTTATCACTTTTTTTTAAAAAGGATTAGTGTACTCAAATCAACTAGTGTATTATCATCCTTATCTTCACCTTAAATTTACAAAAACACACCCTCTAAAAATCCCCAAAGTATTCCAATTCATTTTTATAGGAGGAATATTAGAGTTAAGTTCAAATAAATTCATATTCAATTTATTGTATAATAAATCTATTTCCACCCTAAAGGATCAAAATGGATTTTAGTATCTTGGAGTATGGATTTGGAGAATTCACAATTGGGAACACCAACAAGTGATTTTTTAATTATTAATATCACCTAAAATTTAAATACCTTTAACTCTTCATCAATATCTGAGAAGAATAAAATTCATTCCACGCTATAAAAATGGGGAAGACTACATTTCAAATCAATCCAAAAAATTTCATACTTTAAATATTTCAATTTAATGTTTCTTTTACAAATTTCTCAACATAAAACTCACCTTAATTACACAATAATTCACATAAACATGCTTAATATTTTTTAAAATTTAAATCATAACTTCCAATATTTTACTCAATCCAAGATATCATATCCTAAAAACTCCTATAAAATAATTATTTTTCATGTTTTTCTAACAATAAACAATGTGATTTTATTCTTTTAGTTCATGTTTATTCCTAAAGTACCCCAAGAAATTTTCCTCATTAATTATTTCAATTTCATCATGATTTTTAATATTTTATTATAATTCCAAAAATATATTTTCCAACCTTATGATTTTATGTTATTATTTTTAGAAAATTATAAAATGATGTTTATGGGTTTGTCCAATCCTATAATTATTCTAAATTATTAACTATGTAATAATTAAATAAATTATTGGTTTGGGCTCAAACAATCCTTTGTTTTCTTTATATTGATTGGGTTATCATGTATGGTTATAGGCACCGTACCAATTAGTGTACTTATAAAAGCCACAAAAAACATAAAAATTTACATGTGGTGTTTTTTATAATAATTTGATTCATTATTAAACTAGAAATAAATTTATATTTTAATTTTTTAACAAAATAGTCCAAAAATAGTATCAAAAATCTAAGCATGAATCATAGGAAGTGATAAAAAGATAAAACGAAAGAAAAAATATTTAAGAAATCTAATTTGTGGAAAGAAATAAAAACTTTAAGATCAGGAAAAAATACAATAAGAATATATATAAATTTGATCCCTACAAATATTGTAACAACAACTGATTTTTTTCATATTTTATTTAATTTGGCTTTCATAAAAAACCCAAAGGAGCTCATCACCTAGTCTTCCTCAAAATGATTCCAAATTTTTACAAGGAAGGATTTAATTAGATCCCAAAAATTGCATTTAAAACTTTTATACTAGTGTATTAGTAAAGGGTAAACCCCATGTTAAGGAGAGTGAGTAGACTATCGGCCGTATTTATCCTAAAATAAAAAAAAGGATACAAAAAAATTAAGATCTAAAGGGGTGTGTGAATGTGAAAGATGGTTCCTGGAAGGTGAGTGTCTGATGTTAATAATGATAGACACAAAATATAAGGGTTATGGGCTAGGGGCTTGTAAGAAATATTACTCATAATTAATTCAATTGAAGTATCCTTTTTAATGAATGATATTCTGTTGAATGGTTTTCAAAAAAAAATGATTCCTTAAAGAAAGAAAAATATCATTTAATCTAGAATGTATATTATTTCAATCCCATATGCACAGTCTATTAATAAATTTTAATGGGACAAATGACTCAAAATAGTATTGAATTTTGTTTTCATCGATTGATTTATCAGCTAAAATCAAAAATCAAATTGAAATATAAATTCCCAAGAATAATGAATAAATATATTGTAAAGAAAAATCTAGATAAAATTTTGATAACAGATTAAAAAATTAAAATTCCCTTTTAAGAGTTTAGTTATATTTCATGTTCATAAAATATAGGAATTCGTGAGTAAAAGATTATTGAAATTCTGAGATAAGTGAGATAAGGATGAATTATCACTTCTCTGTTGATTTTAGATCCCACTTCCCTATCAATCATCATCTTACTTTATACTTGTAGCTTATCTCAGGCCTCTAACTCATTCCCTATACTCTCTATGTTTTTTATTTTTTACATCATATTATGTGTTAGTATATACTAGCCTCTCTCTCAAATTAAGTATCATTCATTTTTTTATATACACTTAGTGTTATCAATAAAAAAACAACTATGGTATTATCTCCTAAGTCACTAAATTGTTATTATTATTATCCATCATCTTCTTTAGGTTACTTAATTAGTGGTTACCCAATGAATGTCAAAATCCCATGTGATCTTGATTAATATTTCTTTATTCCTCCTCAATAAAATTTAGTAGCTCCCATTATTCTAATATTTGAATTGTTGAGATAATGTTCTCTATTCCATTTTATTATTAAATTGGAAATGAATGGTTTCCATATAAACGATTTGAGTTTTGGTTTTCATAGTTAATGAGTGTATTTTATCATCTAAAATAAAAATTATCAAGAATTACTCTTCCTCACTAGCTGACTACACCTCCCAAGTGGTAATGACTCGTTATATATTGGTGTAAAATCATCTGAACTCATATATGACTCATCCAAGCCTGTAATATACTCTTCTGAAGTAGAATTTACTCACTCAAACTAGTAAAGAAAACATATAAACTTGAAAAGAATCTTCTGAATAGGTTATAGACTCATAAAAACTTATAATTAGCCCCATTTTATAATTTCACTATATTAAATGACTATTTCGAGGTACATTTTCTTCCCTCGTAAATTTATTCCTATAAAATTGAAGTTAACATGGATAATAATTTATAATACTAAATGATTAATTGAACATTTATATAATTAAACCATGAATTAATACATAACAAATTTAAACAAGAAATGTGATAAAAAATTTAATATTCTAGATAAAAACAAGAAACCTAATAAACATTATTTCAAAGAAAAGAACTATTCCACAATCACATAAAACTATAAATTTCAACTAATGTTTCACTAAAATAATTAAAAAAATTTATTCTTAAAATTAATTTAAATTAAAACAATGAAATTGAAATAATTAAACCCCAAAAATAGAATTTTCATAAAAATAATAAAAGAGAATTATTTTCACCTCAAAATGATAAAAATTAATTTATTTTTTAATAAAAGCATGTTTCATCTTCAAAATATTGTTATTTTTATAAAACATATATAGAAAAAATGTTTAAAATTTAACATGCGACAATATCCCTAATGTAGGAAATTATACAATGGGAGATCGTGGAGATTGAGGTTTTGTGAGTGGAGACAAGACAAGGTCCTTGTAGGGAAGAATATAAATATACATTTCTGAATTGGTTAAAAATCAGAATGGATTCTTGAAATTTATGTTCCTAGAATATATTTTTGGGTTTTCACTTATATAAAATATATGTGAATTTTATATTTTTAAGCATGCACAAATTATATTTTTTATTTTGTATGTTTTTGTGACCTTTAACTATGTATTTACGTTAACATGGGTCACGTTGTTTACTTATTTTTAATTAGTTTTATTATATGTTTAATTTATTTTTAATTCTAGGATATTATTTACAAGGATATATTTAATTAATTTTCTATATTTTCAGTGTTCCAATTAAGCTTATAATAATTATTTACAATAAGACCGCACACACTCCTAGTGGATGTGAGAGGATATCCTGGTGGATTGTTTCACTTTTTACCTCAATCCTATGGTTTTTGTGATCTTATTTGGGTAATTTTAGGTTGGTTGATGAATTCAACTAATTTCATGGTGATCAGTGAGTTGGGTATTGTGTATGTTATGGAGATGTGGTGTGTGGATGAGATAATGGAACTCCATGGGGTACTTAGGACCATAATCTGTATCCATGATCCTTATTTTACCTTGTGAATGTATGTAGTTATTCAACATGATTTTGTTTCTCAACATTTCCTTATCATTAGTGTTCATCCTCAAATGTATTGGAATACTAATCATACCATTCAGGATTTTAATGATATGTTTCGAGCCTATGTTTAGTATTGTAGTGGGTCTTGGGTGAATCACTTCCCCTTTTTAGTTTTGTTATTATAATATTTATCACTCTTCTATCAGAATGGATCAATTCAATTTGTTTTACGGGAATCCTTGAAGATATTTTTTTGGCTGGATCAAGGTTGGAGAGTCTATATTACTTGGAATATATATGGTGTAGAGAATCAATTGAGGGATCAAATGATTTGAGAGTGGATGATGGGGTTTTATTAGTTTCAATTATATTATATTTACTTCTAGATGAGAAATTTGGAGTTTAAGAATGTAGATCACACCAGAGTGTTTCCCTTCATCCTGAGTAGAATAGATTCATATAGGGGTAATAATTCTCCCCTTTTTATCAATCCTTTTCATATGTCTTGGAGTATTGGAAAGATGGTGTACCAATTTGTACTACCATCATAGATTGACTAGATCCAAAATTTCTTCCAATTAGAATAGATTCGTCAATATAATTATGATGAATCCCATGTCATGAACAAGAGATACATTGATGTTGAGGGTGACATGATATACATATAATAGCATGTTGATATATAGAATATTCAAGAGAATGTTATATGTGGATGTGTTATTCCCTTGGTTTCATTTTTTGTAGCCACAGTGGTTTTGAGGAATATATATGGGAATGTGAGTCACATATACACACTCATTATCCCAAAATGTTTTGAAACTTTTCCTCTTTTATGATGATATATTTTATTTTTTCTAATTTTTTGAGATTAATTATCTTCTACGTTGATTAAACTTTATTGATGATACCATTATATTTGAGAATTACCTCCCATTTATTATTGGGTTTAGTGGCTACCATTTCTCTTTTTTATATTTATTTTTATTATTGGAGACAAGAATAATTTGAGAGGTATTTAATGTAATAGACTATAATTTTTTATCTTATTTCCTTGTATGTTTCATGTTTCTGGGATTTTGGGAGAGGGATGAAGGAAGAGGTGTTGTTTATTTGAGTTTGTTGATTTGGTAGGTGAGTCACGTGTAAATATATGTTTCGTTCCATGAGATGTCTTTTGAACAGTTGAGTTGTAGTGTGTGGATATTTCATGGACTTTGTGGGTTGTCCATGAGAGTTAAGGTTCATAGTATTTGAATAGAGAAATTATGATTTTGATGGAGTGTTTAGGGTTTTATAGAGGATTTTGGTGAAGTAAAAATATCATTCTCATTAGTAAAAAAATATAAATATTTTTTTGTTTCTCTTATTTTTTGATTTACTGATATTTTGTCATGTCGTAGTGGTTTTGGTCCTAGTGTAATGGTGTTCTAGGAGATTGTTTAATTTTTTTTATAAATTACCTTTATGGAAGGGATGTAGAATCCACAGTGTGAACCCCAAAGGTGATAATTTCCCAGTTATATATTTTTGGTTCATCACAACATCATTCTATAAAACCTCAGGATTTTAAATTATATTTTTACATGTAAACATAATGTATTTGATATATTTGTTTCATGAAACATCAAAATAAAATGGGTCACAACATATTAGATGAATATTATTAATAAAATTTAATAATAATAAAACATTATGTTAATAAAAAATATTGAAATCTATTATAAGTTTATACAAAATATGATTGAGAACATTTCATGTTTTTAAAGGGAATTTTTCAAAAAACAATTTTTCCATTATATATTATACTTTAATTGAAAAGGTAAATTTATAATATAAGAATTTTAATTTGAAAAAAAATATCCTTTTATTAATTCATCTTTTTATTATTATCTTGGAATTAATTTTTGATATTATTCTAAGATAATTTATTTTTAGGTGAATAGTAAAAAAATACTTAATTATATAATACGATCACTTTTATGAAATTATTATAAAATAATAATTAATGAAATGTTATTGAAACATTTTTTATATAAATATATATTCATATAGTAAATTAAATATTTTAAAAATTCTATTTTCAATTTATAAAACTCATGTTTAATGTTTTTAAAATTTACGCAATATTTTACTCCAAAAACTTTTATAAGTCGCAAATATTAAAAATTAGTTTTCATCACATGTGAAAACATTAATCTCAACAAAAGATTTAATAATTTATATGAACATTTTTATATTATTTATTAAGGTCAATTTAATTTTTAAGCAAAATAATAATATTACTGGGATTAATGTTAATTATCACACTAATGGTAAAACTTTTATTTTTTAAGATTCATTTTATTAACATTGTATAATTTTTTTTATAATCAAATAAATTAGTCAATTCTAAAAAATGACTATAACGTAATTTTTTATCCAATATATAAATATACAACCACTCATTCAATTGTAAATTTATACTAAATAATATTAATAAAACGTAACTGAAAAAACTATATTTTTTTGCAAAATAGTTTTTCTATATATTAATTGTTTAAATTTAAAATATAATTTTATATTATTTATAAAATGAATTAAATTATATTGATATTCAATTTATGTTTTTAACATAAATTTTTTATGATGTTTTACCTTGTATTTTAAATAAAATATAAATTATTTGGGAAAATAAAGTTACCATGGTAAAAATCAAAATGTTAATTTTAAAAATATATTAGTAAAAGAATAAAAATGTGTTTAAAACATAGAAAAATTAATGGTTATAGGATTATTTACCATAAATCATCCCATACTCAATTATTTTCGATTTCGTATCCTTTAACACTTGAATAATTTCATGCCATCATTGAAAAGTAAAAAAGTTTCATTTTCTTCACAAATAAAAGGAGACAACTTCAAATAGATCTCTAAACCCATTAAAAAGATTTATCATTACCAAAAAATCTTTATAAGTCTCTCCAAAACACTCTACCCACATTATATAATCCCATTTCATGAAAAAAAAAATACCAAACTAAGGATCCTTAAGGTGTTACCCAAGGGAGAACATCTAAAGGGATATGTAATGCTCTAAACTAAGCACGCTTAGTCAATTCCGTATTTTATCCCATAAAATATTTTATATCCATTAAAGTATGATAACATAAATTTTATTCATATTCTTAAATTTTATTATACTAATGTAATATCACTTTTCAACCTCCCTCAAAATCTATTTAAAAATCGAAGAAATCAGTATTGATGCTCGCCAAATGAGAATTGGAAAATCCACAATGAATATAGTGCCAGAATATGGGAATTATTTCCTATATATATAAATGTAAGAATGTGGCCAAGATCACATAGATCATGTGAACCTAAAAATGAAACATGATCGCACAACCTTTGGGAGGTCATTTGGATTGTCTCACACAACGCATAACCTGCGAGAGATCCCATCGATCCCCTTTGATGAGTCCTCCTCTCATGAAGGCATCTAGGACACTCGTTGATCATGAGATGGTAGATAGATGGAATCCCCCAAGACACATTACATGTCTAGTAGAACGATCCTAGAAAACATCTTAAAATTAACAAGGAGGAAAATATCCAATAGACGAGAGCCTCTTTCAGTCGTAAAACTCATGTGACGCACCCATGAAGTTTTTAAGATACCGCAAAAGACCTAGAGAAATGTATATCTTATCACTCGAGTCCTTGTGGATGTTTCACTCTCATCACATAAAGGTATTTAGTAATTTGTATACAGTACATTTCTCGCCATTTCATTCTAAAGACCAGAAGGATGTCTTGTCCATGATAATTCTCATAAATCACCTTAGGAACCTTTTTTGGTCACACCACAAATCACTTCTAGATATATCGTTTCTCTTCAAGAGAACTCAAGAAAAATTGTAAGACCCTAGGACATTGTAAAATAAACAAGGAAATAAAAATGGAAATTTTTGTATCCTATTGAAGTTATAAAATTAATGTGACATGCTCATGCACTTCTTAAGACCTCTGAAAACCCTTCATCCTAGCAGACTAATCTTGAGAAACCCCATAGAAACCCATCATTGTCTCATGGTGCATCCACAACAAGTCTCCCCACATCACATGAAGGCCTCTCAATAAGAATCATGACCTCATGAAGGCCCTTGGAAAAGTCATCCTGACAATATGAAATCGCCATGGAATGCATACATGATTAGAAAAGACCCCATTAATTGTATATAATCTAATAAATGTGGAGTTGGAAAGATGGTCTCATGGTCATTGAAAATCATACACCCCCCCCCTTATAATGACCTATAGAATGATATGTGAAATTAATTACACCAAATCCCTCTACTAACTCCATCCTAGTTTTTCAAAAAATTCACCACATAAAGCTACATATAATCGGGGTGGTGAGTCCTATAAATTCCCCACCCCAGCATTAGAAATTCAATCTTGGATCCTTGCACCGATGCAACCAAGAAATAGAGTGGATTTATCAAAGCATCTTATATCACTATTAGAATGGTTTTCCATGAGGTAATTTCCATGTAAAAACCTAAGTGATCATGTGTCATGCATAGTAACTTCATCGGATAATTCATATATCATGAAAAAAAATTGATGGGTCATGTAAAGGACATCCCGCATATATGTTGAATCATGTGAGTCATAAATGATCTAAAATTGAAAAAATATAAGGCATATATGATAAAAGGTTGGAAGAAATACTAAAAAGATGGGAGACTTATTAGAAGAACATATACACTAATTATCATGTGCTTCTCATGAAACACCTGGGTCATGAAACAACACCAAGACATGTCACCCACATAACATGATGATCCTTTAATATACTGTTTGGATCATATGAAGTACCATGAAAAAGTTGGAGAAAGCCACATGGAACTCCAATACCTTCCACCTGAGTATTTTGAAAGCCACTATGCTCACCACTCAGATCATACAATGTTCTTCAGACATGTCACCCAAATCATATAATGGAACTGGCACATGTCGGTTAAGTTTCATGATGGAACCAGGTCATCTTAGCTGTCTTTCACAATCTCCTTCGAATAATCTAGCTGGATCTTGACACTCCTCAAGATATTTCATCATGATTTCACAATGATACCTGGACAAGTCATTCAGGACATGCATCACCCTCCGAACATGTCACATTAAATCTCGTGAAATGCTCAAATCATGACAGACAACTTTTTTTATGACACTACTGAAAATTAGATGGATCATGTGACACACTCCAAGAATGTCAGTTGAGATCACATGATGACTTCAAGGATCATATATAAAGGTATTGCGATGTCCTCTAGAAAATTCAACCTTGTTCATGCAGCAACCTTCAGATAATCCATCCAAATTATGTGATGTCCTTTAGACAAGTCAACTATATCTTTAATTTATTTTAGATATGTCAAGAATATATGATCTGAAATGTCAATATAATAATAAAGGAATGTTATTTAGACAGTAAATGCATGTTAGGTAGACAATTAGGCCAGTTCAAGAAGGCATCCTAGGACATGATAACCTTTTTCACCCTCCATAGTCAGGGAAACCTCAGTATGTAAGCCCCAATTGACTAAACTATGATGAATCCAATACCTATAATAAAAAGGATATGTAGGATTCTATCCTGAGGTCTAATAACCATATGAAACCTCAATAGGGTAACCATAGTGTGTAATCCCAGGTCCACTAAACTACAAAAACATTTATTTCTATAGTAACAAGGATATATAGGATTATTTCCTAAGACCCAAGTTCAAATGGGCATCCACTTTAGTGTATGTCCCACTATATATTTGACATTTCAACCATCAGAACCCAATCCTTCCAATGTGATGATCATTTTACCTCGTCCATTAGTGGATGGAGAAATTAACTAAACAATGATGAATTTGATTCCTTCAATAATCTGGATATATAGGATTCATTCCTAAGGCCCAAGATCTATATTAAAACTCCAAAGAACTATCCCAGTACATAATCCGTACATCTATATGTAGTGATACTGAATACTTTATATCCCTTATTTCTTACATTGAGCATGGCTCACATGGGCATAGGGAGTTTCAAAGGTCATATCATTCACATTATAAATCCTCATTATCCTAGGAAACCATAGTGTGTAAGATCTGATGATTGGAATGATAGAAATCCATACATATAAGTACATATACCATGGTTATAGTTTTAAGGGTGTGGTCAAACTATGATAACAAAAATTATTTCCATTACCAGGATATATAAAACATCTCCTCAAGAATCAATCTCAAATACCTGGTGCCGGAGTTCCCGTACATATGTCCTTTATGCATGATGTTAAACGGAACTGGTTCAAAAAATTGTGTATAATTTGAAACCTTCTAAGAACATGATATGTAGGATACCTCATAAAGTCTTCATATTATCCTTGATATATTAAATTCCTCCCTGTGTGGAAATTTTTTTTAAAGCACCAAGATATGTATATCTAATAAATAAGCATCCACCAATCATGGGAAACATAGAAATAACCACATATACATATATATGGAATCACTAAAATATTCCCCTTTATATATAAAATAGATTAAAACTATGGTCATTATTTAGTTGAAACTAATTTTGTATCTTGAATGGAATAAGTTTCAACATATGGTCATTTTGTTAGGTTAACTAGTATTGTATCAATATTAGAAAGAGATTCATGAAGATATATTAATTCTATAAGGGAGTCCAGGTGTAACAAACAATTTCCCCTCAAAAAAGTGTGATGAGACTAACCTTTTATCATATCGATCAATGTTATTTTCTAAGATTAGTTAGGTCAGAAATCCCAACTAACTACCTTCCTTTAGAAAGAAATTATATACCCAATTGTGGGTGTTGGAGGCTTTGGGATTTTCTATTAAGAACGATTATGAATGAAACACTCTTTATAAAAAACAAATGATGGATAACCTAGAGACAACCCATTTTACCATGGAATCTCCTTTATATAAAAAAGGATAGACTGCATATTTATCATTAGATCATCTTTTCCCTATCATGAGGGTTCATCAAGAAGGTTATTGTCCTTTTTTCTTCGAAATAAAAATGGTGAACATGGTGTGAATCTCTCAAATAAAAAAATTATTGGTCGACTATGTGTTAGGGAATTTTTTTTGAATAACCTATGAAAAAATTGATGAACCCAACATTAATCCCTCAAATAAAAAAATGATCAGTTGACCATGCATCGGGCCATTTTGTTTGCAAATCCTATGCAAAAAAAATGGTGAACCTGACATGAATCTCTCAAAAAAATGATTATTTCAAAAAGAATCAGGTCATGTTGATTTCCTATCATACACAAAAAATTGAAAACCTAACATGAATCTTATGGTTGATTCTCTAGAGATTAGGTTGTTATCAAATAATTCCATCCTCACTTTGACAAGACCATACGATAAAAAATGGGCAGATCATGAATAAAAGGAATATTGTTCCACCCATGATTATTCACTGAGTGGAAACCTTGTTTTTTATTTTTTTTAGGATTATAGATCATATTATCTCAAACAACACCCTGATATGAAATGACATCATCTGATGACCATTCAAGAAAATCAGCGGGAGCTGCAACCTTTATGGGCCTTAGAATGACCTCACCCACCCGAAATCTTCAGCATAAGTTGGTGAATGAAATGGTCTATGAGTATCATCAACATGGTATGATCCCAAAAAATGAGGATACCAGTGATTATATTCTAGCACTAAAAATGATGAGTCTACCTCATCCTAGGAAAGTCGCAGTAAATGCAGTGGCACTTGTTTCTAGTGTTGACTTCTTTGAGAGGTTATCCTTGAATCACAACCATCACCACCTTTAGTATCTAATGATGGTGGAATAGGTATTCAACTATGTCTCCCATCCATTTTAGGGTTCACCGAGGAGGTATCCTACCAACTACCATCACCAGCTCCATACCACATATACCTCTTAGTCTCTTGTTGAGGGTACCGCCTAACACACGGACAACTCTAACACCCATGCATGGGAAATAATAAAAAACATTGGACATGGAAGGATCTCTATAATCGTGAGTCGGATCATATCCCCACTCCCATCAATGATGTATTCCATCATATTCTGGAAGAAACCAGCGAGAAGGATCATATCTCTACTCACTCAAAAGAAGTCTGCATGTATATTTCTACAACAGGCATGGGGTAATTTCATATCCCTACCCACATGTATAAAGCCCATCCATATATTCTGATGGCACAAGGAGGACAGAAGTTATCTCATATTCCTACTTAAATTGAATATATTTTCAAGTATATAGTGGATAAATAAAATGTGATGGCTTATATTCCCGTGAAAACTTTTCTAAAGTGTACTACAACTTAGAAACAACTGAAGAACTCTGCCAGCAAATTCTAGCACTGGTATAGATACAGGTACATTCATATAATCATATCATTATATCTAGGTCATCACAACACTCTAATAATTATGAATAATTGGTTTCTCTAGAGAAATCTTACATTATTACTCCCATATAGGATGATTTTTGGAATATTCAAGTAATGTATGAGGCACCAGACCGAGTTCATATTCTTGTTCCAATAAGGGATCACCAATTGGGAGCAGAACTTGGCTCGAGACAAGGTTATATTTCTATAAAAGATGAAAAAACCATAATCCAAAGGCTCGGGATCATGCTCATATCCGCCCTATAGATGGGGATCACCAAGTAAGAGTGTCACATGCCTCAGGACAAGAACATATTCCTATCGAAAAAACTAGGGACACACTCCAAAACCCCAAGATCGGGCTCATATTCCCATTCTGGAAAGGACTCGCTAAGTGATAATGGAACATGCCTTAGGATATGACCATATTCCTATTAGGGAATCTTCCTGGCATATTCCACAAGATGAGAGAAGCCTATATCAAATCCCTACTTCTAGTATTGAATGACTGAATAAGTTTTCTTATGATGATATACTAGAGGAGGTTCATATACCTTCCATATTCCATATTTCCATTAGTATATTATGATGGTGAATTAATTTTCACACTGAGCTCATACCCCCATTCCAACCATTAATTACTAGTTAACAGTGGCACAAGCCTTGGGACACACTCATATTCAAATCAAGAATGACCAGCGCCGTATCATAAAGGCTCATGATCAAGATCATATCCTATTTTTTACCGAGGCACACAAAGTTAGAGTGGCACATACTTTGAGGCATGCTCATCGTCAGAATATTTCATCATCTTCTCAATGGATGGATCATATTCCTGCAGCACCAGACTATTATCAATAAGTTATGAAAACCATCAAATAGCATGCTCATATCCCTATACAATACTAAAATTCAAGCTAGAATATTCTATCCATGGTTTAGAATGAGGATTATATCTATAGTATTCTCAATATCAGTTTCATTGAGGTTTTCAAAGACACATTATCAATAACCCAATGGTTCGTCGAATCTTAAAATAAAGTAGAAGGTGATCATTACCATGATTTTCCACCTCATGGTAGTTTGGAAATGGATCACAGGGGCTCTACTCCTGACATCTATTATGGTCAACCTCCCCATGGTGGTATCTCTTGTGGACAAGGAAATCCTCCCCCTTCCTATAAACCTCTGTATAGAGAGGTGTTAGAAACCCAACCACCTTTATATAGAGAGGTTCTTAAATCATCAGGTACATCCACATATAGTTCCCCATTAACTCCCTAAAACACTCCACTATATTCTGTAGGTGACCCAAGAAGTATCTTTTGTGGTATGATTAGATTGAGGCATGTAAGTATAATAAAGATGAGTCCAACATTGACATATGGTGGGAGTTAGCATAAAACAATCTGCCCCTCTCAACTTATGACAATGAGGACCCAGATGATATAAAATTTAAGTGCATGAATTATCTATGCCCAAATATATTGTCTACTCATAAAAAATTAATTGTTAGACATCTCCATTTTCAAGGATATAAGTATCACCATTATATTATCAATATACTCCTTTGTAATCTAGATATGGCCACGTTTTTCATAGTCTAAAACATATGAATGGAGGATCACAAGGAACACCTAGAGAGTGTTTATCTCTGCATCACAAAAACTATCTATAAACTAATTTCTAGAGCATATCCAAACATACTTATCTATGTATGTACTAAATATAGAGAAGTTCACTTCACTATATAACTAAAATAGCAGAACCCCTTAGATATATAATTCTTTAATGTCATAGCCTCTAGAGAAATCAGAGGACTTGATAACACATGAGCTTGTTGTTCACTACAATATAATATCCCTACATTAATAGTTATAATACATTATGAAAAAAATAATAAGATCGCCTATAGAGATTTGAACTATTACTCTCAAAGAAATGGGAATTCACATTAGATAGGGAAGCTTATGTTACAATAAAATCAATAAATTTTTTAGGAAACTAACTCCCTATATGGGATTCCATTGCACCCATCCCTTACAAGATAATAGTTTCACCACATTAAATAGTTCATAGTATCAAATGTCATAACATCCTTCTACCAGAGAACCCATCCCACCGAGTTGGAGTAATATCTACCACCACCTCCACCACTTAGATCTCCAATTCTTGAGATGGTTTAGGATGTATCACCAACAGCTTAAAACAAACCACAAAACACTGGGCTGTGGAAATTTGTATCTCAATCATCATCACTAGGTTCATCATCCTCCAACAAGGTACTAAGGAAATCATCATTGGTTCCAAATCAACACCTACCCATTCAGTTGGGGGAATTTATATGTATGTGTTTGTAATAATAATAATCAAATCCCTATCTGAAATCATTTAATCATAAACAACATGATCAATTTATTCCAATTTTGGTCCTAAATAATATTAATCCCACATTATTGGGGTAATTTTTATCATAATCATCGCATCAGATGGAATTAGTCTTCTATAGGTTCGGAAGTAAATATTTGTGGTCAAAATTAAATCTGTTCCTCCCACCACAAGACAATCCTCTTCTATTCAGGGCTCATTCAGTAGTCATGAATGAAAAAACAATCAAGGTAACTAATTGAAGACCAATATGGGAGGAACTTAAAAAAATGGTAATCAAAACTCATCTGGTTCATAAGAAAAGTTTTCCAATATAGCCAAGGGTTTGAGGAATAACCCTAATGTAGGTAGTATAGAAGCATCTTGTTTGGAATGTAATGTTACAACCTTATTTCTCGATATACCTCTATAAATTTAATCACAATAAACACAACAGATAATATTTCTTAAGAGGAAAATATATAGGGTCTTATTAAAGAAATATTACTCCATAAAGAGAGTATAGACGCACCCATTAAGGCCATATGCACCTAGAACCAAAAGAGACTCTAAAACCGGAAACCTCTGAATAATGATTTTCCACATCAACAGTGGGACACTTCCAAATATAATGGGAAATATTTGGATACATAGTAGGAACCACTTAGAATAACATAGATTCCTTCAATAGAGTAATAGTTATCAAAATATGAGAATGAGATAAAAACTCTCGGACAACTCAATGAGGAGCTACTCTGGGGAAATATTTCCACTGGGTAACACCTTTAAGAAGAGATGAATATTCATCCTCCAAGGGATGATTTTCTTACAAGATAAGCATATGAACATTAGACTAGATCTAGATCCTAGTAGACAATTTATAAAAATTAAGTTGTAAAAAAATGATATTGATTTCCCTCTATTTTGGTGATATCTACTCCCCCACCAGTGTAATCAATATGTCTACATATGGTTCGAGAATGAGTGGGATATGAAAGATAGTACCAGCTCATCAGGACCCTCCTTCTCCTGGTAGAAATAATGTGCCTCAAATAGTATAACCTATGGGACTTCTAAACGCTATCGAGTCTATACCAACATGAATTGAATCCATGGAGATGTGATGTGCCCTTATGCATCTCAAGAAGAATACATATCCCAAATGGGTGGCTGAAACTTTTCCTCCACTCAAATTCAGCAACCCTACCTTCTCCACATTTGATGGCATATTAGACCCTAGAAAATATCTCACACACTTTGTAACCCTATGTAGGTATATTATGGGACCTCAATATCAACAATAGGCAAAATAGAAGAGGTTTTTTCCACATGCTCTTGTAGGTCCATCCTTCATTTAGTACAATATCTTTCTATTGGGATCTGTTTTTGGATAGGAAGACCTTCGTTTCTAGTTCCATTACCAATTCAACTCCACACTGAGAAAAATTTTGATTGTTGACATGATGAACTACAAGAAACATGAAAATGATAGGGTGTAGAACTTTATAACTTAATATAAAGGTTTAACTAATTCACTCATCATCCATATATCATAAGAGAAATTGATGGAACTTTTTATAGATAATCCCTAATATGTGTTTCATACCCTTCTAATGCTAATTAATTATTTAGGTGGGTTCAATGAGTTTAAATAAATAGTACAACATATAAAATATGACATTTAGTGAACTTGAGAAAAATTTTGACTCATGATATAATCATATGTAAAAGGGCATGGTAAAGAAGAAACTAACATTGTTACCCTAAAATAAGAAGCAGTGTCTAGTCAATCACCGAACCAGGTTTGGAACCATATAATGCCTTATATTGAGCTGGAAAACCACAAAATCATCCCTGGCTAGAAGCACAAAAAAATCATGGTCTCATGGTATTTAAATAATTTATTAATAAATCATAATCTTTTATAAATTAAAAGGCCCTAGTTGTTTCTTTATAGTTATGGATAATAACCTACTTGATCTTCCATAACCCAGGAAACAAAATGATACCAACCTCACCGACCATCCCAATTACTTCCCTTTTTATATGAGACTAGGTCATAACATCCCTGATTTCTTTCTATTCAAGTGTGTTCTCCAAGGCATGATTGATTCTGAACATGTTATTTTGGATAACTCCTTATATTAGGTTTCCTACATAGCTATTCTCAGAATGAATAAAATAGTTATTGGTAGAAATTTCTAGCAATGTATGGATAGAAGTTCATCAACTAGATGACTCAAAAAATATTTCACTGAAATCATTCCACCCAGAGAGTACATATTTTCAATTCCATACTATTTTTTCAACATTAGGAGGTGACATAAAATTTTTCCCCTAATGTTGGGTGTGACCATTAGACACATGAGTAAACAGAATATGAATAGTCATATTATGCTCTGAAGCAAACTCTAACTCTTGTATATTTATTCCCTGCATCATCCAAAGAACGATCAACAACCCACCAAATGGAAAACTCATCAGATGAAGAGATAGTATTTTTAATTTTTCATTATGATACACTTGGATTACCCCTTCTCCGACGATGAATATTCCTCTAAGTATAAGTTCACCACACTAAACCCTAGAATAAGAGTCTGCATGTGCAAGAACTAAGGACATAGGGCAAGGAACGTGTGTGGTTGGACATAATATGTTTGTCACATCCCCACATATGGAATATATAAAGATGAGACACATGGTGAATAACTCCAACATGCCTAAAAGAGACATGGAGTTCTCTCGTAACCCTCCAGTGGTCATCTATGCCTAGTTTTCTTATAATAATGCATTGCATGTGTATAATTATCTGATCATCCTATAAAATAGGGAAGGTCGGGATGACCTATTCCATTGTATGAAGATGGACCATCAGCCCTTACACAAGAACCACACCCATCTACCTTAAACACCTTAGTTCCAAATCTAAATATAAGGTGAACCCCACCTCAAGTAACACTTACATTTGGAAAATTTGTATGACATTTTGAAATGGTTGGTCATTATAACAGCCGAGATCTCAATCCTCGATGAGTTCCATATTTCAAAATAACTAAGGGATGACCTCATTAAGGCCTTCCAGATACTATTGGATTTCATCATAGGAGTATCTACATATGATTTCTATTGATTTTGTGAAAGTTCCATCAGAATGAAATGTCACCATCTCATTCATAGAGAATGGTCAATAAGACATCATCCATGGACCCATCCGACCATTATATTTCTCGATTAGACTTGATAATGATGACGTCTGAAGGACTCTGATTCATAATGGATCCTAGATCAACCTTATCTCATTTTAAACCCTTCAATGCTTAGGATATACTAAATGGGGTTTCTCTCCCACAAATAAGACCATTTGAAGGTATGATAGGAGTGAGAAAATACCTCTCATGAAGATCAAGATCAAAACATTGTTTTGGGATCACATGTATAAAGATGAGTTTATGATAATCTAGTAATGAACTATATACAATGTTCTGTTTTAAATGACCTAGATCTATATCCACATGGAAGTACCCACAACATTCCATCAATATTTGAAATACCCCATTAATTTATAGGTCAACATACTACATAGTGATAGTCCCTCTATGTAGATTTTGGAAGCCACATTTTCTATAGTATGTTTCTACAAAAGCAAAGAAAAAACCATTGGTGGATGATGATATAAATGTTGCAGCCCCAAATAGATTGGGGACCATCCCCCAAAATCTGTAGAGTATTTCCAAAAATTACTATGTTCTACCCATAAATCTAGTTGAGGCAATAGAACTGATCCCATATATCCATGCTTCTCATTTCCCCAAAGATAGTGAAACACATCCATATTTGGAATATCTCTACAATAAATAAGGTAGGAGGAGGTGATTATGTCTTTTATCAGGGTATCTCTCACCCCGATAGTGATAGAGATTCCCCCAGATTTCCAACTTCATTTGAAAATTCCTCCACAGAATTAGAGGTGGAAGAAGATAAGAATGACCTATAGAACACACCTCATGAATTCAAGGAAGGCATATTTCCCACCATTGGTGTGCTCAGGTAGGTAAATGTTCAAATAGAATAATACCCACAACCAACATTGATTAGTTCTTCCATGCCACTCAAGGATTAGGAGATGTAAATCACATTTCTAAAGAAACACCAATATTTTTCACTTGTAATTATAAAACAAATTCCTAGACTAAATCCAGAGGTGTATACACACCATCTCAGATTACTTGGTGACCATCGAGGCTTCATGATGGTATAAAATAGGATTCACCCCACTCATGAAACAAACGTATAGGTGGAAGTTGAAAAATTAATCAAATCAAACTTTTTTGGTGTAGTGTAATACCTAATATGGATTTCCAACATCAACACTATCATAAAGGAAGAATGGGAAGATTATGGTATGCATTAATATTATTTATATTAATTAACAATTCCTGAAGGATGACTTCCCATTACCAATCATATAAATATTTATAGATGAAAATAATGGATTCCAAGCCCTCTCTTTTGTGAATTGGTACTCAGGGTATAAACAGAGAAAGACATCCCTTAAATATGAGGAAGACACTAGCTTTAAAGCACCACATGGGATATTTTTTTATTAGTATATTACTTTGGGATTAATGAATTATATTTCAACATATCAATTCACCATGAAACATATATTTAATATTTTAATTTGATAATATCCAAATTTTATGTTGATGACATAATTGTCAAATCCTAATAGTGATGTAATCACTTAATGGATCTTAAAACAATATTCCATAAGTTGTGGCAACACAGCCTAAAGATGAATCCACTGAAATATGCTTTCTGGGTAACATCAGGGAAGTTCCTTATCTTTTTGGTATGCCACTGTGACATCAATTTTGACCCTAAAAGGCTGGGGTTAATTTATAAATTTCACCCAATAAATCTAAAAGAACAAAAGAGACTCCAAGGGAAGCTCACCTATACTCATCATTTCATACCCAACTTGGATAGAAAAGTTATCCCCTTCACCAAGCTAATAAAGAACGGAATCACCTATCAATGGTATGATTACTACAATTAGGCCTTCAAGAGTCTCAAGCAGTACCCTATACATCCACTAGTATTGATTCCACTAGTGGAAGCAATGTAACACTCTGAGATCCGATTATATATATTTATTGAATTAATTTACCCTTTTTGATAATTTTCATTTCACACAACCCTAAAAATAGATTTTTCTTCTAGAAAAACTATGTTTGTATTTCATTATACACAACATCAATTTAATCGTGCACTAAAAGAAAAATAAACTTTATCTTACCCTACAAGGAACACTAAGGTTATCTTATGTTACATGCCAGACTGTCTTTCCTCGATGGCTTGTGTAACACGCAAGATAGGGTTTTACCGAAAAATAATATATTTTAAAAAAAATTATTATTTAATAAGATATAACCTAGTTGTTAAGTTGGTTGTAATGAATAGTACTAAAGATGTTATGAAAATAAATGGTTGAATTCATTGGTTACAAATTGATTAAAAATTAATATAAGAACCAATTGAATATAAATGGAATATTTTCATAAATACTTTAATTCCCACAATGGTACTTTATCCTAATAAATTAAATTAAATAAAACCAATGTTACACATACAAACCAATGTTACATAAAACCAATGTAACACATACAAACCTATATTTTTATAAAAATAATTTTACCACCTTTTAATTGTAAACCTATTTTAACTATAAATTTACGAACATTTATAAATTTTATATGTTAAAATAAACCTCATTTATGAAAGACAAAAATAATCATTATGTTATGGTGAATTGTTTACATTTTTCTATGAAGATTCATTTTTTATAAATAGTTAAAAATACTGAATTTTAATTCGAAACTACTATTTCATTTAATTTATTTATAAGGTTAAATTATATTTATAATTTTTTAAAATTATAATTATATAAATAATACATCAATTAATCTATTTTATTTCATTGGAATCAATTTCACATTAAAATTAGATATAAAAACATGACAAACTTTTAAACATTTTTACTTCAAAAACCTGCATTGTCATCCCATCTATGGGGTTAATTTTAAATTACTTTCTTCTAATTTTGTGACTGAAATTTTTAAAAATGGATTGTATATTTATATTAAAAATAATTTAAAATATAAAATAATGTTAACTTAGTTTTTAAAAAGAATATTTTTGAATGTAATTAAAATTAATTACAATGATTAAGAGGAAAGTTAGCTTAACAATGGACTAAACCTCAAACTTAAAGGCCAAAATAACCTAGCAAATTTGTTAAAAATAAATTGTATGTTCTTATTTAGACCCTATACTACATTTTATAAACTTTGGTCTGTTATTTGATCCCCTTGACATGGCGAATCAAGGGTGGAATTCCATTTTCAAAAATTTAAAAGAATCACATTCCTCCTCCACTATAAAAGGGCACTCACCCCTCCACTATGTTAACACCTATCAAGCCTTTTGGTTGACCCAAAATATGCTTAAATAATCTTCCAACATAACTCCATACATAATAGAAACCTTCCATTCATCAAAAATCCATCCAAGGAAACTATTTGGTACAAACCAAAAGGGGTTACCCAGAGAAGAGGCAACATCATTACTCAAGCTCCTTTATTTTATTTTCATTATACAAGCCTTGAAATATTATTATTACATGAATATATAATAACCTAAATATCCTAAATATACTGATATGTTTTTTTATCATTTTTCTACCTAATATTACAGACACTTACATCTAATGGTTAACAAACTTATCATTCTTTTGTACGATGAACTATCATCTCACAAAACGATGTTGTTCATTTTTTGGTTACCTCATCTCTTGGATGGTAATTATGATGGTAACTCTATTTTTATATGATATTTATGATATTTATGATTTATTAAATCTTCTTTAATTATTATATAAGACATAACTTCATTCTTTCCCTTTCATGTAAATATAATAATATCATTTGGGGAAGTGTGGACTACCGCCTCATCCAAGCGTTGTTTTTCATTTACACTGTATATGGAATGTATAAATTCAGGTTTCAGTAAACATTAATAAAAAATATGTAATAATTATTATTTTATATATATTATGTAATTTATTTCTTTTAATATGACAATAAAACAGAAACAACGTTTGTGCATACGTACAGCTTATCGTATCCATGAATGGTATATTCCATTTCAAACTTCTATATTTTATATATTAATATAAATTCATATATTCTTAATATATATGATATGATTATCATGTTTTACATTCATTAAATAATTAAATTAGTATCTATGTAAGATTATCAAGAATAAAAATTCAAAACATATATGAAAAATAAAGCTGTTATTACCTGAGACGTAACACTAACGTGGAGTTGTTAATAAAAATTTAATAAAAATCATAAAAATAAAATATGGTATTGAATATAAAAATATTTTTCAATGTTATATTTTTAATAAACTCATATTTGTTATACAATTGGTTTTAATGTGTACAAATAAAGTCAATACTTAAGGTAAGATTTTGTTATCCCTCTTTTTATATCTGTGAGATAAATTCAATGTCCACCACTCATATATTTTATGTATTGTATATACTTCCCATGAATGTGTTATATAATAAATATAAATAAATTTATGGTTAATTAGATATTCATTTGATGATATTTATTTCCTAGGGTTTTTGGTTAAAAAGATACCAAATTGGTTAAATAATAGTTTTTCAATTTTCTTTATTTGAGATACATGGCATGTTATGCACCTATATTTTCCTAGGGGGTGTATATACCAATATTTTTCATGTTATATCATGAATATATTTCCTTTCATGAGATTTTAAGAATTATGTAATTTTATTCTTTCATGGGGATTATGATCCCATGTTACCAAAGTGGTAACAGTTTATTGATACAATCTCATCATTTATCGAGATTATTTATGATTATGTTTCCATTGATGAAATATTATGATACGTATCTAAATAAAACTCATAAATTTTCTTATCATTTATATATATATGATAAATTAGTTTATTAGTAAAATTTTACAATATTTTTAACTTAATACAATTAATAAAATTTTTTTATGAAAATATTACTTTATTTCATATTTTGATTAGAAATATGTGTTATTTAAAAATCATGTTTATAAAAAAGTTTTAATATTATCTTATGATGTTTAAATGAAATTTTATACATGTTATATATTTTTAAAAACATTTTCTTGAAGCATCCCTTGTAATTTTATGGGTTCATTTTTAAAGAAAATTTTTTCTTAATTTTCTAGAAATTTTTTAATTTAAACTGTTTTTAAAATAACAATATTTTAAAAATATTTTAATAAAGTTTCTAAAATGATTTTTAAAGTTTTCTCTATATTTTTTGAAAAGGTTATTTTCCATGAAAATAATATCAATGATTTTTATCTTTCATTATAAGTTTCCAAATCCATTTTATAAAAAAGGAATTTAAAATTATTTTATGCTTTATTTTTAGGTTTTCAAAGTATTTTCAAATAAAAAAGTTTTCAAGAAACATTAAGCATTATTTATGTGTTTCCAAATTGATTTCAAAGAAAAACGTTTTCAAAATTCTATATTTTTTAAAATCCATTTTTTTAAAGTGTAAAATAAATTTTCCTTGAGACTTTTTTTAAATTAAATTGTAAATCCTTCTTTATAATAAATGGTTTTTTGAAAAAAATTTATGTAACTAGTTTTCAAAGAAAAGTTATTTTTCTTTAAGAAATTTTACATGTGATCTTTCAGAATCCATCTCCATATAAGATGACCAATATTTTTATAGTTTATGAATATCATTAATATTATTTATTGAATAGATTATGTTCTGTTGGAATGATATTTAGGATATTGTTTTCTCTTAAATTTGTTATATTATTTGGAAACCCACTTCTTTAATGGGTTATGATTTGATGAAATGATTAATAAACCTATCCATTTTCCATAGGTTATGATATTTTGAAACATTAATGATAACCATTTAATTTCATGGTTCATGATATGATGAATGTTTTGTTTTCTTATAGCACATGAATGTTTTATTTCATTATTTTATAGGTGGGAACTATATCTCCTTCTGATAAATTTGGTAACGATAAATTTTTTATGATCCCAGGAGGATACATGGGAGGTCATCCCAAGCTAGAAACAAGAGGTCTTCATAAGCCTGAAATAAGAGGATACATGTCATGGTATACCAATCCTTAAACAATAGGGTATATTAGGCCAGGAACAAGAGGTTACATAGAAGGGAATCCCTCTCACTAAAAAAGAGGGTACATTGGAGGGAATACCCTAGCCAAAAAAAGAGGTTACAGTGGAGGGAGTCCCAAGAATAAAATAAGAGGTTACACAGGAGGGAATCCCAAGACTGAGAAGGTACACCGGTGATTCTCCCAATCCTAACATGTAATGGAGGTCTTGGTAGGTATCCTTGAAATAGTATTTTCTATGATTATGTGTACTTCAAAATTCTATGTCACACACCTATGTTATGCTTTCATGGATTATAATCTTGATTCTCTTTTGATTCATATATTATGAACTACCAAGATTTATTCCATGATTTATGTTTTATGATCATTGATATACATGTTGTGATATTATAATGTTATTATCATGATATCATACACTTATTATCATTCTATGCTTATATATATCTCTTGTTTACCATTATTAACCATTAGATCTAACCCATTTCAAGTGTTTTATTTCCCCATGTTATGAAGAAAGGTTTCAATTAAGAATACTAAAAGGTGAAGTTATTTAAGGATGATATTGAAGATATTTCACCAGGTTAGATGATTATGTTTCCATGTTTCCAAAGAAACTAACATATTCTGTCATTGGGAATGTATTTTTGTAATGTACTGAATATTTATCTAAAATGTTGTAATATCTGTGTATGTTAATCAAGGGTCACTATAGTTGGTATCAAAGTAATGGTTTAGTAATCCTTTGAAAATGAGGATTAAAATAATTTAGTGAGATTCTGAGGGATATTTATAATGATATTTTTAATGATGTCTATAAGTATAAGTATAGGGGTGAGTTAATGTTTTGTAAAATGTCATGAACTTTTGGTAAAGGATAGAGTGAGTGGTTTCCTATAAATAAATCAATGTCTCGATAATACAAGGGGATGTGGATCTAGAATAGATTTATATATGGGTAACTATGATAAAAAACTTTATTATTCTAGACTCTATCGAGAACTAGTGTATGACAATAGACATTACTACACACCCGGTTTGACACTCATAAAGAATATGCTTGCATAACTGATAAACTCCTTACAAACCATCATGAAAAATATAGATATATAATGAATTTTAATGATCTAGGATAAACCTAAGGTTTAAAATATTTAAAAGTAGTTATCTTGATTTAGAAATCCTATAAGTAATTTATCAGGATTTTTTGTTTTACTCTATGATAAGTGTTTATCATGTTATTCTTTATAGTTTTAGTTAGTGGTTGTAACCCAAAGGAACTATGTCACTAACGAATGAAATGTAAAATTCAATGATATCTCTCTAGATAAACTGAATGTTATGAAATATGGAGTGAAAATATTCATTTCTAGGACCACACAACCATATCAATCCATCAATCATTCTTAGTTTCCAAATAACCAAAGGAGGGAACAACGTTTTCTTGAATCCTTCTTAAAGAAAAATAAATATTTTTTTAGTGGAATGAATGATTCACTATTTTATATAAAATTAATATGTTCCACTGAAATGATATATTTCATTCACTTTTGTTCAAAATGTGAAAAATATATGTAGAGAACTTATTTCTTGAAAGTTGAATCAAATCAGTGGTGGAAATTTATCAAAAATATACTGGAACCAGATAAAATTAACCCCATGGATTGGGAAGAGTTCAAGAACTTATTTTTTAAATAATTTCCTCCCTCTTATTCTTATTACAAATAATAAAGGTTAAAGTTTCACATAAATCTCATGGTTAGGATATGAAAAAAATTATATACCTAAAAGGAAATTCAAAAAACTATAGAGAGAAGAATATTAGATTTACTTTATGCTGAATGTTTAGAAGGGAACATGGAGTAAATTTTTTTAGGGAACTAATAAATGTTTTAAGTGTGTAGATAAAGTTCATCAAGTGGTAGAATTACAAGGTTATGTTAATAAGGATGAAGCTCCAAATAATTCATGTCCCACAATTCAGTGTTTCATATGTAAGTAGTATGGTAATTATTCTCAGAAGTTCTTAAAACCAAAGGATAATGCTCATGATCGACATCATCAATCTCTTAATCCTAAGGATAGTGGTAAATCTAATTTTGTCATAACAGATGAAATGAACCATGGTAGTTAGTGAATAAATATCCTCCCCACCTTAGTTTTGAATTTCATGTTTGGTTTTGTAAAAATAATTCCTATGAAAATCTTATTTTTCATCTTTTCATAGAGTTTCATGTGATTATAACCCCCTACATGGATTTGGGAATAATAATATCACATGTAATTTTTTTTCAACACAAGGATGGACCCTAGTTTTGAATGTATTTTTTTGGTATAAGATAAGAGCTTATTTAAAGAATAAAGGGTGAATTATATTTTTGGAAGGGTTGCAAGGTTAACCATTTCTGGAATCATTTATGTTAAATTTTAGATAAGGTTTTAGAGATTAATGTATTATATCACCATATGAGTATTTATGAATATTGGATAAAAGTTCCAACCATTGGTTGTGGTAAAAATATATGGAATGGAATTTAATTTTATTCATGGATCTTATGATCTTTTAATGTTCTGAGAATGAAAATTTCACCATCCTTTCTTGGAATGAGAAATGAAGTGGAAGTAGATAAAGGCATAACAAAGGGTAAGGTTATTTTTAAATCATGTAAATATATATTTTCATTAAAATTATTCAACTATATGGAAAAGGATCATTAAACTAAAAGAATTTATCCTAGAACCTTCATTTCTGAAGAATCAAATGGACCCTTAGATCATCATAGATTTATGGATTTGTGATTTTTAACTTTCTACTAACTATGTTCTCTATCACTCTCCATCAGAACTAGGTAGTTATATATCTCTAACATGACCATGCTCTCATTTCCCACCTATGTTCTCCTGTGTAGAATCTTAGTTATGTGTTACTTTCGGTAACCATTATGTTTCAAACTTTCCCTTTTTAAAGAAAGTTTTAGTATTCATTTTTATGATGTGGGTTTCTATGAATGGATATTTAAATTATTAAACTTTTTATAACCTGGATGGATTTTCATGGTGAAATTCATTATAATGGGGTAGCATGTAAAACCCAGATATTTTTTTAACTATATTTTTTGAATTAATTTAATCTTTTTGATATTTTTCATTTAATGCAAAACAGAAAATAGTTTTTTTGTTATTATAGCACTATGTTTGGATTGTGTTGTATGAAACTCTAAGTTAATCATTCACTACATGAAACATAACGTATATATTTCTCTACCTAGAACTCTGGGGTAATCTAACATTACATGAAACTCATACTTTTCATGATGTCTTGTGTAACACTCAAGATTGAGTTTTAGTGAAAAATAATATATTATTAAAAATATTATTATTTAATAATATATAGAATATCAATTAAGATGGAAGATATGAATAGGATTAACTAAATTATGAAAATAAATTGTTGAATTAATTGGTTATAAATTAATTATAAATTAATATAAGAACCAATTGAATATAAAGAGAATGTATTTATAAAAACTACTTTTATGGTCACAAATAAATAGTATCCTAATAAATTAAATTAATTACTATTGATGAATGATATTAATGAAATAAATATTTTATATATTCAATAAAACATTTTTCTTATATTCATCAAATATATTTTATAGGCATAATATAGGAACAAACTCAATATTACACATAAAAACCTATATTTTTATAAAATAATTTTTACCGAATTTTAATGGAGAATCTATTTTAAATATAAATTTTGGATCATTTATAAATTTTATATATAAAAAAGAGAATAATTTTTGAAATATAAACATAAAAATTATGTTATGGTGATTTTTTGGAATTTTTCTATGCAGTTTCATTTTTTAATAAATAGTGAAAAATATTGAATTTTAATTCATAACTACTTTTTCATAAAATTTATTTACATGGATAAATTATATTTATAATTGGTTTTAAACTAAAATTATATAAATTATACATCAATTAATCAATTTAATGTCCCTGATATCAATTTCACTTCAAAATTAGATATTAAAATTTAGTAAACTTTTATACATTTTTACTATAAAAACTCACATTGTCGTCCTGTCTATAGGATTAATTTTAATTTAATTTATACCAATTATAATATTGGAATTTTTAAATATTCATTCCATATTTTAAATCATAATAATTTATAATTTATAATAAGGTCGAGTTAGTTTTTGAGTAAAAATATTTGTGAATGTAATTAAAATTAATTACAATGATTAAGAAGAAAATTATCTTAACAACATACTAAAACTTAACCGTAAGGGAGAAATGACTAAAGAAAATTTAAAAAAAATTGGATGTAAATATTTATTCCCATTCCCTTATTTTCTATAATTGTTTCTATTATTGGATTATCTTGACATGGGAAAAACCAAGGTAGAAATCCCATTTTTAAAATTTACAAGAATGTCACTCCTCCTCCACAATAAAAAAGGAACTCACCCTCCCCCTTATTCATACCTATAAAGGCCTTTTGATCACCCTAAATCTGCTCAAATAATCTCCCAACATCCTTCCCAGAATCCTATAATACTACCTTTTTTCATAAATCCTTCAAGTAATCCCTTTAGTGCAAACCAAAAGGAGTTACCCAAAGATGATGTAACATCCTTCCTTGAGATCCTCTATTTTTTTAATTAACCACCATCTGAAATATTCTTATTACATGCATATATAATAACCTCAGTATCCTCAATATACTGAGTTGTTTTTTCTATAATGGTTCTACCTAAACTTACACACACTTCTATTTAATGGGTAACGAACTTACCGTTCTTGTGAACGGGGAGCTACCACCTCACGAAACGAAGTTGTTCGTTTTTCCTTTACCACCCCTCATGGTTGGGAATTATGATGGAAACTATATTTTTATATGATATATATGGTATTTGGGATGTATTTATGCAACTTAAATTTTTATATAACACATAACTTCATGCTTTCCAATCTATGTAAATATGATAATTTTGTTGGGGGAAGTGTGGACTACTACTTCTTCAAAGAAATGTGATTCATTCACACTGTACATGGAATGTATTAAGGATGGATTCTGTAATAGTACATGATATATATGAAATAGTAATTATACTCAAATTAGTATATATTTTTATACATATATTTCATTTACTTTAATTCTTTCAATACGACAATAATACAAAAAACACTATTCATGCATATATACAACCTTCCATCTCCATGAATGGTCTGTTCCATTTAATACTTATATATTTTATAAATTAATATAAATACATATATAATGAATATATATATTATTTGTATCATTTTTTACATTCTAGAAATAATTGAATCATGATCTGAGTAAGAGGATCAAGAATAAAAATTCAAAACATATATAAAAATAAAGAAGATATTACCCAAAACATAACATTAGCATGAAGTTGTTAGTAAACGGGTAATATAAAGTCATAAAAATAATATATGGTATTAAATATAATAATATTGTAATGCCCCTAATATCTAAAGTAGAAACATTTTATTTGATAGAATGTATGACACACAACACAAAGTATATAAGGGAATATAATATCCTGAGACTTTAAAGTGTATTTACTATTTTAAATAAATTCAATCATTGATATATCTTTAAATGCACGTGATACCGAGTTTTTTTTTTACACAACAACAAGTTTCTTCAAAGACTTGAGTTAAATGTAAGATTGGTTGTAACCGAACAAAAATATATTATTAAAGTATTATTATTTAATATAATAAGGTATAATATAGCTGTTAAATTAGAAGTTATGAATAGTATTAACTAAATTATAAAAATATATTGTTTAAAAATATATAAATTGAATTCATTAGTTATAAATTAATTAGAATTGAATATAAGAACCAAATGAATCTAAAGGGAATATTTTTATAGAAAACTATTTATATGCTCAGAAATCCATTTTATCCTCATAAATAACAATTATTGAATTATATAAAAGAAATATATATGTTATATATTCAATAAAATATTTTTTATATTTATCTAATAGATTTTATTGGCATAAGATAAGAAAAACCCAATATTTCTCAAAAAATCAATATATTTCTAAATGTAATTTTACTGCCTTTTAATAGAAAACATATTTTAAAAATAAATTTTGGAAACTTTATATATTTATATGTAAAATTAATCCTAATATTTTAAATAAGAACATAAAAAATAGATTAGGGTGAATTTTTGGTATTTTTCTGTGATGTTTCTTTTTCTAAAGAATAGTTAAAAATAATGAATTTGAATTCAAAAATAATTTTTGTATAATTTATTTATAATGTTAAATTATATTTTTTATTGGTATTAAAGATTAATTAGATCTATTTTTTATCAATTAATACAATTATGGTCATCAAAGTCAATTTAACATTGAAATTGAGTATAAAACATTACTTACTTTTGAACATTTTTACTTTAAAAACCAGTATTGTCGTCTCGTATGTAGGATTAAATTTAAATTAATTTTGGACACATATGTGATTATAATTTAGAGATATAAATTAAATATTTTTATTTATAATAATTTAAAATTTAAAATTATGGAAACTCGGTTTTTGATGAAAAATATTAATGAATGTAATTAAAATTAATTACAACCATTATAAGTTGAAATTAAACATAACAAGGGACTAATACTTAAAAATAATGTCCAAAATTACCTAAAAACTTGTCCAAAAAGACTTTTCTGATACTATTTTGACCATATACTCCCTTTTATATAATTGGTACTGTTATTGGATCCACTTGAAATGGGATAAATGTGGGTGGAGTTCCTTTTCCAAAAATTTACAAGAGTGTTACTCCTCCCCACTATAAAAATGCATCTTATCCTCCCACTTACTCACATCTCTAAAGAAACTTTTTATAGACCAATATCTACCAAAATATATCCTCAAAATCTCTAAGCTTGACCTAAAAGTATCACCTTGGGTAGAAATGGATCCAAAGAAATCGTTTGGTTCAAACCAAAAGGAGTTACCCAAGGAAGAGGTAGCATCCTTCCTCAAGCTAGTTTTATTTCTTTCTCCACTCATTATATTATTATTATTAAATGATTATATAATAAAAAAATATAATAAAGATATTAATAGTTTTTTTCAATTAATTTTTTTACATCCACTTACACACACTTCCATCTAATTGGTAATGAACTTACGATTTATGTGTACGGCTAACTAACGCCTCACAAAACGACACCATTCATTTTTCCTTTACCACCTTTCATGGTTGGTAATTATGATGGATACACTTTTTATATGTTATATATATGATATTTATTATATATTTATTCTTAATTAATTATTTTATAACACATAACTTTATATTTTCTACTTTTTTGTAATTATGATGACATCGTTTGTGGAAGTGTGGACTACCCCTCCTCAAAGCGATGTGATTCGTGCACACTACACCTAGAACGTATAATAAGATAGTTTTAATAAACCTATGTAACATATATGACATATATATGATACATTAATTATAATATACATATATATAATTTTCTTCTAATCCTTTTAATATGAAAAATAAATGAAAGTAATGTTCATGCATACGCACAGCCTATTGTCTCCATGAACGATGCATTTCATTTCTTATCTACAAATATTATGTATTATTATAAATAAATATATACTGAATATAAATTATATTTAAATCATGTTTTAAATTATTTATATTATTATTCGATGATATGAACAAAAAATTAAAAGTTAAAACATATTCAACAAACTAAGCAATTTACACATGAAATAGTGAAAATAATGAGAGATTTGTATCAAACAGGTAAAAATATATTATAAGAAGATAATATAGGATATTATAAACCTTAATATGGTAATTTAATAAGTTATTATCAATATTTAAACCATTATTAATTAATTTTAATGATTTTTAACTATTATGAAACTCAAGGTAATGGATTTCGTCTCAATTTACATTCTATTGTGAATTATTTATTATTATGAATCTTGTTTCTTTTATATGGTTAATATACTGCCTTTTGACATGTTATATCACCAATATACTTATTATAATGACATTATAAGTTTTATTTAATGTTATCCATTCATTATTATTAGGATTCAAATGTTTTAAAGTGGTATGGGACACTTTGGAATGTTTAAATATTATTCTCCTCGGGAACACTTTTAATGATTATCTTTACAATATCTCTCCCTTTTGTGATTTTTAACTTTATCTAGAAATAAGAAAATTACTATTGTGAACCTAATTTCTTATATAGTATGTACATACTACCAATATATCATATAATATCATGATTCATTTATGCTTCAGGATATTTTGAGTTTTAATTTAAATTATTTCATCTATGGGGATCCAAGATTAAAGTTACCAAGTGGAAAATAATTTCATAACCAAATTTATTTTAATTTGGTTATATAACATCCTTGTTTTCATTATTATTGGATTATTATGAGAATTTTAGTATCTATTGATACATTTTCAATTCTATCTATGGATTTATAGTAGATACACATAATAAACCCCTTGATTGATTCTCACTCTAACATTATAATCTCTTCAAGGGCTTACTTCACAATATCATATTGTTAAGTACTATTTACACTTGAATTTAAATCATAGAAATTATTTGATCACTGTCTAATAAACCATTTCATTTTATTCTCCTCTAGTTATTTATGACCTTTTTCAAGTAATAGTGTCATTTTTCCACTATTTGGTATGTAAAATATTTTAGAAAATGTTTTTAAGAAAACACAACCTCATTTACCTCTTTCATTAGAGAACCTATTTTATTCAAAAAACATTATTTTATTAAAATTATTTCAAAATTTTTTTTAACCAATCCAAAATGATTTATTAGATAAATTTTTACTATTTTTTTCTGTAACCGATGTTTTTAAAGTAATCTACTTATTTCTTTCTGAACAAGGAATATTTATAACCTTTTTATCAATAAAAAGAAATTTTATTTTTACCACATATAGAATGTACAGATTTAAATTCTATCATTTTTTCGATGCTTCCATTGAAATTTTAAATATTTAATTTTTAAACAAAATGCTTTTGAAAAGTTATTTTCAATGAAAATTATTTTCAAAATGTTTTTAAAAATAAAAAGTTTATTTTGTTCAAGAATTTTTTTAAAATATATTTTTATAATATTTACATTTTTCAATAATAATAACCCTTTATTTCTACTAAAATTTGGATATATTGTATTGATACCATCATTATTATTCTTATGGATGGTTTATGGTTGATTTGGACAAGGATAGTATTCACATTAACTTCCTTGATTCCTTTGATAGTTCCCTTGAAATATTCAATTTCATATGATCATTAGACAATAAATTTACTATAATTATCCATATAATTTATCATGGATATGTTTACTACCAAAATATATATTATATTTACATATGGGGTTTACTTTGATAGTTATTTGATTATCCAGGGATATGTTGATAAATATGTATTCTTTATTCAGTACAGATATTAGACAAGGCATATACTTTAGACTAGAAAGGAAGTGTGGGGCTCCAAGATTATATAGACACTTGATGAATTGATAGGTTATCATGATACAAATAAGATGCACAAATTAAATGGGCTTATACCTATAGTTTTAATGTTTCATGCGAAAATTCTTGATTGTATAGGCTTTCTTGTGCTTTAGACAAGAATTCCAATAATTTTTCATTTCACTCATTCAATTTTAGTTATTATTAATCCATGAGATTTTGCATTTATGTATCTATGTATAAATTTCATTTTTAGTTCATTGATTAAATGTCATGTGTTTTAGTTTCTTACCTTTCTATATTTATTTTACCTTATTTAGTTATATGAATGGCATTTTTTCCGTTATTACCTTTATATATATTTATCAATTCAATTTATTGATTATATGGTATGTGTGTTTAGTCATTACCTTTATATAATGACTATTCTCATTTATTCAATTTGCTTCCATTAAACATTTTCCTAACTAATAATTTGAGCTCATTCTTATTTTTGTTTCATTTCTCCCTAGGAATCCAAGAAGAGTACTAAGAAATTTATGTATGGATATGCAAGATAGAATAATGTTATTATCCAATAGAAGAATAAAAATGGTTATATTGTAATTAGTGCCTTTATTTATAATATAAGACTCATGTAAATATCTTGTTTACCCGGACTAATAAACTACACAATCCTTCGGGATTTGATTCCTTGTAATCATACTGATGTAATGGAAATAGACACTCACTATGGGTTTTCTGGTGTTGGGTTTCTATAGTTGGTATCAAAGGAAGTTTAATAGAAACCTTGGGAACTAGATCTTGGAAAACATATATTTGAGAAAATATCTTTAAAGTATAATTGGAGGATAATTATATAACAACATACTAAAGTCTTATTTCGATTGAGATTATGTAGTTTTCCAAGAAATAAATCCCTATTTGGATATTACAAGTAGACGTGGTTCTAGAATAGATTTATCTAGGAGTAAAAACTATGATAGGGTGTGTTGGGCCATACTCTGTGTAACATGAGACATGACAACAAGCATTACTGCACAACTAGTTTGACATTTTCATGGGATATTATTTGTATAATTCACATTTTCATTACAAACCATTATGAACGATTTGAATAGATAATGAAAATTAATTACCCTAGTTAAACATTAGACCAAGGAAGGAACTTTGTAGAAATAAATTGATTAAGTATTTATGTATTGAGGTTATATTTAAAACCTTAGTTAAAATTATATTTAGTGATTAATTATTTTCCAAGTATTTCTGTCATATATATATTGGAAATTATATTAATATGGAAAAATTGTATACTGATTGACAAACAATCACGTTTGGAAAGGCCACAGGTATTGAACCCATGATCGAAGGATAATAAGGGTTTCACTCTAATCATTAGCCTTTGAAATGTCTTTATTAATATTTAATTGTTTTTAGTTAATCAATGTAACACCCCAAGCTTCCATGGTACTCTTCCCTTTGAATAATACCGTAGCGTGTGTTGTACGCAACTTCGAGTTCTAACACACACACCACAACCAATCAAATTAGCCGTTATGAATAGTAATACACAGTTTTTGAAATTTTATAAATTTTATCTCTCAAAATATACTTCATTTTTCTATTCGGAATATCAAAATTAGCCTAGGGTAAAATTTTGGAACTTTTCGAATAACATTTATATTTTGATGAATAATGAAAATTAATAAATTTTAATTAAAAAAAAAATTAATCAAAATAATTAATTGTGATAACTTATGAATTTACGTGGTTTTAAATTATATTTAGAATATATTTTTACCATTTAATAAAATTTTGGTCAATGGACATAATTTCACAAGTAAACTGGACATAAATAAGTGTCAATCTTTTGATAGTTATTATCTCCTAAAAACACGGTTTTTGTTTTAACAACAAGAATTAATTTTAAATTAATGATTGCCACTTCTGTGTTTTGAATTTGGAAAAATTGATTCCATATTTTGAATCAGGATGTCCAAATTGAGTAAACAGGTAACTTTTATTTTTAGACATTTTGAATAATTACTTCGGTAAAAATTTTATTTACCATGGTTAAAGGGTAAATCCAGTAAATAAGGGAAAAAATATTATAATAATAATAAATTACACTAAAACGTGTCCTAACCTTATTTGTTGATAAATTTCTGACCATGGTCATCTTTGGGACGATTTGGGGACCCCATGAAGCCACTTGTAAGTGATAATGACACTTTATATTAATTAAGTTAAAATAAATACAAAAATGACATAAGCATATATCTTTTAGAAAAACAATTTTTACATAGGTTTATATATGTTTTATTTTGGACTATAAATATTCATTAGAAATAAAAAAATATTTCCTACATAATGTTATTTTATTTATAATTTTGAGAAATTTAATAATTAATATTATTTATGACACGATAATGATGTAGTATTTTCCTTATTAATAAAAGAATCAAATAATTGTTATTATAAATGTTAAAATTAATATAATTTGAAATTTTTCATGAAATCCATGACTTTTATTACTTAAAATGACATTATAGGATTGCTTAAATTAATTTGGTTCAAATTAATAAAGTTTTTAAGACTTTAACAAAAATCAATTATTGAATAGTGTCAAAATTGACATAAATGAGTTTTTTTTTAAAATATTATATTATTAATTTGTATTCAAATCCTAAAAATATGAGGTCTGTCCAAGAGACTTATATCATGATATGTGTATCATTAATGGACCACTTAGGGGTCTCTTGTAGGTATATAGTATGTTTAATAACTATATAATATAAAAATACAAAGTGACATGGTAAGTGTCAAACTAATTAACTAAGAGTTAAAACTAAAAGATAAGGTTAATATAGTGACCCAAACATATCTAAAACCTATTGGTTGGGTGTTTTTAGACCCATACCCACCTTAACCTTTAAATAATACACTTTGGAGCCATTATAAACCTAATATTAATTTATTATATAATAATATTTCTAGCTTTTCCCAAAGGTGCCCCTTACCCCTCTTCTAAAAGGGCACTCCGGCTTCTCACTAATTCACACTTTCAAAGGCTTTTGGTTCGTCAAACCCCTGCCCAAATACTCTCTAAACTTCCTTCACTACACCCTAGAGGCCTTTGATCAAAAATGAATCCTATGTATCCCTTTTGATCAAATCAAAAGGAAGAACCCGAAGAAGAGGTAATGTTTTCACCACCCCTTTTCAAGTTCCTTTCTTCTTCAACTTCTTCTTTCATTGTTATTCCCTTTATAAAATAATAACCCCAGTATCTTATATATACTTTGATGTTATTATAAATATGGTAAACCCGTATTCAGTATTCTATCCATCCTTTGAATGACATTTCACCATACGTGCGTGCGTACGACTTACCGTCTCCACGTCATGGTGCAATTGTTATTCAATATATTATTATTTGGATGGGTATAGTAATGATGTGTAATTAATATAAATAATAAATATAACATGATTATGATTCGGTATATATGATATACCATCCAATTATATATTATTTTAATATCAAAACAATGATATTGTCGCTCGTGCGTACGTACGGACTACCGTCTCCACGAACGCGATGAGATTCATTCCCCATCGTATCCATTCAAGACTAATTCTCATTTAATGATTAAAAATAATGTTTAAGGACTTGATATCATTCTGGATATGAATAATATACAACCTATCCCTGAAAAACATGATTTATGTAACAAAACATATAAAAGAAAACGAGTAAGTTAACACCTGAAACAATGATAATACTTAGATATTATTAACAAATCAATGTTAAAAGATCGCATATGATAGCATAATTATTTATATGGTTTGGGTATAATTTAATAACAATGTTTTAACTATTATAAAGTAGGTTAACATGCCATCTACTAAGTAAAATTACAAGGTAAGGGTTATTTCACAATCTCTTCATTATCTGAGGTTGTTTATACGTAATTATCTAATGGGACCCCTTTATCATCCACATCCATGTTTCTTAAAAATGTATTTCAAAACATTCTTTCTATTTTACAGAATATGGGTTAAAGTCATTTATACCCTTGGTTGACTTTTTATAAGAGGATTATAAAGGAATCTTTCTGTTTTTTTCCAAATAAGGTCCATTTTAACCTTTTCGACAGAATTAAGGTAAGAATGTCTTCTTTTAACTTATACGACGGGTGCAGCTATTTTCCGCCATTATAAAATCTTAGAAGCATCCCTTAAAAGCTTCTTTGTATATTTTCAAATTAAAATTTTTATTTTATAATTATGTTACTTTTAAATGATTTCAAAAAAAGAGATATTTCTCTCAAATAGTTTTGATTTCATCTATGTCAACATCCTTTGATGGATTTTAAGCTTATATGAAGTTTATTTATTATGATACAAAACATCCATATTGTATTGAAGGTTTTGGGATATGTTTGACTGTGGATGTGTTATTTTTATACCATTCATGGTTTATGGAAAAAGTATTGACATTTCGTATGCTAGTTTTAAAACGAATGTTTATGTTATGTTTAAACATGTTCATATGAGGAATGCATTGGACTTAATATATGACGGGTCGAGCGCACTATAGCTCCTCAATGAATCGATAGTTCTCATGAGACAAACTAGTGTCTTGGCACAAGGCCTTGACAAAATATTATTTGTAGTCTTGGCACGAGGCCTTGGCTATGTGGTTATGATAGTCTGGCATTATGAATTCCATCATTATGAAAGTGGTTATTGATATCGAATGTGATTATTCGACTAGTAGAATATCCATGTGAATAAGTATATGGAATTATTTTATTTTATTTCTACCATATTATGTTGAATTTCAAGTTTTAAAAGGATTTTGTTTTGTTATACATTGCCTTAAATGTTTATTCTTATTTATGAAAGTTTCTACTATATTGTTATCCATACTGGGCATTTGAGCTCACCCCTTTCTATGTTTTATTTTTCCCAGGATGTGAAGAAGTATTTTATGAATGACCAGTAGGGATAGTATGAGGGGATAAGAGTGTGGAATATGGTGACTATATTTTTGTAGTTTTCATTTTATGATGTAATGTAAACTTTATGAAAGTATCTAGTTATTCTATGGCTACTAAACTAATCGGTCATTCGAGAATTGATCATTCTTGTGATCATGCCAATGTTATGTAATAATGCACTAACTCTGGGTAACTGGGGTCGGGGAATTACAGTTAGTATTAGATGAAGTTTAGTACAAACCTTGGAAGCTAGATTTAGATAAACTCTGATTAGAGCACATAGACCTAAGATGGACTTTGAGGATTATTATAGAATAACTTTCTAGAATTTAGGTATTGTAGAGATTTTGTGAGTTTTTCGAGCAATACATCCCTGCCTGGATACAAGTAGGTAGAGGCGGCACTGGCACAGATGTACCTAGGGTTAAAACCCAAAAACACCGCTTTGAGCTAGACTCGAACGGGAAATGGTGCACGACAACGGGCCTTGTTGCACTCTTGGTTACGACACTCCTGGGGAATATGCTTAGGATAACTCTCATGCTCTTTACAAGTCATTATGAAGGGTTTATGAGTATATATGTCCTCAAAGAAAACATTATTTTTATGATTATTGATTATATTCATAAATAGTTCAATTTATGTTAAGTGTTTTAAAGTATGGAATTATGTATTTTGATTCATAAACTGATCTAGTTTATGACATTGTTTAGAAATGGTACCCAGTGGAAGAAATGGAAACTGTGTCAATGCACGCACTCCATGTAGGGATTTCCCTCCTGCTCAAGATAATTATAGTGGACATGGTGATGCAACTGGTGCTGATCAACTAATCACCATACTGGGACAACTCACTCAGGTTATGAATAATAAACTTACCTATATAGAGCACCCTGATCCACAGTGTGGAGGATCAATGTTATATCGCTTCATGAGGAAGCAACCACCATGATTCTAGGGGAGTACAAATCCATTAGTATCTGAGCAATGGATAAGTTCCCTAGAGAAAATATTTCAGGCTTTGGGGAGTAGTGAAAGGGAAAAAGTTATCATGGCAGTTTACCGCCTCACTGGAGATGCTGATCAATGGTGATCATTTATTCAAAAAACGAAGTAAGATGATGAAGTATCAAATATGGAATGGAGGGAGTTTAAAGATCTGTTTTTAGAAAAATACTTTCCTCATGACCATCGAGAAGATATGGAAATACAATTTCTGACTCTCAGACAAAAGGAGGAAGAGAATGTCACAAAGTATGAGGCTAATATTACAAGGTTAGGAAGGTATGCTGGAGATTATATAAATAACCCAAGAAATAAGATTGATCGTTTCTTTGATGGGTTAAAACCATTTCTCCATCGAGCATTAGTCTCACAATCCTTCTCGTCGTACGAAGACATTGTCTGATGTGCTATCAAGACAGAAAATGAATTCTCTAAGTCTTATGACTTTAAAGAAAAGAAAGAGAAGAAGAGATCTGCTGATCAATCTGGGAATGGAAATAAGGGGATGAAGGTAAAGTTTGAATATCCATCATGTGGTAAATGTGGGAAGAAACACGCTGGTACTTGCTTTCAAGGAATGGGAGTATGTTACAAGTGTGGTGAAAAAGGCCACCAAGCTCGTGATTGCAAAGGGAAGAAAGAAGCTACCGATGTCCAATGCTACAATTGCAGGGAGATGGGACATTATGCAAATTAATGTCCTAAGCATCAGGGCAACTTACCTCAGAAAAGTCCAAGTGATCAAGGCAAAGCTTATGCTATCACTACTTCTGAGGTAGAAGCTCTGAAAGACGTGGTGACAGTTAATTTAATGGTTTCATCAAGTTTGGAAAATGCATTATTTGATTCTGGATCATTGCATTGTTTCATATCCTCCTAGTTTTCTAAGAAAATTAGATATTTCCAATTTGATTTAACAAGGGTGTTGTCAGTTAAAACTCCTAAGTGAAGTATCATTGCAACAAAGTTTTGTGAATTAGTCCCCATTAGAGCACATAAATGTTCTTTATCCTCTGATCACATCGTCATACCTATGATTGGGTTTGATATATTCCTCGGTATGGATTGTCTTTCAGACCATGATGCAAATATTTATTGTAAGAATAGGGAGGTTACGATTTTTTATGATGATGATAAGGAACACCTTATCTTTAGAGCAGAATCGTCACCACCTAATTCTTATCTAGATCCACCCCCAGTAGCTCAACTAAATTCAATTATTGGGGAGGAAGATAATGAAATGACTGTGGGTAAGGAAAGGAATGTTCAAATAGAGTATGTACCTTTTGTTAAAGAATATGTAGATGTGTTTCTGAAAGATTTACATGGAAATCCTTCAGAACGAGAAGTTGAGTTTTCCATTGATTTAACTCCTCGATTAAGACCTATATCGAAGACCCCTTATAGAATGGCCATTTTGGAATTAGTTGAATTAAACAAACAACTAGAGGAATTGAGTAATAAAGGATTTATTCGCCCTAGTGTTTCTCTGTGGGGAGCCCCTGTTCTTTTTGTTAAAAAGAAAGATGGATCTATGAGGTTATGTATCGACTAGAGGGAGATCATTGCTATAACAATAAATAAAAAGTATCCCCTACCTCGCATTGATGATTTATTTTACCAACTACATGGATCTCAATACTTTTCAAAGATTGACCTTCAATATGGATATTATAAGTTGTGTGTGAAGAAGGAAGACATTCCGAAGACATCATTTCGAACAAGGTACAGGCATTACGAGTTTACAGTAATTCCTTTTGGGCTGATTAATGCACCCTTTGTATTCATGGATCTAATGAATAGATCTTCCAAGGAATATCTCGATGATTTTGTGGTGGTATTTATTTCTGATATCTTCATACACTCCAAAAGCTATGAAGATCATGAAAATCACTTGCGCATTATCCGGAAGACTCTGAGAAGACATGAATTATATGGGAAGGTTAGCAAGTGTGAATTCTGGGTTCAGGAGATTTCTTTTCTTGGCCATATTGTCTCTAAAGATGGAATCTCTATTGATCCTTCTAAGACCAAGGCAATCCAAGAATGTCCAGAACCGACGAGTATAATTGAGGTACGTTGTTTTATTGGTTTAGCAGGTTATTATCGATGTTTCATCAAGAATTTTTCTCGATTGGCTAACCCATTAACAAAGCTGACACGTAAGGGGGTTAAATTTGTTTGTACAAAAGAGTGTGAAGAATGTTTCGAAGAACTGAAGAGAATATTAGTCAATGATCCTATATTGACTCTAATATCATGGAATGATGGGTTCGTTATTTATAGTGATGCATCGAAGAAAGGACTTGGTTGTGTCCTTGTGCAGAATGATGGGGTTATTGCCTATGCATCACGATAGTTGAAAATTCATGAGAAAAACTATCCTACTCATGATCTCGATTTAGTAGCTGTGATCTTTTCTTTGAAGATATGGAGGAACTACCTCTATGGTAAAAAAATGTGAGATTTATACTGATCGCAAGAGTTTGAAATATATTTTCTCACAAAAAGAACTCAACATGAGGCAAATGAGATGGCTTGAACTACCCAAGGATTATTATTGCATGATACACTACCACCCGGGGAAGGCAAATAAGGTGGCAGATGATTTGAGTAGAAAAGATCATGGATTTCTGAACATGATGAGAATTGAAAGGGATCCTATTTTCATTGATATAGTGAAAATGGATATGGGAATTACCATGGATGGTGAAATATCAATACTTTTTCAAATGGTTTCCAAACTATCTTTACTAGAAAGGATAAAGAGTTCTCAGACCGGTGATGAAGAGTTTTAAAAGAAGATTAAAGCTGTGAATGATGGGAGATTGAATGAATTTTCATATGAAGATGGAATTTTGAAATTTGGGAAGAGACTTTGTGTTCCCAATATACTTGATCTAAAAAGGGAATTGTTGGACGATGCTCATAGTTCCAATTTCTCTATTCACCCTAGGAGCACCAAAATGTATAGAGACTTGAAAGAACATTTTTGGTGGGACAACATGAAGAGGGAGATTGCTGATTTTTTGTCAAGATGTATGGTTTTTAAACAAGTGAAAGCTAGAATGAAATATCCTGGAGGAGTCATGCAACCTCTTCCCATAACAGAGTGTAAATGGGAAAATATTACGATGGACTTTGTCATGGGACTACCAAATACTCCTAGAAGGAATGATTCGATATGGGTTATTATTGATCGTCTTACCAAGTCAGCACATTTTCTTGCTATAAGGGAAGATTTACCACTTGAATGTCTAGCAAGGCTATATATTAATGAAGTGGTGAGACTTCATGGAGTACCCTTATCGATTGTTTCTGATCGTGTTCCCCGTTTTACTTCAATATTCTGAAAGAGTCTTCAGAAATCCCTGGATACTTAACTTTGTTTGAGCACTGCCTAACACCCTCAAACAGATGGACAATCATAACGGAATATTCAAACCTTAGAATACATGTTGATATCCTACTCACTTGACATTAAGGGTATGTGGGATCAATATTTACCTCTGGTAGAATTTTCTTATAACAATAGCTTCCATTGGAGTATTCAGATGGCACCATATGAAGCGTTATACGGAAATAGATGTCACACACTGACCTGTTGGGATAAAGTTAGTGAAAGAAAACTTATAGGTCCAGAACTGGTGGAGGAAACGATGGAAAAGGTGAAGGTAATCCAAAATAACATCAAAGAATCTCAAAGTAGGAAAAAGAGATATGCCGATAACCGAAGGAAGGATTTGGAATTTCAAGTAGGAGATCATGTTTTCTTGAAGGTATCTCCATGAAAGGGAGTTATACGTTTTGGAAAGAAAGTTAAATTGAGTCCCAGGTACATCGGTCCTTTCGAAATTCTAGAACGAATAGGGGCTGTAGCTTACCGTTTGGCAATGCCGCCAAATCTCTCCAAGGTTCACGATGTGTTCCACCTATCACTATTGAGAAAATACATGCCTGACCCAATGCATGTACTCACCTATGAGGAATTATAACTGGAACTCGATCTGTCTTACTATGAAGATCCCTTCAGGATTATTGATACGAGAGAACAAGTACTGAAAAACCGAACGACTCGTCTGGTAAAAGTTTTGTAGGGAAACCATAAGATGGAAGAGGCAACGTGGGAACCCGAGGAACTTATGATGAAGAACCACCAGAGTATTTTCATGCGGTAGTATTCTAGAAATTTCGAGGAAGAAATTATTTGAAGTAGGGGAGAATGTAACACCCCAAGCTTCCACGGTACGCTTCCCTTTGAATAATATAGTAGCGTGTGTTGTACGCAACTTCGAGTTCTAACACACACACCACAACCAATCAAACTAGCCGTTATAAATAGTAATACCCACTTTTTGAAATTTTATAAATTTTATCTCTCAAAATTGACTTCATTTTTGGATTTGTAATATTGAAATTAGCCTAGGGTAAAATTTTGGAACTTTTCGGATAACATTTATCTTTTGATGAATAGTGAAAATTACTAAATTTTAATTAAAAACAACTTTTTTAATCAAAATAATAAATATTGATAAATTATGAATTTGAGTGGTTTTAAAGTATATTTATAATATATTTTTACCATTTAATAAAATTTTGGTCATTGGACATAATTTCACAATTAAACTGGATATGAATAAGAGTCAATCTTTTGATAGTTATTATCTCTTAAAAACACGCTTTTTCTTTTAACAACGGAAATTAATTTTAAATTAACTTCTGCCAATTCTATGTTTCGAATTTGTAAAAATGGATTCCATATTTGGAATTAGGATGTACAAATTGTGTAAATATGTAACTTTTATTTTTACACATTTTGAATAATTATTTCGGTAAAAAATTTATTTACCATGGTTAAAGGGTAAATCTGGTAAATAAGGGTAAACAAATAATATTCTAATAATAATAAATTACCCTAAAATGTGTTCTAACCTTATTGGTTGATACATGTCCGACCATGGGCATATTTGGGTAGATTTGGGGACCCCGTGGAGCCACTTATAAGTGATAATGACACTTTATATTAATTAAGTTAAAATAAATACAAAAATGACATAAGCATATATCTTTTAGAAACACAATTTTTACATAGAGTTATATATGTTGTATTTTGGACTATAAATATTCATTATAAATCTAAAAATATTTCATATATAATTTTATTTTATTTATAATTTTTTTAAATTTAATAATTAATATTATTTTGACACAATAATGATGTAGTATTTTCCTTATTAATGAAAGAATCAAATAATTGGTATTATAAATGTTAAAATTAATATAATTTGAATGTTTTGATGAAATCCATGACTTTTATTGCTTAATGTGACATTATAGGGTTTATTAAATGAATTTTGTTTGAATTAATAAAGTTATTAAGACTTTAACAAAAATTAATTATTGAATAGTGTCAAAATTGACATAAAATAGTTTTTAAAACAAATATTATATTATTAATTTATATTAATTTCCTAAAAATCTAAGGTTCATCCAAGAGACTTATATCCTGTTATTTTTATCATTAATGGACCACTTGGGGGTCTCTTGGAGGTATATAGTAAGTTTATTAACTATATAATATAAAAATACAAAGTGACATGGTAAGTGTCAAACTAATTAACTAAGAGTTAAAACTAAAAGATAAGGTTACTATAGTGACCCAAACCTGTCTAAAACCTATTGGTTGAGTGATTTTAGACCCATCCCCACCTTAACCTTTACATAATCCACTTTTTAGCCTTTAGAAACTGAATATGAATTTATTATAAAATAATATTTCTAGATTTTTTTAAAGGTGCCCCTTACCCCTCTTATAAAAGGGCACTCCCCCTTCTCACTAATTCACAATTTAAAAGCCTTTTGGTTCGGCCAAACCCTGCCCAAATACTCTTTAAACTTCCCTCACTACAACATAGAGGCCTTAGTTTGATCATAAAGCCATCCTATGGATCCCTATTGATCAAATCAAAAGGAAGAACCCGAAGATGAGGTAATGTTTTCACCACCCTTTTTCAAGTTCCTTTCCTCTTCAACTTCTTATTTCTTTGTTATTAACATTCTAAAATAATAACTCAAGTATCTTATATATACTTTTATGTTATTATAAATATGGTACAACCATATTCATTATTCTATCCTTCCTTTAAATGACATGTCACCATACGTGCGTACGTACAGCTTATCGTCTCCACGTCGTGGTGTAATTGTTATTCAACATATTATTATTTGGATGGGTATAATATTGATGTGTAATTAATGTAATAATAAATATAACATGATGATGATCCTGTATATATTATATACCATAAAATTATATATTATTTTAAAATCAAAAGAATGATATTGTCGCTCTTGCGTATGTAAGGACTACCGTCTCCACGAACGCGATGAGATTCATTCCCCATCGTATCCATTCAAGACTAATTCTCATTTAATGATTAAAAATAATGTTTAAGTACTTGATATAATTCTGGATATAAATAATATACAACCTATCCATGACAAACATTACTTCTGTAACAAAACTTATAAAAGAAAACGAGTAATTTAACACCCGAAACAATGATAATACTAAGATATTATTAACAAATCAATGTTAAAAGATCATATATGATATCATAATTATGTATATGGTTCTTCTATAATTTAATAACAATTTTTTAACTATTATAAAATACTTTAACATGCCATCAACTAAGGAAAAGTACAAGTTAAGGGTTATTTCACAGTCTCTTCATTATCTGATGTTGTTTATACGTAATTATCTACTTGGACCCCTTTATCATCCACATCCATGATTCTTAAAAATGTATTTCAAAACATTCTTGCTAGTTTATAGAATATGGTTTAAATTCATTTATAACCTTGTTTGACTTTTTATAAGAGTTTTATAAAGGAATCTTTCTGTCGTTTTCCAAACAAGGTCCATTTTAACCTTTTTGACAGAATTAAGGTAATAATGTCTTTTTTTAACTTATACGGTGGGTGAGACTATTTTCTGCCATTATAAAATCTTAAAAGCTTCCCTTACAAGATTATAAGAATATTTTCAAAGTAAAAGTTTTATTTTATAATTATGTGACTTTTAAATGATTTCAAAAAAAGATATATTTCTCTTAAATAGTTTTTATTTCATCTATGTCAACATCCTTTGATGGATTTTAAGCTTATTTGAAGTTTATTTATTATGACACAAAACTTCCATATTTTATTGATGGTTTTGTGATATGTTTGACTATGGATGTGTTATTTTTATACCATTCATGTTTTATGGAGAAAACTATTGACATTTCGTATGCTAGTTTTAATACGAATGTTTATGTTATCTTTAAACCTGTTCATATGAGTAATGCATTGGACTTAATAAGGGATGGGTGGAGCCCGCTATAGCTCCTAGATGCATCGGAAGGTCTCATGAGACAAACTAGTGTCTTGGCACAAGGCCTTGAAAAAATATTATTTGTAGTCTTGGCACGAGTCCTTGGTTATGTGGTTATGATAGTCTGGCATTATTCATTCCATTATTATGAAAGTGGTTATTGATATCGCATGTGATTATTCAACTAGTAGAATATCCATGGGAATACGTATATGGCATTATTTCATTTTATTTCTACCATATTATGCTGAAGTTAAAGTTTTAAAAGGATTTTGTTTTAGTTATACATTCTCTTAAATGTTTATTCTTATTTATGAAAGTTTCCGTTATATTGTTATCCTTACTGGGCATTTGAGCTCACCCCTTTATATGTTTTATTTTTCCCAAGGAAGTATTTTATGAATGACATGCAGGGATAGTATGAGGGGATAAGAATGTAGACTATGGAGACTATATTTTTTTAGTTTTTATTTTATGATGTAATGTAAACATTATGAAAGTATCTAGTTATTCCATGGCTACTAAACTAATCGGTCTTTCGAGACTTGATCATTCTTGTGATCATGCCAATTTTATGTAATAATGCACCGACTCTGGGTAACTGGGGTCGGGGGGTTACAATCAATTTGATGAATAAACATTAATAATGAACCAGTAGTGTATCTTTTTAGTTTTATGGATTAATTTATTAACTATATTGACTTTGTATAATATTTGGAGACAAATGTAAATACTTTTCACTATTTTATAGGCCTCATGATATATTAAAGGATTATTTTATTACTTCAGGGATCAAAATAAATTTTTTGTTATCCATTTCTTGTAGTTAGATATGAATAGGAATTTGATAGATACACAACCAAAATATTTAATTATTCATATGAAATTAAAATGTATCATTAAAGTAAATTTTTGTATATTCTTTGGAAGTAAAGTAATTTCTCAACATGGGGAAAATGGTCTTAAAAAAATCCTAATACCTCACTTTTTTAAAACTGATGGTCTTCTAAATAATTAGATATTTGTGTCTTTGAGACCCTAAACGTTCCATTGATCATTCACTTGTTTTTGATTGATGACCTCAATAACTCCCTATAAATATTTATAGTTTTCTCTAATCTAAGTATCTCTACATTCCACTAATGTTCTCTTACTTAGGGTCATAGTTATATGTTAGTCTATGTTACCATTTTCCTTCCCATTATGTATTTTATAGATTATTTCGTATGAACCCTTCTCATGATGTGGGATTTTAAACATAGTAAATATCAACCAATATATCAACAAGATCGATTTTAAATTCTGAGGATATAATTTAATTATGTTTGGGATAATATAGTGCCCTAAAAATATAAAGTAGAAACATTGTATTTTATATCATGTATGATATGCAACCCCAAACACGTAGGGGAATATAATATCTCAAGACTTTAAAATATTATTACTATTTTAGATAAATTAATTTTTTGATATAACATTAAATACATGTGACACTGAGTTAGTGTGTGTCTCATGCAACAACAAATTTCTTCAATGACTTGTGTTACATGCACGGTCGAGTTTTACCAGACAACAATATATTATTAAAATATTATTATTTAATATAATAACATATAACCTTGCCATTAAATTAGATGTTATTAATAGTATTAACGATCTTTTGAAAATCTTTGGTTTACAAAAATATGAAATGAATTGCTTGGTTATAAATTTATTAGAATTGAATATAAGAACCAATTGAATATAAAGGGAATGTTTTTATAGAAAACTATTTCTATGCCCAAAAATTTGTTTTATACTAATAAATTATAATTGGTTAATTATATTAATTAGATAAATATTCTATATATTCAATAAAATATTTTTTATATTCATCCAATACATTTTATTGGCATAAGATTAGAACAAGCACAATGTTTTGAATAAAAATTAATATTTTTATAAAGTCAATTTTACCACCCTTTAATGGAAAACATATTTTAAATATAAACATTGGAAACGTTATATATTTTATATGTCCAAATATACTTCAAATTTTAAATAGGAAGGTAAAAAAAATTAGGGTATATTTTAGGTTTTTTTCTGTGAAGTTTAATTTTTTTAATGAATAGTGAAAATAGTGAATTTTAATTAAAAAATGATTTTTCTTATAATTAATTTATAAGGTTAAAATATATTTTTAATTGTTCTTAAAGTTTAATTATATTAATTTTTTATAAATTAATATAATTTTAGTCATTGTATTCAATTTCACATTTAAATTGAATATAAAAACATAGAAAGTTTTTGAACATTTTACTTTAAAAACTCGCATTGTCGTCCTGTCTGCGCGATTAAATTTGAATTAATTTCTACCACTTTATTGATTGAAATTTTCAGAAATGGATTCCATATTGGTAATAAGAATAATTTATAATTTATAACAATGTAAAATTATATTCAAACCAAAATGTTAATGAATGTATTTAAAATTAATTACAACGATTAAGGTGGAATTAAGATTTATAGCGGACTAAACCTTAAACATAAGAGCCAAAATGACATAGAAAATTGTAAAAAATAAATTTTATGGACATATTTAGACCGTATAATCAATTATATATAATTAATACTATTATTGGATTCACTTAAAATAGGAAAAACATGGGTGTGATTATTTTTCCAGCAATTTATAAGAGTACCACTCCTCCTCCACTATAAAAAAGAATCATTTCCTACCACTTTCTCACACCTCTAAACACACTTTGGCTCGACCAAGAACATCCCAATTATCTCACCAAAATCCCTCAATTATAACGATTACCCTCAACCTGGGCATAAATCTATCCAAGGAATCCCTTTGGTGAAAACCAAAAGGAGTTACCCAATGAAGAGGTAGCATTCTTCCTCAAGCTCTTTTGTTTTATTTCTTTATACACTATTTGAATTGTCCTTATTACATAATTATATAATAAAAAATTATCTTAAATATAATAAGATGTTTATATATTAAATTTTCTATCTACACTTACGCACACATCAAATTAATGGGTAATGAACTTACCATTTATGTGTAAGGAAAACTATCACCTTAGGAAACAACATCATTCATTTTTCCATTACCACCTTTCATGGTTCTGAATTATGATGGAAACATTTTTTATAAAAAATATAATTTATTTTTATTATTTATCTATGATTAATCAATTATTTTATAACACATAATTTTATGCTTTCAATATAGTGTAATTACAATAACGTCATTTGTGGAAGTGTAAACTATCGTCTACTCAAAGGGATGTGATATGTTCACACTATACATGGAATGTATAAAGGATGATTTTGATAAAACTGTGTAAAATATATGACATATATATGATTATTTAATTATAATATACATATATATAATTTTATTTTCATTCCTTTAATAAAATAAATAAATGAAAGTAGAGTTCATGGGTATGTACGGCCTACCAGCTCCATAAACAGTGAATTTCGTTTCTTAACTCCAAGTATTTGGGATTATTCTAAGAAAATATATAATGAATATATAATATATTAACATAATGTTTTAAATTCTATATATGATCAAAAAAATATAGGAACAACAAATAACTAGTTAAAACATACCCGACAAACTAGGAAATCAACACCCAAAAAAGTGAAACAAATAAAATATTGTTATCAAATGTGTAATAAGATATTATAAGAAGATAATATATGATATTATAAACATAAATATGGTTCTGTAATAAGTTATTAACACTATTAAATATCTTATTTATTAATTTATATGATTTTCAAAAAAATTAATCATAAGGTAAGGGATTTTATCTAAATTTACATTCCCTTGAGACTTATTTGTTGTTATGCACCAATTTTCTTTTATATACTGTATATACTACCCTTTTACATTTTATATCATGAATATATTTATTCTCATGATATTATAAGCTTAATTAAATTTTATTAATTCTGGGATACTATCATTAAAATGATTCAAAGTGGTATGGGACACTTTAAAATGTTTAAATATTATTCTCCTTGAGAACATTTTTAATTATTATCTCTGCAATCTCACTCCCTTTGGTGATTTTTTACTTTTTATGGAAAAAACCCTTATTTTGTATAACTAATTTCTTATATATGGTGTATATACTATAAATGTTTCATATAATTCCATGATTAATTCATTATTCATGGTATTTTTAGATTTAATTGTGATTATTTCATCTACGGGGATCAGTGTTAAAAATTACCAAGTGGAAAATAATTACATAACCGAATTTATTCAAATTAGTTAATATTAAATCCTCATTATTTTCAATATTCTATATTCATGAAACATTGACTATTTATTTATTTATTCCCACTTCTATATATGGATTTACATTTGATACAAATAATCAACTCATTGATTTACTCTCACTTAAACATTAAAATATTTTCAAGGGTTTACATTACAATCTCATTTTTTTAGGATAGTTTACACTTGGAATTACATTGGATACAATTATTGGATAATGGTATAATAAACCCTTTCATTTTCTTATCCTTTGTTTTTTATGACCTTTTTCAAGTAATTGTACCATTTTTACACTCTTTGGTACATAAAATGTTTTATTAAATATTTTTATGAAAACCTAACATAATTTATTTCTTTATTTGGAGAACATATGTTCTTATAAAAACCATGTTTTAGTAAAAAATCAAAAATATTTTTAACCTTTCCAAAATTATTTGTTAAATATATTTTTATCCTTTTTTCTTTTACAATTTTTTTTAATGTAATCTTCTTATAATTTCTAAACAAGAAATTTTTTTGACCTTTTTACCATGAAAAATAAAAGTTCTTTTAACCTCGTATGACATGTATGGATTTAAATGTCATCATTTCTTTAGAGGATAATTTTCATGTATAAAATCTTACTTTAAAAAAATTTAATGTGATTTTCAAAGAGAAGTATTTTCAAAATATTTTTCACAATAAAAAGGATATTTTCCTTAAGAATGTTTTTAAAATATATTTCTATAATATTTTTATTCATCAATGACAAAATAACCTTTTTTATAAACCACTTGGGATGTGTTGTATTTATACCATCCATATTCTTCTTTTGGATGGTTTATGATTTATTTAGATAAGGATATTATTCACATTCACAACCTGGATTCCTTTGTTAGTACACTATAAATATTCAATTTCCAATGATCATTAGACATTGAATTTATCATAATTATCCATATAATTTATCACAGATATGTTTATTGAATAAATTTTATAACATTTTTATATATGGTGTTTACTTTGATAGTTATTTAATTATCTGCGAAAATATTCATAAATATGAATTTTTTAATCAATATGGATATTTAATAAGGTATATTATTTATTTTGATTATTCGATATAAGGAATGATTTGTACTGGAAATGAGGGTTGGGATCAAAATTTATTTATCCCCTTGATGCATACATAGGTACTAATAAGACAAATAATTTATGAAATTTAAATAGGTTTCTACCTATAGTTTTAAACTGTCCTGTGAAAGGTATTGACGGTTTAGATTTTCATGTTTTTCATACATGACCTTTAATAATTTATCATTTCACTCATTTAGTATAATTTATTATTCAACCATGATATTTTTCATCAACATACCTATGGATATATTTTAGTTTCAGTTCATTGAATAAATGGTATGTGTTTCAGTTTCTTATATTTCCATTTTTATTATTCCATATTTGGTTATTTGAATGGAATGTGTTTTAAATTATTACCTTTCCATATTGTTTATCCACTAATTTTATTGATTATATGGAATTTGTGATCAATTATTACATTTATATATTTATTATTATCATTTATTGATTATTGATTATGTTATTATTTTCCCTTGTTCGGCATTTGAGCTCACCTTTATTTTTTATTTCCTTTCCCACAGGAATCAAATAAGAGTACTAACAAAATTTATGAATGGATACAATAGATTGAATATATTTATTGTCCTTAAAAGAAAGAACAAAAAAATATGTTTTAATTAGTGTATTTATTTTTATTACAAGACTCATGTATGTATCTAGTTTACTCATACTACTAAACTCTATAGTCATTCGATATTTGATTCCTTATAATCATCTCAATGTAATGATTGTACACACTGGCTAAAAAATTTAAGTGTTTGGGTCACTACAAATATGGTTCCATGGTAGATTTATAATAGACTTATATTTATTATATTAAATATTTGAAAGTGTACAAATAAATTCAAAACTTAAGGTAAGGGTTTCCCAACTAATGTTTTATATCTAAGAGATACAATCTGTGTTCACCAATATTTTATTTTGTATGGTGTATATACAATCCATGAATGTATTATATGATACTTATATTTTAATTTATGGTTATTTACATATTCATATTATGATATGTCTTTCATGGGGTTTATGGTTCATAAGTTACCAAATCAGTAATGTAATTTTGTCTTAATTTTTCATTCTTTGAGATACATGCTTTGTTATGCACCTATATTTTTATATTGGGTGTATATACTACCATATGGCATGTTATATCATGAATCAATTAATTTTAATGATATTTTAATAATTATTTAATTTTATTCTTTCATGGGTATTATGATTCAACATTACCAAAGTGGTAATGGTGTAAAGACCCGTAAAATTCAAGGGAAATTTTTTTTCTTAATTTTCTTTGGGATTTTACAAGAATGCAGTTTCTGATGGCACCTGATTCCGAGGCCCGGTGTGCCCGGAATCATTTTTCAAAATGTATCTCAGGTATATTCAGTGAACGAATGAGCGGGTTTTCCTAATTTTTTAACCGGTGCATAGAATCGAAATCTGAGGGCACCAATGAAACCGCAGCACCAGTAATTTCTTAAGAAGACCTTTACTGGAGTTGTGTTTACTCGAGAGGAGTTGTTAAAAATTTGGGAATGAAATGTTAGGTAAAATAAATAATGTGAAAATTTATTTTATCTCAGTTAGTTTAATTCTCTAATGGGAAGTTGTTGGTGGGGCCCACAACCACCTAACTTCCCATGAGAGGTTATGAGGGATGTGGGGCCCACAAGAACCCCACCCCTTCATTTTCCCTAAACCCCAATAACCCTCTTTTTAATGACTTAGGTTTAATTACTTAAGTTATTTATTTATTTTTTTGAATTTCAAACTTAAGGCTTGAGTAAAAAAATAAGAGGTGGCTTATTTTATTATGGTTGGGCTTGTTGTGTTGAGTTTTTGGGAGAAAAAGAGGAGTCTTGAAGTTCTTCGTTCTTCGTCGAAGAACGCGAAGAACGCACCTCCGTCGACGAGGAACGCCGACCTCCTACGACGGACGACGGCGAAAGACGCCTTCCTCAGAGATCAACAAACGCCAATGATCCTTTTATTCCACAATGATCAATTCCGCGACGTCCCTTTCCGTGACAAACCTTGTTCGACGACAATGCTTGAGGTAGGGGAGTTATTGTTTTTTTTTTGTGAATGTTCGAGCATTATTCGTAATCATTGTCGCATGATATCGATTAATAGGAGGGGGCCGGACTGCACAAACATGGCCGACCCTCCTCCCTTATTTCCATTGTTGACCTTGTTGCGGTTTCGAACAGAGATGGCGCGGTGCTGTTGCACCAAGCGGGATCGTGTGGTAAGGATGTGTGGCGTCATCGCGTCATGCTGTTGAAGTCGAACATGGTCGAGGCACCGTCACGCCGCGTCAGAGAACCCCGAAGGCACTGCGGCTGGAGCGGGACCACGGCGGAGGGGCGCGGCGCCATCGCGCGGCGCCGGACGGACCAAGGCCTTGGCCTTAGGCCGCGGCGGAGCAGGGAGCGGCAGCCGGTTCCCGGCCGCCGGCGTCGGAGCAGGGGGACCGGACCAGCCGGTCCCGTGGCGGAAGCTACCGGCCGGCCGGAGCGGGCCGGCCGTTCAAGGGAGAATCTGAGGGTTTGTAACCCCCGTCTGGCCGAACAGCAGCGGCCCCCACATGGGGGGGAGCGTTTAATTGAACAGGGGGGCAACCCCCACCCTTGACCGCCCACCTCGGTTACACCGAGCTGGCCGGCGGACCGCCAGCGCGCTAGTGCACTGGGAAGCGCCCGAGCGGGCCCGACCCAGACCCGGGTCCGGTCGACACAGGGGGTCTCAGGCCGAGTCGGTCCGGGCCCGAAACCCCCATTTTCAGACCTCTTCTGGTATTTTTCCCATAACATGGGCTACGGACCTCCGATCGACGCACCGTCAGCTACGATGTGATCCTTGGATCGAGATGGTCGTTATGGTATATTACACTCAAGGTTTCTAAGATCTTTGGGTTCGACTGGGTTGGTTCGTACACGAAACCCATCGGGCCCTCAGAGTGGAAATGCTTATATCTTGAGCTCCGGACATCCGATTGATGTGTCGTCGACTTTTTTGGATTACTCTTAGTGAGACGGACCTTTTGGATTACTCCAATCAAGGTTTGGATGTAGTTGGAGTATGGTTGGGCTGGTTTTAACTTAAAAACCAACCGGGTCCCAGGGACGAAAAAGCCAATAACTCTCAGACCGGGCGTCCGATCGACGCGCCGTCTGTCGCGTTAAGTTCCTGTTGACGATACGGAACTTTTGGATACATCAACTCCGGACTTTGTGTCAGTTGATGTATCAGCCCCTCGGCTCATGGAGAGGACCCTCCTCTAATGAGTTTTCTGGTGCGAAAACCCTAGAGCTGGTTGCGACTGTGACGACGATGAAGATTGTACGTGAATCCTCCGTGGGTTCGACAGCGACGACTACAACACTCAGCGATCCTGCGTGGATCAGTACTACTGATCCTGTGTGGGTCTGATCTTGTGTGGGTCAGTGCTCAGCAGTTCTGTGTGGGCCAGACATACCGATCCTGTGTGGGTCAGATTCTGTGTGGTTCATTGCGGGGGTTAGTTACCTAACGATCCTGTGTGGGTCATTGCGGGGGTTAGTACCAATCGATCCTGTGTGGGTACGACGGCTTAGATGAATCAGTGGTTACACCTAATCATCTCAATCATCTTACGAGGAAGTATACCTGTGTGAGCTGAGTCTTGAATTTAAATCTTTATCTTCGATAAGATTTACTTGATATCCTGTATGGATTACCTTATGATTTCCTATGTGGATTGGGTTGTGAATTCCTATGTGGAACGGGTTATGTTTTCCTGTGTGGAATGGGTTGTACTTGGGCTCGGATGTTGGAGCTGAATTGATGACTTAGGTATATGTATGGGCATATACCTAAGTAATGTCGTATGTTACTTCGTGATTGTATCTTTCCATTGGGGATTAACCTTTGTAGATTCTGGGAGACTTTCGGGGGTCTCGGGGTCCCTACTGAGTAGCTATACTCACCCCTGCACGGGCTATGCCCGAACTACGTTGTGTTGGATGAAAACGACGGACAGCACTGATCGTGGTAGAGGCTAGTGGAGCAGTCGGTACCTGGAGGTGGACCACTGGGCGGGACGTACACTGAGCGGACGGCTGGACCCGAGGAGCTGTGGAGGCTATCTATACCCACCCTTTAGGTGGGACTTCTAGTGGATGGCCCGACGTTGCGGCTTTAATTTTCAGTCGTTGTACTTCCTTTTCAGTTGATGTACTTTCCCTTCGGTTGTACTTTACTTTCAGTTTGGGTTTGTATTCTGGCCCACTTACTTTTTCTGCACTTACTATTGTACCTTGTTTTACTTAGTGTTTACTTTTGCTTGCTTACTATGTGTGTGTTTGTTTACTTTACATAGGAAATACCCTCCCTTTTTATGGGGAATTACACCTTGGTGCTAGTCGCCAGCCCCTGGCCTATGGAAGGAGTTCTTGGGGTAGTCACGACACGAGCCCCGAGGACGGGTTGTGACAAATTGGTATCAGAGGAGTTCGGTTCTACCGCAGAACTAAGGACTCTGATCTTTTTCTATGTGAAGCAATAGTGTTAAGAGTATTGATTGTGGTTATCAGTCCAGGGAGTCCAGTGTTGGTGCAGAGGATGACGTGTCCGTACACCAGGACCCTGACTTCTGATTTCCTACTTAATACACGAAAACATTGATTGCATGTGTGTTTTAAAAGTTTTCTTTGTGATTACTTTGTGTCAGCTCACCAGGTATACTGTTTAACCATGGCGCAACTGTTTCTTTTCAGGATGGCCCCACGATGACAGTCATCTAGGGTTCTGGGTTTTGTACGTGATGACAGCCCACCGAGCGACGAGGCCTTGGTGCAGGGCCCTATTACCGCGGAGGCACCAGCAGTACCACTACCCGCCGAGCCAGCGATGCCACCAACCCCATCCGCTGAGAGTGCACGTCGCCTTAGTGCACTACACGAGTTCCAGCGTCAGTGACCGCCCAGGTTCCGTGGGGAGACGGACCCCCGGGAAGATGAGGATTGGCTGGAGGAAGTTGTACGAGTTTTCCGTTTGGTAGGGACACCAGCAGACCTCATGGTGATCCTTGCAGCGAGTCTCCTGCACGCGGCAGCAGACACATGGTGGAGCTTGATGCTCCAAGTGCACGATGAGGCATCACTCCTTTGGACGTACATTGAGAGCCTCTTCTGCTCGGAGATCATCCCATCCACCCTCTGTGTGGTGTGCATCCAGGAGCTTCTACAGCTGCGGCAGGGCAGCTTGACGGTCGCCTAGTACTCAGTGAGATTTACCGATCTCTCACAATATTCGATGGACATGGTACGGGACCCATTCTTCCGGGCCCAGACCTTCGAGCAAGGATTGAGGCATGATATCAGAGCATAACTCATCTCTCTCAGCATTCTGACATAGGCAGGGGTACTGGAGAGAGCCCTTCTCATTGAGATCTTCTTTGCTGAGCCTGCATGAGTAGCGAGACCTACCGTAGGGCGGCACGTAGCAGAGTCTTCTGGAGTAGGCAGTCGACGGATGACACATGGGTCCAAGTAGACCATACCCTTAGGAAGATGACCTCAGGACACTAGCTCAGAGTTGTGGGTCACACAGCGCAGAGCCAGTCTTACGAGAGGCAGATAGTGCTACGCATACGGCGGGTAGGGCCACATGGCTCGTGACTGCCCGACTTGTCGTGTCGAGGAGCAATAGACGGTTGAGGGACCACCAAGGCCGAGGTAGAGGGTCAATTGTGGTGGTCCGCAGGGAGAAGGAGGACGAGACAGTGGAGCTGGCTAAGCAGTAGGTGGTGGGTGACGCTTTGAGGCTCTACCGCCATCACCACCAGGAGGTCCACCCCGACCACGGGGAGCTGGCGGGCAGAGACAGGAACAACTTCAGGCAGTGGAGGCCTACGACCACGGCGCGCCCGAGATAATTCGAGGTACTATCTGTGTCTATTCCACCCTTTCTGAAGTTCTTATAGACACATGAGAATGTCATTGTTTCATTGTTGTTTCCCTTTTTCGGAGCTCGGAGATTCCGATGGAGCCGTTGGCTCGATCCTTACGGCTAGAGACTCCTACGGGAGCAGACTCGGCGATTACGCACTGGTGTCGGTAGTGTGAGCTTACTCTATGAGGTGAGAGCTTTGGCTGTGATCTCTTTATAGAGGCGTCGAGGCCTTACGACGTCATCTTGGGCATGGATTGGTTATCTACAGTCCATGCTAAGATTGACTGCATTAGGCACATCGTGCGATGTGTTCGCCCCGATGGGAGTAGGTTCACCTTCACTGGTGAGAAGGGAGCCTTTGCAACACAGGATGGACTCACGCATAGGAGAGGATATCCCATCACTCATCAGTTGGCTAGCCTCATTCTAGGAGCAGTTGACGTGCGGAGTCCGAGCTTACCTGCAGTGGTGGATCAGTGTGCGGACGTTTTTCCCGAAGATGTTCCTGGACTACCTCCTCGCAGAGAGGTGGACTTTTATATTGACCTTTACCCCGGGACAACCCTGATATCCACCCCAGCATATCGGATTGCACCCTCCAAGCTTCGGGAGCTACGAGTACAGTTGGAGGACTTGCAGGGCAAGGGATTCATCCGACCCAGTGTTTCACCCTGGGCATCCCCGATATTGTTCGTCAAGAATGCAGACGGGAGCTTGCGACTTTTTGTCGACTATCGTCACCTGAACCAAGTGACCATGAGTAACAAGTATCCGCTACCGAGGATTGATGACCTCTTTGATCAGCTCAAGGGAGCATGGTGGTTCTCAAAGATAGACCTTAGATCAGGCTATCATCAGCTCAGAGTTCGGGACGAGGACGTGCAGAAGACGGCCTTCAGATGTTGGTATGGCCACTATGAGTTCATGGTTATGCCTTTTGGCATGGCCAATTCTCCAGCAGTGTTCATGGGCCTCATGAACAGGATCTTTCAGCCTTAGCTCAATCGATTTGTCATGGTCCTCATCGACGACATTTTGATATACTCGACGATTGAGGAGGAGCACACCTACCACTTGCGGGTTGTACTGGACACACTCTGAGAGCACCAGCTTTATGGTAAGCTCTTGAAGTGTCAGTTATGGACACGTGAGGTCCACTTCTTGGGACACTTCATCTCTGAGGTGAGAGTTGTGGTGGATCCTGTGAAGATCGATGCAGTGCTAGCTTGGGAGCCACCCAGGAGTGTGACGGAGGTGGGGAGTTTCTTTGGACTAGCCGGGTACTACCTTAGATTTGTACCAGACTTCTGAAGAGTTGCGGCACCACTTTTATCTTTGACGAAGAAGGGGAAACCCTTCGTGTGGTCAGATAGATGTCAGCAGAGCTTCCAGGAGCTGAGACAGAGATTGACCAACGCACCTATCTTGAGGCTACCCGAGGAAGGAGTAAGGTACGTAGTATACTGTGATGCATCAGGGACCGGACTCGGATGTGTCCTGATGCAGGATTGGGTAGTGATCGCCTATAGATCACGTTAGTTGAGGCAGAATGAGCAGAACTATGCTACCCATAACCTGGAGTTGGCAGCAATGGTCTTCGCTCTGAAGATGTGGCGACACTATCTGATGGGCGAGATCTTTACAGTCTATTCTGACCATCAGAGTCTCAGGTATAACTTCTCGCAGAAGGACCTGAACCTGAGATAGCGGTGATGGATCGAGTTCCTCCAGAACTATGACTTTGAGATAGTCTATACTCCTAGAAAGGGGAACATAGTAGCTGATTCTCTCAACAGGAGGACGGGCATCCAGCTACTTGGTGAGGCGACAGAGCAACTAGCCACTTTGAAGATATCCTTCATGGATAGTGATGGAGCAGCCTTTCTACAGTCACTCCTCCACTTCTACAGTGGGTCAGAGAGGCGCAACGTGGGGACGTTGACTATGAGACGTGGCATGCACAGATATCTTCAAGACAGGCACTTGATGGATTCTCTTTAGGAGGAGAGCACGACGTCCTTTTCAGAGGACGTACCATGGTACCATCTACTTTACGGGAGGAGGTATTGAGGTAGTTCCACACTTCCCCTCTAGCGGTACATCCAAGAGTGGCCAATATGTACCAAGATCTCAGACGAAAACACTGGTGGCCAGGTATGGAGAAGGATGTGGCAGAATTCGTTTCTCGATGCCTCACCTGCCAGCAGGTGAAGGTGGAGCACCAGGTACCAGCAGGCTTGGTACAGCCCTTAGAGGTCCTGGAGTGGAGGTGGGACGGAATATCTATATACTTCGTGACTGGACTTCCACGCACTTCCAGAGGTCACGACTCCATTTGGGTGATTATCAACCAACTCACCATGTCGGCCCACTTCTTACCCATCAGAGAGTAGGGCTCATTGGAGAGCTTGGGAGGCCTCTACGTTCAGGATATTGTACGGAAACATGGTGTTCTATCGTCCATCATCTCCGATCGAGATTCATGCTTTACTTCCCGGCTTTGGAAGGGGTTACATGAGGCATTCACAACGCAGCTACGTCTGAGCACTGCCTTTCACCCTCAGACGGATGGTCAGATTGAGAGGACCATTCAGACTCTCGAGGACATGCTCCGTGCATGTGTCCTCGACTTGGGTCGCATCTGGGAGGATCACCTACCCTTGGTGGAGTTCACGTACAACAATAGCTACCACTCCACCATCGGGATGGCACCATACGAGGCGTTGTACGGCCGACCTTGCAGATCACCTATGTGCTGGACAGACCCTGGGGAGTCAGCACTTTTAAAACCGGAGATGGTACAGGCCACGACGGAGAAGGTCCAAGTCATCCAGGAGCGGATGAGGACAGTTTAGAGCCGGAAGATGTCTTATGCTGACAGGAGGCGAAGGCCACTAGAATTTGAGGATGGCGACCACGTCTTCTTACGGGTCTCACCTTGACGTGGATTACGGAGATTTGGCCAAGGCGGAAAGTTGTATCTGCGCTTCATCGGACCATTCCAGGTCCTCAGCAGGATTGGAGAGGTGGCTTATCGCCTGGCTCTACCACCTCAGTTGCACCGGGTGCACGACGTCTTCCACGTATCTCAGCTAAGGAGATACTTGCACGAACCGACGCATATCATTGACCATGGGGAGCTGGACATTGATGATGGGGTGACGTTTGCGGAGGTCCCGGTGGAGATCGAGGATCGATAGGAGCAGGTCCGACGTGGATGTTCGATTCCTCTAGTGCGCATCAGATGGCAGCACGGGAACCTCCAGGAGAGCACTTGGGAGCGGGAGGCTCAAATGCATGCACAGTACCCACATTTTTTCCTTAGTTATGATGTATCTTTACGGGGACGTAAATCCTTGAGGTGGGAGTAATGTAAAGGCCTATAAAATTCAAGGGGAAAAATTTCTTAATTTTCTTTGGGATTTTAAAAGAACTTAGTTTCTGACGGAACCAGATTCTGAGGCCCGGTGTTCCTGGAATCATTTTCCAAAATTTATCTCAGGTACGTTCAGTAAATGAAAGAATGGGTTTTCCTAACCTTTGAACCGATGCTTGGAATCGAAATCTGAGGGCACCGATGAAACCGCAGCACCTGTAATTACTTAAGAAGACATTTACTGGAGTTTCGTTTTCTCGGGAGGAGTTGTTAAAAATTAGGGAATGAAATGTTAGGTAAAATAAATAATGTGCAAATTTATTTTATCTCAGTTAGTTTAATTCTCTAATGGGAAGTTGTTGGTGGGGCCCTCTACCACCCAACTTCCCATGAGAGGTTATGAGGGTGGTGAGGCCCACACGAACCCCACCCATTCATTTTCCCTAACCCCCCATAACCCACTTTTTAATGACTTAGGTTTAATTACTTAAGTTATTTATTTTTTTTTGAATTTCAAACATAAGGCTTGAGTAATAAAATAAGAGGTGGCTCATTTTATTATGGTTGGGCTTGTTGTGTTGATTTTTTGGGAGAAAAAGAGGAGTCTTGAAGTTCTTCGTTCTTCGTCGAAGAACGCGAAGAATGAACCGCTGTTGATGAGGAACGCCGACCTCCGATGAGGGACGACGGCGAAAGACGCCTTCGTCGGAGATCAACAAACGCCAACGATCCTTTTCTTCCATGACGATCAATTCCACGATGTCCCTTTCCATGAAAAACCTCATTCGACGACAACTCTTGAGGTAGGGGAGTTATTGTTTTTGTTCATGAATGTTCGAGAATTCTTCGTAATCATAGTCGTATGTTATCGATTAACGGGAGGGGGCCAGACCGCACAAACACGGCCGACCCTCCTCCCTTATTTCCTTTGTTGACCTTGTTGCGGTTTGGAACGGAGATGGCGCGGTGCCATCGCACCGTGCAGGATCATGCAGAAAGGATGTGTGGCACCGTCGCGCCGCACCGTTGAAGTCGAACATGGTCGCGGCACCATCATGCCGTGCTGGAGATCCTCGAAGGCATCGCGGCCGGAGCGGGGCCGCGGAGGAGGGGCGCAGTGCCGTCGCGCCGCGCTGGATGGACCAAGGCCGCGGCCTTAGGCCGCGGCGGAGCACGGTGTGGTGGCCGATTTCCGGCCACCGGGGTCGGAGTAGGGGGACCGGACCAGCCGGTCCCATGGCAGCAGCAACCGGCCAGCCGGTCAGGGGAGAAGCCGGGGGTTCGTAACCCCCAGCTGGCCGAACAGCAGCAGCCCCCACGTGGGGGGCCAAGTTTAATTGAACAAGGGGGCAGCCCCCCCCCCCCTGATCACCCAGCTAGATTACACCGAGCTAGCCAGCGGACTACTAGCGCGCCATCGCGCTGGGCTGCGCCCAAGCGGGCTGGACCTGGACTCGGTTCGGGCCGACCTAGGGGGTCTCGGGCCGGGTCGGTCCGGGCCCGAAACCCCCATTTTCGGACCTCTTCTGGTATTTTTCCCATAACGTGGGCTACGGACCTCCGATAGACACACCGTCAGCTGCGATGCGATCCTTGGATCGAGACGGTCGGTTAGGTATATTACACTAAAGGTTTCAAAGAACTTTGGGTTCGACCGGGTTGGTTCGTACACGAAACCAACCGGGCCCTCGGAGAGGAAACGCTTATATCTTGAGCTTCGGACGTCCGATTGACGTGCCGTCAACTTTGTTGGATTCCTCTTAGTGACAAGGACCTTTTGGCTTACTCCACTCGAGGTTTGGATGCAGTTGGAGTATAGTTGGGTTGGTTCTGACTTAAAAACCAATCGGGCCCCTGGGATGAAAAAGCCAATAACTCTCAGACCGGGCGTCCGATCAACGCGCCGTCTATCGCGTTAAGTTCCTGTTGATGATACAGAATTTTTGGATACATCAACTCCGGAATTTGTGTTAGTTGATGTATTAGCCCCTCGACTCATGGAGCAGACCCTCCTCGAACGAGCTTGCTGTGTGCGGAAACCCTAGAGCTGGCTACGACTGCGACGACGGTGAAGACTGTACGAGAATCCTCCATGGGTTCGACAGTGACGACTACAGCACATAGCGATCCTGTGTGGATCAGTGCTACCGATCATGTGTGGTTCTGATCCTATGTGGGTCAGCGCTCAGCGGTTCTGTGTGGGCCAGCACATACAGATCCTGTGTGGGTCATTGCGGGGGTCAGTTACCTAACGATCCTGTGTGGGTCATTTCGGGGGTTAGTACCTATCGATCCTATGTGGGTCCGACGGCTTAGATAAATAAGTGGCTACACCTGATCATCTCTATCGTCTTACGAAGAAGTATACCTGTGTGAGCTGAGTCTTGACTTTCAATCTTTATCTTCGATAAGATTGACTTGATATCCTGTGTGGATTACGTTATGCTTTCCTGTGTTGATTGGGTTTTGAATTCCTATGTGGAACGGGTTATGTTTTCATGTGTGGACTGGGTTGTACTTGGGCTCAGATGTTGGAGATGAATTGATGACTTAGGTATATGTATGGGCATATACCTAAGTAATTTCGGATGTTACTTCATGATTGTATCTTTCCTTTTTGGATTAACCTTTGTGGATTCTGGGAGACCTTCTAGGGTCTCAGGGTCACTATTGAGTAGCTATAATCACCCATGCATTGGCTATGCCCGCACTACGTTGTGTTGGATGCAGACGACGGACAGCACTGATCGTGGTAGAGGCTAGTGGTGCAGTCGGTACCTGGAGGTGGACCACTGGGCAGGACGTACACGGAGCAGACGACTGGACCCGAGGAGCTGTGGAGGCTATCTGTACCCACCCTTCAGGTGGGACTTCCAGTGGACGGCCCGACGTTGCGACTTTACTTTTCAGTTGTTGTACTTCCTTTTCAGTTGTTGTAGTTATCTTCAATTGTACTTTACTTTCAGTTTGGGTTTGTATTCTGGCCCACTTACTTTTTCCGCACTTACTATTGTACCCAGTTTCACATAGTGTTTACTTCTGCTTGCTTACTCTATGTGTGTTTGTTCACTTTACATAGGCAATGTCTCCCTTTTATCAGGAATTACACCTTGGTGCTAGTCGCCAGCCCCTGGCCTATGGAAGGCGGGCTTGGGGTAGTCACGACACGAGCCCTGGGGACGGGTTGTGACAAACGGTTTATTGTTACACTCTCATCATTTATCAGGATTATCTATGGTATCCTAATAAATTAGTACCACTTTCCCATTCATTATTACATGAGACAATTAAGAAAATTATTTTATTAAAATCCGACTTCAGTTATTTTTTCGTTCTGAAATCTATGTCCTTTAAAAATATTTTTTGTAAAAATGATTTAATATTACCCTATTATGCTTAAAGGATGTTTTTACCAGTGTTTTACCTTTTAAAAACCATTTTTAAAATTAATCTTTTTTCTATTTTTCAATCAAGGCACATTTCTAAACTTTTATGGTGAAAAAGGAATGTTTTGAATGTAATTACTTACCCATCATTATTTACATGAAGATTCCTTTATAAGTTTTCTATTTTATTTTTAAAGAAATTGTTTCCAAATATAATATTTATTTTTTTAATTTAATGTCTTTTTTAAAGAAAAATATTTTGAAAAAAAAATAAACGTGTTTTCAATGATTTTCAAATCATACTTTAAATATTTTGAAAAGGTCATTTACCAAGAAAATGATTTAAATGTTTTCAAGATTCCATTATAAGTTTTCAAATCCAATTTATAGAAATGTGTTATTAAATTATTTATAGCCATCTTTTTATGTTTTAAAATTATCTTTAAATAAAAATGTTTTAAAAAAATAAATATTTATTTATGAGTTTTCAAGGTGTTTTCAACGAAAAAGTTTTTTAAAATTATTTATGTTTTAAAAGGATTTTTTGAATGCATAAATTTTATTTTCATCAAAAAAAATATAAATGAAATTGTAAATCCTTCTTTATCTTAAATGGATTTTTGAAATGGTTTTATGAAAAGGATTTTCTAAGAAAGGATGTTATCCATAAGAAAATGTTCTATGTGAGCTTGGAAAATACTTCCCCATATAAGATGGCATATATTATTATAGTTTATGAATACCACTCATATTCTTTCTTTAATGGTTTATTATTTTATGAAATGATATTTATGATACTGATTTATATTCAATGAGTTATATGATTTTGAAACTCTCTTTTTTCAGGGGTTATGCTTTGAAGAAATGATTAGGAAACCTATACCTTTTAAATATTTTATGATTTGGTGAGATGTTAATAATACCCAATCATGACCCATCCTAATGGGTCCCATGTCGTGACTCCCTAAGACCATCTCCAATATTACAGGGACTGGTGACTAGAACCGAGTAGGAATGTCATTAACATGGGAGGAATTTCCTATGTACCTATATGTATGCATCCATCACCAAGCCCACAAAATGATGAAATCTAAAAACCAATAAGTAAAAAATGCATGAATACCACTATACCCCAAACAACAGAGTATGATAGGAAAGTAACGTAAAGTAAAATTGGTCCAAATACAGTCCCACTAAAAGAATTATGCAACCAAAAGTCCAATCTATAAGCAATGGTACTAGGACTTCTATACGTAGCCATAGGAACACACCTCATCCAGCCTAATCTCACATATCATAATCCAATCCTTTTACACCTAGGAATCTATTAAAAGTTCTCTTATCTTCACAAGACACAAAAAGTAAAGGAAAATCCCGAGCAGGGGTGAGCATAACAATACTCAAAAAGACACACAGAAACTACAATGAAATATAAAAAAGGAAATTAAATTCATCTCTATTCAAGTACATATCAATAGAACATATAAGAATATCTAGATATACTCAATCAAAGACATGTACTCTTAAGGTAGGTTATGACTACCGCATACCAAAACTAGGGATCTTGCTTGAAGATTCCACGAAGCACTCATCTGAGAGAACACACTCCTAAGTCCGATAGCACTGGTGATATTCTTTTGAGAAGTATAGTTCATCAAGAACCATTATGAGATAGATACGTTGATAGATCTGATGATATATATGATACATAGATGAGGATCAAAACCAGATCCATGGGGTGATCCCAACATCTCAATCTGGATTAACCTGCTAAGTAGGGGATCAACAACCTGTAAATTTGGTCACGTCAATACTGAAGACTCTACATAGGAACGAATAATGAATAAAGGATCTAGCTTTAGGCCTCTTGGGGGTATCCAACAACTCTATCTAGGAAGTCCTATTAAAGGGATCACACTTCTATGATTAGGAAACAATTAACATTAACCTTCAGGTAAATGATCAATGGAATGAACACTAACGAAACTTGTCCAAGATAAAGTGGATAAGAGAATAAATCCATGTAAAAAGGGTGTACATTGAGTTTATTATGGTCACAAGTTGTGTCCCTTGACCCTAGGTACTACCTGTGTACAACAGCCTATGTCGTTAGAACATGTCTTGTAGAATATGGTTACACTCCTTGTAGAACGAGCCACACGTCGTGTCCTTCCATTTTGGGTCCACTCTTGTACTCTAGTTGTGTTCTAGTACACAGTTTCAACCTATTTGTCTCTTTCCATGTACTAGTACAAGGGTTAATCCATGTACATGGTCCAGGCCAAGTCATGTGATGGGGTATACATCGTGTAAGAAACCCATTTACTCCACCCCATGTCCATGTATCTCTTGAGAAACACACCGAGTCTCTGGGGAGTACCTACACACCATGTGATTTGGGTCAAATTCCATGTAATATTGAAATATTCCATGGATCCCTAGATATTGCTCAGTGGGGACCATACACAATGTAACCCAAGGTTACATGTCATGTTCAACAGGTTTTTCCAAAAAAGTCATGTTCTTCCTCCGCGTGCTTCAGTTGATCTCTCAGGTTTTGATTCTATGGTTTTTTTTTACCTCAAAACTCTATATCTTGGGAATTTTTATAACCCCAATACCAAATATAGGGTTTTTTGGCCTTCAAATGGCTCGACAAATTGTTTAATTTGATTCGGATGAATACCGCTCGATGAACAGTTTCTTCCAATTCAATTTGATTCATCAGTAATTGTCATTGTCGCACCTCCGTTAGGTTTTCCTGAGGTTAGATCTTCAATTTTAGTTGTTTTTTTCAATAAATAAAGTATAAATGATCATTTTTTCCTAAACATGATCAACAATTAATATCACATGTAGTAAATGGGCGAAAGAAAAACATAAAGAACAAATCTGAGGAATTAACATCGACCGTAATTCATTCCGGCCTCGATCCATTCCCATAATAATGATCAAAAAATAAAATCAATTCTCAAATGATCAACCCCATAAATCCTTTAGATTATAACGCATCCCATAAGGAATGATCGAACCACAGATCAACCTGTTCATTGGTTGGTCTGTGTTTTTCATTGAATTAAAGAACGAGGAAGGAAATCCAAAATAACACATCCTACCTTAGAGTTGGATCATTATCAATTGAAGATAAATTTCCACTCGTGATATCCATCAATAATGATCTTTGATCCAAGTCTCTATCATCGCCTTTGAGGGAATTCTATTGGGTTTCTCTCTAGAGTATCTAGGTAATTTTCAAGGTTATGAGCCAAACCATATATCCCTGACTAATGTATTGCATAAAAGAATAAGTGTTGTTGTGTCCCTACATCAATAAAATGAATAAATAAAATAAATCTTCAATTTATATTATTTCTTTAAAAATTTCTGAAACTACATTTCTCATTCGAACCATGTCGGTCAGTGTTAGGCCGCACCTAGGGTAAAGTTGTTGCTCTTAATGCAATGGGGCCCTTAGATATTTTCTCCAACCACCCATTTAAAATTTATTCTAATTTTTTTTTGGAAAATTGTGCACATGTGATATATAATAATTTTATATATTTTTAAACATTTATTCTAATCACATCAACCCTTGGAATCACACAACGTCCTAGTTCCAATCCTTGAAATTAATCTATATAATACTTAGAAATATTATAATAAAAATCAGGGATATTAAATTATCCCCACCTTGGGAATTTATGTCCACAAAAATCCAAAAAAAAATTATACTAAAAAATATGAGGATACTGAGAAATAATCTGAGACTCCCACTCCCAAGTATCCTCTTGGATTTTCCTATATTGCCACAAGACATACATCAAAGTAATTGATCACCCATAAATTATCATCTCCTTCTGATCCTCGATCTCTAATGGGTACTCAGCAAAAGTTTCCCCATCATTGATGTATATCTCACCCTAGTTGAGGATGTGTGATGGTTCATCAACATACCTTCTTAATTGCGACACATGGAATATGTCATGTACACAGTCCAATTTTAGGGGTAGAGATAAGTGGTATTCCACCTCGCCAACTCTATGCAGTATCTGAAAAGGGATGATAAACCTTGGAGATAACTTCTCGCCCCAGCCAAATCTCCATAATCCACATCGAGGTGAACCGCATAGAAACATATGGTCTCCTTCCTCAATCTCTAAAGGCCTTAGTATCCTACCATCATAAGACATGTAACATATTTTTGTAGTCTTCATCCACTTCTAGATGATATGTACATTCTCTAAAGTAACTCATACCAACTTTGGGCCCATCAGTGCTGACTCTACTGGGTCGGTCTAGTGGTGACCTACATGGTCACCCTTAAAAAGACTTTAATGGATTAATACGAATGGTGGAATGATATCTATTGTCGTACATGAACTCCATTAGTGGTAGGTAATACTCCCAACTATGACTAAAGTCTAACATGCAATCTCACAGCATGTCCTCCCTAACCACAATGGTATGCTCCGTGTGGCCATACATTTGTCAGTGAAACATTGTGATCAAGGTTAACTCAGTCCCAAACGCCTCCTATAATCCCTTATATAAAGGATAAATGTAATAAGGACAACTACTCTAATGCTTCACTCAGAAACTATAAACTAGATCATTTACTAAGGGACTCTGCCACCATGTTTCCTTCCCAAGATTATAGACAATCTCAGATTCATAGTCATGGAGTAACTCTAGCCATCACCTTTGTCTCAAGTTTATATAATTATGAGATAAGATATACTTGAGACTCCTTTTATTTCTGTAGATAATAAACCACTCTCACATCAGGTAGTTCCGCCACATCTTCCACGTGAAGACTACCACTACTACCTCAAGATCATGGGTCATGTAGTTATTCTCATGTGGACTTAACTAGCATGAACCATAAGTAATAACTTATTGCCTCTACATCAGGAGAAAACCATGCATATTTCTTAATTCATCATATAACACTACATACTCGACACCCCCAATAGAAATATCAAGATCCGAGTGCTCGTAAAACTCTACCTCAACTGTTGAAAAGACTACTGGAACATCTCTGTCCATAAGAAAGGTTAACCCTCTTAAGTCAGATCTGTCATATATGATGATATACTAGAGAAATTAGGCATGAATCTATAATAATATCCTAGTATCCCATGGAAGCTTCGCACCTCTTTCACATTCTTAGGTGGCTCCCATGATAAAGCTACCTCAACCTTCTCCAGGTCCACTGCCAGTCCATCCACTCAGATAACATGTCCCAAAAAGAAGACATCTTGAATTCAACACTGGAATTTTGAGAGTTTCACATAAATCATGTTCTCTTGGGGTATATATTGAACTATCCTTATGTGCCTCAGCTACTCCTCCTTATACGTCGAGTACACAAGCACATCGTCGATGAAGAATACCTCGAACTAGTCCAAGTAAGGTGGAAAGATCTGGTCCATGAGTCCCATGAAAACTAATAGGGTGTTCATCATGCCAAATGGCATAACCAAGAACTCATAGTGACTGTAATGACATATGAATTCCATCTTTTTTATATCCTCATCCCCTACTTGAAAGTAGAAATAGCCTTATCTAATTTCAACCTTCAAGAACCATCGTGCCCCTCTCAATTGATCGAAGAGGTCATCCATTCTTGGTAGTGGATTATGTTTCTTTATGTTAACCTATTTCAAGAATTATTAGTCCACACACAACCTCAATATCGTGTTTTCCATTTTGGAATAAAAAACTAGGTCCTTCTTTGGTGAAACACTGGGTCTCATGAAGCCCATCCTCTACAAGCCCTCCAATTACACCCTCTACTCATGAAGCTCTACAGGAGAAATCCAATATGATGGTTCAGATATCAGATTCATCCTAGGATTTAAATGAATTCATAATTATATCTTTTCATAGGGAGGTAATCCTTGAACTTCTTCAAGAAATTTGTCCTTGTACTCTGCCACCACTGTAAACTGGAAGCTCAAAGTATCTATTGCACCAGGGGTCAAGCTAGAAACTGATGGGTAATCAAATGGCACCTCTTATGCATGAGTCCATCATGAACTGCCTAGTTTTTCTTTTTAATGATAATGGAATACCTCATTCCATTATTGTGGAAACACCACACCCATAAACTAAAATAGTAAATCTGGGAATCGGTTTTTGATAACCAATCAATACCAAGAATGATGTCTTAAGGCCTCAACACTACCAAAAAGAGGTTTCAACAAAAACTCTGTCCTCCAATGGTTAGGTCACACTGACAGATTGGATGCGTGATCATCTAGAATTATCTAGTAGGTGTCTCCAAGTGTAAGGGTTGAGTCAATGGTTTAATTAGAATCTCTAGGTATCGAACAATATATGTGGTGAGAAAGGAACAAATAGTAGTTGTTTCTATCAGTAATTTTGATAATGGATAAAACACACAGATCATACATTGAAACATTTTGGGATCCCCTGGGTCATATACCTTGATCACATGTAGATATCACTTCCCCTGTCCTCTAGCTCCTTAAGCCTAGTGTGGACCTCCTGGGGGTGGTTGTGGTAATAAGTAAAAACATTGACCTCCTCATACTGCTCTCCCAGGTCTTCTTCCATGTCCTCCACCCTACAGATCTACCTACTCCTATCATTTCCTCTACCTCAATGGTCCTCCCACAGTCTCTCTATCAGAAGCATCGTAGGTTGTACAATCTAGAGCGAGATCTCTCATGCCATTACATAAATAGAACCACCTAACTCTAGGCTGATTGGACCCACCCAGTGATCCCTAACCTGCATATCCTCTATCCTTAGACCTCATCCTATAACATATCCCATATCCTGGTCCTTGAGACTAAGTTCTACTCCCTGATTTTGAGGTCTACGCACATGCTCATCCACTACTGACTATCACAGGTTGTATATGATCATCCAAGAAGATTTCAACCACCAAATCTCACTCAAGAATCACAACATAAGTTTTAATTCATATAGGGATAACTTTTTTTCATAGGTATCTACACAGAACTTTATCAAAGGTTAGAGACCTGAAGTACTAATCTCTAACCATATCAATCGAGTACTTAGAATGTTTTGTGAACCTCGATGAATAAAAAGACATTGTCATGATATAATCCTAGAGATGAAGAAGATCTTGTAAACTCAAAGCTCTCTACTTAACTGGCGAGAACACTTCTCTAAAGAGATGATCAAACTCTGTCCATGAAAGACTCACCTTGTCCTGATTCTTGATCTCTTAAATCCACCATTACCCTATTGATTCGTGTAGAAGGATTTACACCATAACTATAGCCTAGTTTGGTACTGTCCGGACTAGGTGTAAATATCATTTCACTACCTCATGTTAGTCCTCAACCACCTAATTTTTGGACTCACCTCAAAACCGGAGGGGTATCTATTTCTAAAATTCATAGAGAACACTTATCATGTGCTTCTTTTCTACTGGTACTATGGGTACCAGGTGCAGCTCAACAGGTGGCGGTATATCCGGTGCACCACCCAAAGGTGACATTTAGGGAACTAGTCCCTGTATCGAAGCCTAATCACTATGGGGTTCATCCTCATGATCAAGCTTCTAAATCCTAGTTGGTATGAATCATGGAGGAATCTTATAATAAAACCAGATGTACCACGGTCAATGAGTATATCTAGAGATCTAGCTCAAGAAGGACATGGATACCACAACCCAATCTCAAATGATACATGTACTATTATTTCCACTACAACCAATTTTCTCATGAACCGAGTAAAAAATAAGGTTATCGATGTCCCGATGTATGGATATATCGACCACCCACACCAACACTGGAGTCCCTATCCTAAAATATGAACTCAAAAAACTTAACACTGTTTCCCCAAACCTATCTCACAGACTATGGGTCCTAAAGTAGAATTTACCACCTCTGATACCACTCTATCAGGGCCAATACCAATGGAGCACATTCCATGACTCCCCAAGACCCCCTCCAATAGGCTAGGTGTTGGTGACTATCACCGAGTTGTAATATCACTAACATGGGATACATTTCCTTTGTGCTAGTATGCATGCACCCATCTCCAATCCCACAAAATTCTGATATGTGAAAACAACTATGTATATAATTTATTCATACCACTATATCCCAACTAATAGAGTGTGATAGGAAACTAATGTATTGTGAAACTGGGTCAAATACAAGCCCACCAAAATAAGTCTACAACTACAAGTCCAACCTATAAGAAAATGTACTGGGATTATTGTCTATATCCATAAGAACAAACTTCAGCCAGCTTAATCTCACAAAGCACCTTCTATTCATTGTCCTCTAAGGACTCTGTCAAAAGCTTGGTAGTCTGTATAAGACACAACACATGTAAGAAAATCCCATACAAGGGGTGAGTATGAAAATACTCAGTAGGACACCATGAAACCACAAAGGAAAATAACAAAGTAAAGTATAGACATATCTACATAATTATATGTCTACAATACATATAAGAACATCCAGATATAACCTATCCAAGACACATAGTTTAGAGGTAGATCACAACTAGCCTATACCAAAAACAGGGATCCAGCTCAAATATTCCACAAAGAACTTATCCGAGAGAACATACTTTTGAGTCTAATATCACTGGGGGGTACATATGATAATTACATTTTATAAAAAACCATCCTGAGAGATATAAATTGACAGATCTAATGTGAGACATGATATATATATATAAGGATCAAAATTATGTCCATTGGGTGATACCGACACCTCAATCTATATTAACCCGCTAATTATAGTATTGACACCCCATAAAGTTGGTAACACCAATACCTAAGATTATACCTAGGCACGAATAAAGAATATAGGATCATGATCTAGGCCTCTCACGGGATTCCAACAACTCTATACAGGAATTCATATTGAAGGGATCATACTTCTATTAGTAGAAAATGATTCTCACCAACCATCAAGGAAATGATCAACGTCATGAACCCTAACAAAAAGTTTCCATGATATGGTAGAAAAGATAATCAAGTCATGTAAAAAATGGGGGTACACTACGTGTAGTAGGGTCACATGTTGTGTCCCTTGACCCCAGGAACTACGTGTGTACAATGGCTCGTGTTGTTAGAACACGTCATGTAGAAGATGGATACACACTATATTGAATGAGACACACATCGTGTTCTTCCATATGGGTTCTACTCATATATTATGGTTATGTTCTTGTACACTGTTTCAACTCATGTGTCTCTTTACATGTATTAGTACATGGGGTAGTCTATGTACTTGGTCCAGACTATGTCTTGTAGTGGGGTACATGTTGTGTAGGCAACCCGTGTGCTCCACCCCTTGTTTGTGTACCTCCTAAGATACACACTGAGTCTCTTGGGATTACCTACATTCCATGTGACTGGGGTCACACACATTGTGATATTTAACAATTCCTTGAAACCCCATCCACCAATTAGTGGGGGGACACATGTCGTGTTCATTGGGTTTTTTCTAGAATGTCATGTTCTTCCTCTGCTCGCTTCGGCCGATCTATCAGGTTCTGATTCTATGGTCCATTCTCCTAAAAAATCAAGATCAAGGCCCATTTAATCACCCTATAACCGAATCTTGGTGTTTCGAGCCTTAAATCAACTCATAAAAACATTTAAATAGATTCTAAAACAAACCTCTCAATGAATGGTTTCTTTCTATTCTCTTTGATTTTTCTGTCGTTGTCACTCCTGCACATCTGTTCGGTCATCTTGACATTGAATCCTCAATTTTGGATCATTTAACCATGAAACAAAGGTGCAATGATTATTAATTCATAAATTCAGAGGGGAGCGAATAAGGCATATAGAAAATGGGGGAGAGAAAAACCCAAGGAAAAAATCTGAGAAAAAAATCACAATCGTCATTCATTCCAAAATCGATCAATTCCTATAAGAACGATCAACAAATAAATTCAATTCTCAAATAATCAACCCTGTAAATCCTGGAGAGTATAACCCACCATGCAAGGATTGATCGAACTACTGATCAACCTGTTCATTAGTTGGTCTATTTTCATTTTTGAATTTATAAAAGGATAGGGAAATCCAAACTAACACATCCTACATTGGAATTGAATCATTCACTGTTGAATATTAGTTACTACCTGATATATACATCAATAACGATCTATGATACAATTCTATTTCATCGTCGCACATAGAATTATTTAGGTTTTTTCTCTAGAGCCTCTATGGAATTTCAACTGTTTTGAGACTAACTTAGTATTCCTACCTAAAAGATAACTTTAAAGAATAAGCATCACTGCATTGATGCATTAATGAAATGAAGAAATAAAATAAATCTTCAATTAATGTAATTTCTTCGAAAACACTGGAAACTACTTTGCACAGCCAACCCACATTGGCTGATGTTAGGCTACACCTAGGGTAGATCCTCTACTCTGAATGCAATGGTGCCCTCATATTTCTGGTTCAATCACCTGTTTAGAAGTTATTATACCTTTTATGAAAAATGTGTGTGTGTGTAACATAATATGTTAATATATTTTAAAACATTTATTCTGGGTCCACCGTGCCTTTGAATAACATGTCGTCTCAACACCTGGTCTCGAAATTACTTCATATAATATTTAAAAATAATACAAAAAAATCAAGGACATTACATACCCATTTAATTTCATGGGTCATGAAATGGTGAATGTTTTGTTATCTTGTGTGACATGAATGTATGATTTCATTATTTGGTGAGTGGGACCTATATCTCCCTCTAATTCATTAGTTAATGATAAATGTTTTATGAGCTCAAGAGGATACACGAGAGGGCATCCCAAGCCCAAAAAAGAGGGCATCTTAATACCAAAACTTGTGGGTACACTGTATGACATTCTAATCCTGAACCCATAGGTATTCTCAATCTCGAAACAAGATGGTACACATGAGGGAAACCCATGCTTAAAACAGGAGGGTACATGGGAGGGAAACCCCTACTTAAAACAAGAGGTTACATTGGAGGTCATCCCAATACAAAAAAAAGAGGGTACATGGGAGGACATCCCAAGGCCAAATCATGTACACGGGTGATTATCATAAGACTAACTTGTTATGGATTCATCGGTAGGTATCCATGAGATGGGATTTTCTATGATAATGTGTAAGAAACAATTCCATCTCTTACACTTATGTTATTATTTCATGGATTATGATCATGATTACCTTCTGATTCATGTCTTTTGAACTACCTATATGTATGAAATGATTCATGGTTTATGATCTTTGATATCAAATATGTGATATTCTAATGTTATGATTATGTTATCATACCCTTATACTCTTGTTATGCTTACATCTATCCTTTTTTTACCATTACTAACCATCATAGCTCACCCCTATCTTATGTTTACTTATCTCAGGTTATGAATAAAGGTTTTAAGGATTACTAAAAGGTAAAGATATTTAAGGGATATATTGAATATATTTAACCAATACAGAAGATTATATTTTCACATTTCCAAAGACACTAAACAATTATAGTTATTGTGAATGTATTTTTGTAATGTGCTGAATATTTATCTAAAATAATGTAATATCCATATATATTAAGCCAGGGTCACTATAAGGAAGGATGCTAATATTTTATATGGACACCATGGAATTATCTCTGGGAAACCTCCTCACATAGAATAATGAGAGAGGGACTAAGAATATTCTATACTACCTCAGTGGTACAGTGCTAGGTATTGATACATGATACTCTGATGTCAACAAGAACATTCTCTCACTCATCTTTTCATTTCATAATCTAATGCATTAATTTTATCACCATAAAGTCCATGTGGTCTCTCATATTCACCTAATCAAGTACATACTTGGTCTTCCCATACAGAATGGGTCTTTTTTTATGGGCAATCATTCTGCAAAAATACAACATTCAGTTCATATTACAAAAGTCAGTGAAAGGACAAGCCATGGATTATTTCTTTATGGCACATCCCACTCTATAAAGAAAACTAGTAGAACCCAAAAATCTAGATGAATAAGTCTTTTATTCCTATCACACTCCTTAGATATGGGATATATATTTTTATGGAACCTCACAAAGTCCTATTGGTAACATACTTGAGAACCTGAAACTGAAATGGGGAAGATTTGGGATCATATTTTCTCTCTAAAGAAAGAGGGTTTTCCCTAATCTTTCTCACTATTTAAAGGCCACACAAATAACAAGGTAAAATAAAAGTCCCTCATAAAGATATTGTAATTACCCTAAAATTACAAATAGAATATTTGAATATTAAAAAAGATTCAGAGCTAGTGATAAAGAAAATCAATGAAAACTACACAATAAAAAACGAATAATTAACCCCTCTCAATAGCTATGTCAGGGGGCTAATGATAGAGTTCTATTTTGATCCCACAATGAATCATGTTTCCCAATTGTATAATTCTTGTGCTAATTATTTGTCTCATGTATCCACAATCTGGAAGACCCTAATCAGGAGGAAGAAATATATTGTATCATGCATCAAAAAATGGTCTCATTGATCACCATCTGTGATATGGGACAAATCAACTATTTCAAAACTACTCATATCATGATGAACTAGTATCCACTCTTGGATGTATATAACCATTAATAGGTATCTCCAAAATGGTACTCTCATTATTGACAAATCCAAAAAGGAACATATTTTATGGAGAGTAGTATACTTTACACTGTGGGGTGGTCAAAATGAGTATAAATCCCTTAAAAGAGAGGCTTTGGTAGAATCCTCCATAGATTCCTAAAATAAGGATATATTTTTTCCATTATTTAAGAATTCATCTCTTATGGAAGTCATCACTCTAGGACCAAGCTCTCCCACCAAATTATGAGGTTGGGACACTATATGAAAACCATGATATATAAATGTGTGTAATTCACCAAGAAAGTTTAGGCATTCTTAGTCTATGTCAACTTAATCCACTAACCCTTGGAATTTATACACATAGATAAATACTTATTTCCATTTTCTATATAGGTAATAGATGTTGAGGCTCCATATACCCTAGTCACAACTAAAAAGTGCAAGTACATCCTTACTGCTACAAAATTCTTCTCCAAATGGGTTGAGGAAATACCCCTCAAAGAAGTTGGGATGAAAAACATCATCAACTTTTTAAATTCCTACATTGTCACCAGATTCAGGGTAACTCATACAATACTAATGGAAAACTAACTAACTTCTGTTCTACAGAGCTAAAGAAAATTTTCTAGTAGTACAATATCATGTCCAATCACTCATCCCTCTATCATGTAGTGAAAAAATGGATATATATATTTATAGTCCTTCAATAATACTATGTAAAAATTACTCCATAAGATAGTGAAAAAGGACAATAAGTCCTTTATAGACAAGCTCCTCCAGGATATATGGGCCTATAGTACCACCACTCATACTACGATACACGAAATGTTGTATTAATTGGTGTATGGGACCAAGGCATTATTACCCATATAATTCCAGTTCCCTTCACTCCGAATAGCCATTTTTGGATAACTATTAGATAATGAGAAATCTAAATAGTGGTTGGATGAGTTAGAGGGGATCAATGAGAATTGGTTGCATACATTGCATGACCATGAAGTCTATCATAATCGGATTGTATGGGCCTTAGATAAAATGTATGTCTCCATTCATTCCTCCAAGGATAATTTATATCATCTCTCAACACCCCAATGATATCAGGTTACAAACATCTAAATATGGATCCCAAATGATAAGGGTATTATATCATACATTAGGTCTATCAAAATAGAGCTTATTCCCTGGGAACGATGGAAGGGGAATGTGTCACACCACCCACCATTGAAATATTTTCAACAAATAATTTCCATAGATATTATAAAGAATCTATCATCCAAGATGAATGATGTTAAACTTCCAAAATATTTACTAGAATAAATATGTTAAACTGAACTGCATCTCTTCTCTGGACCGCATGATGTTATACTACCTGGAGCTCATCCTAACCATATGACATTAAACTATATAGAAACCTTCCTGGAAGAAAGATGACAAACTACATAACATCTTTTTTCCTTAACATGAGATGATAAACTATATGGATGAAGTCCTCATTAGAGGACGTAAAACATCCTAAAAAGCATCATCTCACTAAAATTTCAGCACGCATATGTTAGGTCTATGTCAAAGAAAGGGTAAATTCCCTTATCCCTCTATGAGATTCATATCCTCATAGGGAATATATTCATCTAAGAACTATATGTGGATTGACTCCTTCCATCACAGGATACGTAGTGACACCCATACCTCCATTATTGAATCCAGCCTCAATACTCATTTTATTCCACATTGGGTAACCCATTTCCTTACCAGAAAACATTAAAATCAACAGTTGATGACCTTACCTCATAATGTAAAACTGTATGGATTCCCAAAATTCCCATTATTTCATGAAGGATCACCCAAGTGCATAATTTATGACGTAAAAATGCACAGAATATGTCCTTCCCAAATGACATTAAACTAAAGGAGTTTTTAGAAATATTTACAACTTGATTCTCATTTTAATTGGATATGTAGGGACATCTTGATCCTATATCCTATCATAGCCACAACATGATACAAAAATTCCCATGTATACACTCCAATTTCCTCCATTTGATCAAGAAACTTTTCCATTCCTTGTTTCTCACAATGATCATTTCCCATGGGAGCTTAGGAGTTTTTGTAAAGTAACACCACATGTTTTCAAGGAATATCAATTCATGGTAGGGTTACTATGGATTCCTCTCTATATTATGTTAAACTGCATGGTTTATGTCATTACCATATGAAAATAAACTACATGAGTTTCTAGAACAATGTGTGTCTTGATTCGTTTTGATATAATATATGTATTGACACCCACACCTCTAATCCTAGACCGAACAAAAAAATCGACCTAAAAATTCCCCCTCTCTATGTACGGGTCAGACTAGCATATGGATTTTTGTCAAGAACTATGTGTGGATTGATTCCTATCATCTATAATTTATAGTGATGCATGTATCCTCAGTCCCATGTTCATCTAAAATAATCAACAAGAACAATGTCCCCCTATATTCTTTGTTCGAGACTGTGTAGAGTGTTTCTCATTCAAGAATTATGTGTGGTTTGATTCCTATCCTCACAGTATACCTAATGACACCTAGATCACTAATTCTTAGGTCCAACCATGATAAGAAAATATTCCCCCCATCCAGGCATAATGGTCATAGTTGTGCAAAGAAATTTTCCCAACTTCATTAGGTTTGAGTCACGTAATCTCATTTCACCTACATACAAGTCATATTATCGTATGGCCTACTTGTATACATAATATATCTTGAAACATTTTTCACATCAGTCACCACATCCTTACTATATGATAATAAACAAAATCAAAAAAAAAATCTCTTACTGTATGATGTTAAACTTTAAGGAAAATGTCCTAGTCATAAGATAATAAAACTATATGGAAAATACATCCCTACTAAAAGATGTTAAAACCGTGTTGACCATAACTCATTTCAATCCCTTGTCAAAAGACCTTGGGAGCTTGACCCTAATCGACCAGATTTTGATGTTCTTCTATCATCTACTAATCCCCTCAACCCATAAATCACACATCACATCTTGAGGGCCTTGGTTTTCTGAAAAACATTTATGGCCCTTATAAAAGTAAAATAGATCTCTCTTCTTTACCATGAAATAGATACATAAGGGCCAATACCTACTAACTAGGGACAACATTTCTCTATAAGAAAGGTTTTATAATCCATTTTAGCCTCACATCAGTGTGGTATAACCCAACACCTTAGTGTGTTCTAGGTAATACCCAACATAGTTGTCTCAAATCAGTACTCACGACATGAGAATCCTTAGTCTTGATTTGCAACATTCTCATCTCTTATTCATAGGGATGTTTGAGTACTCTTGGACTTGGGTATCTTAAGTGGTTTATTGTATAACATTCCCCTCATATTAGGTTTATGAGCATCACACACTTAAACAACTTGTACTTTGGTTAATGTTGTATAACCTTAAACTCTAGCATTTGATGGTCCGAATAGAATAACTTTAAACTTCTAGAAAAATCAACCCAAAACTTTTAGGTTGAAAAACCACAAAGGGAGGCTTGATCAAAATTCAAGTATTAACACCCTAAAATATTCATCTCTATATTTTAGAAAAAAATATATCATATTTCAATGGGGAAAATCATAGTGTTTACTTTATAGACCTAGTAAAATTTGAGTTATGCTCGCTACCCCCCCCCCCCCAGTGAAGAAAAAAAATTGAGTAATGGTTTGTCAAATCTCATAAGTGGGATAATGTGTTCACTAGGTAGTAAAAAAAAATTGGGTATTGAAACCCTTCTTGAATATTATAATCCCCATAAATCAAACTTCATGTTTTGAGTGCCTCATATTTCTAAAATCTTTCATGGCCCTTGAAAAAGTATACCAAACATCAAGGGACCCTTTGTTCGATTTTTGATGTATATCTATGGCTCATGCATATGTGCTAATGGTCATAAAACAAATGTTTCATTTAAAAAAGGGTTTTCGGAAACTTGTGAGCTCTGATATCACTATGAAATAAATCAACACATCAATGTATTCTAGGCCATTCCCATTAAAATTTTCTCACACCATCTACATGGCTCAAACACTTTGAACCGTGATTTACAATCTTGGTACCCATAATATTCAAGAGGACTCATCATCCTTGATGTTACACCACCATATTTTGTACCCTTTCTCAAATAAAGGACATGAAACTCTATTCCAAAACCTTTTGTTATCCCACATCTACTAATTCAAAACCATAGGGTGTAAGGATCAAGATTCACAATTAAAGAGCTCAGATTCCCTAGGGTGCAAGATCCCTTCTTACATAACCTTTATTTTCATAACTAACCTCATCATATAGATGTTTGAGTCCCCTTAAATCTCTTGATGCCCTAGGAAAAGAGAAGAAAAACATATTTTTTAAAATATTACCGATGAAAAAAGGGATTTGACCTACCATCCAAATGCATCTCTTCCTTACAAGAAAGAATATCTAATCATTGTGATCCTTATCAACACCATACAAGAACTCAACATACTAGGGTCTCTTGGGTCATTCCTATAATTTTTCACCACATTCTATGATCATCCATTGATTCCTAATAGTAATATGTTAAGTGGAATGACATTAAAAGGTTCGTTCTAAAAGACCCTAAACTATAGTGATATAAGGTCCGATCTAAAAGACACTAAACTACTGCAATATAAGGTTAGATCTAAAAGACACTAAACTATAGTGGTAAAATGTGTGATCTAAAAGACCCAAAATAATAGTGATAAATTATAAACTACCATAACGGATTGCCTGGGCTAAAAACCATGAAACTAAATACTAAGAATAATTTAGTTTTCAAGACCAAAGAAACATAAAAAATCATTCTTGGATGAAAACCTGATAAGGGAATCCTGGAAAAATCTGAGTCCATGCCAACTAATTATTCCCCTATTCAAAGCTTATGAAATAATTAAGGCAACAAAAATAAATAGATACAAATATTTTGAGGCTCCCAATATGTATTTAATAAAATTGAAGCTATGCTCTTCATGTCCATAAACATTGGAAAAAAAATAGAGCACTCTCCATCTAGGACATATATTCTACCCAATTGTCCTTTTGTGAATCAGGTAGTCTTGAGATAGGTGGAGAAAATATATTAGTGAGGACCCTCATAGTAATGGGAATTTATGATCATTTCTCAAGGAAAATATATTATGATTTAAATATTCAGATCTAGGCATTTAGGTTTACTTGATTTTATGAAAAGGATGGGTATCGCTGATGATTCATGTGACATCATACCAACAAAATTTTATGAACATAATGAATAAAAGATAACTGAACAACTACACATAATGTTCAGTAGATGTATTCATTGATATCATAAAAAATGATGAATATCCAAAAAATTTAGTCTATCTAAGTATTTCATGAAAAATAAAATACATAGCAATGATCAAACTACAATAATATTCAGTCGTTCGAGATGGAAAAGTCAGTAAGAGTATGTGATAATCTTTTAATGAATGTTGAAGAGTCTCTCACCCTACTTCTTGTGCTTCCACTCCAGAACGAAGGGCATCAATCAACTTTTACAACTCCTAAACCCTTTTCTGAGTGGTTTTTAGAAATAATTCTGACATCAAAAGAGTAGAATTTGGGCAAGCCAGGATCTCCTCATACTTTCATATCTACATGTTCAATATGTCCATTTGGGCTTGCAACAAAGATATAAATTTTCATCTTTGATCCAACACCTCTAAATATCCCTTCATAATTTTGTCTAAGGAAATCCCATTGTCATAATTTTGAAAGTCCCTTTCACTTACATTCAATCCTTATTCTTTTAGGGTAATTTTTCACAAGATTTATTATAATGATTGGTAGTCTAAGACACCCACCACTGAATCATGAAATAGATAGGGAATATTTTCTTCTTGGTCATAGAACATTCCTAGAGGAGTATCAGTAATCAGGGCTTGAATCTACTACTAGATAGCCTTTTACCATATCTGGGTTTCTGTGGCTTCTAGAGTGGGTATGTAAAATGGGGGGACAACTAGTTCAGGTAATGAGGAATCAAGGGAAAAAGTATTATATAATCATCCCTTAAAATATTTATCATCTTATTCATGTATGGAAGGACCGAGGTCCTTGAGACATTCTCCCACACCAACGGGATGATCGTTATCAAGATGAAAACATTTCCTCAAAGAATCTTCCAAGTCCTCAATCAATTCCATGGTTTCTATGGACAAAGAATTTAGTGATTCGAATGGTTTTTCCATATGATAGACCATCATGTTATGCACTCCACCTAGATAGGACTTCGCCCAAGCCTAGGAATAATCATGTGATAAGAATCTTGGGGTTCCATGAGGCAAAAGGGTGATCTCAAAATTGGTGTCTTCACATACCAATATCAACCTGAATTAGCAGATGATTCTAGGATGCCACACTCCCAGAACACCGGCCAATGAGAGAGGGGAATCCCTTTGGAAGTATATGAACTAGTGAGAAAATTGATAAGGAGTGTATCAATCACAAATGATCAGTTCATCCATCCTAACTATAAGAAACATGTCATAGAGGGAGATCATATATGACATTTAATTTAATGTGCCACTAACATTATCACTAATTGTCCCAGTAGATGCAGGAAAAAGGCAAGAAATAGAACTTATCGGGCCATTCCAACATAGCAGAAACCTTTTCAAGGCCTAATAACATGCCACAACCTCAGATATGATTAGGAACCTAGGATGACATAAATAATCAGGGATCTCAGTGGTATTTTAGTATTCATATAAGTGAAAATTATCACCAATATAGGTGAATAAAAACAATAAATCACCACTAATCCTATACATAGTGTTTCCCTATTGGATGTGGCCCAATGGCTAGTAGAGGTGTGTAAGAGTTTGCACTGCCAGATTGAGATGCCTCCCCTCTACTAGATGAACTTCCATCACTAGTGTACTAACACAGGTTCCCGAACATGAAACCCCAGCTGGGAAAATCCAACCATTCATGAACATAGACATAAATCCTACCAACCTGAGACTCAAGAATACTTTTGGCCTCACATGGTGCCCACATATTTTATGATAACCAGATTCCAAGATGTTTTAATATGAATTGGAACTATCATGAACCACACAATAATGTCATTAATGAGGTAAAATATCAGTCATTCTAGATCCACTATGATGGAAGAAAACATTTATCCAATCCTTAAAAGAGATGATCAAGAGCACAAATAGATCCTTTATTAATTGTTCCTTCATGATGTTGAGAATGTACATCGCCAATACTAGAGTATGTTTTGGGTCATCCTAGATGGCTATGATATGAAGTAATTCGGCATACATCTCTCTGATAGGTTTTATCCCACATAGTTGTTAGATATCCCAAAGACTAGTTTATACATTTCCATGTGATAGGTGAAATCACTACAAGAAAACCGCCGTTTAGCGGCGGTTTTTTCGCGGCGGTTTTAAAAACGCCGCGAAACGCGTTTTCGGGCCGCCATTTCACGGCGGTTTTAAGAACCGCCACGAAAAAACCACCGCTAAACGGCAAAAAAAATTATTTTTTTTTTAATTTATATTTATTTTTTTTTAATTTTATTCAAGAATTAGCGGCGGTTTTTTAAAAAACCGCCGTGAAATAGCAGCGGTTTCGGTAAAACCGCCGCTAAATGAAATGAAAAAAATAAAAAAACGTGAGAAACCCCGAAATCACTAAAACGACCATAACTTTTGATCCGGGCATCCGTTGAAGCGCCACGACCAGTCAAATCAAAGCTCATGAAGAGATCTAGAGGCACATATAATCAAAACCGTGAGACGGTCTAAGGTGTAGAAGATATTAGAGTTATAAAAAAGTTGAAAAAAGTTCTCCAACTTCAAACGGCCATAACTTTCGCTCCGGGTGTCCATTTGGGATCTACCAAATATCAAATCGAAGCCAGCGAAAAGAGCTACGCACCAGTTTGACAGAAGAAAGCTTTTTTCATGTTTTTCGACCCCAAAAACCCCTCCGAATGCCTCCAAAACCCTGTTTCTGTCACCGGTGTCCCGTCGAACTTGTCTTCAAACAGACCTAACTTTTGATTTGCGTGTCAGTTTGGACTCCTACACCTTCCAGATCATAGCTCGTTCCATGAGCTTCAGTTTGAATGGTCGCAGCGCCCACATGCACTCCTAGATCATATGTTATGGCCTTTTTAGTGGGTATCGGGTTTGTTATGTTTTTCAATGTCTCGTTTCTAGCACCCATTCTCCGTCAGGTTTTTTAAATGGTCATAACATTCGATCCGTCTGTCCATTCAGACTCTTTCACCTTTCAGGTTGAAGAGCGTTTCAGGATCTTTGATTTGACAGGTCGCGGATCTAAAACGGACTCTCGGATCATAAGTTATCTCCGTTAAGGTGAGTCCAATGTTTTTGTCTCTTTATGACCGTTTTGACGGGTTTTAACTGTAGCTCCATTTATTACTATTTATTTGGGTTTCCATGACTTTTTATCTTTATCAATGGTTTTTTATGGGTTATTATAATGATTATGTTGAATTATTAAGGAGTTTTCTAGAGTTGTCACGAGTTTTCATGAGTTCTCATTTTTTCTAATGTCTCATTCTTCATATGTTTCTCCATCCTTTTTCATGCGTTTTCATGATTTTTCATCCCTTATCACGTCTTTTCATACTTTTTCATGTGTTTCCTTTATTATTTATTATTTATTATTTATAATATACATTAATTTATTTATTATCTATTATTTGTAACTGGTTATTTATTATTTATTATTTATTATTTATTATTTATTATTTATATTTATTTAATAGTTATTATTTATTAGTTATTATTTATATTTATTTATTATTTAAATTTATTTATTATTTATTATTATTAATTATTTATTATTTATATTTATTTATTATTTATTATTTATTATTTATATTTATTTATTATTTATATTTATTTATTATTTATATTTATTTATATATATTTATTATTTATTATTTATATTTATTTATTATTTATATTTATTTGTTATTTATTATTTATATTTATTTATTAATTATTATTTATTTATTATTTATTATTTATTTATTATTTATTATTTATATTTATTTCTTATTTATTATTTATTATTTATTATTTATATTTATTTATTTATTATTATTTTCTATTTATTATTTATTATTTATATTTATTTATTATTTATTATTTATATTTATTTATTATTTATTATTTTCTTTTTATTATTTATTATTTATTATTTATTATTTATTATTTATTATTTATTATTTATTATTTATTATTTATTATTTATTATTTATTATTTATTATTTATTATTTATTATTTATTATTTATATTTATTTATTATTTATATTTATATTTATTTATTATTTATATTTATATTTATTTATTATTTATTATTTATTATTTTTATTTATTTTTATTTATTTTTATTTATTATTTATATTTATTTATTATTTATTATTTATTATTTATATTTATTTATATTTATTTATTATTTATTATTTATATTTATTTATTTTTTATATTTATATTTATTTATTATTTATTATTTATTATTTATTATTTATATTTATTTATTATTTATTTTTATTTATTATTTATATTTATTTATTATTTATTATTTATTATTTATATTTATTTATTATTTATATTTATTTATATTTATTTATTATTTATTATTTATATTTATTTATTATTTATATTTATTTATTATTTATATTTATTTATTATTTATATTTATTTATTATTTATATTTATTTATTATTTATATTTATTTATTATTTATATTTATTTATTATTTATTATTTATTATTTATTATTTATATTTATTTATTATTTATTATTTTCTATTTATTATTTATTATTTATATTTATTTATTATTTATTAGTTATTAATTATTATTTATTATTTATTATTTATTATTTTTATTTATTTTTATTTATTATTTATTATTTATTATTTATATTTATTTATTATTTATATTTATTATTTATTATCTATATTTATTTATTATTTATTATTTATTATTTATTATTTATATTTATTTATTATTTATTATTTATATTTATTTATATTTATTTATTATTTATTATTTATATTTATTTATTATTTATATTTATTTATTGTTTATTATTTATATTTATTTATTATTTATATTTATTTATTTTTTTTATTTATTTATTATTTATTTTTTATATTTATTTATTATTTATATTTATTTATTATTTATTATTTATATTTATTATTTATTATTTATATTTATTTATTATTTATATTTATTTATTATTTATATTTATTTATTATTTATATTTATTTATTATTTATATTTATTTATATTTATTTATTATTTATGATTTATATTTATTTATTATTTATATTTATTTATTATTTATTATTTATATTTATTTATTATTTATTAATTATATTTATATATTAATTATATTTATTTATTATTTATATTTATTTATTATTTATTATTTATTATTTATTATTTAGATTTATTTATTATTTATTATTTATTATTTATTTTTATTTATTATTTATTATTTATATTTATTTATTATTTATATTTATTATTTATTATTTATATTTATTTATTATTTATATTTATTATTTATTATTTATATTTATTTATTATTTATTATTTATTATTTATATTTATTTATTATTTATTATTTATATTTATTTATTATTTATTATTTATATTTATTTATTATTTATATTTATTATTTATTATTTATATTTATTTATTATTTATTATTTATATTTATTTATTATTTATATTTTATATTTATTTATTATTTATTATTTATATTTATTTATTATTTATTATTTATTATTTATATTTATTTATTATTTATTATTTATATTTATTTATTATTTATTACTTATTATTTTTTATTTTTTATTTTTTATTTTTTATTTATTATTTAGTATTTATATTTATTTATTATTTATTATTTATTATTTATATTTATTTATTATTTATTATTTATATTTATTATTCCTTATTCCTATTTTATTATTTATTATTTATTATTTATTATTTATTATTTATTATTATTGAGTTTATATTTATTATTTATGTATTATTTGTTTTTTCAACTAATATATATACGTATATTAAATTCTGTTTATTAAACACATGGCGAGCTTGCTGGAGTGGTAAAGTCTTTGGAAAATATGCAAGAGGTTTGGGGTTCAAATCTCACCAAACGCAGAATATATTTATATTGCATGGGTATGCATGTGCATGTGCATGGGATGTGCATGTGCATGGGATGTGCATGCATGGATAAATAAAGTAAATAAAATAATATGAAATATATAAATAAATAAAATAAATACGAAATAAAATAAATAATTAATTAAAATAAATATGAAATAAAAAAATACGAAATAAGAATAATAATAAATACAGAATTAAATAAATAAATAAATAAATAAAATAAATAAAATAAAATAAATAAATAAAATAAATAAAATAAATAAATATGAAAAATAAATAAATAAATAAATAAATAAAATAAGTAAAATAAATACGAAATAAATATATAAATAAATACGAAAAATAAATACGCAAAAATAAATACGAAAAATAAATACGAAAAATAAATACGAAAAATAAATACGAAAAATAAATACGAAAAATAAATACGAAAAATAAATACGAAAAATAAATAGATAAATAAATAGATAAATAAATATATAAATAAATATATACATAAATATATACATAAATAAATATATAAAATTAAAAAAAAAAACCGCCGCGAAACGTTCTGCGACGGTTTTGAAAACCACCGCGAAATAGTTTCCCGATGCACGATTTAGCGGCGGTTTTTCAAAACCACCGTTAAATGCCTTTTTTGCCGTGGTGAATGAGTTCGTTCTAGGTCACCAATGACTAACCAATTCTTTGAGAAAATCATACTAGTGATATATAATTAATTGAGAAACCCACACTTCTTTGTAGATATAGACAATGTATATTTGGTCAAGAACTCCAAGAAACTCTAACTAAACTAGAATGGCCACACCCATTCATCTAAAAGTTTCCACCATCCTAAAGATTCCTTTTTGAGCTCTGTATGTTTCTTGAGTTATTCAAAAAAGAGAAAAATATGTTCAAGTTTCTTGGAGTGATAGGTTGATAGGGAAATTGCATTCATCTAGACCCAAAGGGGAGTTTTACAACATATAAGACAACCCTTGGGATCATACTAAAACTTGTTCTCCATCCTTAAAAATTGTCATATGAATACATTCAAGGGAATATGACACCCAATAGAATTGAAGGTTTTAGTATGAAGAATGGATGTAATTTCCATCCAACAAGCCAAACCCATATAATTAAAATAATTATGATAAAGGATAATTTTGAAGCTCATATAGGAGGAGCCTTTTCAAGTCCTCATTGTCAAAACTCACAAGATATTGAAGGTTTGGTGGTGTGATTCCTGGTAATCATTGCTCTTTGGTTAGTTGAGGTACAAAAAATGTGATTAGAGATGAAATCCATACGAACAAAAGTGAAATATATTAGATAAGTGAAAAAAAACTTGTCAAATAAAATGCATAACTTTGGTAACATCATGTGCATCGCATGAATCATAAAAGGCATTTGGGCTCGTATAAAGGAATAAAAAATAACATAGATGATAGAGATATCATAGACCACATGCACAATTGTATAACCCCTCAAAAGTATCACAATTCGGTGACCTTGACATGGTCATGTGAGTCACAAAACAGACAAAGTGGTTATGTAATCAATCCAAAAGATCCCGAAAAACCATCAAAGACAATGATGCATCCTTGAGGCCGAAGATCAATCAATTATGAAAATTTAGTTCATGGTGTATTAATACAATTCAACCAAGTAAAAACAAGTATTGGGATGTAGTTCTCGTGAAATGGTTTTGCAAATGGATATTGTGATCGATTCTCGTGGTAAGGTCTTACAAAGATGTCATGTGACAGAAGTCAGGCACTAAAGTTCTAAGAGTTGAGTAACTGGTGAATGAGCCTGACTTCTTTCCCCTATTTATAGGTAACACCATGGAATTCCAAACATCTCCTATCAAACCCAAAATCTCTAAAATCCACTGATTGGCGACAACACCATAGCCTCATATGGGCATTTACTTTCCTCAGAACCGGGCCCTTTCCCCCACAGACGTCACTCTTGATGGGGGGAGATTTTTATATGACTATAAAATTATAATTAAAACATAAAAATGGGAATAAATACCTAAATATGGTTATTAGTTTCTCCACAAAGCTACGGAATATGGTGGTGGCCAAGATCATGTGGATCGCATGAACCTCCAAAAGAAACGTGATCGCATGATCTTCAAGAGGTCATGCAGACAGCCTCACATAGTGCATAACCTATGGGATATCATGTGTATCCCTAATGAGGAGCCCTTATACTCTCAAGAAGACATCTAGGACACTCAATAATCACACAGTAGCGACCATATAGGATCCTCTAAGTCACGCGACTTATCTACTAGAAGCCACCTAACAACATTTAAAAAACCATGTAAAATAAAAAGGAAAATATGTAAAATGTTGGATCCTCTTGTAGTGGTAAAACTCATCTGGTGCACCCATACAATTCAAAAGACACTACTGAATCCCTGGAGACATATCCACCTTGATGCACAAGAGCTCTTGAATGTGTCACTCTTATCATGAGAAGGGCTTCAAAGTGTCCATCAAGCCCAACGCTCCTCCTTTTGATCTAAATAAAAGTAGAAGGGTATGTCCATGATAATTATCATCCATCACCATAAGACCCTTTGTTGGTCACATGATTAATCCCTGATGGGGAGAGTGTTTTTCTTCGACAACACTCAAGTAAACTAGCAAGACCACATGCCCTTGTAAAAGAAATAAGAAAATAAAAAGGGCAAAGGTGGGAGCCTCTTGCAGTCATAAACATCTTGTGATGAACTCATTCCCTCCAAAAGACCTCTAAAAATACATTCCTCATGATGACCTAATCTTGAGAAGTCCCTCTGGAAATCCATCTTTGTCTCGTGGAAGATCCCTGAGAAGTCGGCCCATAACATAAGAAATCCATTCAACAGGCATCGAGACCTCATGAAGGACCTTAGACATATCAGACCGAAAATGTGAAATCTCCATGTCATTACCACATAAATAGTTAAGACCCCATTAATTGGATATAATTTAATAAATGGGGTGTTTATGGGATGGTCTCATGGTCTCTAAAAATCATGTGATACCCCTGGAATGACATGTAGTAGGATCTCGTAAAACACATGACACCAAATCCCTCCACTGAATCCAATCTAGATTTCTGAAAAATGAATCACACAAAGAGTTGTATAATCATGGTGGAAATACCTATATTTACTCCCTCCATTATGAAAAAATCATTCTTGGATCCTTACACCATCACACCCAAATAGTATAGAAGATTTCTTAAAGCGGTTGTTCATGTTATTTGAATGGTTTTCTATCAAGTAATTTCCATTGAATAAGTTTAGAGATCATGTCAAATGCATAGTAACTTTGTGAAATCATTCATAAATCACGAAAAGGACTTATTATGGGTTAATCAAATGACATCCCACAAATATGATAAATCAAGTGAGACTTAAACAAGGGAACATTGAAAAAAATATAAGGTATATGAGATAAAATTTTGGAACAAAGACTAAAAATACAGGATACTTATGAAAAAAACATATATTTTGATCATCATGTTCTTTACATGAACCACCCAGGTCATGTGGAAACACTAAGACTTGTCTCCCAGATGAAACAAAAAATTTGGTATATTATCTGGATCACGTGATGTCCCATGGACATGTCATAGAAATCCATATAGAGTGCCATAGGTATACCACCCAACTCTTGTGAAACCCTCTAGGATCTTCATCCAAACCTTGAAATATCCTTCATACATGTCACCCAAATCATATGGAGACACCAATACATGTTATCTAAGTCTCTTGATGGAAACAGGGCATCGCAACTAGCTTTTAAGATGTCCTCTGGATAAGCCATCTAGATTTTGTGACATATTTTGGATGTGTTATCCAGTTTTTGTGATGACGCCTAGACAAGTAAACTAGGACATACATCACCCTCTAGACATGTCACACTAACTATAATGAAACCCTCCAAAAATTTCACTCAACATCTTTGATGAAGCCAAGGAATTTCAGTTGGATCATGTGATGCCCTCCATGCATGTCAGCTGAGATCACAATATTTCCACTAGGATCAGTCATTCAGGTCTTGTGATGTTCTCCGAACAAGTAATCCTTAGTCATTTGATGGCCTTCAGACGTTCCATCTAGAGTATGTGATGTCACGCATAAATTTCAACTAGATCATGCGATTATATTTGGACATATTAGGCAGATTTATTCTGATATGTCAAGCTGAAAATCATGGTATTTTAGGAAAACAATCAATTCATGTTCGGCAAGAAAGAAGGTGAGGTCAAGTAGGCTTCCAGGGACTTAATAACCTTGCCCGAACTCTGTAGTCAGGGAAACCATATTGTGTAAACCCTGATCTACCAAAATATTATGAATCTAATTCCTAAAATAACATGGATACATATGAGTACTTCCTAAGGACAGATATCTATATTAAATCTCAATAGGAAAACCTTAGATGGTAATCCCCGATCAACTGAACTACAAAAACTCGAATTCCTATAATAACCAAGATACGTAGGAAGCCTTTCTAAGACATGAACTCAAATGGAAATCTATTTTACTATAAATACTACCATGTTTTCTACATTTCAACCATCTAGACCCAATCATTCTCATGGGATGATCATTCTACCTCATCCATCAGCATTCTGAGAAATGTATTTAACTATGATTACTCTGATTCATCTAATAACCATGATATATAGGATTTCTTACTCAGTCCCAAGAACCATATTAATCTGTCAAAGGGATATCCTAGTATATAAGTCCCTCATCCATATTCATTGAGACTGAATAATTTGTGTCCCTTGTTTTTTACCCCAAGAATGGATCACGTAGGCTTAGGGAGTTTCAATGTTAATGTCATTCTCATCATGAATATCAACAAGAAAGGGTAGCCTCAGTGCATAATCCCTGATGAGTGGAATGATATGAATCCCTCAATATAAGGACATCTACCTTGGGTTGAGTTCTAAGGTCCTGATCAGACTATGATAACTCTGATTCTTTCTCAAATCCATGTTATGTAGGACTTATCCTTGAGACTCATGCTCAAATACCTAGTTCCTAAGTACCTGAACATGTGTACTTTCTACATGATGTTAAATTTCAAGGGTTTAACGAACTAAAAGGGATTAGATTTTTGATATGAATAGGATATATTGGATTCATCATAAATTCTCAATTACATCCCCAACATATTAAATGCCTCCCTGAAGGGTAGAACATTCCGAACCACCTATCTATGTTATAAGGTCATATCCTTAAAAATTACATAATCTTGAGTCAAGTCAAAAAATTCACATTGAATTTACTTTCAGTTTTATATTTTTAGATAATCCATCAATAACTATTAAAAAATAGACTCTGACATTACATGAGGATAGTTACGCTCAGTATATACTTTTTTCACTAAAGGAAACCCTTTAAAAAACATGATTTCTTTTTCTTGATAAAATAAATATTCTTGACTTATTCCTTTCGCATACCCATCCTTATATCGTGCAGAAAACATTTAAAAAACATGGGATAAACATAAAAATCTTAGTAAAGAATTTAAAATAAAGAATAAAACATCATAGAAATCATAAGATTCCTAAAAAACATCATAGAAATCATAAAACATATAGGTAACTTGTTGAATATATATCATACTTACATTTTATATTTTACATCTACATAGGGAGTAAACTTCATGGTTACGTATGGAATACCCATCACAGTATATTCCATAAATCCCTATGGAGAAACATTATTTTTTACCTCCATCACATTACCTAATGCATTGGAGAGATATCACAGGATCACCCACCCCCGGTTTATCATAAAACCACCCGTATAGATAAACAATTCCCAAGAACCATAACATAGTCATAAAACATAAAACCATCTTTATGAAAAATAAAATTTTCACATTTACATTCACAATATATCATTTCAATATATTGACATAACCAATCCAATTTAAAAGACACATTTAAAACACTTAAACAACTATTTTTTATACCACATTGAAACTTTTAAAGGAATATACATTTTAAAAAATTAATTTATATATAAATAAATCATTAAAATCATTTTCAAAACATGGACATTAATGATAAATATTTATAACAATAAATCATTAAAACATTTAAAATGATTTTTTAGTTAAAGAGTCCCTTACCACTTAAGAAATAGTTAAATAAAAAATAATTAAAGGATAACATTAAAAAAACTTATTATATCATGAGGATAAGGAGATTCATGATATAATATATCAAAAGGAAGTATATACACCATATAAAAGTGAGTTGGTTCATAACAATAAATAAGTATCAATGGAATGTAAATTGAGATGAAATCCCTTACAATTATCATATCCTAAGATTAAAAATAAATAAATGAAATAATTATGTGTGAAAAATATAAATACACCCAATATAAGTGGATATTCGGTGTAAAACAATAATAGGTCATTCACACATATTATTGGAAAAACAAAACCAATGACATGGATATTTAACTCAATGAATGGAAATTGAGTTAATATTTCCCTTACAAAGATCATTTTGTTAATAAAATGGATCCATTATGTGTATTAAATATAAATACACATAAATAAAGTATAAATACAATATAGGGTATAAAAATTTATTTATCACATAATCATAGCATGACATAATCACAAAGTAGAAGATTAACCCAATGAATAGAAATTAGGTTAAGATGTTCCCCTACCTTGAGTCTCACTCATCACGTACAATTGTTATGTTCCTGACTAATAAACATGGGTTAATTTATACTTTATTGAGAAATGTTTTTAAGTTTATAATTCCTTTTATATGACTTATTATCATGTTATTAAAATTACATAATTATTTAAGTTAATATCGGTCGTTTTGTCGATATTCGATACTTGAGTCGAAAATGAATTGTTTTGATGTAAATTGTCCATGTGGTCAAAATTCCATAATCTAAAGAATACTATTAATGATGTAAATAACATATATATCCATTATATATGTATTTATAAAATTCTATAACATTTAGAGATAATAAATGAAATGCACCGTTCATGGAGACGGAAGGTCGTACGTACGCAAGAACGCTACTTTCATTTCTTTGTCATATTAAAGGAATGAAAACTAAATGATATATAGGTATATTATAATTCCATTTTATTAAATATTTTATATATTTTAAATAATTTCATTAAATTAATCATTTATACATTCCATGTATGGCATGAATGAGTCATATCACTTTGAGGGGGCAGTAGTTCACACCTTCTCAAATGAAATTATTGTATTTACCCATTATAGAAAGAATAAAGGTATGTTGTTAATAAAAATAAAATAATAATAGAGACAATTTAAATATAATATATTTCATATATAAATATAGTTCCATAATAATGGCCACCAATAGAGGTTGTAGGATAAAATTGTACAATCATCATTTCGTGAGACAGTAGTTCCCCACACACAGATTTAGCATGTTCTATATCAATTAGATGGAGGTATGTGTAAGTGCTGATCGAACCCTTAGCATAATAAAATAATAGTATATATATGATACTGGGGTTTTATAAAATATTGGAATAGATATATTATATGGTGTTGGAGAAGGAAAATAATTGAAAGGAGCTTGAGAGAAGACGTTACATCTAAATCAGGTAAATCCTTTTGATTTGAGCCAAAAGGATTTCTTGAATTGACTTTTTTCCAAGGTAAGGCTCTTATGAGAAATTTATGGATGTGGGGAGATTAAATGAGAATAATTTGGATGATCCAAGGGGATTTAAAGGTGTGAGTAAGTTGGTAGAGGTGACAGCCTATTAAAATAGGGAGGAGGGGTACTTTAGGGAAGTCTTGAAATATTATTTTATTATAAATTGATTTTTCAAATTATAATAGCTCAAAAGTTATATAGTTTGAGTATAATATTATTCTTAGTCAAAACACTGTCAACCAATAGGTTTTATACATGTTTATATCACAAATTTAACCATATATTTTGATTTTAACCCTTAGTAAAATAAATTAACTCTTAGTATGTCTTCTTGTATTTTAACAATATATGGTCAATCTAATTACTATAAAATGTAAATATAACCACAAGTGGATCATTAATGACATATTTAAATTTATATAGGTCATTTCAACAAATATTAATTTTTTATTACTGTTATATCATTTAATAAAATAGTATTTGTTTTAAAAACTCACTTAGGTCAATTTTGACACTATTTAGTAATTGATTTTTGTTAAAGATATAACAACTTGATTGATTCAAAAAACTAAATTAAATAAAATATAACATTTCATAATCATCCATAAAATTATTTTATGGAATATAATGTTTCAAATAACATTTATTTTAATATTTATAATATCATTTGTTTGAATCTTTCATTAATATGGTAATCAACGCATCATCATTATGACATAAATATATTTATTAATTGAAGGACTAGAAATTATAAATAAAATTCCATGATATAGGAAATTTTTTTATATTTATAATGAAAATTTATAGTCAAATAGTTAAATTATATAACCCACCTTAAAAAAATTTAGTAAAAAGATACATGTTTATGTTATATTTCCCTTTACTTTAAATTAATTATTGTAACATGTCATTTTCACACCCAAGTAGCTTCAAAATGCCAAAAGTATTCCTTAAAAAAATTTTGGTCACCCATGAATCATTCAATAATTTTACGAAACGTTTTAGGGTAGTTTTATATTATTATAATATTATTTTTACCCTTATTTACCAAATTTACCCTTTAATCGTGGTAAATAAAAATAATTAGGGAAGGTATTATTCATAATGTCCAAAACTAAAATATACCTATATAAAATAATTGGAACTTATGATTCCAAATATGGAATCCATTTTTTCAAATTCAAAATAAATAATTTTTAGTTATTGATTTAAAATTAACGCTCATTGTCAAAAGTAGAAAGCGGGTTTTTAAGAAGTAAAACTATCACAAGATTGATAAGGGTTTATGTTAAATATAAATTTGAAATTACTTACAGTGACCAAAATTGTATTAAATGATAAATAAATAATCCAATAACACTTAAAAATCAATTAAATAGATAATCTAGCTATATAAATAAATTTGATGAAAAGGATGTTTAAATTAAAATATATTATTTTCACTATTCATTAAAATATAACTTTAATCCAAAAAATAAAAAAATTTACACAAAGTTAAATTTTGATATCCTTATTACAAATAAGAAGTTTATTATCTTAAATTGAACTTATAAAATTGAAAAAATCTATATTTGAAAAGTGTTCATCATTAAAAGGCGGTAAAACTGTATTTTCTTGAAGAATACTTCTTTTATCAGAAAAAATTAATTTGTTCTTATATCATATCTAGAAAACTAATAAGATGAAGTTAAAATATTACATTGAACATATAACATTTATTTTTCATGAAATAAAAATCCATAAAGTGTGATATGAATTTATAAACATAATTATTCTATTTTAAATAGGTTTTCATAAAAACGCATCTTTTATATTCAATGGTTTTTATTTCCATTTCTAATAAATTTTTTAACCAATTAATATTTATTTAAACATGTGTAAAAATTATTTTCATAATTCATTTGATACTATTTATTCTCATCATTCTAACGACTAGTTTATAATGGTAATATTTAAATAATAACATTTAGTTGTTCGTTTTAAGCTCGATGTAGTGTATCATGTACACTACCAAACATAGTGTTTGTTTCTTAAAAATAAGGATGTTACATACGTGGATACAAAAAATAATAAACCACTCATTATGGGTGATAGATAAATAACCTCAGATACATACAGATAGATTCACTAAGATATTCTCCTTTGTGTGTAAAGGAGTTTTAACCTATGGCCATTTTGTTGGTGAAACTAATTACATATAGGGAATATAAATTGGATTAACCTATGGTAATTTGGTTAGGGTAACTAGTCATATATCAGTATTATAAATTGATTTATTTATATATCATAAATCTATAATTGAGTTCTTAAGTATGCAACAATTTCCCCCAAATAAGGGTGTGGTGAGCCTGACCTCCCATCCTTTCGACCAATGTGTGTTCTCAATTGTCATTAGGTATAGAACCCCAAATGAACACCTACCTTTGGAAAGTAGGTATGTACCCAGTTATAAATATGAGATCCACTGGGAATTTTCATTAATACTGATGATGAATGCACCCATATTTCTAAAAAACAAATGATAGTGAACATGGAACCAAATCTTGTAATCATTGAATATCCTTTACATAAAAAAGGATATACATCATAGTTATTGAAAAACTATTTTGTCCCTATAATTAAGGTTCTCATAAGGTAATTGTAACCTTTTTTCCAATACAATAATAATACGTTTGTGGGGACTACCACCTCTAGGAATGACTTGTTTTATTTTTCACACCCATCTTACATGGTTGGTCCAAAATAGTTATTTTCTAATGACCCTGACACCAAAATATTGTGTTCGGTGTCTTAATTTATTAAAATATAATTTTTACAAGGAATAAACAAAAAAATGAGTAGTTTTAGATAATTAGATACATAAAACATACCCATTTTACATTAGGAATACACAAATTAAACATAATATATAACAAAATCTAACAAACTTCATACTTGAAAACTCATTCGAAGAAATATTCTTCATGACCTATGAAAAAAAACCTAATAAGGGAAGCCAAATATCCAAATATACATTTCATTTAAATAACTAGATAAGGCATAATAAGTAAAATTGGAATGAGATGAATCCATTGACTTTTTCAGAGTGAAAATATCAGGGATAATATTAATAATTGAGTTTTTGTTTAAATAGATGCATAAATGTTGGATTCCATATTACCTAGTCAAAGTAAAATTTTACCATCAAGACCTAACACAAGATAGTTAAAAACATAATCCATAGAAACCCATCTGATTTTTCAAATTCATTCATCTCATGAGAATACAGATGCATCAAGGGACTTAATTTAAAATGTATATAAACCATATCATGCCAATAAAAAGAATTCCTAAAATATATAATAATATATTTTACTCATAAATAATTTTCCATATCAGATATTTTAATTGAGTAAAGGATAAGGATTTATCAATATTTCCCAAGTTAACCAAAAAACATTCATTGTAAACACAATATATAAAATGGTTTATAGTTTAAAAAAATAATAATATTCATCACAAAATAATATGGATATTTAAGAGAAACTTAATGTCCAATGAAAAATTATTAAAAAAAATTGATTATTTAAAGGAAAGTTTAAGATCACAAGATTGTGATATTTCACAATAACTTTTACCACCTTGTAATTTTCAAGTCAAATTCCCATTTTGAAATAATTAAAATACAAACTAAGATTACCATGAAGAATGATGTGTTAATGATATTACATGTAAAAGGTACTTATATACACAAAATAAAAATTCATTGGTTCATAATATCAAATAAGTCTCAGTGAAATATAAATTGTGATGAAATCCCTTACCTTACCCTTACAAGGGGTTTAATATTCATTAACATCCTATATAATGGGATTAATAATGTAAATAACTTAAAAATTAAAAAAATTAATATTTATAATATCATATATGATTATTTTATAAAATCTTATCACCCCTTTGTTAATAATATTTCATTATTTTCATTATTCCATGTGTTAATTACCTTTTTTCTAGTATGTTTTGAATTGTTATTTATTTTTTCATGTCACATTGATCATGATTTTATAATATCCAGTAATTAAATCATTATTTAAATATAATATATATTCATTATATATTTTTTATTTTATTTTATAAAATTTAGTGATAGGAAATGAAAAGCTCCATTTAGGGAGATGGTAGGTCGTACACATGCAATAACAGTGCTTCCATTTATTATCATATTAAAGAAATAAAATAAAATCATATATATGTATATTATCATTAAAGTATCATATTTATGTCATATATAATTCATATTTTTTTTAAACCCATGCTTAATACATTCCTTGTAAAGTGTGATCGAATCTCATCACTTCACAAGGCGTTAGACCACCGTACACGTGAACAATGTTATTGTATTCCCAAAAAAATGAAAATTATGAATTTATTTGTAATATAATAATAAAATAAAATTATAAAATCATGAATATCATATATAAATAGTATTTCTATCATTATTCCCAACTATTAATGTTGGTAATGGAAAAAAGTGACGACATCGGTTCGTGAGGCGGTAGTCTGTCGTACACACGAGGGATGATTTTTAAACCCATTTGATGGAAGTGTGTGAATTTGTAGGTCATAACCTAGAAATAAAAACATATATGTATATTTAATATACTGAGGTAACTATATAATCATGATAGAAATATAATTTAATTAGGCGAAGAGGGAAATAAAATAAAAATACTTTCAGAAAAACATTACCTCTTCTTTGGGTATCCTCAATTGGATTTCACTAATGCCTTTTTAAGTTGGAATTATACCCAATATTAGGATTATATTTTGATTATAGTTAATTTTTTATGTTATTTAGGTAGGTATTTTCTGAACCAAACTAGTTTGAGATTTGTAAATAAGGGAGAGAGGGGAGGCCTTTTATAAGTAGGGTGAGTGGTAAATTTATAAATTTTCGATAGAGAGAACTACACTAAAGTTTTCTGCATGTAATGTGGATTCAAATGATGGAAAATTATTAAAAATATAATTTCTAAGGTATAATTATGTCCTTAAAAAAATTTGAAACGTTTATTGGTCATTTTTACCCATAAGTTTAATGTTTAGTTCATTGGTAAACTCGTTTTTCTTTTAATTGTTGTAATTAATTTTAAATCATTTCAGTAATAAATTTGTAAAAATATTAATGAGAACTGATTAGAAATAATAAATTATTCTTATTATAACTATTTAATCCATTTTTCTAAATTAATATCATATAAAATGTTGAAATTAATTTTAAATTAATCCCATAAACGGGATGAGAAAGCCCGTTTTAAAGTTAAAATGTTCAAAAGTTTACTGAGTTTTTATATCAAGATTAAATTTAAAAAATGATTAAAATAAATTAAATTGAATTATTATATGTATAATTGATATATTTTTACTTTAAAACCAATTCCAAGTATAATTTATCATTATAAATTATTTATATGAAATTCAATTTTTAATTAAAATTCAATATTCTTCACTACTCATCAAAAAATTGAAACTTCTCAAAAAAAATACCAAAAATTCACTATAAGATAATTTTGACATTTCTTTTTAAAATATTATGTTTTTTTTCAAATAAATGTTTTAAAATTTTCAAAATTTGGTTTTAAAACAACTGCATCATTAAAATATAAAAAAAATCCTTTAGAAAAATATAGTTTTTAGGTGTACAATTTGATTTGTTCTTCTCTTATGCTAATAAAACCCATTGGATGAATTTAAAAAAAATTATTGAATATATAATATATAAATTACATTAATATCTTCCAATAATATTATTTAATTTTATTTATTAAAATAAAACATTTTTGGTTTATAAAAATGTGTTTTTATAAAACATTTCCTTTATGTTCAATTGGTTTTTATATTCATTTATAATTTATTGTTATCCAATTAATCCCACCATATATTTTGTAATTTATTTAATCATATTTATAATCTCTAATTTAATTTTTTTTATATAATTTTAATTTTAAATAATAATATTAATAGTATTCGGTAATACTCGGTCTTTCATGTAACACAAACCAACGAAGAAATCCATTTTTGCATGTAATTATAGCTAAATTAGTATTGCGTACATTACAAGCTATAAAATAGATTGAATTTATTTTAAGTATTAAATATATATTATTTTTAAGGTGTTATATTAACTTCTATGCTTACTATTTCATTTCATACATGTTATTGAATAAAGTGTTATTATTCTAGAATTTAAGAGTGCTACATTATCCCCACCATAAATAAATTGCATCCACTCAATTTAAAATTGACCTCATTTTTCCATGTTTTTATATTTTCAAATAATTTTTTTCAAAAACCCACATAAATTTATTTTTAATGAAATATCCTCTAAATAATTTACAATGAGTAGTACAAAATTCATCTTGAATAATCACATAACTAGGTTTCAATATAGGATAACATAGGTGGGAAATGAAAATCTGGACATCAAAGAGAAAACTAACACTCAAATGATGAGGTATAGTGATAGAGAACATGTTCAGAAGAAAGTTAACAAACATAAATATATAAACCATAGGTGTGAAAAAGGTCTTTGAGATAATAAAAAATAATGATGATAGGACATTACATTGTTTCAGGACCATTTTTCTTAGAGTTAATGAATTTTTTCACTATCTAAGAATATAAGGAATATAACTAATTTATATTTTTCTATTTAATAAACACAATAATATCCCTTGTTTGTGTACTAAACTATTTCTATTACATCTCTTATCAAATGTTTCATCCTATGGTGATGTAGTACATAAATATGTAAAATCTATTTCAAAGATCAACTTAAACTACTTAATAAATGCTAAACATTATGTCCCTTCAAAAATATCATGATCTAAAACTTTATAAGATCATTGAATTTGAAAAGTGAACTCATCATTAATCAAAACAACATAAAGTAGCTCTAAATCATCACATATCAAACATATGAATTCCTTAATCATGTATTCTCTCTAAACATGGTAATAATCTAAATTACCATGAAAACGTATTAAAAAATCATGATTCTTTTTTACTTAAGTAAAAAATAGATTATTTGATATATTCCATAAATTCAGTAATTCTGTAAAATTCATCAATAATGGCATAAAAAACTTTTTCAAAAAATAATTAATCAGTTATGAGGTAGTCAGTATTATCCAATTTACATTATTGATATCAATCATATTGTTATCTCAACATCATTATCATAAAATCAAGTACATATTAAGGTTTTTATTTTCCTTAATCATGTATTTTTTCAAGAAGTTCCACATGACATCAAATATTTTTTCTTATTCATCTATACCATTCAACATACGTATTCAAATCCTTAATTAAATGACACTACAATTAAATCCATAAATATTTAATAATTTTTAAGATGATAATATAATCGATAAAATACTTTTATAGCATATTCTAAGGATCCAAATACATAATCACATTAATCATTCCACTTTGATAGTATTAATATCATAATCATGACCTTGATCCCTAGGATTATTCTAAGGTATATTCCTTTGAAACAAAAAGCATTCATTTCCATAGATCCCAATATCCATAAAGTTGAAACACTTACAATTAATATTTTCTTTCTTCACTTTTCATTATTATCCCAATGACCCTATTCTCCACACTTATAATAAACTCCTAATCTATTCAAGAATTTCCAATAGTGATTCATTCCATAATTATCACATGTGGTAAAATCCTTCTTTCCTTTATTCCCCGTATCTATTATTTTCTCTATCCTCCTATTTTTTCCTTTCTTCCCTTTTAATTCATAAGACTTGGATAATTATTTCTCTATGTTTATAGCACATAAAATTATTTCTTCGTATGAATAAAAAGTTTGAGGAACTAGTGCCTTTCGATGATTTTTATTAATCCCTTTAAAGAAATGGTCAATCTTGCCTTCTTTGTGGTGGAATAAATCTATAGCATACCATGTTAACCTTTTAAAGGTATTTTCATACTCTCTAACACTTCATTCCTTATTTTACTTTAGACTAAGAAATTTTTTCTTCATATTAGTATATTTCTCACAAGGGAAATATTTTTCAAAAAAGATTTTTGTAAAATTATTTCTATACCAAGAGTTCTATTTCCTCTTCCTCCATAGTATTCCAGATCAATGACCACCATTAATCATCGTTTAAAATGAGACAATACACTATAAATTTAAAATTTTCCTTTTCAACACATCTTAATGCCATAAATATCTTCTCCATAGACATAATCTATTTTTTAGCTACCACTGGATTGATGGACACACTAAATAATGGGGGATCATTTGTATAAAGTGTTACAACATAACTGAATCTTGTTGTGGAATAGGTTGCTCCATCCGGGAAAGGTTATTTTTCATAATAGGCTTAAGTTGTCCAAATATAACCATAATTTTCTCCATTACAATACCAGCTATATTGGTTTATTCAAAAGAAAACTTTTTACATTTTTCATGATTATTGATACCATTCTTCCTTCCATGATCCATTTATAAAAAATGGAATATATTGGATTAGATAATATCATTGTGAAACATAATGTATAATCCCAAAACTAGTGAAATACTTAATATAAATTGAAATTTTTATGCATATCTAAAATCATAATATTAAATATGGTTTTCTTGGAATGATATTCTATAATTATCTTGAAATTATTTTATAGGCTTACCTTGTCTAATATATTATTCCTTAAATCTAGTTTCCCATATTTCAACTAAATTGACTCTAATACCAACTGTAATGACTCGGACCCTTGAAACCCAGAGCTAGTGCCAAAATTTATTACAATTAAATAATTACAATGAATCAAATCCAAAAGGACATATTAGTTTAAATGTTTTTTAGAACCAGATATGTAACATCCCAAGTAAGTAATTAATAATATATATTTTTATCTATGTCTATTAATGAATTATATAGTGTTTTAGAGGCTTAAAATGAGAATAAATCCAATCTTAAGCATGGAATACACTAATATTTTTAAAAGATTGTTTTACTGCCTTTTGATGGAAAACCATTTTTAAATAAAACTTTTGACATTTTTATAAGCTCTATTTATCAAAATAAACTTATTATTTATGATTGGGACATTGAAATTTACTTTGGGTAATTTTTTGGTATTTTTCTGATAAAGTTCATTTTTTTAATGAATAGTGAAAAATGTTGTATTTTAATTCAAAACCTATTATTAATATAATTTATTTATATGATTAGATTATCTTTTGAATTGGTTTTAAAGTTCAATTAGAATATATTTTTACCATTTAATCCAATAGTGGTCGTTGAATTAATTTCACTTTGAAATTGGACTTAAACTAGTGTCAATCTTTTGATACTTATTGTTTCATAAAAACACGCTATTTTCTTTGACAGCGGGAATTAATTATTAAATTAATTAATGAAACTTATATGTTTTTAATTTTGTAAAATAGACATCATTTTTGAATTTAGAATATCAAATATAGATTAGGGTGAAGTTTTGGTATTTTTCTGAAAAACTTCAATTTTTGATGAATAGTGAAACCACTAAGTGGTACTTAAAAAACAGATTTTTCGTTTAAATGAAACTTTACCACTTCTGTGTTTTTAATTTCAAAAATCCGACATACATGGTTGTCATTAAGAAGTAAAATGTGGTTCAATGGGATTAAAATAATTTTTTGGTGAATAGTAACTTTTAAGTTTTTAATCGCGATTAGAGGTAATTAGTGTAATTTAAGGTAAAAATAATGTTGTAATAATATGAAATGACCTTGACACATGTCCTAACCTTATTGGATGTGTCATGGACGACCAAGACAATCCATGGGTCAACTTGGGGACCCCATAGAGCCACTTTGGTAGGAAAATGACATTAATATCTTTTTATTTAATCTTAAAATAAAAATGTCACAAACATGTATTGTTTTACTAAAAAAAATTACATGGGGTTATACAAGTTGGAATTTTGACTATAAATATTAATTATAAATCTAAAAATATTTCCTACATCATAGAATTTTTTTATAATTTTTAGATATTAAATAAATTAAATTATTTATGACACTATGATGATGCAGCGATTACCTCATTATTTAACGATTTAAATAAAATGAAAATATAATGTAAAGTATAAGACCTACACTTGTAAAAATCCTATTGTATAGGTGTATTTCTAACCCTTATCACCTTATCATCGAAATTTATAATTGTGGGACCTTTTTTATCTGAAAATCATTTTATAATAAAGTATCCTTTTATAACTTTCCAAGTATGCCCCTCCTCTCCTCTTATAAAAGGCCTCCACCTCTACCTCCTTACCCACACTTCCAAAGCCTTTGGATCGGCCAACCCCTACCCATTTTGTCTCTGAACATCCCTCTCTAACTCTTAGAAGCCTCACTTTGGGCAGAAGTCTTCCCAAGGAAGCCTTTGAGCTCAAATCAAAAAGAGTTGCCTGTTTTAAAGGTAGTGTTTTCTCTTGTGTCCTTTGGTTTTATTTTTCTTCTCCAACCCCCTAAACTCTTTTTATTCATTTATTTTGTAACAACTCCAGTATCTTCAATATACTATGATGTTTTTATAATAAGTATTCGACCTACACTTACACACACCTACATCTAATGGTTAAATAACATACTGTTTCCGTGGATGGTGAATTTCTACCTCACGAAACGATGATTGTTCAATATTCTTCTAACACCTTAAAAGGTGGCCATTAAGATGTCACTATATTTATATATGATATATAATATGTTTATGTTTTCCTTAATATTCTGTATTTTTCATTTATGGCATAACTTTATGGCTTCCATTATGGGTATACGCGATATCTTCATTTTAGGAAGTGCGAACTACCGCCCCCTCAAAGTGATTTGATTCGTTAATACCATATGTGGTACATATAAAGGATATATTTAGTGATATTATATATGATACCATACTGGAATTAAAATACTATTATGTATCATTATGTTTTAATTCAATTAAATATGAAATAGAAATGGAAGTAGCGTTCATGCGTACGTACGGCTTACCGTCTCCATGAACGGTGCATTTCATTTCTTACATCTAAATGTTATGTAATATTATAAATGCATGCATATACTGGATATATATGATATATATTATATCTACATCATGAATACAATTTTGGATATAATGGATATTTTAACACATGAACAACTTGTAATTATAAAGTGTTTATTTTTTACTCAAGTACCAATGATCGTTAAAACGACTGTTATTAACTTAAATAATAACATATTGTTCATGACATGGTAATAAGTGATATAAAAGTAATAATGAACTTGAAAAAGGTTCTTAATCAAGTAGAGATTAACTCAAGTTTATTATTCAGGAGATTAAAGAACGATTGAGTCAAGTCGGACCTGAGGTAAGGGACTTCGTCTCAATCTCCATTCAATGAGGAATATTTTTTTTATACACAACCTTATTTTATACGGTGTATAAACCCCTTTGACTTTTATGTTTATCCAAAATGAATCTTTTTTATACAAAGCATTTTACTAAAGGACAAAAGAGAATGTTTGTGTCGTACTAATGCGGCGATAACGACTTCTCTGCTACCATGACCATTATTTGAGTTTCGGCTTCCTCTACAAGCCATACCTTATTTTTAAAAGAAAAATAAATACCATGTTTTAATTTTCTTTTATTTTGGTATTGAAAATGGTTTTCATAATGTTTTTATATCAATGTGTTGTATTGATATCTTGTGATTGAAAGGTGTAAATGTTATGTTTCTTTTATGCATGTTTTATGTGATACGATTATGTTGTGGTTCTCGGGCATTATTATGAAGACGGGTGGTTCCGTGATAAACTAATGGTGGGTGTGCCCGATATAGCTCTCCAATGAATTGGGTAATGCGAAGGAGTTAAACATTGAGGTTTCTCCGAAGAGATTTAGGGAATATACTATGATGGGTATTCCAAACGTAACCAAGAGGGTTACTCCCTACGTAAGAATGTTATGAATTCCTCAATTTACCTTTATGTCTTATGATTTCTATGATTTATTCATAATTTGGATGAGGTATGTTAAATTTATTATGTTTTATGGGTAAATCATGTTTTTATTCTTATGTATATATGTACTCATGTTTCCTTTCCATATTTTTATATCCCTTACTGAGCTTTTTATGCTCATCCCATGTTTTTTGAAATGTTTTTCATAGGTCAAGGGAATGGTACAAGATATGTTGATAGTGTCAAGGAATTGTCAAGAACGAATCCATGTTTTATTTTAAATATGTTTCTGTTGATGGGAAAAATGAATACTATCTTTATGTAACCACTTTTTTTAAATGTGGAATGTAATGCATGTTTTATGATCTAATTCTCTAAAACTCTAAACCTGAAAAGATCCCCAATGTGTAATTCTTGAAATATCTCAAGATTAAGTAATGTTTAAGGCTGGGGCCTTATATTTGGTATCAGAGGTCGGTTTAGATAACTTTAGGAGTCAGAATTTTATTAAATGATTATCCAAAAATATTTTTTTATGGTCAAATTGAAATGATATAGCATTTGAATATTACCATGTTGCTTCATCTAAGACATGTTTGTTCATAATGGTTTTCCAGAGAGGAAACAGCGAAGCAGTACTAGGAAGGTATATAGAAGGAAATAACCTTCCGAATTAGCATCCTGAGATGGTCGGAATTGGAACTGAACAGTTTGTTGCAGTAATGGTGCAGTTGACTCAAGCGATAAATGGCGGTGGTATCCATGCACGAGATCAGCCAGATCAACCACAAATGAACATTTCAGTGGTGGAAAATTTCATGAGGCAACATCCCCCATCAATCAAAGGATCATCTGACCATGTGCTAGGTGAAGGGTGGATTAAAGCACTGGATAAGATTTTCGATGTCATGGGGTGTTCAGACAATCAAAAGGTTAGTCTTGTTATTTACCGTTTGCAGGATGGAGCAGATTAGTGGTGGTCGATGGTTAAAAATATCAGGGACGCTGATGTGATTGATGCTCTTGACTGGGATGAATTCAAAGGTATGATTCTTGAGAAGTATTTTCCTAAGGCTGTTCGACTTAGGATGGAAAAAAATTCCTGGAGTTGAGGCAAGAGGAAGACTCAGTGGATGCCTATGAAGAAAGGTTCACTCGATTGGCAAGCTATGCTCCAAATTTTATCCGAGACCTTGATAGTAAAATCAATCGTTTTTACTCAGGATTAAATCCAAAATATAGAAGGGCATTGGCTTCTCATGAGTTTAAAAGTTATGAAATGCTTGTTCGATTTTCTGAGAAGGTGGAAATAGAGTTTTTCGATGATCAAGTGTTCTATAACAACTAGCAGAATAAGAGACCGAGGTGGAAGGATAAAGGAAAGAATTCTTCAAAAAGGTCTCACGGTAAGAAAACTAAGTTTCCAGTTTGTGATAAATGTGGTAAAAGGCATGATGGGGAATGTCTTCTGGATTCTGAAAAGTGCTACCGATGTGGTAAGATGGGACATAAGGCTTGTGATTGCACAGAAAAATATCAAGGTGATGGTAAGTCCAAATTTGATTTACAGTTAGTGAAATGTTTTAAGTGCAATGATATGGGTCACTATGCAAACGAGTGTCCTACAAAGATCTTGAGTGATGGGAAGCAATTAGACTACAAGCAGAAAGGGGTGGTGAAATCCTTTGCAACTACTTCAGTAGATGTCGGGCCATCAAATGAAGTTGTATCAGGTACTTTGTTTTTTTTTTCAGATTATGCCAGTGTGTTTTTTGATTCGGGGTCTACACATTCTTTCATCTCTAAAACCTTTTCTAGTAAAATGGGAATACCATCTCAAGAAATGACTCCTAAACTTTAGGTAAAAACACCTGGGGGAAATGTTGAGGCAAAAAGAATTTATAGGAATCTTCCTATCCTTATCTGTGGAAAGAACCTACTTGCGAACCTTATTTTTTTACCTCTAGTAGAGTTTGATGTTATCTTGGATATGGATTGGCTCTCTATTTACCATGATAAGATTGACGGTAGAGCTAAAGAAGTTTCTTTTCAGGAAGACTTTCAGTTTGTGTACAAGAATGAACCCTTACTGTTGATAACATATCAAGAGGCCGAGAAACTTGTAAATATGGAAATGAATGCTACCTTGCACACATCGTTGAAAATAAATTAACTGTTCATATTAATGATGTGCCAGTGGTAAATGAGTATCCTGATGTTTTTCCTGATGAGTTTTCTGGAATAATACCAGATCGGGAAGTTTAATTTACTGTTGACTTAGTTCCTGATGTTAAGCCAATTTCAAAACCCCCTTATCGAATGGCTCAAACTGAACTTTTAGAGTTGAAGGAGCAATTGTAAGATTTATTAGAGAAAGGTTTCATTCGACCTAGCACATAACCATGGGGTTCCCCTGTTTTATTTGTTAAAAAGAAATATGGTTCAATGAGGCTTTGCATTGATTATAGAGCCTTGAATAACATCACTGTTAAGAACAAATATCATTTTCCTCATATCGATTATTTGTTTGATCAGCTCCAGGGAGCTCAGTATTTTTCAAAGATTGACCTGAGATCGGGGTACCATCAGTTGAAGGTAAAGGTCGCAGATATTCCGAAGACCATGTTTCGTACAAGATATGGCCATTATGAATTTGTAGTAATTCCTTTTGGTCTAACCAATGCACCTGCTGTATTCATTGACTTAATGAATAGAATTTTCCATGAATTCTTTGATAAGTTTGTAGTGGTTTTCATTGATGATATTTTGGTGTTTTCTAAAAGTAAAGAGGAGCATGAAAGACATTTAAGGGTAATTTTGCAAACCTTAAAAGAAAAGAAATTGTATGGGAAATTCAGCAAGTGTGAGTTTTGGTTGCAACAAATTTCTTTACTTTGTCACATTGTTTCTAAAGATGGGATAACTGTTGATCCAGAAAAAATAAAGGTTTTTAAAGAATGGCCAAGACCCACAAATGTAACTGAGATTTGTAGCTTTCTTGGTTTGGCAGGATATTACTGAAGGTTTGTTAGAAATTTTTCACGGTTATCTAGTCCAATGACGAAGCTAACTCGGAAGGGTGTTAAGTTTATCTGGACAAAAGAATGTGATGATTGTTTTCAGGAACTGAAAAGAATATTGGTGAATGCTACAGTTTTGGCACTACCTTCCAGGAATGGTGAGTTTGTTATCTATAATGATGCTTTATTGAAAAGACTTGGTTGCGTCCTAATGCAGAATGATTAGGTAATTTCTAATGCTTCACGACAGTTGAAAACACATGAGGTAAATTACCCTACACAAGATTTGGAATTAGCTGCTGTTGTTTTCGCTTTAAAAATTTGGAGGCATCATTTGTATGGAGTAAAGTGTGAAATATATACTGATCACAAAAGTTTAAAGTATATATTCAGTCAGAAATAATTGAACATGAGACCGAGGAGATTGCTAGAATTAATTAAGGATTATGATTGTACAATTCATTACCAACCGGGAAAAGAAAATAAAGTGGCTGATGCTTTGAGTCGAAAAAGTAATGCTTCATTAACAATGTTATGTTTGGAACGTGATCCTTTGGTTAAGGATTTGATGAACTATGGCATAAAAGTGTTTGGTGCAGGATGTTCTTCTGTTTTGTTTCAGGTATCAGTGAAATATTCTCTATCAGACAGAATCAAGCAAGCACAGAAGCAAGACAGTGAGTTGCAGAAAAAGGTAGAGCTGGTTCAGAAGGATAAGTTGCCTGAATTCAATATTGATAATGATTTTGTTTTGAGATTTGGGAAGAGATTGTGTGTGCATTGTGACTCATAGTTGAAGAGAGAGTTGTTTTGTGAAGCTCATAGTTCTATGTTTTCAGTTCATCCAGGCAGTACTAAGATGTATAGAGATCATTGGGAGTATTACTGGTGGGACGGAATAAAAAGGGATATTTCTGATTTTACAGTGAAGTGTTTGACTTGTCAACAGGTTAAATCAGAGTAGCAGTTACCGAAAGGTATGCTTCAGCCTTTACTAGTGCCAGAGTGGAAATGGGAAAATATATCCATGGACTTCGTTGTGGGATTTCCGAACACACCCGGAGGTAATAAAGCAATCTGGGTTATTGTTGATCGCTTGACTAAATCTGTTCATTTCCTTGCTATACGAGATAATTTTTTCCAAGATCAACTTTCCCATTTGTATCTTAAAGAGATAGTCAGGTTACATGGATTTCCCCTCTACATTTTATCTGACCTTGATCCTAGTTTCACTTCTAACTTTTGGAAAGTCCTTCAGAAGTCGTTGGGTACTGAATTAAATTTTAGTACAGCTTTTCATCCTCAATCAGATGGGAAGTCAGAACGAACAATTCATAATTTGGAGGATATTCTACGTGCTTGTTAGATGGATTATCAAGTAATTTGGGACCAGCATCTTTCTTTGATTGAGTTTTCAAATAATAATAGTTTTCATTCCAGTATACAGATGCCTCTGTTTGAAGCATTATATGGGAAGCGGTGTCAAACTCCAGATTTTTGGGATGAAGTGGGTGAAAGGATGTTGATAGAACCAGAATTGGTGGAAGATTTGGCAGAGAAAGTTCAGTTGATATAGAAACACATGAGAACAACTCAGAGTAGGCAGAAGAGTTATGCAGACAACAGGAGGAAGGGTCTATCTTTCGAGGTAGGTGATCATGTTTTTCTCAAAGTCTCACCATAGAAAAGTGTGATGCGATTTGGTAAGAAAGGAAAGCTGAGTCCAAGGTTCATTGGACCATATGAAATTCTGGAGAGAGTTTGATCAGTTTCTTACCGAGTGGCTTTACCTCTGAGTTTATCTCAGGTACACAATGTTTTTCATGTTTCAATGTTAAGGAAGTACATTCCAGATCCATCTCATGTTTTGAGTCCAGAGGTAGTTCAGCTAGAAGAGAACCTATCTTATGAGGAAAAACTGGTCCAGATTCTTGACCATAGGGATCAGGTGTTACGGAATAAGGTGATTCATCAGGTAAAGGTTTTGTGGAAAAACCACATTATTGAAGAGGCAACATGGGAATCTGAAAATGCAATGAGGGCTAAATACCCCCACTTATTCGACAAGTAAATAAATTGCGGGGATGCAATTTTCTAAAGTGGGGAAGGATGTAACATCCCAAGTAAGTAATGAATAATAGATATTTTTATCTATGTCTATTAATGAATAATATAGTGTTTTAGATGCTTAAAATGAGAATAAATCCAATCTTAAGCATGGAATACACTAATATTTTTAAAAGATTGTTTTCCTGCCTTTTGATGGAAACCCATTTTTAAATCAAACTTTTGACAATTTTATAAGCTCTATTTATCAAAATAAACTTATTCTTTATGATTGGGACATTGAAATTTACTTTGGGTAAATTTTTGGTATTTTTTCCGATAAAGTTCATTTTTTAATGAATAGTGAAAAATGTTGTATTTTAATTCAAAACCTCTTTTTAATATAATTTATTTATATGATTCTATCATCTTTTTAATTGGTTTTAAATTTAAATTATAATATATTTTTACCATTTAATCCAATAGTGTTCTTTGAATTAATTTCACTTTGAAATTGGACTTAAACTAGTGTCAATCTTTTGATACTTATTGTTTCATAAAAACACGCTATTTGCTCTGACAGCGGGAATTGATTATTAAATTAATTAATGAAACTTATATGTTTTGAATTTTGTAAAATAGACATCATTTTTGAATTCGGAATATCAAATATAGCTTAGGGTGAAGTTTTGGTATTTTTCTGAAAAACATCAATTTTTGATGAATAGTGAAACCACTAAGTGGTATTTAAAAAACTGATTTTTCATTTAAATGAAACTTTACCAATTCTGTGTTTTGAATTTCAAAAATCAGACATACATGGTTTTCATTAAGAAGTAAAATGTGGTTTAATGGGATTAAAATAATTTTTTGGTCAATAGTAACTTTTACGTTTTTCATCGCGATTAGAGGTAATTAGTGTAATTTAAGGTAAAAATAATGTTTTAATAATATTAAATGACCTTGAAACATGTCCAACCCTTATTGGATGTGTCATGTCCGACCAATACAATCCATGCATCAACTTGGTGACCCCATGGAGCCACTTTGGTAAGAAAATGACATTAATATCTTTTTATTTAATGTTAAAATAAAAATGTCACAAACATGTAATGGTTTACTAAATAAATTTTTACATGGGGTTATACAAGTCATATTTTTTACAATAAATATTAATTAGAAAGATAAAAGTATTTCCTTCATCATAGGATTTTTTTATAATTTTTAGATATTAAATAAATGAAATTATTTATGACAATATGATGATGCAGTGATTACCTCATTATTTAACAATTTAAATAAAATGAAAATATAATGTAACATCTAAGACCTACACTTGTCAAATACCTATTGGATTGGTGGATTTATAACCCTTATCAAATTATCCTTGAAATTTATAATTGTGGGAACTTTTTTATCCAAAAATCATTTTATAATAAAGTGTCCTTTTATAACTTTCCAAGAGTGCCCCTCCTCTCCTCTTATAAAAGGCCCCCACCTCTACCTCTTTACCCACACTTCCAAAGCCTTTGTATCAGCCAACCCCTACCCATTTTGTCTCTACACATCCCTCTCTAACTCTTATAATCCTCACTTTGGGCATAAGTCTTCCCAAGGAAGCCTTTGAGATCAAATCAAAAAGAGTTACTTGTTTTAAAGGTAGTGTTTTCTCTTGTGTCCTTTTGTTTTATTTTGCTTCTACAACTCCCTAAACTCTTTTTATTGATTTCTTTTGTAAAAACTCCAGTATCTTCAATATAATATGATTTTTTTTGTAAGAAGGATTTTAGATACACTTACACACACCTAAATCTAATGGTTAAAGAACATATTGTTTCTGTGGATGGCGAATTTCTGCCTCACGAAACGTTGATTGTTCAATATTCTTCTAACACCTTCAAAGGTGGCCATTAAGATGTCACTATATTTATATATGATATATAATATGTTTATATTTTCCTTAATCTTCTGTATTTTTAATTTATGGCATACCTTTATGGCTTCCATTATGGGTATATGCGATATCTTCATTTTAGGAAGTGCAGACTACTGCCCCCTCAAAGTGATTTGATTCGTTAATAGCATATGTGGTACGTATAAAGGATATATTTAATGATATTATATATGATACCATACTAGAATTAAAATACTATTATGTATCATTATGTTTTAATTCCGTTAAATATGAAATAGAAATGGAAGTAGCGTTCATGCGTACGTACGGCTTACCATCTCCATGAACGGTGCATTTCATTTCATACCTCTAAATGTTATGTAATATTATAAATTCATGCATATACTGGATATATATGATATATATGATATCTATATCATGAATACAATTTTGGATATAATGGATATTTTACCACATGAACAACTTGTAATTATAAAGAGTTTATTTTTTACTCAAGTACCAATGATCGTTAAAACGACTGTTATTAACACAAATAATAACATAGTGTTCATGACATGGTAATAAGTGATATAAAAGGAATAATGAACTTGAAAAAGGTTCTTAAGAATGTATAAATTAACTCAAGTTTATTATTCAGGATATTAAAGAACGATCGAGTCAAGTCGGACCCGAGGTAAGGGACTTCGTCTCAATATCCATTCATTGAGGCATATTTTGTTTTATACACAACCTTCTTTTATACGGTGTATAAACCCCTTTGACTTTTACACTTATCCAAAAGGAATATTTTTTATATGAAGCGTTTTACTAAATGACAAAAGGTAATTTTTTTTGTCGTACATATGCGGCGACAACGACTTCTCCGTCGCCGTGACCATTATTTGAGTTTCGGCTTCCTCTACAAGCCATACCTTCTTTTTAAAAGAAAAATAAATACCATGTTTTACTTTTCTTTTATTTTGGTATTGAAAATGGTCTTCATAATGTTTTTATATCAATGTTTTGTATTTATATCTTGTGATTGAAAGGTGGAAATGTTATGTTTCCTTTATTCATGTTTTATGTGATACGATTATGTTGTGGTTCTTGGGCATTATTATAAAGACGGGTGGTTCCATGATAAACTAAGGGTGGGTGAGCCCAATATAGCTCTCCAATGCATTGGGTAACGTGAAGGAGTTAAACATTGAGGTTTCACCGAAGAGATTTAGGTAATATACTATGATGGGTATTCCGAACGTAACGAAGAGGGTTACTCCCTACGTAAGAATGTTATGAATGCCTCAAGTTACCTTTTTGTCTTATGATTTATATGATTTATTCATAATTTGGATGAGGTATGTTAAATTTATTATGTTTTATGGGTAAAGAATGATTTCATTATTATGTATATATGTACTCATGTTTCCTTTCTATATTTTTATATCCCTTACTGAGCTTTTTATGCTCATCCCAAGTTTTTCGAAATGTTTTTCACAGGTCAAGGGAAGGGTACATGACATGTTGATAGTGTCAAGGAAGTGTCTAGAAAGAATCCATGTTTTATTTTAAATATGCTTCCATTGATGGGAAAAACGAATACTATCTTTATGTAACCACTTTGTTTAAATGTGGAATGTAATGTAAGTTTTATGATCTAATTCTCTAAAACTCTAAACCTGAAAAGATCCTCAATGTGTAATTCTTAAAATATCTCAAGATTAAGTAATTTTTAAGCTTGGGGCATTATAAGATACATATATTATACCCATTTTACAATGGTAATATAAAATATAACATAAAAAATAAACAAAAGATCATAGATTGCATCTTTGAAAAACTATTCAAAGATCTCTTCTTCATAAACCAGGTAAAGGAAAAAATAATAAGGGTTGAGCTGAAATTATAATTTTGGTTTAAGTACAGTGGAACCTATCAGGAATAAATAACCATAATCAATATATAAAGGTAAATAAATGAAAAATCATTCCATTTAAATAACTAAATAACGTATAATCAATAAACATGGAATGAAAGACATCTATAGATATTTCCATAGATAAAATATCATGGATAATAATAATAATTTAATTCAAAATGAACGAAATTATTAAATATCAGAAACCATGTTTCCCAAGAACATGGATCCTTTACCTTCAATACCTTTCACAAGATGATTTAAAACGTACCAGGTAGAAACTCATCTCAATTGGCCAATTGATTCATCTTATGAAACGACTAATGCATCAAGGGTATTACTATAAACAGTACCCAACTGATGTTATTCCCATACAAGGAATTCATAATATATATAATAATAGATTGAACTCATAAATAATATGCCTTATCAAATATCTATATTGAGTAAAGGAAACGAATTTATCAATATTTTCCTATTTATCAAAATAACATTCATTGAAAAAACTATATATAAAAAATGTATACAGTTTAGGAAAATAATCATATCCATAACACCATAAAATGGAAATTTAAAATAAATTTAATGAAAAATGGTGAAAACATAATGACTATTTCAAGAGAACGTTGACAATCATAAAGGAAAATGTGCTTTCATAATAACTTTTATCAGTTGGTAATTTTCAATTCAAAAACCCTTGGGTACAATAATTCAAATTGAAATATGTAATACCATTAATATTGATATATTAATGATATTACTTGTCATATATAAGCATATACCTCATATAAAAGTGAATGAGTGCATAATAATAAATATGTCTCAATGAAATTTAAATAAACATAAAATACCTTAACTTATGCTTATTTTAAGTTGAATGCCATTTAAAATATGGTATAATTGTTTTAATCATGTTATTAGATTACAACATAACCATATTAATATTTATAATATATTATATTATTGTTTTATAAAATATTATTACCTGTTTTTTAATAATCTTTCATTATTTTCCCTATTTCATGTGTTAATTTTCTTGTTTTTTGAGTATGTTTGGACTTGTTATTTATTTTTTCCTCTTAATTAGATCATGATTTCATAATATATATACAATTTAAATCATGATTTAAATATAATATATATTCATTATATATATAATTATATAAATCCATAAAATGTTGTGATAGGAAATGAAAAGCACTATTCATGGAGACAGTAGGTCGTATGTATGCATGAACGCTGCTTCCATTTTATTATAATATTAAAAAAATTAAATTAAATTATATATTGGTAAATTATAATTCCATTATCATAATTATGTCATATATATTTTATATTTTTATTAAAACCATTGTTAATACATTCCAACTGATGTGTGAGTGAATAATATCACTTCATGAGACGATAGTCCGCCGTACATGCAAACGACATTATCATATACCCAAAAAAATGTTAATTATGAAGGTCTATGTTATATAATAATTCAATAATCATTATTACATAAAAAATATCATAAATATATGATATAAATATTATTTCAATCATTATTACAAGCCTTTAAAGGTGTTAATAAAAATTAAATGACATCGGTTTGTGAGGTGGTAGTCTGACGTACACACGGATGACGACTATGTAACCCATTTGATGGATGTTTGTGGAGTTTTAGGTTTTACCCTTGACCTAACAAAATTTTAGTATATTTTATATATATACTTTATTATATTACCATGATATAAAAATAATTCACGTAGGTGGAGAAATAAATAAAATAAAAACACTTTTAGAAAAACATTATCTCTTCTTTGGGTATCCACCTTAAGTTTGCATTAATGCCTTACTAAGTTGGATTTATGACCAATATTAGGATTATAGGATTAGGATAGGTAATTTTGTGGTTATTTGGATATTTATTTTTCAAAATAATGTGGTTTGAGATATGTAAAGAAGGGGGAGAGGGAGAGGCCTTTTATAAGTTGGGTGAGGGGAAAACTTCTAAATTTTTGAAGGATATAATTTTACCCTCATTTCATACAGATAAAGTGGATCGAATAATGGTAAAATATCTATATTATAAGTTATAAGGTCGAATTATGTACATAAAATGTGTTTTTAATAAATTTCTTGGTCATTTACCCTTATGTTTAATGCTTAGTGCCTTAATAAATTTGTTTTTCTCTTAATTGATATAATTAATTTTAACTTCTTTCACTAATCACTTTAGTACAAAATTAATTTGGTTTTATTAGACATAATAAATTATTTTTATTTGAAAAAAATGTATCAATTTTTAAAAATTCATTTCTTTAAAGTGGAATAAATTAATTTAAAATTAATTCTGCATATGGGTCGAGAAAACTTGTATTTAAAGTGAAAATTTAAAAAAAAATATATGTTTTTATATCTAAATTCAAAATAAAAATTAATAAAATGACAAAAACATTATTAATATATTTATAGTTTATCTATTGTGACTTTAAAACATATTCAAAACATAATTTAGAATTATAAATTTTTTAAACGAAAAGTGACTTTTCAATTAAAATTCAGTATCTCTAACTATTCGTCAAAATAATAAAACTTCTTAGAAAAATAATAAAAATTCACCATAAGATAATTTTGAAATTATTATTTCAAAGTTGAACTTTATTTTTTAAAATAATATTTATAAAATTTTTAAAAAATATTGAACATGTGCGCCATTAAATAGAGGAAAAACTACCTTTAAAAAAATAATGTTTTTTATTTGTAAAATTTGATTTCTTTTTATCTTATAAACATAATATCTATTGGAATAATTTAAAAATATTATAAAATATATAATATAAAAGTTTCATTAATATCATCCACTAATAGTAATTAATTTAATTTATTGAGATAAAACAAATTTTGGGTAAAAAATAGTATTTTATAAAAACATTTTTTTATATTAAATTGGATTTTATATTCATTTAAAATAAATTAGAAACCAGTGAATTCAAAAATATAATTCATAACTTCATCAATATTTTTTATTACCACCAATTTAATGGATGTGATATTATTTTCATTTTAAATAATAATATTAATAATATTTGGTAAGACTCTATTTTACGTGTAATGAAAGAAATTAAGGAAATTCATTATTGTGTGTAATGAAAGATAAATTAGTATTACATGCACTTAAAGATGTATAATATATTTAAATTATTTAAAATTATAAATATATTTTTGAGGTATCATAGTGTTATATTCCCTTTTATTATTGGTTTTACGTGTCATTCATGCTATTGAATAAAATGTTATTCTTTTAAAAGTTTGGGGTATTGAAAGTTTTATGAAAAATAATAATAACTAAGAAATTATTAATATTCATAAATTATGGTGATTTTTTTTATTCCTCCCTCTCATTCTAGGAAAAAATGACGGTGTTGACCAAGTACGTGCAGACTGCTGCCTCCATGGAACAATGTATTTCAATTTTCCATTACTACCTAACATGGACGAATTTAAAATATATATAATTTATAATATATTTATAAAACTACTAATATTCTAGAAAGATAAATTTCTACATTATAGAAGTGATATTAATAAAAAAATGAACTTATTAAACGTAGACGCCTTAAATGAATATATTGAGGAACCTTTTTAAATTTGAGTCTATTTTATGAAAACCTATAAAACTAAATAAATTTTGTGATAATGGAAAAATAGATGATATTCACCTATAAAATTTTGGATATCATGAATATATTTTAAAACAAATTTTTACATGTTCATTATATCCAAAAAAACTAGATATATCGACTAAACCACCTCAACTAACCACAATAAGAAAAACTACTTAATAAATAAATAACATATGATAATAAATAGACCTTATAAATTAAATGTAGATGAAAATAATTATTAATAAAAAAATTAAGAAACATAATTTCTTTTTTTAGGACATTATGTTCACAAGAAAATGAATCATGACCCAAGGTAAGGGTTTTTCTATCTCGATTCTATTTTATTGACATATGATTTCGATTCACAACTTGTCTAGTTATTTATTCATTTTTATGGTGCATGTATTGGAAAATTATTTCCTTTTATCATAAAATTCAATATGTATATGGTATTTAAAAATTCATCTCATTTCTACCTTCCATGTATTTTCTATTCGATAGATTATGACATTGTAAGGGTTTTGTTTAATTTAGACCCCCTTTATTTGATTTATTTTTTTCATCTTGAACTTATTACTTATATCATTTCATTCATAAAAATAAATATTTTATTTAATATTACTTTATATTTCTATATATGTAAAATTACTTTTAAAATTCAAGGATTTTACCTTCATGAATTTATTCCACAAAAATTATATAATTATTTTGAATTTTTCATAGCCTCTTTAATGACGATTTCCCATCCTTATCAGTATTTTTCAATACCCATCTATGTTATACACTATATTTAGAAACCTAATTATGATTTATATAATGTGAAATTAAAATTTTTCTTATCATATTTTCAAAATAATGTTTTATTATCCATTTTCTCAATGTTAGATTTCAACAAAGATATTTTAAAACATAAAAAAGGGATATTCTGAACCACCCTAGTTACTCGTTGATTACAAGTTCTCTTTTTCCATCCCCATTAATTTGTATTCTTCTCACTTCATTAATTTATATTTTATATATATATATATATTCCTAAAATATATTACTATTTTTATTTTCCCTTGTTTTTTGTGGTAATAAATTTTTTATGTTCCATTTACGGTTCTCCATTTTAAGTAAACCTGATTTAAGGGAAGTTCCTAAATTCTGATTTCAATTCAAGTACCACCCCCATAAAATGTTTTTAAATACGAATATATTTCTAAAACCCTAATTTTTTATATAAAATCCACTAGATTATATTGTGGTTAAAATAAAAATAATAACCTCATTTATTCTTTAAAAGATCCTTTACTCAATTCATAAATTATGACCATGTGGTTTTTTTTAATCCCTAATTTTACAATAATTATCCAGAATGTTTTTATATTGTAACTCCATGTTCAAGACATTTTCTTAATTCAAATATAAATATAAAAAATAATTTAATTACTTCTTCTCCTAGGAATATTTATTTTATGGACTTTGTTTATGTTTTTAGGCAAGATTATGAAACCCACTTCTTTCACATGGGATTTATCATGCATATGATTTAGGTATAGTTACTTTTCCTCATGTGGATCATTTATGAATATACATGTTATGAATACGAAGTATATATACTTATAGTGCTTTAATGAATTTGGTAATTTTTTCATCTTATGAGATATCATGTATGGCACATAGGAATTTAAAATGTTATGTAGTCTTGGTAGTGAGTGTTAACTTATACATCTTATGTCATGTATTATATTGTTATAATATTTGTATAATTCCATTAAATTATGATAAAATTAACTTATTCTATGTTTATTTGATTATCTAATACTCTTATTCCATGGTACATGTTTTTTCATTGAGATTACATGTTTTGTGATCAAGACTTATAAAAAAGCTTATTATTCAATGATCTTTTTAATAATAAATTTATCCCCTTACCATGTGTTTTGAAATAATGTTTATATTAACCTTGATGAAAAGATTTATCTTACTAAGTGTTTGATCTCACCACTTTATAATGTATTAATTCCCCATGTTATTAAGATGAATATAACATATGATAATTCTAAAAGGGAGTCTATTATGGATTAATTGTGGAGAAATGTTCACATGTATCATAAAAAATTCTTATGTATATGATCCTCAAATACACTCAAATTTACATTCTTGGTATTATGTGATTATTTTTTATAATTATTTTTTATCATATGTAAATTGTGTAAAGTAAATATATGCTTATCTTGGGTTATTATAGTTGGAATCAGAGAAAGGTTTAGTTATTTTTAAGGATTAGTTTAGTAATTTTAGTGCTTAATATGATAAAAATTTAGTGAAACCCCAAGGGATAAGTCTAAGGGATAATTCAAAGTATATATTAACATATTCATGTTTTGGTACAATAGATATTGTGTTGTATTAAGGAAATTATATCCTTGTTTAAATACTATAAATTTGATGTGGTTATAGAACATCACCTTGAAAAAATCTATTTGAGTATCAACTCAATCTTCACTCATTTCAAAATGAGTGGGTCTAAGACTACACACCTCACTAGACACTCCCACATGATATGCTTTAGAAATTTACTTATAATTTTTAAAACATTATGAGGGATTTGAATATGATAAAAAATATAGTAGAAAATGAAATTGGAAAAATGAGGTTATATAGAATGATATATAGGTTGATCCAATTATATCACTATTGAAAAAATGCCTCATAGGTTGAAAATAAGGTTTCATTGGAGGATACATCATAGGATTGAGTTTTCATATTCATACTATATTTTACTATGATTTTATTAGATATTTTCATAATAATTTTAGTTTTAATATTTATTTGGAAATAGGATCTTTAAAATGAAGTTGTGGAAGGTACATATCTATAAACTCCTAAGACTAATCTATAGTATATTAATTGAAATAAATGGTTGAGAATATTATTAGTTAATATATTGTTGATTCTCCTTTTCTTCACATTGTCTAAAAGAACTGAAAGGGAAATGACTTTGCACAAATTGATTCATCCTTTGAAGAAAACATCAAAAATAGACAAAGGCATGAACAAGGAGTCAAATACCTTTGGGTCACGCAATTTCCCTCACTATCGTGCAAGTACACTTGCACACCGCCTAATGGTTGCACAAGTGACTTGCACGCCCTCTTTGAAAACCACCCAGGGTCTTCTCCAGCCTATAATTTCCCCCGGTGGGCCCCCCATTTCGGGAGGATTTTTTTTCCAAAATTCAGATACAGAGCTCTGAACGCCCAAGTCTCTTTTCAGGTCTTCTGAATGCTTCTACGGTAATTCTCTACCTAGAATGGAAGTTCTAAACAAGAGGAATAAGGTCTAAGTGCTAGAATTCACTAGCACTTGCGTGCCTAAGTGTTTTGCCCTTAAGGGAAATGGACACACTTGCGCGCCTCCTTACATACTCATTCAAACTTGCGCGCAACTCTTCTGGAAGTACCTCGAGATAATTCTAATGGCTTTGATCAAGGATCTCCCAAGTATTACCCTACTGTTTAACAATCGTGCAAGTACCCATGTGTCGCGCAGGTATACCTGCGCAACTAGGACTTGCGCGCCCACGCAGTACCTGGGCGCCTGCCAGGACTTGTGCACCCTTCTATTTTTTGGGTTCCCTTCCTACCCATTTAACCCCTTTTATGATTTTCCACCTTTTCTATTTAAGATTCAGTCTTCAAGACACTCTTCAAAGCCATTTATGGCATGCTTTCTTTGTTGGCTTCCTTATCTAAAAGGAATTTTTGGAACATCTCTCAAAACCTAGTGATTTACACATCTTTACATCACTAAAGTTAGAGAATTTATTCATTCAACCTCATCCTTTAAGATGAGAGAATCTTTAATTTGGGTCGCCTTTTTAAGAGTAAGCCCCAATCCAAATTCTCATTAATTTGGGCATACTCCTTAGGAGAAATCCCCAAGTCGTCATTAATTTGGGCCTCCATTTCAGGAGTAAGCCCCAAGTCCCCTAATCTGGGCATCCTCCTTATGAGTAAGTCCCAGTCATAATTCCCTTAACCTGGGCTTCCTTTTCAGGAGTAAACCCCAGTCTTAAAGTTTCCAAATATGGGCATCCTCCTTAGTAGTAATCCCCAAAAATGGTTCTCTTATACTGGGTTTCCTCTTTAGAAATAAGCCCCAGTCTCAAAGTCTACAAATATGGGCATCCTTATTAGGAGTAAGCCCCAAGTCCCTTAACATGGGCCTCTTTCTCAAGAGTAATACCGAGTCTTAATTTCTCTTAATCAGTCTTAATTTACTTTTTGATCTGGGCTTCCTTCTCAGGAGTAAAACCCAATCATAAGTCCCCTCCTAACTTGGGCAGCTTCTTTAAGAGTAAGCCCCAAGATTATAGTATCCAAATCTCCATTAAGCACATATACCTTTATGGACCCTGTTCATGGATTTCTTCCCTGAATTAAATCTTAATCTTCATCTATTTGGGCAGTCATACATACATAAGCCCCACATCATTTCTTATGATTGCATCTTTCATGGCACAATTGTCTCATTTTACCAATACCTCTTGTTTCTCACACCGAGCATGACTCACATGATATTAGAGTGTAAAAGTAATTATGACATCTTTCTTTGAGCCATCAATCATAAACATCATACTCCCTTACTTGAACTACAAGGGTTCTGATTCCTTTTCTAAACAAAGGATACGTAGGTAGCCCATTTGCGGGTACGATCCCAAATCGAAAATAATCCATGTCCTTATGAATGACAATAAACTTCAAGTGCCCCACTGAGTGGATTTAAAACTATTATGGTCATCATAATGACCAAGAGACTTCTTATATATTTAAGGATACCATTAAATAAGATTCTCTAACAAATACAGATGATTATCTATCGATGAAGAACCTCTAATACATATAAAAGATTCTCTAAATTTCCTAAATATTTAATCATTGATTGCCAGATCTAAAGGAAAACTCATTTTATACTTGGTAATTTAATAAGGATTCATGAACATAACTTAAATCTATAAAGAGAGTCCCGGAGTAGACAATAATTCCCCTCAAAAAGGTGTGATGAGTCCGACCTCCCATTCTCTCGACCAATGAAAATTCCTAAGCCTCATTAGTCCACAACTAATGAGTGCCTACCTTTGGAAAGTAGGTCCAAATAGATATGGAATCATTGGATATTTCCGGTTCTACGAACAAACCCATTACAAACTGATTAAAATGTTTGAACCTTCAATCAACGAGGTAATCCCCAATTCTAGAGGAAACAAAAAATGGTGAACCCGACGTGAATCCTTAACCAAGTTAAAATGATGCTTTTCTTATTTGTTAGGACCCTATTTAAACTCAATGAGAGGGCGAACAAAGCAATCAATAACATATTTTCTCATCCAAAATATGTAGTGGCCGAACTTATCTTGATTATGTCTGTTATATCAAACATGCACTCTTTTCCAAGATCTTATGCATTTCTAGAATGGCTTCTCTTAATTTCACATCTGTGAATACCTCTGCTGTGAAAACCTCTGCTGAGAATTCCACTACTGCTACTCCTGCTGGATCTCCGTCCACTCTGACGATGACATCACCTACTCAGCGTCTTCAATGCTGGGTATCAAATGCGCTGTTTAAGGAGTGTCGTCAACACGGTACCATTCCAACTCTGGGGGCTGATCGACAAGCCCTCCAAGTCAATAATTCACCCTTGTCGTCCAGACAGTGACGACCAGCGATCAAGAAGCAGGCGGTGCTAACCATAGTCTCCAATCATTTCGGGTCGTAATCCCTGGAACGCAATCACCATTCACTACCATATTCTGGGAGGGTGAATGAGTAGGCCCCTCAAGGCCTTAATTCAAGGAGACAAGAGTCCTTCCCGAGGGCTCCAACCAACAATCGCCACCAGACTCGTGCGACAGTGCACCCTCAACATGATGAGGGCATCGACTCCATGCGTTCAGCTTAGGTTCCTCGAACCCGAGCAGGCAAGACGAATCGCCAGAGGTGAAATCAGGTCAACAGTGAGCAGGTTCTCATCTCTTCTATATTTGGAGAAGTCCACCAACCTAACTTGGTGGCAAGCAATGAGCGGGCACATACACTCGTCCATTTTAATTTCGTTGTCCAACAGACTCTTCTGGCAGCATCATGTCAATCCCTCCAGGTAATTCCGATGGAGTACTATAGGCAAGAACATACATCAGTTTATACATCATCAGCTAGCCAGTAGGCTCATCTGACTACATATGATGGAGCTCGTCAACCACGTTTGGTGAAGTGCAATCAGCAGGCACATACACCTACTAGTATTGATCAATCCTACTAACAGTCTCTCTTGGTAGCAGTCGGAGAAGTCAGTCGGAAAGCTCCGGCAACAAATAGGAGGCAGACTCAACTCTCTACCCCCACACTTGAGTACTATCAGGATTCACTGATAGGAAAAGGAGACAAGAGAAGGCACACACACCTACTCCAAGCACGGAATGGACATATATACTCGTTCCAGCAGATGAAGCCACTAATCATATTCTATCAATGGTGAAAGAGAAGAAGAAAATCCCTACTCATATTCTAGATGCTTTCCAGGATATTATAATAGCTTCAGCAGCATCTCAGGGAAAGACACATAAATTTATCCCTACCAGTGGAGTGACACATCAACAGTTCACTCTAGAACAGACACACACATCTGTTCCAGTCCAAGAGGTTTGTGGGGCGTACTCCCCCATATCATATGGACAACCAAGTCAGGCACATAAACCTGGTTTGAGCGGAGATAACCAGCCTAACCTGATCATTTCTCCTGAGCAGTCACACACACCTGCCAAATTGAGTAAGAAGACGTTTAAGAAAAAGACCTTCCCAACACAGTCAAGAAATCAAGGGCAAATTTGTAACAAGGCCTTACTCGATGATGCAGTTCTTGGTGCACTCATACAACTATATGTTTCAACTCAAGATTATTCTCTCTCAGTTCCAAATAATAGGAACATTAATTCTGAAGGTCTGCACTAGAAACTTTCTCATGAAGGCTTGCTTCGTGACAATTCGGACGATCTCAAAGTTTCATCTTCTGATGAGAGCCATAGGAACCCTCTGTGTGGCCAAAAGACCAAGGAGCAAGAGATATCATCTTTTGTTGTAACCCGCCATGGTGGTCCTCCCCATGATGATGAATTTTTCTACCAAAGTCCTCTCTGCAGTAGTGATGCACATTTCCCGAAAAATGCTCTAGTGGACAATGTAGTGTTGAGAAAGCCCTCTTATCTTGAGGCACTTGAAAATGCGAAACCAGTCATGTCTGATGCTTCATCGCTAGTAGGTGAAATACTTTCTCAATCAGAAGATAGCCCAGGGTGTAGGTCAGTCTCCGAACCACCCCTAAGTCATGCAACTTCTAGTTTAATCAGTGATTTCTCTACCAATCTTGTTGAATCCGATGAAGAAACAAGGAAGAACCGGCTCTGGTCTAATCAGGTAGAAGAATCTTCATTAACTGATAAAGAGGAAATATTGAATATGAGAAAAAAATTGGCGAAAGGTGAAGTGCCAGTCATGTTTTGGCCTCTGGATGACTCTCAGTATGACATTCCAGAGATGTTGATGGAAGGTGTAATTCATGATATTTTTCTCAACATATGGAAAACTCTTTGTCAGTTGAAAAAGAAAATATTATCTTATGATGAATATGAAAATCATGTTAAGATAATAGAAGGGTTACAATGCCAATTTGACTTGGCATCTCTCTAAGTTTCTTGATATCCAAAGGCTGAAAAGCAGCAGAGAGCCCTTCAACGTTCATGCCTTGGATCACTAAGAAGATTGTGCCAGTTAATTGTCAATGCCCCATCTGTTATTCATATCATAGGATGGGGTTTTCATGGAGACCTACATTTTATTGTACTCTCCAGTCAGGAAAGCCCGCCGAAAATGGTCTCATGCAATGTTATTTCCCATGGACGGCCACAGTCAATGGGTTTTGTTTGTAATCAAAAGCTTTCCCAAGAACAGGCCTCAACTAGTTCTTCTCAAAATCAAGAATATAGAGAACAAGTTGTTGAATTACTCCTGCATCAAGAAAATGAGAATATTGAACAGACCTCTCATATAAGGAAAGCACATCATCAAGTGACAGAAGTGTCAGAAATCATCCAACGGTGTTTTGAGCCGGGTGATAAAAGTCGATGCAGGTTGATGCATCAAGCTAATTTCCGGAATAAGGTCTGCAAGATCATGAGAGATTTTAAGAAAGTTTCAGATATAGAATGTCAAGTGCCACCCCATCTTTCCAGACTGGGGAATCTTTGAACTCAACCCTCAGAATCAACAAATAGGATTTGAGGAGTTGATCAAAGACAGTAGGAACAGCCCCAGTCCACTGGACTGGGGACTTTTTCAAATCATCAATCCCCTCCTCAGAGAAAGTCAGTCTTCTCTCGATTGGGGAAGAATCCTCAAGAGGAACGAAGAGACAAATTATCAGGAGATTCTCTCCAAATTACAGTTTGCCAAGAAGTTCCTGAGGGATCAAATCAACAAAAGGAAATGGATCATTAGGGACATGGAAGAATAAAATATCACAGAAATACTGATATAAAGGATGTGATGCATTATGCATCAATTAATGTCATTAATATTGTTTTTGCTAATCCTCCAGAACATGAGGCTCACCCATAGAGATCAGATGAAGAGGTTCCTGCTCAAGAAGTTGTACGTACAGACACAAATGAAGAAGGTGTGCGTACAAGAAATCAAAGGATTACTTAGAACCTAGGTAATCCTTCAAGTAACCCACTTCCCCCTCTCCGAAAGGTGTCCAATAAGGGGAAAGGAAAGAACCAGGTTACATATCCATCCTCTGGAGAAGTCCAATCACTCTCACTAGAGAAAAGATTTGCACAACAAGAGGAAGAAATAAAGGAATTGAGGAGGATGAATGCAGAACTACTTCAGGGTAGTCTTCCTCCTAAGCGTGCTGAAGTCAGTCATCCAAGGGAGTTTGTTGCAGCTAATGAGATGGATCAAGAATATCCTCCTCTATTATTACACCCTCATAGGTCTAATCCTATGGGTCATGTGCAACAAAAATTGGTGGTGCTACCATCAGTTGTAGTACCAGCCACCATACCTGTCCAGAATCCAATTATTGCACCTTCCCAATTCCATGTTCAACCAGATGTTTCTCAAAAGTTAATAACTACCATTGAGTTATTAACAGCTCTGTTAGAGACTATGGAAGGGAAGCGTGTGTAGGTTCAACCAGTAAAGAGATCTTACCCTGAATGGGTAGATTCAATCTCTCCCCCATCATGTTTTGGGAACCCTATATTCCCTATTTTCAATAGATCAGGAAATCCTGAACATCGTTTGACGCATTACGTGTCTTGTTGCGATCCTATGATGGAAAATCTGGAACAAAAAGAAGTAGTGAAACTAAGATGATTCGTACGAACCTTGCAAGGACCATATTTTGTTTGGTATACAAGCTTGCAATCCCGGTCAATTACTCGATGAGAGGATCTTCACCAAAAATTCCTTCTCCAATTCAGCTCAACATTGCCAAAGACAACAGTTTTTGATCTTACAAACTGTAAGCAAAGGGAGAATGAAAGGGTCTCAGATTTCATTGCTCACTGGAAGGGATTAACATATTCCCTAAGCTTTGCACTCCCTCAAGAGGAATTGTTGCCAATCTGTGTGGAAAATTTGCGTGATGAGTTGCGGACACCACTGATCCCTGTGAAATACACAAGAGGGTTTCGAGACATTACTTAAATTGATCAACAGATTGAATATTCTCTTATAAAGACTAAGGATAAAGCATGTATAATTCCATCATCTCCAGGAAGGAGAATGGGTAAAGTAGAAACTGCTACAATTATGCTTAAACAATCACCTGTACCTGCTTCTACTTCAAAACCTTCATCTTCTCAAAGGGCTCCACCTCCTGAGCACCAACAACAGATGTCGTTTCGTCAAGATGATAAAAGAGATCAAATAAGAAAACAATTTGGGGATTTGAAGAGAAAAGTTTATTATTTCTGAAATGAAAAAGTTCTTGGTTACTTCATTTCGTCCCTGGAGAATAATTTGGTTCAGTTTCCAAGGCCCAAAAGGCCAAATAAGGAAGGAGATGAAGACAGTTCCAATTATTTCCCCTTTCATCAGATGTTGGGGCATCCCATTCAAGAGTGTTTTGTTTTCAAGGACCTCCTACAAAGAATGGTTGACTTGGTACAAGTCAAATTAAAGTGTTCTTCAACTTAGGTAGAATGTGTTACTGCTACAAATTTGGAGGAAGGAGGCGAGTGGAAAGAAGTCAAAAGAAAAAATGCGTAGAAATATGATGATTGGATGGTCAGAAAGATGATAAACCGAACTCATGCTATTTTGCGAACACAATTGAAGAAACCAATTGTGCCTTCTACCATAAATGCCACAGAAAAACCCTCTTCATCAGAGAGAAAATACTCAAAGAAACGGAATAATTCAAAGAAATAAGAAGAATTAGAAGAAGATGAGTATGTGTCAAAGCCTAAGTTGTCTTTGACTTTGGATGATTTTATCCCATCTACTTCAAAGCAATGGGCACCGCCCCACCAAATAGTACATCCTAAATTGGCTAGTCAGGCAGAGTCTTCATCGGATGAAGAGTTAATCTTTGGTTATGTTAATATGATTCATTTAACAGATCCTTATGTCAGTCGTAGTTTCGATTTCGATGAGCCTGAATTCCCTGTACCAAAAAGAGGAATTATAGGAAGTTCCAGGGGTATGGGATACAAAGGAAGACATGGATATCCCAGAAGCCACTATTCTAATTCTACCCCTTCTAGAACTATGTATGCAGCAGAAACTCGTGGTAGATCTCTTCAACGATCTCAAAAAGAATAAGCAAGTTCTTCTACACAAGGTAGACTCAGTCCTGGCACAGTTATTCTGGAGGATCGTTTGGGGGTTCCATCTTCATCCTCTTAACAAGAAATGGATCTAATCAGTCTAATATTCCAAATCTAGGAATATTGTCAACTCTTATCCCAATACAAGATTCATCAACATCCAAAGTATCAACTTCCAAGGCACCTGCTAAACCACATGTTCCTGTTGGGAAACGCAGACCTCTGGATCAAAATTATGATGTATTGAAACACCTGGCCCATGTATCGACCAAGTTATCAATTCTAGATGCTTTGAATCTGTCAAAAGATCTTCGGGAGGCACTCATCGAGGATTTTTCAAGTCCTCAGGAGTTTGAGACTGAAATTGCTGCAGCCAAAGTCTAGAATGTAGAGAATAATCCTACAGAATGCCATGTAGTGATATATTTCACAGATAATGATGAAGATGATGTTGTGAATGGGAATATTAGACCATTGTACTTATCTGGAAAGGTCAATGGTGGATAAATCCGAAGATCTTTCATTGATGATGGTTCAGGAGTCAACCTCATTTCCATTGTACACTTCGTCGATTGGGCCTCATGGAATCTGATTTACCTCCTTCTACTATGATGTTACAAGGATATGATAAAAATGATCAAGAACCACTTGGTGAGATTACACTCAGAACTCAGTATAGAGATCTTTTGTCCAATTCAGATTTCATGGTTGTTGATCAAGACTCAGCCTTCAACATCTTTCTTGGAAGACCCTGGCTACATCAACATGCGACTATCCCTTCATCATACCATCAATGTCTCAAGTATTGTTTTTATGGTCAATTTGGGACATTGTATGGTTATAAGGCCCCATTCAAGACATGTGAATCTCAATACATTGAGGTGGAATTCTATCACATGAAGGGAAAGGAGGAATCCACAAAAAAATTTACCAAAGTTAATTCTCCGTATGGTTTGGAAAAGATTACAGTAAACCCATTAGCACATGTGAGTACAGATTATGTGTTTCCTATCATCCAAATTGACAGGATAGACCCAAATCAAAATACTCTTATGGAAACCTCCATAATGTCAATCACGGAAATCAATCCAGACAACACGGGAGAAAGTGGTGATTCACCAAGCAATGATGAAAGCTTAAATGGAGATCTCTTCATTTCATCTGGTGAAATTCAGCAAGTCTATACATCACCAACCAGGCCAAAAAAATTATAGCAGTGCTAGAGTTTAACGATGATATCGATTATCAATCCATCATCTCCTCTTTATTACACAAAGAATACCCTTCATCATAAATTGGGATGGAAATGGAAGCTTCTTCTTCAAGATGTGCAAATTTTAACATCTCTTATGATCATGGAATTATGCTTCATCGTCTACTATGAAAGTAGAAATAGAAAAAGTAACACATGTTGAAGAAGAAGAGGAAGATCTCAGAGATGCTCCTCCATCATTTGAAGAGGGTATCTCTACCACTGTGGATGAACTCATAGAAATCAATATGGGTACAAAATAAGATACACTACCCACTTTAATCAGTGCGACCCTGACTCTTGAAGAACAAGATATGTATATTTCCTTTCTAAAGAAAAATTGAGATATATTTACTTGGAACTATACAGAGATTCCATGGCTTGATCCTGATGTTGCCACTCATCGTTTGGGTTTTCCAAAAGAACATCGAGGATTCAAACAAGATTCCAGAAGAACACACCCAACCTATGCTTCCAAAATTGAGGCTGATGTGGATAAGCTTATCAAAGATAACTTTTTCAGAGAAGTTCAATATCCCAAGTGATTGGATAATATTGTCAAAGTGAAAAAGAAGAATGGGAAAACTAGAGTTTTCATTGATTTTAGAGATCTTAATCGGCATTGTCCTAAGGATTATTTTCTAGTTCCGATTACAAAACTTTTAATTGATGCAACATATGGATATGAAGAACTTTCCTTCATGGATGGATATTCCGGATATAATCAAATCCGAATGGCTCCAGAAGATGAGGAATCTAAATCTTTCAGAGCCCCTCAGGGTGTTTTTTTCTATCGGGTAATGTCCTTTGGCCTAAAGAATGCAGGCGCAACATATCAGCATGCCATCCATCGTATCTTCAAAACCTTTTTAGGGAAGTTTGTTTAATGTTATGTGGATGATTTGGTGGTCAAATCCAGGCAACGTTCTAATCACTTGGCTGATTTGGGAGTCATATTCCGAAAGCTTCGACAACATAATTTGAAGATGAACCCCTTAAAATGTGATTTTGGGGTAACCTCAGGAAAATTTCTCGACTTTTTTATACGCAATCATGGTATTGAAGTCGATCCTGAGAATACCAAGTCAATATTTGGTATTTCACCTCCTCAAAATTTGAAAGAATTAAGAGGAATTCAAGGACACATAGCCTATATTCGGTGTTTTATCACCAATTTGGCAGGCAAAAGTTTACCCTACACCAAATTGATGAAGAAGGGAGTCACTTACCAGTGGAATAAAGAATGTCAAGAAGAATTCGATATTCTCAAGTAGTATCTCTTGAGTCCACCAGTGTTAATGCCACCTGTTGAAGGAAGACCAATTATCCTCTATGTGATAGCTTTAGAGAAATCATTGGGTGCCTTTCTTTCCCATAAGAATGATGCTGGGAATAAGAATAGCATCTACTATCTTAGTCGGACTATGCTTGAGGCAAAAACGTGATATTCAAATATTGAGAAGTGCTTCCTAGCATTAATATTTGCAGTTTAGAAGTTGATACACTACCTGCAACATCACGTGGTCTAATTGGTATCTCGCAATAACCTTCTCAAATTCATCCTTAGTCATCCAATGCTTATAGGACATCTGGAAAGGTAGGCAGTTATTTTGTAGTAGTTCAACATTCAGTATGTTTCTCAAAAGGCAATAAAGGGCCAAGCTCTGGATTATTTCCTTGCTGAACACCCTTCAGTGGAAGATACATCTTCAGATATTGAACTCCCTGATGAGGAAGTCTTCTCTATTCAAGAAAGTCTCCAGACATGGGAAATATACTTTAATGGTGCTTCCAGAATTCCAACAGGGAGGAAAATGGAAAATCCTAAGTTTAACAATGTTGGTTTAGGAGTTGTACTCATTTCCCTGGAAAAGGAATTGCTACCCTATTCCATCTCATTATTAGGAGGCGGTACAAATAATGAAGCAGAATACCAAGCTCTTATCGCAGGATTGAAGTTGGCGCTTCAAGCACAAGTGAATCACTTAAAGGTGAAAGGTGATTCAGACCTGCTAATCAAACAAGTCAATGGGGATTATGCAATCGGAAAAGAAGAAATAATCCATTTGTATGATTACATCAGAGAGTTAATGGCAGAGTTTCCTTTGGAACCGACATTTTCTTATGTCCCAAGATCACAAAATGCCCAAGCTGATGCACTGGATAATATAGCCACAGCTCTGGCAGATCCAAATCGGGATGAGACAGCCATCAGTATTTCCCACCGTCGTATAATTTCACCTTATGTTCAAATCAGAACAAAGGAAATCAATGAAATTAGTCTCATTCCTGAACCATATGGTCATACTACAGGATGGATGACACCTATCAGGGAATACCTTCAAAACAGAACAATTCCACCAGATAGAGCCGAGAAAGAACAAATCCGGCGACGTGTGGTCAATTATACTCTTTATGATGGCCCAGATCACCTAGAGAAAATTCTCTACAAGCATGGTTTTGATGGAGTTCTTTTCAGATTCATTGATGGTCAAGAGACAATGGTTGTCCTGAAGGAAGTGCATGTAGGAGTTTGTGGTGCCCACCAATCTGGAGATAGACTATTTGATCAGATTCGAAGGCTTGGATACTTTTGGACTTCAATGATATAAGATTGTTTTGATTTCACAAAGAAGTGTCATTCATGCCCAGTACATGACAACTTCATTCATCAACCTCCATAATTTCTTCATACAGCAAAATACTCATGGCCATTTGCCACGTGGGGAATGGATGTGGTGGGGCCCTATCCTTCAGCTACGGCCAAGTAGTTTAAGTATATTCTTACTGATACTGACTTCTTTTCCAAATGGACAGAGGAAATACCCCTCAAAGAAGTTAGTTCTAAATGAATTTTTAGCTTCATCAAGTCTAACATCATTACCATATTTGGTGTCCCTCATACTATATTGACGGACAATGGAACTAACTTCTGTTCATCTGAGGTGATGAAGTTGTATCAAGAATACAAAATCAAGTCCAACCATTCATCTCAGTATCATGCAACGGCCAATGGCCAGATAGAATCCTTCAACAAGACTCTGTCAAATATACTGAAAAAGATGGTGGATAAAGATAAGAGTTCATGGACTGATAAACTCTTTCATTCTTTATGGGCTTATTGAACTACCAGCCGCACTGCAACACGGTCAAATCTATATTCACTGGTATATGGAATGGAAGCAGTCTTTCCCATTTAAATTCAACTACCCTCGCTCAGAGTATCCATTTTTGATCATTCATCTACAGATGAACAATCTCAAAAGCGATTGGATGAATTGGAACGATTAGATGAAAAAATATTGTGCACCCTACACCACTTGGAAGTCTATCAGAATCGAATAGCACGAGCTTTCAACAAAAAAGTTCTTCTTCGTTCATTCGTTCAGGGAGAGTTGGTATTAGTTCTCAGAACTCCAATGATACTAGGAAAGAAACCTCCCAATATTGAACCAAAATGGGAAGGAACTTATTCAACACATAAGGTCTATTCCAATGGAGATTATTCTTTAATCTCAATGGATGGAGAACTCATCACTACTCCAACCAATGCCAGATTTCTGAAGAAGTATTTTGTATAAACACAAAATACATTGTTAGGGTCCATATATATGACCTTAAACTATTTGTATTACTTTCTTCCCACATGAATTTAAACTGTGACATCCTAAATACATGACGCTAAACAGTACAGATATCCCTTACATCCAACAAGACGTTAAACTGCATAACCAACGGTCCATGCATATGACCTTAAACTATTCACACTTTCGTAAAACATGGCGCTAAACTGTATCGTCCTTTTTTCGTCCAACATGACGTTAAACTGTGAAAAGTTCTCTAATACATCTAACATGATGTTAAAATGTGTTCTCTTTTTTCCTTAATGCATGACATTAATCTACACAGTCCTCTTTTTGTCCAACATGACATTAAACTGTATTGTCCCCATCATCCTAACTACATGATGCTAAACTGTATTGAAATACCTTAATATGTCCTACATGTAGTTAAACTGTATTTTTTTCCCTACTACATGACACTAAATTGTGCAGCACCAATAGTCCTAACTGCATGTCTTTGAACTGAATAGTCCCTTCATATGTCCTACCTGACATTAAACTGTGCATCGTTAAGGTTTTTGTTACCTCTTTTTTCTCACACCGAGTATGACTCAAGTGAGCTTAGAACATATTTGAACCATAACACTCTCTCTGGGATACTAACCATGTGTAAGTCCCAACACTGTTTTTTAGGTCATTGTCCCCAAGAACAACTTGATCACTAATTCATTCTTTTATTGAACTACGCGGACTTTGATCTTTGCCTTCTAGGCTGGGTACATAGGCAACCTCCTAAGGTTCAAGCCCAAAACCAATCTCTTCACATCGGTTCACCTCCATCTCATACGATGTTGATTCGTGAAACCGCCCCCAGAATCAATATCTTTACATTAGTTCACTTTCGTCCTTGCTATTAGACGTTAAATTGTACAACACTTTTTGTCCAGTATGACAATAAACTATAACATTAGTTGATACCCTCACCAGAGAGGGAATCATTATTTACATTGATTTTCAATCATGTTTCATTCCAAAGACTAAGTGCATACATGGCAATGCTCGAACCTTTTCTATTGGGTTAAACCATCATTTCACTAAAGTCCCTTTTCACCCTTCACATGTACGAACCAAATTTGTACAGATGGTATTTCTAGAACTACGTAGGCTTGATTCCCATCCTTATGGGATACGTAGGAACGTTTGAGTGTCCCTTGAATCCAACACCAAGTCTTCTGGGCCTAATCCCAAATTCCACTTTTAGTCTTTTGGCTGAAAAGTCCCCATGAAAACACACACTGTGTATTTCTTATAATGGTCCAAGCTCTATGACCCTAAACTAATATCTCTAATCCTTTTATCCCGCACGACGTTAAACTGTAGTTCAAGAACTACGTATGGCTTGATTCCAATCCTTATGGGATACGTAGTGAAGTCCAACATTTCAATTTAGGACCCATCCACAACATGATTATGGTTAGCATTGATTTGTGTATCTCTTCACACATTGGCCAATACCCATCTTTATGTGTCATAATCCTAACCTTAAATATTTTCAGATTTTCATAACCCTTTTCTTGACTTCTGGTCACAAAATGTCCAATTTCTGAGAGTTATTTTGCTTGAATATGCAGCACGTTCCCTTAGGCGGCCTTGCATAAACAGTATACATAACAGACTTGTTAGCCAAAAGATAATATTATTTGACTATGAAGCTCATGACCTTAGGAGGCCCTGCATAAATCAACCCCCTAATGGGTTTGTTAAATAATGGTAACTTCATTCTTGGGAAGAAAACCTCTTTTTTCCTTATTGGTCTTATCAAAAATATGTAAGGATCCGCAAAAAAATAGCCATCCTTAACATATTTGTTTCATGTCCATTTTCATGATCTGAGAGTATTCAAGTCTATGGTTTATATTTCTCTTCCCTTTGTTTGGGTCAGACCTTATTATGAGTGACATTCATCCAATTCTTGGATAATCTTGTTTGGAAATATATTCTATATATTCAAGCACCTCTCTCCATACAACATACTCTATACTTTGGAAAATTTGAATCTCCATAAACTTCCACTGGCTTTTTAGCACTAGGAAAGTAAATTTCTAAGAGTTATTTTGTTTGACTATGCAGCACGTTCCCTTAGGCGGCCTTGCATAAGTGGTCTACATAATGGGCCTGTCAGCCAAAAGATACTATTATTTGACTATGCAGCCAATGCCCTTAGGCGGCCTTGCATAATTCAACCCCCTAACAGGTTTGTTAAATAATGGTAACTTCATTCTTGAGAACTACTTCTTCTTATGCCTTTTATCTCTTTTTCGTATCATTCCTCATATTCAAAATTTCTTAATTCATAGTTTACATGTTTTCCTTCATACTTGAGTGTGGTAATAGATTTCCAGATAAATTGTCAAGGAATTGAGTCAATTTTTAACCTATTCGGTCAAAGCTATTTCGACCATAAACATTAGACTTTTTATGTCCGACGTGCATGAATTTAAACTGCCCACAAAAGACATGGGAACTTTGAATAAAAGTCAAGTTCCAGCTCACTAAACATACATTTTTGAATGATTTAGGTAATATTGGTCAATTAAAAGATTCAAAATTTATAGGGTTATTTATAATAATCCTAGTAAAAATCAATCTATGCTTACTAGGCCCATTGGCTTAGGTAAAAATATAAAGCAGGTAGCAAAGGAAAATACTTGCACAAGTGATTGAAGATGAAAGAATTATTTCCATTTGATGCACAAGAATTAGAAGGACGTCCATAGATTGGAGTCTCTTCTCTTTTCTAGGAAATTAAAAAAGGTTTTCAACATAAGTCTTCACATGATGAATAGCATCCCGAGCATCGTCAGCAGCTACTTGAAGCTCATGCACTCGACCAATTTCACTCTTTTCAGCCTGATGGATTGCTTTCTTGGCATCCGGGATGGCCTTCATACCATTCGTTTGATCTCACTCCAATGAATTATTAAGTTTGTTAAGTTCCCCAGTAACAACGTCTAACTGTTGCTGAAGGTGCATTTGATGTACGACTTTATCTTTGATCTTATGCTTCAGCTCCTTCATTTTGGCAGCATAGTCAGCCTCAGCTCGGGGTACCGTAGCCTCAAATTCACTAATGTTGATTGACAGCTTCACCCTGGTCAGATCTTCACAACACTTTTTCTCCTACTCCCTTCTTAAAATGACCTGTTTCACCGCGGCATGGAAATTTTCATATCCAAAACCGCCAAGTCCCAATATTACAAATAGGGATGAAAAATGGGGAATCTTAGATGACAACTCCTCCAGAGGAACTTCAGATATGATTTTCCATATGTTCTGCCATGCCTTGTGTTGTGAAAATTGGAAATTTTTAAGCACCTCTAGGTCTGATTTGACATCATCATCACAGGGGGGAATGTAATCTGGGATTAATGCACATAAGGAAGTGCCCTGTTCTGCTCTTTCCCCCCTGACCTGAGCTTCTTCACTTTCAATTCCCGTTGGGGCGGAGGATGAGGCCTCACCTCCAGATCTAGCCACTGTAATTAATGGACCTGCATAATTAATTGAAAGCTTTGGTTAGTTTCAAAGGATAACAAAAGAATCGGTTGCCCTGCAAATTAAGTACAATCACAAATATTGTTATTCCTTACCCAACGGTAGATCAGCAACCTGTGAAGGCTCCTCCCCATATTTCCAAGCTTCGACAGGATTTTCAGGATGAGTTTTAGGAAGCTCTATTGGGTTCAGCTCCACTTGTGCTAATGTCTCTATAATGGTAGGGTTTTCTGTATCCCCTTCAGGCATGGGTAGTTCAGCAGCTTGCTCAGAAAAAACTGTACATTTGAACCAATTATGATTAGAGATTTAATAAGAAGTTATTCTTAATAGGACGAACGATAACACTCATGTCTATAATCTTCTAAATTACATGGTAATTTAACATTATTTATAAAATCTTCTAAAGATACGCCAAGTTCCATCATTTCATCTAATGTAATCTCAGAATCCTGGTTAGTCACACCAGTGGGAGAATTTGGTGTGTCTTCTTGGCGACCTTCATCCTGCGGTCCCTGACCCTAGACAGCATCTTCGGATAAAATCGCGGCATTAGTTTCAATAGCCTCTAAAAGCTCTAATGCAGTGGTTCAACCTGAAGTCTCACATATTGGAAGTCAATAGATGTTTCATTCAACATTTTATGAAGCATTGTTAACTTACCAGAAGCAGGTTCTTCTCTTATTGCAACAGCAGCAGGAGGGATACTGGGAACAGATGCGGACTCTTTTCTAGGAGCAGCCAAGTCAGTCTGAATTTGTAATTGTTCCACAGCACCCTCCATGGTCCTCATAGGAGGATCATTTCTCTCCCTCAAAGGGGAAATTGAATAATCCCCTGCAATCCCAAGGAAAATGAGAAATCTTTTTCATGATTTAAAATTCATTATTATCCGAAGGACTTACCACTATTGATGAAGAGTTTAATTGTGGAATTATTCCACCGATGAATTTGCTTCTTTGGATTTTTTGGAGTGTCAGTAGTCTCCATTATAGGTTACCTGAATGGGAGAATGGAAAGTTGTGTCCAACTCCTCATCCATGGCCTGCTGTCCCAGATATAAATTGCCCGAATCACGAGGAGATTCAGCAACAACCACAGTGGTAGTACCACCAGGGCTATACTGTGGTGAAGGAACCTCATTAGTTCCTTTCTTTTCAAGCTGCAAGATGAAGAAAATAACTTCCTTGAGTAACAAAGCTTCGATTGAAATCAAGTTTCAATGAAAATAAAGAAAGAAAACTTACATCTTTAGGGGCCACGTAATCATGCCACTCCTCATCAGTCCCCTCAGTGGCACCACGATCTATCATTTCCTTCACCCGCTTGGTGACAGGAATGGAATCATCAGTGGCATATATGAGCATTTCTATCTCTCTGATATATGCTCTCACTTCATTGGGGATATCTTCGAAATTAATATCGGTAAAAGCGAGAAGAGTCCTTATTCTCGGGAGTTGCAGCCCCTCGCATAAATTCAGCCAGGCAGTTTTAATACCACAGTACAAACACTGCCATGTTTGGATAGCCTCTGGTCGTAGATATTCAGTGTGTGTACCAGAAGGCTGTGAGGAAGGTCCTATAATCTTCGACTTCAATTTCTTCCCTACTCCTGCAACTATAGATATAGAATATGAAAATAAGAATTTTTCTCTATAAAGTAGTAATGATTAAGGTACCCCAGTGAAGTAACTCACCAGGAGTTGATGGAGTGGGTCTTTTGATTCTGACCAGAGGATTATATCGGGCACGAGGACACTTTTCCACTTGTTTTGCCTCATCATCCCCATCATAGGAATCCGGTGAATCAGTCCTAGAGGAGGAATCTGGAGAATCAGCTTCAGGTGGGGAAGCATCACCTTTATGAGGAAGGGTTTCTTTCTCTATAGTCCTCTTCTTTTTCTCCACCTGATAAACTGGGTGATTCAGCAACCCTTTAGGGTATGATTCTATCTAGTGCCCGACATGCCATGTAGTCAAGTTATGTGCCACTCTTTCAACTGGTAGATCAAACACCACCCTAGTCTTCTCCCTAGACGTCAGCAACCACAGTTGTCGAGCAACCATTGGATGTTTCTCTAACCTGACATGTACAGGGGGAGATATAGAAATTTGTTACAAACACATAAATTGGAATGCAAATCTATATAGAGCATAGGCCTCACATATAATCTCTCTGTCAATCCTGGCGACCAGCACACCATCTCTGAAGGCCAGCATGTATGCCCTCAAATCCAAGTGGGTTTTCCATCATCAAAAAACTGTCAGGTTTTCATATTTCCATAGGGAAAGAAGTTGAATCCATTAAACATGCTCATCCTCACTTTCATGTCATAGGAATTAATATCTAATGGAGAAATTCCAGAGAATTCTTACACTGATGTCCTGAAAGAACTTTCAGGATTTTGTACTCCATTCTATACATTATAAGTCCTGAAGTGAGTGGCAATCCATCCCCATAAAACTTGGAATGGTCCCACTATTCTCAAAATATATTTACCCATGAAGACATGAAGTAAACTCATATGAATATTTTTTAAAATGGGGGTATCTAACCCAACCATGTTTCCCTCAGCCAACTATGCCGCAATAACGAAGGTCCCTGGCTGGACGCCTCCCTTCGAGTCCCTGACTGGCAAGAGATAAACGCTGAGCCACAAAGCCAAGAAGCCCACCAGATGAGTCTTCTTTGGGATCCTTTGATTCACCTCATATCCCCATTTCTCAAACTCTCCTACTTCTAGAGTTGGCTAGAATGTTCCATGAGCACCCCCTCTTCTCGGTTTTTGGGTAGGTGGTAGGACGGGTGGGCCTCTTATCTTTGGATTTCTTTTTCTTGGATTCTTTCTCCTTAGGCTCATTCTTTTTTGGCTCCTTCTCTTTCTTCTCAATAATAAATATATTCATACACTCCTCTGGATGAATATCCTTTATAGAATGATTTATAGAGGTCTCTGAACTCTTGAGCCTATGGAAGATTTTAAATAATTCTCGATCCAAAGCAGGAGTCTTATCTGAATCATTCCAAGTCAGCTTGGGAGGAATGAATTCATCATACATGTCACCCAAAATTGGATCCCCTAAGATCCTATGGACATCCCACATACTGATGCCCACTCCTCCATGATTCAGATGGAAAGAATTGGTTTCTGGGATCCAATGGCTGAGTGTCTCCGGCACGAAGCTATCATGTCTATAAACATATCTTTGTCCAACCCAGACAACTTTGTATATCGCAACTCCTTTAAGATCTTCGAAAAAATCTGCACAGGTTCGTCATAACCAGTATGTCCACATCCAGGTTGGCTTCACACCTCCCCCAGGACGGAAGTCCCAACTTCTCTTCCAGCCTTTGGATTGATCCATCTGAGCGTTTTGGAAGATTGAGGGATGACGATGTGGTTGCAGCTCGGGCTTATGAGGTTTCATATCTGGTGTGCAAGGGTTGTGATGCATCATATGGGCCTTCTCCATTGTTCCAGCATTTATAAATCCTCCTCCACATGAGATATTTGATGAAGAAAAGTTGGTGTAATTCTAAAACCAGGAAAATGGGAGATAGTTCTTTGCTTCTGGAATAGTGACTTCTTGTAGATGACCATAATCGTACAATGGAAGATAAGTACTTTGTGGTAAATCAAATCGGTATTTCATCAGATACTTAGCCAAATATGGAAGAGTGCTATCACAGATGGTATAATAATCATGACCAATTATGTTCATCATATCATCAAGACGTTTTCTTGCTAGTTCATCAGTCGTTTCGATTCTCTTGGGAGCCATTGAATCTGCACAAAAGTTGAATAAATTAACAATTAAATGGGTTTATTTTTCATAAAACTTTTGAAGTAATTCGAAAAAAATAGCAAAGGAATTAAGGCGCACAAGTATAATCTTGGCGCACAAGTGTGGATGTGTCGCGCAATTGTTAATATGTCGCGCAAGTTTTTGGCGCGCAGGTATCACCGCGCAAGTCCAGATACCTTGACAGTAGCACGACAGTTAAGAAATTCGGAAAAAAGAGAAACTTGCACGGAGAAGGTGACCTGGGCGGCGAGATCTCGAAAATACAAGATTTGATGTTATGCGCGACAAATGAGAACATATATATAGGATAGGCCGGCCACCTGCGCGCCTACAGCCAGCGTGCTCCATCCCTGCGCGACTCTCACCTGTGCGACGAGGGTTGCGTGCTGAACACTTTTGTGCCTCTTTCCCTTTGGTTTTCTTATTTTCCTCAGAGTCACATCCTTATTATTTCGGATCCAACTCTGAGAGGGGAATTTTTTTGATGATCCTTTTCGTCACATTGTCTAAAGGAATGGAAAAGGAAATGACTTTTCACAAATTGATTCATCCTTTGAAGAAAACATCAAAAATCAACAAAGGCATGAACAAGGATTCAAAACCTTTGGCTCGCGCAAGTTCCCCCACTATCGCGTAAGTACACTTGTGCACCGCCTAATGGTCACGCAAGTGACTTTAAGGCCCTCTTTGAAAACCACCCAGGGTCTTCTCCAGCCTATAAAAACCCCCAGTGGGCCCCCCATTTCGGGAGGATTTTTTTTCAGAATTTAGATACAGAGCTCTGAATGCCCAAGTCTCTTTTCAAGTCTTCTGAATGCTTCTAAGGTAATTTTTTACCTATAATGGAAGGTTTAAATAAGAGGAATAAAGTATAAGTGTTAGAATTCACTAACACTTGAACGCCTAGGTGTTTTACCCTTAAGGGAAATGGATACACATACGCGCCTCCTTACCTACTCATTGAAACTTGAGCACCACTCTTCTGGAAGTACCTCAGGATAATTCTAAAGGCTTTGATCAAGGATCGCCCAAGTATTACCCTACCAGTTAACAATTGCGCAAGTACCTATGTGTCGCGTAGGTATACCTACGCAACCAGGACTTGCACGCCCTTGCAGTACCTGTGCGCCTACCAGGACTTGCGCGCCCTTCTATTTTTTGGGTTCCCTTCCTGCCCATTTAACCCCTTTTATGATTTTCCACCTTTCCTATTCAAGATTCAGTCTTCAAGACACTCTTCAAAGCCATTTATGGAATGATTTCTTTGTTTGCTTCCTTATCTGAATGGAATTCTATGGAACATCTCTCAAAACCTAGTGATTTACACATCTTTACATCACTAAAGTTAGAGAATTTATTCATTCAACCTCATCATTTAAGATGAGAGAATCCTTAATTTGGGCCTCCTTTTCAGGAGTAAGCCCCAGTCCAAATTCTCATTAATTTGGGCATCTTCCTTAGGAGTAAGCCCCACATCCTCATTAATTTGGGCCTCCTTTTGAGGAGTAAGCCCCAAGTCCCCTAATCTGGGCATCCTCTTTAGGAGTAAGCCCCAGTAATAATCCCCTTAACCTAGGCTTCCTTTTCAGGAGTAAACCCCAGTCTTAAAGTTCCCAAATATGGGCATCCTCCACAGGAGTAAGCCCCAACCATGGTTCTCTTAACCCAGGTTTCCTCTTTAGGAATAAGAGCTAGTATCAAAGTCTACAAATATGGGAATACTTATTAGGAGTAAGACCCAAGTCCCTTAACCTGAGCCTCCTTCTCAGGAGTAAGCCGCAGTCTTAATTTCTCTTAACCAGTCTTAATTTACTTTTTGATCTGGCTTCATTCTCAGGAGTAAAACCCAATTATAAGTCCCATCCTAACTTGGGAATCTTCCTTAGGAGTAATCCCCAAGATTAGAGTATCCAAATCTCCATGAATCACATATACCTTTATGGACCCTGTTCATGGATTTATTCCCTAAATTAAATCTTAATCTTCATCTGTTTGGGTAGTCATACATACATAAGCCCCACATCATTTCTTATGATTGCATCTTTCATGGCACAATTGTCTAGTTTTACCAATACCTCTTGTTTCTTACACTAAGCATGAATCACGTGAGCTTAGATTGTAAAATTAATTATGACATCTTTCTTTGAGCCATCAATCATAAACATCATACGTCCTTACTCGAACTACGTGGGTTCTGATTCCTTTTCTAAACAATGGATACGTAGTTAGCCCATTTCCGGGTACGATCCCAACTCTGAAATAATCCATGTCCTTCTGAATGACAATAAACTTCAAGTTCCCCACTGAGTGGCTTTAAAACCAGTGTGGTCATCATAATGACCAAGATACTTTTTATGTATTTAAGGATACCATTGACTACGAATCTCTAACAAATATAGATGATTCTCTATCGATGAAGAACCTAGAATACATATAAAATATTCTCTAAATTTCCTATATATTTAATCATTGATTGTCAGATCTAAAGGAAATATCATTTTATACTTGGTAATTTAATATAGATTCATGAACTTAACTTAAATCTATAAAGAGAGTCTCATAGTAGACAATAATTCCCCTCAAAAGATGTGATGAGTCCGACCTCCCATCCTCTCGACCAATGTAAATTCCTAATCCTCATCAGTCCACAACTAATGAGTGTCTACCTTTGGAAAGTAGGTTCAAATGGATATGGAATCATTGGATTTTCTGGTTCTGCAAACAAAACCGTTAGAAACAGATTGGAATGTTTGAACCTTCAATCAATGAGGTCATCCCCAATTCCAGAGGAAACCTATATTCTTATTATGATGGAAATGATATGTTACCTAGTATTCCCTATGATAGAAAGGTTTTAATCTCTATATAAGTTATATACTGAGTCATGATTATCATTTATAAACCCTTAGGGTTCATTATTAGTAAGTGAAAAATAAAATTTTGAGGATGAAATTTATTTAAGGTGGTAGAATCTAACACCTCGAGATTTTAATTAAGTTTTGTCTTTTAAAAAATAATGTGTGTAATAGCTTATTTTATATGAAACAGTGAACTAAAATGAGAACAGTGATATTAAATAATTATTATTCAGGAAAATTTAAAATTATAAAAACACTAGTAAATAAAAATATTATAATAAATTATAAATTCATACGAGATATGATTAAAAACACTTAATGTTTTTAAGGGCCATTTTCTATAAAATGAGATTTCATTTATTTATTTTATTTTAACTTAATTTCTAAATTTAAAAATTTAGAAAAAGAAAATTGAAAATTATTTTTTGAATTCATTATTTCAATATTATCTTAGAATGAGTTTTTTATATTTTTTAAACATAATTAATTTCTATGGGAATAGTAAAAAATATATCTATTTTTTAACATCATCATTGTTATAAAATTATCATAATACAAGATTGAATTATAAGATTTTGAAAACATTATTATATTAGAATATATATATTTTTAAGTAAAATAAATCATTTAAAAATAATCTTCTAAATTACTTATAATCTTGTAAACGTTTTTTAAACTTGAGTAATATTTTACTGTAAAATATATTTTTATTGAAATATATAAAAATTGATTTACATATCTTATTAAAGTTAAATCTAATATCTTTTTTTCATATTTTAGATAAACATGTTCATATTATATCATAAATTTAACTTCATTTTTATCTATAAAAATAAAAATAATAAAAATACTTTTAATTACTGTGATAACAGTGAAACTGTTATTTTCAAATAATTATTTTATAAAAAATCTTAGATTCTATCTAATAAAATTAGTTAATATGTTATTAAAATTAATATAAAATAATTTTTAAACCTATATATAAATATATTTCAAATAATTTATTTATTAAGAAATAATAAATAATATTAAGAACACTTAATGGTAAAACAATATTTTTTCTACAAAATATGTATTCAATATATTAAATGTTTTAAGTTATAAGATAATTTTTTATTATTAAAAAATTTTAAAAAAATTTATAAAGCTTAAATTTAGGTCTATAAAAATATATTAATAGTATTTACTTAATATTTTTTAAAAAAATATAAATTATTTTGGTAAAACTAGTTCACAAGGTAAAAACCAAAAATGTGAAAGTTAAAAACCTAATGGTAAAAGACTGAAAAACAAGTTAAAACATAAGAAAAAATATATTGTGGAGGGATTATATAATTTAACCCATAAACCACTGAATTATCTTACATTTTGGATCCTTTTCCCATGAATAGTTTCAATCCGACATTGAAACATTAATGAGTGTTTACAAAAGTTTAATTTTCTTCACTTATAAAAGTATACCACTTTCACTAAATTTATACAACCATTAAAAAGATTTATATCTACAAAAAATATAAACTATTATATCATAAAATATTTCCCCATATCTTATAATCCTTTCTCTTTTCAAAATACAATTCTAAGGATCCTCAAGGTGTTACCCAAGGGAGAACATCCAAGGCAATACGTAATGATTTTAACCAAACTCTCGTAGTTTATTCTTCTTTGACACCATAAAATATTATATATCCAGGAAATTATAATAAAATGGTATTATTAATATGACTATATTTTATTATTCTAATTGAATATCACTTTTATACCACCCTCAAAAACCTTTAAAAATGATGATTTTATAATGTGTTTGTGCGGACTATTGCCTCCATGAGCGGTGTGTTCTATTTTTCACAACCACATTAAATGGATGTTAAAATAGATTTATATAATGAAAAATATAATAAATAGGAAATTAATAATATTATAAAATAATTATTATTTTATTTTTCAACCTCTCTCCCTTTCTATCAAAAACTAGAGTGTCATCATGTATGTGTACACCACAGCCTCTACAGAACAACGTATTTCATTTTTCCATTACAAAAAAATATGGATGAATTTAAAAATATATTTAATGTTTAAGAAATATATTTATGACACTTAATATTCTCTAAATACAATATTCTACACTCTATAATTTATATTAACAATAAATAGATGTAATAAACCTAATCATCATAAATGAACATATCGAGGGGTAATTCTTAATTAGAGTCCATTATCGAAACACCTATGGAACTATATAAATTTTTTCAAATATAATAATAATATATATACACATATACAATTATAGATATTATGAATCTATTTTACAACACATTTTCATATTTTAAAAATATCAAAAAGTTTCATGGAAATCAACCGAACCACCTAAATTAATCATCAAAAGTGAAACTAATTTAATAAATATTAACATACGATATTAAATAGACATTGGAAAATAAAATATAGATGATATAAATTTTAATAAATATTTTAATAAACTTAATTTAATAATCTAGAATGTTAGGCGCCCATTTATAATGAATCGGGACCCGACTTAATGGTTTTTAGATCTCAATTTGGTTTCATTGAGATATGTTTTTTATTAGCCACTTGTTTTTTACAGTTTATTTATTGGAAATATGTTTATTTTAATCATAAATTTTATGAAATATAGGTTATTTAAAATCCATATCATTTTTATCTCATGTGAACTTCATATTTCTCTAAACCTCTTTTAGAATGAATTTTTTATTATCCCATTTTATGTTGTGGGGTTTCAACTGTAACACCCCATGTTTTTCTAAAAAAAATAGAAATTCATGGAAATATTTTTAAGTAGATATTTTTAACTAGCCTTTAAAACATAACTTTTCCACTTCTATTTTTTGAATTTCAAGAAATTGTCATCTACAATTGTGTTCAGTATGTTATTTGGAGTCTATTAGAACCAACTTTTTTGTGAATAGTAACATACCCTTATGATTATTAATATGAATAGTTATATGACCCTAATGAATATTAAATTTTATTATTATTTTATTTTCTTAGGGCTTTAAGATAATAACATCTTGGTTAATTTTTCATCATGATATTGAAGTTGTTTTAGAATTAGAATTGTTAATTTTTGAATTAAGTATAATTTTATTTAAAAATTAAATTAATAATATTTAGAAAATTATTTTCAAAAAATGGACTTCATTTTTTAATTCTAAACGTCGAAAAATGGTTAGGGTAAATTTTTGTGTTTTTTCTAAAACAATTGATTTTTCAGTGAATAGTAAAAAATACAGTTTTTAGTTTCGGTGTGTTAATGACATAATTATTGATATAAGAATGATGACATAAATCTGGTAGACTTGTGTATAGTAAAATAATATGAGATTTTTCCCAAGTGTCTTATATCATGGTAAAATACCATGGGAAATCCCATGGTTTTGCGAATACCACTCATGAGGTGTCCCTTGAAAATTATTAAAATATTCTTCTACTTTTCCTATAAATACAAACTCATTCCTTCATTAAATTCATTAACAATTCCCCATAAACTAATATCTGGCCTCCTTACCTTTATACTAGTCCTCCTAAGGTTTCCTAAAGCCCCCAAGGCCCCAACCTTCAAGTTCTAAGGGTTACTCTACAAGGTAAGAAAATTCTCAATTTTATTCTTTTTCTTTTCAAGTTCTCTTTTATGTGGTATAACATTCAAGTTTCCATACCATGTTCTTATTTCCTTATTATTCTTGATCTAATATATATTAAAATTCATTTCTGGATGTGTGACCCTTGTCCCCTATATTTTTAATATTTTCTGAAACCATGTTGTGTAGCCTTTAGGCTGCTGAATTTTTGTAAGGGATTTCTCAATTATTCTTTTATGTTGAGTTCCTTTCTCATTATTTCTTCATCTCTTCTTACCCAAGTGGAATTAAATCTCCATAATCATGTATATTCTTTATTTTCTCATATTCATTAAAAATTCACCATCATTTTTCTTCTTCTCTTCCACTTTTTCAAATAATTAAAAACATTGTCCATGATATGCCGAATTACCGACATCGTGGATGATGTGATTTCATTTTTCTTTAAATACATAATTTATGGTCATGAAACCATTTTTAAGTTTTTACCCGGTTATAATATATTTATTATGTCTTAAAAATGGTTTTGGAATTATTTTTAACACATGGTTTTAATTTATAAGAAAAAATGAGGTTGTTATTATCAAAGAACCACTAAAACGATCTAAATGAACATCATTAATGTTTTATCTTATGAATCATCCTCAAATTAAACATCAAAATGATAAATGGTATAAATTATGGTACTTTAAATATGTAAATACGTTTTCATTCCAATTCTGGAATTTCACTTCCAATCGACAAAAACATCCACTATGAACCAATTATGGAAATCATGTTAAGAACAAACCCAAAAATAGTGCAAGGAGAAAAATACTAAAAATTAAAGGGTGAAATGATGTTATGAAATGACAATATAATATTTTATAAACATGAAAATATGTTTTTAAACTACTAATAAAAATATTTTAACCATTATAAATGATGTTTAAAAGAGTTTGAAGCAATACATACCTGAGGTAAGGGAATTCTTAACCCGATTTCCATTCATTGGTTTAACCTTATACTTAATTATTTATGTGCTATTTAAATTGTTTGTTTGATGGTTTATGTTTATATTATGTTTTATTGTGTTTATTTACAGTATATATACATACTCCATCCACTAAATTAAGTCTCTCTTCAATTTTATGATATTTATAAGGGGCTTTTCTTTAAAAATCCTCTTTTTAAATTGGGTTTTACGAAATTCCAAAGTAATGTTTTTATGGAATAATTCATGTTGATTGATTATTTTTTGGTTCTTGTAAATTATTTATGATGAAGTTTGGGACCTATATTTCCCTGCAATGCATTGGGTATGAGTATGTTGGAGGTCAGTTGTATGGTTACACCAAGTGTGACTGCGATGGTTACACAAAGTAAGGTAACCGTGAGGGTTACAAATTATAAGGTAACCAAGAATGGTAACAAGGTTATGTAAGTAATGACCCAAGATAACATTATGATTATATTTATGTTATAATGATTTGTGTGGATATTTTTTAAATCTAATGTTACACAAAGTAATTATATATGGTTGACAATAATTTCTTTTGAAAAATGCTTTCATACATTACGAGTATTCATGGACTAATGTGATCTTTCATTATATTCCATCCCTTACTGAGTTTTTGTGATCATAACAAGTTTTTAAATGATCTTAACAGGTTAATGGATGTGTAAGTCAAGGAATGAATCCATGTTAAATTTTGAAGAATTGTCAAGGAGTCTTGTTTTATGTTTTAATGTTTTAAATTTTGAAAAAAATGGAAACTGTTTTTATGGTATCCACTCTATAATAATGTGTAATGTTATGAATGTATTGTCCTAATTCTCTGAATATCTAAACATGAAAATATACTCAATGTAATAGGAATATTTTTCTTTAATAAATTCAATATTATGTATGTAATAAGGTTGGGTCCTTGTAGTTTGTATCAGAGGATGGTTTAGATAACTATAGGGGTTAAGGTGATGTTAATAAAATACCATAATTGATTTTCACTCTATGTTTAATTTGAAATGTTTTATCATTTAATGATTACCATGTTGATTTATATAAGATATGTTTTTTCAGAATGGTTGTCCGCAGAAGTAACATGGATGCTGAAGAGGATAGGCACTGACAGAATGACATCCTTCCGGAATTACATCCTGTAATGGTAGGGATTGGAACCAAGCAGTTTGTGATATTAATGGCTCATCTAATGCAGAAAATATATGGTGGTGGTGTCCATGCAAGAGAACCAATAGAGGTACCGCAATGGAACATGATAGTAGTGGAACATTTTATGAGACAACATCCTCCCGCATTCAATGGATCTTCTGAACCAGTAGCATCTGACGGATGGATCAAAGCCCTTGAAAAGATATTCGATGTTATGGGATGTTCATACAATAAAAAGGTAAGTCTTTCCATTTATCATTTTGAAGAGGAAGCTGATCAATGGTGTTATATGGTAAGGAATATCAGGGGTAGAGAGGATTTTTATTCCTTATAGTGGGATGAATTTAAAAATATTTTCCTTGAAAGATATTTTTCTAAGGTGGTGTGACTTAGAATGGAGAAGAAATTCCTTGAATTGAAACAGAAGGAGGAAGATTCTATGGTTGTGTATAAAGAGAACTTCACCTGACTGGATAGGTATTCTCCAAATATTATTCTGGATCTTCATAGTAAAATCAATCGCTTTTACTTAGGACTCAATCCAAGGTATCTAAGGGCGTTGGCCTCCCGTGAATTCAAAAGTTATAAGAAACTTTTCTGATGTACTGAGAGGGTATAGATGGAGTTTGCAGATAATCATGTGCATTTTGGAAACGAAGATAAGAAGAGGTCTAGTAGGCAAGAAATGGGTAAGACTCAATAAAATAAATCTGATGGTAAGAAAATCCAATTTCTAGTTTGTGAAAAGTGTGGCAAGAAACACCTTGGGGAATGTCTTAGCAAAACTGGGAAATGTTTTAAATGTGGTAAGTTTGGACATATGGCCATAGATTGCAATGAAAATGATCCTAAGACTAGTCTTGAAAAGTATAGTGTAAAGTGTTTTAAATGTGGTGAGACGGGTTATTATGAAAATTCTTGCCCAAAGAGAGATCCAAACGATGCAAAGAAGCTAGACTACAAACAGAAAGGTGTAGTGAGATCCTTTCTGACTACGTCAGCAGATGTCAGGACATCCAATGAAGTTGTATCAGGTATATTGTTTGTTCACTCAGATTTTACTAAAGTTTTGTTTGATACGAGGTCTACACATTCCTTCATCTCTAAGAAATTTTCTGGTAAATGGGAAATATCACCTCAACATATGAGACCATAATGTTATTAGAACACTAGGGAGAAATATTATATCAAAGAGGAATTAGAAGAATCATTCTATTGTGGTCTGTGGAAATACTTTACCTTTAAACCTTGTTGTTTTACCCTTGGTCAGGTTTTATGTTATTCTAGGGATGGATTGGCTTTCTGATTATCATGATAAGATTGACTGTAGAGCTAAAGAAGTTGTTTTTCAGAAAGAGTTTTAGTTTTTATACAAGAACAAACCCATAAAATTGATAACATATCAGGAAGCTGAGAAACTATTGAAAGATAAAAACAAAAGTTATCTTGCTCATATTGTTGAAAATAAGGGAAATATTCAAATTAATTATGTGCCAATGGTAAATGAATACCTTGATGTTTTTTCTAATGAGTTACTCGGTGTCATACCTGATCGAGAAGTCGAATTCACAATTGACTCAGTTCCTGATGCTAATCCAATTTCAAAACCCCCATATCATATGGCTCCAATAGAACTTATTGAATTGAAAAATCAGTTGCAATATTTTCTTGACAAAAGCTTCATTCATCCTAACACTTCACCATGCGGATCCCCTTTTTTGTTTGTTAAAAATAAAGATGTTTCCATGAGACTTTGCATCGATTATAGTGTTTTTAATAACATCACTATTAAAAACAAGTATCCTTTTCCTCATATCGATGACTTGTTTGATCAGCTCCAGGGAGATCAGTACTTTTCCAAGATTGAATTGAGATCCAGATACCATCAGCTGAAGGTGAAGGAGGATTACATCCCAAAAACAGCCCTTCATACTATATATGGGCATTATGAATTTTTTGTTATGCCATTTTTATTAACAAATGCACCTGCTATATTCATGAATCTTATGAATAGAGTATTTCATGGGTTCTTGGATAAGTTTGTGTTTGTATTTATTGATGACATTATGGTATTTTCTAAAAATAAATAGGAGCATGAAAAACATCTAAGGGTTATTTTGGAAACATTAAAAGAAAAGAAGCTGTATTCAAAATTCAGCAAGTGTGATTTTTGGTTGCAACATATTTCTTTTCTTCGGAACATTGTAAATAAGGATGGAATAACAGTTGATCCTACCAAAACAAAAGTAGTTGATGAATGGCCGAGACCCACAAATGTTACATAGATTTGTAGTTTTCTTGGGTTAGCAGGGTATTACATACGGTTTGTTAAGAACTTTTCATGGTTATCTAGCCCAATAACTAAGTTAACAAGGAAAGGGGTTAAATTTGTTTCGATAGAATAATTTGATGTTTGTTTTCAAGAAATTAATAATAGATTGGTGAATGCTCTAGTTTTGTCCCTACCTTCCCGAAATGGTGAATTTGTCATCTACAGTGATGCTTAGTGGAAGGGGCATGGTTGTGTTTTTATGCAAAATGATCATGTAATTGCCTATGCTTTGAGTCAACTTAAACCTCATGAGATAAATTATCCCACACATGATCTGGAATTGACAACTGTGGTTTTTGCGTTGAAAATTTGGAGGCATCATCTATACAGAACCAAATACCAAATATATACTGACCATAAAAGTCTAAATTATATATTCACTCAAAATTAATTAAACAAGAGGAAGAGAGGGTGGCTAGAACTAAAAAAGGATTATGACTACATGATCAATTACCGTCCTGGAAAATAAAACAAAGTAGCGGATGCCTTAAGTCGGAAACATCATGCATCATTAAGCACGTTACCTTTGGAACATGATCCCTTGATTAATGATTTGATGATTTTTGTCTTAGAAGTTGTTGGTGTAGGGAATACCTCTATTTTGTTTCAGGTTTCAGTGCAATATTCATTGTCAGACAGAATTAAGCAAGTGCAGAAGGAAGACTGTGAGCTATAGAAAAAAAAGTAGATTTGGTTAAAATTGCTAAGTTTCCAGAATTTAACTTGAAAAAGATTGTGTTTTAAGATTTGGAAAAAGGTTGTGTGTTCCAATTAATTCTTAGTTGAAGAAAGATTTTTTGTGTGAAGCTCATAGTTCTCCATTTTCTGTTCATCCTGGAAGTACTAAGATGTACAGAGACCTTCAGGAGTATTATTTGTGGGAGGGAATGAAAAGAGATATTTCTGATTTTACCATGAAATTTTTGACATGTCAACAGGTTAAAGTAGAATGGTAGTTACTAAAGGGGATGCTTCAACCTTTACCAATTCTAGAGTGGAAATGGGAGAATGTATCCATGGACATTGTGGTGAGACTACCAAGGACTTATCGAGGTAACAATGCGATTTTGGTTATTGTTGATCAGATAACATAGTCTATACATTTTCTTTATATTCGAGATACAATGACTTTGAATCATATTTCTCGATTGTACCTCAAAGAGATTTTCAGGTTACATGGAGTTCCTCTTTCCATTATATCTGATCGAGATCCCAGGTTCACTTCTAACTTTTGTAAGGGACTTCAAAAGTTTTTGGGCACAGATTTAAATTTCAATACATATTTTCATCCTCAATCAGATGGGTAGTCAAAACGAATGATTCAAACTTTGAAGGATATTCTTCAAGCTTCTTCAATGGACTATCAGGGAAGTTGGTATCAACATCTTTCTTTAGTTGAATTTTCTTATAATAACAGTTTTCAATTCCAGTATTCAAATGGAATATTTTGAGGCCTTATATAGGAAGCGGTGTCATAATCCAACGTTTTGGGATGAAGTCGGTGAAATAAAGTTGATGGGTCTAGAATTTGTAGAAGAAGTGGCTAAGAAAGTGAGGATGATCCACCAGAACATGAGGACAGCTCAGAGCGGGAAGAAAACTTATGCAGATAATAGAATGAAATACTTCTCTTTTGAAGTAGGTGACCATGTTTTCCTTAAAATATCTCCTTGGAAAAGTGTGATACATTTTGTTAAGAAAGGGAAGCTAAGTCCACGATTCATCGGTCCTTTTGAAATCTTGGAGAAATTTGGAACGGTGGCATACCATGCAGCTTTGCCTTCGAGTTTGTTCTTAATACACAATGATTTTCATGTTTCGATGTTGAGAAAGTATGCACCAGATTCATCACACGTCTTGAGCTCCGAATTAGTTATGCTAGAAGAGAACCTTTCTTATAAAGAGAAACCAGTTCAGATTATTGATCGAAGGGAACAGGTATTACAGAATAAGGTAATCCACCATGTAAAATTTTTATGGATAAACCACATGGTTGAAGAATCAACATGGGAGTCTGAAAATGCTATGAGGGAAAAGTACCCTCAGTTGTTTTATAAGTAAATAAAATTGTGAGGACGCAATTTCTTGAAGGTGGTGATAATCAAACACCCCATGTTTTTCTAAAAATATATAGAAATGCATGGAACTTTTTTAAGTAGATATTTTAAACTAGCCTTTAAAACATAACTTTTCCTCTTTTATGTTTTTAATTTCAAGCAACTGTCATCTACAATTGTGTTCAGTATGTTATTTGGAGTCTATTGGAACCAACTTTTTTTTAGTGAATAGTAACATACCCATATGTATAGTAATATGAGTAGTAATATGACTCTAATAAATATTAAATTTTACTATTATTTTATTTTTAAATGCATTAAGATAATAACATCTTGGTTAATTTTTCATCGTAATATAGAAGTAGTTATAGAATTAGAATTTTTTATTTTTGATTTAAGTATGATTTTATTTAAAATATAAATTAATAATATTTAAAAAATTATTTTATATAAATGGAATTCATTTTTTAATTGTACAAGTTGAAAAATGGTTAGGGTAAATATTTGGGTTTTTTCTGAAACAATTGATTTTTCTGTGAATAGTAAAAAATACAGTTTTTAGTTTCAGGGTGTTAGTTACACCATTAATGATATAATAATGATGACATAAATCTGGTAAACTTGTGTATAGTTAAATAAGATTTTAGTTGTCCCAAGTGGATTATACCATGGTAAAATACCATGGGCAAGCCCATGGTTTTGCAAATACAACACATGAGGTGTCCCTTGAAAATTATTAAAATTTTCCCTTACTTTTCCAATAAATACCAACTCATTCCTTCATTAACTTCATTCCCAATTCCCCTCAACGAATATATGCCCTACTAACCTTCATAGTAGTCCTCCCAAGGTTTCCTAAAGCCCCCAAGGTCCCAACCTTCAAGTTCTAAGGGTTACTCTACAAGGTAAAAAATTCTCAATTTTCTTCTTTTTCTATTCGTGTTCTCTTTTATGTGGTATAACATTCAAGATTCCATACCATGTCCTTATTTAAATATTCTTCTTGATATTCTATATATTTTTATTTATTTATGTATGGGTAACCCTTGTCACCTTTATTTTTAATATTTTATAAAACCATATTGTCTAGTCGTTTGACTGCCGAATTTTTCTAAGAGATTTCTCAATTATTCTTTTATTTTAAGTTCCTTTCTCATTTTTTCTAATTCTCTTCTTACCCAAGTGGCATGAATCTCCATAATCATGCATATTCCATATTTTTCATGTTCTTGGAAAATTCTTCATTGTTTTTCTTCTTCTCTCCCACATTTTCAAAGAATTAAAAACATTGTCCATGATGTGTCGAATTACCGACATCGTGGACGATGTGATTTAATTTTTCTCTAAATCCTTCAAGTCTTGTCATGAAACAATTTTTATGGTTAAAAGAGGTTATAATATATTTATTATTTCTCATCAATGGTTCTATAATTCTCTTTAACTCATGGTTATATTTTTAAAACAAAATGAGGTTGTTATTATCAAAGAACCACTAAAATGATTTAAACGAACATCATTAATGTTTTAACTTATGAATCATACTCATATTAAACATAAAAATTATAAATGGTATAAATTATGGTACTGGAAATTTTTAAATACATATTCATTCCAATTCTGGAATTTCACTTCCTATCGACAAAAACATCCACTATGAACCAATCAAGGAAATCATGTTAAGAACTCACCCAAAAACAGTGCAAGGAGAAAAATACTAACAATTAAATGGTGAAATGATGTTATGAAATTATAATATATGATGTTATAAACATTAAAATTTTTCTTTAAACTACTAATAACACTCTTTTAACCATTATACAATAATTTTAAACAATTTTGTAGTAAGACAGACCTGAGGTAAGGGAATTCTTAACCCGATTTCCATTATTTGGGTTAACCTTCTACTTAATTATTTATGTGCTATTTAAATTGTTTGTGTGATGGGTTATGTTTATATTATGTTTTATTATATGTATTTATAGTATATATACATACTAAATCCACCCTGTTAAGTATTTCTTAAATTGTACGATATTTATAAGGGGCTTTTCTTTAAAAATCCTCTTTTTAAATCCGGTTTTACGAAATTCCAAAGTAATGTTTTTGTAGAATTATACATGTTTTATGATAATGTTTTGGTTCTTGGGAATTATTTATGATGAAGTGTGGGACCTATATTTCCCTCCAATGCATTGGGTATGAGTAATTTGTTGGTCGGCCATATGGTCACTCCAAGTGTGACTGCGATGGTTACACAAAGTAAGGTAGCCGTGAGGGTTACAAATTATAAGGCAGTCAAGAATGGTTACAAGATTATGTAATTAATGCCCCAAGATACGTTTATGATTATATTTTTGTTATTATTTTTTGTGTGGATATTGTGTACATATCATGTTACACAAATTAATTATATATGTGTGACAAGAATGTCTTTTGAAAAATGATTTCATACGTTACGATTATTCATGGACTAATGTGATCTTTCCTTATTTTCCATCCCTTACTGAGATTTTGTGCTCATAACAAGTTTTTAGATGATTTTCACAGGTTATTGGATGTGTAAGTCAAGGAAGGAAGCCATGTTAAATGTTGAAGAATTTTCAAGAAGTATTGTTTTATGTTTTAATGTTTTATATTTTGAAAAAAATGGAAACTGTTTTTATGGTATCCACTCTGTAATAATGTGTAATGTTATGAATGTATTGTTCTAATTCACTAAAGATCTAAACTTGAAAATATCCTCATTGTAAAATGAAGTTTTTTCTTGAATAAATTCAAGATTATGCATGTAATAAGTATGGGTCCTTATATCAACAAAGGTATTTTAAAACATAAAAAGGTATCTTACAAACCACCATCATTACATTGGGATTTATATTTCCTTTTCTAACTTTTATTCAATATTATTCTCCTAAAATTCAAATATTATACATATATATGTTCCTCACGTATATACCTAGTCTAATTCACCTTTATTTATTGGGATGATATATTTTTTAAGTTCCCTTTGTGATTCTCTCATTCAAGTAAACCATATTTAAGGTAAGTACCAAATTTATTATTTCAAATCAAGTAATACCCCCATAAAAAAATTTAACCATGAAAATATTTTTAGAACCATAATTATTTTATGTAATACCCTTCATATTCAATTTATTTCAAAACAAAAATTATAATCTCATTCCTTATTTAAAATATCATTTACTCATTTCATAAAGTATCACCAATTAGTCCATTTTTATCCTTAATTTTCTAATAATTATCATGAATTTTTATACAATGGAACTCCATGTTTAAATAATTTACTTCATTAATATATGTAAATCAAAAATAATTTAATTCATTCTTTTCATTGTAATTTTTACAATATAACCTTAATTTATTTTTAGACAAGATTAAAAACATGCTTCTTTATCATGGGTTTTATCCTGATTATTATTAATGTACAGTTAATTTCCTAATGTGTTACACATATGAATGTACATGTTATTAATATTATGTTTTCACCTTAATAGTGATTCAATTCATGGGGTAATATTTTCATCTCATGGGATACCATATATGGTGAATGGGTAGTTATCCTACCACACTATGTTATATTGTCTTGGTAGTGGCCGTTGAATTATGATTATGATTTCATGGTTCATGTTATTGACATTTATTTATGATTCTATGACCTTATGATATCATTTTCTTATGTTATGTTCTCATACTTATCTCCCGCTTTTATTCCATGGTACATGTTTTTTTATTAATATTACATGTTCTTTTATCATGACTTAGAGAAAATTCTTATTGTTTAATGTTTTTTTAATATGAAATTTCTCCCCTCCCCATGGGTTCTCATATTATTTTGATGTAAACCTTTATTAAATGATATATCTTACTATGTTTTTCATCTTAGTTCTTTATTATGTTTCCATTTCCTAGTTTATACAGATGAGTATAATATATAAGAAGTATATAAGGGAGTCTAGTGTCTCTCAATTATGTAGAAATGTTCACAAGTGTCTAAAATAAATTTCTTATGTAACTAATCCTCAAAGATGCTAAAATTTTCATTCTTCTGATTTCATGATTATTTGTGATATGTAATTTTCATATTATAGAAATAATTTAAAATAAACATATGTTCAAATTTGTTCGTTATAAGTTATTTTATTATCATGAAACCCTCATTTTTCATTATTGATTATATTAATTGGTATTAAATTAAATGGATAAAGACATATAATTGTATGGTTATATTTTCATAAGTTAGTTTTAATTATCCCCATCATAGAATGAACACGATTTATCGCACAATGATTCATTAATTTAAATTTTTCATAGAAATATAGAATCCAAATGAATTATTATATTTTAATTTATTTTCCACAGTCCTTAGGAATCATGAGGTTAGATATCTTTATGTATAATTCAATTTTCAATAGCCCTAGGCATTGATAGATTGATCAATTTTTGATCCAAGGTGAGTTTCTTTTCCTTTTTTCTAGGTTTCCGCTTTATTCTTCATTTAAATTAGAAACTTGTGATGGTAGTTTTATGCCTCGAGTAATTTTAGGATGAGTGGTTTGTGTAAATTTTTATTTTCTTGGTTATTGTTGATTCTCTCGTGTTATTTAGGTGTAAGAGCATCCCATTCCTGTTATAGTACAGTAGTTGTTTGAGGTTTTCATTGAGCTTGTGGATTTGGTAACTCTCATTTATTTTGGGTATAATTTGTATGTCACATGCATTTAATTACATTGAGTTTAGTGTAAGTATTTTTCTAATGAAGATAGTGAATTATACTAAAAATAAATTAAAGGTAATAGGGTGATTTTCATGCATTTACATGAATCCTCAATATTTATTATATGAATTATGAATTTTTATTTTGTATATTAAATATATTATTATTGTTTCATTATATGTGTTATTTTTGTAATTTATTTACTCAAATCAACTTTCATTAAATCTAAATTACATAAATATGGTAAATAACTACATGTGTGAAATCTTTATTAAAATTTTATCACCCATGAATGAGATATTGATTTTAATATAAATAAATATTATAAAAAATGAATTGTGGAAGTTATTTGATTATGGAGTTGGATGATGTGTGTTATTGGTATGCTTCACATTTTTACAATGATTTTCATGGTCATGGTGGTGGAAATTTTTATGGTAATTGGGTGTTGTCATGTGTTGGTAAGGGGCTGTTATGGATGGTTTCCATGTTTAGAATGATAGGAATTGGTTGATGTGGTGGCACAGTGGATTGGTTGTTATGTGATATAGAAAAGGTGGTATGGTTTTTGTGGGTAGGGAAGCATTTTGATGATTCTTGGCATGATATGTTTGAGGGTTGATGTGGTGTATTTTTTTTTGGATATAGGGATGGTGATATAGTTTCTATGTGTATATGTATTGTTACTAGTAATTATGAGAATTTAAATAGGTGTGGGATTAAATTGAATGAAATACAGCTATAAATGATTTTTTAGGACTTGAAACATCTGAAAATGGGTTGACTAGATATGGGTAATATTTAAAGAATGGTTTTTTATTAAATATGGAATTGAATGTCATTATGAATGTAATATGGATAGTAATTGGTAAATATAAAAATAGCCAAATGATGATACTAAAAACAAAATAATGAATTGTTTTTTTGGTTGTTTTTTGTTGAATGTTGGTTTGGTTTGAGGTATTGAAATTTATAGCAGTGGTATTATGTGGTGTTGATAGTATTGTGGTTTAATGCTTGTGGATATGTTATTTTTAATAAAACCCACTAGTATGGGATTTTGTGTAGCTATATAATATTTTTATTTTCTTGTTATTTCATATGCATGCCACCCTATCCAGATCACCTTATTGATTCCAATATGTTTTAGGTTTTGGTTATTTCCCCAAATCATCAAGGGTGGTAATAGAATGGATAGAAAATTGTAAGGGCCTAGTCAGTGTATTGTATCACTGAGAGGGGTAGTTTCGAATCATTGATATTATTTTCCTTTTATATTCCTTTTTAATTGAAAAAACCTCCACCTATTATTAAAGATTCAATTCCCTACTAAAGATAATTCAATCCACACATCCATAAGAAAAAAAATATTTACAAGGTTCCATATTCAATAAGAATAGCTACATCCTTGGTATGGTTTTGAAATGATCCAATACTATAAAATACGCTAGAAAAAAATCTTGGATTACAAAATTGTAATGAGGATTGTTTTCAAAAGAATCAGATCTATGATTTGAAAAGGATCAGACTCAAGTTTTCAAAAGATTCTCACTCCCTGTGAAATTCCATTGTAATGAGAACAAGTTATTCTTGAAGAAAATATTTTGATCGAACTCGACTAAAGTACAGAATGAAAATGAATACATCTTGATGGAATTAAATTTCATCATATTCTCTCTAGATCTAATGTTAATGAAGTGAACTTTTTGAATAAAAGTTTCTATGAATATGATGAATCAATTATGACGATGCTTTGTCGATTTATATTTCATAGAAATCATAAGTCAAATTGAGAAATTTTGATGCAATCTTGATGGAATAAAGGGTATTGAATGTAATGGTGATGCCAATTTAAAAGATGATGCTATTTTAAATGATGGTGTTGATTGAAAAGGTGGTGCTGATTGAAGAGGTAGTGCTGATTGAAGAGGAGGCACTAATATAAAAGGTGTTTTTGATTGAAGTTGTGGTGATGATTAAAGAGTTGGTACTGATTTAAATAGTGGTTTTGATTGAAATGTTGGTGTCTATTGAAGATGTGGTGCTAATTGAAGAAGTTCTATTGATAGAAGGGTAATAGATGGTGCTGATTGTTTTTCAGAATGATCATATCCAGAAAATATCGTATTCTGAAAAATCATATCTAGGGAAATCATACTCAGAAATTTCATATCCAGAATGATCATAACCTGAATGATAGTATTAAGAATGATTGTACCTAGGATGAATATATCTAGGCCAACTGTATTCAGAAAAAAATCATACTCGGGTTGAGAAGACAAGAATGTAGCTGAATGAATAGAATGTTATGATACATTCCAATTCAATTATCACAATGCGAATGTTTTTCTAAAATTAATTTAAAGTCATCATGTAATTCAGGATACAAGAATAGTATTTTGAATTAAGTTTGGTTTGTGTGGGTCAAGAGAAGAGACGAAGAAAAATGAGATCAATAATGTATTCAACCATTTCCAAATGGTTGAATTGCATTATAGGTTTCCAAATGGATCAAGGGAAGAGGATAAGATGATGTTTTGAATCTAAATTGGTTCAAGGGAATTAAAAATATAATGAAATTACTGAATAAATCTTCAATAGGGGGTTGTAAATTTAAATGAAAGATTTTGATTCAAATCGGTTCTGAGAATCGTATTTAGAAAATCATAATCGTATCCATTTCTTCGTACATTTGTTTTCAATTGATACAGATATTTTTATTGAATAAATTGGATTGATAAAATTAATAATCATGTATTGTAATCATACTTATGATTCAAATCAATGTATGAAGATGAATATAAAGTTTGAAGAAGAATTGAGAAGCTTGGAGATGAATTGAAGAAGTCATAATTGCTTCGAGATTTTAGGAGAAATTGAAATGTGGGTGAATTTGTGTGAGTGGGAAACGTTTGGGGATTACCTCCCAAAAATCTCATGTAAAACCTATAAAAGGTGGAAATTATATGGTACTTTTCCGATGATGGGGTACTATTCACTGTAGTAGTGAGTGAAACTCCTAGTTTTTAGTGAGAGAAATTGATGCCATTTTGTTTTGTATTAAATACATTTAGATGCGGAATAATATAATATCACAAAATTATATTCAGTTGAACATTTTATTCATGATTATTTATAATTATTAGATCATTGTATTAGGCTTGTTAATTGTATTAGGAGAATTTCTAAATCAGGCTTAATTACTCGGAATTTGATTTTTGTACTGGGTTTTACCGTACTGAGAATTTATGGACTGAAGAAGAAGTATCATACTGTGTTTTTTCATACTAAGGGATTTAATTGGTGTTAATTCGTTTCTATTAGAGTCTATTAGTAAAATTGGATTTGAATAATTCAATTAGAAGAATAATAATTGGAGAATCATACTAAAATAATCGGACCCAGGAGAATCAAACTTAGTTTTTATAACAATGATTAGGAGAATATTACCTTTATTCTGGGTAAGGAATTTAATAATTGTATTTAAATTGAAGATATTTGTTGAATAAAAAAGAAGTATAGGTAACATGAGTTGTTACATAACTACTATATTACTCTATATGTGCTAAGAGGGTGTACACTCACTGATGGGATTGTTTCATAATGCTAAATGAGTGTATGGGAATATCCTACTCCTTGTAATAAAATGATTTTTTATAGTGGATTGTATGGTATTTGATCATCTCTAAACCATACAAAGGATGTAGCTATTCTTTCAAGTGGTATCGGAGCCGATATTCCTTTCGTTATTCTTTACTGATGGAGAATTTTAATTGTGTGAACAGTAAAGGTATTCCGATCTTTGATGGAAATAATTATCATAACTAGAAGTATAGAACATTGCATTATCTTATTTCTATCAGTTATGATATTCTTGAAGTTGAAACAGTTGGGTTTCCACCCATTGATGATAAATCTACACTTACACCTATTGATTAGAAGAATAATGAGAATGATGGAAGGGATAAGAATGCTATATTATCATCACTTTCTGAAAGTTAATACTTGAGACTGAAAGGATTTGCCACAACTAAAGGTATATAGGATAAATTGAAAAACATATATGAAGGCAATATAAAAATCAAGAAATAAAAACATAAAATCTGGAGATTGAATTATGATGACATGAAGATGGGTGAGCATGAATCTATTGGAGATTTCTTTACCAGGGTGAATGATATTGAGAGTATTATCAAATGTGTTGGTGAAAATCTCTATGAACCTATAGTTGTTGAAAATATTTTGAGAATCCTACCTAAAAATTTCAATACAAAAGTATCTTCATTAGAAGGATGATATCTTAAGACACTATCTCTTGATGATTTTTATAGCACTATTATCACTTATGAAATTATAACAAATAAATATATGAGGAGAAAAACAAATATTGATAGAGAAATTTCATTCAAGGATATGAAGAAATAATAGTCCAAAAATATTATTATTTAAGAAGAAGATAGTGATTATGACTCAAAGAATGAGGTATGTAAAAATATAAATAATATATTATCCTTGTTTTCTAAATATGTAAAAATAGGTATAGGAAAATACAAAGGGAAACTTCCCTTAAAATATTTTGAATATGGAAGAGTTGGTCACTTTGTGGCTAACTGTCATTGGAGAATGAATTAAGAGGATAGTGGTGAAGAAGAAAGATAGACAAGATGATTATGGAAGAAATTGAATGATAAAGGAAAGTTTTATTCCAAAGGGAAAGAAAATAAATTCTTCAAATCAAAAAGAAGAAGTATCTTATGTAACGATGAAGAAGAAGAATGAAGTGATGGTAAATATGAAAAGTCAGTTCATTATGGTATTGAAAATGCATTTATTTCTACTATGAATAATAAAGAATATGGAAGAATATATTCTCAATAATAAGAAACTCAACAAGAAATTTATTTAAAAGAAGAGTTTAAATAATGTCTGAGAAATATTAGAAGATGTGAAAAACCAAAAAATGGAAGATTAATACTCAAACAATGGAGAATATTTTGCTTATGAGAGAGAAAAGATTGTGAAATAGATTAATGATTTGATGAAATATCTTGAGGAAGGACAGAATTATAATAAGCATCTGGAAGTTAATATAAAGGAAAAAATAATAAGAGTTTGAACTTATCCAATAAAAACTCTCAAATCTGAATTGAGAAACACAAGTTTCCAAAACTCTATCACTGAGGTTGGTGAATGTTCTCAAAATGAGAAACTGGAGAAGGTTTGAAAAAATTTACCTTCAAAGGGTGAAAAGAAATGTGGAATTGTTTTTGAAAATAATAAAGCTGGAAAAGTCATGTATATGGACAAAACCAATAATGATGGGAATTCTGACATTTCAAAGAAAACTGAATTTGAAAATGTTTAAAAGTTACAGAAGGAAAGCAGAAAAGGAATGTGAGTATTTAGTGAAGAATTTGAAAATAGATAATGGTGGTGATTATAGAACTAAAGAGTTTGAAGACTATCATGAGAATCATGGAAATCAAAATGAGTATAGTTTTCCATAAACTCCACAAAAAAATGGGGTTGCTGAAAGAAATAACAAAATCTTATTATAATTGGTAAGAACCATGTTACTTGAACATGGACTCTCTTATTACCTTTGGAGGCAATCCTTGTGTTCTGATTTTTACATTTCAGAAAAATTGTTTCTACTATCCTAAATAATATATGAATCTATATTAATTTTTTTTATGGAAAAACTCCATGTCTGAAGCACTTTAGAGTTTTTGGGAGTCCATGTGTTATAAATAAGAAATGTGGAAACTATGGAAAAATTGAGAAAAAAGGTGAAGATGGAATCTTTCTTAGAAATTATCTGAAAGGAATAGGATATAGATGCTTCAATAGAGAAACTAATATAATTTTTTATTTAGTTTATGTTAAAGTAATTGAAAAGGAAGAGGGAGATAAACATTCTTATCAAGATAAGGAAGTTTAGAAATTTAAAGAAAAAAATTATGATAAAGATATAGTCAATTGTATTCCTTCTCAAGAAGAAGAATCAAACTCAGCTATTTCAGGTGATAAAGATGATTCTTGAAAACCCCATCCCAAGAAGAGTAAAAAAGTAGAATCTAATAATATAATTTTTGATAAACATAAAAACTTTAAAACCATAAGAACAACAAGAGAATCACATATATTTCATTTTATTCAAAAGTAAAACTGAATTATGTGAAATAATATTTTGATCATCTTGAATTTATTAAATCCATGAATGAATAAATAGATTAGATTAAAAAGTACAATACATGGGAACTTATACCCAATCCAGAAAAAAAACATCATTGGCACAAAATGGATTTTTAAGAACATGTTGAATGAATATGGGGAAGTTATCAGAAACAAAGAAATATTGGTTTGTAATGGGTATTCACAGATTAAAGGTATTTATTTCGATGAAACATTATCTCCTATGGACATTTTGGAAACAATTAGAATCATTCTTTCTTTTATTTCAAAAAGAGGCTATAAGATCTTTCAAATGGATGTTATATCTTCATTCCTAAATAGTTATCTCGAAGAGGAGGTTTATATTGAATAGAATTATGGCGTTGTTGTTGGGAAAGATGATAGTTAGGTGTCCAGATTGAAGAAATCCTTGTATGGGCTAAAATAGGATCTGGGGGCATGGAATTCCAAATTGGATACTATCTTAAGGGAGATGAATTTCAAGAAAGGAAGGGTGGATAAAAATCTATATATCTGATAAATTTTAGAGTATTCCCTCATTATTATTTTCTATATTGATGATATTATCTTTTTTGGGAATGATAAAATAAGTAATGAAATATTTGTTGAAGAGATGAAGAAGGTATTTGAAATGTCCATGCCAGGGGAAATGAAATACTTTCTAAAGTTACAAATATTAGAAAAGAAAAATATATTTTTCTATCCAATGAAAGGAATGCTAAATAAATTCTCAAGAGGTTTGACCTGGAAAACTCAGAACCTATTTCCACACCTATTTTGGTGGGAACTGAGTTGAGTAAATTTAGATATAGAAAAGAAGTGGATCCGAAAGTGTATTGAAAGATGATTGGAAGTCTATTGTATTTGAGTTCCTCAAGAGCCGACATTTCTTATGTTGTCACCTTATGTGCAAGATTTTATAGTGATCCAAAATAATCACATCATTTTGTTAGAAAAATAATTCTCAGAAACATCAAAGGAACAATATAATTTGGAATAAGGTATTTTAGTTCAGATAGTATTGATTTGTTTGGGTATTCTGATGTAGATTAGATAGGAAATGTTGATGATAGAAGATCTAAATCCAGTGCAGTATTCTTTTTTAGAAAGAACTTTGTTAGATGAAATTCAAAGAAACAAAATTCAGTAACTCTCAGTACGATTGAATCTGAGTATGTAGCATCCACTCAAGTTGTTCCTCAACTTATGTGTATGGAAACACAGTTGGAATATTTATTTGTTGAAGTGAAATTACTCTTACTCTTGGGTTGTGATAATAAAAGAAAAATCAATCTCACTAGGAATCCAGTTCAAAATTCTCATTCAAATCATATTGATATCAAATATTATTTCATCACAAATAATGTGGAGAAGAATGGATTGAATATGGAGTACGTTCCAACATCGAAATAAGTGGATGAAATTTTCCAAATACCTATTCTAAAGAAATAATTCTCAAAATTTATTTTGAAAAATGGTGTCTAACCGCTTTCATTTCAAGGATGAGGTATGTTTATATGTCTCATCTCTTATCTTACCTTTGGATTGTATTTTCAAGGGGTAGAATTGAATTTTCATCATAAACACGTCTTTTGGAAAGTATGGTTATTATGTTAATGATTCATGTTTCCTACAATGATTTAGCTGGTGTAGGATTAGAATTGTTTACAAGTGATCCATTTCTTGAGGATAAAATGTTTAGTTATTTATGAAACTTAGATAACAACAAAATCAAAAAGGGGATATTGTTGGGACCAAGTTGATGATGAAGGTTTTTTGCATTCAAGTGTTGTCTTTTGTTGTCAGGGAAAGTTTTTAGAAATTACCTCACTTTTTTATGGAAATAATTGTAATGAGGATTATTTTCAAAAGAATCAGATCCATGTTTTCAAAACAATAAGATCCATCCTTTCAAAAGAATCTAATCCATTCTTTCAAAAGAATCAGATCAATGTTTTAAAAAGAATTATATAGTGTTTTCAAAATAATCGTACTCATCGTGAAATTCCATCATAATGAGAAGAAGTTTGTCTAGAAGAAAAGGTTTTGATCAGACTCGACTCAGGTCTAGAATTAAAGTTAATACATCTTGTTGGAAGTAAAGATTCACTCTGGAACCGATGTGAAAGAAGTGGATATTTTGAATATCAATATTTGTGAATACAATGAATCAATTGTGATTATACTTTTCTAATTATTATTTCATATAAATCATAAGTTGAATTGATAAATTCTGATGTAGTATTTATGGAATAAGTGGGAGTGTAAGAGATGATGCTGATCGAAAAAAATCATATCCATAATTATCATATCCCGATGGCAGAGAGAAATAAGTGATACCGATTGTTTTTTCAAAACAATTGTATCTGTGTAAAAGAAAAGTTATATATTCTATTTATTGAAGAGGAAGTTTTGGTTTAAAATATGGTGAAGATTGAAGATGTAGTTCCAATTAAAGAAGTGGTTTAGATAGAAGAGTAAGAGATGGTACCAATTGTTTTTCAGAATGACCATATCCATAGTAGATCATATTCTGTAAAATCGTATCCAATCCAATTGTATCCAGAATGATTGTACCCAGAATGAACATACCCAAGAAAGATCATATTCTGGAAAATCATATCTGGAATAATCATATCCATAATGATCATACTCAGGATGATCGTATCTAGACCAATTATATTCAAAAAAGATCATAATTGGGTTGGGGATAAAATAAAGAAGCTATGATAAATGGAAAAGTTACAATCCTTTCCAATCCAAGTATGATGATTCTAATGTTATTCGCAAAATAATTTAAAGTTGTGAAGTCATGATACAAGAACAATATTTTGAGTGAAGTTTTTAATCTTTAATGGGCCAAGAGAAAAGAAAAGAGAATGAGAGGGTTCAATTAATTATCAAGGGGTAGTCATACATTCAAATAAAATAGTTTGAATCAAATCTATTCTGAGAGTTATATTCCACAAATCATAAAGATATCCACTTATTTATACATTTATTTTGAACTGATACAAGGATTTGTATTGAATAAATAGTATTGAGAATATTTTGGCTCACATATCGAAATCAAACTTCTGATTCAAATGAATGTCTGAAGAAGGAGATAAAGTTTAGAGAATAATCGATAAGTATTGAGAATTGTTGATGAAGTCAAAATGCATTCAATATTTTAGGTGGAATTGAAATATGGGTGAATTTGTGTGAGGAGAAAACTTTTTTTTGGATTCTTGACCAAACCATCCGGGGGTCACCTATAAAAGAATAAGTACTTTTTACTTTATAACCAATTGTACTGTTCACCAAAGTTGATATAGAATATCTAAGTTTTCAGTTATTTAAAGTGATACCATTTTGTTTTGTACTGGTGTCATTTTGATGGGGATGAAGACAGGATCGTAACATTGTTTTCGACTGATCTTGATATTCAGCATTCATCGTACTTAACAGATCATCGTATTCTATTATTCAACATTGTATTCATATGATCATTTTATAGGGGTGGATTAATCATCTTTTAAATTTTCATATTGGGTTTCACAGACTGAGGAATTATTTTATTCTGATTTGAAGTATTGTTGATTTATTTCTATTATATTCTATCTAGAAATTAGACTTGAAGAATTGTTTTACTAGAATCATACTTGGTGGAATCATACTAGGAAAATAATACCTTGGAAAATCAGACTCATTTTTCATAACAAAGTCCAGTAGGTTCTTAACTTTCTTCTAGGTAAGGAATTGAAGAATTGTATTTTAATTTAATACATTTGTTAAATTGAAAATAATCTCATGTAACCTAATTTTTTCATAAAAATAGGATTACTCTATTCTGTTAAGAGGGTGCACACACACTTGTGTGATTGTTTCATACTACTACACGAGTGTAATTTAAGAACCTCCTAGACATACTTATGAAAACTGAGTCTGATTTTCCTATGTTTGATTTTCCCAGTCCAATTTCCTTTAGTGAAATTCTTGAAAAAAAATTCTTCAAGTATGATTTTTAGATAGAATACCATAGAAATTAATTAGAACCACTTCAATTCAAAATACAATACTTCCTTAGTCCAATAAACCCAGTATGGAAATCCCGAAACTGATTAATCAAGATCGATACAATGATCACCTAAATACAATGTTGACAAATCAAATATGATGATCCACTGAGTATGATGATTTCTAAGTACGATGATCAGTCAAAAACAATGTTATGATCTTGTCTTATTCCCCAAAAAAATGTACTCAATAAAAAACAAAACTTTATCACTTTCACTCACTGAAAACTTGGAGCTTCTCTTTATAATGTAGTGAATTGTACAAATGGTAAGAAATTAAAAACTACTTCTCCTTTTATAGGTGAACCTCAAACGAATTGAGTGGGAATCCAACAAAAAGTTTCCCACTCACATTAATTTACCCACATTTCAATTTCCCCTAAAATCTCAAAATCATTTTGACTCCGTCGATACTTCTAAAAACTTCTTGATTCTTCTTCAAACTTCATCTCCTAATTCAAAATTTCATTAGAATAATCAGTATGATTTAAATAAATGATCCAATTTTTTTTCAACCCAATTTCATCAATATAAATCTCTGTATCAGTTAAAAACAAATTTATGAAGAAATGGATAGCATTCTAATTTGCTGAATATGATTATCAGAACCGATTTGAATCAAAATATTTCATTTGAATGTATAGATCTCCCTTGATAATTCATTCATCAATATTCTTCTATTTTATTTTCTATTGAACCACTTGAGATTCAAAACATCATTAACAATCCTATGCTTGTATCATGACTTAAAAACATTAAATTCATTTGAGAATAGATTTAGCATCATCAAACTTGGATTGGAATGTATCATAACTATCCATTAATTCTAGATTATTTCTTTTATTCCCATCCTGAGTATGATATTTTCTTAATACAATTGGTTTTGATTTGATCATCTTAGTTATGGTCATTCTAGATATGATTGTCCTAGATATTATTTTCTATAATATGATCTTTTCTAAGTAAAATCGTTATGGGTATGATCATTATGGATATGATTGGTATGGATATGATTTTCTAGAATACAATCATTTTTGGGTATGATCATTCTGGAAAACAATCTGTACAAGCTCTTACTCTTATATCAACACCTCTTCTTCAATCAGTATCATCTATTCAATCTGCACCACCTTCTAAAACAACAATTCCTCTTCAATCGGCAACATCTATTGTTTTTCTTTCACCCAGATATGATTGTTTTGAAAAAAAAATCGATATAACTTCTTTCTCTCTACCACCTAGATAATATAATTATATATACAATAATTTTAAAATTGAGAGTATCTCTTCCACACCCCCTTTCTTCCCTTAGGATTTCATCACAAGATATCAATTAAACTTATGGTTTATATAAAATAAAAATCAGTAAATCATCGTAATAATTGATTTGTCGTTGTCACAAAGACTCGTATTCAAAACATTCACATCATTCACATCAGTTATAGAGTGAATATGAGGACATTTACTTCCATTAAGATATATTCACATGATTCCAGTCTGATCAAAACCTTTTCTTCTAGAACAACTTCTTCTCATTATCATGGACTCTCACAGTGAGTACGATTATTTTGAAAACATAAGTCTGATTATTTTCAAAATGTTGATCTAATTATTTTGAACACATGGATCTGATTATTTTGAAAACATGGATCCAATTCTATTGAAAAAAATCTTCATTATGATTTTTTCCATAAAAAAATGTGGTAATTTTTAAAAACATTCTTTGACAAAAAAAGATAACAATTGAATGCAAAACACCTTTATCATTAGCTTGGTGTCAACAAAAACTACTCCCACTTATCCACTATCTCTTTTAGGTGTATAATGGTTGTGATAGTTAGATATTATTATACACAAGTTTGGATTTCTATAAATCAAAATTGTGATATATATGATGATGATGTAGTTTATTTTGGGGGTCCTGTATAGTAGTAGGAGGAGGGGATGAGGTTGATGTCCTTCATGGGGATGATAACTACTATATTGTATACATGATTTCTAGTTGATATATTTATAAATGGTATGTGGTTTTGGATATTTGATTTTTTTATTATGAGGTGGATGTGATATTTGGATTTTTGTTTATGGTTATGGTGATATAGAAGGCATGGTAGTAATAGGGCATTTACCATTGGGGAGTGAGAGAAACAATACATTGGGGAAGTGGTGTAAGGTACACTCTTATTATATTCTATTATATTAGTTGATTATATTTAGATGTGATATTTGGTGAGTTATCTATAGTAAGGTATGGTGATAGTTAAGTTGGTAGGTTCTAATTGGTACTATTGTTTATTTAATGATGCATTAGCAAAATTCTTCCACTTTTTCATAAGGGTTTTTGAGGAGGGTCCTACTGTGTGTACATGTATGCTTAAATATATATATAAATATAATATTTAGGATTATAGGAGGGATTTAGAGATTTATATGGACACTACTAGCTTGGATACATTAGTTATGGTTAGATAATATTCCTAGGAGTTTATTTTGGTATTTTTTCTTAGAGACTTGTATTTGTATGGTAATTCCATACATTGTGGTTTATTGGGGTATATTTATTTTATTTTATATTATGGTCTTTATTGGTTGTTTATTTTGGTGTGAGAGAAAATAGAACAAGGGGATAATTTCCTATTAAAAATTAAAACAATAAATAAAAAGTGAAATTTCAAAATAAAATTATTTTTATATGAAGAAGTGATAAAGTAGTGAAATTAGAACCGTATGGAATGTCCGTTCAAGTAGTGGGTCTATTCGAACTGGGTTGGTTCATTACAAAATGGTATAAGAAGACTTGTTTTTTATTTTGGAGTCAGGGGTATACTCGAGAAAGTACTATTGAGGATCAAGAGGTAGGAGTGGGGGAGTTCTTGGATATATCTTATTCATGTCAAACCTTGAGTTTCCATGGGTGTTCTAGGATTTTATTTATGTTTTCATCCAAGTTATAGGTTATTTTAATGATTTTTTTAGGTATTTTCCTATTTTTATTGAGTCATGGGTTGAGCCTATGGGATATTTTGAGTTTCAGTGTGAAAACATAGTAGACTTTAGTTGGATAACCATTAAGTCGTGTGTTTAGTAGTAATCATTTGCAGTCTGGATGTATATTTCTATCAACTCCGGTTACACTTTCATGGTTGTCAAACGGTTTTCCTAATCATATGGACAAACGATTCAGAGTGGGAAATCCTCAAAAAAATTATGTTTTCACTAATTTTTTATTTGGAGTTTCTATTGATTCTAGTGTTTCTTGTTAAGACTCATAATAAGAGTTTTGTTTGGTTTATTTAATGGTGATTAGATTAAACTATGTTGTTATCAATCTTGTGCTTTGTTTCTTATAGACAATGTCTCCTGGAAGGACCTCATATAGGAATAGAGAGGGTTTTGCATAGAATACATCATAGGAAAACCCTCTAATTAATATTTCTTTGGGGGAGTCAAAGATTTTTATGATCTAAAAATCAGTTTTGGTGGGTGGTTAGGAGAAGACACAGATATTGGATACGTGCAAGAGTTTAATATACATAATCCACTGATTTTCTATAGCGATAAGGGAAATAATGGTACTCATGAGTGATTGGATTATATTGAGTGGATCTTTGAGTATTTAAATACCTCTGAGACCACTGATGTAGGATCTACCACTTATGTGGTGGAAGGACTGGGTAAGATGTGGTAAGAATAAATGGTTCTTGCAAGGTGGTATAAGGATCTCATGTGGACTAGTTTTAATACGTCCTTGAATCAATACTTCTACTCAGAGACCTTGATAGTGGGTAAGACCCATGATTTATTAATGTTATATAAAGGATATTGTTCAATGATAGACTATGACACTTGGTTTACCTAGTTGGTTTATGTTTCTCGGGATCTTCTCGTAAATTACTACCTCAATTCGTGGAATTTAGAGAAGGGATTGAAGCTGAATATCATGCCCATGCTTATTATTATATGTTTAACAACTTACTCATTGGTAGTTGATAATTTGGTTATACAAGTGGAAGATATGGGAAGTAAAATAAGTCTTATTGGTCTTCCTTTAGTTGGTGGTACCCATAGCTCCTCCTTGGGATAGACGTAGGAGAAAAAATTGACTCATAGAGGAAGTGTCAAGAGTTCTCCATAGTCATCAGGTATATCTCAAGTGGTTTTTATGGAGTTTAATTTGGTTTTCTTCTATAAATATGGGAAGGATGGTCACATTAGGCTAAACCTTCTATATACTATGAGGGAATTCCACCAATATGGATTTCTGATCCATCCTCTGTGCTTTTATCATCTTTTTTTATGGTAGAGTGGTGGAGGCTCCATGTTCTCAAAGGGTTATCAAGTGAAGTCTGATGCTACCATGAGTGGAAAATATCACCCTTAGGGAAAATGGGAATAACACCTAATAAATAAGACTCAGGTAAGACCAAATTCTACCCATATTTTTGCATTGTATTTTATGCCATAGGATTAAAATATCAATCCATCCACTATGAGAGGTGCAGTGTTTATTGTTTCTTCTATATCATTTTTTCTTTTTTATTTAGGCACATCTCAGTCTTTTATGTCATTTATATTTCTTGATACTTTTGGTATTTGATCGTATTTGATGCATTTTTTTAGGATCTTCTTACCCCATTGGGTAGAAATAAAGGGAAAGGTTTTAAGTTCCCAAAATGTCATGTTTTGGTTTTTAATGTGGAATTCATTAGATAATTCCTCATCTTAGACATGGATATTTTCAACCATATCATTTATAGAGATTAGTTGATCAGATTCAAGGAACAGATTGACTTTTATCACAATATAGTATAGTTCCTTACTCCTGATGGGAGCATTCACATATTTTAGGGTGAGTGGGGTCTATGATCTGGGAGGTAAGTACCAACTGCTTCCGATATGCGTCTGATTTCATGCCAATTTTCTAGGTTTTTCTTTGATTCCTAAGAGATGAGTATAGTAGGTTGACTTTCATTGGTCATGGATCGGTACATTGAAATATTTCTAGTGGATTTTTATGGTATTCCAACCCATTAAGAGGTTAATTTTACCATTGATCTTCTCGCCAATATGAGCACCATCATTTTATCATCTTATCAGATATCTACAACTGAGATAAAAGAGTTGAAATTATAGCTAGATGATCTTGAGGGAAAATAATTTATCCCTACTATCATGTCATTATAGGATTTTCTATTATTTTTTATGAAGAAGAAATATGAAAGCCTTGACTTTTCATAGACTATCGTAAGATTAATCAGGTGACCATAAAGAATAAATACACATTCCATAGAATTGATGATCTCTTCAATCTGTTAATAGTGGATTGTTAGCTTTTAATTATTTATTTAAGATTCAGAGTTCCCCCAGTTGAGATTATAGAAATAGGATGTCTTGAAGACAAATTTTTAAATCATGTATGGACATTTGGAGTATTTGGTTATACCATTTGAGATTACCACTACACCTTCAGTCTTTGTGGAATTGATAAACCGGATCTGCAATCAGTTTTTGGTCTCCTATGTGGTCATGTTTTTTAGTGGCATCTTGGTGTATTACAAAAAAAAATAGGACTATAATAAACATATAGAGGTTGTATTGGGAGTTTTGAGGGACCACGGTTTATAGTAAAATATTTCAAAATGCCAGTTTTAGATTTAGGGAGTAATGTTATTATGGTACAAATTTTCTGAGAGAGGGGTTCTAGTGGATCACAAGAATGTTCAAGTAGTCACATATTTAGAGTATCTCGAGAATGTCTTGAATATTAAAATCATATTAGGATTGTCTGATTATTATATATGCATGTTTTAGGATTTATCTAGGATACCTTCTCCCTTCATGGATTTGACTAGAAAAGAGGTAAAGTTTGAATGGTATGAGAAGGGTCGTCACTCATTTGAGCAGTTGCAGGCCCATTTGACATCTGTTTTTTGTTTTTATTCATACTTAGTTAGGGATAGATTAAGTAGTGTTTTTTGATGTCTTTGGTGTGGTTTTGGGATGTGATACTATAGGATAACAATTTGGTGTCCTATGGATCATAGAATTTGTGCCCATATGAATTAAATTACCCCACCTATGACCCTGAATCAACATCCTTGATGCACACGCTAAAGTCATGGAGACCCTACCTCTTAGTGGAGCATTTTTACAGTTTATTTAGATCATAAAAAACTGAATTATATCTTTACCTAGAGGTACATGAAACTCATATATATGTTTTAGGTAAAATACCATTATAATTATTACTTTTACATTGTTTTTAACGCTTTTGTTAGGGCGCGCGCGTCCATCTTGTTCGAGGATGGAGGTGTTGTTTGTTTCCCTGCATTCTTACTTTCCAAAGGCGAGCAGAATCTGTTCCATATCTAGGGACGTTTTCTCCATGATCGAAATGGGATGATGGGATTTCGGTTCTTCCTTCTGTGGATTCCTCCTTGGAACTCATTACCTAGTCTGGGTCTCCCTTATAGATTTGAGATTTTGTTTGTGAAACTCTTCCTAGTGTGATATCTTCATGAACACTAGTTAATTACATAGCTTCTTTTGGGACATTCCAAAGGGTCCGGTTAGGGAAAAAACCTTCGATCAAGAGAGTAGTCGCGTTGGACATCAATGGCATGTCTGGATGCTGGGACACTGGCGCGTCTCGATTTCTTCCACTTATTACAGGGCTTCTCAATGGTGCGGAATCCTGAAGCATCCCACGTCAAATGCGGGGAATTTCATTCCATATACATGTATCTGAGGTTTTCCTCAGCTTCCATTGTTTAACAGAGGGTCTGATGTGAGTTTAACATCTAGCGAAGATGGATTGGACTGATCAGAACACTGATTATAGTGGATCAGATGGGTGCAACCCCAGGAGGGAACACTGATGTTGGGGCCAATGTGTGGTTAGCTTTCCGATTGTTGTAAAGGGGAATGGGGAATGAGGTGGCATGATCTCATCGGGATGTGGTGGACCTAGTAAGAATTAGGATGGATGATGGATGGTTTAATGAAGTAGGTGAAGAATGAGATGGATTTGACTTGAGGACGATAGTGATTTTGGTCTTGAGTCTTGAAGAGACCTCCTACGTATCCACGTGGTAGGGAATCAAAGTCCGCGTAGTTTGGTGGGATGATGGTACACTTGAGGAGGCGACCCTTGATAATGGATGCATGGATGGTACCTAGAGGAAATAGAATCTCTAGGTTGGGTCATGACCTTCCTGATATACATAGTCTTGAGGGAGAGATCGGGGTGAGACATGAGTGATGGGCTTGAACCTCAAGGAGGCTTCCTACGTATCTACGCGGCAGGGAATCAAAGTCCACGTAGTTCATCTTAAGATGGATTACCATTGAAATGGTTTGACAATGGCTTACCGCTGAATGAGTATGACAACGGATTACCACGGAATGGGGATGATAATGGCTTACCTCTGAATGGGGTTGACAATAGCTCACCGCTGAATGGGGTTGACAACTACTTACCGTAGAATGGGGGATGAAGTTTAACATCGTGTGGGATGAAATTGGGGATGATGTTTAACATCATGTGGGACGAATGCGGTCCTATTTTAAGGGGGCCGGAGCGAATGGGTGTTGGGATTGAACATCAGGGAGGCTTCCTACGTACCGTGCCTTGGCAAGGATCAAATACCATGTAGTTCAAGAGGAGTGGGTGCTGACGTGAAGGGGGGTCGAAACCAATGGATGGTGGGCTTGAACATTAGGGAGGCTTCCTATGTACCTTGCCTTGGAAAGAACCAAAGACCTCGTAGTTCAGGTTGAGTTTGGTGAACCGAAATGAACCTCATGGAGGCTTCCTATGTACCTCGCCTTGGAAAGGATCAAAGGCCTCGTAGTTCAGGTTAGGTTTGGGTGAACCGACGTGAAGGGGGTTGGAGCGATCGGGTGTTGGGATTGAACCTCAGAGAATCTTCCTACGTACATCGCCTCGACAATGATCAAAGACCTCTTAGTTCATGTTAGTTTGGGGCTTACACTCTTGGCTTCCCAGAGAAGATGTCATGGTCTATGCTTTCTCTAATCCCATGTGAGTCATTCTCAATGTGAGAAACAAGAGACAACAAATACCTGACTATCATGTCCTAAAATGTGCTTCCGTGGGAAGTGGAGTGAGGATTATTCATATTTAGTGACACAAAAAGGAAACAGGGGCTTACGCGTGGTTTGTAGCCCAAAGAGGAAACAGGGGCTTACGCATGGTTAGCAGCCCAAAAAGGAAACAGGGGCTTACGCGTGGTTAGAAACCCAAAGAGATTGAGATCGGGACATACTCCAGGGTGGAGGCCCGAGTGGTGACAAAGCCCAGCGGGAGAGAGATTTGGCACCCAGGAAGAGAGGAGGGGTAGGGGTACTACCTCCTACAGGAAATGCTAGGGGCTTACACCAGGGTGGTTACCCTTTCCCCATGGACAGATGCCACTCTGATAAGGAGGATCTCATTCCATGTGAGGAATGATCTTGATCCTGTGGAGACCAATGGGTGTAGAAAATTTTTGAGATGCGGAACCCCGCGTATGAGGCACGGGGTGAGGCTACAGTTTAATGTCATGTGTTGAGGATGATGGCACTTGGCAGTTTAATGTCCTACAGCTCAGACGAGGTGGGTGTGCTACGCACCCCTATGACTTACATAACTGATACCCACCCTCCCTTGAGGGAAGGAAGACATCGGTAATTCCATGTTTCGCGAGGTGTCGAGAGGTGATCACATTGGGGGTCTACATTAGCATGGCTATGAGAAGAATCAATAGCTGTTAGTGTGACTATGAAAAGAAGAATGAGGAGAAGCAACGCAATGGGCAGTATAGTCCAAGGGACATTGAAATTGTATCGTGCAAACCTAAAGGGCCACACGGGAAAAGGAGTTAAAGAGAAAAGGGGTTCATATGTAGAAGCACTATGAAGCTCTGCTGCTCCATGAAGTGGAGGGGATTTTTGAAGGTATGTGCTTCGCAAAGTGAAGTTTCCTAGGCAAGGCATACAATATAGGTTCATATGGGAGGAGCTTCATGAAGTGGAAAGGCATTCTCAAAGTAATTCCTCGTGAAGCAAGGGTTCCTTGCGAAGTAAGGTGTTGTGAAGCAATGTTCTTCGCGAAGCATAATGACCATGCCTTATCATGTGGGTCATGTGTGTATGGAGAGTATTTTGTGAATCATAAATGCTTCGTGAAGAAAAAACACTTTGCGAAGACCTGAGTCCCCGTGGGGATCCCCTTCCTTCGTGAAGGCCCATGGGCTTGGCGAAAGACATCCCTCTCAGAAGAGGTATTGAATTAAAGGAAAGGGGAAGTCACTTTGCAAAGAAATAGTACCTTGAAGAGCTCATGGTTCACAGAGTAAGAAGTGATTCGTGATTTGAGAGCTCAGAAGGTGAAAGTTCGGATGATCTATCTATTGGGCTCGAGGGGAGCCCTGTATTTATAGGCTAGAAGCGCCGTGAAGCAGATCTCACTCGATGCAAAGACAGAGTTTTCTCCATGGTGCGTCTCGAATGATAAAGGGGTTCATGAGGCCTCCTGCCTCCTTGCTCCGTGTTGGGGTCGCGAACGTCAAAGGGTTTTGCGGGGCCTCTTACCTCCTTGCTTCGTGGTGGGTTCGTGAACGTCAAAGGGGTTCACAAGGCCTCCTGCCTCCTTGCTCCACAGTGGGATCACAAACATAAAATTCATTCATGGAGCCTCCCAACTCCCTACTCTGCAATGAGATTTTGAACAAAAAATTTGTTCACAGAGCCTCCCACCTCCTTTATCCATTGTGGGTTCGTGAGCATCAAATTAGTTCGCAGAACCGCCCACCTGCTTTCTTCGAGGTAGGCTCGCGAATGTCAAAGGGGTTCACGGGGTGTCCCTACTTCTTACTTCGTGGTAGGCGCGAGGCTATGGGGATCCATGAAAGGTCTTTGTGAGGCAGACCTAGATACTTCCCTCTTATTCTAATTCTTCCCAAATTTTGGTATCAACAAATCCCCCCCCCCAGACTTGGAGATGAGGATAAATCAAGGGTCAAATTCTGAGGGTCAATCTCCAAAATGTCTCATTTGTCCATGAAGCTATTTCATGAAGAGGGCTCACGAGGTGGATATGAGATGTGTGGGATGAGCGCGCCATGATTCTTGGTGTGGTACGAATGCTCCGTGAAGCTCTGAAGGTCATCGCATATAAATAGTGGAGCTTACCTCTCTTTTTTCCTTTATTTCCTCCATGAATTTGGATTTTTGCACTCTTGATTTGCGAAGCTCCCGTATACTCTGTGATTGATCTATGAGAATCGGTTCTTCTTCTTCACGGCGCATAGAGAGTCTTTGACTTTGCATTAGAGAGCATTGCATCTTGGTCTTGGTAGGCCAGGGTAGGGTTCTGCAAACAGTCTTCGCGAACGTGCTCCACGAACGCGATCCACGAATGAGCTTCGCGAACCAAACCCAAAAATCACCCAAACTCAAAAATGAATGGCTCGGCGAAAGGGCTTCAGGGGGTTCCTTGTGGACGATGACCGAAGGGAGGATATGGTGAATAATTTGGTCCTATGTGAGTTAATACAGAGCCATTCTAACCACAGTTCATTGGTGGAGCTACTATGGGAGAGCCAGAGGAACTATCCACTGTTCAAGAGGCTACCTTTGTATGGATTCGGGCTGAGGGATGACATCTTCATTCCTAAAGCAGGTAAGGACGATTCGGCTTACTGGTTTAGGAGTATTTCATGTCAGCACCAATGGTTCAGGGTGGCAGATGGCCATTCCCAAGAAGACTTCACACCTGTCAATGTTGACCACCTGTATAACCACCTGAACAATGTGGATGGGAAGGTACTGCAGCCAGAGACGCCCCCCCCTCTATACTAGATGATTTTGAAGTTAGCATTTAGGAACCTGAGGAAGGGGTGGTCTGAGGATTTGGACCTGGACTAAGGTGGAAACTTCACAGATGACTGGGATTTGGACTACTGGGTAGGTTCCTCGTGTGAGGAGTTTAGGGAGGAGATGAGAAGAGTGGGTCTGTATGATGAATCTTGGGCCTCCCAAATTCCACATTTACCAACCGAAGAATCTGATGCTGGAATTGTTGAGTAGGTGGTCATTGAGGACCAATACCATCCACTTGCACCACAGAGAGGTTGGCATCAGCTTGTGGGATGTGCACCAGATCTCAGAGGCCCTGATATTGGGGGCGATGTATGATGAATTCCTCCCCGTTATGGGCATGTGGTAGGATCTATAATAGATTCCCCCACTGGCGATGGTGTTGATGATGCTCATGCCTGAACCCCATCTCACCTCCAAGATCAAACTTCCGCCCATCAATCCTGAATGTCACGGGAAGCTTTTCGGCCAAGCTGACGACACCATTAGTAGTGAACCGGGTATGGAAGGTGGAGGAATTCAATTTTCACCTATTTTCATTTCCAATGGGTGCTTTTACCAATTATTTACATGGAACGGAAGAGCACTACTCCTATCTCCTAGAATTTATAGGTGGAGTGCTGGTGGCAAGGGTGGACTGTGAGCCCCTATGCAAGCCGTACACCCTGTACCAATTTTATAGGCAATTTCTATGTCTGCAGCAACTAACCATGTAGTTCTATCTTGGGGTGTGCCATGAAGAACACTCATGTGTGATGACGCAGATGTGGCTCATGTTCACACGAGAATACGGGAAGATGCGGAATGAGTTGCCTCCGCCTAATGTTGTTTTCAGTTTGGTAAAGGAGTATTCCCAAAGCTGGGAGGTGGCCTTCCCGGTGGAGATACTGAAGCATCCAACCATTCGAGTCAGTGATGGTGAGCCTTACCAAACTCATGGTCGAGGCTGGAAGACGGCAAGGGCATCTCGCGGTGGCGGGGTTGTTGTGTCTGCGAGGCCCACACCGATTGAGGGGGAGGCAGTGGCAGTGGATCCAGCAGAGGTAGCAGGCTCGGTGGTCCCAGAAGAATAGGGTTATCCATAGGGGAGGCCACTGAGAGGATTCTGTAGGATATCCACCTAGGCTCCAGGGAAACAGTTGAGCCATATAGAAATGCTAGAAAATGTTGTCTTCCTGGATCCCTAGGACATCAGGGAATTCAACCAGCAATTCCTCTGCGCATCTGAGATGTGGAAACACTTGAACATTCTTGGGATGGACTTGCCGTGAATTGGCCCTGTCAAGGATGGATTTTCAATATCCGTGGAGGAGGTGGAGTGATACCTAACCAATCTGGAGGATTTTTTCCACTCCAAGAGAACCCCACATCCAATGATAGACCGGGTGAAGGTGTTGTTGAATCAGACAGCCCCTCCGTAGTTGTCAGCTAACAAATTGAGGGAGCTCTTTCATATGTTGGAGGTATCGGATGAGTCCTCTTGTGGGGGAGGTGGAAGATAGAGGGATATAATTAGAGGAGGGAGAAGTTGGTGATCAAGACTCAGACCTTGAATAATTTATAGAGGCCCTTGAGGTAAAATCCCAAGCCCCTTCTTCAGGGTCTGCTCTTGGGTCGTTCTGGACTCGTTACTAATACTTTAATTGTGCAAGAGAGTCTCATACACAGAACCCATTCCTGCCCCTCAACAGAATAGATACGGGACCTTCAGGATCTACACTTGCAGCTGGATTGATTACTGCGTCCAGCGGGGCTAGGACACACAAGGTGGCTTCTTTGGAGCTTTCAAACCTTCTGACCATATACAGGGAGCCACGCCTCAGGGTCCCAATGACATCAACCCAAGAACAAAAACAGGAATTTGACATCTGTAAGTCTCCTCTACCAAATTCATGATTGTCACCCATTGACTATGTCAACTGACATCCAAGCCCCCTTTTTGGTGTGCACAATTCTTCAAATGGCGCTGGCTGCCTTGGCGAGGTTTGTTGAAACTTCTGGTGGCGTCTTTCCTAGAGGAATGCAGGTGATCATGGAGGCGGATACCCAGACTAACCAAGCTGCAGTGCTCCCAATCACTAGTGGGACTGTCAGAATGGCTGAACCCGAGATTATTGAGGTGGGGTCTGATGATGAGGATCAATCAGACAACTCGGGTCCCACCATACCCGATCAAACGCCAAATGTGGACCCTGTTGATGAGTTCTTGGGGGCATTACACACATATGAGCATGCCAACCACACCGACAGGGATGAGATGACCTCTGATGAAGAGGATAGAAAAATATTCTATCGTCGATCGTGGAAGCTGATCAAGTGATTCATCTATGAAATCCCCCAAACAAAATGGCTGGATGATATAGATAGACTTCACTTACGACTGCATGAACTGTGTGCGGGGGGAGTGGATGCCCAGAATTCCCACATGCTCATCTGAGATCTTATGACAGAGAAGATTCAAGAGTATGAACGTGGCCTCGGTGTGGACTGGCAGTGGAGGAAAGAGGTGAACATCAAGAGGCTCCAGGAGGCTGAAGACAAGATTCAGCAGATGCAGGTTCGGGTAGATTATCTCTCAGCCTCCCTCAATGCACAATCAGAGCTAATATTGTGATTTAAGGCCTAGTTGGTAGAGGTAGAGGAGGAGCGGGAGCTGAACAGACTACTATAAATCTGGGACACTACAAGCCAGAGGGTGGTAGAGCTATAAAGCTCTTTTAACAGGGTCATCTCATCCATGGTAGGGGTCGATCCTAGGTTGTTGTAATGCATGTAACCTCTGAACATACATTTACTATTGGACGTTTTATGCCAACTGTATGCATGAGTTCCATTATTTTTGTTGGTTTATTTCATTACTGTGACATTCGGAGAGTGTCCAGCAATCATTCTCTAAGCTCATGGGGGTCGATCCCAATGTGAGAAATAGGGGATGACCACCTTATTACTCCATTAAAACGTGGGAGTGAAAACCAAGCTTTAGGTATCCCAAGGTTTGAATAGATGATCTGAATTCCCAGGAGAAATGGGGAGAGGCTCAACTAGAGGAGGACAACCTCAGAACAATCAAGTTTTCATTCACCCAATGTGATCTAGTGCACGAGTGGGGTAACACCGGGGCATTGGAAATCAATATGAACATAAGGGAGTGAAAAGTTTGAATCAAAATACCCCGGAATTTGGAACACTATGGAGGTGGAGTCATAATAAAGGATAATTTTTTTCCATGCTCGAAACACAGCATCTGTATTTCATTATCCTGAAATGGGGATAATAAACAAGGGTCGACCACTAACCATGTTTGAAACACGGTTCGTGACTCATAATTTCATCCATTGGTCTTCCAGAATGTTATCCCAAGATAGCAGGTTATCCATAGGCCAAGTATCCATACTGTTAGGGGTTCCTTTTAGACGTTAAAGAGGATGAGGGTCCGAATAAGGGGCACGCAAAGTGTGGAAGGGGATTGATGTTTTGTTCGAACAGAACCCAATACTCTTGACATTATTCCATTGTGGTGGAAACACATTAGGTGGGAACACCAGTCTAATCATGGATCATTCCTACTTCTAGACAAGACCTATCTGTTGAGGAAGCTATCACGTCCCAATGTTCTTCGTGGGGCATCCCTAACTTGTTCAGGGTAAAGCTTCAATTTCATGGTTCTCCAAAAGAGTTCAGGCCAATGGACCGAAAAAAGAGGGGTAATAGGGCTTATGATTCCTGGGGCTGGACCCGATGCATAACAATTGTGTGTCTCTATGTATCTCATGGGAATTAGAATCAAGCCACACATAGTTCTTGAACATTGTGTGGTCGGGGGCCAACACTGATAGGAAAAATTCTCTCTAGCAAGGGATCTAGTGCATCCCATGATTAACATGGGGAATCCTGAACTTGTTTAGGGTAGAACCGCAGTTTTGTGTCATGAATTAAGTTCATAAGGACTAGTACAGTTTAACATCATGTGGTGGGATGAATAGTGAAAGGGGAGATCCCAAGAATGGAGTATGTGGTGCAGTAGCTATAAACCCGACGTGAATGAGGACACAAGGAGTCTACACCACACCACATATCCCCAGAGGAAGTCCTTCAGGTCAAGGGACAAAAAGTGAAAGTTATTTTGGGCCTAAGGCATGGTTCATGGATGTTTCTACGTACCCCATTAGGATGGGAATCAAGCCATATGTAGTTCTGAGGCACAGTTTAAGTTCACATGGGATGATGAAAGGCACGCGTGGCATGGATGCGTCAGTACACATCCTACCAGAACTACTAAGATCATGTGAGTCTTGCTCTATGTGGGAAACAAGGATTAGTTATGGTACATTCCTAGCACAAGAAGGCACATGTCTGGGGTGATGGGACACTAGGTGAATAACATCCCAATGATGTTGATACACCTATATAATGCACCTAGATGTGTAGAATAGTAAAGCCGAGTATGTTGGAATTCCACTTGAACATAAGAAAATAGAAATATGTGAATCATGATGCTTGAGATCTAGAACACAATGATGGTGTAGTGATGATAGGGGATAACTGTTGACCATGTTTGAAACATAGTATTCATATCGCGTTAGCCTGGAATGGAGAGGGACAAATGAGGGTCCACCGCTGACCATGTTCAAAACACGAGACCTGTTGCAAATGTCATCTAAGTTCCTCAGTAATGTTGGCCCATGATAGTAGGTAAAACTTTGTGGCATGATACTAGGCTGCAAAGGGTGTCCCTTAATACATAGAAGAGGATGAGTATCCAAATAACGGGCTCACGAAGCTTTGACATGAAATGAGGGGAATGTCCCCATGAAAACTCCACACTTTGGGCTCTTTGTCAAAATGAATATGAATATGACTATAATGCGTATCATATAGAAGGATTCGAGTTCCTTCCCTCCAATGAAAAGGGTCTTGAGGATGCATGCTTCCAGCTTAATGTTTATAGGAAGAACCAATAAGGGGGATTAATTTAATGGGCTATCCTCAGGGTGGCGAAGTATACAAACCCAATGCGTAGTTCCCATAGGGAGATGTTAATTTAGGGTCATAGAGCTCATACCAGGTGGAGAAAAGACATAGGAGGTATATGGTGTGGCCTTTTTGAAACCCGACATGAATGAGGGAAAAATCCTGTAAGGTACTCGCCACCCCATATGCTCCTGAAAGAGGTCGGACTAAGGGGATGAAAGAGGGGGATAGGATTATGGATTCCTGAGGCTTGACCTGGAGACAATGTGTCTGGGTATTCCTACGTATCCTATGAGGATGAGAATCAATACATACGTAGTTCTACAAGGGACACGGTATGATACCATTGTTAGAGATAATGAGGTTGTGTGGGTCTGGACCTTGCACCGAAAGAAGCAGTATTTGATAGATATTTTTTATCCTTTAGGATGAATGTGTGTTTTTTTTGAAGTGATGGACCTAGGATAGAAAATCTAGGTACTCCATAGGAATCATGATTTATGCCGGAATTGAAAAATGGTATGGTGTGTGACCTATACCAAACATGTTTCCACCTCGAGTGAGGATATCATGGTTCAGTTCCGTTTTTCATCGTGCAGTTAGGATGATAATGTCACAGATTAGGGTATTGTGATGGGACCAACCATGAATTTTAACGTCGTGCAGTATAGACGCAACAGTTCAATGTCATGTGGGACTAGGAAGCATAGTTTAAAGTCATATGGCTCAGACATATCTACAAAAGATGAGGTTCAACAAAGAATGTGTATATTGTGATAAAATGGCATGAATGAGGATGAGGTCCACATCATACCATTCATGATTCCAAGTAGGAAATCTCAGGCCTAGGGGCCCGAAAATGTAAGAGGATATGGGATAGGAGAGGCTATCCCCTAGTTGAGATGGACCTAAAGACGAGATTTCATGGTGTTCCTACGTATCCCATGGGAACGAGAATCAAGTTGTATGTAGTTCTTGAAGGTGCCTTTTAACGTCGTGTGGAACAACATATAGTTTAATGTCATGTGGGACAGGAAGTAGGGGATAACTCCTAGAAAGGGGCATATGAGGTGCGGATAATGAAAACCCAACGTGAATAAGGACATAATCCCATACCACTCCACGCAATCCAATAAGAGTTAAAGCCCCGAAGGTATAACAGAATTGATAAATTAGTGGAACTCAAGCTGGACCCAAAGACAATATGTATAGGCATTCCTACATATCCCATGGGAATGGGAATCAAGTTGTACGTATTTCTAAAAAAGTTCTTAGTTTATGGTCTTAGATCTCTGACCATGGAGAGGAGTAATCCTTCCATGTAGGTGCAGACCTCAACCCAATTCTTAATCCCACATGAGTCAAACTCGGTGTGGGAAACAAGGGTGGAAGAGGTTTTTGTAATACTTGGAGCACACACCAAAGGGGAGTTAGTGAGGAACCCTGAATGATTTCTTTACCATGGATTTTTTCCTCCTAACGTGCAAATGTGCACTAAGTGATGGTTCCAGGAGTGTCGAAATTCCACTTAGACATGATGAGGTGGAAAATGATGTGAATCATGTGACCGGTATTTTGGGATTAATGGGGTTGGTGTGATAACAGAGGATAACTGTTGACTGTATTTGAAACACAGTATCCATATCATGTGACCCGAAATGGGAACAACAAATGAGCATCAACCACTGATCGTATTCGTAACGCGGGACTTTTATCAATCTTTTGTTTGAAACCCTCAAGGACATTGGCCCGTAATGGTTGGAGGGGCCTTGGGTCGAGCATACATGCCATTTGGGGGTCCCTTTGGATGTGAAAGACGTTGAAATCTCTAATAAAGGGGAACAAAAATCCTGAAAGATGGTTCGATTCCATGTAAAATCTTACACTCCAGGCGCAGAACCAAAGTACTCTTGGGCACATTGGTGAACCACCATAGAGGGTCAAGGGGCTCGACTAGAAAGCATCCAATTTTAAAAGATGATTATAGAACAAATAGATGAAGAACTCTTAGGAGAAAGAGGTACATGGTGTGGTTGTTACAAACCTGAAATGTCTGAGGACATAATCTAATACCACACCATATATCCCTCTCATGAACGAATTCAGGACTAGGAGCCTAGATAACATGGAGATCTCTACGATATGGGGGTGGGCAAATAGATAAAATTTCGGGGCATTCCTACATATCCCATGAGGGTGGGAATAAAGCCACACATAGTTCTGGGAAAGAGACAATGCAAATAAGGGTCAGATACCCCAATGAGGGGAGTGTACAACACAGTGAGTAACCCGACGTGAATAAGGGCATGAGTCCATACCGTAAAACCCTAACTGAGAACTTGGTTTGGGTACCTGAAAAGGCCAAGGGGCCTGAGGCTGGGCCTTGGACAGAAAGTCCCAGCTAGTTTGCAGTTTAATTTCTTGCAGTGAGGATGAAGGTAGGGGTAAGGTATCTAATCCATGGATGTGTACGAAAAGACGAGTAACCTGACTTGAATGAGGACATAATCTCGTACCACACCGTACAATCCTAAGTGAGGACTTGGGCCAGGGGCCCAAGAAGGCCAAGGGGACTGAGGCTGGGCCTCTGACGGAAAGTCCCGGCTAGTTTACAGTTTAACGTCTTGTAGTGAGGATGAAGGTGATCTTAGTTTAGGGTTGTAGAACTCAGACCGTATATGCCTAGTTTAATGTCATATGTGTGGGACAGAGAGGGTGAATCATCACGCCTTTGGAAGACCACAAAGTGGTGATGATGATATAGGAAAACTGTTGAATAGGTTTGTAACATAGTATCCACCTTTGTGTGACCAAAATTTGGGGCAAAAAATGGAGCGTAAACCACTGACCGTATTCACAACATGGGACTTGTGTCAACTTGTCGCTTATAATCCTCTAGGGTGTTAGCTTGTAATGGTAGGAGAGCCCTTGGGCCGAGCATCCATGCCATTTGGGGGGCCTTTTGGATATAGAGGGTGAAAGAAACCCAAATGATGGGTCGTGCAGAGCATGGGAGGGCTTGTTCTCATGAAACGGATGATAAATGAAGGAAGGGATATCTCAAGGGGATATGTGTGGTGTGTATAAATAGCCTAGCGTGAATGAGGACATGAGTTCGTACTGCAGCACACAATCTTAAATGAAAACTTGGGCCAGGGGACCAAAGGGGTCGAAGGAATTGAGGCTGGGCATCCCTACCAATTGAAGCCATATGACCTCTTCTGTGGTTACCACCTCATCAGAGCTCCTAATCCCATGGGAGAAATGCTCAGTGTGGGAAACAAGGATTCAGATTCACCTTTCCCTATCATATAAGGGTCTAACAGCTAGCATCGCCCAAAGGTAATTTCAACTCAAAGATATAGCAGGGAGGATGAACCACCACACTCAATGTTTGGGATCTACGAGGGTGGTGAAAACGATAAAGGATAGCCACTGAGAATGATCAAAACATAGCATCCCTATAGTGTGCCTGAAATGGGAACACAAATGAGCATCGACCGTTGACCATATTCACAACGCGGGACTTGTATCAATTTTTTGCTCAACATCCTCGAGGGTGTTGGCCCGAAGTGGTAGGAGAGCCCTTAGGCCAAGAATCCATGCCAGTCGGGGGTCCTTTTGGATGTGAAAGATGATGGAGTCCCAATCAAAGGAGTGGGTCAATCATGAGAATTTCCCATGCATTTTAATGTCAAGCAGGGCAGTGAAAGTGGTGGACATTTCTGGGGAGCGGGACATATGGTGGGATTGATATGACCTCGACATGAATCAGGGAAAAAGCATGTACCATACCCTGTGTCCCAACCCAAGGGGAAATTCTGAAGTTTGGGTTGGGCCAACAGATGAAATGTTTGGGCGTTCTTACGTATCACATGAAGATGGGAATCAAGCCATATGTAGTTCTTAAAGGCCATGTAGTTTAACGTCGTGTGGTGAGGACGTGGGAGACTAGAAGAATGAGGAGGGAGAACAGGGTGCGAACATCATAATACTGACATGAGAAGTGCCAAAGAAGCCTTCACTACACCATGTAAAGATCCTCCAAGAGGTCTACCCCTATGGGGGGTAGTCAAAGAAAAGAGTTTGGGGGTGGAGTCAAGATGAAACGTTTGAGCATTCCTAAGTATCCCATGTGGATGGGAATCAATCCGTATGCATTTCTAAGGGTGTAGTTTAACATCTAGTAGGACAAAATACAATTTAACATCATGTAGGACATCTTATAGTTTAAATTCATATAGGACCAGGTAGTTTAGGGTCATGTGGGACCAAAAAGTTTAGGGTCATTCCGGACCCAATGGATTAGGAAAAGTATTTCTTGAGGATCTTGGCATTGGTGGTAGGAGTTATATGCTCACCATCCATGGTTACCAGTGAGTAGGCACTATTGGGGTAAACCTTATGAACAACAAAAGGTCCTTCCCATTTGGGCTCCAACCTTGGTGGTTTCCTTCTAGGTATCATTGGTGTTCGGAGGGACAATACCAAATAACCTTATAGGAATGATAGGAGGAAAAACTTCTTGTTAAAGGCTCTAGATATCTTATTCTTATGCCTTTCTAGATTGTGTGGGGAAAGAAAAATGTTCTCATCAAGTGCTTCCAATTCATCCAGATGGATTTCAGCTACCTTATCTGGCAACTGCTAGTCATAGACTATTGTGCGTAATGAAGGAAACTGAATCTCGATGGGAAGGATGGTCTTAGTTCCATACACCAGGGAACATGGGGTCACTTGGGTGGAATTATGAGCTATTTTCCTATAATTACAGAGGGATTTGGGGAGCTTGTCAAACCAACTCTTTTTATTCTGAAAAACCATTTTTGGAAAAATGTTAGAGAGGGTTTTTTTGAATGCCTCAATCTATCCATTTGCTTGTGCATGATAGCGGGAGGTATGGTTATAATGGAAGTTATACTTATCATACAACTTCTTCAGCTCAGATGCTCGAAATTTCATATCGTTATCGGTAAGGACGACATGTGGAACACCAAATCAGTAGATGATGTTGGAACACAAAGAGTCAACAAAAGAACGGGCCTTGACCTCTTTGAGTGGAACTTCCTCAGCCTACTTGGAGAACAAATCTGTAGTCGACAGGATGAATTTGCACTGGCAAGCTATCACCGGTGGATATGGTCCCCCAACATCGAGTCCCCATACCGCAAATGGACAAGATTACTTGGTGGACTAGAGAGGCTCTGGCGGCCGATGCATAAAGTTAGCATGAATTTGGAATGCATGGCATATCTTGGTGTACTCGATGCAATCATGGATCATGGAGGGACAAAAGTACCCTAGTCTCTGGATCTAGTGAGATAGCTTCAGCCCAGTCTGGTGGGTGCTGTTGGAACCGACATGAACCTCCTACATGACCTGAAAATCTCAACTACTTGGATACAATGGAGGATAATACCATCAAACCCATGCTTTTAGAGGATCATATCACAATTGGGACCATCCAAGAGGGTAAACTGTAACGTGCGGTGTTGGATTCTCCCACACTCGGCGTGATCAGCCAGGAGGTAACCATTTTGGAGATATTAGACAAATGGGGCTCTCCGGTTGGGAGTCAATTCAACCACTGCATGTGGGGGTCCTGATGTGGAGTTTCTAGTGGTAAGATGGCTCACCTTCAGGCTGTCGTCATCATCTGGGGAGAAAGAAGCAATGAATCTCTGATGTGCCATGTGTATAAAAAGATCATTCTCTCAGGTTCTTCAAGTGATGTATTTAGGCTGTCCAGGGAATCAGCTCAACCTTTTTGAGATCGAGGGACATGAGTAACATCCGACTGAGAAGGGAACTGGTCAATTGGATGGAGAGTGTGCTCCAACAATTGTATGAGATCTTGCTTTCTAACGACGTAGTCATTGTTGATCTACTTTATGACTAGTTAAGAATCCCATTTCACATGAAAATGGGTCACATCAATCTCGAGGGCCTGCTCAAGCCTAGTGATGAGAGCCTGATACTCTGCCTCATTGTTGGTGCAGCCTTATGAAAATAAGAATGATTACGACATAATGGCTTGTTCCGAGGTAATAGAGACAATACCCAATACTACCCTGTTGAGCCTAGGATCATTGAGTCTCCTACTGGTTGGGCTTTGGGAAGCACCATTGAAGTGCATCTGCCAACACGGCATGGCTTGGTCCGCCGATAAGATCACCACATCAGGGAAATTGAGATCCAAGGACTAGTCAGCAGGGTCTGAATGGGCAGTAAAGAATTCTACCAATGATTAACCCTTAATGGCTTTCTAAGGTAAAAACCTGATATCGAACTGCTGGAGAATCACTACCCGTAGAGTGAGACGGCCTGTCAATATATGGCAGTTTAGAATGTACTTCAGTGGGTCTACCCGAGATACCAGTTGTACCTTGTGGTGCTACAAGTAATGTCACAATTTTTGTACTGTGAATACCAATTCAAGGGAGCTCTTTCTATGGGGGAGTATCTGGTCTCTGTATCGAGGAGCATACGACTGAGGTAGTAAAGGATGTTCTCTATCCCCTAATTGTTCTTCTGGGAGATGAGGGCACCGATAGATCGTTCTAGGGTGTTCACATAAAGGACTAATGGATTTATGGAGACGGGTGGAATTAAGACCAGAGGATGGAGAAGATACTTCTTGATCTCCTCAAAATAAATATGACACTCTTCATCCCATTCATTAGTGGTTCCTATCTTCATGAGCTGATAAAAGGTCTTACACTTGCCATCCAGGTTCGTGATGAATCAGTATATGTAGGCTAAGTGGCCTTGGAAACCTTAAATCTCATAAATGTTGCTCATATGAGACATCTGGAAAATGGCCTTGATCTTCTCTAAGTCAATCTCAATGCCCCTGTATCTGATAACGAAGCCTAGAAATGTTTCAAAGGTCACCCGGAAGGCACACATCAATGGTTCATCATTAGGTGAGGGAATAGAGGAATTAGAACACTTTCTCAAGGTCTTTGATATTGTCCTGATGCTGGAAAGATTTAACCACCAGATTATCCACATAGAATTCCACCAATGTCCCAAGGATTGGCTTAAATATGCGATGCATATCCCTCTGGTAGGTCACACCAACATTCTTTAAACTGAAGGGCATGACTTGGTAACAGAAAGTACCATGCGGTGCCCTGAAGGCTGTTAACTCCTCATCCTCAGGGGACATTCAGATCTGGTAGTACCAAGAGTACCCATCCATGAAGGAGAGGTCTTGGAATCTAGTTGAAGCATCAATCAACAAGTTCATAACAGGAAGGGGAAAATCATCCTTCGGAAAGTGATGGTTGAGATCACAAAAGTCAATGCAAACTATAATATTTTTGTTCTTCTTCCTGACTGGCACAATGATGGCTAGCCATTTGGGGTACTGGACCTTCTTAATGAAATTGGATCTAATGATCTATCAACTTCCACCTCTACCATGTCACCGTGAGAAGGGTGCATCTTTCTGGGAGGCTGCTTGAATCCGTGATGATTTTTAGGGAGACCAAGGCGATGGACGGCTACCTGAGATTCTAATCATGGAATCTCATCATAACTCCAGGTGAACACATTGTGGTGTTGTTTCAGTAATTCTATGTACCACTATTTCTACTCGAGGGGCATGACAGCACTGATCAATGTGGGTCTCAGGTCTTCCTCGCTACCGAGGATCACATGTACCAACTCTTCGACTGGGGTAGAGATGCCCTCTTCAAAGACACAAGGAGAATCCTCTAAATCTTCTTCTTTACTTATAGAGGGGGTATCCTCGGTGAGAGGAATTGCTTTTGAGTTAACAGATCCTGAAGGTAGGTTGGTACCTTCCTGAGTTTTAGTGGCCACTACATCGGAGGACCTCTGTGCTGCTACCACCATAGAGATGAAGGTTGTTGATCTGATCCAATATGGACTTCAGCCCAAGGGGCTACGCTTGATGATATCAAAGCAATAATGGCACGTTGTCTTGAGCTGGCTAATTCTGTCCTGGTGGAACAATCACGTATGACGTATTTTCGTTGCCATGGGGCGGACATACTAATAATTTATGGGGGAAGGAGTCTCCAGGATCACCTGAGTCTGATGTTTTTAGGAGTACAAGGTGATTTTCCACCATCACTTAGACTTGGGAATGTGTTCCCCCCTCGTCCCAGACACAACGATGAATTTTCCCATGTCTGGGGTTATATCCTCCAATCGGTGGATTGGAAAGGTGTAGGAATCATCTAGATCTATCCACAAGTCGGTCGTAGCCATGGCATGCTCGACCTCGTTGGTATGAATCTTCTTTTCCTTTCCCTTGTAGTAGTTGGCATCTAGATAGTGGGCCTCACAAGAAGCAAAGGGAGATGTTTCACCTTGAAGCATGCCCACTCGACCATTAAGGGAGTACTTGACACACTGGTGATATGATGAGGGAACTGCTACATGCAGGTGGATCCATGGCCTTCCCATAAATGCATTGTAGGCGGTGTCCTGGGAGACTACCATAAATTCGGTGTTGGAAACTAGGCCACCAAACCGGGACTTCAAACGGATATTACTGAACAGTGCCTATTCTGTCTTGTCATAACCTTGGATTCTTAAGTCGTAGGGACTTATATTATCTTCAAACAATCCCAGTTTTTGCAGTGTTCGAGTCAGGATTAGGTTAATTCCAAAGCCTGTGTCTACAAGACAGTGAGGAACCTCTATGTCATTGAACTGGATGGTGATGTACAGTGGAAGAATGTTCCCCTATATGGGGGAGCCTTCATCTTCTCCAGATAATGAGATAATGGTATGGAATTCAGCATTCTCGTTCACTTCAGCATGAAAGGCTTCTACGGCTGCTACTTCCGTCTCAAACTGGAGGGGACTTCTTAAATCCCCAGTGAGGGCCTCACGTATATCTGATGATAGGTTAAGGGCATCAAGGATTGAGAGCCTTGCTGGAATACTATTAAGATGATTATTAACATCATACTTCTGCACCAGGTGTGATATTTTACTTTTAGGAGGCCGCTCTATGACAGGAGGCATGGAGGGCCCTGCTGGTTGGACCGCCGGCTGACTGGTGTTGGTCATATCCCGCTGCTCACTAGTCGAAGCCTAAAAGTGGCTACCAGATGAGGATCAGATGACTGATACCAGCATATAGCAGGGCATTTCTGTTCATGGCATGGTCGAGGTGGCTCTTCTTGTTACAACAACACGAATGGTGGCGAAGGTGGGCCTGATGCCACCAGATTAGAAGATTGCGCATACTGAGCTCTACGCTGATCCTGTTTTCGGGTTTTGGTAGCATGAATACCCTGGCTTGAAGTACTGACCAAGGCACTCCGATGGCCCATATATCCATAAATCTATTAGCATTAGCAACTGTTTGGTACATTTGGAGGATTCTTCTGGAGCTCCTCATCATCGGGAATCATGTAGGGATTTACCATCTTTACGGTGTTAATTGAGGCGTACCCTTGATTGTCACTCAAAGAGTCATCCAATACTGGATGGATTTTGTGAGGGATTTTTATCTCTGGGGGCTTGATGTCACTAAGAGTATGGGATGACAATCGCATTGGCGGAGGACTTTTATTTCCCTTGTGTTTCCTGTGTTTTCTCTTCTAGGAAGAGGTTGGCTGAGACGATGATGCAGAAGTGGTGGTTGTAGCCTCTAAAGGCTCCGGCCGATTCAGGCATGCCCAGATGACACCATGGGTATGGGCGACTACTTTTCAAGCCATCCAATCATCATACTTTTGGGATCCGTGACTAGAAACCTGATGCCAATCACCATCACTATTACTGCTACTGTCTAGCCTCACAAAGATGCATGCTACTTACGTCGGGGCTCGGCCCAACCTAACTATGTTGTTATCAACTTATTCTTGGAGCCTATCTTTGAGCACATAGCACATTATGAGAGTGTGATCTAGGATCTAATGATAGTGGTGGTAATTAGGGTGATCAGTAAGGATTTCCTCTTTCGGTCTTCTACACTCAGGAAAACGCACAATCCCCTATTCCAAGGCACTGCGGAAGTAACCAGGGACCTGTGTCTCATTGAATTAGTAGGTCTGGTTTCTCCTGTCTGAAAAGAGGGCCCTTAAAGCCTGACTATAACATCCCAGGTAAATGAAGAATAATAGATTTTTATTTTTATTAATATTTATGAATTAAATATTAATTTTACTTTAAATGGGTTTCTATGTTCGATAGCGTACCCGATACGAAACAACGGGTTTCTTTGAAATCTTATGTTGCCCGCTAATAATATAATATGATTATTTTAAATAGTAGTTAAATCCTAGCCATTTTATTGGTGGGAATGAACAAAACTAACAACAATACGATTATACATGTTTTTTAAATTTATTTACATTTATCCAATACAAGTTAGAGGCTTAAAATATGAATGAATCTAATTTTAAGCATAATTTACATTAACAGGTCGATTTACCACCTTTTAATGGAGAACCATCTTTAAATATAGTTTTGGTCAGTCTAATACATTCTATATGAACAAATAAAATCCTTCTTTAGAATGGGGAGATCAAAATTTAATTTTTGTAAATTTTTGGAATTTTTTCGATAAAGTTCATTTTTTTAGTGAATAGTGAAAATATTGTATTTTAATTCAAAACTGCATTTTAATATAATTTGTTTATATGGTTAGATTATATTTTTAATTGGTTTTCAAGTTTAATTAGAATATATTTTTACCATTTAATCCAATTTTGGTCATTTAAATTAATCTCACTTTGAAATTGGACATAAACAAGTGTCAATCTTTTGATAGTTATTGTTTCTTAAAAACAAACTATTCGTTTTAACAACATGAAATAATTTTAAATTAATTAATGAAACTTCTATGTAAATAATTTGTTAAAATATACATATTTTTTTAATTTGGAATATCAAATATAGCTTTGGTTGAATTTTTGGTATTTTTCTGAAAAACTTCAATTTTTGATGAATAGTGAAACCACTTAGTAGTAGTTAAAAAAACTGAATTTTTCATTTAAATGAAATTTTTCCACTTATGTGAATTGAATTTAGAAAATACGAGATACATGGTTATCATTAGTTAGTAAAATTTGGTTCAATAATATGAAAATATTTTTTAGTGAATAGAACCTTTTGACTTTTATTTACCGCGGTTAAAGGTAAATAAAGTAATTCAAGGTAAAAAGAATATTATAATAATTCAAAATTACCTTAACACTTGTCCTAACATTATTTTATGAGTAATGGACGACCATGGTCATCTTTGGGTCTATTTTGGGACCCCATTGACCCACTTATGAAAGAAAATGACACTTTAGATTAATTAATTTAATGTAAAGGCAAAAATGAAAAAAACAAATATCTTTTAGTAAATTAATTTTTATATGTTGTTATATAAGTAATATTTTTCACTATAAATACAAATTGAAAATATAAAAAAATTTCCTACATCATGGTATTTTTTTTATAATTTTTATACATCAAATAAATTAAATTATTTATGACACATTAATGATGCAGTATTTACCTCATTAATAAATGATTTAAATAAATAAGATTATAATGATTAAAATATTATCCAAAACATTTACAATTCTGATTGGATGATTTTATTTCGAATATGAGTCATCTTATCTTCGACTGTAGTGATTTTTGGACCTTTTGAAATCGAATATCATTATATAATAAAATAATATTATCACACTTTCCGAAAGAGCCCCTCCTCTCCCTTATAAAAAAAGACCACGTATAACCAATTCCTCACACCTCTCAAGTATTTTGTCTTGTCCAAAATCTACACAATTAATCTCCCTACATCCATCTCCTCCTCCTAGAAGCCTTACCTTAGGCAAAAGGCACTTCAAGAAGCCCTTTGGTTCAACCCAAAGGGAGTTACCCAAATTAAAGGTAACAGTTTCTCTTAAATTGTATTCTTTTATTTTACTTATCCAACCCCTAAAATATTTTTATTCCTTTATTTTCTAACAAAAATAGTATCCTAAATATACTAGTATGTTTTTATGAAAAGGATTCAAACTACACTTACACACACCTCTATCTAATGGGTGAAAAACATAATTTTTCTGTGGATGGAAAACTAACTCCTCACGAAATGATGATTGTTCAATTACCTCTTACCGCCTCTCATAGTGTCCATTATGATGAAACTGTATTTATATATTATATATATTGTGTTTATTTTTTTTATGCTTCTGTATTTTCCATTTATATCATGCCTTTATAGTTTCCATAGTGGGTAAATACGATAATCTCATTTGAGGAAGTGCGGACTACCGCCCCCTCAAAGTGATGTGACTCGTTAATGCCTTATGTGGGATGTATAAAGTATAGAGTTAATGATATTATATATGATATTATACTATAATTATAATATACCTATGTATCATTATGTTTTAATTCCATTAAAATAATAAGTATAAATGAAAGTAGCGTTCATACGTACGTACGACTTACCATCTCCATGAACGGTTCATTTCATTTCTTACCTCCAAATGTTATGTACTATTATAATTAAATGTATATACAGGATATATATGATATATATGATATCTAAATCATTAATATCATTCTGTATATAATTTAATTTTTACGACATGGACAACTTGTAAATATAAGGTGTTCATTTTTTACTCAAGTAACAAATATCGACAAAATGGATGTTATTAACTTAAATGATTACATAATATTTATAACATGGTAATAATTGATATAAAAGAAATAATAAACTTGAAAAAGGGTTTTAAGAAAATATAAATTAACATTATTTTATTATTTATGAGATTAAAGAATGATCGAGTCAAGTCAGACACGAGGTAAGGGACTTCATCTCAATCTCCTTTCATTGAGGCATATTTTGTTTTAATACACGATTTTCTTTTATACGATGTATAAACACCTTTGACTTTTCATTTAATTCAAATGGAATATTTTTATACGAGGTGTTTTACTAAATGACAAAAACGAATGTTTTTTTACGTAAGCAGTGACAACAACCTTTCCGCCACCACAAGTATTATTTGATCTTTGGCTTCCTTAACAAGTCGTAATATTTTTAAAAGGAAATATAAATACCATATACTCTTTTTAAGTATTTTTTATTGAAAACTATTTTGAAAATGGATTTATTATTTCAATATATTGAAATGATATTTTGTTATTGCAATGTGGAAATGTTATCTTTCATTTATGCTTATGTTATATGTTATGATCATGTTATGGTTCTTGGGAATTATTTATGTATATGGGTGGTTCCATGATAAACCTAGGGTGGGTGAGCCTGATATATCTCTCTAATGCATTGGGTAACATGATGGAGGTAAACGTGAATGTTTCTCCTAAAATATTTAGGTAATATACTGTGATGGGTATTCCAAAGTAACTCCCTATGTAGCTGTGATAGCTACAATGTAAGTATGTTATGGATGACACAAGTTACCTTTATGATATATGATTTCTATGTGTCTTTCATAAATCTTATGATTTCATGAGGTAAGTAAAATAGTTCATGTTTTGTATGTATTTATAAACAAATGTTTTCATCATTTGTTTTATAACCCTTACAAGCATTTTATGCTCATCCCAAGTTTTGAAATGTTTTCACAGGACTTAAAGATGAATAGGGACAAGGATGGGATCAAGGAAAATTCATGTTGTCTAAAACATGGAACTAGACCTGGCTCTTTTTTCTTCAAGAGTTTTTATTTTATCAAAAAAATGGAAATTGTGTTGAAGTGTATACTTTGTAATTATTTGGAGATGTAACAGTTATGTCCTAATTCTCTAAAACTCTAAACCTAAAAAGATCCAAAATGAGAATTATTCACTTAATTCAATTTTATATAATGTTTAAGGATGGGTCCTTATACTGACCCTAACTGTGGGAAAGAAGATCCTTTTGAGGAGGTGGAACTCGGTTATCTTTCCTGGGCGGTGGCAACGCATTGCGCGGGGGTACCTACTGATTCTGAGGTGGACACTGCTGGGATGAAGGCTATGCCTGAGATAGAGGGAATCTGCAAGGCTGTGGAGGTAGCTCCATTGGCAATAAATCTAATCACTTGGGGCCTCTATTTGGGCCACTGTAGTGGGATCGACCCTAGTGGACCTTCGTGCGGGGATTGCAGGAGGAAACAAACGTGCCTTCTTAGCCTTCTCTAAGGCTTCCTCTAGGCGCTGGTCCTTATCAGAGAAGTCTCTAAATCCCCTAGGATAGTTCTGGGTGATCAGATTGGGAAATAGTTCCGTCTTAACATTTCCCACACACATCATTAGTAATTGCTTCTGATTCAGTGGCATTTCAGGGGAATACATGAGTTCTTTCCACCGGGCGACAAAGTTAGTGACGCGCTCATTAGGCCTCTACTTGAACTTGAAGAGGTCCACAATACTCGTTTTCCGCATGGTGGAACTAAAATGGTAGAGGAATTTCCTACATAGGTCCTCCCAGGTGGTCATCGATCCAATGGGGAGTTGGTTGTACCAGACAAATGCATGGCCTTCCAATGTCTGCACAAAACACCAGTGTTTGGCGCCTTCCTGCTGCGCTGGAGTTCCCCGCATGGGGCCACATCTTGAGGTAAAGTGGGCCAGGTGCTGTGGAGGGTCACATGTCTTGTTAAAGAGGGAGAAGGTGGGATTCCTGAAACCCGGGGTGCTGGAATATTATCCACCCACACTGGATATGGCTTGCCATCAGGTAGGAGTGCCACCTGTCTCGTTTCTAATGAATCAAGGCAGGAAATGAGTGTCGCCATTGGATCATCTGGGCGGGGTTCCCTATCTTGACTAGGACCCCTAAAAATGAGTGTGTTGGCGGGTTCTTCAACATGGTAAGCAGGCTTAGTGACTCATGGAGCGGCTGGTGGAATGACCCTCGGGGCAGCTCGGGGAACGCGAGCTGGGTCCCTTGGATTTCTGCTCCATTCCAGAGGGTTTGGAGAGACATACCGCACCCTCTTGCAGTATGTTCTGGCTTCAACCCTGTCTGCAAGGGAAAGATGGTTAGGGTAACCTAGAGGCAGCTTGCCGAGTGGAATCTATTTCTACCCCTGCAACCCTAGCCTAGGATTACCGTAGTCTGATCATCGCTCTACAGCCCATTCAGCCATAATTTCATCGACTACCTTCTTTTTCTCTGTGAGTTGCTGACGCAACGCAGCTTTCTCAGGGTCTTCCTCCATCTTCTACACTGAGCCAGATGGGTCAGATGACATGATATCCCCAAGAGGCTCTTTACCCTTACTGGGATTCCAACTAAGTAATAACACCTCAATAGTCACAAGGATACCCAGAAGGATCCTCTATTGATGTGTAACACTCCTTGATGGATCTAGTAGTTGTGGAACGCCTTTAGGGGGAGGTCCCCCTTCAAAAGCTCCAACTCATTTACCACTTCCGATAGGGTGGCCATGTTGACCGCAACTCTACCTGTGGAAATCTCCTCAATGTTGCCTAGTGATTTGGGTTTTCTTCGAATAGGACTGAAGAGAAGGAAACCATATCACCCCCATTCACAGGTCTACAGGTGGGGGAAATCCTTCTAGATAATCTTGCTGAGTACCATGAAACTGTGAACGCATTGCTATTGGACGGCCTGATGGAGACTTGGTGACTCAAGGCACTGGGCCACAGGGAGTGCGGCCAAATCAACTTGACGGCATTGTTCATCTATGTCCTCTAAATTCTATTGGTTCCTAGAATAAACCACTTTCTAATGACGAAGGTGAAAGGGCGTCACCCATAGGGATTAACAGAAACACTCAACTTCTTCTGGGGTGAGGGATTCCAACATGCAGAAATTCATTGCTACCATTAGCCAAACCATCTCTGGGAAGTGGTATGCTACGAGGATATTCCATAAGCTCCTAGGCTCAGATTCAGGTTCTTTCCCTATATTACCCTAGTCGTCAACCAGAGGAGGCTGAGGAATCGGTTGCGGTACCGAATCAGACTGCTGGGATGGTAGGCTGGCCGGTGGAGTGTATGACGAGTGAGCTGATAGACCACTGCATATCTGGCTATCTTTCGAAGACTGAAGTGACTTAATCCACCACATCATGGTAGGACGGGTTGACGGTCGTAGTTCCTCGTGTAGGGACTATGGCTGCTAGCGGTGGACCGCGCTACTTCTCATACACCATTGGTCCCCATAACAGATCTATGTGATCTCTAGTCGAGGTAAAAAGTGCTTCTGGTGATGATGGTGGTGATTGGACGATCGTAACCTATGGGGTTTCAAAATTTTCTTCCTCCTGGATATACCTAATGAGGGAGGCGGATGGAACTCGCATTCTGTGAGTACTAGGATGACGCGCCTTGTTCCTTTCCTATCCCCTGACATTGAGGACCTAGGTGAGGGTTCCATCATTGAGTCATATTCGGATTTGGAATGTGAGAAGAAAATCGGTTTGATCTCAGTTTGAATCTTCTCAGTGCTCCCCTTATGGCGGTGAAGACCCGCCCTCTTTCCCCGAGATGGTTCTTTATGACAGGGTAGATTTTCGGCACAAGGAGTACCTTCGGCCATACTAGTGCTTGGGCGGAGAGGGATTCCGCCTGAGCAAGCCAGAGTGCAAGGATCACTGGGACAGATATCAAAGGGGATATGGGGAGGACCTCTGTGGGAAGTGTTAGAGCGAGTAGGACCTCTTCTCGAGCCCATAAGAGAATGGTTGAGACCCCTATACTTATTTCCCCTGGCGACATCAGTGTGAGGAAGCTCATCGTGCTAGTCTAGGTGAACACGGGTAGGGCCTCCGTGCTGGGTGCTGGTGAGGTGAGGCTGGCCTTCACCCCTCTGGTTGCTGAGGCAAGAAGGGCCTTCACCGGATGTTGTAAGAACATGGGGAGGTCCCCCATGCTAGAGAGAGACCAGATTCTCCACGCCCCCACACCGGAGTTTTGTGTCAAATGGGATAACTCCATACCCGATGGAATAAGAAGGGGACAAGATTTTGTGCTGGGTGTCACCGTCACGGGGAGGACCCTCATTTGTATTGAAGGTGCCATGGGGTGGACCTGCATGTCGAGCCTGGAATCAGGGAAGGCCCATTTTATCCATGATAGCGGTACAGGGAGGACCTCCATACTAGGCGGCATCGCTAAAAGTTAGTCCACAGTGGCCACTTCCTGTGTCGGCGACCAAAAGAGTCAACCAAGCTTTCCCGTGGGGAGGTTGGGGCCTCGATCCAGGTCGGGACGTATGAATGTTTCTACTCAGAATGCACAGGGAGTTGGTGATATGTTTCAGCGATGGCTCGGTCCATAGTAGCTGTTGACATTGATGCCCCTTGTTGGACGTCCTCTTCGGCTTACGCCCGTCACTGGCATCGGGTTAGACAGACTGGAGTCGGTGGTGCAGGTACATGGCTTGCCTGCTCCTCGGCTAGTAAGACTAGGTGACAACGCTGACGTGGCCTAGTGGGAGCCCTTGCTAGGAGCCCTTGGAATGGGATCCTGGTTGGTTTGACTTGGATATCCCCTACCTCATCAGCATAGGGAAAGGATTCTTCGAGATGTTCCAGGGATAGGCTCCCGAAATGGTTATTTGTTGGAGTGGGGAGCAGTGGACCCCTACGCGACCCTTGGAGGCGGCGTTGCCGATGAGGTGCAAAGGCCTCTAAATCCAGGCGGTCCATATCCCGAGTCAGGATAATACCCTCATCCTCATACCAGCGTATGAGTTCATTGATCACCCTTAGTTGGAGAAAATATGGGGGAGATATGGTGTCGAGGTTCCCAGCGGTTGTGGCCATTGAGACCATCGCAGAAGAGGAAGAACCGCATGGGACTGCCGCGCTGGTACTCCCCCTTCCCCTGTGTCGGTGGGCAGGCGGTGATCGAGTTACGGGTACAGCATCTTGGTTCCTAAAAGCAGGGAGATTAACTTATCAGTTCTGAAAGAAAAAGGGAATTGATGACCAGTTCCCCAATGTCATTCCATCTTCCATAGCTGGTATGATGAATCCACACTAACAACGTCGCAGACCGGGACGTCCAATGGTTTGACTGCCCCAACTTCTGGTGAGTTTCATGCTAGGCCTGCTATTTTCTTGGTTGGACACAGCACTGGATAGATAGATCTGGTGACATGCTAGTCCACTGATGTATCAAACACTACTAATATCCATATTGAGGAGAAGTTATTCAAGTTGGGTTCACCATTTCTGTTTCTGATGCTTTTTCTAGGGCGTGCGTGTCTATCTTGTTCGAGGATGGTGGTGCTGTTTGTCACCCTAAATTCCCACTTTCCAAAGGTGGGTGTCATCCGTTCCTTATCCAGGGGAGTTTTCTCCTTGATCAAAATGGGATGATTAGATGCCAGTTCTTCCTTTTGTGGATTCCTCCTCAGAACTCGTTACCTAGTCCGGGTCTCCCTTATAGATTTAAGATGTTATTCGTGAAACTCTTCCTAGTTCCATATCTTCAGGGACACCAGTTAATTACACTGATCCTATTGGTACATTCCAAAGGGTCTGGTTAGGGAAAAAACCTTCAGTCAGGGGATTAGTCACATTGGACATCACTAGCAAGTCTGGACACTAGGACACTGGCGCATCTAGGTTTCTTCCCCTTATTATAGGGCTTCTCGAGGGCGCAGAAGCCTGAAGAATTCCACATCAAATGTGGGTAATTTTATACCATAGGAATGTATCTGAGGTTTTCCTTAAATTCCCATGTTTAACACTGGGTATTCCGCGAGTTTAACGTCTAGTGGAGATGGATCAGACTGATCAGAACACTGATTATAGTGGATCAGATGGGTGCAACCCCTGGAGGGAAAACTGATGTTGGGGCCAACGTGTGGTTAGATTCCCGATTGTTGTTAAGGGTATGGGGAATGAGGTGGCATAATCCCACCAGGATGTGGGGGCCTAGTTAAGAATCTGGATGGATGATGGAGGGTTTAATGAATTAGGTGGGGAATGAGATGGATTTGACTTGAGGATGATGGTGATTTTCGGATTGAGTATCGAAGAGACCTCCTACGTATCCCCATGGTAGGGAATCATAGTTTGTGTAGTTCGATGGGATAATGAGACACATGAGGAGGTGACCATTGAGAATGGACGCATGGATGGGACCTGGAGGAAATACAACCTTTAGGTTGGATCATGACCTGCCCGATATACATAGGCTCGAGGGAGAGATCAGGATAATACATGATTGATGGGATAGAACCTCAGGGAGGCTTCCTATGTATCCCTATGGTAGGGAATCAATGTCCATGTAGTGCATCTGAAGACAGCTTACAGTCGAAATGGGTTGACAACGACTTACCGTTGAATGGGGTTGACAACAGTTTACTGCTGAATGGGGTTGACAACGACTTACTACTGAATGAGGTTGACAATAGCTTACTACTGAATGGGGTTGAAAATGGATTACCATTGAATGGGGGATGCATTTTAACATCATGCAGAATGAAAAGGGGGCATGAAGTTTAATATCATGCTAGATGAATGTGGTCCGACGTGAAGGGGGCCGGAGAGAATGGATGTTGGGATTGAACCTCAGGGAGGCTTCCTATGCACATTGACTTGGAAAAGATCAAAGACCACGTAGTTCAAGAAGAGTGGGTGCCGATCAAAAGGGGGTTCAGAACCAATGGATGGTGAGATTGAACCTCATGGAGGCTTCCTGCATACCTTGCCTTGGCAAGGATCAAAGAAATCTTAGTTTTGGTTGGGTTTGGTGAACCGACGTGAATATTTTCGGGACCAATGGGGTGTTGGGATTGAACCTCCGGGAAGCTTCCAACGTACATTGCCTTGGAAAAGATCAAATACCTCATAGTTCAGGTTGGGTTTGGGTGAACCAACGTGAGTGGGGTCGGAGTGACCCGGTGTTGGGCTTGAACCTCAGGGAGGCTTCCTACGTACCTCGCCTTAGAAAGGATAAAAGTCCTCGTAGTTCATGTTGTTAAAGGTCTTACACTATAGGCTTCTCAGAGAAGATTTCATGGTCTATGCTTACTCTAATCCCACATGAGTCATGCTCGGTGTGAGAAAAAAGAGACAATAAAAACATGACAATCACGTTGTGAAAGGTGTGTCTGTTGGATGTGGAGTGGGGCTTACACGTATTTAGTGGCCCAAAAAGGAAACTGGGGCTTATGCGTGGTCTGCAGTCCAGAGAGGAAATAGGGGATTATGCATGGTTAGCAGCCAAAAAAGGAAACAGGGGCTTACCCATGGTTAGAATCCCAAAGAGGAAACAAGGGCTTATGCATGGTTAGCAGCCCAAAGAGATGGAGATTGGGACTTACTCCAGGGTGGAGGCCCGGGTGGTGACAAAGCCCAGCGAGAGAAGTATTTGGGACCCAGGATGAGAGGAGGAGAAGGGGTGATACCTCCTGTAAGAAATGATAGGGGCTTACATCAGAGTGGTTTCCCTTTCCCTATGGACAGACGTCGCTCCAATAATGAGGATCTCATTCCATGTTAGAAATGATCTCGCTCCCGTGGAGACTGGTGGGTGTAGAGAATGTCCAAGATGGGAAACCCCATGTATGATGCATGGGACAAGGCCACAGTTTAACATCATGTGATGAGGATGATGGCGATTGGCAGTTTAACATCATGTAGCTCAAACGAGGTGGGTGCGCTCTGCACCCCTATGACTTACATAACTGATACCTACATGCCCTTGATGGATGGAAGGCATTAGAAATACCATGGTTCGGGGGGTGTTGAGAGTTGATCCCATTGGGGGTCCATATTAGTGTGGCTATGATAAGAAGAAATAGTCTTTAGCGTGACTGTGTGAAGAAGCATGAGGTGAAGTAGCACAACAGGAAGTATCGTCCAAGGGACTTTGAAATTTCTTCTTGTAAACCAGAAGGCCCGTACGAGGAAAGGAGTTGCAAAGAAAAGGGGTTCATAGGTAGAAGCCTTATGAAGCTCTGGTGCTCCATGAAGTGGAGGGGCTTCATGAAGGTATGTGTTTCATGAAGTGATATTTCCTAGGATAGGCATATGGAATAGGTTCATATAAGAGGATCTTCGTGAAGTGGAAAGTCATTTTCGAAGTAATGTCTCATGAAGCAAGGGTGCCTTATGAAGCAAGGTGTTGTGAAGCAATGTGCTTCGCGAAGCACAGTGACCCTACCTTATCATGTGGGTCTTGTGTGTGTGGTGGGTGTTTCGCGAAGCATAAATGCTTCGCGACAACCTGAGTCCCAGTGGGGATCCCCTTCCTTCACGAAGGCTCATGGGCTTTGCAAAAGGCATCCCTCTCAGAAGAGGGGTTGAATTAAAGCAAAGGGTAAGGAACTTTGTAATGAAAAAGTACCTTGAGGAGCTCACGATTCACAAAGAAAGAAGTGCTTCATGATTTAAAAGCTCAGAAGGTGAAAGGTCGGATGATCCATCCATTGGGCTCAAGGGGAGCCCTATATTTATAGGCAAGAGGATCCGCGAAGCAGATCTCGCCCGGCATGAAGATAAAGTTTGCTCTGCGGCGAGTCGTGAATGTTAAAGGGGTTCACAGGGCCTCCTGCCTCCTTGCTTCATGGTGGGGTCATGAACATCAAAGGGGTTCACGGGGCCTCCTGCCTCCTTGCTTCGCATTGGTCTCATGAACGTCAAATTCATTCGTGGAGCCTCCCACCTCCTTGCTCTGCGGCGCGCTCGCGAACGTCAAATTCATTCGCGGAGCCTCTTTCCTCCTTGCTCTGCGGCGGGCTCACAAACATCAAAGGGGTTCACAGGGTGTCCCACCTTCTTGTTCCACAGCGGGCACAAGGCCATGGGGCTCCATGAAAGGTCTTCGCGAGGCAGCCCTGGAGACTTCCCTCTTGTTCTTCTTCTTCCCAACTTTTGGCACCTACAGACATTGCTTGTACACATAGGAAGGTGAATGTGGTCACTGAAACATTGAGCAAGAAACTTTTTGTGAATACTTTTTGGAATTGGAATATGAGTTCGGTTTGATGAGTTTATTTTTTTATTTTATTCTATATGTGTAGGATGATGAATGGTGGGTGTTTTTTTCAATTTTTGTACCACACCCTCACTCATTAATTGGGTTAAGAGCAAGAAGATATATAACCATGTGTTCTAGAAGATTAGAATATCTATAAATGGTGTAAATTCTTTGTTTTATTGTCCTTGGTATCCTAATGAATATATCCTTTTTAGAATGTAACTTGTGGTTCTTTTCATCTTGAGGAAGAAGGTGATGAAGGAGGTTCATCATTATGGTTTATTCATTCTCCATGGGGTGACCATGATTTTTATACCTTGAGGGGTTATTATTACTATCCCTCAATGATACATGAAGTGGTAGATTTTATTTCCTAATTTTTTACCTATCAAATAATCAAATTTGAGCATAAAAGAACAGCTAGGTTGTTTCATCCTCTTATCATCATAGTGTGGAAGTGGGACGAGATCATGATGGATTTTTTGGTTGGTCTACCTCATACTCCAAATGGGATTAATGATATATGGGATATTGTCAATAATTTGATGAAATCATCCCAATTTATTCCCATCGTGGAGTCAATAAAGGTATAGGGACTCATACGCCTATATGTTCAAGAGTTTTGAAGGATTTTTTGAGTTCCCTCAAAAATAGATTTTGGCCAGGATACCCATTCCTCTTCTCATTTTTTGGAAGGTACTCTAGGATTCTTTGAGAACCAAGCTATGGTTGAGCATCGTGTATCACCCATAGATGGATGTTCAGTCTAAGCAAGCAATATATACTCTCAAGGATATGTTCTGAGTCTGTGTTCTATATTTCATAGGATTTTGGGAAAGGAAAATGTTCTTGGAGAAGTATTCATACAATAAAAGTTATCAGGACTCAATCATGATGTCCCCATTTGAGTCATTATATGGGTGGTCATGTAAATCATTGTTGTATTAGGAAGAGGTAGGTGACCATTCTTTATTGGGACTGAGTCTCATCCAGGAGATGATATAGATAGTACGGATGATTTAAAAGTGATATAGATATCTCATAGTCTCTATAAGTCGTAAAACAATCAACGCCACTGCCAATTGAAGTTTTAGGTTGGTAATTAGGTATTTCTTATAGTATCTATTTGACAAGGACATCATCACTTAGGAATGTTGGAAAATATAGATCCATGTTTTTTTCAAGCAGTTTCATGTTGTAGAATGTATTGGTAAGGTATCTTATTGTTTAAGGTTACCACTATAGCTAACCTCAATCCATGACATCTTTCATGTTTACCATTTAAATAGATACCATGAGGACCCATATCATGTCTTAGAATGGGAAGGCATATATTTTGATCCTAATTCCATCATTTTGGAGTAGCTTATTCATATATTTAATTATCATAACAAGGTGATTTTTGGTAAGTATATCATGTTGGTCCATGTGTTATGGAAACATCATGGTTATATCCACGAAACTGGTGGGAAGTAATATTTGGTGAGGGAATATTAGCCTCACTATTTTTCAAATGAGGGGTCTAGAGGACTTTCTGGAGGTAGAAATTTGAATGGTGGTGATTTATAACACCCATTGGGTCATTAGTATGTCTATTTTTTGTTTTTATCTAAATCTTGATTCATCTTTTGATTTTATAGGTGTCAAGAAACAAAATTTTAAATTTCAGGGGAAATAGACCAAGGAGCGTGGTTTATTTAAAAATGTGGATAATCATGAGAGGGTGATGGTGTTTTTGAAAGTACTCTATTAAACATTTTGAGTATAGTTTTTAAAGCCATAAAAATATCATGGGAATATGTGTGTCTTGTTTTTGGGAATAAATTATCTTCCACGCGGTTGGAACATGGTTATTCACAAGGCCCTAAGCATGTATCACCATATGATAGAGGCTTCTAATAGTAGTGAGGGTTTAATGGTGATAAAATGGGGAGATTGTACCCTCATATCAGAGTACCAATAGTGTAAATAACCATATATCATCCATATTAATAATAATTGTAGTGAGGAAGTAGTAAATAACTAAAATTAAATCATGTAGTAATAATAAATGAAATAAAATAGAATCCCAAACATCCATGACATTTATAGAACACTAGTCACCCACTAGACAGACCATACATACAAGAGTATATAAAATAAAATGGAATAAATGTACAGGGATCTATAACTAACTTTGATCAAGACCACATATCAGATATCTACAAACATATTGGACCCATCCTGCTCAATCAGTCTCGAGCCTCAGCCCTACCTATGCCTACAATCAAGGGAACTTATCCTTGGGTACCAAAGTGTGATGGAATCCTAAGTACGTTGTGAGTATAAAAATTGGTAGGGAACCACCAAAACAGTCACGTATGTATCCAAAAATATTCATTTTATGTAAACATGATCTACACATCAGAATAAAAATAATTATAATAAAATAATAAATAACTGTTGAAAATATATGAAACAAGCCCACAACTGATCCATGGGTCCCTGACCCTGATTGTCTAGATGTAGTACCATCTTGTATATATCTAAATTTTCTCACATATACATTCATATAAGAAATGAAGAAAAACATAAACAACCCAATCCACAACAGATCTTAGGATCCATGATCCAATCGACTATATATCCTGAAAAAGGGAATTGGTCTAATTTTCATACCACTCAGTCCATGAATAATTAATTCTATCCTTGGTTCTAAAATCCCTATCTATGAAACATTATTTTACCATGTTTTTCTTATTTTAAGTCATGGAATGGGTTTCTCTTGATGGTTTTATTGTGGGGTATTTTAAGGCCTTTCTCCATCGCTCACATCGGGTTTTCCATATTTTTGGTCCTTCCCTAAAACACCCAATAGTTTCCTCATCATAGCTGGGTACGAACCTGCTTTATAAAGGCCAGTAGTCATCTGGTTTTTCTGGCCCAGTGACTCTTGGGTACTAACATTTTTTTAGAGTAGGGGATTTTGGTCTCATCGCACCCTTTTAGGGGGAACTATTGTATACTTCAGGAATCTATTATAAATTTAATATATGTTCGTCAAATCCTTCCTAGACCCTGATACAGGACTGGTTACCCCTGTTTCCATGGCTTGATTACAAACATGTGTTGATAGGGACAATCATGTGTATATCATGTGTTCTCTATCACTCTCTTATTTAATTATGATGCTTTATGTGATGTCCATATTCGATCAATCTAGAGTCTATTACACTCCAGGGGGTGGATGGTGTCTTGGAGATGGGATTGAACCTCTATGAGGCATCCTACATATCTTTTGAAATAAGAATCAAAACCCACATAGTTTTTTTAACAACGTTTAAGGTCATATGACTAGACCCATCCATGTAGTTTCACATCATACGATAAGGAAATGAATATTAGGCTCGGACCTCAATGAGGAATCCAATATATCCTATTTAATACAGGAATCAAAGTCCATGTAGTTCTCTTGATGGACCTCTATGACATGACAGTTATGATAATAGATGCCTTAGGTGGGACTTATGCATATAATACTGCCTTGGATTACTTTTTTGGGAATGTTTCCCTTTTATTTGATATGAGATGTATCCAGACATACATCCAGATGAGGGGCCCAAACTAGGGGTAATTATCAACATGTTGTTAGTACAATCATAGTTGGTCCATAATCCCACATGATCCATGCTTGGTGTCAGAAACAATAGATAGTGGTAAATTAGACACATTTTGCGTGATTATATCCATATGGGGAATATGCTGTAAACTTTCCTTTTGAGAGAAGTGATCACCCCTATCATGGATTATATGGTATGGTGCTTGGGAATTAAGAAGGAGTCCTACATATCCCAGATATGGTGTGAATTAGAGTCTTCATAGTTCAGTTATCCCTTAACACACTGATATGATAATGTGGATTATCATTCTTAGAGACATTATGACTCTCCCTGATATTTTATGAATTCTAGGGTCTTATATTGAAATGGATTCCCTATATCCATGGACATATTATATTATTTTGGTAATTGTGGCTTACGTTCTGAGGTTTCAATATTAGAGGAGACATGTTATATTATATCAGTAGTTGGTGCTTACGCACTGAGACTACCTGATTAATATAATCATTCTTTATCATCTTGTGAATTAAAGATCGGTGATGATTACCACGAGATGTATTTCTGAGATAATGAAATTGGTATTGTCACATGAGTTCATGGACCAAAATAATCAAGGGTAATTCCCTTATAAAATGGGGATTCAGTGAAAGGCTCTTGGTCAGGCTTCATATGGCATGAGTCTAGATGGGTTATGATGGAAAAGGTTGAAATATCCTAGAGGATTTGTCTGAACAATCTTGGATGTCTATTCGACATGACTATATCACCTACCCGATATGTTAGGGCATCATCTTGACAAAGAATACACTTTCATGGGTGTCTACCTTATAAGGTTTACATGTCCTAGGAGATCCTTCTGGCGTGTCTTTACTATCTTCTAGATATGTCTTTACTGTCTTCCTGATATGATGGGGAACCAATATAACATGAAATACACATAAAAAGGTGTATTCCTAAACAATTAACATGCCTTGGATTCCTTAGCATGCAAAAAATAGACATTTCTAGGGTCTCATGTATTATTAACTAGTTTATCTCAGATGCCGTCACTTGATCAAAGCAGACATGTTAGGGGTCTTACGCATGAACAACTGACTTGTCTAATATGCCTTCCCCTAATCAAAGTGTACATGTCTGGGGTATTGTGAATTATCAGGTGACTTATCTTGGATGCCTTCACATAATAAAAGTGATCCTGTCCGAATTATTGTGCATGATCAAGTGACTTGTCTCGGATGCCTTTTCCTAAACAATGTGGGCATTTTCGGGTTCTTGAAGATAATCGAAGAGTACATGATTATGTGTTGTCTCATGATCAAAATTTCTTGTCTTTGGATTTTTTTCATGTCAATATGGACATATCTATATACAATTGCATGATTATTTTAATGAATCAATGACTCCTTTTCACAATCAATGTGCATTGTTTGGAATATCTTCACATGACCAATGCATACAACTCTGAGAGACTTTGATTGATTGACATGACTAGACATGTCAAGGGGGTTATCTCTTGATCATATTGTCTTGTCCATAAGTTTTCACATGAAAATAGTGAAATGTTAAGGGGGGTATTGAGAGATCAATCTGGATCATCCATGGATTTTCTTGTGAAATAAGTGACATGTCCAAGGTTTCCCCAGGGACATCATGAGTCCATAAAATGGTCTCGCGATCACATTTCCTTAAACCATTCATGTGGAAGGGTCTTGCGAATATGTTTGGGGTCTTGTATTTGTTTAAGTTTCATGATTATTTATCCAAAGGAATCATTACCTAAGTTTCATGGGAAACAATATGTGATCTAGTGTTCATTTTGAAGATGTACATTGTAGGGATTTCATGGGAAATGGAGTTCATGTACATAAACTCATATGAACACTAAGGGGATGTCTGTATGATGCACCTTTGTTCATGAAATTCATATGACCACAAAACAGACATGCATGGGATCCTAATTACAAATGATAAGGATTTCCAATGGAACTAAAAGAATGGGAGGGGTTCCTTGGTGCATGAGGACAAGGGTTTTCTTACTAGATGATCTGCATGATAGATAGTGTCTTTATGACATCACATGACTCCTACACATTTTTGATTTGCATGATCATTATGAGGTCTCACAATGAGATCTTCACTTATGCATAGTTAAGCTGCATATCAAAACCAAAACATGCATGGGATATGGTGGTTTCATGGATCATGGTGCTTGACTTGTGGAGAAATCTTCCTCATTTCTTCCATAGAGGAGGTATCCCTAGAGGATAGACACAGGCATCGTGAGTCACAAAGGCGCTTGTCACCACAAGATCAAAGGACCAGTATGATCACCTATTCAAGGATGCATGAAGGCATCACATATGCAAAGTGCCTATATTTGGAACTACCTACCTTGGTTTTTAAAATTTGAGGGTGGCATCCCATATAATCACGGGTTCATGAAATCAGGAAGCTCCTTTGTTCATGTGATTCGCATGTCTTCAATAAAGGGTCCCGCGATAGTTTCTTATAGCATACTAAGGACCCACAGGGGTACTTTCAGGGCAAAGAAATCATGTTTGGGAATTCATGTGATCACTATAAGATAATTATGTTCATGGTGTCTTTAATATTGGGGATAGAATGTTCACTAGTATACACCTGTGGGAACTAGTATTGATTTTGATGTGTCTCGTGAGGTTCTATAGCGCATTCAATCATGTAAACCTGGAAAATGTTCCTTAGGATGTCTTGCTAGTGAGTGCGAAGGGTATTCATTCCACAGTTTCCTTCATGTGAAATGGCATGTATTACAATAAAGGCACATGTTTGTGGGTGTAGAGAGTTCACAACAATGGCCAAGACATCATTGGTCTGCAATCGTTTGACCTTAATCGAGTCTTGAGATCAACTCTCTAACACTAGTGGGGTAGTCCTATTTAGGTACATCTAAGAATATCACGAGGTAATGGGGTCTTGGAATTGTGTCACTGAAGGTAGAATTGAAAGCATAGGCAAACTCCCTACTTTGGTGAAGTTGTGAACCTCGTGGATACCATGAAATCATTTTAATACTACACAAGAACCAGGCATTGCATGACATTTAGTTCATCATGTGACTTCATGATCTTCAAAAGATCATGTAGTCAGATCTTGTGATTACTTGAGGAGTTCTCCAGTAGGTGGTGACCAGCTTCCCTTCTTTTTTGAAGCTCTTATTCCTCCCGTTTTGTGTGTGTATTTATTAATGGAAAATTGGTATATATAGGTCACAAGAGGTCATGGATGGATGTTGAAACTATGTAGGAATACCAAAGAACTATGAAGATATCCTCGGATATTTTAAAATTCCCAGAAAAAGTACCAAGAATTAAAAGGAAATGTTAAAGCTTCAAAGGCCTGCGCGGCAGACGTGCGTGGCAAACCTACATGGCAGACCAGTGTGGCAAACCTGTGTGGAAGACCTACGTAGTGGTATACTTTCTGTACCCCTACGTTGCAGACCAGTATAGAGGGACTATGTAGCGGACCTCCTCTAACAAATTAACTTCAAAAAACCCCCTCCTGGCCTATAAATAGGACCCTTGTGCTACCCTTTTCAAGGACTGAAAAAGTTGAAGGACTTCCTGAAGCTCCCATTGCATAGCTATTTCGTCAAGATCACTCAAATTTCTCAAGTAGCTCTATAAAAACACGAGATAAGAGGTAATTAGATGGGATAAGATTGTTTTGAAAGTATTTCACAATTTGAAGCTTACATAGTCTTGGTTCCACTATGTGAATAATTTTTCAGTCATTATAAAGGCCTATGAAACACAGCTTGTTGGTAAAGCTATGCAGCATACCTATGTGGGGTACCTATGCAGAGTACCTACATGGTAGAGCTACGTAGAATTCCTATGTATCAAATCAAGTACCCTATTTAAGGCCACTAATGGCAGAGTATCTCCTTCCTTGGTTCCCTTATCTGAAAGGGACTAAGTTAAAGCCTGAACCAAAACCTAATGACTTATCAAACCTTTGGGAAAGGCACATCAGCACCTATTTGGGTTTTTATATCTGCATTCAGATGTTTCCCACATTTTTTTCACAATGTGGTTAGGATTCACGGAGTGTATGTGGGTTTGTATATCTGCAGTCACATGGACCTTTCTCCTAGGAACAGTGTTGGGAAGTTCCCAGTTTAGAGGATTAGGGTTTTGGTACTTTCCTCCCCTTTTCATCTCGAAGACCCGTAACCTCAGGTCTCTGTTAGGGAAGGTACGATTCACACTTTCTTTTCCATTCAATCAAAGGATAAGTCTCCCTTACCAACCGAGATCCATTAGGGCAGCCATCCCGGTGTAATCCCCAAACATTTCAAGTAGGAGGAGGAAAAGTGTGGGTGCCTTTTTTGAATCTTTGACATCGTCTTGTTTCTCACACTGAGAATGAATCACATGGTCTTAGATATTTGTCATGATCACAACATTTTCACAATAACATGAACTACAAGAATTCTGATTCTAGTTCAAACCATGATACGTAGGACACCTGCTTGAAGGCTCGAGCTCAAAAGGGTTCCCTTACCAAAGGGTTTACCCAATCATGTCCCCTCCAATGGGAATATTTTTATGCATAATCCCCAACACAATGAATGAAATATGAGAACTATGATTCCCATCATAATTAGGATACATATGAATCCTTCTCAGAGCTCGAGATCATAGAATATCCTCTTCACAAATCCTATCCTAATTCTCTTAATCTGGGCATCCTCCTAAGGAATATGCCTCAAATTAATCCTCCAAATCATCAAGGCATCCTTTTCAGGATGTAAACCCAAACTCATTTTTCTCAAACTACTATACTCTCTAATGAGACTCATCTAACTACGTGGGATTTGATTCCTATCCAAATGGGATACATAGGATGCCTCATTGAGGTTCAAGCCCAACACATCAAATCAACCCTGTTATCCTTGGTCCATATTCCCAACAGGGTATAATCTTACATGGAAACCCATATTCATTCTAAGTTCCTTGGGGTTCTTAAAATTAAGTCCCACACCAAACCTTGACTAAGAAACTTTTTCTTAGAGGTCCATATAACATGACATTAAAAGGTATGATGTATCCTATTATGTGGCACTGAACTATGAGGTTTATGATTCCTTTCACAAGGATATGTAGGTGTCCCATTTTATGGGTACAATCCCAATATCAAAACAAACCTTTGTCTTCTTGGAAAAAAATAAATTATAGAGTGCCCCATTGAGTGGCTTAAAAACTAGTATCATCATAACGATGATAAAAATAATCACTAAGTAGTATGTGAGAGGATACCATTGATGGAGAACGTTGAATACATACGGAGGAGGGAAAGTGTGGGTGCCTTTTTTGAATCTTTGAAATCCTCTTGTTTCTCACACTGAGAATGACTCATTTGGTCTTAGATATTTTTCATGATCACACAATTTTATCAATTACTTGAACTATGAGTACATTAATTCCTGTTCAAATCAGGATACATGGGACACCTGCTTGAAAGACCGAGCTCAAAAGGATTCCCTTCCAAAAGGGTTTACCAAATCATGTCCCCTCCAATGGGAAGGTTTTTATGCCTAATCCCCAAAAAAATTAATGAACTATGAGAACTATTATTCCCATCATAATTGGTATATATAGAAATCATTCTTAGAGCCCGAGCTCATAGGATATCCTCTTCATGAATCCAATCCTAATTCCCTTGATCTAGGAATCATCCTTAGAAATGAGCCCTGAATTAAACCTCTAAATCATCAAGGAATCCTTTTCAAGAAGTAAACCCAAACTCATTTCTCTCAAAGAACTATACTCTCCTTTGAGACTCATTGAACTATGTGGGATTTGATTCCCATCTAAATGGAATATGTATGAAGCCTCTTTGAGGTTCAAACCCAACAATTCAAATCAACCTTATTCTCCTTGGGCCATATTCCCAACAAGGTCTAATATTAATTGGAAACCCATATTCCTTCCAAGTTCCTTGGGCTGCTTAGGCATAATTCCCACACCAAACCTTGACTAAGAAACTTTTTATTAGATGTACTTATCACATGACCTTAAAAGGTATGATGTGTCCCATTAAGCGGCACTAAACTACGAGGGTTTTGATTCCTCTCAAAAGGATATGTAGGTATCCCATTTTAGGGGTATGATCCCAATATCAAAAAAAACCATCGTATCCCTAGAAAATAATAAATTCCAGAGTGCCCCACCGAGTGGATTAAAAACCAGTATAATCATAACGATGATTAAAATAATCTCTAAGTAGTATGTGAGAGGATTCCATTGATGGAGAACCTGGAATACATATAGATGATTCTAAATTTCACACATGTTAATAAGTGATTGAAAATTATAAGGGAAACCTATAATTTAATAAGGATTCGTGAAAATATCATAAATTTATAAATAGAGTCCTAGAGTATACAATAATTCCCCCCAAAATGGTGTGATGAGTATGACATCCCATCCTCTTGACCAATGCATGCTCTTAAGTATCATAAATCTCAAACACAACAAACACTTGACTTTGGAAAGTAGGTCCCTTTTAGATAAAGAATTGTTGGATGTTTATGGTTCTATGAATAAATCTAATGTAAACCTCCTTGAAGTAGTGATTCTTAAAGTAGAACACACTTTCCAATGAACTATGAAACAAAAATGATGAACCCGACATGATTCCTTAACCAAGTTAATAAATTTACACACTTTTCAGCCCCATATAAGATGATAAATGAAGACCATACAAAGGAATAAATGACGCAATGAAAAATATGAAAACCCCCCAGCCCTGTGGGCTGGGGCACCTCACTGGAATGAGGGATACTATAAACAAATAGAGGAACTTCATCCCTAGTTGGATATCTTGGGAGTATTACCTAAATTATCTCCTAGAGATACTTATTCTCTTGTTGGAGCTATTTATTTTTTCCTTTGTAGAAATGTCCTTTTCATCCTCAAGGGGATGGTTAACAGGATCCATGAAAACACACCTTCCTATGTCAGTGGAAGGGTGAGTGGATGATGATGGGATTTCTTCTATGTATCCCAGATACTGAATCCAATGATTTCACTATCTATAAAATCCATTTTTGTTTCCTTGTAAGATACCAATATGATCGGTAACACTGCTTGTAGATGTCTATTGAATACCAATGAGACTTTATAATCTTGTACCTGTGGCAGAAGATAGGCCAACCCACTGTGGCTTAGATGACTACCGGAAGGTATTATTGTAACATTTGGGATTATGATCATCATTATTTGATTAGGATTCTTCATATTTGAATGAAATCATATTGACTGATACCCAAGAAGGTTGGTTCTCCTCTTTGAAGAAGTACCTAGTTTGATGGGTCGGTGCCCGGTATACCGTTTGAGGGGTCTGCTCCCTTGATTTTGTTTTGGGGGTCAATTCCCATGATGAAGATGATATCAGGTTAAATTATGATGAAAATTCCACCAACCCGGTAGGCTGAGGAATCCCTTGGGATTCCACAGTCACTATGTTCAGCTGTAATGAAGCTAGAGGCTCCTGGCTAGCGATGATTTGAGACTAATTCTGGGCCACTGTTAGGATACATTATTAGGACTTAGATAGATTGGATGTAGAAATTATATAATATTTCTTTAGAGCTCTATCATTTAGATACCCCTATCAGGCTCTCATGTTGGGTGTCCCAACATGGTCAGTTGGTGTAGGCACAACTAATTATGCAGATCCTTATAGAGTCATGGTCATATGTCGATGATGATGACCAAAACGAATGGTAGACCAACTAGGAATATCTTGAGTGATTGGGTTGTCATGTTGAATATACTCATCCACCTCCCTAATTTAGGAAAGGTTTCACTTCTGTTCTCTTGGGATAGGCTCCTAAAGAGGTTGAAGGTGGAAATAAAGGTCATTTCCTCTCATGCGGCCTATCGTAGGAAAGATAGTCAATAGGACCTCAACCTCTAAAAGATTTCATGAGCTGGTTCTATGGTCAAGATGGATATATTTATGTGGTATTACTGACCCAATACGTTCACCAACAAATAAAGTAAGTGGTGTGTGGGTGACAATGTATGTCAGGGCCTCATGTTCAAAGAAGCTTTTCTAGAAAAAAAGGGATCTATTGAAACATTTGATTATTTCATTTTGATTGCAAGGAATCTGGAAATCCTATAGAAGAAAACAAGACAACTTATTAGTGAAGTATCATATATAAGAGTACATTTTTGATCAATAACTTTCATAGTTAAATGAAAAAAGGAAGTCCCTTATTTATACACAAGGTTCAGTGTTGTTAAAAGAAACATGATAGGATCATCATTTTGTGTGCAAAGATCACAATATAAACTGGACTAATGGGAACTAGGTGATATATCCTTTTAACCCATAAAATTGATGACACCATTAAAGGATTTCATGTTGGATTCACCATTTTTTCATCAGTTTTTTGATATTACACCCAAAACAAAATGGTCTGACTGGGGCTGGATAGTATATCCTTTTTTATTTCACTAAGGACATTCCATGGTTATGTATATTCACATCAAGTTAAAAAATTTGTTTCATCAAGTTTTTTAGGCATGAAATGAGTTTTATTCTTTGGGATGCCATTATTACTTTTCCCAGAAACTCTCAATGGTTTCCCAATCTATAGCTGGGTATAGAACATCTTTCCAAAGGCTAGAGGTCTTTTAGGTTTTTAGGCCCAAGGAACCTTAAGGACTCACATTGGTTGAGAGGAAGGGAGGTCGAGCTCATCTCACCCTTTTTTGGGAGAATTTTTTCCTACATCGAGACACTCTTATAGATTTAAAATATGTTCATGAAATACTTCATAGAACTCGATACAGATCCGGTTACCCTTGTTTCAATGGTTTGATTACAAACATTTGTTGATAGGGATAATCACATGTATTTCATAATCTCTTATCTCTATATTATTTAATTATGATTATTTATCCAATGTCCAAGTTTGAGCACTCTAGATTCTATTGTTGTCTAGGGGGATGTATGGTATCTTGGAGATGGGATTGAACCTCTATGAGGCATCCTATTTATCTTTTGAAACAATAATCAATACCCACATAGTTTATTTAACATAGTTTAAGGTTGTATGACTGGACCCATCCATGTAGTTTTACATTATATGGTAAGGATGTTAATATCAAGCTCGAACCTCAATGAGGCATCCTATGTATCCTATTTAATAAATGAATCAGATTCCACATAGTTCTTGTGATGGATGTTTTTTCATGAGAGATGCAATAATAGAGGCCCTAGGTGGGACTTATACATATGAAACTGGCATGGATTGCTTCTTTAGGAATGTTTCCCTTTGAGAGGAGATGAGATGAAATCATACTTAAATCCCGATGATTGGCCCGAACTAGGGGGAATTCTCATCATGATATTAGTACAATCATCCCAAGTCCCTGAGCCCACGTGATCCATGCTTGGTGTGAGAAACATGAGATAGTTGTATATTGGACACAATGCATGTGAGCATATATGTACGGGGCTTAAGCATTAAAGATTACCTTTGAGAGGAATGATCACCTGTCACATGGAGGATGTGGTATGGAGCTCAGGCCTTAGGAAGACATCCTATGTATCCTAGATATGGTGGGAATCTGAGTATTTGTAGTTTATTTATCCCTTAACCCACTGATAGGCTAAGGTGGATGATCATACTTGGAGAGATTATGACTATCACAAAGATTTTACGAATTCAAGGGGCTTATAATAAAATGGATTGCCTATATAAAAGGACATATTATATTATGTCGATAATCAGGGATTGTGCACTAAGGCTGCCTAATTGGTGGAGACATATTATATTATATCAGCAGTCAGGGATTACGCACTAAGACTGCCCAATTGGTATACTCATTCATTATCCTATGGCTGATTAAAGAGAGTTGATGATAAACATGAGAGGTATGTTTGATATAATGACATTGGTAGATTCACATGTGTGCATGTACCAATATCATCAAGAACACATCCCTTGTAAAAGGGGGATATGACCAAAGGCTCTCAGTCAGGGTCCATATGGAATAAGTCCATATGGGGTGTGTCAAACAACGATGGTATATCCTCAAATATTTTCCTAACATGTCTTGGATTTATACAATGCATGACTTTATCGTCTTTCATATATATTGGGACGTCATCTTGAAAATGAAGATACATCCATGGGTGTCTAACTGATGGGGTTGACATGTCCTAGGAGATCCATCTGACATGTCTTGATTGTCTAACTAATATGTTGGGGCACCAACCTATCATGGATAAAACATCCAAGGGTATATTGATAAATAATTAACAGGACTTGGAGGTCTTCCCAAGGTTAAAAAAGACATATCTGATATTATTCATATAACTTGGGAATAAATGTCTGGGGTCTCGTATATGATCAACTAGATTGTCCCAGATGCCTTCACCTAATCAAAGAGAACATGTCTGGGGTCCTGTTCATGATCAAATGACTTGTCTCATATGCCTTTTCCTGGTCAAATTGGACATGTCAAGGGTCTTGCGCATGATCAAGTGACTTGTCATGGATGCAATATCCTAATAAAATCAAGAATGTATGTGGTCTTCTGCATGATCAAGTGACTTACATCTGATGACTTATCCTAAAAAAAGTGGGCATGTCCAGGGTCTTGTACAAGATTGAAGCGTGCATGATTATGTGTTGTTTCATTATCAACTAGGATTGTCTTTGGATTTTCGCATGTCTATATGGACATGTCTATAGATAGTCACATGATCATTATAACATGTTAATGAATCCTTCGCGTGATTAATGTGCATTGTATGGAATATATTCACATGATCAAGGTGGAAAAATTTGAGGTTATTTTATTAATTGACATGACTTTTCACAGACATGTCAAGGGTTTCGCCTGATTAGCTTGGCTTGTCCCTGGGTTGTCGCATGATAATAGTGACATGTTAAGGGGATATCACGAGATCAATATGGATCGTCCAAGGCTTGTCTTGTGATCAAATTAACATGTCCATGGTTTCCCTAGGTACATCATGAGACCATAAAAGGGTCTCATAATTGTGTGTTCCTAAACCATTCAGTCGGTGGGGCCTCATGAAGATGTTTATGGTCTTTAAATTGTTTAAGTTTCAAAATTATATGTCCAAAGGGAACATTTCGTAAGATTAATGTGAAAAAAATACATTCCTAAGTGTTCATGGTAAAGGTGTACACCATAGGGATTTCATGTTAAATGGATTTTATGTCCATATACCCATGCACACACTAAGGGGATGGTTGCATGATTATCCTTTATTCATACAATTTGTATGACCTCAATAGGGACTTGCGAGGGAGACTATGTAAATGTGTGGAGGTTTCCCAATGGAACTAAAATAATGGTTAGGGTTCCTTGGTACATAAGTAAAAGGGTTTTCTCGCTAGATGATATTCCTTCTATGTGTTTCCTTCTTGATATCTCATTACACATACACATTTTTTATCTGCATGACCTTTATGAGGTCTCACTATGATCTCTGCACTTATGCACATGGAGGATGCATATTAAAATATAAGCATTCATTGGATATGGTGGTTAAATGTCTTGTATTGAATTTATTGTGGGGAAATCATCCTAATTGGTTGCGTATAGGGTTTATACCATGATGATTCATGTGGGCATCACAAGTCATGAAGGCTCTTCTCACTTCAAGACCGAAGGACCATCATAATCGCCTATTTAAGGACGCATGAAGGCATCACATATGTAGAGTTCCTATATTGAGAACTACATGTTTTTGTTATCAAAAGTAAAGGGTGGAATCCCGTATGATTGTGGGTTTGCAAGATCATAAAGTTCCCTTCTTCATACGATTATCATTTCTTCAAAAAAGGGTCCTGCAATGGTTGATTCTAACATACTAAGGACTTGTGGTGTACTTTTAGGCCAAGGAAACAATGCCCGGGGCTGCATGTGATCACCGTAAGACAAGGATACACATCGTGTTTGAAAGATCAGGTATGGAATGTTTATAAAAATACACTTACAATCATAGATATAGATTATCTATGTGTCACATGAGGTTCCATATATCTTTTGATCACGTAACATAGGAAAAGTTTCTTCAGGAGGTCTTATTGGAGAGTGAAGAGTGTATGTATGCTACAGTTTCCTTCATGGATGATGGATTTCATTTATTTCTAGGAACCTATTTGTGGGTGAAAAGAGTTCATGACACCGGCCTAGACTTCGCCTTTCTACAATCATGTGACCTTAATGGGGTATTGAGATTGACAATATGACTCCAGCAAGGTGATATTGTTCAAGTCCTTCTGTGAATATCAAAAGTTAAGGGGGGTCTTGAAACTACTATACTAATGGTAGGACTATAAGAATATCCAAACTCTATGCTTAGGTGAAGTCATGAACCTTGTAGTTATTACGCGATCATGTGAACACTACATAATAACCATTCATAACACGACATTATGTTCATCATGAGACCACTTGATCTTCAATAGATCATACGGTCAGCCCTTGTGATTACCTGAGGAGTTCTCCAGTCAGCGGTGACCGACTTCCCTTATTTTTGGGAACTCTTCTTCCTCCCCAATTGTATGTGTTTTTCTTGATGGGATCTTGGTAGATATATCTCATGGGAGGATATTTATGGCCCTGCTTTTCATGGGTTGAAGGTTTCATGCACTAGTGAGGCGGTGAAGTTCTATTCAAGATCTTCATTCACGACATCGCATGATCATTTCATACAATCATGTGATGCATCTATTTATATCTATCGAATCACGTGATCTCGAAAAATATGGTGAAATTTTGATGGAAAATACATTGGAGATGGAAGGGGTTCACATTTTTTGAACCTCTCACGACGCTTTCATCATTTTCCCTCACCTCGGTCGCATGATCAAAGGATGGTCATGCGATGTCCTTCTCTTCCTTATGTGGAACCGCATGTTCCTAATAAATATTACTTAATTTTGATATAAAATATTTCAAATATGGAAGGGTTTTTCAATCACTAAAATACCCTCGATTCCCTTAGCAGTTATCTTCGGTTCGGTCACATGATCAAAGGATAATCATGGAGAGGATTCGATATAATAGCCTTGATATTTATTACACACTTAAACATGATTTATTACATAAAATTTCACTTAATAAACCTAGAAGATCAATATTTCTAGTGTATTGGGGAATTAGGAACATTTCATGACAACTTAAGACATAAACATACAACATCTTTATTGAAAACTTCTTTTACATGATCACAACATTCCTTCCTACTTAGCATTGCATGGGATAACCTGAGGAAATTCATAAGAAAAAGGTGAGATATAAAGCCCAGTAAGGGAGTAAACAAAGAATAACATAAATAATACAATACACGTTATGCAATAATAAAATTAATGGAGCATAATATAAATATTAACAGAAATGAATGATATAGCATGATTATTATAACATAGAAATGTGGCAACAACATACAATATGATATTAGCATGATCCAAGGCTTGATGGACATGGATTAGCATTATTAAACTCTATATGAACATAAATTATCATGAGTAAACCCTCTTAGAACATGTCATATCATGATACTAAACATTACCCAATGCATTAAGTGATGTTAGGGTGCACCCTTCCTAAACATTTCATTTCATACAAAAGTGTGCCGCATAGATCATATAACTTGGATTCATTCAACATAATCATTTATTCGATCATAAAAGAATGTGTAATAAATATATGAATGTATATAATCAATAAGTATATGTTCATAAAGTTGAATACCCTTTATAGAGAAATGAAAATAGTAGTCACTACATGGTGATTTTGGCATGAAAAATTGTGGTGCAATTTCAACAGCCTAATGGCGTGACATAAAAATTCATAAAAATGGTTGATGAGAGAGAAAGGGTTATATAATCATATATAAATGAAATGGACAGTAAGGGTTCCAATAAATACATTTCCCAACATAGTTAATTTTTAAATAGAAGGCATAACATAATAGATAATCTTGAAGAAATATAAAAAATGGATAACTCATATAAAATTTTGGCATGGTAATCAGTGTACATGGGAAAGATTAATGAGAGAGAAAGGGGTATCCCATCATTAAACAATAATAAGGTAATTATTTAGGAGGTGAAAAAACATACCACATCATTTTTAATTGAAAATAAAAGGGTGTAACAATAGAATGAAACCTGGATAAAAATGAGAAAGAAAGAATTGTTAGGATCCCTTATAAAAATTTGGCATGGTAACAGGTGTACATAGGGGTTCATAAGAAGGATAAATGAGAATTAAAGGGTATATAATATTTATAAATCAAATTTTAAGTAAGGAGTATATTTAATAAAATAACCCAACATATTAATAAAATAAATTTGAAGACATGACATGATAATAATGCTTGACAAAAGAGATGGGTTAAAGATTCCTTACAGAATTTCGGCATTGTAACGGCTTAGGTAAGGGTCTAAATGGGAGAGGATAAATGATACCTCATTGATATAACATAAATTAAATAGTAAGTTAATTATTACAAATGAGTTTAAAATCTCTAAATTGAAATCACAATAACTACTCTCAAAGAAGGTGCTTGAATTCAAAGAGAGGGAGAGGAATCCCTTACCTGAATGTGTGAATTCAAAAGCTTGAAGAGAGACTTATTGAGATATTGGGGTGCCTTAGGAGGATTATAATGAGGTTAGGGAAGAGTAGGGACGTGATAAAAGGATTTTTAGTGAAGATACGTGGGAGATTGGGTGGGTTTATATAGGAAATGAGAGGGGAATTCTTTAATATTTCACAAACTTAGGTTTTCGAAACTATATAATTAAATATTAAAAACCACAAACCTTCACACGGTTTTTACCCATGGGTTTTTTCAATAGGATTGTAAAAAATTATTTTATTAGGAAAATGGTAGAAAATAATAAAATATTTCCCTTGCTTATGTGGAGGTGAGTCACACTCTCAAGGAAATGAATTTAAAATAATTAAATATGCTATAAATTTTGGAGGATTCACTAAGGATTTATAAAATAAGTAAAAAAATATTAAATCACATTATTTTAATGTTAAAACATAAATTGGTCCGATAATATATATTATATTATTTATTAAATCATTTTGGGGTTATTATGATGTCATAAAACACATATTTTATTTATATGGTATTTAATTTTTACCCAAAAATACGAATGTATCAAAAAATTATGAAAAAATCACCGTTGGATAATTTTTATGTACTTATTGCAAAATTAGTATTCATTTTATCTAAATAATTTTTTAAATATGTGAATTTTCACTTTTAAGATGAAAATTGATATTTATTGAAAATTCACGGGTTTTGAAAAAACAGTTTTCAAACCATAATAAAAATTAAATTTGACATCATAAAAATTATTAATCATTTGTTATTAATAAAATTAATTTGGAAATAATATTTTATTAAAATATTAATTATTTCAAAAATTCATTATTTTATTAAAATATACACTTTTTGTTTTATCATATTAAAAAAACAAATCTTATCAAGCTGGTTGTCTAATCATTTACAAATAAGGAACTGATATAATAATTATTAATAAGATTTTTTTTCTAATATTATTAATAAAAACCTTATTTTAATATAATAATGTATATATTTATCAAAAGTACCATTTTTACCCAAAAAATCAATTTATCAAATTCATCATTTTTTTAAGAAATAATATTCCTATAAAGGAATTTGTGGAATAATACATTAATTTATAAAAATGGATTACACAATAAGTAACTAATACCATATTACATAACCCCTTATAACACCCATATAAGATCAAAGGGTAAGTTTGGCGATGGTGATAGACTCTTGGGGTGGCTCGGATAACATCTCTCGAGTGGTAATCTCTATTAACTTGAACTTCTAATGTATGTGAATCTATTCAAGCTTAATGTGTTGAATCTCGACTTGGAATTTCTCATGAAAGAAGCCCAGTGATGATACATCCTTTCTAAGATCTGACAAATTATCTTCATACAGCCTGAGTCTACTAGATGAGTCCATCCTCTCCTTTGTCTATGTCAAAACGTTTTTTTTAAACCCTTATATTTATGTCAGTTATATGATCACTTTTGAACATCTAAATTATCAATGATAATGATACTTAATGGTCATTTAAACACAATAAATAAAGAGTTCATGTGTTTTCTATATCCATAAGGCATTAAAATAAAGATAATTTTATTCATAAAATATTTGGTCCTTACAGCATTCCCCCTCAAGAAAATTTTCCCTCAAATTTTCCTTTTCCCACACTAAAACAGATGAGGGTAACTCTTATTAATTGCTTCATTAGGTTCCCACATTGCATATTCAAACTTTTGGTTTCTTCACAATGCATTGATGAGGGGAATAATCTTATTTAGTATAAAATTTTCTCTAATATCTAAGAACTTTTCCAGCTTCTCTTAATAAGAGAGTTCAATCTCAAATGGTACCACCTATGGATTGAGTTCATGTGATAGATTAGGTATTTACTTCTTCAAGAGTGATACATGGAATACATCATGTACTTGAGAGAGGTTCGGTATGAGTTCTAGTCGATAGGCTATTTCTTCGATCCGATCAAGTATCTCAAAAGGGAATATGTTCCTTGGACTAATCATTCCATTAATACCAAATCTCATAAATCTCTTCCATGGTGATATACATAGGATTACTATATCTCTAACATCAAACTCTAGGTCTCATAGACGATTGTCATCATAGCTCTTTTTTCGACTCTAATCAGTTTTAATGTTTTGATGGATGGTCTTAACATTCTCCACCATTTCTTTGACCATTTTGGGACCTAGATGTTTTTTCTCCCCAACTTCATCCCAACATGTCAGTGTTCTTCACCTCATCCCATAAAGGGATTCATAAAGATCCATTTGGATGCTTGAGTGGAAACTGTTGTTGTTGGAGAACTCAACCTGGGGAATATGTTGATTGAATCTTCCTTTGAATTCCATTGAGCATGATATAAACATGTACTCAAGTGTTCGGATAGTCCACTCATATTTTCCATTAGTTTTAGGATGATAATTCATACTAAAATTAAGCTCGGTATTCAGATCATGTTAGAGACTCTTCCAGAACATAAAAGGTGAATCTTGGATCTCAATTGGATACAATCGATAGTGGTACTCCATAAATCCTTACCATTTACCTAATGTATATCCATTCTAGTTTATCCAATGATAAATCCTATAAATTTCAATTAAGTGTGTAGTCTTTATAAGATAATCCACAAAACCCAGATAGCATTGTTTCCTTCAGATGTTTTCAAAAGTCCAGTGAAAATGTCAATGATGATGTTATCTTATTTCCTTGTTGGTATGGGTAATGGTTTCATCATCCCATTAAACTTCTACCTCCCAGACTTTACATACTGACATACCAGGCACTTTTATGTATACTCAGTGATCTCGTTCTTCATGTTATCCCACCAATAATACTCTTGGAGATCTCGATAAATCTTTGTGTTTCCTTTGTGAGTGGATAAATTCAAACTATATTGATCATCTAAAAGTTCTTTCCTTAACTCATGATTTTATACAATACATAGTCTTGACCCAAATATCACAATTCCTTCTTCACTAACATTGAACTCAGAGGATTTCCCTTTTTTAATAGTTTCCACTTTCTTATGAATTCCCACATAATCCTTTTGAGCATCTACTAACTTTTCCAAAAGACACAATTGATCAATAATTGGTGAAAGGATTAATGATGTTCCCTTCTTTATGATTCCCATGTCCATCTTCATCAAATCTAAGAAGATTATATCCTTTTAAATTCTCATCAATGATAGAATCGATGGGTCCTTTCTACTTAGATCATCCTGTTATGAATCCACCTCTACTTATTTGTATCCAGACAGAGATGTATTTTCTCGATAAACCACTTACTCTATACTCACCAAACTTTAGGGATTATTTTATTATACTCAGTTTTATCCCTAAGGATTTCACTAGAGTTTTATAACCCTTGTCCCTAAAATAACTAAACCTATCCTTTGATACTAACTATAATAACCATGATCTTTATTACCCACTTAAAAATGATTTATTATATAAACATTCACTTAATACAACCCAAAAAATCAAGATATATAGTGTATTTGTGTAACATCCCAAGGTTTTCTAAAAATAAATTGAAAATGCTTGAAATTTTGTTTAAAGTATATATTTATAAGTATCCTTTAAACATAATTTTATTTCTTCTATGTTTTGAATTTCAAGAAACTGTCATCTACAATTGTGTTCAGTATGTTATTTCGAGTCTGATGGAACAAACTTGTTTTTTTGGTGAATAGTAACATGCCCTTATGAATAGTAATATGAATAGTAATATGAATAGTAATATGACCTCATGAATAGTAAATAATATTATTATTTTATTTTCCCATGGCAATAGGATAATGGGATCTTAATTAATTTTCCAATGTCACATAAAACTAATTGCACTTCAATTTTGTTATTTTTCGAATTAACTGTGACCTTATTTTAAAATTAAATTAATAATATTTAGAAAATTATTTTTGAAAAATGGAGTTCATTTTTGAATTCTACACGTCGAAAAATGGTTGGGGTAAATTTTTGGTATTTTTCTGAAACTCTTGAATTTTCGGTGAATAGTGAAATACGGTAAAATACCGTATAATCAATTTATCAGTAAAAATGCACTATTTATGACATCATAAGTGATGCAAGGCCACTTGCTTCGAAATCACATGATATTTTCACTAATTAAGGCCACTTGATTTGAGATTATTCATAGTCTTGATAAAAATATTATAATAATAATTAAAATAATCTAAAATACCTCCCCTCCTCCACTATAAATACCACCCTCACTCCCCTCTTCCTCCCACACCTCTCAAGCCTTGAGCATTGTCTAATTTCTGCCAAATTCCCTCCTCAATCTTCTTCCCCACGTCCTAGAGCTGCTGGTCTCACCAAAAGACCAAAATCAAAGCCCTTAAGAAGGATCTCAAGGAGAAGAGATCAAGAGGTAAACATCCTCTTTCTTTTTCATTCTTTCCATCCATTTTATGTTATTCTCTTCCTTTCCCTTTGTCTTTTGTTGGGATATTTCATTTAATATTTCCCTTACTGTCCAAATTTTGTATGATTGATGAGATATTCCATTCCTCTCATCAATCTTGTTTTTATGAAATTTTTAGAGGCGCCGTTAGGCTGCCGAATTTTTTGTAAGAAATTTCTCATGTTTTCTTTATTTCATGATTCCTTCCACTTCTTTCTTCACCCCCTCTTATCCAAGAGGCATGAAATCTCCAGAATCATGTATATTCTGGATGTTTTCATGTTTATGGAAAATTACAAATCATTATTCCTCTCCTCTTTCACTTATTTAAAGAATCAAAAAACATTGTCCATTTGTGTCGAATTACCGATATCGTGGACGGTGTATTTTCAATTTCCATTAATTATTTCAAGTCTGGTCATGAAACCATTTATATGGTTGAACCAGGTTATAATATATGTTTTATGAATCATATAAGGTTCTGTAATTCTTTTGTACTCATGATTCAAACTTATAAGACTAAATGAAATTGTAATTATCAAAGAACCACTTAAATTATCTAAACGAACATAATTAATGTTTTAACTTATAAATCATCATCATATAAGGCACCAAAGTGATGAATGGTATAATTTATGGTACTGGAGTTATGTAACTAATACTCCATTCCAATTCTGGAGTTTCACTTCCAATCAACAAGAACGATTCATCATGAACCGATCGTGAAAATCACAAAAGACCTCACCCAAAATAATGCAAGGAACAAAATACTAACAAATAAGGGGTGAAATGAGGTTATGAAATGACCATATAAGATGTTATAAACATGAACACGTTTCTTTAAAATCCTATTAACACTCCTTTAACCATTATACAGGAGGTTCAAACAATTTTGAAGTAGGACAAGCCCAAGGTAAGGGAATTCTTAACCCGATTTCCATTCTTTGGGTTAACCTTCTACTTGTATTTTTTAAGTGCTATTTAAATTGTTTGTGTGATGGGTTCTGTTTATATTATGTTTAATTATGTGTATTTACAGAGTATATACATATTACATCCACTCAATTAAGTCTCACTTCATGTATATGATGTTTATAAGGGACTTTTCTTCTAAAATCCTCTTTTAAAATTCTGTTTTATAAGATTCAAAGGCAATGTTTTTATGCTATTATTTATGTTGAATGATTATGTTTTGGCTATTGGGCATTGTTTATGATGAAGGGTGGGACCTATATTTCCCTCCAATGCATTGGGTATGAGTAAGTTGGAGGTCGGCCGTATGGTTACTCCAAGTGTAACTGTGATGGTTACACAAAGTAAGGTAGCCGTGAGGGTTACAAATTTTAAGGTAGCCAAGATGGTTACAAGATTATGTAAGTAATGCCCCAATATACCTCTATGATTATAATTATGTTTGTGTGGATCTTGTGTAAATCTCATGTTACACAAAGTAAGATTTTATGGGTGCAAATCGTGTATTTTGAAAATGTTTTCATATGTCTTGTGTATTCATGGACTAATGAGATTTTTCCTTCTGTTTCATACCTTACTGAGATTTTGTGCTCATCCCAAGTTTTTAAATGATTTTTCACAGGTTAATGGATGAATAATACAAGGAAGGAAGACATGTTAAATGTTGAAGAATTGTCAAGGAGTCTTGTTTTATGTTTTAATGTTTTATATTCTGAGGAAAATGGAAACTGATTTTGTGGTATCCACTATGTAACAATGTGTAATGTTGTGAATATTTTGTCTTAATTCTCTAAAGCTCTAAACTTGAAAAGATCCTCAATGTAAAATGAAGTGTTTTCTTGAATAAATTCAAGATTATGTATGAAATAAGTGCGGGTCCTTATAGTTGGTATCAGAGGATGGTTTAGATGACTTTAGGGGTTAAGGTGATGCTAATAGAAAACCATAAATAATTCTCACCCTATGTTTAATTTGTTATAGCATTTAAAGATTACCATGTTGCTTCATCTAAGAAATGTTTGTTTAGAATGGTTGTCCGCAGAAGGAACATGGATGCTGAAGAGGATAGGCACCGACAGAATGACATCCTTCCTGATCAACAGCCCGGAATGGTAGGGATTGGAACCGAGCAGTTTGTGACAGTAATGGCTCAGCTAACACAGGCAATAAATGGTGGTGGCATCCATGCAAGAGGACAAATAGATGTACCCCAACGGAACATGACAGTGGTGGAACATTTTATGAGACAACATCCTCCTGCATTCAGTGGATCTTCTGACCCAGTGGCAGCAGAAGGATGGATTAAGGCCCTTGAAAAGATATTTGATGTTATGGGATGTTCAGACAATCAAAAGGTAAGTCTTGCCATTTATCGTTTTGAAGGGGAAGCTGATCAGTGGTGGTCAATGGTAAGGAATATCAGGGGTAGAGAGGATTTTGATGCCTTAGTATGGGATGAATTTAAAAGTCTTTTTCTTGAAAAATATTTTCCTAAGGTGGTGCGACTTAGAATGGAGAAACAATTCCTTGAACTGAAACAAAAGGAGGAAGATTCAGTGGCTATGTATGAGGCGAACTTCACCCGACTGGCGAGGTATGCTCCGAATCTTATTCTGGATCTCGATAGCAAAATCAACCGCTTTTACTCAGGATTGAAGCCAAGGTATCGAAGGGCGTTGGCCTCCCGTGAATTCAAAAGTTACGAGAAACTTGTCCGATGTGCTGAGAGGGTAGAGATGGAGTTTGCTGACGATCACATGCAATTTGGAAACAAAGAGAAGAAGAGGTCAAATTGGAAAGCAATGGGTAAGAATCAACCAATGAAATCTGATGGTAAGAAAATACAGTTTCCAGTATGTGAAAAGTGTGGAAAGAAGCACCCTGGGGAATGTCTTATCAAAACTGGGAAGTGTTTTAAATGTGGTAAGTTTGGACATATGGCCCGAGATTGCAATGAAAATGATCCAAATACTAATCCTGATAAGCAAACTATAAAGTGTTTTAAATGTGGTGAGATGGGTCACTATGCAAATGCCTGTCCAAAGAGGGATCCAAATGATGCAAAGAAGCCAGACTACAAGCAGAAAGGTGTAGTGAGATCCTTTGCGACTACGTCAGCAGATGTTGGGCCATCCAATGAAGTTGTATCAGGTACTTTGTTTATTCACTCAGATTTTGCTAAAGTTTTGTTTGATACGGGGTCTACACATTCCTTCATCTCTGAGAAATTTTCTAGTAAATTGGAAATATCACCTCAACAAATGATACCCGAACTTGTTGTTAAAACACCAGGGGGAAATGTTATAGCAAATAGGAATTATAAGAATATTTCTATTGTGGTATGTGGAAAGACTTTACCTGCAAACCTTGTTGTTTTACCCTTAGTCGAGTTTGAAGTTATTCTGGGGATGGACTGGCTTTCTGGTTATCATGCTAAGATTGACTGTAGAGCTAAAGAAGTTGTTTTTTTAGAAAGAGTTTCAGTTTGTATACAAGAATGAACCCATAAAATTGATAACATATCAAGAAGCTGAGAAACTACTGAAAGATGGAAATGAAAGTTATCTAGCTCATATTGTTGAAAACAAGGGAACTATTCAAATCAATGATGTGCCAGTGGTAAATGAATACCTTGATGTTTTTCCTGAGGAGTTACCCAGTGTCATACCTAAACGAGAAGTTGAATTCACAATTGACTTAGTCCCTGATGCTAAGCCAATTTCAAAACCCCCATATCATATGTCTCCAATAGAACTTCTTGAATTGAAAAATCAGTTGCAGGATTTTCTTGTCAAAGGCTTCATTCATCCCAGTACTTCACCATGGGGAGCCCCTGTTTTGTTTGTTAAAAAGAAAGATGGTTCCATGAGACTTTGCATTGATTATAGAGCTTTGAATAACATCACTGTTAAAAACAAGTATCCTTTGCCTCATATTGATGACTTGTTTGATCAGCTCCAGGGAGCTCAGTACTTTTCCAAGATTGAATTGAGATCCGGATACCATCAGCTGAAGGTGAAGGAGGATGACATCCCGAAAACAGCCTTTCGTACTAGATATGGGCATTATGAATTTGTTGTTATGCCATTTTGGTTAACTAATGCACCTGCTGTATTCATGAATCTTATGAATAGAGTATTTCATGAGTTCTTGGATAAGTTTGTGGTGGTATTTATTGATGACATTCTGGTTTTTTCTAAAAATAAAGAGGAGCATGAAAAACATCTAAGGGTTGTTTTACAAACTTTAAAAGAAAAGAAACTATATGGAAAATTCAGCAAGTGTGATTTTTGGTTGCAACAGATTTCTTTTCTTGGGCACATTGTAAATAAGGATGGAATAACAGTTGATCCTGCCAAAACAAAAGTAGTTGATGAATGGCCAAGACCCACAAATGTTACAGAGATTCGTAGTTTTCTGGGCTTAGCAAGTTATTACCGATGCTTTGTTGAGAACTTTGCACGGTTATCTAGCCCAATAACTAAGTTAACACGGAAAGGGGTTAATTTTGTTTGGACAGAGGAATGTGATGTTTGTTTTCAGGAACTAAAGAAGAGATTGGTGAATGCTCCAGTTTTGGCCTTACCTTCCCGGAATGGTGAGTTTGTCATCTACAGTGATGCTTCTTTGAAGGGACTTGGTTGTGTTTTGATGCAGAATGATCAGGTAATTGCCTATGCCTCGAGACAACTTAAACCTCATGAGCTGAATTATCCCACACATGATTTGGAATTGGCAGCTGTGGTTTTTGCTTTGAAAATATGGAGGCATCATCTATACGGAACCAAATGCCAAATATATACTGACCATAAAAGTCTTAAGTATATATTCACTCAGAAGGAATTAAACATGAGGCAGAGAAGATGGCTAGAACTGATAAAGGATTATGACTGCACGATTAATTACCATCCTGTAAAAGCAAACAAAGTAGCGGATGCCTTAAGTCGGAAAAATCATGCATCATTAACCCTGCTACGTTTGGAACGTGATCCCTTGATTAATGATTTGATAAATTTTGGCTTGGAAGTTGTTGGTGCAGGGAATATATCTGTTTTGTTTCAGGTTTCAGTGCAGTCTTCGTTGTCAGACAGAATTATGAAAGCGCAGAGGGAAGACTGTGAGCTACAGAAAAAGGTAGAATTGGTTAAAATGGGTAAGTTTCCAGAATTTAATCTTGATAAAGATTGTGTTTTAAGGTTTGGAAAAAGGTTGTGTGTGCCTTGTGATTCCCAGCTGAAGAAAGAATTATTGTGTGAAGCTCATAGTTCTCCATTTTCTGTTCATCCTGGAAGTACTAAGATGTACAGAGACCTTCGAGAGTATTACTGGTGGAATGGGATGAAAAGAGATATTGCTGATTTTACAATGAAATGTTTGACATGTCAGCAGGTTAAAGCAGAGCGACAGTTACCGAAGGGGATGCTTCAGCCTTTGCCGGTGCCAGAATGGAAATGGGAGAATATATCCATGGATTTTGTGGTGGGACTACCAAAGACTTCTCGAGGTAACAATGCGATATGGGTTATTGTTGATCGACTAACAAAGTCTGCTCATTTTCTTTCTATTCGAGATACAATGACATTAGATCAGCTTTCTCGATTGTACCTCAAAGAGATTGTCAGGTTACATGGAGTTCCTCTTTCCATTGTGTCTGACCGAGATCCCAGGTTCACTTCTAAATTTTGGAAGGGACTTCAGAAGTCTTTGGGCACAGAGTTGAATTTCAGTACAGCTTTTCATCCTCAATCAGATGGGCAGTCAGAGCGAACGATTCAAACTTTGGAGGATATGCTTCGAGCTTGTTCAATGGACTATCAGGGAAGTTGGGATCATCATCTTTCATTAGTTGAGTTTTCTTATAATAACAGTTTCCATTCCAGTATTCAGATGGCACCTTTTGAGGCCTTGTATGGAAAGCGGTGTCGGACTCCTGCGTTTTGGGATGAAGTCGGTGAAAGAAAGTTGATAGGGCCAGAATTAGTAGAAGAAGTGGCTGAGAAAGTGAGGATGATCCAGCAACACATGAGGATAGCTCAAAGCAGGCAGAAAAGTTATGCAGATAACAGAAGGAAAGACTTCTCTTTCAAGGTAGGTGACCATGTTTTCCTTAAAATATCTCCTTGGAAAAGTGTGATGCGTTTCGGTAAGAAAGGGAAACTAAGTCCACGGTTCATCGGTCCTTTTGAAATCTTGGATAAAGTTGGAACAGTTGCGTACCGCGTAGCTTTGCCTCCGAGCTTGTTTCAGGTACACAATGTTTTTCATGTTTCGATGTTGAGAAAGTATGTTCCAGATTCATCACATGTCTTGAGGCCGGAAGAAGTTCAGCTAGCAGAGAACCTTTCTTATGAAGAAAAACCGGTTCAGATTCTTGATCGAAGAGAACAGGTATTGCGGAATAAGGTAATCCACCAGGTAAAGGTTTTGTGGAGAAACCACATGGTTGAAGAAGCAACATGGGAGTCTGAAAATGCTATGAGGGAAAAATACCCTCAGTTGTTTAATAAGTAAATAAAATTGCGAGGACGCAATTTCAAGAAGGTGGGGATAATGTAACATCCCAAGGTTTTCTAAAAATAAATTGAAAATGCTTGAAATTTTGTTTAAAGTATATATTTATAAGTATCCTTTAAACATAATTTTATTTCTTCTATGTTTTGAATTTCAAGAAACTGTCATCTACAATTGTGTTCAGTATGTTATTTCGAGTCTGATGGAACAAACTTGTTTTTTTGGTGAATAGTAACATGCCCTTATGAATAGTAATATGAATAGTAATATGAATAGTAATATGACCTCATGAATAGTAAATAATATTATTATTTTATTTTCCCATGGCAATAGGATAATGGGATCTTAATTAATTTTCCAATGTCACATAAAACTAATTGCACTTCAATTTTGTTATTTTTCGAATTAACTGTGACCTTATTTTAAAATTAAATTAATAATATTTAGAAAATTATTTTTGAAAAATGGAGTTCATTTTTGAATTCTACACGTCGAAAAATGGTTGGGGTAAATTTTTGGTATTTTTCTGAAACTCTTGAATTTTCGGTGAATAGTGAAATACGGTAAAATACCGTATAATCAATTTATCAGTAAAAATGCACTATTTATGACATCATAAGTGATGCAAGGCCACTTGCTTCGAAATCACATGATATTTTCACTAATTAAGGCCACTTGATTTGAGATTATTCATAGTCTTGATAAAAATATTATAATAATAATTAAAATAATCTAAAATACCTCCCCTCCTCCACTATAAATACCACCCTCACTCCCCTCTTCCTCCCACACCTCTCAAGCCTTGAGCATTGTCTAATTTCTGCCAAATTCCCTCCTCAATCTTCTTCCCCACGTCCTAGAGCTGCTGGTCTCACCAAAAGACCAAAATCAAAGCCCTTAAGAAGGATCTCAAGGAGAAGAGATCAAGAGGTAAACATCCTCTTTCTTTTTCATTCTTTCCATCCATTTTATGTTATTCTCTTCCTTTCCCTTTGTCTTTTGTTGGGATATTTCATTTAATATTTCCCTTACTGTCCAAATTTTGTATGATTGATGAGATATTCCATTCCTCTCATCAATCTTGTTTTTATGAAATTTTTAGAGGCGCCGTTAGGCTGCCGAATTTTTTGTAAGAAATTTCTCATGTTTTCTTTATTTCATGATTCCTTCCACTTCTTTCTTCACCCCCTCTTATCCAAGAGGCATGAAATCTCCAGAATCATGTATATTCTGGATGTTTTCATGTTTATGGAAAATTACAAATCATTATTCCTCTCCTCTTTCACTTATTTAAAGAATCAAAAAACATTGTCCATTTGTGTCGAATTACCGATATCGTGGACGGTGTATTTTCAATTTCCATTAATTATTTCAAGTCTGGTCATGAAACCATTTATATGGTTGAACCAGGTTATAATATATGTTTTATGAATCATATAAGGTTCTGTAATTCTTTTGTACTCATGATTCAAACTTATAAGACTAAATGAAATTGTAATTATCAAAGAACCACTTAAATTATCTAAACGAACATAATTAATGTTTTAACTTATAAATCATCATCATATAAGGCACCAAAGTGATGAATGGTATAATTTATGGTACTGGAGTTATGTAACTAATACTCCATTCCAATTCTGGAGTTTCACTTCCAATCAACAAGAACGATTCATCATGAACCGATCGTGAAAATCACAAAAGACCTCACCCAAAATAATGCAAGGAACAAAATACTAACAAATAAGGGGTGAAATGAGGTTATGAAATGACCATATAAGATGTTATAAACATGAACACGTTTCTTTAAAATCCTATTAACACTCCTTTAACCATTATACAGGAGGTTCAAACAATTTTGAAGTAGGACAAGCCCAAGGTAAGGGAATTCTTAACCCGATTTCCATTCTTTGGGTTAACCTTCTACTTGTATTTTTTAAGTGCTATTTAAATTGTTTGTGTGATGGGTTCTGTTTATATTATGTTTAATTATGTGTATTTACAGAGTATATACATATTACATCCACTCAATTAAGTCTCACTTCATGTATATGATGTTTATAAGGGACTTTTCTTCTAAAATCCTCTTTTAAAATTCTGTTTTATAAGATTCAAAGGCAATGTTTTTATGCTATTATTTATGTTGAATGATTATGTTTTGGCTATTGGGCATTGTTTATGATGAAGGGTGGGACCTATATTTCCCTCCAATGCATTGGGTATGAGTAAGTTGGAGGTCGGCCGTATGGTTACTCCAAGTGTAACTGTGATGGTTACACAAAGTAAGGTAGCCGTGAGGGTTACAAATTTTAAGGTAGCCAAGATGGTTACAAGATTATGTAAGTAATGCCCCAATATACCTCTATGATTATAATTATGTTTGTGTGGATCTTGTGTAAATCTCATGTTACACAAAGTAAGATTTTATGGGTGCAAATCGTGTATTTTGAAAATGTTTTCATATGTCTTGTGTATTCATGGACTAATGAGATTTTTCCTTCTGTTTCATACCTTACTGAGCTTTTGTGCTCATCCCAAGTTTTTAAATGATTTTTCACAGGTTAATGGATGAATAATACAAGGAAGGAAGACATGTTAAATGTTGAAGAATTGTCAAGGAGTCTTGTTTTATGTTTTAATGTTTTATATTCTGAGGAAAATGGAAACTGATTTTGTGGTATCCACTATGTAACAATGTGTAATGTTGTGAATATTTTGTCTTAATTCTCTAAAGCTCTAAACTTGAAAAGATCCTCAATGTAAAATAAAGTGTTTTCTTGAATAAATTCAAGATTATGTATGAAATAAGTGCGGGTCCTTATAATTTGGGGATTAGGATCATTACATGGAAACTTAAGACATAAAAATACAACATATTTATTGAAAACTTCTTTTACATGACCACAACATTCCTTCATACTTAGCATTGCATGGGATGACCTGGGGATATACACAAGCAAAGGGTGGTCTATAAAGCCCAATAAGGGTTTAAAAAAGTCATAACATGAATAATACAATACATGTTAGGAAATAGGCATATCAATAGAGCATAAGATAAATATGATCATAAAGGCATGATATATCATGATTATCATAACATGCAAATGTAGCAACAATATAAAACATGATATTAGCATGATCCAAGGCTCATTGCACATGATTTAGCATGAGTAAACCCTCATTTCACATGAATAATCATGATTAAACCCTTATTTCACATGGTGTATCATGATACTAAACATTACCCAATGTATTGGAGCACTATCAGGGAACACCCTTCATAAACATTTCATTTCATGCATAAGCGTGCCACATAGATCATATAACATGGATTAATTCAACATAATCATTTATTTCACGATAAAGTAATGTGGAATTAATACATGAAATTATATAATAAATAAGTATATGTGAATAAAGGTGAATACCTTTGATAGCGAAATGGGTATGGTATTCACTACATGGTGATTTTGGCATGGAAAACTATGGTGCAATTTCATAAGCTTAACAGCGTGACATAAAAATTCATAAAAATATTTGATGAGAGATAAAGGGTTCTATCATCATATATAAATGAAATTTATAGTAAGGGGTCATATAAATATATTTTCCAACACAAGGAATTTTGGAATAGAAGGTGTAACATAATAGAGAAACTTGAAGAAAGAGGTGAAATTGAATAACTCTTATAAAATTTTGGCATGGTAACGGGTGTACATGGGAGTAATTAATGAGAGAGAAAGGTGTCTCCCATCATAAAAACATAATAAGTCAAGTATGGTTGAGGTGAAAAACATACCCCATCATTTTTAATTGAAAATAAAATAGGTGTGATAGTATAAATAAACTTGGATAAAAATGAAAAAGGAAGGAAAGTGAGGATCCTGCTTGGAATCCGAAGGACCTAGGATCAAATCTTGGCAGGGACTGATTTTTGGGGGGTACTATAGAAGCACTGTAACTAGGGAACTGTAACATTAATGTATCAATGGTAGACTGTAGCAGTGACGACACTGTAGTGGTGGAGGAACTGTAATAGGGAATGTAGCGGTGGCGGTACTGTAGCATGTACTGTAGTAGCCTAGGTATTGTAGCACTACTGTTCACCGATGGGTCTTTTTGGGGAAAATGGGCTTTAAAGCCTATTATTTAGGCCACTTGTCCTTGGGACATCATGCTATGTAATGGGACTCCCTATACCCAGTCAAAAAGAGGTCTTTTCCTTAAATAATAAAATGAGCCTTTGACCCCAACCTTTAGAAAAAAGGAAAGTGAGAATCCCTTATGAAAATTTGACATGGTAATGGGTGTCCATAAGGGTTAATAATAGGGATAAATAAGAGTGAAAGGGGACATAATCATGTATAAATAAAATGGTAAGTAATAAGGATATTTAATATTGTATTCCAACATATTAATAAAAGAAATTAAAATACATAACAAGAAAAGAATGCTTGAAAAAAGAGAAGGGTAAAAGATTCCTTACAGAATTTCAGCATAGTAAAATCCTAGGTAAGGGTACAAATGGGGGAGTATAAATGATAAATAATTGAAATAAAATAAATTGGATAGTTATGAAATTATTAAAAACAAATTTCAATACAATAAATTAAATTTATAAGAACTACTCTCAAAGAATGTGCTTCAATTCAAAGAGGAGGATAGGAATCCATTACTTGATTGTATGACTTCAAATTCTTAAAGAGTGGATTATTGAGAGATCAGGGTGCTTTGTGATGATTTTAGAGAGGGTAGGGAAGAGTGGGGACGTTCTCTAAGTATTTTTGGTGAAGATAATTGGTATATTGGGTGGGTTTATATATGAAATGAGAGGGAAATTATTTAATATTTCAAAAACTTAGGTTTTGGAATATATATAATTAAATATTCAAAACCACAAACATTCAAATGGTTTTTTCCAAAAACAAATTCCAAATTTGAGTGTAAACCATTATATTAAAAGTAAAATATCATAACATAATAAAAGTTTCCCTTGCTTATGTGGAGGTGAGTCACAATCTCAACAAAATGAATTTAAAGTCATAAAATATATTATACATCTTGGAAGATTCGCTATGGATTTATAAAATAATTAAAACAAATCTAAAATCACATTATATTAATGGTAAAATATATATTGGTCTGAGAATACCCATTATATTATTTATTATATCATTTTGGGGTCATTATGATGTCACAAAAAACTTATTTTATATATACAATATTTAATTTTTACCCAAAAAATCGATTGTCTTAAGAAATTAATAAAAATTCATAGTTGGATAATTTAGACATCCTGATACAAAAAAAATTCATTTTATCTAAATTATTTTCTAAATATGTTAATTTTCACTTTTAAAATGAAAACTGATAATTATTTAAAATTCACGGGTTTTGACAAAAATAATTTTTGAACCTTAATAAAAATTACATTTGAATTCATAAAAATTATTTAATAAATTATTATTCATAAAAATAATTTGATGATATTATTTTATTAATATATTAATTATTTCAAAAATCATTAATTCCTTAAAATATAAACATTCTCTTATATCATATAAAAATACAACTCTTATCAAACTAATTATGTACTCATTTATATATAAGGAACTAATAAAATACTCATTTATAAGAATTTATTTTATAATATTATTAATAAAAACCTTAGATTAATATAATAATTTATATATTTCTCAAAAGTTCCATTTTTACCTGAAAATTCAATTTATCAAATTCATCATTTTTTTAAGAAATATTATTCCTATAAAGGAATTGATGGAATAAGACATTTATTTATAAAAATTGATTATAAAATAAGTAACTAATACCTTTTTACATAACCCCTTATAACACCCACATAAGACCAAAGGGTAATATGTGTGATGTTGAAAGACTCTTGGGGTGGCTTGCATAACATCGTTTAGGAGGTAATCTCTGTTAAAATGAACTTCTTTTGCAGGCGATTATGTTCAAGCTTAACATGATGAAGCTTAGATTGGGATTGGTCAAGAGTGAAGCCTTGTGATGCTACCTCCTTTCCGAGCTCTGAAAAATAATATTTGTACGGCCCGAGTCTACTCGATGAGGCCATCCTCTCCTTTATCTATGTCGAAAGAATTTTTTTAAAAAAACCTTATATTTATATCAATCATGTGATCATTGTTAAATGGATATATTATCAACATTAATGATACTTAATGGTCATTTAAATCCAATAAATAAATAAAAAAAGATTTCATGTGTTTTCTATATCCACAAGACATTAAAATAAAGGGAATTTTATTCATAAAATATCGGGTTGTTACATTTGATCATTGTCGGAGGCTCTCACATAAGGCTCTGGAATATATGCCTTGGATCTCATAATAGATCATGTTAATTTTATCATACTCGTGCGTCTATTGGAAAAGTATGGGTGGTGGTGATCTTGGTTATCGCTGAGTGATCACGTGACCATCTTTGAGTCTCCATGTTGAACTAGCAATTTTGGGGAGAGGGAGCCAAGCAGGATGATGAATACGATGATCTTTCGGTATGTGGGATCACCTGACATGAATCGGAAAGATGCAGGGTGATTTGAATTTGATTTTGTGAGGTAAGGTATTAGATCGGATGGCTGGGATCAGCAGAGGGTGTGATAAAATGGAGCATATCACTAAGAGGCACGATCGAACGGTCTAGATTCGATCTCCATGGAAAAATAACATCCTATATCAAATACTTTATGTGCCTCCCCTTGGGTATATAATCCATTCAGTGGATTCCACTAGTTCAAGACAGTAATGGGGTCAGCAACCACACCATATGCAACACTTCCTTCCCAGGGCTTCAGCCCACCGAGCTTATGGATCAGGCTATGTACATGCACACATGCTCACAAATCACATGCCTTATACACGGTCCTAGTTTCCTCTTGAGGAAGCTATTATACTACTAGTCTTCAAGCTTGCATAGGCTAAATCCCACTAGTTATGGTTTACCACTTCTCCCACATAGGCCTATGGTCAAATCGTCCTGGGTTGCTGGTGGATTTCCATTATTTTTTTGAAATTCAATTAATAGTTGTATCAATAATAACTAGTTGATAGAATAAAGAAAAGAGTTAGGGTGGTCAAATAGCTGACCCACCAATACTTACATAGCCTCACTGGATTATAACTTTGGTACAAGTTCTTGGTGAAACCATCTACCATATATAATCAAACCCATGATGTACAATATTAGGTTTGGTCAAACATTAGGGAACTCAATGGACCCCTAGGCCAGTTCTTAAGAGATCCATCTTAAAAAATATCCTTGGGGTTCACATGTAAATGGAGGCATCACTCTTGGTGCTCTCTAATTCAAAACATAATAAAGGGCATCCATCATGGGGTCTTTATGAGGATTAAAAAAGATACATCCTACATTGGATCCACTAGGTATTATTTTACATGGAATAATCACATAGGGAACCCTCAATATTAGTGGTAAGTTGAAGCATGAATCTAAATCACATGGGGTTGTTAGTGACCCCTAACTTTATTCCATTCAATTACAAAATTAAATAATTTAACTTAAAGGTTTATTGGGGTAAATATAAATAGGGGGTACATCCCTAAGGGTAAATCCCAGAAATACACATACTACATAAACATGCACAAATACCCTAGGGTAGTTATGATGGACTACCTACATTTTGGAATCTTTCTATTTAATTTTATATAGGTTAGAAACAGCTACCAAGTCATGGCCAAGATCAACTAAGTCATACTGGACATGTCTCACAATGAAACCATTAGAATTAACTAATTATAACAACATTATAATTAATTAATAATGCTATAAAATATATAAATAATTAAAAACCAATTTATTCAAAAATGGAATAAATCTCAAAAGCTCACCAGCCAATCTTGTTGCATCAGAATGATGACCCGATGCTCACCAAAAACAAGTGGTACATAGTTAAACTAAAATAAAGTAAAATACTTAATAAATGGAATAAAAACAATTATTTAAATAATTTGTGCTTTATAAATTCACCATGGATATATACCTTAATGAATTAGAACATGGTGAAGTGCAGACAACATCACGAGTCACCATATTTTTTTTAAATGGTTGAGGTGCTGGCCTCTTTATTGAAAAGAAAAAAGAAAAGTCAAATTTCGGGGCTACAAAACAGAACCGTAAAGGAACATTAGAAAACAGAAAAAGAGTTCACCCGGGTCTCGAGCGGGTACTCATGCTATGATAAGGCAATCACCCACCCTTGACACGAGGATACCCGCCTCTCTTCCCAGTCCGTGCTTGTGTCCACGCACCACCTTCATCACCCTACGTAGAAATGGGAGTAGACGCAGAGGGATCATCATTCTTTGATCCAAATTTTTCACAATTTGCAGTGATCACATAAAAAGTGTTATAAATGTTAACATTACAAAGTACCTTCTCACATCACGAGTCACCATATTCAATGGAAGAGTGAAACCCCAAACACTAGTATTAGGATCCAAAATGATCTAATTGAATTAGAAACAAAATCCTAAACCATTGGACCAAAATTTAGATGAATCCAAAGAAGAACAAAATGGAGGATAATAGAGTTGAAAAATTACCTCATGGATTCCAACACACCTGAAGGCATCTAATTCTGGCCACAAACGGAGGAGAACCAGCCCAGGGAAGAGGAGGAGGAGTGGTGTGCTCATGAGGGAAGAGAGGAGAGAAAAATAGGGAATTCCATATTAAATACCATTAGTGTTAAATGGTAATTCTTAACTTTTTAAAGTGTCTCATGATTTGGCCACACGATTTCCCAAACCATGCACCAACCATGTGGTCGGAACTACAAAAGCATTAACCCCATGCATAGGCATGGATCATGGTTTATCAGATCATATTCCATCCATGATATATGTCTATAATAAATTTCATACAATAGTTTAGATTTATCTATCATTCCACATATTCTCCCCATCCCATGTGCCTATACAACCTCATCCATACAGGTTGGTTTCATGGTTAACACTAACCATGTCCCTGCCATGTGCCCTATGTTGGCCCTTTTCCCAAAAATCTAGTTTTAGTTCATGAACCCCTGAGATGATCCCAAAATAAAAATGCCTCATTCCACATATAAAAAATAATTTAGAGACATTCCAATCATTTTGATTTCATTCTAAATACCTAATAAATATTTCACCCATCCAGTAAACTGAAAATTCAAATTCCTTTTGAAATTTATAGCTAAAAAATACAAGGGATCTTATAGTATCCCCACCATATAAATTACCATCCCTGAGAAGCCCTGATGGAAAATTAAAACATCACCTAACCTAATTGGGATACAGATTATTTGTTCAAATGGCTGCATTATGTTTCTAAATTCCAAATGCACATATAAGTTTGATTTCAAACATACCAGAAATAAACTATCAAAACTTAATCCAATTCCCAAAACCACTATTAAAACTATAATATGGTGTTTACATGAGCCCATATAACCCAATAAATGATCCTGTCAATATCACTTCTATCAAACGGCCTATAGAGCTTTCCACTATGGGTAATAAACTACTACTGTCAAAACCAATCCACGGTACTCCCAACTTAAAATTAACTTGTTAGAACACATTATAATGGTCCTCGTAACACTTATGATGCATTTGTAAAATTATACATGAGGGGACTACCCTTGGTCCTCTATTTATCATAATGTTCAAAATCCCATCGACCAATCTTAACCTGGTCATGCCGACTTTTCCATGAAAATCCACATCTGACTCTCAAACAACACATGTCTCATACTAACAGAGCAATAAATATAGTACCCTACTAACCACATCAAACCATTAGATTAATTTCAAGTCGAACTGCCTCTGGTCAACTAATTCATGTGACTCTCAGTTCCCATGGCTGACACACCTTCAAAATTATATTTTCAAAAACTTATCTCAATAAATTTATAGATTGTTCTAAGCACACTCATTAAAACCTGTACTTGAATACTGGTGATATCTCTTGATATAACTATCTCCCAATAAAAATCATAGTCGTGCTATATAACCAAAAATGATTGAAATCCAAACCAATATCTATAAATCGTCAAAGCTACATTGGGATTAATGTCCACATCAAGATTTCACCCAAATCAGTAACCAAACTTGTACATGGAATTTAAATAGATTTATAGTCATACTAGTTTTATTTATAAAATGGAATAAAAGTTCCAACCCCACTACCACACAGTCAGCCACATGGTCCCACAACCCTTCCCACATGAGGGTATCTCTCCTTTTGGCCAATTTCCCACTCTTAACCTTAGGAGAATAATTTAAATTTAATAAATGAAATGAAATATCAATCAATACATCCCATGCCACATCCACTTCTGGACATAACAACCAACATGGTTAGAATCCCGCCCATCCTTGAGCATAAACTCACAACATCCAAGCATCACCCATTTCTGCTTCTCGAGAACAGTTTCCATGGAAACCACAAAATTCAAATCATCATAAGGTTCACCACCCTAAAATGGAAAATGGTTCACTACCCACAAATATTCTTACCTTATACCGCTCCTCAAGGGTAACCTCAATAGGTTTCATCACCAACTAGGAAAGACATATAAAAGAAAAGAAACTTGATGTATAACCTATACTCTCTCAGCATACTCAGGATGATGTCAATATATAGGGAATGATCATCCCTAACTAGGAGTATACTAATATTACATAAAAATGCATGTAGAGCTCTCCCAATCCACACTCACATCAAATAGGCTATACTTTCCTTTAACCATCGCCTAACATCACATCTTCTGAAAATTCATGTCTAGATCTAGCCATGGTTCAATTGCCTCCCAACACCCGATTCAATTTCAATTTCTCATATAACATGGATATTAATTCCTCATTTAATTCAAATAAACTACTAAATAATACATGTATCATATATTTTAAACTATCTACCCTCAGATCATATGTGACCACTCATTTATTTATAATTTAAATGGCACTACATGCAACCAACATTCAACTTTATCACCCAAATAATGCTCTTACGATTTTTCTATCACATAGATAAGATGACCATGATACACAACATGTTAATATAAACAAACAAAAATATCCCTTGGAACTTATCTTCAAAATTAGTTACCCCTCTTGTGCCATGATATATTCCATGACTGCCCATCACTAGGAATCATTCTAGCCATGATATTCTACTCACACATTGACAACATCAGTAATAGAAGAAACACTTCTCAACTAGACCAAGAACTTGAATATTACTTCCTATTGAGCCTGTCTTGATACCAAATCACCCTAGTTACTCTGACAAAATCCAAATCCATCAACATTACTATATCGAATAACCTGATCACTAACCATTCACCAGTTACAAATAAGCGTATAACCACTCTCAGTACCTAGAAAAGGAATCCATAAACTCGGTCCAACCTCACTCATAGTTTCTATAGATCAAAATGAAATATTGAACTATAAGGGTCTGACTCAAAACTAATGGATTTTAGGTCTCCCACCTAGCCCTACCAATCAAGTCACATAATAGTGTATCTATATCTAACCCCAAGCCCAAATGGTATAACCTCTCTAAGGTCACATCTCACGGGGTGCGACCTACATACCAGTCTCAAATCAAGGCATCTAACGTGCCTTACAACCCTCTATAATGGAGGAAATGACAATATCAACCTATGAGGTTCAAAATAATTCAACATTGTCCTACTAAATCATTGATCCTTATGAATCATCCTCATAAGGGACTTCCCCTGAAGTATCATGACATAACATAGCAAGAATGATGAATTGAAACTCATTATGAATTCTTCTATGGTAATACCCACTTGAATTATATCCTCTTACCAATAGACATTATACATAGTGATCTCACTAGATAATAACAAAAAATGTTGATTAAGTAGAATGTCATTAAATTCTATGTAGGAAAACATTGTATTGTTTGTTACTAAAACTTTAAATAACTAAACCTTGGATACAACACCCTATGAGAGGTCCGGAATTTGGAAATCAGGTGCCCTATCAACATACTAGGGTCACTACAACTCCCATACATGAGGACTAAGTCATCAGACTCGCCATTAAATGTCTCAACATAGATCCACATAACTTAAAATTAGAATGAAATAAATATAGAAGTCATCCCAATTGAGTATAATACCACCAAAAAACAATATGGTAAAAAACTATTTAGTTTTTTTTTTGACAATTTAAACAATTATTTTATACAATCAATAATATTCACACAATAGAAAACTATAACATGTGAATCTTATGTTCCAAATATGATTCATGAGATGCCTCTTCTATTTGTCTGCAAAGATTCAAAATCAATCCTTGGCCTCTTTCTAATAGGAAAAGAGCCATAAATACATAATAAATCATCACATCCGTACAATATGTGCATCAATAAAAGAGAAATAAATATAAAAATATACATCACATATCAAGAATAGAAATAACATAACCCTGGTAACTATGAATTCTTATAGAAATAAGTGTTCTTAACACACCAATCCAATATCGATCATAGGTTTTAAAACATTCCTAATACTAATATCTACCATATACTAAATAGTAAATCTGTAGAAAAGAACCACCAATGATACCAATTTGTAACATCCTAACCCATGATTCACTAAATCAGTTCCCTAATATGGTTCTCTACAATGCCTCAAGCATACCTCCCTGTATGCCAGAGGCAACCAACCAGCGAAGAGGGTCTAAAGGTGGTATATAGGGGAGATTATAACCTTGTATTAGATTTAAAATAGTATAAATATCCATATATTATCCATATAAGTAATAAAAATAGTTCATAATGAGTAAATAACTAAAATAGAATAATGTTGTAGTAATAAATAAAATGAAATAAAATCCCAAATAGTTATGTCATACATACAACAGTGGTAACCCACTAGGTTGACCATACAAACAAGAGTACATAAAATAAATAATAATAAAAGTAAAAGACTATATAATTAACCCTAATCTATAACACATACCCAATCTCCACATACATGTATGATGCATCCTAATCGATCAATACCATTCCTAGAACCTACATGTGCCTGCAACCAAGTGAACATATGCTCGGGTACACCAGTGCAATGTCAGCCTAAGCAGGGTGTGAGTAAAAAACTCAGTAGGGCACCACCAATGCAGTCCCATATATAGCCATTAATATGTAGTGTATGTAAAAATTATCTTCTCATGGGGATAAAATTAATGATGAAAAATGATTAACTAATTGTTGAAAATTAATAAAATAAGACCATAATTGATCCTTGGGTCTATGATCTTGATCGTCTGTACACAGTTTCGTCTTATAAATATATATATATATATATATGGATTTATATTTATATATCCCAATAAATATATATATATATATTTGATTGCATATACATTTATATAATCAAGGAAGTAAAACATAAATAACACAATCCATAGAAAATCCCTGGATCCATTAGCCGGTCAACCAGACATCCAAAAAATATGAATTGACAAGGATTTCATACCTCTCAATCTATGTATAATTAATTTAATCCTTGGTTCTATAATCCCAATTGATGATATCTACTTAATCTAGTGCCATAAATATATTTGATCAAGCCATATCACCACAGGGGGATACATGTCCTAACCCTGGGTTCGCTAGTACTCATTTACAATCACTATAATGAAGGATTCCATGTACCTATATAAAATATCATAAATATGTGGCACTGATCTATATTAAATTCCATTCAATCAATTTTTTATCCATCCTGATGTCGGATCCCTAGGTATAATCCATAGGCAAGTCATATATTACAACTCAGATGATCAAGAATCAAACAGCTACGATATACTCTGGATAATCATGTATTAGACCTATGAGGTCCAGGACCCAGGTCCATTGACCAAGGAATAATCATCAATTACCTGGATAACATATATAGAAAACTTAGTTTTATATTTACATACATGGTTCGGGATGCAAGGCCATTGACCAAGCCTTCCTCCTTGTGTCCACAGAAAGGATCCACAGTAAACTCAGTATATGGTGTCATACCATCAGAAATTATCAATTCCATACCACAATTCACCTCATTGGTTCCATACCATGATATTCATATTCATAATTAAGTATTTGAATAAAGATCCTGGGAATTACCTTTGATCATCCTTTAAATGTACCACATCACATTAGGCTCATCAGCCAAAATCCAAAACGTGCCTCTAGAAATCATAGTTGCATCAATAATAACTGGGTGAAGGGATAAATAAAAGATTAAGGGTGTTTGAATGTTTAACCCACCACTAATTTCATATCTTCATAGGCTTATAAGTTTGATATGGGTTCGAGGTGACACCCACTACCATCTCAAACCAGGATCCTCGGAGTTTGCATGTAAACGTAAGCATCCCTCTCAGATCGTCTAATTCAAAACATAAATAAGGGGATTCTTATTAGGGTCCTCATAAGGAGTATTAAGTGGGGATCATTAATGATATTCTCTAGGTCAAATCATTCATGGAGACATCCCATAGGATACCCTGAGCCTCATCGATAATTTAAAGGATGATGCTAAATAACAGGGGTTGTTAGTGACCCTTAGCGTTCATCAATTTAATTCCCAAATTAAATAATTTAATTTAACAGTTAATTTTGGTAAATATAAAAAAGGTGGTTCACCCTAAAAGTCAATCACAAGAATAAACATACTACATAAATAAGAAAAAATACTCTAGGTTGTGCATGATGGACAACCTGCCTTTAATTAGATTTCCATTTAACTTTCTAAAGGTCATCAGCAGCTTCTAAGGCATGTCCAACCTCAACTGATTCATACTAGACTTATCTAATAATCAGACCAAAAATATTAAGTAATTATAACAACATTATAATTAATTAATAAAAACATATAATATATAAACAAAGAAAAAAAACTTTATTCAAAAAATTCATAAGGCTCAAAAACTCAATGACTGATCTCATCGCACTGGAATGGCGACCTAACACCCATTAACAATAAGTGTTAAACAGCCTAGAATAAGGTAAAATACCTAATAAATAGCATAAGAACACCATTTAGAAACTTAATTAAAATAATTTATTATTTATAAATTGGTTTCACCAACATACCTTGATGAATTGGAATATGGAGAAGTTCAGACAGCATCCCATGTCAGCCTCTTCTAATGTAGAGTGAAACCCCCAACACTGGTATCTAATTCCACCATACTCTAGGGGAATAAAGACTAAAATACTAAACTGGTGGAGAAAATAATAATATAAAGAGGAACATAAAATAGGATAACCAAGTTAAAGAATTACCTCAAGAATTCTAATGCACCTGATGACATCTGATTCTAACCAAAAATAGAGGAGAACTGTCCAAGGGAAGAGGAGGAGGATAGGTTCACTCATAGGGGATGAGATGGGAGAAAAATATAGAATACCCTATTAAATAAATAGTTTAAAAGCAGTAATGTTTTACTTTTTAAAGTGATGCATGGTTTGGACCCATGGTTGACCAAACTGTGCGCCAACCTTGTGGTTGGAATTGTCCAAGCACTAACCCCAACATGGTCATGTCGCACAATTTAACAAATGATGCACCTAATTTATGACATGTATGCAATAAATTCTGTAAATAATCACTATATTACATATCCTTCCACTTGGTATATCTATACTATGAACCTATAAAACCTAGGAAGCATGGTTTGGTTTCATGGTTAGCACTAATTGGGCGCCAACTGTGTTTCCACTATTTCAATTTTCCCGAAACTTCATTTTATTCTCCCAAACCCTCAGAATTATCCCAAAAACTTTAAGATACAAACCAATATTCATTAAACATCTAAAAACATCATTTCAATGAATTAAAACCTTCTAAATTCCATTTTGAATCTATGATCAATATTTGAACCATCCAGTAAACTAAAAAATTCAAATTACCTATGAAATTTCTATCTTGGAAAAAAATGGGATCTTACATCGGTATATATATTTTTTCAGTTTTTATTTATATATTGATTTAATTTTTGATTTTATAGGTTTTGGGGGAAAATTGTGTTTTCAGGGGAAATATACCAAGAAACATAACTTGTTTAACCATGCAGCTAATTCTGATAGGGTGATGGTGTTTGTGATAGTGAAGTTTTTCATGGTTTAAGCATAGTTTTTTAAATAGCACAAATAATATGAGAAAATATTTGGAATTTTTTGGTAATAAAGTAGCTCCTACATGGTTGGTACAAGTTTTGACTAACTGTGTGACCAAACCATGTCATTTTTCCAACACATTAAAATTTTGTCTTTTACCAAAATGTCCTTGTCAAATTTTAAACCCCTTGGTCTATTTTATCCTCTTTTTAATGCATATCCCCCCTCCCTTAGTGTTATATATTTCTTCTCTTTATTTATTGTGGTTTTCCTTTAGAACATAGGTTTTGTGTCTTGGGGTGAGTCCATTTCTTTGATTTTTCTTCAATATTTCCCCTTCTCTTACTTTGTTCATCCATTTCCAAGGAAGAGTGGAACACTGGATGGTGGGTTGGCTGAACCAAGGAATTTTAATTTGATTTTTTGTCTAATTCATTATTTATTAGGTTTTTTAGGCCTTATCCTTCCTATTTGAGGTGTTTATCATCAAAGGTGATGAGTTTGGAACCATTTTCAAGGTAGGTGTCTCTATTTAATGTTATTTTCTAAGTCTTTCCTTTAAATTATAAATCACCTTTGGTTTATGGCTATTTAATTTCAATTGAAATTATTTATGTTTGATGTGTAAACCATTTTTCTTTTGAATAATTTTTTTTTAAAATTGGATGTTTAAAAATGGTCTTCCAAATGGGGATGGATTGATTAAACTCTATGTGTTTGATAACATGTATCAAAGTGTTTTTTTGGTTTTAAATAGATTTCTATAGAGATTTTAGAAATTATTTTACCATGTGCAAAGGTTTTTTTATAAAACAGACGTGTTTTCTTATTAAAGCGACTTATAAAATGTATTTTCATGAGTGGAACTTGTGGTGTGATTTTGATTATCGTTTACTTGAAAAAGGGAATACTTGGGATGCGAGATGGGGTTATCCAAGGGACTATGATATCCATTAGTATGAATATTGATAGATATTATGTTAGTTGTCTAAGGTACTATGACAGCCTTTAGTAGGAATATAGTGAGGAATTCCACTTTTTTGGACATGAGATTATGAGAACTCTTAGAGCTAGGCCTGAGGAATATTCAAAAACTTCCACTATGTTTATTCATCTATCAAACATTTTTTTAGCCTCACTCACATTAGACTCTTATGGTTATATCCCTTGGTTCACATTAATCATGTCGGGTTGATCTCTATTCTTTGATGCATCTTGTTAGTTAATTGTTTACATGATATCATGTGTTATGTCCATTTCCATTTAATTTTATATTTTATGTTGATGTTACACTTACCTTGGTTGCCTATATTGAGCATGTTGTACCATATGGAATTTATCTACTTTCTTGAGCCATAATGAGATATAATTTGGGAAAACCATTTTCTTTAGTTGAAAACCAAATGGATTTTTGATGTCCTTCTTTAAAAACGTTTTTTAAAGTAGAATATTTTTGGAAAATGAGTTTTCAATCTAGTTTATTAGTTTTTATGGTTTTAAAATATTTAAATAGATTCATGGTGGAATCCTACTGAGTTTTGTTCCTCACACCCTATATTTTCCTTTGGGTGTATGTTGATTTTATTTTATAGGATACTGGTAAATGTAAGGGAACCATGTACATAGGGGGTCTTATTGATTAAATTCATTCATCATTCTATTAGAGTAGACGTGGTATTATAAGGTTGGATCAAGGATGAGTTTTTTTTTTGGAGTTTTTCCTTTAGGATGTATGTACATCCCATGTTTGGTGCTTTTCCTTATTTTTGGGTTTTGAGATTTTGACAATAGATACCATGTATATTTCTGGTTATGTAATGTTCTATATTTTATGTGTGTTATTAATTATGGTATCATCTTATTCTTTGCTTCTTTTCTCTATATATCTTATTATTTTTCTATTTTATCTGATGATATTAGTGTGTTCATCCCATTTCAAGAATGGTTCATTCTGTTTTACCAAGGAATAAACCCTTTCCAAATGTATATTTTTTATTCCTAGTTCTTTTTGATAGCCTGTAGTGATCTGTAATGTACTTTGGGCATTTGGAATGTCGGCTCGGGTGATTGGTAATGTCGAATCGGGTCAATTCGTTATAGGTTTTAAGGTATATACCTATGCGGGGTATAAGAATAATGCTTAATTCCACTTTTGTTTTAATTGGGGTAATTTGGGGAATTTAAAATAATGTAATTAGATGATTTTAAATGAATTATATAATATTAGGATTTGGATTTTCTTTCTTTCTTGTGCATATGTCTCTCATTCATTGTCCATATGTGGATTTGGATAGAGTGTCATTTCTGGATGGTCCTATTGACCACAAAATGGTTTACCTAGTTAATAAGAATGAGTCTTGGAAGAGGATTCAATGATAGTTCTAATATTAGAGTTTGAAAAATTATGTGGGTAGTGACTCTGAATTGGATACATAATTTTATATAGAGGATTTGGATATATTTTTAATTTTATTTGTTCTAGGATAGAGGAACGGGTCCTGTTGATATTTAGAAATATTCTAGGATAAGTTCTCCAGTGGTGTATTTTAAAACATGGGGAATATAAGAAGGAAGAATTCATTGAAAGGATACATGAAAAACTGAGATCATCATGGGAGGGAAGTCATCTAAACTTCCAAGTGAGAAATACAACTAATGGAGTGTCTTGGATATCGGGGAAATCGATGTTCTAATCAGTGGGAAATCCTTCTAGACACTCATTTTGTTTTATTTCTATAAAGTTATTGGTTCTTGTTTATCCCCTAGGAGCTTATCGCTGGTGTTATTCCTTTACAGATTGCATGGTCATCCTATATATCATTTTCTATCTATTATTTGGGTATAGAATAGTGTAGGTGATTAAATTTTATATCATCCATATTGGAATTTTCCTCTAAAGATATATCAATAGAAGGTAGATTGTGCATATTTCCTACTGAGAGTAGATGGAGTTGGTAGAGCCTATACACATGATTTTCCCCACCCACAGGGACATATGGATGAGCATGGTCATGGAGGTGGTCAATAATAGGTCTAGTGGGGAAAAAGCATTGCACATAGATAGTTTCATTCAGTGGAGATTCCAGTACTAGGTGGGACATAGATTGTTTGAGTTATTGTTTTCTTATATTTTACTCTATATTTTTCCTTGCTTTATTCTGTACAATCTCATTATTTTATCTTTCCCACCTTGGTCCATTCCTTGGAACATAGGGTGGAGAATATTTCAATGACCTAAGTATTGACTATGATAGTTAAAGACAAGTCCAGTTTTTTTGATACATACTAAGGTTGTAAGCTAATAATGGGATGGAATCAGTCATTGGGGGATTTATTTTTATTTAAGATACAACCATACGATTTTATCCTTGTCATGTATTATTCAATTTAGTGCATGATTTCATTGATTTATATTAAATTAGATTTGTATTCTATGACATTGAAGTTCTTGGGCATTGTTCATGTTGGAGTTAGTGTCCTCAGACCAACTTTTTATATAGATTACATGGATATTCAATATATTGAATATTAATAAAACATATTGTTCATTATTATACATTATTATGATGTAATAATTTCCTATAGTATACGTCTCATTGATAAGTCCATATTAGTTCCCCACTATGAGGAGAACCTTGAAGTTCTATGATAATATTCTTAGATATAGTTCTATAGTCAGATAACGTATTGTGATTAGACACATAGTATATAGACTGTCAATTGTGAACACTCATATGTTGATGAGACTTATTCTCATCAATTTATCACTTGGTAATCTCTACGATTAGAGATTATGATAACAAACCATCGATTAGGAATTCAGCAGGTTTTGGCATCATCGTATATTCTTATCTTTGAGCTTGTGTAGTGGTCCTTGGAATTTAAGATTATCTTTAATGAATGTCATGAGTCACATTCTTAGATTTGGTATAAAAAATCATGAATACATATGTTTTCTTCATGGAAGGATATGTTGGCTGCATCACAATTGACATGTCATTAATGGATAAGTCGATGAAGGATTTATCTATTCCATATTTATAGAAGATCGTATCTTTTCCCTTTGATTGGAATAGAACCATCTCCCTAAATTCCATGGACATAGTGTAATGAAATGTTTATGTTAGATAGTTAAAGAATGATGTATTAAGCATATAGATTGGTGACATGGATGTCATACACTAAGTGTTTCCTATGATCTCTATAAAATTCTATTTTAATTTAATCAATTGAATAAATACTATTCTCAAGAATGAGCGATAATTTTATTCACATTTTATCGATAAAAAATATTTATTGATGAATTAAATATTCAAATTAAATATTTATTTGGGTGTTTAATAAATTCTAGATTAGTTCGAATAGACCAAGACCTTGTGAGTGAAAAATATTAATTAACAAGTCAGTTAAATACTATTTTTTATTTCAAAAGTTGGCATAAACCAATAAATAATAATATAATTATAAATATGTGGCATAGTGTTAATTAAATTTTGTAATATTATTTAATGGTCGGCATGTAATTAAATAATTATTTTAATCTAAATCCTAGCTCTATAAATAGACAGTTATGTCTATTGTGTAGGATGTGAAATCAAAAATATATAATTTATTAACACAATGAATTCTCTATCAACTCCCCCCTTATCTCTCCCTCTCAAGAATGAGAAAATCAAGAGAGAATACTTCAATTCCAAAGGATGATCAATCAACATGAATAAAATAATATAATCACTTCATTGTGCTATCACATAGAGATCGATTAGTGTTTCTTGGAGATCAAAGAAGCATGTGTGTATTAAAACTAGATGGATTATATCCTTGTATCATTAGAGTGTTGTGAACGCAAACCAAAAGGGTCTTTTTGAATGATGGAAATCTACATAAAATAAATAATCCTCAAGTATGGTATTCATTTCTTCCAATATAAATAAATTAATTATAAACTTGACTTGCAAGATCTTCTATTGGTTTTTCAAGAATAAAAATATTAAAAGAAATTTTATTATATCACCCACTAGTGTACACTTCCACTGCACCCGAAACTGGCTAAGGGTATCATAGGGAAAACATTTAAATTTTTAATTATTTATTTTATTTTTGATCCATTATAAATCATGATTGAATTTTAATTTCATATTATTTTTTCTATAATCCAGTTTGAATTAGAATTTTATTTATATATTAAAAATGTTTTTTCAGTGTTTCATTAACTAAATGTTTTAAAAAATTATGAATAATGACTGGAGATGTCATTGGGAACTACCAAAATTTTGGATTGTAAGACCCAGTTACATGGCATGTAGCTGAGGTACATGTCAGACAACCTAGTATGTTTCACCTGGACATGCCTTGGGATACATGGCATGCCACACAGTTATTACACATGGTGTACTCCACATGTTAACTAGAATCCCTATCACACCATTCTTACATTACATGATGCGTATACAGAATAAACTTTGTGTATTCTACGTGAGTTAGTGGCATAAATCATGCAATCTATATGGTCACTATACATGGTAAAATCAAATGAGACTGAATACATCAAGTATTTATGATATAAGAGATGTATATGCGGTGTACTTAGTGTGTATTTCATCAATTCATATCTCTTAGATACACACTAAGTCCTCAATCTTGTTATCTGGACACATGTCATTATAGATACATGTCATATAGTTCGTGACACATATTGTGTATTATCTCACCTAAGAACATGCCAACTCTTTTAGTGGGCTACACAGGCATGTGAAATTCATAAAACATGGCTTATATATTGCCTGTACGCACCGTGTCATCCTGTTAAGATATATTCCAAAAACCTAGGTGAGTATCTCGGGCACACGATAAGAAAATGCATGGCATGTAGCTAGCAGGTACATTCCATGTAGTCTGGATGAGTCAACACACTAAAGCCCCAGGCTTGTGACCCGGATACATAGAAATAGAGGTGCAGAACATATATATAGTTATTACACACTCTGTATTCTCCCAATAATTAGTATAATTAAATTACTTTAAATTTCTAATTACATAATTAAAACCTTATTGTTTTCATTTACACTTTCATCATTTGAGAACTTAATAAGAGTTTTAAATAATTTTAAATGATCAATTAATTTATTATAGTAAATATAAAATTATTGGTTCTTCCATTTATCTTCTATTAATTAATTTATTATAGTTATCTTCAATTGGATTTAAATGTTCATTAAAATAAAAGGGAATTAATTAATTATTTAATTAATGCAAGCATGTTTATCTTAATAATAAATAATTAATAAGAAATGAATTTTATTAATTTAATTTGAAAAATTCATTGCATGTTTTACCATTCATGAGATTTACCAAGACCTGTGTATGTGTTGTATATTTTAATTTAATTTTATTGAATGGGTTTGTAATTATTTTTTATTAAATTAAAAATGATGGCATGTGAGTCATCCCCCCCTCCAATATTATGTTGGATCTGCATGTATAAGGATATTTATGTAATATACCTTTTACCAATCCTTTGGTTCCCATCACCTATATGTGATTTATAAATATATGTAATTAATGAAGTATCCTAAGGCTCGTGGAGTTATTTCAAGACGAAACCATTATGATTTCTACTCCAGTGATACATAGGTGGATAGGTGTAATATTGTAACTCATGATAAGACTAGAAATATGAGTTAATTCAAATAGGTCAAAGGATGATTTAATGTTCATTCATTAAATAAACCGTTAGATAATCTCATGACTCAGTCATTTAATTATTTATTCAATTTTGTCTATGACATTATTTATTTTATATATAAAATGTTGCAATCACATAAATAAATGAATTAATCTGAAATGATGGAAATTAAAAAATAAATTATAAGAAAATTTTTTATCCTACATGGTTAGTTAATTAATTAATTATCCTTCACTTAATATTAATAATAAATGTAAAATCTATGACAATATAAAATTTATTAATGCTTAATTAAAATACCTTAACCTAATATTAATTCAAAATAAGAATTCCATTACTTAATTGGGAATGAAACCGTAGAACTAAGTGTAGTACATGGAAAAAGTCTTGAAATTTAATTTTATAAAGGACTTCTCATGAGGTTTTTGGGTTGACTTAACCAATTTTTTATTGATTTTAATGTGTAAATATTATTCAATACTAATTTAGAGGCATGTGTTGAGGAAATCCATGTCAAGATTTTTGGACAGGGAAATCCACTTAATATATGAAGTAACTGAAATCCCATGGTTGGAAAGACTGCCTAACTAATTACTTTCTTATGGTTTTCATTCCCAAATTCTGGATCATTAATAAAAGTAATGGGTATCCTTTCCACTAGATTATCTTAGCTACTGTACATTTCGATTTCAATAGGGATATCCACTGAGACTTGATCAAATAGGTAGATACTTAATTAATAAAAAAATTAATTTTTTATTTATCACATTATTTATAATCGAGAAAAAGTGCTAAAAATATTATCTTTAATTATATAATAAAATGGGAGGATTTTCACACATATTATCCTTACAATCAATACTAGATAAAGTCAGCCTTCTTATAGGTAGTAACTTCTGGATGTGTTTTAGTTGCATTTAAGTTATGTTATGCTATGAATGGGAATATTATACACTATAGTATTCAATGCCTAATATTCCTTCTGAAGAGGCGAGTGAAGAATAGATCCTTGTATATGAAATCATTTGAGTGATGTAGTGAGAGTTCATTGTTTGATGCTTTCATCTATATTTTTTTAAACACATGAAGGCTCATGAAAACATGGATGTGTACAGAAATATTGATCATCTATGTGGTCATTACCAGGAGACAACTAGATAAGAATGGTTCGATATTTCCAAGGTGTTATTTCAGAGAAATATTGGAGAGTATTACTTGGTTGGGCCTCTCAAATTCAAGATTGTTGGAAACAATGTGTTCTTACAGGTTATAGGGTTTAAAGTCCCTGATGAACTGGGCCTCAATATCATTCTTGCATCACTCCCTCAGATGTTTTCTAGCTTTTTTGGAAATTTTAATATGAAAGAATTGAGAAAACTCTTCTATATATTCTCACTTTCCTTCTTCAAGTATATATGGATTCAAAACATGAAAATTCTATCGTCCTTATAGAGAACAAATGGAAAGGGAAAGTGAAGAGATTTAAGTATAAAGTTTATCCATGGGCTTACAAAAATAGGAAGGTTGAGGGTGAATCAATGGAATAGGATGTTGTCTATTTTTCATGTGGTAATAAGTTCCATTGAAAGAAAAATTGCACCCAGCCAAAAAATAAAGGGAAGATTCAGGTGTATTTTTTATCGATTGAAATTTATATATTTCTACAAATTTTGTATTAGATATATCTTTTGGTTCTCACATATGTATTAAAATATAGTAAATAAGTATATTTAGAAATAATAACTGATGAGAGGTAGATCTGCAAGCATCCAATGAAGCTAAACCTACAGATTTAGTTATCAGGGATTACCACCTCATGTTGCTGATTGGAATGATCTTGGTTTTGAAAGGTTGTTATTATGTTCCATAAATTAACAAAAAATATATTTATGTATCCTCACTTGATATAGATGGATTTATTTTAAAATTTGGTAATACTTTTTTCTTCTTTTATGAATAAATAATTTTCTATGTTATGGAATATTTATATAACAGTCTTTATGTGTTGTATTACACAAAAAAAGTAAAGGAAATCATTAACAAAGTTTTTTCACATGACTCATTCCACACCCAACTTTGGAATCACTACCTAGGTCATGTCAATGAAAAAATCTTCACTAAGTTACATAAAGTTTGGTATTTATATTCTTTTGAACTAAAACAATTTGGTATATGTCATGCATGTTTACGTTGAAAAATGACCAAATATCCATTTAGTGGGAAATGTGAAAGGGCTAAAGATATTCTTGAATCAGTTCATACTGATGTGTGTAGTCTATTTCCTATTAAACAAAGGGGTGGGAACTCATAATTCATAAATTTTAATGATTATTTTTTTTACATTTGTATATTTCTACTTACTGAGGTATAATTCAATTTATTTTGTTAAATTCAAGTAAAACATGAATGAAGTTGAGAACCGTCTAGGAAAGAAGATTTAGAAACTTCACTCATACCGAGTTTGTGAATATATTAATCATGAATTCATTGTTTATTTATGGGATTTTGGTATACTATCTCAACTTACTCCTTATTATACACCTCATTGGAATGTTTTAATCAAAAGGAGGAAGAACACATTATTGGTCATGGTGAGATCAATGATGAGTCATGAAATTATTCTATCATACTTTTGGGGATATGAATTACAAATAGAATCATATGTACTAATTTTAGTTCCAACTAATGTGACAGATGGTATACCATATCAATTATGGAATGGAAAGAGAACTCGTGTTGTCATACTTACATGTGTGGGGTTGCGAAGTGTTTGTTAATTCCTTTTAATGTAACAAGATTTCACCACAAGGTACAAATTTTATCTTCATAGTATATCCCAAAGAAACAAAGGGATACTATATATATAATCTTATAGACAAAAAGGTTATGGTTTAAATATGTCCCACATTTATTTATAATGATTTTATCTCTAAAATAGATATTGGGAGTGATATAGACTTTGATGAAGTCCAGGATCAAGATACACAAGAGTTTGAACAAGAACAAACTCCACAAATCCCCATGGAAGGGGAAGTGTTTTTTTTCTGAGAAACAAGTATTTCATAGGAGTACTGGAGAGGTTATATAATTATAATTTTATGGTTTTTTAGTCACCAAATATGGTTATTCTTTATTAGTTGATAATAGTTATCCTCTAATTTATAAGCAATAAGTGGAATAGATATTTTTATGTAGAAAGAAGCCATGAATTCTAAAATATATTCCATGTACTAAAACCAAGTATGGATTTTGGTAGATCATCAAGGGGATGTAAATATTGTTGGATACATATTGTTTTTCAAAAATAAATGGGGTGTGTAAGGACAAGTCATTACCTATAATGCATGAATGGTTTCCAAAGTGATTAAACTATTTCAAGGAATTGTATATAATGAAACATTTTCACGAGTTTCAATGATTAAATCCATCAAAATTATACTTTACATTTTGTATTACCATAACTATGAGATTTGGAAAATGGATTTCAAAATAGCCTTATTTAACGGTAACCTTTAGGAATATGTCTATATGACAGAACCCAAATGTTTTATTACACCAATCGTTTCCAATAATAAATGAAGATTTCAGAAATTCATTTATGGATTAAATCTACCATCTTGGTCATTGAATATTAATTTTGATGAATCCATAAGGGAATTTGGTTTCATAAATAATGAGTGTGCACCTTGTGTCTATAAAAGGTTTATTGGAGGTTTAGTCATTTTCATAATAGTATATTTTGATGACATATTACTCATTGGAAAAAAATACCAGTCTTATAGTATGTTAAGGAATGTATTAATAAAATATTCCTATAAAGGACTTAGTTGAGCTATCATATTTTATTGGGATCAAGATCTATTGTGATAGATCCAAGAGGTTTCTCAGCATAATTCTAAGAACCTACATTGACAAGATACTAATGATATTTAGTATGGTCAAATCCAAGATGGGATTTTTTTTTAATGTCATGCGACATTCATCTTTATAGGAAAATGTATCCATAGACGCACTAGGAAAGAAATATAATAGAAAGGGTTCCATATGAATCATCGATTGGGTTATTCCTTTATGTTATGTTATGTACTAGGGTAGATGTCGTGTAAATATTAATTTTGGTGGGAAGATATCAAGATGACCCAAGTGACATCCATTGGATGGTAGTCAATACTATCCTTAAGTATCTTAGTCATACTAAATATATGTTCCTAGATTATTGAGGATATGAAGAAGTAGTCATTAGATTATATGGAGATTATAGTTTAAAAAATAATCAAGATGACATGAATTCACAAATGGGATACATATTCACTTTGAATGTTGGTGTTTTGAGTTGGAAGGGCTTAAAGCAGGATATGGTAGTAGAATCTATAGTATAGTTTGAGTATATTACAAATTATGAGGCAGATAAATAAACGGTATGGATGTGCAACTTTTTTTAAGATATTTACATCATACCTAGTATTAAAGATACTATCACACTATACTATAATAATACTACAGTGGTGGATATTATAAAAGATATAAGGTTACATAAGTGGAAAAATCACATAATTTAGAAGTATCATCCCGAGAGGGGTTTTTCTAAGAGAGGTGAGGTTATAGTGATTAGTATTCTCATGGAATATAATGTGGCCGACCCCTTGAATAAATCCTTAACTCAGCAGAAACATGATTATCATGTGAGTACTAGTAGACTGAAAGTTTTAGGTAGTTGTCTCTAGTACAAGTGGGAATTTTTTGGAGTTTGTTTCCTAGGAATGACAATTTTTACTTTCATTACATGTATATTTAATATTTTTAAAATTACTAAAAAAAATTACATACTGTTCATTATTCTTCCTAAATATAATGTAATAATATCCAATATTATACATTCTATTGATAAGGTTATAGAAGATCTCTACTATGATGAGAACCATGAAGTGTTATTATGATATTATTTAATATAATTTTGTGGTTGCATAATGTATTATGATAGGGAACATAACATATATACTATCAAGTGTGTGTACTCATAAGAGGATGAGGATTATTCTCATGAATGTTTTACTTAGTAATCTCAAAGATGGAAGATTATGTGAACAGACCCACCAGTATAAATTCTATATGTTTTGGTGTCATCAGATAATGCTATATGCAAGAATTTTTAATGGTCTTTAGACTTTTACATTATCATTAATTCATTTAATGAATTGCACACTTAGATTTTCTAGGTAAAAAATGTGATTAAAAATGTTCCAAGTGAGGTATGGAATGTTGGGTGCATAATTATTGACATGTCATTAATGGATAATTTAAAGAAGGATTTTTCCCCTCTATATTTATAGAAGTTGATATCTCGACCATTTGATTCTAATAGAAACATTACCCTAAATTCCATGGTTATGGTGTAACGATGTGTTTGTTTTAGATATTCAAATAAATTAATATCAATCATATAGGTTGATGACATGGATGTGCAACCTTCTTGATGAGATATTGTGAAAAAGGGGTTATATTAAACAATGAGGGTTCATATGTTGTTTTTGTAATTGAAACATTAATTTACTTTTATTGGGTGTCTTGACCAGTTTTTAGAGATTAATCTTGGACTTTAGGTAAGCCCACTTAATTCCAATGATAAATAATTCAAGAGGGTCAACACTAAGTGTTTCTAATGACCTCGATTAGAATCTATTTGAATTTAAATAATTGAAGAAATATTATTCTAAAGATTGGGGGATAATTTAATTCAAGTTATGATAAATATAAAATATTTATTGATGAATGAAATATTTAAATAAAATATTTATTTTGGTGTTCAATAAATGGTATAGGTGTTCTAATAGATCAAGATGATGTCCGGTGACAAGTATTAATTAAAAATCTGGTTAAATAAAATTTGTTATTGTGCAAGTCAGCATCTACCAAAAAATATTATTATTATTATCTTTATGCTCCATAGGGTTTATTAAATGTAATAATATTATTTAAGGGTCTTCATAAAATCAGATAATTATTTTGACTTAAATACAAGATCTATAAATTGATGATTTTATTCATTGAGTATGGTGTGCAATCGAAAATAGAGAAGATTTGTGCACATTGAATTTTCTATTGAACCCTCCTTCTCTATCCATCTCAAGAATGACAAATGAAAGATATATTCCTTCAATTTTAAATGATGAATGATCAACACAAATAACGCAAGATAATATCTTCACCACACTAGAACCCAAAGATTGATTGATATTTTTCCGATAACAAATAAGTATGTGTGGATCACCGTTTGAGGGATTATATCCTTAGATCCTCACATATAAGTAAAGGAAAACTAAAAGGGTATTTTTGGATGATCGACATCTACATTGAATAAATAATTCTCAAATCGTAAATTATTTTCTTATAATCTAAATAAATTAATTATAAATTTAACGTGAAAGATCCTTTCTTAGGGTTTCAGGCATAGAAATATTGAAATAATTTTTAATATATCACCCACCACTAAATTCTTATACTACACCCAGAAATAGTAGTTCAGTAGTGATTGATAACATCAGATGATTCATAGGTATTAAGAGACGATTTTTTATCATCTAGTATTATTATGCTTGGATTTAGTAGAGTATTTGGTGGTGGATTTTTATAGATTCATCAAGAAGTTTTTATAGTTTCCCCAAATAAGTTTTGATATTACACCATTTATGTTATATTGAGTTTAGGATAGTGTAACATCTTGGTGCCTCCAAGATTTCTGGGGCTCCTTACTAGATGGTACACTCTAATTTATGGGATTTGAGGATTCAAATTGAGGATTTGATGAAAAAGGACCTCATTCAGGCCAGTGTGTCATCACGGGGTTCCTTGGTGATGATCACCATGAAGGAATATGGTAGTTTAAGGATTTATATGGACAATTAGTAGTTAAATCATGTGAAGTTCTAGAATCACTACACCCTTCTGATGATATTTGGCTTATTTAACCAGTTTAAAAAAGTTAGTTTGTTTTATGATATCTATTTTTGATTTTTTTATCATCAGATGATGGTTTAAGTGGGAACATAAATATCAATGACAACCTTCAAATATCATTATGAAAACATAGAGTTAGTAGTTATATTTTCCAGTTTCACAAAAAAAACCATCTATGTTCATAGGACTCGTGAACTACATGTTCTATGGGTTCTAAAATCATTTCATAGTAGTTTTCATCAATGATATTCTTATATAATCGAATTCAGAAGAGGGTCATATTTATCATATTAGATCCATTTTTCAAGACCTTCTTATAAATAACCTCAATAAACATATATTTATTTTAAAAAACCATAATTTAAAAAAATACATATCACAAAATAATCTCACAATCCCAAGACCATAAGGTTTTTTTTCTTTGAGAACTAGCTACATAAGCATTTTATTTTACAAAACTTGTGAAACTTTCTCCACAGTTGAGCCACACTAGACACCTTATAAACTTCTCATAAGTTATACTCAGCATCATAACCCAGGGAATGGATATTTAAAAAATAGGTGAGCTCAAATTCCTAGTATGTTAAGTATAATTGATAACAATCAAAGATCTTAAGTGATCATAATATAAGAATATTAGTATAATTAGGATATATAAAAAGGTTGTAACAATCAAAGAATATATCAAAAATCAAGTAATATTGAATTGAATAAGAAAATAATACTTAAAGGATATTTTTTATATCATAGAAATAAGTAATACATATATAATTATGGAAAACTTAGTTAATAAACATGATCCATGAGATCATAACATCAGTATACCTTAAAAATGTATCCCAAATAGTAGTATAGGGAATGTTAGTTTCATGAGCCACATCATTTGTGACCATGCTTTTAAGTAACTAAAACAAACTCAGAAATAATTTTATCATTATATATAAATCATTAACTGATGCATCAGAGGGAAATATTGATCCCCATCCATTATCCATCCATACTTACAAGGGCCACTTGAAATAAATTAATTCTTCTTATCATAAAGAACACATGGGAATAAAATGGGTTTCATAATATTTTTAAAATGGAATCACGTAAGGAAAACAATCATAATTCTACTAATAATATTATCATGATAAACCCATTTAAAATAAATGGTTATCAAAAGATATTCAGAATATTTCTACATAAATACCCTTCAATTAATATACTAAGGTATATAGTATTTACACTGTATAATCAAAAAGGGTATATAGTTAATTAAATAATTTCCTATAGTCAATAAATGTATAGAATTTAGGAGAAAAAAGTTCAATAAATAGAATTAAATATATTTTTTCATAGAGGAAAGTAGTTGAAATAAAATCATTTTTATAAATATTGGATGATTTGGAAATAAAAAAATAGTAATGGATTTATAATATTTATTCCACCAAAATAATATAATATAATTCAAAGGTTATTTTAGAAAAAATGATAAGAAAAAACCATGTCCAATATATACACAACAAAAAGGAAACAAGTGGTGAATACACATCATATCTAAATGGATAAAAATTGAGATGTAAAAAACCTTATTGTAGTAGAAATGTAAGAATAAAGATAATAGAAGAGGGTTATCATGAATTAAACATTAAAATATCATGAAATGAAACATAATTAATTTAATATAATTCAATAGGGTGGTGAAAAAACCATATAATAATAATTATAGTGTGTAATATCAAACATGTCTCATGGAATTGAAAATTGAGAGAAATAAAACCTTATAACCTTGATACCATTTGAATCAAAAGATATTTCATGAAAGAACATGATATAGATATTTAGACCCCATGACTTACATAATATGGTTAAATACTTTCATTATTCATTAATCACACTATATTTAATATATCATGGCTTATAATAACAATTATGTCTCAAGAAATTAAATTTGAGACAAAGAACCCCTTACCTTAATTATTGACATCCACTAAAGTACTTGAATCTCTCATATAACAAAAATAATTATCTTAACAATCGATTTCAGAACCATATTCATAACAAAAACATTTTATAAAATTAATTTATAATTATTCTCTATATATAAAGTTTCTAGTTATTATCTCTTTTCAATATTGGGTGTCAGTGATCTTAATCGTTTTGAAAAAGTTTAGTAATAGCGGTGTTTTTCATTATTATTATCCAAAATTTCATCATTAACAAATCATAAAAGGTACTCAAAAAAATTCTTTTTAATTATTTAAATTTTTTTAATTTCATTCTATGATATTTTTTTATGGTTTTTGTAGATGAAATTGGTGAAAAGAATGTTTCAGTGATTTTTAACAAAAGAAATGGGGTATATTAACTAATGATTTATCATTAAATTTGTAATTAAAAAAGGATTTATTATAAAATTTATAACTAATATTATAATTACTTAATTTCTCATACTCATCCATGATATTATTTTATATAATTGGTCAAGTAGGTGGTTAGATCAACCCAAACATGAATATACCTTAATTAATGGATCATTATGATTATAAAATTTATTTATTTCAGTATAATATAATTATTAAAGATGAAAATTATATTATTTAGATTATTTTGTTTTGTTTAACTATATTTTTACATATTTTAATAAATAATAAATAAACTAGACAAAAAATTAGATATGTTACTTCATGGAGGCGGTAGTCCGTACAATCCATGGATAACGTTTTCATTTCCTAATGAATGAGAGGGAATTGAGGTGGATTTTAATTTTTCTATTATTTATTTTAATTATATTATATAATTAATATTTATTGTTAAATTTCACCCATATAATCAGTGAATATATTTGGTGTTGAAAAAATAGATGTTGTCTCTTCAGGAAGAAGGTAGTATGCATAATGCATGAATAAAGGTTTCATATTTATTTAACAAAAAAGGATAAAGGTTGTTAATATTTATTCTCTAAGAATAAAAATAATAATTATTTCATAATATATTAATTATAAAATTAGATTCAGGAAACAAATAAAAAATTTGAAAAGAATTTATCTGGAAAAAGTACTCACATTGAGGACTTGGGCTTTCCCCTGGAAAACTCTTTCAAAATTGAGTTCTTAGGAACATTATGTGAATATAATATCATGTAATATAGAGAGTATTATAGGGTAAGTAAATTATGATGTTTTTAAAGAGGAAAAATAGTTTTTATGGTGGTCTTGAATGGGTAGCAAGAGGCCCCTTTTATAAGTGGTTAGAATGGAATTTTTTTAATTATAACCACTTAATATAAAGTGATCACATCTTAAACATTTAAAGTACCTACATAAATTTTAAATAATTGATTGGGGTATGAGAAAAGTTTTATAATACCTCAACCATTCATTTACAAAAATGTTTAAACATTTTTTTAAGTCCTTTATTATAATAATTTACAATTTTAATATATTTGGTCTTATCATGGTAACTAATTTTTACCTAAGTAATTTAATTTTAATTCCAAAAAACAAAATGGAACTTATTATATAATCTTGACCCACGTATTAAAAATATTAAATCAATTTTTTCAAGTAAAATTTTTATTTTTAAGAAAAATCAATTTTAATATCAGCGTTTGAAATGTATAAAAACCCATTTTTAGGAAAGGTGTATTTTTAAGCCTAAAATTTATGTGTAGGGTAAAATTATCTATGTATTTTATTTTTATGATATAAATTGGTTTTTTAAAAAATAAATATATTTTATGTCGAGTTCAAATTAATTGAAAACTAAATTTTTCCAAAATATTATTTAATTAAAATAAAAGAGAAAAAACAGTATTTATTGGAAAATTTTACTTAAGTTCCTAAAATGCTAATAATAGGATTTCTAAATTTGACCTAGTATTTATAAAATTTAAATTTTTACTACTTAAACACATATTTTATTATTTTTTATAAATTTCTAGGACTTGATTATATAATTATAAAGTTACAGTTTTTCTAAAAATTATATTTTCACTATTAACCTAAAAATTAAATTATTTAATAAAATCCAAAGATAATATTGTAATTATAATTCTAAAAATTAGGGTCATTTTTTAAATTTTAAATTAAAATATTTATAACTTTATCTTTTAAATTAAAATACAAAATATAATGAAAAACTGCTTTTATTGGGAAAAAATCCTTTTTTAAACATTAAGCATCATTAATATTATATCATGTCAATTTTAAATTTATATGATACTAATATATTAGGTCATATATATTATCAGTTTAAAATTTGTCAATTTAGTTTTTTGGGATAAAATATATAATATTTAATAAAACACTTTATTGAAAAAGAGTATTGCTTTTATAAAAAATATGCTTTAACTAAAAACCATTAAAATTGATTATTTATATTCTAAAATTTAATTTAAATAATATATTAATATTAAAATATTTATTTGAATTTTATAAATACATCATGTTATATTTTAATAATAATAATAATAATATGAATACCTAATTCATATATATATAATATTTTAATGTTATACTTTTTTTTCATTTCGAGTCATCTTATTATAAATTTACTAATAAAAATAAAAAACATCAGTATATTCAATGAGAATATTCTCAGTGAACATATTACCAACAATTAATTGAATAGAGTATATATGTATCAGGTATTATGGTTATGATGAATTGGATTCTCTATTGATTAAAGTATCATCAGTTATAAAGACTTTAGTTATGACTTTCCACTGGCCTAGATGGTTATTCATTGTCATTAAAAATTGGATATTGTTTATATGTGCCTTTAAGCTTATTCCTATAGATATTTTAATTGCATGTAAGTATAAACCTTTACCAGAATTTTTCATGCACCTCATGCATGGGAGGTATTATGCTATTTTTAAATATGTTTGGATTCTATTTTTGGGTAAGTAACATAAGATTTTGGGTTGTATATAGAGTTTCACATCAATATAGTCTAAACATATTGGTTTGGTGTAGGGAATATGATTCCAGAAACAAAAATCATTAGACTCATGAATACATAATTTGAATGACATAAGATAATATATTGATATTAAATCCCCTTTAAAATACTAAGTGTTACATTATATCCAAAGTAGCACATGTTAAGACTGTCTGGGAGTGAATTTCTCTAGGAATTATAGCAGTGTTGTAGTATATACTGTATCACTATACTAGTGTGGGTAATATAGAAGGTAATGTATCAAGGTACAGTAACATTGGTATTATTCACCTCAAATGGGATTTTAGTTCATATAATTGGGACATTAGGCCACAGAGCCTCCTAGACATCAAGGGCCTTCATGCCAAAGGACCTCTAAGCCATATTGAAAATCTGGTGGAGTGTGGGAGATGGTGGTCTGGTGAGTCTGAACGTAGTGTTTCAATTGAGGGTTCAATGATAATGTGACGCATCAATAGTGATACATAATGAATTAAAAGAGAACCCAACAAGTGTATGTTGGAAATGGTAGGGCTACATATGTGAAAAACTAGCGGAGATAAACGATAGTCTTACAAGAAGAGATGTTACAATTTAGGCCTTGTTTCAATGAGCCTTCGATCCATATAATCATACGTCCTTTATTCTTCTAATCCATAATTTCTTTTAATGGGTTTCCAATCAACCTAGTTAAAAATAGGGATTATTCGTGAATAAAATAAGAAATTAATTAGAGGAAATACCTTGATCATTCAACTGAGTAGGTTCTACCAAATCAAGGTTCCCATTGATTATCTTATGTAAGGCGTAGTGAAAATGGATTTCTCTAATAGTTAGGTAACCCAATCTTGTTATTCTATTTTGGTTAAACTCAACTGAAATAATAAAATTTAGGGTACAATATTAATGGAGTTTATTTTATCTATATATTAGATTAAATGAAAAAAATTCAGCTCAACTATCCAATAATCATATATGATATGATTAGGATCATTCCTTAACTATATAACTATGTAGTGATTAGAATTCCAAATGAGACTCATTACTTAGTGAAATATAGATCTATTCATATTAATGGATATGATGATTTCAAAATGGGTAATCATTTTAGTGGGAACATATTTAATAAAAGATCATTTTAAATGCTAATAAAACATGACACTTATATGATAAAAGATTTTGTTTTATCTTCATAAAAATTATCATCAAACATAAATCTATAATTAATAATTTTGAAATAAAATCTTAATGTAAGTATTACTTTTGATCAAAAACTTTTGAATAGTATTTAATTAAGGAAAATTTATATTTTTTAGATCTACACCCTCCTAAGTGACCAATTGTAGAAGTTGTTTAATAAGAGAATCTAGTTTCTTATGAATCATAGTAAGATTCACTTGAGGTTTCAAATGCATTAGATATTTTTGTCACATAAACATAATATGATTGGTTATATTAATGACACTCAAAATTATAGGGTATGCTAATGACTTAGTGAGACTATGGATTTACTTTAAGGTATGTTCGGGTTAATGAATTCATGGTTTTATCCTCTATTGAAATATTCCAAAAAATGAATGATTTCAAGAAATTTTACCTAATATTATAAATTTTTAAAAATAGATTAACTAGGCATTTGATATCAAATTTCTGGTTCTATATAGATATTAAAAGTGGGTAAAATTTCAAACTAGGAGAAGATAATTTAGTTGGAGAGTTTGAAAATGTTCATTTAAGTAACCTAATGTGGTTATAGAAACCTAAAGGTGTTATCATGAAGGATTATTAATTCCAAAGGATGGAATTGTTCAGGATATATTAAGGGGTTTATAAAACTATGGATAATTTATATGTCGGGTTTCAGTGCTATAGAAATCAATTCTATGATTTTGAAGGGTACGTGATACTGAATTTATACTTTATAAGTGTTTTAAATATTTAGAAGCTCAAAATTAAAGAAAATAATTGATAGATATTATAGTTATTATTCAAATAATTAATATAGTGACCTGTTCCTTTTTACACAAATTATTACATGATTTTTAACATAGTTATCCATTACATACAAAACATAGATTGAAAGTTCTAGTGTCTTCAAAATACTGGGTACATAAAAAAAAAAAAAAAAAAAAAACAACTTTTATTTTAATATCCAAAATGATATCCTAAATCCCTTTGACCTCCTAAAACTGCATGGGATGCACTAGGGAATACATGGACAAAATTGGTGAGCCAAAAATCCCAGTAAGATAATAAACATAGTAAGGAAGAAAAATATGTGATTCAAAGGTATAACATGATATCATAAAATAAAATGTGCATGAGTAAAAATATGGGATCATAACATAAATAACATGCTATAATAAGAAAATGGAAACATAAGTAATGTGTAAGTATAACAAAACATGACATAATCATAATTCAATGCTAACTGAAAAGACAACATCACATGGTGGACAGAGTCCTGTCATGGATTAGGTTTACTCCATAATCCCAAACATAATGTATCATGAGACAAAAACATTACCAAATTCATTGGATCACTATCTAAATAAACCCATAATAACATGTTCATGATTATGTGTGCCATAAAAGGAAATCATTTATGAAGCATAATCATATGAATTACCCATGGAAAGAAATGGGTTGTATAATCCTACCTCATATCATAATCAAAAGAAATTTCATAAATATTCAAAAAATAATAAGTAATTAAATATTATTGATGTTAATATCTAAGTACATAATCATGGTACTCATGATAAGGTGTTAATTTTGAAATAAAAACTTTAAATGAGCACTACATAAAAGGATTAAGGAATATAAAACATCCCCTTAATCGGGTTTGATTTTCAATAAGGAATTTGATAAATGAATTTATGAAACGTATTATCCCATTAAGGGAAGTAAAAATGAGATAGATGTATATTTAATAGAAATATATAAATAATTTATAATCAATATATAATATCAAAGGGCGATATAAAGTTAGTTAGAGAGAGAATTGTCATAACCCAAAGAAAAATGGTAATTTAGAGAGATATCATACATTAAGTGTCTTTTTTCTTCATACATGTTAAAAAATACTGTATAATAAATATAAATTTATTATAAATGTATTATAGATCCATAATTATATATATCATTAAATATATTATTTTATTACAACATCTTACCACCCATTTAATAATTATTATTTATTAAAATCATTGTTCCACGTGATAACCGATTCATTTTAATGAATGTTTTGGTTTGAAAGTCTCAGTATTTATACATTGATCCTGGTTCCATAATAATAATAAAAGGAAATATTATATTAATTTAATATATATTAATTATATATATATATATATTTATATACATCCATAAAATTTTGTGATAAAAAAATAAATCACACCCTTCATGGAGACGGTAGGTTGTACGTATGCATGAATGTTGTTTCCATTTTATATGGATGGGAAAAAAGAAAGATAAATAATGATTAATATTGATAGAAAAATATAATATCATAAATAACATATATATGTATTCAATCCATTATTATAACCATCCCTGATAGGTGGTGATGGAAAATGAATTACATCAGTTCGTGAGGCGGTAGTCCACCGTACACACGAACGGTGATTTCGTTTCCCATTTGGAGGACGAGTAAATAGTTGTGGGTGATTCCATTATCATAAAAAAAATATCAGAATATGTAATATACTATTGTTATTAGTTCAAATTTTTTTAAGAATATTTTATGTATATATAAGAATAAATAAAACTAAAACATTCAGTTAAAGACCATACCTCATCTTCGGACAACTTTTTTACCTTGAATTTTAAACCCTTTAAAATTTGTATTATAAACTATATAATACCTCTAAAACATGTTGATAGATTTTATTAAGTTAATTTTTTAGGTATTTTTCCAACTAAAATGATTTTTAAGTTTTAATAAAATAGTAAATGAGGTTCCCTTTTAAAGGTGATGGGATAATTACTTGAAATGTTAAATTAATATAAATTAATTTTCATGCAAAAAAATCCAAACTGATATAATTTTAATATAGGAATAGTATGGGTCTAAATAATATCAAAAAATAAATTTTTTACAATTTTATATTAGGTTCTTTCCCTTATCTCTTTGTTTTAGCCTATGTTAACCATTTTTGACAATTGTCGTGATAACGAAGTTTTTTACACATTAAGGGTCAATATAGATACTATAAAAGAATAATTATCCCATAAATTTATCAAAGTTGATATTTTAAAATATATACTAATAATTATTCTGAATATAGTATTTTAAATAATTTTAAATCATTTAATAAAATATTATTTATTATAAAATAGTATTAATGGAATTTTTGGAACTATTCATTTAATTTGACATTGAAAACAACATGAAAACAATATAATTAGAATATATTCAATTAAAACCTCTCTAATATTTTATTTTCTAAAAAAATTGGAATACAATAATTCATTCAGATTATATTAATTTTAACACTTTAAAAATCATTTATTTTATTTTTTTTATGAATTGAATAAATGTTGTGTCGGCATTGAGTAAGCATTTTAGGTAGTTATTTAATCCCTAAAAATTTTAAAAAAAATAACATGCTAAAAAATTATTTATATTTTAAATAAATATTTATAATCTAATATATTTTATCTTTATTCATATCATAAAATATTATATAAATTAAAATCAAGAAAGAGATATTTTTTAATTTATCTTTTAATTAATTATTATAATGGTCAAAATCAAATACATATGACATTAAGTTTATATATGTTCTAAAATTATATGTGAATGAACTAAATACACTCATAAATAGAAAAAATGAAAGTTTTATGGTCACTTTTTAGTCCTTATCGTATTAGTTTTAATCTTAATTGCCAGATTTACCCTTACAGTGATGACAATTATTTACTATGGTTAATATTTATAATGAACAAAAATAAAAGGGAACTATTTAAAAAAATTGGACCTCTCGATTCCAAATATATAATCCATTCAATAAAATTTAATTTATACAAGTGGTAGAAATTAATTTAATATAAAAATGTAAACTAAATGAAAAACAGTTTTTTAAATGCCTTTTATGTATAAAAAATGTTTTTATATAAATTCAAATTATAAAATCCATTACAAAGACTATAATTATATTATTATTAATAAAAATGAACTAATAAAATCTTAAAACTAACCAAAAATATAATTTTACTATGTAAAGTCTTAAAAATAAATATAATTTCCAATAAATATCATTATTTTCATTATTCATTGGAAAAGAAATCTTTTCAAAAAAATAAAAAAAATATCCTCAGATAGTTTAATTATGATGATTCAAAAAATTAATTTCAATTTATTCAATTTATTTTCAAAAATTTCTAGAAATTAATTTTAATATTTTCTCACAATAATCAATAAAAATTATTTTTGAATAAAATGTATATTTTTTATGAGTAAAATGACTTTACTAAAAAATGAGTGCTTATTTATTAATCATTAATAAATATTTTTTATTTATTAGGAACTTTATATATATTTTTCATAATGTATTTAATAATATTCATACCCTCCAATTTAACGGATAGGTTATACTATAATAATATTTCACGGTTAGTTTAATCATGACATTGCGTGTTGTATATGCTATCGAATATAATATTATTTTAAAATATAAAGGAGTTTCATTCTCCCCCCTCTAAGAAATTTCCCCCTAAAATTTTAATATTATATACTAAGTTGAAAATAGGTGATGGTAATTATACTTCATGGATTTCACCGGTTCCCATGTTGCCTCCTCGTATTTATGGTTTCACTATAGTACTTTGACTTGGTGGTTATTTTGTTGTATATAACTTTATCTCTATAGTCCAAGATCTTCACCGGTTGATCCTTATAAGAGAGATCATTTTCCATCTGTACCACATCTAAATTTAGTACATGTGAGGGATGTGGTATGTACTTCCTCAAGAGAGATACATGGAATACGTCGTGGACATGAGATAAGGTTTGTGGGAGTGATAGTTGATAAGCTAAATCTCCAATGATATCAATAGTATCAAAGGGTTCGATGTACCTAGTACTTAGCTTAATATTCTTCTCAAATCTCATGAAACTCTTCCATGGATATATGTAGAGAAAAACATTATCTCCAACTTCAATATTTTGGTCTCATCAATTTTCAGCATAAATATTATGTCAACTCTGAGCATCTCTAGTGTGTTTTTGAATGTATTGACCTTCTCAACCAATTCCTCAACCATTTTAGGTCCCAAAATATTGTGTTCACCAACATCATCCCAACACATAGGTGTTCTATATCTCTTCCCATAAATGTCTTCATAAGGATCCATTTGGATGCTTGAGTGAAAGAAATTATTATTAGAGAACTAAAAAAGAGAAATATATTAGACCCATCCTCCTTTGAAGTTCATTAATCATTCTCTCAACATGTATTCCAGTTTCAGGATAGTATGCTCAGATTGGCCATAATTTTTGGTGTGATAATCCATACTGATGTTTAACTCAATATTTAAATAATTTTAGGGACTCTTCATAACATTGAGTTTAATTTAGGATCATGGTGACATATAATCGATAATAGTATTCTATTCTACCTCACCACCTCTCTAATGTATATCTTTGCAAGTTGATCAAGTTGAAAGTCCTCTATAATTACAATGTATTGAGTTATCTTTGTAAGATGATCCAATACAACCCATATGGAATTATTTTCTCAAAATTTCTTTGGAAAACCGGTGACAATGTCCATGGTTATGTTTTCCCATTTCTATGTTGGTGTGGGTAATGGTTTTATCATACCATTATATTTTTCCTTTTTTCCTTCACATGAAAACATACCAATAACTTTGATGACTATTCCATGACCTCTTTCTTCAATTTGTCCCACCAATTGTGCTCTCTGAGATCTTGATACATCTTCATGCTCCCTGGTTAGATGGAGAATGTTTTACTTTGTGCATCATTCAACGGATTCTTCTTCATCTCAAATTTTGATGGTATACATAGTCATGACCCAAATCTTAAAACTTTTTATTAATCAAATTTTAACTCTCAGTATTTCCCTTTTTATAGATTTCACCTTCTTCTGAATTTCCACGTCATCTATTTGATCTTCCTTTATTTTCTCCAGAAGGTATGGTTGAGAAATAATTTGAGAAAGGAATAATGATGTTCCTTAATTTATTATTCCCATATATATCCTCTTAAATTTTAAGAATATTAAATCCTTCTCAATTCTTATCATTCATAAAGTTGTTAGATTCTTTATACATGAATCATTTACCAGTTTTTTCTTTCCCAAGAAGGAAATAGATTGAGAAGTTATAGTACTTTATTAGATCTAACCATATTTATGGGTTCATATTAATATCTGATAGTGTGAATATATATTTTAGGATCTTATGATCTGTATATATTTCACACTTATCCTCATAGAGATAATGTCTCTATATTTTCAACACAAAGATCACTACATCCAACTCTTATTGGATATCTCTTCTCATTAGTATTCAATTTCCTTGTGGAATAGGATATCGCTTTTTTCATTTTGAACTAGTACACATCCTAAACCCTTCTTTAAAGAATCGCTATATACAAAGAAAATTTCTCCACATGAGGGTAGTGTTAGGAATGACGTATTGATAAGCCTCTTTTTAAATTCCTTAAATCTGTATTTATATTCAATGGTCTAGAAAAACATCAATACCTTCTAGATTTGACTAGTTAGCATATTTAATAATCCTGATAATTTTCTCACCAATCTTCAGTAATACCCAACTAATCCAAGGAAACTATGGGTCTTTGTAATAGATACTATTTTAAGCCAGTAATAAATGACCTTTATCTTATAACGGTCCATATATATCTCTTTTATGGTTATAACATGCTACAATATTGATAATTACTTCCTTCATAACTCAAATTTACTTTACTTTTCACATATATTCTCCTTTCACAAAGTCACTAGCAAAATATTCAAATTCTTTTCATGCTCTTCGATAATTTTTAAGTATATAAAAATATCATTTACAAATACTAGCATAAATTTGTCTAGGTAATCGCTAAAGACTCTATTAATTAAGTACATAAATATTTCTAGAATATTAGTGAGTCTTAATGGAATCACTATAAACTCATAGTATTCATGCCTTATTTGAAATGCAGTTTTGGGAATAAATATATAAAACCCCAAGATTTGCATACATTAATATTACATATTTTTATATGAATATTCATTAAATTACACAAACACATTACCAAGGATCATAATAGTATAGTGCCTTTAGAAAATTGGAACACAATTTTCTAGTCTAGTGAAAGATCTTTGGTTTCCTCCCCAAAGATCTACCCTTTTAGTACTCCTACTTAAAACCCTTATTCATAACCTAGGGAAAGGAAACATTAAAAAGGGGTGATCTCAGATGCTCAATAATGGTAAACAAAGGAGATAACAAAATACATGAGAATAATGATATAAAAGGATGAAAATACGTTTTTAATATCAAACCATATATAACATATATCATAATCTTAATTTATGGAATAAATCTTGGAAGTTCGTAAGACATAAATCATAAAGGAACATGAGACATAAGAAAATATTATTGTAATAATACATCGAATAGTGGAAATCACATAAACTTATAACTCTATAAACATTTATAAATAGAGATAGGTTCAATCATTAAGTTAATGGCATGAAATGAGGTTCTTTCATAAACTTATGGAAATGAAACCAGGTCTATTCATGATCATATGGTCATGAAAACTAGGTCCACACATAGAATTTTGAACATGAAATCATGTTCATGCATAACACAATAAACTCATGAGTTATCCATATTTACCCAATGCATTTTAGGGATATATAGGTTACACCCAACACAAGATGAAAACCATGCATATGTGTTCCATGAGAACATAAGTCATTCATCATATCAGAACCCATGTAAAGAAATGAGTTTCATAAACATTTCATCATAACATAAATCATAAAAAATAAATAGGTTTCATACAAATAATTCCATCATAATCATAAACCAAATATAAAAATAATCAGGGTAGTATCCTTGAATAATATCCCTAAAAAGTAACATCAAATAATTTTATCTTAGATAGAAAATTATTTTGAAAGATCACTTGAAATCATTCTTGAAAAAATAACACTTCCATTTCAAAATTATTTATTTTTAAATATATATGAAATTATAAAAGATTACTTTTCATTTGAAAATCAACTTGTAATATTATAAATTAATCTTCAAGTGATTAAAGATTCATTATGGAGGTTAATTTCTTTCATGACGTATAATTTAAAAAAACATTCCACTCACACTTCTATAAGAAAATTTATAAAATAACTTTTTATAAAATTAGAAGAAGAATTATTTTAAAACATTATTTAATAAGTAAAAAAGGTTTAAAAATGAATTTAAAAATTCATTGAGTACTAGTAAAAACATTTTTTCAAAACATTTTAGAAAACATGGAAATGGAATAGGAATATTCCCTGGTATATACTTGAATATAAAAAATCCTGAATAATGATGTGATTGTGAAATAAACCATTACCACTTTGTAATCAGTCGAATCATATTCCCCATGAATGAAATAAAATTATATGGATATTTAAATACCATAATATTTAGGATAAGACTCATAAAATAAATTTATGAGAAGTATATACACCACACAAAAGAATCAAGTAATGTATAAGGCATTTATCCCACAGAAATAAAAGTGATATGAAAATCTACTACTTTAAGTATTGAATTCCTCTGTACAAATTCAAACCTCCTGTATAATAAATATAAGTTTATTGTACATATAATATAGAACCATTTTCATATATATATATATATTACTATATATGATTTACTTATGACTCTATATTGTTCTCTTATTAACAATTCCATGTTAAAGTTATTCTTTGGGAAATAACCGCTTTGTTTTTCATATATGTTTTGACTTTTAATTCTTGTTAATCCAAATTAGATCATTATTTAATCATATAAATAATGATATAAATGATATAAATATCATATATATTAATTATATATGTATTTATGGTGATTCATAAAATTTATTGGTAGAAAATAAAATACATCATTCATAAAGACGTTAGCTCATATATACGCATGAACATTGTTTTCATTTTCTTGTCAGATTAAAGAAAATAAATTATATGATATATTATCATCCTAGAATAATTTTAAATTTCACATATACCAAATAATTTTATTAAAACCACCATTAATACTGTCACGACCCGTCCCCCGGGGCCCGTGCCGTGATTACCCTAAGCCAGCCTTCTATAGGCCAGGGGCTGGCGACTAGCACCAAAGGCATAAATCCCTAAAACTGGGAAAGAATTGCCTTTATAATGAGTAAACACACACAAAAAAGTACAAGACGGAAGCAAAAAACTAAGTAAAACTGTATAACAAGTGTATTGAAAGTAAAGGGGCCAGAATACAAGCCCAATAGGAAATTACAAGTACAACTGAAAAACAAGTACATCTAAAGAAAAGTAAAACAGCTACTGGGTCATCCTCTGAGGATTCCTACCTGAAGGGTAGGTAAAGATAGCCTCCTCAGTACTCCATGTACATCAGTCTCCTCTGTGTACCGACTCTTCATATGGTCCTCCTCTGGGTATCGTCCAGTCCTGCTACTCTGATCCTTAGTCAGTGTTTTCTGTTGTCTGCAACCAACACAACAAGGTGCAGACATAGCCCTTGCAAGGGTGAGTGTAACGATACTCAGTAGGCACCCTGAGAACATCAAGGTCTCACAAAATCCAACAAGGATAAATAAAAATCTATGAAATCAACAGATAACCCCATATAGGTATATTCCCATACATATACCTATGTTATCAAGTAATCCATCTCAATCATGAGGTAAACACAAAATTTACTGACTCAGCCCAACTAGGATTTTATTCTAGGGATAGTATCAATCTGAACCCTCAGATGCTAGATAAATCATCATCTATCGAGTACAGTGGGCCTACCATATCACACAGAGGCGCTTCCCACTAACCTTGGACTGCTGAGGTACTCCTCCTATCAAGTATCGTGGGTCTGTCGCGTCACACAGAGGCGCTCCCCACCGTGGGTCTGCCACATCACACAGAGGTGCTCCCCCTCATAGCCTGCTGAGGTACTCCTCCTGTAGAGTACCGTGGGTCTGTTGCATCACCAAAATTATCCCCACTGTGGGTCTTCCATGACACCAAGGCACTCCCCACTGGGAAAGTATAGTCACTCTAAGTCAAACGGTCAGCAGTCGTCAGGTCTTAGCCAGCTACTAGGTTCCCGCACAAATTCTCGATCGTCTCCTGAAGATCCACTCCACAAGCTATTGTCAAATGCTCCAACTGCACAAAGTCCCAAAAAGAAGTAACTCAAAGGGTCTACCATATCATAGAGGTCTCAACGCAACAGACGGAACATCAATCGGATGTTCGGTTATGATTTATTAGAATTTTAGTCCCAGGGGCCCTATTGGATTCATGTACGATTCAGCCTGACTGTATCTCAACATTACCCCGAACTTTAGTGGGGTATACTCAAAGGGACCATCATGATCTAAAAAAACTAGCACTGCTGACGGTTCGTCAAACGGTCATCTGGTGCTAAAGATATGGCCAAAGAAAGTAAAGGGTTTGTAGTGGGCCCAGGTCCAGTCCGACCAGGTCGGACCGACCCTGTATAGGTCGACATGGTCAAGCCAGTTGGGTTTGGCCCGGCCCATTAGGCGGGCCAGCCTCTTAGGTTCGGCCCGGCCCACTGGGCCCAGCCCAGCAGGCCGTGTGGGTGGTTCGTCCTGAGCTCAGGGCCTGTTCGGCTCGGAGCGTCATGAGGGCACGGCCCGACGCAGCTCGTCTCGGAGGGTGCGACCAGGCCGGTTTGGCTAGGGCACCGCGAGGGGGGCCACGGGTCGGCTCAAGAAGCCAACGCGGCCAGGGCGCGGGTTTGGTCGATTGGCGACCGGGCAGGCCGATAGGCTGCCGGGAGGCAGTCGGCAGGTCGTCGGGAGGCAGTCGGGCAGGCCAGCAGGCGGGCCAACGGGGTGCGGCCAGGTGGGAAGTGGGCGACCGGGTAGGTCACGGCTAGGTGGGCTAGCGGCTGAGTAGGTCACGGCTAGGTGGGCCGGCGAGTGGTCGCGTAGGGTATGGTCAGGCAGGGCGCGGCTAGGTGGAGTGCGGGCGGCCGGGTAGGGTGCGACCAGGCAGGACGACGGGGTTCAGCCGGGGTGCGCAGGAGGCCGGTGAGGTTCAACTGACAGAGTTGGCTTGTTCGGGGCACTGGAACGCTGCAGGGGTGGCGCGGTTGGTGGAGGCCGCGGGAATCACGACCTTTGCATGTGCCTTCATCGCCTTCAACGCCGCTTGATTTCCATGTCGAGGATCATCACAAACAAGAACGGCAGAGGGGTCGGGCCAAGTTGGTTGGGCCCACACCCTCTGCATTTAGGGTGGTAACACTTAGCTCATAAAAGAGTAAGAAATATGAACAATAATTGTTTCACAACCATGAAATGAGGGGGGGCAGGTCGGCTCGGGATGCAGGCGCGGCCAGGGCACCGGTTCGGTCAGGTGGCGACCGGGCAGGCCGGCAGGCGGCCGTGAGGCATCCAGGCAGGCCAGAAGTTGGGCCAGTAGGGCACCGCGAGGGGTGTAGCGGGCTGGCTCGGGAGGCTGGTGCGGCCAAGTCTCCGGTTCGGTTGGGTGGTGACCGGCCAGGCTGGAAGGCGGCAGGGAGGCAGCCAGGCAGGATGGTATGCGGGCCAGTGAGGCACCGCGAGGGGGGTCGTAGACCGCCTCGGGAGGCCAGTGCGGCCAGGGCTCCGGTTCGGTCGGGTTCTGACTGGGCAGGCCGACAAGCGGTCGGGAGGCAGTCGGGCAGGATGGCAGGCCGTCCAGCGAGGCGCGGCCAAGCAGGGTGCGGGCGGTCAGGTAGGGTGTGGCCAGGCAGGCCGGCGGCCGGGTAGGGCGTGGCCAGGAGGGATGACGGGTAGCCAGTTAGGGCCCGACTAGTCGGGCCGACGGCCGGGTAGGGTGCGGCCAGTTAGGGAGCGGCCTGGCGGGCCGACGGGCGTCCGGGTAGGGCGCAGCCAGGCGGGGCGCGGGCGGCCGAGGAGGGCGCAGCCAACCGGGCCAACGGGGTTTGGCCGGGATGCGAGTGAGTCCAGCGAGGTTCGGCCAGCAGATCTGGCTCGGTCGGGGCACTGAAACGCCGCGGGGGCGGCGTAGTTTTCGGAAGCCATGGGAAGTGCGGCCTTTGACTATTCCTTTGTCGCCTTCAACGTCGCTTTTTTTCCATGTCGAGGATCATCACAAACAAGAATGGTAGAGGGTTCGGGCCATTTTGGTTTGGACCGCACCCTCCACGTTTAGGGTGGTAACACTTGGCTCATCAAATATTAAGAAAGATGAAAAACAATTTTTTCACAACCATGAAACGATTCGTTGCCTATCTGAAGAAGAGAAAATGAAAATGAAAAATTACACGAAGTAAAACCCCTACATTTGATCGTTGGTCGTGGATGATGAAGTCGCGGGAAGAAGATGAAGGAGTTTGTCATTCGTTGCGTCTATTGTGCACTTCCAATCTCGAGCTGCGTCGCCTCGTTGATGACAATGCGGAGGGTAGGTCGGTTGTGGAAAATTCTCCACGTTGGTAGGATCCGAGGAAGGAAGTCTAAGTCGTTCCTCGCTGGTGTTCTTCATTCTTCATTGGGATCTTTTCTCCCAAACTCTTCTCTTCCCAAGCTCCATCAAATGAGAAATTCCAACCAAAAATAATAGATTGTCTATTATATAGTTGTTGGCACAAAATTCAAATTGGTGAAATAAATTTAATTGGCCCCACCTAATTAATGCATGAGTCTTGGAACAAATTAATTAGAGGATTTGGAACCAATTAATTAAAGGGGAGGTCACGTGGCTCTCCCTCATTAATGAGGGAGAGATGAGAGGTTTTACTCTCCTCCCATTAATAAGGGTCGTGTGGTCCCCACCCCTATTATTCAAAATGGGAGGTTATGTGGTCTTGGGTGGTCTCCACGTCGTAACCTCTCATAGGAGGTTAGATTCGGGTGGGTCCCACCACCATAACCTCTCTTGGGATGTTAAGGTTTGGTGGTCCAACCTCCAACTTCCATGAGGAGATTTTAACCACCAAACACCCACATGGCGGCTCAAATAAAAATAAAGTGAAGCTCACTTTATTTTATTACTTTCCATGAAAACTCAAAAACTAAATTTTATTCTCGACCAACTGTCGTCGAGGTGAAAGTCTTCTTAAGTGAAAATCGGTGCTACAAGTTCAATGGTGCCCTCAGATTTCAATTCTGATAACAGGTTCAAAAGTTATAAAAACACACTCGTACGTTTACAGAACGTACCCAAAGAAAACTTTAAAAAATGCTTCTGAGCACACCGGGCCTCAGAATCATGCGCCGTCAATTTTCTCAGACTCATAAAATTCCCATGTATTTAAGAAAAAAATTTCCACAGAAATTCCAGGTCTTTAAAAAATATATTCCCTGTAAATCGTGATTAAATCACATCGCTTTTTGAGGCGGTAGTCCGTCGTAAACCTGAACAATGCTACCGTATTACCACAAAATGGAAAGCATGAAGGAATGTGTGATATAGAAAAATAAAGAATCATAATAACATAATAAAATAATATATATCATATATAAACTATAAATCCATCATTATTCTAAACTTATAAATGTGGTAATGGAAGAACGAACAATATCAGTTCATGTGGCGGTAGTCTACTGTACACACAAACAACGATTGTGTATCCCATTTGATGGAAGTGAGTGAAGTTATAGGTTATATCCATGATATAAAAAATATAAGTATATTTAATATACTGATGTTATTTTATGAATATGATAGATAAATAATTTAAGGGGTTTAAAGAATAAATAAAACAAAAATGTTTGTTGATGATCATTACATCTTCTTCGGGTATATCCTTTGGTTTACACCAAAGGAATTCCTTGGTTAGATTTATGGCCAAAGTAAATATTTTATAATGAATTTAGTTATGTTGGGAGGATATTTTTATAGGGTTTTTATGAACTAAATAGTTCATTATGTGTGATGAAAAGATAAGAAGAGGTGCCCTTTTATAAGATAGGGGAGGGGCACTCATAGAATTTCTTAAAATATTAAATTAATATAAATTACTTTTCAATTCAAAAATGATCTAAAATAATTTATTTATAATATAATATTATTACGGGTTAAAATAAATTTAAAAAATGACAATTAAACATATTTTTACAATTTTTTAAACATTGTCTTTTTGTTTTTACCCTTATTTAACAGTTTTTATTCTCACTCTGACAATATATATTTTTACACTTTGAGGGTTAATATTATTAATATAAGATGCCAAAAGAACCATAGATGAATCATTAATAATATTTTAAACCTTATACCAATATTTCTAATTTAATATTTCTTTGTATTTTATATCATTTCATAAAATATTCTTTATTTTAAAATATCATTAATATCAATTTTGACATTATCATTACATTAACACTTAAAAATATAAATACAAAAAGATGTATTATAAAAAAATTATTTTAATACATAACTCACATGTAAATTTAATCTATAAAATTATTTTATGACATTAATTATCTCAAATTATAATTATTTTACAATTTTAAATTTCATTTATTTTATATTTCTATTAGTAAAATAATTATTGTGTCACTATTATGCAGGCATTTAAAGAAATTGTTTATTCACTAAAAAAATCACTGTGATGAATATAAATATATTATCTTTCCAAATACTATTTATGGTCAAAGATATATTTTTTATGGACTCATTTTAAAAATGTTATACTTATTAAAAACATTAGTGTGACAAGTTTTACTTTTCTTAAAAAAAAGTACTATGAGGGGATTAAGTTCAAAAAAGTTGTTTAAATAGGTCTTAAATTAATACCAATGAAGATTTTGGTCCAACATAACTCATCCAATAAAATTAAGACAAGTTTTGGGGTAATTTTCTAATATTTATAATATTATTTTGACCATTAATTACCTGATTTACCCTTAACTTTGGTAATAAAATTTCTAAGTTTATTATTCATATTTTATAAAAATAAAATCAAACTATTTACTAAATTTATAAATTATTATACCAAATATAAAATATATTTTTCAAAATTCAAAATATATAAGTGGATAATATTAATTTAAAATTATTCCCATGGATGGGGTAAGAAAGTGGTTTTTAAGGTGAAAATGTTCAAAAGTTTGAAATGTTTTTATATCCAAATTTAATATAAAAAAGATTAAAATGACCTAAATTAGATTAATTTATGTATAATTTATCTAATTTTACTTTAAAAGTAATTTAAATTATAATTTAACATTATAAATTATTTAGATGATAATTCAGTTTCCAATTAAAATACAGCATTTTTCACTATTCATCAAAAAATAAAACTTATCAAAAAAATACCAAAAAATTTCTTTCAATAGTGGATTTTTTAAAATATAAAATATAAAAATTTCAAAATTTATTTTTAAAACACATTCACCCTTAAAAGGTGGAAAAAATATTTTTTAGAAAAAAACAATTTTTAAGCATAAAACTGGATTTATTTTTATATCATATCTAGAAAATACATAGGATTGATGTTAAAAATTATATTGAATATTATATATATATATATAATTAATATAATCTAATGAGGGTGATTTTTTTATTGGTATAAAATAAACTTGTGCACATTTAAATAGTTTTTTTGAAAAATATTACATATTATATACAAAAGATTTTTTTAATTAACAATTAATTGGAAAAATAATAATTCATTATACATAAATTTGTAACCCATATTTTCATAATCCATTTTATCTTGTTCATACCCACCATTATAACATCTATGTAATAATTTTCTTCTTTAAATAATTATAATAATAAAATATTATTTTGTAGAAACTTTGTGTTGTGTGTAATGTAAGCTTAATTAGTGTTGTGTATAGTGAAATATTGGATTTGTGTAGAATATAATGAAATATTAACTATTAATTTCATGTAATGCAAGATACTAAAGGATTTAAATAATTTTTAGAAAATATAATTCATAAAAATCTTGGGGTGTTACATTCTACCACCCTTAAAATAAATTTCACCCTCAAACTTCATCTTATTCATATAAGGTTTAACATTTTCTAAGTAATTCATAGTAACCCAGAACATAAAAATGAATAATAAAAAATCCCTTAAAAATTTAAATTTTGAAACATAAAGGTTACCTGATGTAACTCATGACTAGGTTTACACATAGGAAAAACATTAAAATATTGATTTGGAAGGAAATATTAATCCCCGATAACTAATAATGAGTGATTAAGAAAAAGGTTAAGATAAGGTTAACAACCACAAAACAATATACCATATAGGAATGAAAAAGTTCATTGATATCGTCATAAATTATGATAATAAGATAAAAATTTATTTAAAAATACTTTGAGAGGATATACTTACTTGATTAAATTTTATATGTACAATCTCACTCTTTGGTTATGCCATCATAAATCTCTACTTCATCTCTTACTCAAACAAATGGAGATTATATTTTAATTCCTAAAGAACTGGTGGATCATAAGATCCAAAATGGGATTATGTTTCATTCTTTCTATCTTTAATTATCATTATATAAAAATTATTAGCATAGGTTATCCAATATGTATACATATTCATATGGTGAAGTAATGCATTAATATCTAAAACTTCATCAAAAATATAAATTAACAATTTTCATAAGTGGTTACCCTTATGTACCTTCCAAAATATTAAAATCCAAAATTTTCTAAATAAGGTCACTAAATCCCCAAAATCAACCTATCATTTATCCCCCTAATATCTTGGTGTACCTATTAATTGTCACATACTAAACATAAGAAGACTATTATCATTTATTCTATTAAACATGGTAATAACCTAAATTACCATAAAACTTACTAAAAACATGAATGATTTTGAAAATTAAGTATTTCTTCATATAATAAATCCAAAAAATTTATAAAATAAATCCATGATATCATCAAACACATTGGAATCGTATTACTAATAATTTCAAGGTCATCAATATCATCCCATTTATTTTATCACAACCCAAAATCTCTTTAACGCATTATCCCAACATAATTCACATATTAAGGGTTATCATTCACTTAATAATTTGTTCTATAAAAACAACACCTCAATCTATTTTTATGGTTACCAGTACCATTTAAAAATTTATTTCAAATACTCAAGTAAAACTACAATGGGACAATCTTTAGATGTTTCATTATTCTAGAATTTTTATAGAGGTATATAATCACATGAAATTTTCCTAAATGGTGAAAAATAATATTTTCATAGGTATCACTCATAAAAAATTAAACATTACATTACCAATTAATGAAGGGAGTATAAATGTTCCCTAATTAACATGACTTACTTCATACATTTTGATTGCATAATATTTCCCTTTATCCTTTACCTTTATAGGTTATTGTGGATTATCATCTATATTATCCCTTAGATTGGGGTATTGATGTTCATAGTTGGAAAAATATTTGTATTTATAGCACTGAAGTGTGAGTGGTGAATTTTTTTGAGATTTATCTCCATTCATTTCCTTGACTAACATATTTATGTCACTCTCACAATATTTTTCTCAATGTCTAGTCTTAACAAAATTTAATCATCTCTTTATTACTTTCAATAATTCCCATGAGTGATCCTTTCAACATTTTTGGAAAGTAGGTGATCGAAATTTTTTTTACTTCCATTTATAAAACCACTGGTGTTTCCATTAAGCTATATCATTGTTTTATTATCTTCAAAACCTTGAGGGTTACCAATTTTCATTTTTACATTCAGTTCTCACCAAATTATTTCTTCATAGATTCCAAATTCACTTATGGATAATTATTTTCAATGATTTGGTTTTAAACCACTAAAGAATCGATCAATTTTAATTTTAGTTTGGATGTAATTATAGAAGCATACCTCGCATTTCTTGTAAAATTTTCTTCATAGGTTCCAACAGATTCATCATCCTTTTGTTTCAACTCATGGAATTTATTCTTTATTTCCATGTGAAGAATATAAGGAATGTACTTGTTGAAAAATATTTTATTAAACTCATAACAATCCATGCATTCAATTTTTTTCCCTTTCCTTGTATTCTTGATAAGATTCCAACATTTATCTAGTTCACATTCTAGATGATAAATAGCTAGGAAAATTTTTCATGTCCCATGCATTGAAGAATGGAAAATATTTTTTCAATGGTATTGATCCATTTCTCAGCCATAAGTGGATTAGAATACCCAATGAAAGAAGTTGGCTGTTACCTCATGAATCACTCAAGAGAAAGATTTTCCCTCCTTTTCTCAATTGAAAATCCAGCATGATTTGAATATTGAGTGAGTATAGCGAGAAACGTTTGAATTCCGGCTCCCATAAAATTTTGTTTCTTAGGATGACAATCATTATAGTACTCATTGCATTTGTTATTAACATGGTTCTTTTAGGTTCCATCCATTGACTAGAACTGAAAAGAATAGTGTGAGAAACACTCATCATACTAGGAAAACATCATATTCATGGGAAATTACTAATAACATTTCAATAAACGACACCTTAGGATTAACATAGGTTATTCATTATCCTTACCAAAACATTAGGATTGTAACCTAGACACGCCCTTATGGTTATTACTAAAGTGTTCTCATCCGAGTTTCCAAAGGTTAACTAAACCATTAAATTGATACCAACTATAATATCCCAATCATTTCATATATGGATATTACATATATTTTTATGAATATTCATTACATCGCACAAACACATGCCCTAGGATTATAATAGTTTAGTTATTTTGGAAACCAGGAATATAATTTTCTAGTCAGGTGAATGATTTTCAATTTCTTCCACAAATATATTCCCCATTAGTGATGCTACTTAAAACTATTCTTTATAACCTAGGGAAAGGAAATATAAGTAATAGGTGATCTCAGATGCTCAATAAGGGTAAATAAGGTAGATACTAAGAAAATCCTGAGAATAAAGATATAAAACCATGAACATAACTATTGAAAATCATACCCTATATAACATATATCATAATCTTAAGTCATAGAATAAATATTTTTATTTGACAATACATAAATCATAAAGGAATATAATATATAAGAAATTAACATTGGTATAAATCATGGAACTATAGAAAAAACAGAAAATTATAACTTTATGAACTTGTATAAATAGAAACAGGTTCACTCATTAAGTTAAGAAAATGAAATCAGGTTCTTTTATGAACTTATGGACATGAATTCATGTCCATTTATAATCTTTTGGTCATTAAAACCAGGACTATACAGATAATTGTGAACATGAAATCATTTTCTTGCATAAGACACTTACCTCATAATTTATCCACGTTTACCCAATGCATTGGAGGAAGATATAGGTCTCACCCATCACACAATAAAAATCAAAAATAGTTTTTACACAAGAACATAAGTCATTCATCATATCAGAACCCATGTAAATAATTGAGTTTCATAAACATTTCATCGTAACATAAATCATGGAAAATAAATGGGTTTCATAAAAATCATTTTATCATAATGATAAAAAAAATAATAAGGTTATTATCCTTGAATAATATTCTCAGTAAAGAATAAGTTAGATTAATTAATTATATCTTATATAGAAATTTATTTTGAAAGATCACTTTAAATAATTCTCGAAAAAATAGCATTTTCATATTAAAATAATTTCTTTTTAAAGCACAATGCAATTATAAAAGAAAAATAATTTTTTGAAAATAAACCTGTAATATTGTAAAGGAATATTAAATTCATTATATATTCATGATGTTATGAAATTATTTCTATGTTTTATAAGTTAAAAACATTTATTTCACCATTTTGTAAGAAAAATCATAAAATACTTTCTTAGAAAATAAAAAGAGTATTCCTTTTAAAATATTTTTAAACCCATAAAGAATGTTTAAAAATGAATTCAAAAAATAATTTAAAAATATCAAACACATTTTATAAAACATGAAAATGGAATATAAATACTCCCCATCGTATACTTAAATATAAATAATCCCAAATAATGATGAGATTGTGAAATAAACCCTTGCCACTTTATAATTAATCGAATCGTATTCCTAATGAAAGAAATAAAATTATATGGATATTTTAATACCATAATATTTAGGATAATACTCATAGAATTCATTTATATTGATTATATAAACCACAAAAAATAAACAAGTAGTGTATAAGTTATGTGTCCCATATAAATAAAAGTGAGAAAAACATCTCTTTCCTTATGTATTGAATTAATTCCAACACATTAAAACCTATTGTATAATAAATATAAGTTTATTATATATCTTCAAATGAACCATATTAAAATATATATTACTATATATTATTTACCTATAACTTTATATTACTTTCTTATAAATAATTCCATGTTAATTGTATGTTTCCGATAATAACAACTTTGTTTTTCATACATGTTTTGAATTTTTATTCTTGGTCATATTACATAAATAATGATTTCAACATTTCTATATTGATAAAACGATATAAATATCATATATATTCTATATATATGTATTTATAGTGATTCATAAAATTTATATATATATATAATAAAGTACATTGTTCATAGAGATGGTATGTTGTACGTACGCATGAAAAATTTTTTCATTTTATTTTCAGATTAAAGAAAGAAAAGTATATGATATATTATCATCCAAAAATAATTTTTATGTCATATATATCACATAATTTTAGTAAAATTTTCCTTAATAAATTAAATGTAAATCATGAACAAATCACTTCGCTTCATGAGGCGGTAGTTCTCCGTACACACGAACGACGTTACCGTATACTCACAAAATAATAAGCATGAAGTTATATGTGATATAACAATTAAATAATCAAAATAACATAATATATATCATATATATCATATATAAACAACAAATCCACCATTATTGACAACCTTTAAAGGTGGTAATGGATGAACAAACAACATATGTTTGTGCGGCGGTAGTCCGTCGTACACATGAATGATGATTTTGTATCTCATTTGATGGAAGTGTGTGAAGTTTTAGTTTATACCCTTAACATAAAAAATTTAAATATATTTAATATAATGAGTTTAATATATAATAATGATATAAAATTGAAGGGTTTAAAGTAATAAATAAAACAAAAAGGTTTACTGATGAGAATTACATCTTCTTCACGTATCTTCTCTTGGATTGCACCAAAGGACTTCCTTGGTTGGATTTATGCATAAAGGAATGATTATATGAAGGAGGGAGTATATTTTTTATAATATTTGGATAGGTTTTTTCAAATCGAAATAGGTTTTGAAGGGTGAAAAAGGAGAAGAATAGTTGTTATTTTAAAAGAGAGGGGAGGGGAACTCCTAGAATTTCTTGAAATATTAAATTAATATAAATTAATTTTATATTAAAAAAGGATAAAAATTTATTTATTTAAAATATATTATTATTATGGGTTGAAATAAATTCATAAAACTAAAATTATAAAAATTTTGACTATTTTTTAATTCTTATCTTTTTGTTTTAACACTTATTTAACCCCTTTTATTCTTACTATGGAAACATGGATTTATACTCTTTTAGGGTTAATATTTTTACTATAAAATTACAATTGAACCATAAATGTATTATGGGTTATATTTTTAACATTATCCCAACAATTTTTATGAATTTAATTGTTTTATGAATTTTATATCATTTAATAAAATGTTATTTATTTTAAAATATCATTCATGTCAATTTTGACACTATTCATTACTTTGATATTTAAAAATATCAATAAAAAAATATATCTTCGAAAAAACTCGTTAAATACATACATAACATTTCAATTTTGTCTATAAAATTATATTATGACATTAATTATATCAATTTATATTTATTTTAACATTTTCAATGTTGTTGATTTGATATTTTTATTAGTAAAACAATTTTTACATCACTATTGTGCAAGAATTTAAGGTAATTATATCTTCACTAAAAATTAAAAAAAAATTCATTATGAATATAAATATTTTATCTTTCCATGGTCAAATATATCTTCAGTATTACTACATATTAAAAAATTTATACTTATTAAAAAAATAAGTGTGACAAGTTTTATTTTTCTTAAAATAAAATACTATAATGGGATTGAAGTCATACAGGTGGATATAAGTGGTCATAAAATAATCACAATTATTATTTTTGTCAACAATGACTCATAAAAAATTATTAAAAGTGTTAGGTAATGTTGCCTTATTTATAATATTATTTTAACCCTTAATTATCTGATTTTCCATTAATTATTATAAAAAAATATTAAGTTTACAATTCATCTTGTCCGCAAATAAAAGGATTCTATTTACTAAATTTTGAATATATGATTCAAAATAAGGAATAAAGTTTTCAAAATTCAAAATACATAATTGTCTACAATTAATTTAAATTTAATTCTATAGAGGGGGTGAGTAAGTAGTTTAAAAGTGAAAATGTTCAAAAGTTTGAAATGATTTTATATCCAAATTTAATATGACAAATATTCCCATAACCCAAATTGGAATAATATATGTATAATTGGTCTAATATTAATTTAAAACCAATTTAAAATACAATTTAACATCATATATTACTTAGATGAAAAGTTTGTTTTCAATTTAAATGCATAATTTTTTACTATTCATCAAAAAAATTAAGTTTATCAAAAAAACATACAAAAAATCAACCAAAATAATTTTTTATATTTTTATTTAATAACACATGTTAATTTTTTCAAATAAAATTTATAAAATTTCAAAAAAATAGTTTTAAAACAAGTACGTAATTAAAAGCTGATAAAACTATTTTTTAGAGAAAAAAAATAGTTTTTATGAATAAAACAAGATTTATTTTTATATCATGTATAAAAAACATAGAGGATGAATTTTCAACATTATATTGAATAAATTATATTTATATTTCATTAATATAATCCAAAAAGGTAATTTTTTATTTTATGGTCATAAAACACACTTGTGGGCATTTAAATAGTTTTTCATAAAAACATTTTATTTTATTTTTAAAAGTGTTTTATTTTCATTTATAATTAATTATTCACCAAATAATTAATTGTATATACATGTGAAAACCATATTTTCATAATTTTGTTAATATTTTTCATACCCTCCATTCTAACAACTAACTTATAATTGTATTTTTTAAATAATTACAATAATAAAATGTTGTTTCATCTAAACAAAGTGTTGTGTGTAATGAAATATAATCCAATGTTGAGTATAGTGTAAGATTAACTTGGTTTAGAATAAAATGAAATATTAAATATACATTGAATGTAATGAAAGCTACAAAATAATTTAAATTTTCATAAAAAAATACATTTCATAAAAATCATGGGGTTTTACAATCTTCCTTATTCAACTTTGATTGGTGATATCTCAACTGAAGGTCCACCTTAGATAAATAATGAGCTCTTCATAGTTGACTGAATAATTTATTTATCCATGTTAGGGGATAATTTTTCTTTAAAGAGATGTTAACTTCATGATAATCAATATAGAGACGATTTACCCATCCTTCTTCCTGACGAAGAGGACTAGTATACCCCACGGTGAAGCACTAGGGCATATAAAACCCTTTTCTAGATTCTCGTTTAACTTGTTTTTCAGTTCCTAAAACTCAACGGTGATCATTCTGAAAGTATTATTGGATATGATCATAAATCTAGTTATAATTATGATTAATAACCGAACCACTTGATAGGGAGGAATTTCAGGCGACTCTTTGGGGAATACATTAGTGTTACCCATAATAATAGGCATGTCTTCAAGAATGATTATCTCATTTTTAATAGTCATTTGAGCTATATATGACTGCTCATAAGGCAATAATATCCACTATTTAGTAGAATATTCCAAGGGAGACTCATCCACCTCCTTGAACTGGTATATAACCATAGGATTACTTGGGACGTGAAGAGTGATCTCCCTATCCCAAAAAATTATGTTGCCTTTATATAAGGTTAGCCAATCCATTACCAATATAGCATCAAACTCCACTAAATTAAGTAATATTATATTTTCTAGAATATTCAATACACAAACATTGACTGAGGAGGAGATATATTTTTATAAAACAATATCTCTATTTTTTTCTCACAAATAGCACAACCCCCATGTTTTGAGGTGGTTTTTGAATAATTATACTAAACTTTCAAGATATAAAAAGAATGTGTAAAAATAGAATCAAAAGGTACATTTACTATTATTGAATCAATAACTAGAATACATGTCACTACAACTTTGTTGGGATCTACCTCATTGGTAGTGATAGTATATTCCCTTCCTTGATCTTTAGGCCTTATAGGTTGTTTTCATTGATTATCTCTAAAAACCCTTGGATTATTCCATTGTATTTCATAATTATTATATTCCTTGTAGTTGATATATTTTACCATAGTCCGATTTCTAATTTTATCCTTCATTTACTATACAACATTAGTGGGTTAATTTATCTCTATTATGAATTTATTAGCCAGATTCCCTTATTTTACACAATTTAATCATCTCCTTGTTCCCTTCAGACAGTTTCCAAGATGCTTCTTTCCACACATTTAACAAAAGGGATGTTAGGTTTTCTTTCCTCCATTATATTTATCGGTTGATCCTTCTAATGAAAACTCCATTTTACACTTTTTATATCTAGACCCACATGACTAATTAAAGTCTCCAATATTCATCTCATATTTTTGGAAACAATTATCAATCTCTTCAGAATTGTTAAAGTCTTTAATCCCCAATGATTTTAATATACATATATTTAATCCACTAAATATGCATTCCACCATAATTTCATTATTTATGATGAAGTGATAGGAATATCGTGAAAGTTGTTTGAGTTATTTGAAATATTCATTAATAGACTCATATTACTTTAACTTCAGTCTAAGGATATCCATCTCCATTTAAAAATGAAGAGTTTGGGGAAAATATTTATTAAAAAAATTAATTTATCCCATTATATTGAATCAAAATCCTCTTTGGAATTCATGTTCTTGATTATAATCCACCACTGATCAACTTCCCCATCCGTTCTATAAATTAATAACACAACTTTATACAATTATAAGAATTGGAGGATAGTGAATATCTTCTCAATGGATTTAATTCATTATTCCAAGATGAGGGGATAAAAATATTCACTAAATTTTAGAGGCTTTCATCGCATAAAATACTTTATTGAAAATTAATCTTTCTTAGGAGAAGGTGGTATTCCATATGATTATTGATACTATTAATATAATGATTCAATTAATCTAGTATTTCCATGATGTTCCCATATTTTACTCCCATAAGGCTTAGAATATCATTAAGTAAATCATCACATTGCCTATCATATTTGTTATTGAGATAGTATCTCTAACTTCCTACTATTATCTAAAAAAACAATATAAGAATACTTTAAATAATAAGAATGCAAAAGCGAAACTTATAAACATAGACGTAATATATTATAAATGATAAGTATATCCTAACTTCTCAGTCTCTAGGTTTTAATCTATGTTATCCATGGTAATTTTTATATTATGTTTTATAGAACAATAATCTATTGAAGTCCTTTATAATGTTTTTTAAAGAGTTTGTGATTTTTTCAAAGCATATCATGGGATTTTCAGACCAAGTGTGTAGCAAGGCCTATTTTTTATGCACTAGGTGATGATCAAGTTAATACCCAATATTCAATTTTTAGAGTTATTAACTTGACGTATAATTTTTCTTCAACCGCATCCACTTATAGTAACCAGACAATGATGTAATTTCTTAGAAACCACTCTCTCTATACTTCACAAAAATTCTAGGATATTTTCCTATACTTAGAATTATCCCTAGGGATATAACTAAATTATTTTTCCCATTATTTAAGAATAAGTATACCTATCTTTGTTACCAACTACAAAGATCCAGGCCTTTTTCCACATGTTTTTACATAATCTTTAATATAATTATCCATTAAATACAAAAGAATAATCGAAATTCCTAGTGTATTTGGAATACAAGGAACATAAAACCTAAACATGAAAATAAAAAAAACATTATTTTAATCTTTATAATGAGCTCCTAAATCCTTTTGATCTCCTAAAACATCATGTAATAACTTGGGTAATACATACACAAAATGGGTGAGCTAAAAATCTCAATAAGATAATAAACATGATAAGGAAGCATAACGTATGATTCAAAGGTATAATATGATATCATAAAAGAGAATTAAGATGATTAATAACAAGTTAGAATAAAATAAACAACATGGTATAATAATATCATGGAAATATAGGAAATTTGGCAGCAACAAAAAACATTATTTAAGCATAATTCAAGGCTAACTACTAAGACAACATCACATGTTGCATAGAGTCCCATCATGGATTAGGTTTACTCCCTAGTCTCATAAATAACACCTCATGAGACAAACAATTTTCCTAATTAAAGGTATATCTATCAAGCTACACCCATCATAACATGTTCAATATTATGTGTTCTATAAAATAAAATTAATCATGAATCATAGACATAAAAATTTCCCGTGAAGAGAAATGGGTTTCATAATCTTGCCTCATATCATAATCAAAGGATAATATTTAAAGATTAAAAATTGAAGAAGAAATTAAATATTAAGGATGATGATATTAGATTATATAATAATATTTCCCAAAATAAGTTGTTTTTAGGAATAAAAACATTAAATGATCATTACATTAAAGGATTAAGGAATAAAAAACATCCCTTTAATCAGGTTTGATTTTAAAGAAGGAATTTGAGAAATGAATTTATGACATGTTTTAACCTATAAAAGGAAGGGGTAATGAGATATTTTTATATTTAATATACATATATGTAGAATTAAAAAACAATCGGTTACATCAATGGGAGATATAAAGTGAGTTAATGATAGAATGGTCATAGCTGAAAGAAAAAGGTGGTTCTCTGGGATCTCTAACCTTAAGTATCATCTTTATTAATACACATTAAAAGGTATAAAATAATAAATATGTATTAAATATAAATTTACTAAATAACCATAATAATATATATCATTCCATATATGATTTTTTTATAATATACTACAACCCTGTTATTGACAATTCTTTATTAAAACCACTATTCTGAGTGATAACTAGTTTGTTTTTCATAAATGTTTTGGTTTGGTAGTCTCGCTCTTTATACTTTGATCCTGGTTCCATAATATCCAGAATTTTAACCATGATATTAATATCATATATATTAATTATATATATATATATTCATCCTTAAAAGGTAGAGATAAAAAATAAATCTCACTATTAAGAGAGACAGTAGGAATTATGTATGCATGAACGTTGTTTCTATTTTTGAAGGATGAAATGAAAGAATGGTAAATAATAATTAAACAATTAATAATAATAATAATAATATCATAAATAAAATATATATTTATTAAATACATCATTATAAATATTCTTGCGATGTGTTGATGAAAAAATAATTACATCAGTTTGCGAGGCGGCAGTCCGTCGTACATACGAATGACAATTTTGTTTCCCATATGATGTAATATGAGATGGATGTAGGTGATTAAATTAATATAATAACATCTAGGTATATTTAATATAAGTTTTTTACTATTTTATCATGTTTTAATAATAATTTAAGGTGGTTAAATAAGAAGTAAGACTAAAACATTCAGTTAAAGACCATACCTCTTATTCATACAACTTCCTTTGCATTACACCTTAAACCCTCTAAGGTTTGTATTCTAAAAAAATACCTAAAGAATGTGGGAAGATATTTTAGGAAGGTATTTTGATAGTTATTTTATTAAATAAAATTATTTTAATATTTTAAAAAAATATGAGATGAGTTACCCTTTTGTAAGTGAGGTGATGGGCACACTTGTAATTACTTAAAATATTAAATAAATAAAAAATTAATTTTTAAGTAAAAAAAGGTTAAAATTATATAATTATAATATATTATAATTATGAGTTTAAATCATATAATACAAAAAAATTACAAGTTTATATTTGGTTTTTACCCTTATCCCGTTGTTTTAACTCATAATAACCCTTTTTTACAATTACCATGATAAAGAAGATTTTTACTATTTAGGTGTCAATATAGCTACTATAAAAGGAAAATTGTCCCATAAATGAATTATAGCTTAAATTTTAAAAACTATACCAATAACTTTTCTAAATATAGGATTTTTATGAATTTTAAACCATTTAATTAAATATTATTTTTCATAAAATATCATTAATGTCATTTTTGAAACCATTTATTTAATTTGACTTTAAGAACAACCTAAAAATATTAATGTGCATATATTATGTTAAATTATATCTAATTTTTTATTTTTATCTAAAAAATTTATGTAACATAAAAATTCATTCAAATTATATTACTTTTAACATTTTTCAAATCATTTCTTTTATTTTTCAATTAATTAAATAAATGTTTTTAGGTGTTGCATAAGAATTTAAGGTAATTATATCATACCTAAAAGTTAAAAATAAAATACCATGATAATATAAATAATTATTATTTTAAATATTTATTTATAATATAAAATAATTTTTATTTATCCCTATCATAAAATATTAATGAAATTAAAAGTAAGAAATTGACTTTTTTACATTATATTTTACTTAATTATTATAATAGTAAATAAAAAATACATATGCCTCCAAGTTTCCATATGTTCTAAAAGTATATGTAAATAGAAAAAATAAACTCATCCAATAGAATTAAGACATCATTTATGGTCATTTTTTAGTCCTTGTCATACCATTTTTAACCTTAATTACCTTATTTACCCTTACCATGGTGACAATTATTTATTATGGTTATAATTAATAATGACTAAAAATTAAAGGGAAATATTTAAAAAATTTAAAACTCCTAATTAAAAATATGGAATCAATTTTTAAATATTTAATTTATTGAAGTGGAAGAAATTTATTTAAGATAAAAAAACAAAATGCAATGAAAAACTGTTTTTTTATAAGTGTCTTTTAAGTATAAAAAATATTTTATACAAAATTGAAGTATAAATTTAATTAAAGGGAAATAATTAGATTATTTTTAATCAAATTGAACAAATAAAATTTTAAAACTAATCTAAATATAATTTTACTATGTAAAAACTTGAAAAGAAAATACAGTTTTCAATAAAAAATATTATTTTTCACTATTCATTGAAAAAGAAATATTTTTAGAAAAATAAAAAACATTTAACCTAAACTAATTTTAATATTATTATTTAAAAAATAATTTCATTTAATCAAATGAATTTTCTTTATGTTTATGAAATTAGTTATAATAACTGCTCAAATAAAAATGAAAATCATTTTTTAAGAAAGATTATTTTTTGGAGAATAAAATGAGTTTAATAAAAATTGAGTAATTATTTCCTAAGAATTAATCAATACATTTTTATTGAATTGTAAATTTATATATATATATATCATAATTTTATTAATAATATTCATACCTACCAATTTAATGGCTAAGTTATACTATAATAATATTTCAGAGTTTGTTTAATCTTGGTGTTGTGTGTTGTATCCACTGTTGAACATAGGGTTCCTTTAAAATATTTGGGTGTCACGATGAATTAAAGAGTTGCTACAAGAAATATTTAAATATAAAGGAAACTCATATAATTTATAACAAAGGATTTGTATCTTCATGTCAATTATCTTCTATATTTGTTTTAAAAGTTGGAGTTGAATCTTATTTTTATTATTAAATCAAAGACTTATTTATATATTTATATAGGGAGACCCATAACATAGCCCGTATTCCCAAGGACAAGTTTCCTAATAACACATCCTGAGGAAAAAATGGAGTATAATGGCCCCATCATCCCGTCTGCGTCATGCATGTGTCACCGCCAGTGATGTAAAACCCCAAAGGGTCTTGCTAGGATTCAAACTCTGGTCTTCTGGATGTAAGATTATGGGTTTTACAACTTATAAGACACCCCAACTACAATCTCAATTTTCTTATATGATAAAAAAAAATTATTCATTAAAAAGGATTTGTTGTGAAAAAAATGAGACGACTAATAATATAAACATGGTTTATGATTCATTAGAGTTTATAACATGTGTTGAAATGGATACGAGGATAAAAATGGTTTATCTAGGATAAATTATCTATCTAGGTGTTTATTAAAACATGATGGAAGATTTTTCTGCTGCCCATTAGTGGAATATTTTGATAATTAATATTTATTCAAAATAAAATGATCCCAACACAAAGACATCGTATATTACATGTATTTATTAGTTTATTTTTTAAATATTCTTACTTAAAGGAATGTGTGTTATTTTATGCACAAAGTAGTTTGTGTGTCTTTTCATGATATTCACAATAGAATATAGTGTTTAAGATGCTATTGGGAGTATGTCTTAACTTAAATAATTTCAAAGATAAAAATATATATTATACCAATTTATAATTTAATGGGATCTCTCTTAATATTATAAAGGTTAAATTTAGTTACAATTAAAAGTGAATATCACTATTTCCTAAATTATTCTACTAGTTAAAATAAAAAGTGAATTTCACTTTATCCCAAATGAGTTTATGGTGTTCTAATGAATAATAATATAAATATCTCCATCATTATTAAATAAAAAAATATGGAATAGGTTCTATTGATGATGATATTAAATTTGGAAAGAGGTATAAGTAGATAATATAAGTTAGCATTGTCACATTTGATGTTGTGAAGTTAAGGGGTTTAAATATGTTCAAGCAGTTGAAAATTAGGAATATAATTCATAAATTTCACCATTATTCAAAATTTATTTCTTGAAATATGTTTCTCACTAGAAAAATTTATGGGTGGTTTTTATCTAGTGGTCACATAGATATGTTGTGGGAATTACATTTAAATGTAAGGTTGATTTGGTAGTTCCTCATATATGAGATGATGGATAGGTTCTTATGTAGGGATTTGTTAAGTATTATTTAAATATTTTTAATAATATTAGATATATCCTATAAAAGGTACTCTCTACTTTATCATTCATTCACATCAGCTTCAGTAATGTATATATTTATATAAAATTTGTTAAATGTGATGATAATTGACCACTCATAGTATGACTTTGAGTTATATCAAACTAATGTTGATCATGGATAATTATGGGTTATGAAAAAATTTCACGGTTAGCATGAGTATGATTCTTTTGTGAGATGTATAATATTCCAATGAGGCACAAAAACTATTTTTGGGTTCCAGATGACCCACTAAATGTACTATATAGAGTGTCATACACTATGTATTTGGTATACTAGGGATACATGGATCATATATGAGACCCCATTTTTTATTTTAATGATAAACTTATCATGATAACATTCATACATTGATACATTTATTATGAATGTCATTACAGCTTAGATAATAAAGGGGTGGTTGGGTATGTTATTGATCATTTCTTTAGTTGGAGCTCAACCAAGATGAGATTTTTACTCTTATAAAATGAGTATGGAAATTGGTACCTCGATTGAGAAAGATTAGGGAGTGTTATACCACACCTATATGGTATATATGATGTTCTTATCTATTCTTATGAGGGGAATTTGATGTGATCATCCATAAAGGTAAATGAAATTTGATGTATCTGTTGATCAGGTCAGTCTACACTTATATAATTAAGAATATATGAGTTATCTGTATAGTATTGACATACACCATGTCCCTTGGTCACTTGATGTATTGGAAAAATATAACATATAAGAATGTATTCTAGTATGATTTGTGGATAGTGTACATAGGTATAGAGATACATGTGTTTCATAGAGATCACGTTGAATCCATTTATCGATTGAGTATCATTTATTCTTTCCTAGAGGACACACATTTCATACATTTGTGGATCCAGTGATTCATATTTATTTTCAATTATATAAAGGATCATCATGTCACACTATTTTATTTACTGAATATGGATTGATTTTGACTCAAAGAGATACTATAAAAGTGTTTTATATTTAATCTAAAAATATTCTTGAATGAGTATTCCTGAGGTATTACATACAATGTTATATGAGGTGATGTTAAGAATATATTTCCAAAAGTGCTTTGGGAGATATCCAAAAGGAATTTTGGATAGGATTTCACAAGTTGTTATATATAATATAATATAAAGTGAAATAGAACATATTCCTTTCGACTTTAGTGAATGTTTGATATTGAAGGAGATATAAGAATTAAAGTCTATATATATTATATATGGAATATTGTATGTTATGATATATTTAAATCATATAATAAAATTTGTATACTGTAAAACTGTTATATAGATTATGAAAATCATATTTTATGATTAAAGGGAAATCATATGGAATGAAAAGTGTTTCTATACCACAACCTATATAAAATCATAGTGTATTATTGGGAGGTTATCATATTGAATGATTTATAGAAACCATATCACTTACCATGTAATCATAACCAATAATCGGGGTGTTATATAGAGTATGTAATGAGATTTCATACCAATTCCTTACTATTAATCATATGATATAATTCATTTGGAAAGGCCACAATACTCATTAGGTATTTTAACTTTAAGAGTTACATTTTTTATTAATATTCCCCTATGGTTGTCATTTAAATGATAGTTACACATGATGTAACAATCTGGAGAAAGATTAATGAATTCATATGATACATTTTTTGGTTGAGGCATTAACTCATGTGTTATAATGCATGATTTAATTAATCCACCATCAATATGTATCCTTTAGGGATATATATAAAGTCACTTCTATGAACTATAATAAGGTTATATGTTAGTTGAATGATGGTCCAAGACTCTTAAGAACCTGAAGCACTCTACATCCTTTATACTTTGTTCCTGAGGCACTAGCATAGTGGGGAGAATGGATGGATAACATATAAATGATGGATGATTGAATTTTTCCTACAGATATTTCATAGATAGAAGATTCCATTTGGATACCCGTGGTGATATTCATTAAATCATTTGATGGCATGTAGATTTTCCAGTGACTCTATGATGAAAGGTATGAGATATAAAAAAGTTATTAAAATCTATTTATGCCTGTTTTAAAATTTTCTATGCATGAACATCTATGAATAGAAAATTTATTACTTCTGTTACATCTATTTACTTCTGAACACAACTAACATTCCTTTTAGGGTAAATAAATATAATGGTTTTTTTAGATTTTATGGATCATTTAATAATTGTGTAATATGTAAACATTATTACCAAATAAATTTTTCCATTTAATGTGGACTTGGAAAGCTCAAAACCTAGAGAGGAACATTTTCACATTAAATTTATAATTAATTTAAATTATATATGAAGAAATAATACAACCACTTATGATATTTATTCGATTATTTTGTTGATTTATCATGTAATTACCTAGACCTTTCAGCACATTTCTTTATAATAATTCTATTTATGGGGGTGTTTGGGTGCTCCTGAGGTGTTTGGTGGTGTTTTGGAGGACGATTTAGGATCCACTACATATTTTGGTAGTGTTTAAGGGTAGAGTGCAGGGATATTCCATATTGGTGGCTTTAGAAGCATAAGGGGAGCTCAATGTTCCATAGTGAGGGGTTGGAGGTGTTTTTTATGCTACAACCAATTTGGTGGTAGTTACACCATAGAGCTTGGGCTATGGTGTAACCCATTCTCATCTAGTGATGGATATGTCATGGTGGATAATTTTTGTTGTAGAAAAAGTCGTGGGTGGAGTTTAAGGCTACTTCTTTTTAATGTATAGTTTCTCCATGGAGTTGAGGTTATGACACAACCTCTTTCTGGTTACTAGGGGCCTAAAACTTAGTGAATTGGGCTATGCTATGTTACTATTTCCTATTTTATAGGATATACCCCTAATGGGTGGATATGTTTCTCAGAGGGAACCTTAACTGGCCAAGATATGACATATCCTTCCTGACTCTGTCGTGGTCTCCTTCATTTTTTTAGCAATTCTATAGCATGGTCCCATTGGCTTCACCATGGTGTTATGTTTTACAGGACACCTATAAATTCTAAAACCCACTCAAATCTTATCACCTATCCTATGTTCCTCTATTTTTTTGAGTGACCCAAGTGTGTCCAAGGATCACTTTTATTTCCATTCCTGTGGATTTCTAACTCGGAGCTTGGGTATTAATATGTAGTGGTTTAAGTGAGTCCATCCCTCCATTTTTCCTATTTTTCCACTATTTATTCTCATAGGAGTGATGATTCAAATTTAAATCAATACATTTGATATTTTTCAAAATATGTGTTTTGGGTTGAAGTGTTCAAGTCTGGTATAATTTTTATCCCTCATTGTGGTGTTCAATGGTTTTTTTGTTCTTGTTCCAAAGTTTTATAGTGGATTTGAAATATCTATTTGAGGTAGGGGATCCTTAGTTTCTCACCATATGTATAATACAGGATGGGTTTACTCTTTTTATCTCTCAAGAATATGGTTTCTTCTAACTTAATAAAGATAAATTAATTAGATTAATTGAATTAAATGGAGAAGGGGTTTGATTTTCATGATTTTATATCTTTTTGATGTTGTGATACTGAAAATTATAAATTCTTGTTATACTAGTAAAAAACATGAATTTTTATGGATTTTTTGTACTAAAATTATATGTGTTGTGAATCCCCTAATTTTTTATTATTATGAAACCACCTTGAATAAATGGTTAACCACTTTCAGGGAGATAATAAATTGCTTACACCTAAATATATAGCTTGTTTGAGAATGTCCATAAAATAAATAAGTGTAAGTAATGTGAAACCCCTTGATAAATATAGAAATTGTTATATGGTGATGTGAAAGTTTTTTTCATGTGAAAGTTGTGATGTGTAGTTTTATCATGTGGGTTTTATATTTTATGGTGTGGTCATGCTATGGGGTGGTAATCTATAGCAGTGATGTGGGGAGGTTGTAATGGGAATGTAAAGAGAAGTGGGTGTGTAAGGTGGAAAAGGATGTAATTTAGAAAGTGCTTGTGGATATAAAATGGTGGTGATGTATGGTCTTATAATCATGGGAATTTAGGATTTTTGGTTTTCTTGTGTAGTGTTGTGTTGTACTAAATTCCTGGGATATATTAGAATTATTTGTTTAGTGGGATGGAAATAGTTAATGAATGAATTGAATGAAAATTCAGGTTAAATGTAGTTAATGTTTAATAATGAAATTAATGGATTGGATACTCCGTTTTTTTGGTAATGTGAAATGTGGATTGTGTCTTGTTTGATGTTTTACATTTAGTGGTGGAAGTGAAAGTGGAGATGTTATAGGTTGGTTAGTACTTTGTTGGTAAACCCCTAGGTTGGGTTTGTGTGTGGCTATATATATTTTTATATTATTTGTGATTTATATACACACCCCATCCACATTAAGAAACATATGTCAAAACTCATATATTTATGCAAGGGTGTTTTTTCCAACACCCCAGTTATGAGGATGGATAGTTGGCTACTCATTCTTTCTCTCTCTCTTCCAAGTGGTGTTGACATGTATGGGTTATAACGGCCAGAAGTCAAAAGTGCACTATCGAGATATGATGTGATGTGATGGTCCAGGTGTCTTCAGGAGATATTTGACAAGATAACTTATGGTTGGGTGATTCATGGTAGGAGGTGGTCACATGGTTGATTCCCTCCATGTTCACAATACCCTACTACTCTAGATATGTGGTTATGATGTGATGTGTTGGACCAGGTGTCTGCGAGGGAGATGTGATGTGACTATATAGTGGGTGGTGATGTGAAGTGATGGTCCATGTGTCAGTAGGTGAGGTATGATGTGACTTTACTATAGTTCAGTGGTATTTGATGTGTTATATGAAAGATATTAGAGTTCTAGTATGTACTACATTGAGGTGTGAGAGTGTAAAATCAGTGGGAAACTGGTTCGGGGTACCCTTTATCATTATGCTTTATATTTTGTTATTATAATTTATGTGTGATTTGGTGAGCTTGGTGTGGTGAGGATGGGGGTTTTTTAGTTGAACTATTTGGTGATGTTGATTCTATAATTTTCTCATGGGTGTATTAGTATTCTCATTTCACATGCGCACAAGAGACTTTGGTTTCCCTACTGAGTATAATTTTATTTTCATCATGCATATATAAAATTGATTTCTAGGTTTCTACGTGGATTATTTGGACCATGATTAAAAATTACTATCTCGGACCCTTATACTATTGTATTTTCACTACCTTATCCTTTCAATATGGGTATCTATTTAGATTCTTTTATCTGCATCTATTTTTTAACTATACATGCATTGTGGGATAGATTTGGTTTCATTTTTCATTATTTTATGGATTTGATTGATCATTTATATCCTAACACCTCATCCTAAATATATTATATAGTTTAATTCCTCACATATTGATATTTTTATACCCTCAGTGTTGGTCGGAAACCTGGGGACTACTTGAGGTGGAACTCGGGGGGGTCATTATCTCGGTTTCTTCATTTATAGCCTAGAAGGGGAAACTTTTGAGGGAGGGTTCATGGAATATTGGTATTAGAGATGATGTTTGAGATTTAGGATAGTTTTTGGAGTTAGTAATAGTGAATATGTAATTGGTTGGTATAAAAATAGTGTCAATTGACAGTGGTGTGTGATATAAGCCAGGGAGATAGGATAGGACACATAATTTTAGGGGCCCCAAAGATCCAGTGCATGGGATCTAAGATTAATGAACATCCAAGTTAGGTAAACCTATATATAGGGTAGATATCTATGAGAGGGACATGAATCACAATTTAATTGAGTTCTTATTTTAATTGGGTGGATTTTCAAAAAGATAAAATGAATTAAAAATCATTAAAAAAATCCATACTATTAGGCTTAGGGAATCCTTGTTTCCTTTTCAGTTATAGATCAGGGACATCATCTACATATAGTTTAAGAAGTATTGGTTTATCAATATGATTTGGTTGATCATCGTAAGGTTGATTTGAAAAATGAGGTTGAGGCTCAGTTGATGGAATTGTGTAATTTCCATCACAAGGATTTTGGGGAAGTATGTGAGTAGTGTTTCAAATACGGAGATAGAGGGTTAGATAGAGGAGTTTGATATCACCTTCAGTTTGATCTAGGCCAGTATAGAGTGCTCGGTATCTTTGTAATTTAGTCATATGTGATGAGATGCACGTCAGTGGTGGATACTATTTCTTGGTGAGTAGAAGGAGGAAGAGGTGTTATGGCTAGAATTTTGGAGGGAATTTTGTTTGGAGTTTCTTTCATCAAACATGATGGAAGTGAAGAGGCAGGAGTTTCTTTCTCTTCAGCAGGGGATTTTTTCATGCTGGAGATGGTAATCAAGTTCAAGGATCTATTTCTTTTTTTACAAGATCTATTTTTGGATGAGAAAACTTGTGTGCAACATCTTGAGTAAGTAATCCTTGCATCTATCTAGTATGTAGTTACTCCTTTTATGTTTCTAAAATATCTGTAGGTTTAGAAAAAGGTATTGGTAGTCTAACAGATGCACTCATAGGGATATTTTCAATGAGAGGTGATCCAATAGTGTTCTTCTAGGGTTAAATTTTTTAGTTGATGGTATCAGGCATCAGGGCCTTTGAGTTTTCAATCAGTGGAGAATCAACCTTACCACCTTCCCTTTCAGCTTTCTTGGGCCAATGGTTTCTATTATTTTCTTGGGGACTTCAAGAAAATATGTTTTATTTGAAAATTTCATGTCCATCTCCAGAACCAGTGCCAAATAATTTTTCAAGATCAGTTTGGTGGAGCTATACAGATTTAGTACTATCCTCAATAGTAGTTTCCAAAATGGTCATTTTAGAAGTAGGGTTTATAGGATTATGCTTCACTAATAAGGGATGGAGAAGGTGGAGGAAAACCTCAGGAAGTTACTCATGTTCAGGGACCTTGGTCCAAGTGTGATCATGGAGGTAGGTTCCTATTGAGAGGTAGATTATCTATTTGTAGTCATTTTCATGTAGAAGAGGTTGTATATCAATAGGATCTAGAGATCATTCGAGGTATTCTCATTTTGTTTTGTACCCTTATTTTTACTTGTTTTAATAAGTATATTTTCACTTATTTATTTCATCCACTCTATTTTGTGCTTTGGTCCTAGAAATAGAGTGTATTTTTATGAAATTTGTGTTAACAACTCTAGTAAGAAACCAGATAATGTTGTTTGATGTTTTTTAGGGGTGTAGACTAAGGATGAGGCCACATTAGTCCCATGGGGATATTTTATTTCTTCAGATGCTATCATGAAATTTCATCCTCAACATTAGTTAGTTGTATTATGTGCATGATCTTATTAAATAATTCTAAAGTAGAGTCATGTTCTTTGATCTGTACGACCAACTTGTGGTTTCATTATCTATAGGAGTAGTAAGGTGGGTAGTAAACATGTGTAGAACCTTCTTTCCTTGATAGATGAGTTATTTATGGAATCATTGGAAGCCTGGATGGAGAGGATCCAAGGGTTGTCAATAATTTACTGGATTTTTTCCCAAATATGTTGTGAAGATACCCCCTTGATGTGATTTTGAGTTTGGGATAGACTTGTAGTTCCATGATTCTTTTATTTTAATGGATCCCTGTCACATAGAACCTTCATATTGTGTAAGTTATGGATTCAGATAGATTATCTAATGTATAAGGTTTTCATATACCATATGTTTTCACTGTGGGTTGCCCATGTCTTGTTATCCAAGAAGACTGGTGGTATTTTGAGGTTGTGTGTAGATTATCAGAGGCAGAATCAGGTGGAGATCAAACAAATTACCCTCTTACAAGTAAATATGATCTTTTCAACCAGCTAAGAGGGTTGATTTGGTTTTATAAGATCCGTCTATGGTCTAGATATCCCATGTGGATGTAGAAGGTGGATGATATACTAAATACTACCTTAAAATGTAGGTTTGGGAACTTCAATTTTTTGCTTTTCTCATTTGGTGTCATGAACACACCATTTTTTCATACAGATCATAAACTTTGAATTTCGTGAATTTCTGAACCATTTCATAGTCATTTTCATTGATGACATATTGATCTACTCAATCTTATAAGAGGAGCACGAAGATCATATCAAAGTTTTCTTGTAGGTTCTTTGACTCCACCAGATCTATGTAAAATTTTCTAAGTGTATATTCTAGATATGAGAGGTGAATTTCCTTGGGTATGTGATGTCTCAGTAGGGTGTAGTTTTGTACTCTTCAAAGGCCAAGGAAGTTTTCTCTTGAGCGGTAGTCAAGAATGTGGTAGAGGTTTGTAGTTTCATCAGTCACATGGGATATTATCAAAATTTGGTGTCATATTTCTCATGGATTTTTTCCCTATTGAAATATTTGACTAGAAAGAACTAGGATTTAATTTGGAATGGTCTGTTCTACGTATTATTTGACTAACTTAAGGGGAAGTTGATCAATTCCCCAGTTTCCAGCATATGGGGTGATGTTTGAGGTGTTCTATGAAGCTTTCGTCCAAGGATACTTCTTAATGTAGTAGTGAGAGGTAATCTCTTATGGGTCTCGGTAGTTATGTCACCACAAGGGTAACTATGTCACCTGTGATTTGGAGCTAGCAATGGTTTTTTTCACTAAATTTTTGGCTCTATTATCTCATTGGTGAGAACTTTATGGTCATCACCAAACATTATAGATTGAGTTTTATATTTTCTCTAAGTTATTTAAATCTATAAAACTAGAGTTGGTTGCAGTTTCTTCCAAATTATGATTTTTTTATCTTCTATACCTTAGGAAAGGGGAATGTTTTGGATGAAACATTGAATAGGAATTCATGGAAGGGCATAGTTTGGGAGTCTGTAGATACTTAGAAAGTAATGGATGAGTTGGTAGCCCTAAAATTGGATATGAGGGTGGTTGATGGTGGATGTTTCTTATTTTGGATGATGGTATAATATTCACTAATTTAATAGGTGGAGGAGTATTATTGGGGTGATGTGGAGACAGAGCTGATGTCTGGTCATTTTGTCCATGGTGATTCTCTAAAGGGATAGTTAGAGTGTGGTCAGAACTGGGTATTGTTTTAGGGAAGTTTGTTTGTTTTGGTATCAATTCATGATGAATTGATTTATGAGTTTTATATCTCACCTTTTTTAGTACACTTTGGAGTTCACAAGATGCATAGTGGCTTGAGGATGTCATTTTGGTGGACCAGGATGAAATTGGTAGTAGAAGATTTTATGGCTTGGTGTTTAGATTTCTAAAAGTTAAAGTTTTTTCATCACAATCCTGCCAGCTTTTTGTAGCCTTTGGATGTCTCCAAGTGGAAATGGGATGCAATATTGATATATTTACTCATAGGGTTACCCCAATCTTATGGATTGTGTGATGTTATCTGGTTAATTATTGATTAATTTTTGAAATATATCCACTTCTAAGTGATTAAGGATTCGAACACCATAGATGTTTTGGATTGGGGACATATGGATGAGGTTGTTTGCATGTATAGAGTTCTATGGTCCATTGTCTCAGATTCGTATGCATCTTTTACTTTGAGAGTCTGGAGGGGATTAAAACATTATTTTGGCACTCAGTTATACCTCGACATTTCTTTCCACTTCTAGACAGATGGATATACAGAAAAGAATATCCAAATTATAGAGGATAGGTGTGGGCATGTATCTTAGACATTAGAATATCTTGTGCATAACAACTCACTTGGTTGAATTTACTTATAATAATAGATTTCACCCATCAATCAGCATAGATCATTTAATTATTTGTATGTATGGATGTGTAATTATCCATTATACTAGATCGAGTATGGGGAGTCATCTGTTCTTAGTCCTAATGTGGTGTAGAGAACAACATATAAGTTTTATCTAGTTCTTGATAAGATGAAAGTTTTGCAGGACCAAAATAATTTGTATGTCAATCATTAGAGGAGGCCCTTGGAATTTGATGTTGGAGACCACATATTTTTTAAGGTTTTCTCTAGACTTGGTAAGAAGAGGTTTGAAAGATGGGTTAATCTCTCACCCCAGTTTTTTGGACCTTTTGTGGCATTGGGGTGCATTGGTGGGGTGGATTTTGGGTTAGAACTTTCTCCATGGATGGACTGGATCCATTATTTATTACATGTTTCTTATATTTGTTGGTATCATAAAAATGACTCCCATGTCATTAAATTGGGAGAGTTTGATATTGATAAAGTTGAAACATTCATGGAGAATCTCATGGAGATCCGGGATCATCAGGAAAAGGTGTTTCATGGGTGGACAATTCCCTTGGTTCATGTGTTATAGAAACATTGTGTCTTAGAGAAGAGTAATCAGGAGTTTGAGATGTATATGCATGCATGGTACCCTAGGTTATTTTGATATTATCTTGTTTTTCTTGTTTTGTTTTGTCTTGATGATTTACTGTTTGAAATCTTTCTGATTTATGAGATGAGCTCTTTTGATGTGGTGTTTGGATCTGGTTGTTTTATAAGATGTGTTTTTTCTTTATGTTATAATGTGTGATAAATATTTGGGCATATGTAGAGGTTAAAACCTGATTCCTAGTCAATAATCCCTATACATTGACACGATTGAAACTGTTCAATAGAGTCAATTCCACCCAAAGAGAATAGTATCTTGAAATGGAAGATGGAATTCCTTAGTTATATCATTTGGTTGGCACAATGTCTTGTGATGGTTATGGTATTGTTTAGCTTAGGTTGTGTGGAGAGTGATGTGGTTATATGGAATATAGTATCTTGTGGCTAGTGTCGGATGTTTGGTGTTGTTCATAGTGAGAGGTGGTGATGTTTTTGAGTGGTGATGTGGTTACGTGATATGTTTCATGGGAATTTCATTTAGCTTATTGGTTAGTTTTATATTGAATTATAATGAGAACCTTGAGAGGTATCTATCTAGGTGGTTATCTAGAACCTTTATTTTCTCATATTCTTGGTTTTGATTATCAAGGGTGAGAATAGTTTAAGAGGTATATGATGTAATATCAAAGACATTTCATGCAATTAATTTGTGGGAATTCTATTGATGGGGATGTTCAGGGGGTCTCGAGGTGTTTGGATGTGTTTTGAAGGATAAGAGAGGATCATATACATATTTTGGGATGGATTATGCATGGAACCTAGGGTTGTGCAGTAATGGTGGATACTATGGCATAAGGGGATATGGTTGTAGTGTAGAGATCTATTGGAGGTGTTTTTGGCACCACTTACAATTCAAAAGTAGCTATAATATGGATCTTGGGCTATATTATAACCCCTTCTTAAAAGGTGATGACTATGGTGTGGAGAAGTTACTACAGTGTAGAAGGACGCTTCGGTGGAGTTTTCATATACATTCTTTTCATGAATAGTTTCATGTTGGAGCTAAGTGA